>CAWUFW010001598.1:1360302-2720604 GCA_963921515.1 Calotriton arnoldi | reverse complement strand
CGGAATCGACCCCTACATGTTGCTTACAAATAGGGCGTCCCTAAGAATACTTTAAATTAAAAACGTAGCAGGATTGAATTATGCATGCAACATGGCAAACGGACCCTTTAAATACACATTTCTGAAAAATATTATTCCAGAGAGGACTGAAATTGTCCCACTCGAAAAAAAGGCATTACTTCTATGGAAAATATTTTACATTTTCACCTTTATATGTCTGGTCACATATGTTATGCAAGTGGCATTTACACAATGTATGAATGCCATCTGTATGCCCTCACAGGGTTCACAGTAATGCGGAGGGTGCCCACCAACATATTCTTTTTGCTTTTATTTTATTTTTCCTCACTCTACGTCTTAAGTTCTTCCGTTGACCCGGTCATCTTCCCCTTCCATTGCTACCCCATCCCGTTAACTTCTCCACGACTCGCCTCTTCCGCCATGTTCTTTGAAAGGAAAGGTTTTATTTAAAATAAAATAAAATTAAAAAAATACACCACTCAGAGGGCCCAGCAACTGCAATTTGCAGCAGTGCTGCTCCTTTTTCAAAATGTGGTTTTGTAAACCACGTTTATTTTTAACACATGGCTCCAAGATTCCCGTCCTCCATTTTGGAATGGTGAAATAAAAAAACAGCAGCTGCATCATGCTGTAGGCACACAGCAGCATGGTGACGCATGTATGCATATACATTATGCTGAGCCACTGTAACATCATAACACATGCATGTATTGACGTCATCACACTTTTTTTTTTTTTTTAGGTTAATGCACAGCATTGACAAATCTTTTTTTTCCTTTGTGCCGATACTGAAAACCCACAGCAAAAAGCACTGGTAAAGCCAACATGTCTGCATTATCAGCTAAAAGGCGATACTTATTAGCTTGGTCAATGCTTGTTGGTTTTATAAGAGTAGATGGGGATCTCAAATACCAATTTTAAGTTCCTCGGGGAGACTCAAAGTGCGTCTTGTGAAAGAAATGAAAACATGACCGGTGAGGTCTTTTATGAGGATAGGCAATTGGAGACAAAAATGAATATATGGTGATAATAAAACTGTTTCTCGAAACGCAGGATTTAAATTGACCTACAATTAACGTGTTCAGTTTGCCAACCTGACTGCTAAAATGATGCACATTAAGCATGATCTGAGTAAGACAACTCAAAGAGTTGGGCGTTTCCAGTAATCAAAATTCATATGCTGTTGTGCAATATAAAGAGTGCAAAGAGCACATCTTGACAAACTGGGAATCTAAATGTCATTCTACTTTGACCTGTTAGTGAGCGATTTGAGAACAAGGCCCATCCCTAAGGGAGACTTAAGAACCGATAAAAGTTATCAGGAGGGTGAATAGGATATTTTCTTGAACAGTCTTGATGTTCCATGAGACTGTTTTCTTCAAGCATTTTTACATTATATTCTTTTAATTAATGTAGCTAGATTGGATGCAGTTCTCTGTTGCATAATGGAAACAAGCAGTGCACACCATTTGTCTAATGGGGTCAATTACCTTGCACTAATCCTGTTCAATCCTAACCCTGATGGATTCCTTAACACAACTAAGTTTTTAGTCACTGTGCTGTTGTATTGTGTACCTTCTGAACAACAATAAATAGTAAAAACATTTTAAGAAGGTGGAACTGGAGGTTGGTTGGTGAATTCAACAAAACAGATAAAACTGGATGGTGAAGCTTCCAATGACAAAAATTACAAGATGATTGAGGGATTATAAATTGGCCAAAGATACCTTATGAACATTCAATTGCCGCATGATTTTTCAGCTTATTGTATAAAGACGTCTAACAAAATCTACTAAAAAAAAAAAAAAAACCTATGCACAATCATATGGCATTTTCAGCATTCCCATTGTTAGCAAGTAGCATATCCTTGAACTTACAATTCTTTCATAAATGTTTTGCTTAATATCAAAATAATTATCCTATATCAAGTGAAGAATAACGGTAATCAAGTGATAGCTGGATTTGTTGCAAGGCAAACATTTTACACCATTTCCGTATACAATATAATTTTTATGCAATTACTGACATCTTTGAGAGAGAAAAATAAGGAGTATAATTACTTAATTGTACATATTGTATTGGATTAGCCACAAATGTAGCCTGGCGGCCACTTCAGACTGGTTACAAAATCCCAGGCAGAGGAAGAAAACAAACAGAAAAGTGAACGAACAGCAAAAACCAAGATCTAGTCACCAAGGTATTTAGTGTCCGAGTATCACAAAAAGTAGGACATTTACTCCTGTAGCCTGTTGTCTACATATTGAGTATATTTCTGATGTTTTGGAATTCACACAGGTGTACTTGCCAGGGTGCTGTAACAATCACAGTTTTCCAAGTGGCAGTTTGAATTTCTTCCTGAATTCCAGATTATTTCATGAGGTGGCAGTTCTGCATGTGTAAAAGAAGCTTCTGTACATTTGTGTATACCTAAATGTGCACATGGAACTGCACTTGATACAGTTTTCTGCACTTGGAAAAATCTCTTACTCCATGAAGGAAATCCCTTGGTCTACACATCCACCAATTGCTTGCTATTTTCTCTCCATTCGGACCGTACATAGAGATTTACTTTTGCCTTATAGTGGTGTAAATCCAACTACATGCGGGTGGTGGGGACTGTGCCTTCCAACACAACATGTGACCAACTTTTCTCTCAGGTAATATCACATATAGTGGTGTTCTTACATGTGAAAAATCCATTTACTAGAGTAAATTAAAGTTTGGGAAATACAAAATATGACTTTCCATTTGTGAATGGAGGAATCTTTGCACCTCGCTTCAAAAGGATTTACAAATACATTTATAGTAGGACCTTTATCGGGCCCTAAGAATGTAGCCTCATTTTTAACATTATAAATAGTTTATTAAGAATTTTACTACTAGATAGGTAAAACACTCAAGCCATGTCACCACCCCAAAAAGAAATAGCCACAATAGCTTTTATTGCAATTTAAAAAAAAATCCTGACATATTTTGGCAATTTTTGGAAAAAGTCACGAGAAAACCACACACTCTGGGTCCTAATATGATCACCATCTCATGACAAAATGTAAATCTTTAGAGAAAATCCCTCAATAAAAAAAAGTTGAGACTCAAGTGAGAACATGAAAAAAGTTAAGGAATTAAACCAGGCACGGTGTCCAGGTGATTAAAAATAAACAAGTTTGTCAGTGGGGTGCTTGAAGGCAAATCCTCAGTATAATTTTGAATTCTCAATCACATGCATGTTCCTACTCTATTTAGCACAACTAAGACATGAATAATTCATGTGTGGTTTCAGTCAAGAAACAAACCCATTCTCAAATTATGGTGTAGCTGATTAGACAATGGAAATATTAATATAGATTTTGAGATCTGCTGCGTTTCTGTTGAAACACTTTCTTTTTGGCATCTACATTAATAGGCACCAGGACATGAGAATACATGGGGTTTGGATTGTGGGCTGGTGGAGGTACAGTCTTCATTTATTATCTTCATAAAAAAACAATACCATCCTGCGATATACCGTGATATGTTCTGGAGGCTTACAACCAGTCTTCTTTCCTAACCACTGTTTGGACACTACATGTTGCTTACACTTAGGGCGTCCCTTGGAATCCTTTACATTAAAAATGTAGCAGGACTGAATTATGCTTGCACCATAGCAAACAGACCCTTTAACTACACATTGCAAAAAATTATTCTTCAAAACAGGATTGAAATTGTTCCACTCGAAAAAAGACATTACTTCTATGGAAAATATTTTACATTTTCACCTTTATATGTCCTGTCACATATGTTATGCAAGCAGCATTTGCATAATGCATGATTACCATCTGTAAGCCCTTGCAGGGTATACAGTAATGCTGAGGAGGCCCGCCCACATGTTCCTAAGTTGGCTAATTGACCAGTTGAAACACTCAGTTAAATAGAACTGCAGCTTTTGTAGTTTTTCTTACACACAACAGCTTTTAGAGCGGTATAATTGAATTCAAAAACATGGATATTGCAAAATGCTTTGAGTAGAACCACCTCAAAATAAGATTATATGTTTTAAGTCACATGTATAAAGCAGAGCAGCCACAGAAAAAGCTATTTTCTAAAAATGTATGCACAATTCAATGAGAGAAAACTGGAATTACACAATATGCTGTGAATAACAACAAAAATCCCAGTACAATAAAAAAAAGGGACTTAAACACTACACTAGTTTGGATTTGACCGTGCTGTACAACTTCATGGCAATGGAAGGATATCATTGTTAAAAATTTGTACAATTTCAACTTCACATCCTTTGCCTTGAAACTCTATGGAAAGCCTGAGGGAGGCTTCACCCATCTCCAAAGATCACATCAAAGAAAAGTAGTGGTCACGTATAATGGAACAGGTCTTGGCCAATTTGAAACAAAGAAACCAGTGCATTTTTAGACTTCAAATGTGTAACTGAATTTGAGCCACTCTTAGATACAATTACTCCACCACTTGCGAAGCAGCTCTATTTTAAGTTCAGATTCTGGACTTAGTTAGTAAAAGACTTTCATAGCAAATGGACAATTGCTTTATTAATTGATGACATATGCCCAACTTGTAAACCTGAACCAGAGACAGAGGTACATCTCCTATTCTTTTGCAGTAGCTACTCTAATGTGCATAAGAAATGGATTGCTCCAATATGTTGCGTGATTGGGGTGGCTCAATGAAGACTCACCTTGGAAATTTTTAGAACTGATACACAGGGAACTATTTTATGTAGCAAGGTTTTTTTTTAACGTCAATGTGGGACACACGACGGACAATTCTGATCCAGAAATAGAATGTGAATTTTATTTATGATACAGTTGATTTTATCATCTCGACATTTTCTATTTATGTTATTGTATTTTAAATGTGTACTTAATGGGGTAAATCCCCGAATAAAGTGAATTTTGACTGACTGATAACTTCAACACTGTGAAGAATAAAAGAAAATGGGAAAAACAACCTGCAGTGAGGAGCAAAAAAAAAAAAAAGGAAAAAAAGGATATTCCACATGATAATCTTCTTACCACTGAAGAATTTCGCCTTGGAATAGAAGTTCAAGCATGATCTGTATCCTACGAGCTAAGCGGTCACCTAAAACTTCAAAAACCATTAAATGGCATGCAGAGAATATTCAGCATCACTAACTAGGCACAGAAAACCACCAAGATTGAATCAGCTGCAGAATATTTCACGATTCTACTCAAATTCCTCAGTTCCAGTAAAAATGACATGGAAAGGTTATCTTGTATAAGAGGAATATTAAACACAACCGGGTAGATTTTTCATTCCACCACAATTACATTGAGATAGACGGCAGTTAGAGACATCTTTCACGATGCTTCAAAATGTTCTGGTTGATCCAATGAACATAGTTTTAGCTTCCTATTTTCACCATGGTTTTAAACCGGAAGGTTCAAGGTGAGCAAATATGCTGTTAAAGAAGCCATATTATATTAAAACCTTGTATTACCCAAGTGTATTCAAAGATTCTTGCAACACAATTGTTACTGCATTCACATCTGTAGTTTATAGCATACTAGAAAAAAGCCTGATACATTTGAATACTGCTTGGGTGGTGCTTTCAGTAATTATTTCGGCATCTGAATACCATTTGAGCAGATGCACCCAAAGATGGGGCTAAGACAAAAACAGATTTCAAACAAAATGTAAAATTATTATCTTTAAGGAAAATGTTTTCATTCATAATTGAAATATGATTCAAAGGGGTTTGAAAAAGTACGTTTTTTCATTCTGAGCCACAGAAAAAGACACACATGAATCCAACTGCACAGTAAAAGTGCACTTGCAAGGCCACTTGAAATTAAAATTATCTAAATTGCATTGACTATCTGAAAATAATCCCAGCATCATAATTAACGGTGGCACCCAAGGGTAGACAAATCTCTTATCTAATCAAGCATAATTTAAATTTACAGTAACTTCAAGGTCCATAAATATATCTGAGACGAGAAAGGGGTCACTGTCTTTAATAAAGTTTGGAATGAAAAAGTCACTTAATAAAATCACCTCTTTATAGTTGTACCACATCGAAAAAACGTATACATGCAGGTCATTTAGTTTTGTCGCAAATTTTCATAAAAAAATGGAAAAAGCAGCGTTCAAACCCTCCAGCACCTTTTTTGCCACTGTCGGGATTGTGAGCGTGTTAAAATGTCTTGAAGGGGCTGCACAAAGAAACTTAAGTTAATCAAAAAAAATAAACAAAAAACCTTTTGTATCAAAGAAATAAATGTGAAAATAATCTCAACTAATAATTAAAATATATTTATATATAGATGTATTCAGGCCCTCAAGCAAAATTATAACATCAAGAACAGAGTTTTGAACCATTATTAAAAGGGCGCAATTTCAGCATCACGCAGGTAGCGCAACAGTGAAACTGGCATTTGAACCAAATGGAGAACACAAGAAAAACATATAAAAATCTAACACTTGTTTCAGTTCTTGATTCCACTAAAAGTGTGGCACTCCTCGTTCAAAAAGAGCAACTATAATAACTTTTTTATATTGTTAATAGCTCACGTTCAACTGGTGTCATTTCCTTTGGACACTTTCTAAAGCAGGATCTACCAAACCCAGTGAACAAAGGGGTGCACGGTATCTCTTCATTCCTTTTCAGGTGCAGCACACTGTGGTCATGAAAACTGCCCACAGGTTAGTTGATTATTCCGAGGACCCCCGTGGCAGAGACAACACTGCAGTAGACTGGGAGGTCAGACTTTATCTGCAACTGTGAACTAATCCTGAGGTACAAGTGCCACAGAATGCCACCATTTCGGGGGCTTCTTCAGTTGCTGATAAAACGAAAATGTTTTGCTTCTATGGAATATTCACCACTTTAGACATCGGCAGCATCATTTGGTTGAAATGCCAGTTATCGGGTGGCACAATTTCGGATATTTCATACATACAACTAAAGCTATCCGAACAAGAAATAAAAATAAACTGCATCATTAGCTCTGTCATTTCCTGTTTTGTGAATAAAAAGGCATTATTACAATGGCTCAAAACTGTTCTTTTCCTTTAATTGTACATAAGAAAGTCAATTGTTTCATCTAACTGGAGAACGGCTTCCCCATGTCTTCCTTTCCTTTGTACTTCCTCTTGCCGTGCGTGAATGGGATATATCTGTATTTGACCATGTGCTGTAAAAGAAAGAAAATATGGTTAGATGTTTGCTGCAGCTGCACAAACACAAAATGAATACCAAGGCCAACTTGGTCAGTCCATTTCCTAAAATATTACAACATCTAACCCTTACTGACAGATTCATTAAAAAAAAAAAATGTCAGACTAGAATAACTAGGGAAGTCTACTATGACCCTTTCCTGTCCTTTTGCCACACAATAGCCTCTTGAACATCATTATTCACTCTTTCACTGGGATTACTTTCTTGTGTTTGTCCCAAACCTTATGAATTGCATTCCTGACTTTGCACCATCACACCTCCGAGGGTGGGGGTATATATATTTATTTACCATAATCTCTACCAAGAACGTCCATATGCTGCACCTACAACTTGACTGCCTCGTCACCTTACTGGAAATTTTCAGCCCACTTGATTACATAAGACCAACTTATCTCCGATTGGTTTAATTCTTTGCAGTGTCTCTTCACTACACAAATGTTTACTATAACGTTAAAGGTATTATCAGCAAACCAAAGATAAGGATTTCAAATTGTGAAACACTGTTTCTAATGCAGCCCACTGTGAAAGAGAAAAAGTCCCTGTAAGACATTACTATCGGTTGAAAGATCTGTGTAGGATTTAGCCTTACAAAGATTTGAATTCATTGCGATATCTGATTTCTAGCACAAAGGTTCAAGTGTCAGAAATCAAAAATTTATTTAGTTCTTAATGAAAAAAGTCTGCAGGTATACTAGAATATGGGGCAAGAGAAAACATGAATGTGTACATGATATAAGCACTGAATATCAGTGCTTACCAGGAGAAACAGAACTGCACATCAACAGGTGTAGTGAAGAGATGTATCAACTTACGCAAAGCCACATTACAAAATGACAGTCATTTATTTCTTTTTAGGGTGGTTTTCATTTAAGCTTTTGAGAGATTCAAGTCAATACAAGGTAACTGTCCACATAGGAGGCTTTCATGTTCAGCAACGGGAGGGAGGAATGGAATGTTATGCTTGCTCCCAGGACGTGTGGTGTATAAATCATTGGAGGTTCAGCAATATGTTAATAGACAGGAATAAAAGCTCTGAGAAGCGACAAGCAAGCAGTAATTCTGAGGCAAATGGAAACTGGGAAGAGGCGCAATAATTTCTGAAAGTTTCTTTGCATTATATGTATAAGGGGAAATGTAGAAACAACTTCTTTGGCCACTTAAGTTTCCTTTAGCTTCCCCTTAGTTAAAGACAGTAAAGAGAACATTTAGAGGGATTTCTGGGAAACAATAAGGTTAACCTGCACACCTCACCCAAGTTAAAAACGAGAGGCAAGTTCGCATTTATGGGGAATGAGATGTAGCCAATTCAATTCATCTGCACCATTATTAATTATTCCCTGAAAGTGAACTGTAATAAAGCAAGTGGTTCTTTAAAAAGCCCATTTCCAAAGTTATAGGTGGCACAGAGAACTATTTCCAAAGCTATAGGTGGCACAGAGAACATTTGCAGGTACAAAACTGCTTGTTATGCTAAAACATTGTTGTTGTATTTTAGAGAACCGGTAAGATTAAGATGACAGAACCATTTCTTTCCATTCTAATAGGTTGATAGGCCGACAGTGGCTTATGAGATTAAAATGGCTACAATCTAAACACCCACATACCGTCCAGTAGTGTGTCTATGGTGGTGTTCTCTGAAGATGTCATACTTGGCTCTACAAAGTCCTGATGTTTTCTTCCAGTGGCACTCATATGGTCACACTTTTTTTTTTTTACACTTTATTTTTCAGATAAAGAATGAATCACATTGCCTTGCATATAATCACTTTACAATCAAATCGACTCGTGCCTGACAGTTTCATTCTCAATGGTAGTTACTACAACAATCTGTACAGTGGTATAACCTAGTATTTTGACCAGTCCTCAGCGAGACCCCCCCCCCCCTTACCCCCACCCCCAATCGCAGTGACTAGACATTATGGTCAGCAGCGCCTCCCACAGAAACTTATTAACCACGACACCACAAACCACACTGCTCTCATAAAAGGATATCCGGGGAACTGGACACTATCCCCTCAGCCCACACCCTCCGGAACTATTCCATTGTCTACCGGTGTGGCAGAGGCAAGCTTAGTGGCCTCGAAGTAGGCCCTCAGTGGTCCCCAAATATCTCTGGGTCGCGATGTCGGAGGCATGAGGCTAGCATATGTCTCAGCATTGGTGTTGCAGTACACCAGGCTCCCCAGCCAATCCTGTAGCTGAGGAGTGGTTTTCCTGCCCCAGTGAATGGCAACCTCTCTTTTGGCTAGCAGTAATCCCAATGCTGCTAATTTCCTGACTTTCTTAGGAATCTGAACTGTGTACCCTAAAAGAGCTATCTCGGGGAGGGGAGCCAGTGGAAGGCCAATTATCTTCCCCAGTGTCGTATGTACTGCTAACCAGTAGGTCTGCAAGCGGGGACAAGTCCATGCTAGATGAATAAAATCCACGTGCGGGGCAGTGCATTTCAAACAGGTGTGTGGCCTATCAGCGTCTATCCTGTGCGCCAGGGCTGGTGTGAAGTAAGCGCGACGGATAAATTTAAAATGCAGCAACTTGTGGCGTGCGTTAAGTGAAATGTCCTTGGTGGCCTCGCAACATTTTGCCCATTGCTCATCTGTGATGGTGCTCCCCGTGTCCGCCTCCCAGGCCTGTCTAAGGCTGGAATCGTCCGCGGGCATCATCGCAGCGCATGCCTTGTACATTTTAGAGATGAGGCGTGTGCCGCTAGGGGTCTCTAACACCAGAGTAAGTGGAGGGAAAGAGTCAGGCTCAACAGGATATGTGGGGAGCACAGCACGCAGTGCGGATTTCATGCGGCTCATGAGGAATCGCGTCATGAAGTTGCAGTCGGTGAACCTGGCGTCCTCATCTATTGAGAAAATATGACCCTCTGGGAAGAGATCACCCACTTTCACAATATCTAGAGTGGATAGCGTGTTCTGCACCAGCTTCTCCCCGGTGATTGGGAACCATCTGGCGTTGGGCAACGGCAGGGCAGAGGAATATAATAGTGTAGCGCCTGTGCGTTTGATCAGTTTACCCCATGCCCAGGCAGTCGTAGATACTGTTTGAATGTCGCATCTGTCGCGTGGAAAGCCCCCCGGTAGCATCTCACACAATTTATCGGGGAGAACCAGGTCTGCCTCCGGCCGTAGATACGGAATGCGTGCATCTGGATGAAACCAAGCGAACGCGTAATGACATTGCGCTACCAAATAATATAATTAGAAGTCTGGAACATTGAATCCGCCTCTGTCGTACGGCAAAGTCATCACCGGACACGTGGTCTCTTCCCGCCCCATACTAGTCGTGTCATGAGAGTTTGTAAAGTGCGGAAGAAACCAGCTGAGAGGGGAATCGGGATATTGTTAAATAGGTATAAAAATTTAGGAAGGACCATCATTTTTACTATAGCCACCCGACCAGCCAGGGACAAAGGTAACCTCAGCCATCTGTCGACCTGTTCCTCTAACTTTTGGAAGGCCTGTCCGTAATTTAAGCGAATAATTTGTGCGGTGTCCAGATGGATATGTATACCCAGATACTTTACCGAGTCTTGGCACCAGTCGAGAGGAAATTCGCATTCCCATTGGACTGTGCTCGCCGTTAGCGGGAATATGATTGATTTGTGCCAGTTTATACCTATCCCTGAGAATCTGCCAAAGCGGACGACTTCCCGGATAAGAGGCGACAGATTAAGGTGTGGTTCCCGGACGTAAGGTATGGTATCGTCGGTGTATAGAGAAGCTAGGAGCGGGCCAGTGTTGAATTGAAGACCTCTATGCAAGTGGCGCTCCTGGAAGTGCCTGACCAACGGGTCCATGGCTAGGATGAATAAAAGCGGGGACAAGGGGCAGCCCTGCCTGGTCCCTCGATATAGCCGGAATGGTCTGGACAGGGTGCCGTTCAGCCGGAGTCTCGCCGATGGCCCACCGTAAAGCAGAGAGACTGTGGAAATGAAGCCACAGGGCAGACCCATACGCTGCATCACCTCCACAAGGAAGGACCACTCTAAAGAATCGAACGCTTTCTCTGCGTCTAGTAATATCGCCGCCGCTGGGACGTCTGGCTGTATTCTGTGTAGCACCGCAAACAGCGTACGGAGATTCAGGGATGTCGAGCGTCTGGGTACAAAGCCAGACTGTACCGGGGATATGATGTACTCCATCAGTTGCGACAGCTTATTCGCGAGCACTTTTGCCAAGATTTTATAGTCTAGATTCAATAAGGACAGCGGTCGGTATGAGCCGCATAACTTGTGATCTTTGCCAGGTTTTGGAAGGAGTATGATTACAGCTTCACGTAGTGTGGGGGAGAATTTGTTTTTCTAATGCTTCTGCATAGACCTCAATCAGCTGGGGGCCAGAACGTCCTTGAATTCTTTATAAAAATCCCCTGTGAAGCCATCAAGCCCCGGGGCGGAGGAACCTCGCATATTGTCTATGGCCATTAGGACATCGGCGACAGTTATGGGTTCCGCCATGAAGTCTATCATATGCTTTTCCAGGAACACCAGTGCAACCTCATCTAAATATGCAGTCTGGGCTGCGCCGTCGGGGTCTGACCTGGAGGAGTAAAGGGAGGTGTAATAATCCAGAAACTCATCTCTGATAGTCGAGGTGGAGGTGAGCGTGTCACCGGACGCTGAGTGCAATTCAGTAATGTAGGATTTGCTATAAGGTGGTCTCAGCATTTGCGCCAGAACTCTGCCAGGCCTCTCGCTCTCTCCGTATCGTCGTGCAGCTTGATATTTACCCATATACAATATCTCCCTGTCTGCCGTGTCCCTGTATTCCGCCAGAAGGGCGAGTCTCTCTGTCATAGCCTCTGGGTCAGGGAGGGCCGCGAGCTGGGAATCTAGCTTGGCCACCTCTTGCTCAATGCGGGTCATCGTTTGACGAAGATCCCCGAGTACTCCAGCCCGTTTGGAGATGCATACTCCTCGTATAACCGCCTAAAAACCTTCCCATAGCATCGCCGCTGAATCTACCGAGCCCGTATTGAGTTCAAAGTAGTCCTCTATTGCCTCGCGTACCTCTGCCTTAAAAACCTCATCTTGAAGGGCCGTACTTGGAAAACGCCATTGTCGTTCATACCCTTCCGGTCGTGGGAGCAACAACCGTAAAGTTATTGGGGAGTGGTCTGAATATGTGCAGGGGAGTGTAGTGTGGGAGCCAAACCAACCTGCGACACTGGGAGAGATCAGCCAATAATCTATTCTGGACCAGGTGCCGTGCATAATGAGTGAATTTGGTGAGGGTGGGATTACGCTGTCGCCAAACGTCTATTAGTGTGTATTGATTACAGAGTTTCATCAAGGCCCGCCTTGCCCGTGGTTTAGCGTCGGGTGCGGTTGACGAGCTGTCCAATTTGGTGCTTATCAGTAAGTTAAGGTCCCCCCCTAGGAGCAGCGCATGTGCGTCATGTTTGGCAATCCGGGCATTCAAGTCATGGAAGAACTCGGGGTCGTCCACATTGGGAGCATACACATTAACCATAGTGATTTTGTGGCCATAAAGAGTGCCCGTGACTATCACGTACCTGCCCACTGGATCCCGGGTCACATCCAGGAGTGTAAAGGGGACCCTCTTGTGTATCAATATCGCTGTACCTCTAGCGTAATTGCTATAATTAGCAAAGTATCTGTGTGTGCTCCAGCTGGCGCCAAAACTAGCGGAATCTGTGGGGGGAGGTGTGTTTCCTGTAAATAAACTATATCAACCTTGTGTCGAAGAAGATAGTGGATCACCTGCCTCCTTTTACGGGTGTTATTGCGGCCTCTGACATTCCAGGACATTAAAGTGATGGCCGTGGGCCCCTGTACGTTACCTAACCGCGACATCCAAACATTGTTCATGTATCTTCCTGTCAGGACTGTAAGGCGATGTAAACCTTGCAAGCAATGCTAAACTAAAGTGTAAATAACTACAATTGCAATGTGCGAACTTTTCCCCCTCCCCCCACCCAGCCGCCTTCCAACCCATAGGTGGCCAACCCCCAGAAAGTTAACCTGCCCGGAAGACAGAGATCCCCGGGCTCGCAGTTGAGGTCCAGAAGGTGGGCCCCAAAATGAATGCACCAACTCAGCGGATACACCAGAGGGGGGTGGCAGCCCGAAATCGGACCGGCCTATTGCCGTATCTGTAGGAAAAAAATTTGTAAACAAACATTGCGATTTCCCATATGCATACTATAAACAACATAAGATCATTCTAGAAACATCATCCAGTGTCAATGTTCGAGAATAGGTCCGCACTAGCGTCAGAGCCACTGCGAGGTGGGGAAGTGGGTGCACCCCCCGCCGAGTCTTGCGAATTCCGTGTCTTGTGTGTGTGGCAGAATTCCTGGGCCTCTGCTGGAGTGTCAAATAGTCTGGACCTGCCGCCAACATCCACCTTAAGTCTCGCCGGGTAGAGCATGCCATATTTGAGCCCAAGATTGCGTAACGTGGCTTTGACCCCCTGGAATTTGCGGCGTGCCTCCTGGACCATCGGAGTGAAGTCTGGATAGAATGATAATTTCGACCCCTGCCACTCGACCGTGCCGCGTTCTCTTGCCAGAAGGAGAGTAGTGTCCCGGTCTCTAAAATTCAGGAGTCGCGCTATGATGAGCTGAGGGGGAAGGCCAGGATTGGGTCTTGGGCCTAGTGATCTGTGGGCTCTCTCCACCACAAAGCCCGGTGTGAAAGACTCACTTCCAAACAGATCCGTTAGTAGCTTCTCCACGAAGAGGTCCATTCGGCCTGTGGATGTTGTCTCCGGAACCCCCATAATGCGGACGTTGTTGCGGCGTCCGCGCGCTTCCAAGCCCTCATTTCTAATGGCTACTTCCTTGAGCAGGCGCTCCGCCCGTTCCAGCCGCTTCTGAGCCTGAGCTGTCCCATCCTCCAAGTCTGACACACGAGCTTCCGCAACATCAAGGCGCCTGTCGTGGCCCTGTACTTTGGCGCCCCAGGATGCAATGGTCTGATCCAAAGTGTCGAAGCGGGAGTCCAGCGCCTTAAAACCTGCCTTCATTTCCAGCAACAGGGAGGCAACAGAGGTATCCGAGGGCCCAGGGTGGATTCGCTTCAGTGGTCTTGTCAGCCATTACTGAGTCGTGTGATGGTGCACCCTCAGCCACTTTTTCAAAAGGAAGGGTTCTTTGCCTGGGATCCTTGCGTCCCATTCCGCAAAGTGCGCGGAGCAGCCGTGTGGGAGGGGGGGGGGGGGGAGACTGGGTGATGATGTATTGCGAACTTTTAGAAAAGCAGGTGGCAGTTTTGAGCAGTCCCCAGCCACTTCAGGCACTCTGAACAGCAGGTTGGCACCAGCGAGCACTCAGAGGCAGGTCTGTGTCCCGGTGGCAGGGGCCAACACAATGGCCGCGACCCCTCCGAACAAAGAGAGTATTAGTGCGAAACGCTTGTAGGCCCCATCGCAGGAGGGTTATGCATGTTCTAGACACTGGCACTGAAGGGCCAAGCGGCGCTGTGTTGCAGTAGCAGATGGTATGGTGAGCTCAGGTAAGGGGTTCCGTGTCATCGCAGACAAGATGGCCTCCAGTGAGCGTGCGCCACCAAATAGGATGTCTGTCCCTCTCGGGGAGGACCGGCGGGTGATCAGCACCGCACGCTGTGTCGAGCGGAAGGCGAGCGCGCACCCACCCCCACCACAGCCGCCGCAGCGTCAGGCCAGCGCCCTACCCCCGAAGGCCGTAGCAGGTGGGCCCTGTCCCCACACGAGCTCAGGGAAGCGAGGCCTAGGAGCGGGGCAGAGCAGCCGGCCCGGCAGCCCACAACGGAACCTCGAGGGGGGGGGGGGCTCAACCCACACGGGTCCGACTCACCCGGTCCGTCCGCAGGAGGCGCCGCCCGCAGGAGGCGCCGTCCTCCAACCGTCGCGCTCGCGCGGGGCCGCCGGGTCTCCAGATGCTGACGCCCCGGGCCTCCTCCGGCACGATGATTCTGCACCTCGGAGGGGAGCTGGCGCCCGGCACTCAGATCGCCATGTGCCGCGCCGCTTCCTCTGTCCGCGACGCCGGTTTCAGCCTTGATGGAAGCACATTCTCCAGGGGAAATCGCCGCTGAGACCGGCCGATTGTTGGAGCTTCACTAGCAGGCGGCCATCTTCGCCGCCGCCTCGGCCGCGCCCCCCCATATGGTCACACTTAAAGAGGAAGCAGAATTATATTATCCTCAGTTCGTAGGATAATTTGTGAATACTCACTCTAAAGGCACCACGCAGTAGTCTTGCTTTCCCATAAAACGTGCATGCGTCTCCTTGCAAGGCAGGATAATCCGAAGGTGGTGTCCAGAACAGCTGTGAAAAACGTTAAACAGCCCTTACAACGAATCCGTCACCCCGCATGCAATTACAACGCGGTCGTTACAACGACCGCGTTGTAAAAACGCATACCATTACCCCGCAAGTCGTAACAACGACTTGCGGAGGGGGGAAAAGGTGTTGGATTTAAGATCCAACACCTTCCCTACTGTCCGCACAGACTGGAGTTGGAATAGTAAATTATACTATTCCAACATCCAGCGCCCCCTTCCACAAGTCATTGTTACGACTTGCGGGGTAATGGTATGCGTTGTTACAACGCGGTCGTTGTAACAACCGCGTTGTAATTGCATGCGGAGTGAAGGCATGCGGAATAAGGAGGCATATTCCTAAACTGAAGCCTTTTTTTTGTTCGTTTTTTTTAATGGAAAAATGCTTTCCTGTGAGGATGTATGGAGTACCCCATTTAACAGTGCCACATGGAGCCTGAAAACTAAATAAAGCCTGAAAAAGTTGGCTTTATGAGGAGGAGGTGGAGGTGGTATGTCACCATTAGAAACACCTGGGGGACAGCACGACCGAATTTGAGCAAATTTTATTGCCAATTTACACCATCAATTCCAAATCTGAGGCACTTCAAGTGATCATCCTTGCATCTTTTAGGTGCACTGGAAGTCTGTGGACACATGGATGCATAACCTGCCAAACAATGTGAAATGGTTTAAGAGAAAGAAACTAGAGGAGACTCAAATTCCTGGTCTTCAATCAATCTGTATCTTTAGCGTCAAAACAAAGGATTGTTTGAACCACTGTAAGAGCCTCCAGAGTTTCACTAATTTCTTGGCAGATTCCAGGTGTGTACTTCAAAGAGAACTATGTGCCTATTAGGCTTAGAAGGAGCCTTCGTTTGCAAGGTCTACCTTTACGTGAACATCTTGAAAGTATATAAAGCTTGTGAGGACTAGAAAGCTCAAGTGTGAGTAGAGCCAATCACACTTAAAGACCTAGCAAAGTCCTCTAGAAACTTTCACTGAGTTTCTTCAGCAGTGTAAGTGTAAAAATAGCAAGTATGTTCTTTCGATCTTTTATTTAAGTTCATCATCTTGTCCTGAATGTCTTGATGAAGAAACACCTTTGACTCCGGTTGTCTCCACATTGCCACCCCCATGTACAGACTTGTATCTAAAGCATAAGTAAGGTGTTTATCTATGAATCTGCTGTAGAATGGCCTCCTTACCGGTACTCAGTACAAACTGCCCATTTTCCTCAAGATCTGGTGGAAGAAATTAATATACTCACTTTTGCGATTACGAACAGAGTTCTAACCTGTTTTAAAGCGTTTTGTAGTCTCAGACTTCCCTAGAGTCAACTCTATACCCGAGTATGTAAGTCTGAGGATCTTTGTTCTGCTATACAGCATCAGACAAAGGTACAGGGAGTGCTTTTTGCATAGTCCACTAAACACCAGTTTGCTCAAGTCCACTTTCATACTTGCATTCTCAATATAGAATGGACACTTTGTTAAATAATGCCTTTTCCAGGTGTCGCATCTCTTTCCAAGCTGGGCAATGCCAACTTGCTGGAATTTAACTTTAAACGATCCGTACCAAGCCAAAAATGTGGTGAAATGTAAACTTCTCTGCAAAAATGAAATAGGGATAACAAATGAGACATTTTCCCTAGGGTTTCTGTGGCAATAAGATGTTTCTGACCAGCACCTTTACTGGACAACATAGTGTACCACAAGCATATCAGAGTGTCGGGTGTATACACTTCAACTAGTTAAACAACTCATTCACTCTATGCCCATGAATCTGCAGAGGTAGCTTTGTCCATCAGTCAAGTTTTACTCCACTAGGCACTAGTAGTTTCGGAGGTTTAATACAGTAAGGCACAATAATTAAACAAGATTAATTCAATGCAAAGTAGCTAAAATAACAAAATTAACCAGAAGGGTACGACCCTTCAATATCAATAAACGGGGAACAAACGGACAATGTTATCCTTTATGGGAACGTATGACAGCTCAGCTACTCTCAGAAACCTGTGGGTCTTATTTTCTCATTATTGCTTTGCCAGTGGACCCCAGATGCGAGACAATGCTACAATCCATAAAGTACTCTGTGAAATTTAAGCCCTCTGTCCTAGTTTCCCAGTGGGCCTATTTTCTTGGGAGGACAAGAAAAAGTCTTTGAGCCTACACTGAAAATTAGTATGCCCGTCAGTAAGCCCCATAATGTTTACAATACCAAGCTAAAGGTAAACTCAAAATCCCAACCACAGAAAATGCCAAGTTATTAGTATCCCAGGTGTCCTATCCAGTTAACCAGGGCATTGGACACAGTTGAAGTGACCAATTATATCTCCAGTGGACCTCCAAAGGCAAGTGTCATCAGCGGGGAACAACTGGTGGTGGTGGGATTGGTTTAGCAGCCAAGGATTGCCCCCATGTACTACCTCCCCCCATGTTACTAAAACTTATGGGTCTGTATATAGAGAAAGGATGGCGGCTGTCAAAAAAAATTAGTGGCAGAGAGAACTCATAGGAAGTGACGCAGTTGTGAACCAAACAGTAACTACAACTAAGTGAGGAACTTAAAGTTTAGGGAGCAATGTCCTATTAAGTGTTGAAATCTTGTGGCTCTTCAATGGCACACTTCCTTAAGACATCCACTAGGGAGCTTGGAGTCAACTGAATCCTGCTCATGCCTTCCTGGTCAGGCCCCAATCTTTCATCCATACAAGGCAGCATAATTTCAGTCTCTTCATGATAAGAACAGAGAAGCAAAACATCGTCAGATTCCTGGGCTCATTCCATATAACAGAGGTAGGAATGTAACTTCTATCTTAACAAGAAACAGACTTAATGAATGAAACTAATGTTATTAGCACAGGTAAAGGCACTTATTTTGAATATTAGCATATTAATTAAGCCAGGAAATTTTGTCAAGGAGGAATTTACCAATGCTGTGTTTGTCAGGTTCACATTCGGAGTTAAGGTCCTACATGCCGGAGGCTATGCAGTCTTTTCCGCTCCTTGATAAAACCAGAGCCCAGAAGCCTAAATACCAAAATAGGATCAGGCCTACTTCTGGAGCACTTTGATAAATACACTTGAATCCTTAAAGGCAGTAATCACCAATACGAAGGAAGGTTCACAAAATGACATGGAACGTTGTAAGTCAATAAGAGCTAGTGCAGTTTGTAATCCTTTAAGATCAAAGATATTGAACAGTGAAGCTGTGCTTAATAAACCGATGAAGGCGGAATATGTCCAAAGTAAACAGCAAATGTAAGGAGACTCAAATTCTGGTGAGAACATCACAAATAACAAGCCACAAATGGAAAATGAATCAAGGGAAAAAACCAAACCAGAAGTCTTTCTGCAATGACGGCTTTTTGGAGGTCGCTGTGAACGATAAAAGATAGCAGCCTGACCTGGGAAACTCGCTACCAGAGCAAAAGTTTGGCTATTGAATATGCAACTTGTGCCTGTATAATGTTTTAGAGAACTAGTTGAAGCTACGGAGGAACATAGTTTCAAGTCGGTGTAAAACTGTTTTACAAATAATTCAAAAGTTTAGCTGAGGTTATCCAAAAACTGCATCACTGCAGAATGAAAAAGACTTAGCAAAAGGGAAAATAACTGTCTCACACTATTTTTGATGAAGTAGCGTTCTGAAGATTTAACTGTAAAAGCCAAACGTTCAAATCCTTTGTTCCTCCCATTTTAAAAGCCTTTGCCGCTACGCTTCTTTGGAAAACCTTTGCTGAGGTTGTCCATACTGTGCAAGGACGATTCAGTGATTACGAGCTATGCAGATACAGTCATAGGGCACTGAAGGTTGAGATATGAGGAAAAACATTGAGTAATCTTCGTCTCCTTGCTTTGCACAACAGCCAACATATAAGAAAAATATTCACTTTTTTTCCCTTTAAACACAAATTGCTGTTTTTTTCAGCTATGACCCATGAAAATGTTCAAAATCGTTAACCCTTTGTCTGAACATGTAAGTTTTCATATTTATAAGAAAACATATACATTTTCAAAATTCTTCTTCTCTTGACCCTTTGTAGCTCAAAAACATGTCCATCACAGGCTGACTTAGATTGGGCATGCTCCTGGAGAGGTGTTCAGTAAACCAAGTGTCACAGTACAATTGCCATGAGTGTATCTCCCAGATGGCATCAGCCACGTATGCATCAGTGAGGTAGCTAACCTTTAGGTGATGTGCAATGCTATCCATGTACTAGATAGCAAGAGGAGAATGAGGAGCTTGTCTCTTCTTTTGACCTTTTACCTCCCAGAAGTGTACGACAAAGTTGATTTAGGCCAAGTTCTGGTTTCGTTTTCCACCTTTCCGAGAGGATTTTATAAGTTTGTACACATGTTGTTTCAAGTCTCACTCTTTCGCCATGACATTAGGAAAGCTCCAAGTGTCTATTTTTTACTTGTATGTATTGAACATCTATGGGATGCTGAAGAGAGACCTTGTGGCCTAGGGGGGCATCTCCATTCGCAATTATGCTGATGACCCACCATTAAAAATCTTCAATCCTGTGATGGTTCTTCTATGTGACAGGTCTGTAAATACCCTGCAGACGTACACCTACATGCCATTCGGACAATGTTGACATATTCCTTGTAGAATGTGCAGTCACTCTGCTGCTGAGAAGTTGACTGGCTTTAATGATTCTCTTTATCACTCTAATTTAGTTTTTTAAGCTTTTTGCTTAATGATGCACGTTTACTGTTCTTAACAATATGAAATCGTAACTGCAATTAATTATCTAACATGGTACCTGTGTCTGATGCAAGTTCAAGGGAGTTTTAAAGCCCATAGTACTTACACTGGTCAATAAATGAAACTAAGCAAGGTGGTAGAAAGCAATGTAACCTGAGATCTAACTTGGAATAACCAGAGTCAGTGAGCGTCGTTTGTAAAGCTGACAAAAGGACACAAACAATTGGTCAAAAAGATGGAAGCCTTCGATTTTACACAGAAAGAATATGTAGCACCATCAAAAATTTAAGAAGTGGAGGCCCCATCCCACTTGCCTGGAAGGGTTTGTGAAAAGTCTAATGCAACCTTTCATATAAAGTTGGGCTTTATACATAATGTGACCTTGTAAATTACAAAACAAAAAATGCATTCTTCACTGTGGAAGCTTACATTTCTATAGCTCGTCTGGAAGAAATCGGAGCCAAAAGCAAAGTGTCTTTCCTGGAAAGATATTTGAAGCAAAGAGTGACAACCCAGGAGCTGGTGCAGTATTTGATTGAGATTCCAGGGTGCCTGGGGAAAAGTTCTGGAAGGGTACTTCATGAATTGATGAAGTGCAAAAACAGGAATGAAAAATTGTAAGCGTGGAAACATGATGTCACTGAAAAGATATTCTCTGCTTTTAAGACTAGTATAGACTAGGTCTACAACCAGAGTCTTCTATACTGCCCAGGGAATGGGAAGAACACTTTAAATCATTGCACTATAGAGTCCGCTACTTAGTTTTTCCCTTGAGGAAACTTCTGCTGTAATTTGCCTTCAAAGGCAGGGAAGGCCTACGCTAGATAAAATTTCTTCTGATATGTTCCGCTCTAAACTTTCAATTTGGGTTCCATACATTAACATTGTCTCTAACGCAATAGCTGCAGGTGCACCCATGCCACCCACGTCGAAAAGTGCGGAAAGTGTGCCAATATACAAAACATTAGCCTGCTAGGCAACTTGCAGAAAATATTCTGCAAGCAAGTCTTTGGGCAATCAAAATCTTGGATAGAGAACAATAATGTCATCTCCCCCTCCACCTCCAATCCTGGGTCCATCTACCAGGCCTTTTGGCTCCTTATGACTAAACGGAAGATGGTAGATGTTGGAGATGGGGCATTGTTGTGTTTATTGATGGACTAGCAGCATTCGATCTGGTCCCAAGGGCGAAAATGTGGGATGTCCCAATTGATACGAACCTCCTGGTCAATTTGTTGAACATAATTATACGATTGCACGAGAGGAATAATGCAAGGATCCGGTGGGGACCAAACGGGGAACTGACAGACTGACAGACAACACAGATGTAGCTAAAGGTGTTTACCAAGGCTGTGTTTTGGCCCCTACTCTTTTCCATGAACAAATGCATAGATTATCTGCTAAACTGTGTTAATGACCCACTATCCTTGGCAAGCAAAAAGGTGCTGGCCTTGTCCTTTGCCGACAACACCTTGCTGCTCTCCGAAACACACATGGGCCTCCAGAAACTCATGGATAGATTCCTACTTTTTTGCAACACCTGTGGGCTAGAAATAAATGCTCTAAAGACTAAATTCATGGTTTACTCTACAAATAGGAGATTGCGTGGCAATATTGGTTTAGGAGGTGCTCCACTAGATAACCGTATCGGAATTCGACTATTTGGGGATCCGATCGTCGAATAACGAGTCTTGGGGGCCCCAAATCCAACACAGTAGTTCACTAATCAATCACAGAGTATCTGCCATTGTGGGGTTTGCCAAAAGAGCTCTATTTTTCACGATCTCCCCTGTGATTCAAATCTATAATGCCCAGGCCAAAAGCGCTGCTTTGTACGGCGTCGAGTTGTGGGGTTATTGCAACTGTTCACTTCTTGGTGAGGGTGAAAAAAACTTCATAAGGGCTGTTGTCTGTCTGGAGTGTGGGACTCTACATCTTGCCCTTAAGCCTATTACAGAAGATGCGATATTGTTACCTCTAAGGTATTGGCTTCGGGTATAGTCCAAAGGGTCTTTAAAAGCCATACAGAGAAACCCCAAGTAAGATCATGGCCTTAAAAGAATTATTTAAAAAACACTGGCTGGCGTACATTAAACAGACTTTAAATAGTTTGGGGATAGTTAGCCAGTGGAAAGCCCCCCTCAGGCATCAACAACAATGTCAAAGGCACTGTCAAGCGGGCATACTGGGCAAACTGTATTACATTCTGCGAGTCTTCTGATTCTACAGGTAGCAGGATCAAAACCTTACAGGTAAGCAGGATCAAAACCTTTTTTATACATAAAAATGTATATGAATTAGATTACATTCTGGATTACATTAACCCGCCTTGGGCACTTTCTTTTTTCCTCCAGTTTCGTTACGGTGTTCTTCCACTGGACACTTACACATCACTATGGGCCCTGCCGACTGACAAGTCGAATCTTTGGCTGGTTTGCTGTTCTACAGATCAATCGGAGGAGCATTGTTTTTTTTTGTAGGGAATATTCTAGATCAGGATCTAGGTGGATTGCACCAATGTGTCAGGCTTTGGGGCTGACCGATCGCACTAATTCACTGAGAATATGCAAAAGTTATGCAAGGGCGGTTGTGGTGTTTGCAGTGGCCAAGTTCATCACGTCTGCTTGGGCGACGTGTCAGATGGCCATAGACCCTGCTTAGACCCTAGTGGCTGTAAGAGCCAAGGTAGCTTTTATTCATTTTAACTACCTGTAGGATTGGACTTGAAGGTATTATTAGAAAGTTACTGCTGTTCTGAATATTGACAATATTATACTGCTACTGTTTTGAACTTGACACTACATGTTGATGATTTTATCAGTCGTTTTATAAAACTGAAATGTACGTTATCGAATAAATTTTAACTTTTGTATTTGTCGAATTTTTGAATGACAACTGACAAATTTGGAATTTTGGACTAACCTTCTGCTTCTTCATGGAGCATGCTTAAAGCTGGCCACTAAAGTGTTTTGTGCCGTCACCACAAGCCCCACTATTTCCATGTTCTTTCAGTCAGGGAATGTGCTGGAAATAGCACGGTCACAATTAGAAGACCCTCCTTTTGAATGTGTGCTAGCATTAGATTTGTGATCACTGTCTGGTAAGACTTTTAGTTAGACCACAAGAAACATTTCTTCCACCATTGTTGATGTAAAGTTAGATTGATGCCTTTTTGATTTAACCATGAAATAAGAAAGCATCATAGGGGGAGAAATCATTAGACAGGAGCTCACTGGGATACTCCCTCAAGTCTATATATTGTTGTCATTTATTGCTTTGGGCATCATATTCCCCCTTCATCCAGCTCTTCCTAGCCTCCTTTTCCAGCTTCCCATTCATACAGACAATGAAGTGTATATCTACTCAAGGCAATCATATAAGCAACTGTTTTGTAATTTGAGACTATTCTTTGTAAGGAAACCAGAGACTGCTTTCAATATGGTGGTCTTGGCAAGAGAGAAGTATTCTCTTTATGCTACAGTGATGACGTTTACAGATTATCCTCCTCCTTCGCTCTGACACTTGCAAACAAAATACTTGAAAGTGGCCCAAAGTGGCAGGCATTGCTGGAAACTTAACTTGGTCTGGGGTTCCTCCATTATACTTCATTACAGAAAAATTCTTACAGTTCTGAAAGAATTTGACTGCAAGATTGATCAACAGGTTAGTGTTAAAGTACCTCAATTAACAAAGTGCCTTTCCTGCACGGCTGCATGGACTGCTTATGCGAGGGTGATTGATATGAAGACCGCAGAGGTGATGGTAACCTGTATGGTAGCTACTTTGCCCTATAACTCCGGCTTGTTTCAATAATTAGGTTCAACTTCAGCATTCTGGGTTTGGGGCATTTGCGGAGCAGGGGCTGACATAAGATAGACTTCCACTCTACAGTCTCTTCAATGTCGACCTAGCATCTTGTTGGATTTATTCAGTGGGCACACACTTGTGCCACCTGAACATATTTTTGGATGTTTATGCATGCAACCCTCTTGGTAACTATAGAGCACATCTTTACACAGTATATCTACCCTGAAACCATATACAAAATGAACTCTTTTTTAAGAGGATTATGTTCCATCCTAGAAAGTTAAACGGGAAATACTTAGAAATAATGTTTAACAAAGTGTGAAGATTGTTTTTGTTGTTGTTACTCCACCCCTCCATGGGATACAGTGGTCTGGCCATCGGGCCACATCTGCTTTACCAGAGTCTAACCACGAAGGGTAATTCAACTTGTGTAAAAATGTTGTAGGCCCTTAGGATGCTTGCTTCAAAACACGTGTGTACAGGGCTCCGAAGAAATAGTGTTGTTGCTTACTATTATGTTTAGTATTTTAAACTTACATGCACTTGTATTGAAGTCTGACACCTTTGGAGAGTCTTTCCTATCCTGAAGAAAAGCTGCAATGTGTTAGTTCGATTATTCAAAAATTGGATTATAGTAATGCAAATATATAGATCTTGTGTTAACCCATTTAATCCTGGTCTTGGAGTCAGCAGAGATGGTACCCCAATTACAATAGAAAGGAATTTGTAGTGGAACAGTATCTCCTCCATGCTACCATACAGCTAAATCTTTGAATTGCTTCCTCCATAAACCGCCACACCACCATGTGAGATGTTTTTAGACTTGTAGTGGTAGCATTAAAAATGGGTTGGCAGTGCCCTTTGGTTTTTTAAAAATGTCTCACTTTTGTTTTTTAATCTTTTTTTTTTTTTCCACGGATAGGGGAGGGAGGGACAGGTGCACATAACATGAATGTAATCAAATGTTAGAGAAAAATGAGATGCTCTGGGTCAAGGATAATTACCTTTCTACTTCAAAATAAACAGCATTTCCTGCTAATAATACAGCACAAACAATATTGATTGACCGAGAAAGGCATGACTCAATCAAAGCAGCTGTCAAAAAAAGTTTGTGAATAGATTTGCATTTTGCTTAATGAGGACGAAAAATGTATATAAGGTACAATTCTTTAGATTATTACTGAGATTCAGGATTATTAAAAAGCAGGCTTTCGCTTATCATATGCTTAAAGACTTTGCTGTAAAAATGGCACAAGGCTTTGTTATTCTCTAGCTAGGCGTGGATGGTACTGTGCTATTCCTATGCTCAAAAACTCTGCTCATTTCAAATGTCTGTTTCTCTAGCAGAGTCAGAGTGTTGGTGGTGTTGTAGGGTGCTCCATATAAAGGAGCTGCTCTCAAACTAAACTTGGGAACTACCAAGAGTTCCCGGCTTCCTTTTTGCATAATTTATGCAGCACTCCAAGCCTGAAAGGGTATAGTCGACTTATACTGGGTGCTCGCTTGTGTCTGGAAAAAACTATTCCTCTCTGATGAGCTCCAAGAAGATCCATGGTTGGCTTGGATGGTATTATACCACTCCAAAGCTGTAATATTGTTTGTGGAGTGGTAAAAGGCTTTTGCCATTTTTCAACTCGGTGTGGATGGCACATGGTGCTAATCCTATGCTTCAAATGTCTGGTTTTCAAGCAGAGTTTTAAAGTCAGCAGATTCAGTGTGTCAGTTGTGTTGTAGGGTGCTCCATATAGGGAGCACCTTAGAACACCCATAATCGAGGCTGCTCTCCACCTAAACTTGAGAATCACCTAGAGTTCCCTGCTTCCTTTTTTGCATAATCTATGCAGCACTCTAAGCCTGAAAGGGTATTATCTTAACACAGTTATACAGGCTTTCAGCCAGTCATTGGTCAGTTGCTGTCATTTACATTTTTAATCTGCCCACTACAGCAAACTGCATGGGACAATAGGTCAGCCCACTTCAGATATTGGCTAATTTCACTACGAGTCAAGGCATTAAGCTTTTACATAAGGAGTACATCAACACAAAAAGTAGTTCACTTGAGTGCTTAGATCTACAATGGAAATGTGTGATTTTTTTTTTTCTTCCAAAAACAGATTTTATTGAGTTTAATGGAACATGATGGGCGAAGCCAGAAGCATACATTATGGCTACAATTAGAATTAGAAAGTACCAATTATATGTAAACATTAAGCTTCAACCCAGCAGGCCCGATAACCTGGCACTGGTTACCACATAATTCACTGAAAGTAGTATGTCTAAGCGTATATGTACTGACGACAGGGCTACTCATCTTGAGCATGAAATGTGCGATTTTTGAGTTGATTATATAGCGAGAGAGTGAGCGAGAGTGAGAGAGCGAGAGTGAGAGAGCGAGAGAGCGAGCGAGAGAGCGAGCGAGAGCGAGCGAGAGAGCGAGCGAGAGAGTGAGTGAGAGAGTGAGTGAGAGAGTGAGTGAGAGAGAGAGTCGAGGGGATGAAAGTCAGTAACCAACTAAAGGTTGCCGGGTCAGGTGGCACAATAGATAAAAGCATCCACTGCATAGATATCTGTTTAACCGCATGGTTATATGTTCAAATACTGAGTGGCTTGTCCACTCAGTTTTTCCTGCTTCTGAAATCAATAAAATAAGTATGATTGAGTTGGATCACAATAAATATTTGTCACTCAGCACCAATATAGGCATGTTTGAACATGCCCTATACAAATTCATGTTATGCATTTAAATTCAAAGTCAGTAATGTCAACAAACGTACAAACGTAGAGAAATTAACTATTTAAGCGTAATGTTCTATGCTAATAATTCACATGGAAGAGAAAACTATTTATTTTTTATAAATATATCCATCTCCTAAATGATGGTCAGTTGGCTTCCGCCCCCCTCTCCCCCTTTGCATTGGGTCTCAAAAATCGTACCATCATTTAACACCCAAATGAATAAATGCAAACGCTGATAAAATTACACAAATCAGTTATGTACTTTTAAGCAACTACTGAAATCTGTAAAGTAGTTCCTTCTAAGACACTCTGGATATTTTTTTATTTTCTCAAAGTGTTCAGAAGGATGTTGAGAATAACTAAGGTGTAGCTTTCGTTCGAGTTACAAAACCAGATACAGTCTCCAGAACAATGTGCATTGTCGCATTGCAACAAGACTTCATCAGTAGTGTTTCTGCTCCACTTTCAAATATAGTTTACAAAGTTTTTGCATCAAAGTAGATTGAGAGTTTGGTGGATGACGAACATCCACCAAAAAGTGGTTTATACAGGAGTATAAACTTTAAATAGGGCGGACCGGACATCCACCAATTCTTGGCAGATGTCCAGCATCTGTCAAACTCTAAGTAACATCCCCAGTCTGTCAAATGAACAGGCTCTAGTCCTTCAGTTAAAACAGTACTGGAATCAGACCTACCTTGATTTGTCGCTTCATGGTGATGCAGAATAACATTATGAAGTACATCACGAGAATGGGCCAGAACACTGGAACGTTGAACGCCTCAAAAAAAGTGCACACCATTGCAACTACAATACCTTTGGTGGCAGAGTGCCTATAGAAAAAAACAGTATAAATCCAATTTAAAAAACTAAGCCTTAATGGAAGTGTATAAAAATTTAGCACAGAATATTTCTTTTTTGAGCTGAGGTCTCTTAATGGATAAAATAGCTTTGCAACCAGCAGAAAAGGAAATTCTTACTTATTCGGTTAACAAAAAATGAGATCTTGTTAGAATAGCAGACTATGCCCCGGAACGCTTAACCTAAAATGGAAATGCAAAGAAACTGGAAAAACTTGCTAAAAAGCACATTGTGGCACTATATGGTGTCTGGAAAAAATGAAAAAGCATTTCCTATGTTCAGAAGTGGCTTGAAAATGCACCAGCACCCATCTTGTTATGACCAGAATTCTGCAGACTTAAGCCATCTTTGTGCTTAATCATCCGTTTTTACTTTTTACATTCGCTGGCCAGGCCAATGCATAAGACTGGCCTATTATGGTATAGTTTCCACTTAAGGACATTCGACCTGGTTTGTAGATATTTACAGACTGTGCCCAACTCATTTCTACTTCCAATATTTGGTTTTGCTCTCACCGAAAGAACAACCATCGATACATTGATATGATTTCACCCTTCCCACGCCCAAGCACTGAGAGACAGGAACTTGAGGTTCAAGAGCTTTAAGAAAATGTTTAAATGAAATGAATGGAAATCTAAATCCAGTGACACCGCCTTTTATTGCACTCTTGCTTTCGAAGTTCGATGTGCTGAGCACCCATTAATCTTTTCATTCCGAGTCATTAATTGTTTTCTAATCAATACAGTTGCATTGAAAAACGCTTGACTTCTCTATATCTGGAAGACTTAAGGCTCTGAAATCAAACCTTGCATGGTGGACACCTCCCAATGATACGGATGTTCTATGCAATAAACTATCTGCGTGGTCCATCTACAAATGAGAATATATGCCCACCTTATGGAGCCATTACAAGGCTCCTCTGCAGCCTGCTTAAAAGACCAGACCCAACCATGGAGCTATACTTCCACATGTCCCCTTCTACTCAGAATGCCAAGAGACTTCTCCAAATCGGCTACAATGTTAAACGACAAAAGCTGGATGTAGGAAGAAACTGCTGATGTTTACTGAAACATGCCCAACACATCACTGTATGTCAACCTTACACCAAAGACACACCCAGTTGTACTGCATCTAATCTACTAGCAGAAATCTCCTTTTCTACATTATTCCCTCAGAGGACAGTCATTATTAACACAGAGAAGAAGTTCAATAGGAACTTTTATGCTGCTGCATGACAAGAATATAAAAGTCACTTTTTAAAATAGCTCATTACATTAGTAGCCTTTTACTCACTTAACATAAAAAGGTTACAAAATCTGAATATCATTGACTCCACGTACATAACTAAGCACTAAAACATAGATTTATTATTTTCATACAAAAAGGTTTATAAAGTACTACCTGTGTGCACACTAATTTTAGAATATAATTTTTATCTGTTAGTTTGATTAAGAAAAACATATTTAAACACTATTGCTCAGGTAAATATGTGCCATTTCAAACTCGGTCAGCACCCCGGAGAGTGATAGAAAGATTTCACACGGCTTGTACAATCTTAGACACTGTAAATTTTGAAAACTGCTCGTCTCAGTGTACTATTATAACACACGCTTAAACCAGCTTTCTAATGAGCTCTTTCAGCAGCACTGCACAGCTTTAATAAATACTGCTAGTAAGTCCTGTTCATAGTCTACACCAATAAAGAGGACACAAACAAGAAAGGGTGCGCTCACCAAAATTTAAACTCTGGCAGCCTCCGAATAAAAGGACGAAATTCTTCATTTTGTTTTGTGGGTAAAGAAGGCCCTTCATCTGAAAAACAAATATAATTTTTAATTCTAGATTAGTAATTTGATGTTTTTTTTTTACTTAATACACCACAGGAATAACTGTTCTCAACTTTATATAGAGTATTTATATCAGGATGAAAGTAACCCAAACTTTCCAATATGCCTTGAACAAAAAATAGAGAGACCCCTATTTCAAACTAACAAATTGAGGTCTGCAATGAATTCTGCAATTCTGGTTGTGGAATTGTGCCACAGTTAATGGAAAGTACATACATCAACTCTCATATTCTAGCTACCCCTGTCAGTATGTCATACGTCAAGTTGCTACAAATATGGACATCTGTAGCATAATGAGATTATTAAAAATAAAATGTGTCATTCGTTGGTACGGCACATAACTTTTTAAAATTTCTACTGTGAGGAGATTTGAAAATCCGACTAAATTCTAAAAAAGTAGTACATATGGTAGGACAGTGAAATATGGATTTTCAGAACTCTGGCCCCTTTTGGTTAGAATAGATAGAGCACCCATGTTGCAATTGTTACAACAGCAGAATTCCCTCCAGAAATAGATGAAGAGCATTATGAGGAACAGCAAGGTTTAGGCCAACAGGACCGTTAACCTGATGCACCTTTTTGTGCAAATTTGAGACGCCTTTAGGAGAAGATTACAGAGGAAATGGTCAGAATTATTTTAATTCTCATTATGGATGATGTTTTTGTATGTTCTGGCAGTACCACTGATGAACATGTTACTTACCTTCGGTAATGCTTTATCTGGTAGAAACTATCTAGCCACAGATTCCTTACCATAGAATATTCCCCAGGTGTCAGACTGGATCCAAACATTTTTGAGCAGTCTGCTTGCGCGTCAGTAGGTGGTGGTGGTGGTGTTCAGCTCCATATGGAGTTGCTAGTATTGCCATTGCCGGAAGAGACGTGCGTGGTACACTATATAGGCCCACCCTGGCGCGCTGACCTCAGTTTGTGCCTATTTTTCCCGGCCAGAAGCATGTACCCATACTGAGGTGGAACGAATAGCGTGCCAAAATGAGGTTCTGAAGGATCTCTTTGTGTGACATGTACAGTTTGCAGAACGGAGAGGACAGTTAAGTAATCTGAAGCTAGATAGTCTCTCTACCAGATAAGGCATTACAGAAGTTAACCATTTTCGTGGAAGAACTCCTTGCTGCCAGAATGACATCACACACGTCTTTGGGGAGGTCAAACACTCAACTGTTGCCGCTCAGTCTCCACGCATGTAGATGGAGAGTGTGCCAGTTCAGGTGCAGGACCCTGCCCTGTGCGACAGGAGATCGTCCAGAATGGTCAGCCTAATCGGAGGACAGATGCTCAGGAGTTCGGGATAGCAGACTGTACATGCCCAACCCAGAGCCACCAAGATGACTTTGGCTCGGTCGTTCCTGATCTTTGTGAGAACTCTGGGCAGGGGAGGCATCAGTGGAAAGGCGTACAGAAATCCTCGAGACGAAATGAGTCCCGAGCGAGAGCTGCTTTGGAAACTTTAGCATGCAGACATTGCAGACGTGCTGACATTGCACGTTCTTGGCAGTGGCGAATAGATTTAACCAAGGTTCTTCTCAAACTCTGAGGAGACCTTGCACTACCTCCAGATACAGGATGCCATTTTTGATTTGTGAGGCATCGAAGGCCGAGTTCATCCGCTCTGGCGTTTAGAGTGCTAGCCAGATGCTGAACCACCAGGAAAATGCCCTTACATTCCAGCCATGTTCAGAGATGTAGTACCTCTTGACAAAGGGTCCACAACCTCACCAGCTTATTGCAATGCCACATGGTGAAGGTGTTGTCCATGAACACCTGAACCAGCCTTCTCTTGATGTAAGGAAGAAAAGATTTTAATGCCGGGCAAATCACTCAGTTCCAACATGCTGATGTGGAGCAAAGACTCCACAGTAGACCAGAGTCCTCTGATCTCCACCTCTTCCAGATGGCTGCCCCAACCCAGAAGTGACTAATCTGTCACTACTGTGAGCAATGGGTGGGGAAAGGAAAGGATTCTGCCAGTGAACCAATGGCGTTCCATGAGCGACCACTGCAGGTCTTTTGCAGTTCCCTCCAATATCTGGACTAGGTCGGAGAGATTCCCCTGATGCTGTGCCCACTGGGACTTCAGATTCTACTGCAGAGTCCACATATGCCAACAGGCATGTTTTACCGGCATGATGCAGGAGGTCATGAGACCCAGCAGCCTCAGAGTTAGTCTCACCGAAATCCAGGATAGAGGCAAAAAACTTCGGAATCATACCCCGAATATCCTGGACTCACTGTTCCAGAGCAAAGGCCTAAAACTGCACTGTATCCAAAACATCTATGATGAAAGGGAGTGTCCGAGAGGGAGTCAGGGGTGACTTCGGCACATTGATAGTGAACCCCAGCGAATGGAGGTGGTCTGCCGTAGTCTGGAGGTGGGAGATGACTGCCTAGGGCGAGCCCACCTTTAACAGCCAACCATTGGGGTAGGGAAAGTCTGGAATTCCTGACCTCCACAGATGTGCTGCAATCACCGCCATCACCTTGAACACCTAGGGGTGCTGGTAACGCCAAAGTGGAGCACAGCGAACTGATAATGCTCTTTGCCTAGCGTGAAGCGTAGGTAATGCCTGTGGGCAGACAGGACGGGGATATGGAAGTAGGCGTCCTACAAGTCCATCGCTACCATCCCGTCTCAAGGGCAGACAGAACCTGAGCCAAAGTGAGCATCTTGAATTTCTCCTTTTTCAGGAAGTAGCGGAGAGGGCGCAAGTCTAGGATAGGAAAGAGGCCTCAATCCTTTTTCGTCACCAGAAAGTAGTGGGAATAGCAAGCACAACCTAATGCTAATGCCGGCACCCTTTGGCCAGAAGAGCCAGCACCTTCTGTCCTCCGTCAGCCATCCCATGTCCTCCGTCAGCCGATCGGGGACGGTGGCAAAGGTGGAGTCTGCGGGAAGAGTAGCACGTATCCCGCTGGACAATCTGAAAGACCTATTTGTACAAAGTAATCTGCCGCCATTGGGGGAGGTGGTGCCGAAACCTGCCCCACCAACCTGGTGCATGTGATGAGGTGAGGGTATATTAAAGCGGCTTTGGGGCTGGGGCTGTGGGTGCTGGAGGGGGAGGAAAGGGGGAGCGGATTAGGAAGACCTCTGGCCTTGGTTCCCATGAGGTTTGTGGGAGCCACGGCCACGAAAGGACTGAAGTGCCGCTGACCATGGTGGCTAGGGGGCAAAGGATGCAGCTGGTAGCCCCTACCATAGCCACGGAAGGGGCAGAATGCTGATGTTGCATGGCCATGGTGAGCCCCAATGAACCTTCCGTTCGCCCTACCATCTTTAAAGTGTTCAAGTGCAAAATTCGCCTTGTCGCCAAACAGGTGAGTACTGTTGAAGGGCAGATCCATAAGGGATACCTGGACATCTCTCGAAAAGCAAGTTGTCCTCAGCCAGGCGTGACAACGGAGAGCCACCATTGAAGCAATGAAACTGCCCAGCGAGTCGGTCGTATCCAAACCGCAAATGATTAGGAACTCTGCTGCATCGCTCCCATCAGCAATAGCTTGAGAAAGTATTGCTCAGGCCTCCTACAAGACCACAGGCAGCAATTGAGCAACCGTATCCCATACAATATGGGAATAGCGACACAATAGGCATGCAGTGTTCACAGACCGCAGTGCAAGGCTGGTAGAAGAGAAAATTCCTTTAGCAAAGGTATCCAGCCTCTTAGATTCCCTAGCTAGTGGCGTGGTAGGGAACGCATCGAGATTGATTTTGGAGGTCGAGGCCTGGACCACCAGGCTCTCAGGGAAGGGATGCTAGATGAGGAAGACTGGGTCCACGGAAGCGAGGCGTTGGGAGTCAGACCTGTATGCAGGAGTGCCTGTGCAGGGCTTTGCCCTGGCCCCAAGCAGTGAGGGCTTCATTGAAGGGGATCAGGGTTCTCATGCAGACATTCCAGGTTGAAGCACCTCTGTCAAGACATTGGTCATGATCTAAACCGGAGCAGCGGTAGGTCCAGAGCCTCAGCCACTCTCCCGACCACTATCGCAAAGCCACTGTGGGAGGAGAGAGGAGGCCAGTGCCTGGTGAGGTGTCCAGACCACTGGCAGCCAGGTCCTCATACCAGGTGTCGCCGGCCATAGACTATGCTAGGTGGTCGGACTAGCCATGGGGATCCTCAGATACCCTCCATTCGTGTTTCCCAGAGAGCCCTTCACCCCTCTGCTCCATCTTCAATTCAGGCTGGGTGGGTCTGGCTGACGCCGGTGCAGCTCTGTATAGGAGTGGGGGATCACAATGGGTTCGTCGCCACTAGAGGAGGTTGCATAGTCACGGCCAGGCTGATCTGGATCCACCAACAGAGGGTGGAACCTCCAACAGTGTTCCAGTCAAAGTCCCTCCTGAACCCATGGGACCCGAAGGCGATCCAGAGGGGTCCGGCTACCCCAAAATGAGGCTCATGGCATCATAAAACTCCAAGTTGGGCGGGGTCGCTCTGGCTCCGGGAAACTCGGGGAAGCCCAGAGCGGACCCAGGGGCAACCGCAGGCTCCACAGAGACGACCTGGGAGGGGGCCTGGACTTGTGGCATCATTCCTTCGCCTCATCAGGTGAATGGGACCAGTGCAGAGAAATTGATGAATGGGACCAGCGCAGAGAAGCTGATGAATGGGACCAGCGCAGATAAGTCAAAAAACGCTTTAACTTCTTGAACTTCTTCTTGTGCGACTTACCTGTAATAGACCAGGATTGCGACAGTGACCGATTGCGGCAAACGACTTTGAAAGCGGTCCTGGGACCTCCCTCGCTAATGGGACCAGGAGCGGTGCGGAGTCACGTGGCGAGCAGTCAGAAGCTTCATGGCCCACTCGTGGGTGGCTTTAGGATTCAGATTCTTGCAATCTGGGCAGGACTTGGAGTCGTGGTCTTGCTTCAGGCACCACAAATACACCACATGTCTTTCACAGACATTTGCCTGTGGCGGGCCACCACAAGGCTTGAAACTAGTTGTTTCTTCTGAGACATACTCCCAAAAAACAGATTAAAAAGGCACACTGGTCAAATTCAACAGTCAAATCCGCGCTAAAGGTGTGGAAAAGAAGAAACTGAGGTCAGCGCACTGGGGTGGCACCTATATAAACACTGCACACATAACCTCCGGCGTGAACGACGCCACGCAGAGTTGAATGACACCACCTACCAACGCACAAGGGGACTGCACAAAAAATATCCAGATCCAGTCTGACGTCAGGGGAATAGTCTATGGTAAGGAATGTGCAGCTAGAAATCTCAATCGCATTTATGAACTGCTGCAGGGGTTTCCCATGCCATACAGGCGTTTCCATTAAGGAAGAAATAATTGCTTTTTCATTTTGGCACGGTAAAATATGCCAAAGATATTTTTAGGTGGAGAAAATCTGAAATCTTACTTGTTAACAGGCTTCTCTTAAGTTCATTACCACTGGAAGATACCAGCTCGATACCTGTAGTGACAACTCCAGGTTCGCCCCCTCACCTGTGAGACTATTAGTAATTCCACTTGGTCCTCCACATTTCCTTCTGAGAAAGCCAAGAGCGGAAGACAACTGGGTCATAAGAAACGCAGCGACAAATATTACTGCATATCCACAACCATCCAACTGATTGGAAATCCTGATCTTAATTGGGGACCAGAAGAACACAACTAATTATAAAATTGCTCTTCCCCTTTAAACTGACTGAATGACGAGTTCTCAGCACAGTTACATTTCAGACAAACAGAGCCTAAATAAGAGAACTACAAAAATGTGCATTTGGGGCACACAAGTCTATACAGATTTTCAAGGCAACAAATGGCCAACGAGTGCCATTAGTGAATCTCCAACCCCCAACCCACCCCACCAAATGTCTTCACAGCACTAACCCAGTGCATGACTTCCCCTTTTCATAACAAGTGGGCCCTAAGGTAGCCAACATCACATGATGTGGCTATTACAGCCCCTCCCCAGTTAAAGTGGCGCAAGCCAGGTAGATATTTTGAATGGCATTTAATACATAAATAACTACAAAAGATGTAAACTGTACCTGAGTCTTCCATTAAAGACGGATCTACTTTTGGAGACAGGAAAGCTATGAAGAGATTAAGGTGATAGATTCCCAAGGCATACGTCACAATGTACCAACCCTGTAGCAAGACACAGTAATGGGAAATGTGTTAATAAAACAGCCACAATAAATGAGTTCAACCAAAAGTTGTGGCAGCAGCAGACGTCTGCATATCATGGAAGTCAAACTTTCACAAACACATCATGCCCGTTTTTGTTCTTCTGCTTGATTAAGAGAGTGATATAATATTCTTATACAATCTCATTGTCACTTTGCCATAATATCATTCTTTAGGCTTCATCAGCAACCTATGATATGATGAACCATCAAGGTAGATATGGACATTTTGGAAGGATTATATAGTTTAACAATTATTTAAAACTCAGTAGGATAAAAAAAGGATACTGCAGCAAGAAGTACATCAACGTAGGTAAAAGTAAAAAGAGACAATCAAGTGCATCACTGAGAAAGGGTTGGTATGTACTGATTCAAGGAAGAACGTAACATTATGCCATTCTTCAGTAATCTGTATTCCATTTGTCAAAGTAAACGTCACAGTGGTCTGGTTGCTGTATGAGAAAAAAGGGTTGGGTTGGTACTGGGTGACTTTCTAACTCCTCCTCCCATGGCGCACTCTTTAACTTATGATCTCCATTATCTTACTATAACCCTTCTTCAAGGCTGTGACTAAATTTACTTGCTATTCAGATGACTTTAAAAAAAACACAAACATATCAGGTTTTCCCCAACGGGACAGTCCAGAACATCACACACATTTGCCAATTTTTCTGTCCCACATTTCAACTTCATTTATTAATGCTAAAAATTTTGTTTACATTTTGAACACTTCAAGCTTCTTCCAGCACACAGTACATTCAGGTTTCCAAGATGATGTGACTAATACAATTTTGGTAAATAATTTAATGTTGTTGTTAAATTAACAGCAACTTTAAATAGTAAACTCTGCATTCTAAAAACTGCTCGCCGAAAGGCATGTTATTAAGTTTGTTTTTATTTTACTTCATTAATATTAAATGTTGGGATTTGCTGTTTAAGTGCATTTAGACTTTGGATATCTTGAAGGTTTCATTGAAGCTCCCATCTCAGCTCATACCTGCAACTGCACACTTGCTTTACAAAGGGATATAACAATGTATCCTTCCTGCTCGTCATAGACCTTTCCAGTCACATGGTAGAAAAATGCCTTTCTAAGCATTTCTACGCTTCCCTCAGCCACCATCCAAGCCACCCCTTTTGCTCTGGGTTTCTGGAGTTATGCTGGCAATGAAGCGGTTCATCATACAACACTGACCGGAGACCAGACTACCCTACTGACCAGCTTCATGGCTTCACACTTAGTGGCAAACATAATTTAAAATCTTTCATAGATGCAAAAAAATGTTACTTCTCTGCAACTAATGTTTGCAGCACTGGTATATTTCATAGATCTTTGTGCTTGTAATTGTACCCTGTAATTCCGACTGAACATTATAGTGACCTTTCTATATCAGTCAGTGAGTTGGATAGGCTTCGAGTCAGCCCCAGTGACCAATTTTAGATTCAGCATCACAAGTATGCCCAACCATATCTACATCTCATGTGGAGGTGTAATGGGGAAGAGGTTGCATGAGAATCCATGAAATTTTAAAACATTTCTTCACCAAATATCTGTGGTACACCATGAGAGATGAGGTCTTGCTTTTATTCCAAATTGTATTTTACATAAAAAGAGAGTGGTTATTATTCTTATAGAAATACATTTACAAAAAACTTCCTAACCCAAATTATGCTTCAAAAATTGCAAAGCTGGGAATAAAGCAACCTCGATACGTTTTAGGATAAAACTATCCCTTCATGAGGAGACAATGCTTCACATTAAAAAAAAAAAGAGCAAAACAAAAAGATTCAAACTAATATAATTAACAATGAGCTTTCCAAAATAAAAAAAAAAAGACTTTAAAATGCATCATACTTATCCAAACCGCTAGGTCTATTTTCCGCTTTGGAGAAATTGTACGTTCGCATAGACTTTTGTTACATCATTACACTAATCTTCTTTTCCGGTTGCCAAAAGCCCATTTGAAAGTAAGAGAGAATTGTTTTATAACCGGTGTCAACCTGCAGTAGTTCTACATTTTTTTTTTTTAACTTGATTCTCAATATTCCTAACTAACTCACCAGTGGTATACCTTCAAATATTGCTGGTAAAATTCAACCAAAATTAAGACCATCATGAAAGCAACAATCACATAAACTGTCTGATTATAAACAATTTGAAAGATCTGTGTAAACGTTACAAATTAAAATATAATATTTCAAAAGCCTTAAATGTGATCTTATCACAATCAATTTATGCTAAATCAAATATAACAGAGGTAATTCGGTATTTCCTTCATTCCAGGAGGATGCTCAATCATTCTGTAGTGTTTGGATCCCCCAACTTTCTCTTGGTAATACTATGTTGATGGTCTCTCCCCTGATTTGAGGGTCATACCACTTCACAAACCTATATGCATAAAGTGGTCACATAGAGATAAGAATCTATAAAATGTCATGCTACACTTGATTTCTCATCTTCTGTCCGACTACATGGTTTATGTTAACTTGCTGTGGATATTATCCTTCAGACGTATACATCTTTCCACTAGGGAATTTAAAGGGAAGATAAATTACACATTTTGTTAGACATATGTTTAATGCCATTCTCCTTTCCAATCATAGTATGATGCATCACTGGTCCTTTGGAAATATGATTAACTATAGCAATTTAAACATGTTGATTGTGTCCAACTGATGGTCTTTCAATGCAATTCTGGTAATAATGACATCAGCATGTTTCAATAAATTCTTGTAATTGCCTTTGCACATGCACACACAACCATCAATGGTTTTTCAAACCTTAGATGTTTCAATATATTATCTTGAGGTATCAGTTTCCAGTGTTTAAGAACCACTCGGTTTATTTTGTGACAATGAATCATGAATGGAATGATTAATTTCAATTTGTTTTCATTTCTTTTTCTTAGGTAAGTATTCAAGTGAATTTATTATTGAGTTAGTTTGAATCTTACCTACCTCTTCCTACAAAGTTTCTTCTGAATAATCTCATTCTAAAAACGTGTTCCATCACTTCTCTACTCTGTTTGAAAAGTCTCTTCATTTGAAATAAATGTACATGGTTTGCTGAAGGTTGCATTTTCTACGGGTTCGGGTGGGGATATCTGGTCTGAAGTAATAAACAGTTCCAATCAGTTTTTTTCCCCCCCAAGTAACTTTGCAACCAACTATTAATATGAGCTTAATTGCAAAATGACATTAATTTAGGTCGATTTTAAAAAATTTCAATTTTCTATTTGGTCCTCTTCATTTGCCAAAACATCAATGAATAAACACCAGGGAATCAATCCAAAACCACAGCCTGCTTTTACAGCTTCAACAAAATCTTTTGTTTCCATATCTAAACGCTGGAGCCCGGGTATGGAAAAAAAGAATTTCAAGAGCTACTAAACTTGGGCATTTCTTCTCTTTGATAGTCTCCTGCTCCAAGGGTGCTGCAGGAGGGGGAAGACGTTTGCTTTCTGAGACGGAGGCAGTGAATTCTTTGTAACGCTAGGGGAGCATGACAAGACATAAAATAGTGGTGAAGAAGATGTGATGACCTGGCATGTTGCTCACTGAGACGGAAGCAGTGCATTCTTTTTTAACCCCAAGGGAGCATGACAAGACATAATATAGTGGTGAAGAAGATGTGAAGACCCAACATGTCTATTACTACTGATCTACTTGAATGACGTGGATAGTCAAGTGGAAGAATAGGGACACCAAGTGTTTTAATATGGTGTCATGTCAGTCTCTTTAAATTTCCTGTGTCCCACCCTCTGTAAGAAACTGGATTATTATTTGGGAGTGCGTGACTAACCACCTCTAAGAACAATCAGAGCTCTTGCCAGGGTGAGCCTTTAAAGTTACTAATTGAACCTGAGCTCAACCCCCCAAGCACTTAAGAAACTCATTGTATGTCAGACAGAGGCCACGATTAGGGTCAGTCCAGGTCCAGTTGCCACTAGTCAGATGGGCACTTCCAGGAAAAGGCCTCTTGTAGATTGTTGTATCCCTGTGACTTGAACAGGAGGTCAGGCCCTGGGAGTCCACATCTTTGCCCTAGGTACAAGAGGGAGCAGGTTTCAACCTTTACAGCTACTTTCAGGTTACAGATAGCAGATCCAGTTTCTTCTGATCCTCTGCAGGAACAGGAAGTGTTCTGAAGTGGGTGCCTGGAGATGGCACATTTGTGCCTAGCACTAGCTAGTGGGTAGGAGTACTCTAAGGCAATGGAGTAAAAGTACCCAAGGCCAACCTCACCCACTTTGGGCATCTTCAAGATGGTCAAAATCTTCAGACACACTAAACTTAGGCTCTGTGGGCTGGGGTGCGTGTGGGGAGTGTACTATGGTAATCCTAGTGTCGTCCCACATCTAACACTAAAATCTAGTTTGAGGCAGCCACTGTACCCACAACAAACCCAGAGACTGAAGTCTGGTAGGTCAAAAGTAGAGTCCTCAAGCAACCAGACAGTGGATCCACAAGTATTTTCTTGGTTTCCTATTCTTTCCCGTATCAATTGTCCGCTACGGGTTATATGTAAACCCAGCACACCTGTCAAGCAGGATTTGCCATTCAAGCAGTGTTAAAAAGGATGCCCAAGGCCCCACTCTGAATATTCTGTCGGGTTCACAGGAGTCATCACAGGCCCATTCAGGTCATCCTATTGTTGGGTTCTAGGAGGCATTTCACACTTATTCAAGGCTAATTACTGGCTGGGAGAAGCTAGAGAGCCAATGCAAATTAGCCTTCATGAACTTCAGGCATGGAAAAGGAAACTTTCTAGAAGTTACTTTCCCTTAATATTTATTACAAATCTAACTTCAGCACTAAATTGCTTTTTTAATAACTATTAAAAATGGCTGTTTAATTATTTTTGTAGCTGGTCCCATTCCTGAGATACCATACTAGGATTTTAATCTGTACTTCGGTTTTCTACATAGGAAAGCTAGGCCTGCCGCAGTGAAAAATAGGTTTTGGGGGCTAGTCACAGTAAGAACATGTTAATATTATATTTAAACATGTGCTACTTTTAAATACCATGCACATTTCTTTGTGGTCTATAAGTTCTTCAAAATGCGGGGCCTTATAATATTTAAAAGGGAGGTTTTGACCTGGCAAAGGGGTTTATTTCGACAGGTCGAATCGCAGTTTTTATGCTGCTACAGTCAGGCTACTCTGGTGGGCCTGAAGCCATATTTGCACTGCCACTTTAGTGGCTGGCATAATAAGTGCTACAGTCCACTAGGGTCAGCAATAGAGGGTTCTGGCCCTTAATCAGTAAGGCTAGGCCAATCTATATAAGCTAACAACAACACGCATGCCAGTACTGATAAAAATTCAACAAATTACTTACTCAAATCACACGTGACACTCATTGTGATTGAAAAGAAGCCAATTTATTTTTTCTTTAGTTTCAGAAGAAATTCAAAATCCATTTTTTAAAAAAGATTTATGCAATCCTATTAATTTGCATTATAGTCTATTAATAAATTTCCATAGACCACAACAAATATCACATACATGACATATATTACATGTAGTGTGTACACATTTAATTTAGACAATACTAAACATTAAATAGACAACCAATTTGTGCTGTGAAAAAATATAATAAGTTAGGGTTCCACACAAAGTTGAAAAAATAATAACATACAAGTGAAAAACAAAACAAAAGAAAAAGGGGAAAACAAGACCAACAAGGTAGGGGAGTATATTTCAAGAACTACCTATTGTTTTTTCTGCACAACCCTGGTCTAGATGAGGACCAAACAGTGTAGTATTCAGTTAACCCGGGTAATTCATTCAATGATTTGTCAAACATTTTTTTAAAAAGCCATTGATACATAAAAGGTTAGCCTGATACAAAATACATATTCACTCGTTTGGTCAAAGATAATGGGACGCGTTTCGAACCGCTAAATGCTTTGGGGGGGTTCTCCTCAGGACTTGGAACCGAAAAAGCTGAAGGAAATAGAAAAAGCAAAGAAAGTGCTCGTGTTATCACTTGCAACATCATTTATTCAAGCCACACTTCCCTATAAACTGCAGCTGTTTTTTACCTTGTAAGAGATTGTCCAATCTCTAATCCAAACATGGGTTTCTTGATTATGCCATGTGGAAAAATGGTTTAGGCCTACAACAAAAGTGGACAGCAAAAGAAAAGCAGCAAAAGAAGGACTTTTAGTCAGAGTTTTGTTTTAAAATTTGCTATATCAAAATGTCACGTCATTAGGTATTGGCACTTACTCCGATTGGGCACTGTTAATTTGAGAAAAAGTTGTGGCCGGAAAGGTAAGAAGAACCGTTCTTCTGAAGAGAAGTTGATGACGCTGTACTTTCAAAGGGAGGAAGAAAAAAGAAAGTCCTTGAAGAAACTTCTTTACTACTCACTGATTGATGAAAAAAGAAAAAAAGATCTGTGATGTGTCCATAGTTTAAGATGTGTTCAGCACAAAACCAGCTTTAATGGCATTTGCTGGAAAAGAAGGAGAAGGACCGTGTTGTTGGAATAAAATTTAATTTGTGTTTCACCCAGAGACAATGTTGTGTTGTAATGCTCATTGTATGACAACAACATTGCGCGTAGCATGATAAATGCGGGTAGGGTTGGTACTGATTTGTGGAACGGAAGCAAAGGTTTTAGACGATGCTTAAACATTAATAGTACTCTGCTCAACATTGCTAAGTCAAAAAATGGCGGGCGCGTGTGTTGGTATCGAGCCGATGGCAATTTTTTGAAATGCTCCGCCTAAGCTTCCCGGCTTTGCGCCGGAACTAGCTGTGTTATACATGGCAAAATGTGAGGACAGATGTGTATAACAATCCTTTTGTGCAACATATTTCTAATTGGGTACGTTACATCGACAATGTGTTTTTAATATGGAATAGTAATGAAAGTGAACTTTAACAATTCCACAGTTGGCTGAATGCATGCACACCTGACATCAAGTTCAGTTTAAACTACAGTCCAAACAGGATGACATTTTTGGATGTGGAGATATACGTCTCGGATGGAATACTCATCACAACGCTTCATAAAAAACCAACCGATAGAAACAAAGCTTTACATTACACAAGTCACCACCCACGAAGTCTTCGAGATAACCTCCCGTTCGGGCAATTTCTTAGGATCAAACGCAATTGCACAGTTAAATCTGAATACATGCATCATGCCACCACCCTGCTTGAAAAATTAAAACTACAGGGTTACCCCAAAAGACTATTGAAGCATGCCATGAAAAGGGCTTGGTGGACGCCAAGAGAAGTCCTCTTGCAGAAAAAAAGAAACTCCAACTATGGAACGTCTTGTATGCGCAACTACCTTTTGCCCAAGTACCAATCTTTTGAAAAAAGTAATCACCCAGAGTTGGTATCTAATTCAAAATGTACATACGTCATTCGAAAGACCACTATTTGCCCTAAAAAAGGAAAAGTAGCATTGGGAATCAAATTATTCGTGCAGCATTTCCACGAGCACCACAAACAAATACACTAAGGGAACAACTAAGCTTACCACCAGTTGTTGGACACCACAAATGTGGAACCTGTGCATGCTGTCCCCAAACAATTGAAGGATCACTATTTTCATTTAAAGAGACTATATGGAAACATGGCGTATTTTCAAATTGCAAAACACGTAACGTTGTCTATGGCATACTGTGCCCTTGCCCAAAGCTCTACATAGGAAAAACGAATCAAGAGATAAGGCAACGCATAACACAGCACAAATCAAGAATCCGCAAGAAAACTGTGAATGCACCATTGGTGAATCATTGGTCAGACAATAATCACACGGAAAAAGATCTCAAGTGGACTGTTTTACTAAAAGTGGAAAAGGACTCCCGTGGTGGTGACCTAGATAAGAAACTTACACAGAGGGAGGCCATGCTTATCGTCAAATTTAACACGGCTGTCGATGGACTCAACGAGCTCTCAGAAATATTTAAACTGTGATCCCCTTTTGTTTACCTTCCAAAACCTGAATGTATTTGGCTTACATAAAGTTCCAAATTGTGACACACCTCACGCATAGGCACTAGTATGGTTATTTCTTTGAAACATCCCAAAATCACATCAAACTGTGCATTCCATGTGCACTTCGCTCACATGAACATGCAAACATCCACTCGTTCTGCATAAGAGGCTTTGTTAATTTAAGACGATCCATCACGATCATTCTGCAACATACATCAAGTTGCGTAGGCGAGATACAATTTATCGGTTCCTTTAAAGATTTTGGATTACACCAGAAAGTAGGCGTGACTATATGATGACGCGTCACGTACACGCCTTAGTAAGCACCACCATGGTGAACCTGGAAGTGATCCTAATGAATGAATGAATGAATGAAGGAACATTTCTAAAGCGCATGGTTACCCGAAGGCATCCCAGCGCTGCGACATCAGTAATGCTGTAAGACGATCAAAGAAAAAGAGAGGTTTTCAAAAGTTTCCTGAACTTGAAGTGGTTAGGTTCAGACCGTAAGAGGAGGGGAAGACTATTCCATAGCCTGGCTGCATTGTATGTAAACAGTCGGCCTCCACTCCAAAAGCGTTTAATCTTGGGAACTACAATAAGGCCTTTATTCGCCGATCTAAGGGGTCTGTTAGGACAGTAGGGTTGAATCCATGAACGAATCAGAAGGGAGCCGTTCTCAGAAAGTGCTTTGTGTACAATGCACATAGCTTTGAATTGAATTCTCCGACAGACAGGAAGCCAGTGCAGAAAAGTAAGAGCGGGTTTAGCCGAGGTGCATCTCGGAATATTTAGCAACATGCGCGCCGCACAGTTCTGCACTGTTTGAAGTCTTTTAGTAGTAGATTGCGGGGCTCCCAAATAGATAGCATTAGCATAGTCCAGCCGTGAGAGGATAAGAGCTTGGACCAGCAGTCGTCTGGCAATGAAAGGTAGTAAAGGAAGAATCCTCCGAACCATTCTTAAAAGGCCGTAGCAACACGCCGCTACTTTGCGTGATTGTTCATTGAAGTTTAGATTTGAATCAAGCCAAACTCCTAGGCTTTTAATTTGCCGCTTAGGAACAGGGGAGGGCCTAGGCAGCTGGGCCAAAAGGAATCAATGTTTAGGGGGCAGACTTCCCCAGAAGCATAAGTTCAGTCTTTGCTCCATTGAGTTTTAAAAATGAATTATTCATCCAATGAAAAACCTTCTCAAGGCAGGCAGCTAGATTGTGGCCTTGTTGGAATTGTTGAGTCAGAGAAACAATCAATTGAGTATCGTCAGCGTATGTGACAATCTGTATGCCAAAAGGGTATACTATTTCTGCCAATGACCGCAGATATATATTGAACATGGTGGGGCTAAGGGAAGATCCCTGAGGAACCCCACATGTCAAAGATATTTGTTTAGAGGAAGATTCTTCTTCAAAGACTGTAAAGACCCTATTTTGCAGGAAGGATTGTAGCCATTTTAGTGCTAATCCGGCCACTCCAGCTTCCTTTGAATCATCAAATGATGGTTTACCGTGTCGAAGGCTGCGCTAAGATCTAATAAAATCAAAGCAGCGCAGCCTCCGGCATCAAGAATCTTCCTGGTTTCTTCCACCACGGCAATGAGGGCAGTCTCAGTGCCCTGTCGAGGTCTAAAGCCACTTTGAGTAGGGTGGAGACGATTATTGTTTTCTAAAAAAGTTGATAAGATAGAGTTCGTATATTTCTCTGCAAGTTTGCTTAGTCCGGGTAGTAAAGAAATGGGTCGATAATTAGCCCAGTCTTCAGGGTCGAGGTTGGGTTTCTTCAAAAGTGCTTTGACCCTGGCATGTTTCCAAGAAGACGGCACTATACCTGATTTGAGAGAAATATTGATCACCTCAAGAATAACTGGTGAGACGACCTCGCAAATCTGATGAAGGATAGCGGGCGGGACGGGATCTAGGGGAGAGCCTGATTTTAAATCTCTTAAAAGCCCTAGCAGGGTAGAAAGATCTAACGGCAGGAAATCCTCCAACAAGGTTTGGACTTCTGAGGTGGCTACATTTCCTGATAAAGAAGAATGTTGGTCTGCGATTAAAGGGAACGATTTATATATAGCTTGAATTTTTTCAAAGAAAAAATCCGCTATTTGATTGCATCGCAATTGGGCTTTATCCAAAGCAATAGGAGGAGCCGGAGGAGTAAGGAGAGCTTTAGCAATTTTAAATATTTCTCGCGGTGAGTTTGCCGCTCTTGTAATTTTTTCTTGAAAGTAGAGGGCTTGGGAATTTTTACTTCAGTTTTGTAAGTTCTGATAGCTTCTCTATATATGGCTTTCCTAGATGTAGAAAAGTCCTTTCTCCAGCTTCTTTCCAGTTTCTTACATTGCTGTTTCAGTTCCCTTAGTTTCTGTGAATACCAGGGATTTTTTTCCCTCCAGCCTTTTCTGGAATCGCTACTTTGGGGAGGATACGGTTGAGTGATAACTCAAGCCAGTTATTAAAATTCTCATTAGCAACGTTAGGGTTTAAATGAGGTGATGGGATAGTGTTATTTAAGTTATCTATCCATGCCTCTAAGGGAGTTTCGACCACTTGCGCAGCAGATTTCATGGTTCGCACAGAAGGCGAAATAAGATCAGCTAAAGTCCAACTAAAAGGAATTAGAAAATGGTCGGACCAGGGTAGAGGAACTGTGTTGCCCAGCTGTAAATTTTGTATATTAGAAAAAATGGGGTCAAGCATATGACCTTATAATGAGTTGGGCCGTGCCCTTTTAAAAACAGTTGAAGGTTGAAAGCTCCTCAATCAGTTCTGAGGAAGATGCAGATTCAGCATCATCGAAATGCATATTGAAATCTCCCAAAATAGTAAAATTGGGAGAAGAGCTGGCAAAATGTGCTGCACATTCAGGTAGATCTTTGTTAAAAAGACCAAGAGGACCCGGAGGTCGATAAACTAGAATCCCCGAAAAGTGAAACTAGGGGAAAGGTTGATTATAAAGAGCATACTTTCACAGTCAGGAATAGGGTTAATCGTAATCCGGCATAAGAAGTTGTCTTTATAAATAATAGCTAATCCGCCTCCACGTCCTAAGTTTCGATCAAGTCTCTGGATTGAATAGTTAGGAGGAGTGTTTGAACAATATCGGCATCTGCCTCATTATTTAGCCAGGTCTCTGTTAAAAACAGAACATCTGGCTTAATCTCCTCTAGAAGTAGAAAAATTTCAGCCGAATGTTTAGGGAGTGAACGGCAATTCAATAAAAGCATCGTAATCAGTTTTATATTGCCAGTACCTGTTCCTGATTGAAATATAGTTTGAAATCTAAAGTCGCAGTGTGCGCAATATGTGCTGAGACTATCTACCAGTAAGTTATATTTACACTTACAATCTAGTTCTCGTTTCAAGTGGTAGAGTTCTTCAGAGGTATATACGATCCTCTCTTTCCCAAGCTCAGCAGGGGTTCCTGCCCCTGGCCACGGTTGGGCACGGAAGGGCGCAGACGGGCTTGCCTTAGGCGCGCCCGCTGCGCGCGTCCGCTGCGCGGTCGCGTCATCTGCCGTTTTAAGGGCCGGTGCTGTTACGTCGAGGTCAGCAACTAGAGCGCTGACTTACAACTAAATCTACCCCCCTGAGCTTTAACACAGCTTGTGATACAGTACAATGATAGTCGTGCAATGCCGCAAGTCAGATATACACAGTAATTTAAAAAAGCTGATTTACACATTAATTTTAAAAAGCTACTAAAGCAAAATGCGGGAGGTACGTTCTATCTTCAATTCTGATTGCAAAGCATCAAAGGCTAATCTATTGGAGAAGAGAAAACGTTGATCCGAAAGCAGCACTCAAGTGAAGGTAAGCGCTGTGGACCTAAGTCGCAGTTAGCGTTTGTATCGGGAGGGCACCTTAAAGTTAAACACATATGGCATACACATTCGCCACCTCCTGCCGGGAAGCTTAGGCGGAGCATTTTAAAAAATTGCCATTGGCTCGATACCGGCACACGCGCCCGCCATTTTTTGACTTAGCAATGTTGAGCAGAGTACTATTAATGTTTCGCATAAAACCTTTGCTTCCGTTCCACAAATCAGAACCAACCCTACCCGCATTGATCATGCTACGCACAGTGTTGTTGTCATACAATGAGCATTACAACACAGCATTGTCTCTGGGTGAAACACGAATGAAATTTTATTCCAACAAAACGGTCCTTCTCCTTCTTTTCCAGCAAATGCCATTAAAGCCGGTTTTGTGCTAAACAAATGACAAAAAAACCCGACGCTAGAACTAAAAAACAGATACACATCTTAAGGTATGGACACATCACAGATCTTTTTTTCTTTTTTCATCAATCAGTGAGTAGTAAAGAAGTTTCTTCAAGAACTTTCTTCCCCCCCTCCCTTTGAAAATACAGCGTCATCAACTTCTCTCCAGAAGAACGGTTCTGCTTACCTTTCCGGCCACAACTTTTTCTCAAATTAACAGTGCCCAATCGGAGTAGGTGCCAATACCTAATGACGTGACATTTTGATATAGCAAATTTTACAACAAAACTGACTGAAAATCCTCCTTTTGCTTCTTTTCTTTTGCTGTCCACTTTTGTTGAAGGCCTAAACCATTTTTCCACACGGCATAATCAAGAAACCCATGTTTGGATTAGAGATTGGACAATCTCTTACAAGGTAAAAAACAGCTGCAGTTTATAGGGAAGTGTGGCTTGAATAAATGATGTTGCAAGTGATAACACAAGCACTTTCTTTGCTTTTTCTCTTTCCTTCAGCTTTGTTTCGGTTCCAAGTACTGAGAGAACCCCCAAAGCATTTAGGGGTTCGAAACGCGTCCCATTATCTTTGACCAAACGAGTGAATATGTATTTTGTATCAGGCTAACCTTTTGATGTATCAATGGCTTTTAAAAAAATGTTTGACAAATCATTGAATGAATTACCCGGGTTAACTGAATACTACACTGTTCGGTCCTCATCTAGACCAGGATTGTGCAGAAAAAACAATAGGTAGTTCTTGAAATATACTCCCCAACCTTGTTGGTCTTGTTTTCCCCTTTTTCTTTTGTTTTGTTCTTCACTTGTATGTTATTATTTTTTCAACTTTGTGTGGAACCCGAACTTATATTTTTTCACAGCACAAATTGGTTGTCTATTTAATGTTTAGTATTGTCTAAATTACATGTGTACACACTACATGTTATATGTCATGTATGTGATGTTATTTGTTGTGGGCTATGGAAATTGATTAATAGACTATAATGCAAATTAATAGGATTGCATAAATCTAAAAAATAAATTGGATTTTTAATTTCTTCTGAAACTAAAGAAAAAATAAATTAGCTTCTTTTCAATCACAATGAGTGTCACGTGTGATTTGAGTAAGTAATTTGTTGAATTTGTATCAGTACTGGCATGTGTGTTGTTGTTAGCAGTCCACTAGGGGCATTTAATTTCCAGGACAAGAATTGATCCTAGTAACCTGTTTCTGGTCACAATCAAAACATTATAAACCAATGAACGTAAAAAAAAAAATATATATACACACTGGAGCCATTACTATGTTGAAAGTAGACCAACAAGATGCTTGAGTATATAATTACAAATGTGATCAATGTTGTAGAGATTGTTTTATATAACAACTTTTTAGTTTAATGACCAGCCGAGCTTTCAGCGAAAGGGGACATCAGTGGGGCGACTAATGCCTCTGTGTAGCTAACCTTTAAAAGCAATCTTTTGAGAAGAAAGTGTTTATAATGAGTTGGTCCCTTTCATTCAGAAAAAAAAATTATGTTTTTGTTTTACTACTTCGATTTTTATATTGAATGGGTAAATTCTTGTCATGCCACCATCAAATGTATGACAAGTATGTCATAGAAAGACGTGCCTTCTCTAGATATAGGTCTCAGGGGGAATCTCATACACTGAAAGTGGATTCAGATGCAAAACTATCTTATAAGAACATCTTGCCTCAATGAAGGACATCTTGCTTCAATGAACACAGATTAACAATTCAAACAAAAAAATGTAATACATCCCTGGTGTCCCATTTTATAGAGAAGTGACATGGCCCAGATGACATTAGATGGTGGCTGCAAACAAAATCAAAACAAATAGGAGAGTTGGAGATATGGATGGAAACCACTTTCTCAAAGAACTATTTTGGAACGTCACATCAGGGAGTGCAGGTGATGGTTCAATGAAAAACGTGGTTTTCTACAATATTTTTGGGAAAGTAACCTAAAGAGAAGACTATGAAGAATTTCTGACTAACCTACAGGATGCATACATACATTGATAATATATAACAATCACTAAGGAACATCAGATTCTGGTTCCATATGTTTTGCATGAATAGTTAAGTTCAAAATAATCCCACAGGTCGACTAAATAGGAAATGTAAACTGATAGATAAAGTTTGAATCATTGAAGAACTGACTCAGGATGTCTCCCCACTTTGAAAAATTGGTGCAATGTTCTTCAATGTTAAGAAGGACTTTTTAAGATGACCACCATGTACTGCAACACTTCTTTGGTAACCAAGCTAATGCTATGAATATAATGCAAACGTTGTCTGCCTTCTTGAATTGGCATATTTACATACAAGATCGATTACATTGATTAATGCACATGTTTTAATGTTTTTATATGTTCTGCTTGGATACTCAAGTTTTAGATAATGCCCTGTAAGTAGAATAAAAACAAAGAAATTAAGCTGTGAATAGAGTCACAATCAAATGGAAAAGGTGATAGGACTTTGCGCCTTTGAGGATATAATATCAAGATAAGTAGTTGCATTTTGCTAGCCATGGGAATCTACTGACACCACACAATCCACAATAACACCTTTTAGGTGTGCTAAAGCAAAAATGTTGAAGACCTAAATGCTTATATAACAGATGAGAATTTATGGAAAGGTTTGCAATACTGAATCATATTTTATTCACAGCAATTATTTTACTACGATTATTCAGATAGAACAATATTTTATTTATGACACCAATAAGTCACTGAAAAAGTGACTCATGGGACAACAAAACAGTTTAGAGGTAATAGTTATAAAATACTAATTCAAAATAGCAATGCAAAGATTTGGAGATCAACGGAGTATGCAAATGTATTGAATTAATAGTGCTCTTTCTCTTATTGATAATAGAGCTGAAAAAGAGAACATTTCTGAGTTTATGTGGCACTGAATCATTTGATGGTGGAGACTATGGTTTAGTGGTGGTTAAGTAGACCTACTATTGAAACGATCTTATTGAATGCTTTTAACTTCTAAATAGTAGTTGGTTTGGCATTTTCATAGCTGCGATCTTAATAAAAGAAAGGTGTGTGCATTTATGGGTATACTCTTCCTATTAGACTGTGGAACATTTTCTTGGAATTATACTGAATAAATCCCCCCTTAGCAAAAAATGTATTTGCTTTGGATAACACTGGAATTCTATTTAGGAGTAGCTCAAAACCGACACACAAAATATCTGTACTTTTATAACGGAGTGATCAAACTAAGGGCTGTGGAATTCTGCAAATAACTGATGACAAAGAGGTGTCAATGTTACATACTCTCCTGAGAAAGGGAAAATGAAATGTGATATATGAATAGATTATGGTATATAAGAGCCAATTTGTAATTATACATTCTGTGACTATCGGCCCCTCTATGTTCTAAATTTCAAAACTAATTATGCCACATCTGAGGAAGGCAAACTAAAAGACATGATGATAGCCAAAATGTTATACAGATGAAAAATAATGTCTGTACCAATTAGCATTGTGAAAGACGTACAGATATACAGATGGTTCAAAAATATAAACAGACAGAATGTCAGAATACCTTGTAAAGGACTCTAATGAGGAATGCCAAGAGACTGCTATATTAGGCAGTGTTTTAGAATAACTATAAGAAACACTCATTGAAAAATAATGAGAAAACAAATGTATATGGGATTTGGTATACTAAAAATCTCTGAAATAATTCTGATATTTGACATTTCTATAAAGTAAATTAAAGGCGTAACGTGAGGGTTCATGATGAAATTTCTCCATATTGGACGCAGGGATGTTGGCAGTAGATCATTAGATTCTGTGATGGCTGATTGTTCTCAATTCAAGGGGTGTAGAAGAATTTGTGCGATTTCTGGAATGCTCTGAGAAGTGGACCAAAATTCAGAGCGGCAGAGGCTAACCAGCGTTTTACAAATATAAAGGGATCATGGCTGGCATGCAGCTGCTTCTTATCTAAAAACATCTCTTATGCCACCCTGGAGACCGAGTGACCCAGATAAGAAAACAAATGTGTTACACTGCTCTTTTGATTACACAATAGACCCCTAATTCTTTCAACAAAAAGACCCCTTGAGTTAACTGCAGCAAATTACACAGGTTGCATAAAAAATGGATTCTGAGATACTATACAGGACACTATATTTGCCTGCCCAACAATGCACCCTACATTGCACTTGTTCCATTTTTGAAGCAATAGGTTTTAATTGGAAGAGAAAGGCTGCAGCTACCTGACCTGAATCTGAATAAGGAGATAACTTCGGCTAAGCTAGCAAGACATCACTCTTATGGACCTGCACTGACCTGTCCTCCTCACTGGAAAAGCACAAGCCCAAATAGCCCAATTTTTTAACAATGTCCAACTTTATTCAATTCAAGAAATATTGTCTGTTGGTAGTAGATTTCTTCTCAGCAGTAAGGATCGTAAATTCTCCACACCGATTGTAAATGTCTTGATGGAGCAAGTAGTAAGACAGACACCCTAACATATGCAAATGGACAGCAAGCTCAGTGCATGCTATTAGTACAGTTTCAACCATATATAATAACAAGCATTTGCAATGCAATAGGTCTCGCATTTAGGCGAGTTTAAGCTATTGGCATTGTAAATGACAATGCCTTTTATTTATGTTTTAAAAACGAAAAAAAAAAAAAAAAAAAAAAAAGGCATTGTCATTTGTAATGTCAATAACTCAAACTCGCGTAAATGCGAGACCTATTGCATTGCAAATGCTTGTTAGAACTGCCGGTGCTGAGCACCTGCAGGACCCGGCCCACTTAAAGCCCTGGGCCTTACTGAAGTGAACATCGAGGCCGCACCCCGCAGGCACCGCTCACAGGTCGATGCTCTCTAGGGAACACAAACACCGTGAGATTCGACAACCGCAGCCTTGGAAGGGTGAGGCGGAGAGCACGTTCACTGACAGCCACGGAGCCAACTTGAACAGACGCTGGAAAGGAGAAATGTTTAGCGGAGGAGCGACCGCAAACAAAGGGGGTGGAGCCGCTGGAAAACGCTTGAGCAGGAACTGGGGCTGCTTTGGAGTGACAGGTAGACACGTAGAAGCAATCTCAGGACTCGCAACAAAGCAGAAAGGCACTTGCTGGACCCTACACCCGTTAAACTTGGGCTCGCCCATTCCCCCCGGGAAAGTCTCTCTCTTTAGGAAGCCCCAAGTATAGATGAGATGTTTGTCAGGACCGGAGTGCACTCACCTGAGTCAGGCTGCGCGGGGAAGCGTGTGAACTGACCGTCACCCGAGGCTATGGCTTTTCAGTGGGAGGTGACTGGTACGGGCGACTCCCTCTTCCTCTCTAAGCGTACGGAGGAACCTAGGTGACCGGCGAGTGAAACCTCATGAGTCGTGACCCGCCCATGTCTCCAGTCAACAAACATGCACTTGCAGCTAGCTCGTCTCGAAGAGTTTATTACGACTGACTGCAACCACTTTCTCCCTGGGCGCTGCCGGGGAGATGTCACGACGTCTACCCAGATCAGTTAGCCCGATCCTAGGATCCAAAACCCACGTCTTCCCGGCAACTCTTAGGGGCGAACACGCCAGTGAAGGGTCCGCACGCTTGAATGGTTTGGTGATGAGATATCGGATAATTATCTTCGCTTTGTCACAGGCCTGTAACCTTAACCCTGTGCATAATCACTCTGCCCCCATCCGATTTCTCATATTTCTATTATGTGCGCACCCAAAAAACAACCAGAGGTGCGCGCGTACCACAGAGGAGCGGGGGGGGGGGGGAAGGGAGCGCGGCAGCGAGGCGAACGCGCGCTGCTGCGCGTGCTAGACACCGGTGGGAATGGGCGCGGCAAAGGCGGGACATGCACCCGCCTTTGCCCAATTGCGGGCTGTCTTTCTTATAAAGACGCACGCAAAGCCCAATAGCCGGGGGAAAAACGAAAAGCACACGCACGAGCGTGTGCGATTCCTAGGTCAGCTTCTAAACCCCCTACATGAGGTCTCTCGCTACGCGAGCAGTGCTGCGCACTGCAACTCTAGGCGCAAGACCTAAAAATTAAATAGGAACACTTTTTAATTTGGAAGCATCCAACGTTTTTAAAGAAAGGGATGCCCCATATCACCAAATACAGACATTAAACTACAAGGGGGCTAATGTGCTCCTTTGGCACACTCCTTCACAGACTACAAATGGGGCTGTAATTTCACATTCAGTACTAAATGTTATATAAGCTGTACTGTTACCTTATTAATGCAACTTTTGCTTTATATGCTAAATGGGCACCAGATGGGCTGCTAAGGCATCTAAAAGAAGAGCTTTATCAATGTTATCATAAGTGATCTAAAGTTCTAAAAATGCCCGATTCGGATAGCCATTCCTTATAATAATATATTTCTAGATTAATAACATTAAAGACTTTCAATTTTGCCTACAGATTTCGTAAAACCAATATGCCAATCAACTATAGAAATCAGCAAAAACCAGTGCCATGGCCAACAGCGTTAGACCAAGAGACCAAAATAATATTTTAAATCTTAAAACTATCCATCATACCATCTATCACATAAAATAGAAAGAAAAAAAGAAATCTCTAAAATGACCACACCAAAAAGAAAAGATTTTGAAAAAAAACTATGGGTACAGTCGATTCTGAATCAACAGACATGAAAAGAAGACCACTATCCAAAACTAGAACATTTCTATAGGAGTAATTCAGTAGCATTTGCAGTTCCCGGCTTTGCAGCCAGATGCTCTTGGAGAAATTGTCCTGCCCATCAACTACCTTCCAGCACAAAAGCCAGTGGCTAGAGATGGCAACGCCATACAGCGTTCAAATCCTTTACAATGTTCTTTCTTACTTTTGCAGGTGTTTGATTTGCAAAGAGCTTCGCTGGTTGAGAGCTGTAATCCTGTATGCTCAGAACTGGAAGCAGTTTCAATCCATTCCCTTCCCTTGGCAGTATCCTCCAAACACTCCTGGTGCCGTTGCGGTTAGAGATGTGGTCTGTCCAAAGGCCACGTCTTGCAGAATAGGACGAATTAGCAGAGGTACACTGGAAAATGCTAAATCATGATGATGACTGAAAAAACTACTGTACTGAGTAATTTTGGTACTCAAGTGCATTTTCTGAAACTGGGTAAGTGAGCAGAGGATCCCAATTCTATGTCAGGTCCGGAGGCGAGGATTATGGTATTCTTTCTTCACTTTTATTGAATAGCAGCCATTTGTAGTCAAGCAAAATAAACCACTATTCCCATGAACCATAGGGAATAAACAGACAAAACAATAGAGAGTCCACAGCTAGAGTGTCCCATCTTCTGCACCAATCACGGGCCCCCAAGGTGCTGGTAGTCCTTCGTCCCTGTCCATTCCTCCTCTTTCTTCGCTGCTTGCAGCCAAGATAAGTCCAACTTTTTGTTCTCTCTGGTTTTCATTCTTAGATTGTTATTAGTGTTGTACGCTGTTAATCTGTGATGCGCTGGTAAAACCTAGACTGTTATGCTGACAGGTTTCGTGTTTTAATTGCTCTGGCGTTCTGTACGCTGTTTTTCCTGATCAGGCGCGCTGCGCCGTTTCTATTATATTTTCCTGTGCCGTTTCCCTCACGGCGGTGTGGGGGTGGCGCGCGTCTGTGTACGCGCGCCCGTCTGGGTTTTCAGTGTTTTCTTTGCAGGTTTCTTTACCGCTTTTCAGCGAGCCCGCCGCAACTCGGCGTCTCGCGTTCGGCCATGGGAGCGCCTGAGCTCCCTAGCGGCCGCGTTGTTGGTACCGGCTCGCGGTGACCGCTTCTCCTCGTTAGAGGGCGCTTGGTCACGAGCTTGACGCGGCTTGCGTGCCAAGGATTCCGCGCATTCCTAGCGCGTCAGGATCCGGAGCAGCACTGCCGCGCGAGCCTGGGCTTTGCCTGCATTACGCCCCTGACCCGGGTCTGTACGCTCTGCTTGGGGTAATTTCCCCGTGTGTTTGGATTTATTTCACGCCCCCCTGAACGCCCGGAATTCGGGTCTGTACCTGCGATTAGGCAGTGGTGGCGGTTCTCACTGCCTGGGGGTCAGTATCTTTAGGCCAATAACGCTCTATATCTAGAGTCAGTATTGCAGACAGAGTCTGCTGGGACCCGTGTTCTGCAGGCCGCCCTCATACATATATACTTGGCACCAGGGCTGTTGGGATCCCGGGCTTTGAGCCCTTTCATTGCGAGCACTGCCCACCTTTTCTGTAGGCTGACACCCAGCCCCCCTTTACCTTGAGGCATACCACCTCGCTGTTATATATTTGCCTGGTAGTTCCTTCCTGCGCTTGTACTTACCTGATATTGTACCCCTCATACCATGGATGTTTACCAGGATGAAGTCTTTCGGGACGATCAGTGGGAGGAGGATCCCCTTACTGCCCTACAATGGGATGAGGACTTTTACGACGCCTTGGATGCATCCATCCACAAAGCGGTGGAACAGGCCATGACCCCCCCTTGAGGAGAGGTTGTCCCGGAAAATCGACCAGGCCTGCGACAGGCTGGCCAAGGCCTCCCAGAGCTTGCCTTCCGCCCCCCCCCACCTAGCGGTCCTTTAGCGGATCTGCAACCCCCGGCGAAGCGTGCTAAAGTCTCTGGGGTGGACACGGATGCTTTTAACCGCCTTAAACAAGCTTTTCTGGCCAGCACTTCTCCGCCCACGATCCCTTCCAGTGCCCCCCCCAGCGCTTCCCGCCTCCACTGGGGACGATGACCAAGGAGAGGCGGCCAGCCCTTCCTGTCCGTGGCGCCCTTCTCGCCCGGAGCCTTCCTCAGACGGGTAGAATCTCTGGCGGACATGTTGGTCCCGGATGATGTTCTTCACCCGCGGTCCTCCGACTGGGCCCCCTCGGACAAGGTTGCCCAATATGTTGCCAGTCGGATCCGCCGCCCGCTTGAAGCCGCGACCCGCAACTGCCTTAGGGCGGAGTGTCCGTGCCCCTCCCTTGACGGGAAGGTGGCCGCCACGCCAGACATTGATCCCAGAATGGCCACCTTTCTACAGACGTTTATCAAAGACCCTAAGAAGGGCATGGATAGGTCCTGGCGGGCATGCCAGGACAAGCTCCTAGACATCTTGGGCCCGATTACCAAAATCTTGGATATGGCGGAGGAGGCAAAGGCTTCAGGTTCACTCATATCCCCTGAGCACCTTTCCTCGTGGGCCCAGCCCGTGGTGGTGTTTCTAGGAAACGCCAACTGCGCGATATCCACAGAGAGGCGCAGGTCCCTCCTGATCAAGGTTGACCCTAAGTTGGGGGACCTGGCCGACTCCGAGGCGGGCGCTGTGGCGCAAGGCGGCCTTTTTGGCGAGCCCTTTATTAAAGAGTTTGGGGAGGTTTGTCAATACCTCTACCTCCTTGGACAAAGCGCAATCCTCCATTAGGAGGGTGTTTCGCCCTCGGGTTTTCCGAGGGGCCGGACGAGGAAGGGGCCGCTCGTCCGGCCGTCCCAACCAGCACAGGGGACAGGGCTCCAATAACGGGCAATTTTTACCCCACCCGCGGACGGAGAGGCAAAAACAGAGGAGGCAGAGGCGGTGACAACTCCAGTTCTTCCGGTGAGTGTTCTCCCGTCTTCCCTTCTAAAAGTAGGGGGCCGTCTGGCGCATTTTTCCCCAACTTGGACTTCCATCATGGGGGATGCCTGGGTCTTACAGATGGTGAAAGGTTTTCACATAGTTTCTCTCGGGGCTCCTTCGCAGCCCGTGGCCCCCCGTCCGCTTTGTTTTTCCGAGGCGGACTCCGCTCTGGTCGATCAGGAGGTGCAGTCTCTTCTGGACAAAGGGGCTATCGCAATAACTCTGCCACACCCCAGAGGTTTCCTCAGCAACCTCTTTTTAGTGGACAAGCCGGACGGGGGAAAGCGGCCGGTTATCAATCTACGCGAGTTCAACGAGTGGTTGGTCTATCACCACTTCAAGATGGAGGGCATCCATCTTCTTCGCGACATTCTTCGCCCCAACGACTGGATGGCACGTCTCGATCTCAAGGACGCTTACCTTGCGATCCCTATCTTCCCGCCACATCAGCGTTTTCTGCAGTTTCCCTGGCGGAACAGGACTTACGAGTTCACCACTCTCCCCTTTGGCCTGTCCTCCGCCCCCTGGTGTTTCACCAAGGTTCTCCGGCCGGTGATAAAGCGCCTACGGGCATCGGGCATGAGACTCATCGTCTATCTAGACGACATCCTTTTGATGGCTCAGGATCCCAGTACACTCTCTGGTCACCTTCAGACAGCAGTCGACCTCCTTCAGAGCCTCGGGTTTGTGATCAACGAGACAAAGTCCACCCTGATTCCGTCTCAGAAGGTGCTTTTTCTCGGCATTGCGATAGACTCTGTGGAGTCCACCCTCAGCCTGCCCTCTCGCAAGAATTCGTCACGGGATTCGGAGATCGTTAGCCCAGTCTCAGATCTCTCTCAGGCAGTTAGCTCGCATTATCGGCCTGCTCTCGGCCTCCATTCAGGCGATTTTTCCGGGCCCGCTCCATTACAGGGCCCTCTAGCATCTCAAGGCCGCACACCTGCGCAAAGGCCTCTCTTATTCTCACAAGCTAATTGTCTCGGCGGACGTCCGAGAAGAGCTCCAGTGGTGGCTCTCTCACATGGAGGCCTGGAATGGACGAGCCATTTTCGGTTCCACGCCAGATATCGTTATCGAGTCTGACGCGAGCAGATCCAGCTGGGGCGCGAGGTGTGGCGACTTCGCCGTGGGAGGTGTGTGGACATCAATTGTCTGGAGCTTTTGGCTGGCTCGTTCGAGATCCAGTGCTGGACCAAGGACTCGATCCAGTCCTGCGTACTGCTCAAGATGGACAATATATCGGCAGTCCGGTATATCAACCATCTGGGGGGCACACGCTCTAAGGCCCCTCTCGGACCTCGCAGCGAATTTTTGGCAGTACTGCTTAGACCACCAGATCTCGGTCTCAGCAGAATATCTTCCCGGTCAAGACAACCAGGTGGCCGACTTTCAGTCCCGCCACTTCCACAACGTCAGTCTCTGGAAACTTCATCCGGGGGTGTTCGCAGGCCTCCAGAGTGTCTGGGGGTCCCTTCTCAGTGGATCTCTTCGCCTCCCGCCTGGACCACCAGCTTCCCCGGTTCTTCAGTTGGAGACCGGATTCCCTTGCGGAAAGGTCGGACGCGTTCCTACAGAATTGGCGGGAGGAAACGGGCTACGCCTTTCCCCCGTTTGCCATGATAACGCGAGTCACAGCCCAGGTGCAGCGTCAGAGGGCGGATGTGGTGCTCATCTCGCCGATTTGGAGATCGCAAGTCTGGTTTCCGGTTCTACTGGAACTTTCTTGGGATTCTCCAATCCCACTCCCCCTGTTTCCAACTCTTCTCCTCGATCCGAACGGGAGTCCTCACCCTCTAATCGAGCAGGGGTCTCTGGCCCTGATGGCGTGGCGGATTACAGGGGACGATGGGCGGTCCCAGGCCTTTCGGGACCGGCTGAGGCATTCATGGCCAAAGCCTGGGCTGACAGCACGGTCAAAAGATACCATTCCACCTGGAGAAGGTGGTGTCGTTGGTGTTTGCGACGGGGTATCGATCCCGTGGCAGCTGATGTGACCTCAATTTTGAATTTTTTGGCCTCTCTAGCGGAAGGGGGTCTGGCGTATCGGACTGTCAATACCTTTTGCTCCGCTATCTCTGCTGGACACACCATGGTCGATGGCTCGCCGGTTGGGGAGCATCCCTTGGTCTGTCGCCTGCTCCGAGGCATCCGCCTCTTTGCCTCCAGAACCCCGTTACTCCCGGCTATGGGATGTCAATCAGGTTTTGAACTTGTTCCTCTCCTGGCAGCCGAATAGATTCCTCTCTAGGAAGGAGCTTTCCGCGAAGTTAGCCATGCTGCTGTGTCTGATCTCTTGAAGACGAGTTACGGATGTTCGGGTAGGATTTTTTCCCCTGCGGGGGGTTACGTTTACTATCCGTAGACGCACCAATAGCGGGACGAAATCCATCTCTTATCCCGCTTTCCCGGATTCCCCGAAGCTATGTGTGGTATCGTGCCTCAAGGCATATGAGGAGATGTCGGAGGAGTTTCGCCCTCCCGGGGAACGCCAGTTACTCATTTCGCTTCGGAAGCCTCACAAGGCTGTGTCCTCCCCCACGATTGCTCGTTGGGTTAGGTGGGTGATGCAAGAGGCCGGTATTGACTTACGCGCGTTTGGGGCGCATTCTACCAGAGGAGCTATGGCCTCCAAAGCATTTACCCTGGGAGCGCGTCTGGAAGACATTCTGAACGCAGCAGATTGGTCTTCAGACTCTACCTTTAAACGGTTTTACTTCAAGCCGGTGATTGATATGGCTCACTTGGTGGTGAGCAAGCTTTAAACGAGCATAATCCTCGCCTCCGGTCCTGACATAGAATGCTAAATTTCCTAGCTATCGTAATGGAAAGTTTCAATTCTATTAAGGACTTGGAGGCGAGGATTATCCCACCCAGGGTACAAGTTCCTTCCTGTTCTCCCTCCCTCGTATTGGAGTAAGTAAAGTTTTTTTGGCTTACTTTGGTTTGCTCTGTGGACATGTTCTTGTGATAGTCTTGAGATGCTCTCTCCCACAGGGTTAATCCTTAAACATTTGTCGCTTACGCTATGCCTTTTACTCCTTGTAGGCGATTCCACCAAACAGGATTCGTGAAGCGTCCTTGATGGCTGACCGAGCGACGAAAGAGAAGGAATGTACAGGGACGAAGGACTACAAGCACCTTGGGGGCCCGTGATTGGTGCAGAAGATGGGACACTCTAGCTGTGGACTCTCTATTGTTTTGTCTGTTTATTCCCTATGGTTCAAGGGAATAGTGGTTTATTTTGCTTGACTACAAATGGCTGCTATTCAATAAAAGTGAAGAAAGAATAGCATAATCCTCGCCTCAGAGTCCTTAATAGAATTGAAACTTTCCGTTACGATAGCTAGGAAATTTTTCATTCCTCTGCTAAACATCAATTATGTTTTTTATGCTTACTTTTCGGGGTTTTGAGTTAGTTCTCTTTATTCATTGGTCTGTTGTGTTCACATTTTTCTTCCACTCTCTACAGGATGGGTCACTTGGTCAGCCCACTTTAGCAATTGGATAATTTCACGGTCAGGGTCTGCTTTTTCACAGGCAGCACATCTACACACCAAGTACTTTCCTTCAGTAACAGGGTCTACTACGGCAATGTGAGCTTTTTAGACCAAAATTAATATTTTAGCTTCGAGGCATTTATTTTTTATTTTTTTATTTTTTTTTAATACAAGCAAGTTTCATGCAGCTCCCCCTAGAATAAACTTTTACAAAAGCCTTTACAAGACAAAACAAGCACTGACAATGCCAAAAGCCTGGCAGCCAATGCCAGACCTATTAGCTTTTTTTATGACTGTGGTTGTGTCTGTTGCCTTGACGCGAACACCCTAGTTCTGTTTGTAAAAGCACACTCACCCATGTCTCTCTGGCTATCTTTAGGTTTCTCATCGTTTCAATTAACTACTTCGTGTAAACTTGAGAAATATATTTAGTTTTTCCTTATGACAACTCTGAAATCTTATGAGAATGTATTTTTCAATGACACTGTTAACTGAAATTTTGAATAGTAATTGGTTAAGTTTAAATGTTTGCTCTCACAAAACAATTTTTAAAAAAATTCCAAAACACACTTTAGTAACTTTGAAGCACCAAATATGAAGGGATGAAAGTAAAAACAATCAACATTTAATGAGAATATAATCACATGACTAAATAGCAAACTTACCTGTAGTAAATAAACTCTAATCATGTAGAGGAAACTTAGACCGAGAGTTAGAACCCATCGTCCTATTGTGTACGGAGTGGATTTATCTAACCAGGATTGATAGATCTAGATAGAAAAGAGCGAGATTAATATTGGTTTTTGAAGATACTGTAATTAAATTTTCACAAAACAGTTATCTTGCAGAAATCCCAGAGGATTTTGGGAGGGAAAAACGCAAGACTTTCCCCCTTTGACAATTTTATAATTCCACCTTCTTAGTTCACGTCCCATCTTCAGCAGTTGTAGTTTAATGAATAAAGCACAGTAACACATTTGCATCTTAATTCTCCAATTGAATAAGTCTATATTACACTGCTGCCTTATCTGTCTTTCCTGTAATAATAGTTTAGAGAAATCAAATGGTCAAAGTGGTTAACAGTATTCTAACTGAAAGTATGCTGCATTTTCATTTTGTACCAAAAGGTCACGTATAGAGTAACATATTCCATGAAAACAAAAAGCGTTCTTAAAAAAAATGAAACAATTCTGTTTCATCAAGCTGCAACCTGCAGCCCGAGCGATTTTCCTGCTGGGAATAACAATGGATTACGTTTTTAATTTAATTTATACAGCATTGGAGGCAAACAAATTGCCTCTCAAACAAGATGCTATTACAAAAAGAAAAGTAGCAGCATGGATACTGGAACACAAAGGTGAGGAAAATCTCTCCTGAAATGTATTGATATTAAAAGTGTATGAACACTTCTGTTTATGAATTATCTTTGGTACCTTCACAAGCAAGCTATGTTCTCAACAGCTTTGCATGATGAATGTCTAATGATTTAGAATGTCAATGGGAGTAGGACGAGCATGGAAAAGAAATGTATTTGCGGTTCCATTCTAGTTTTGATGGACCTCAAGCATTTCACATCGTTCAATAGTTCACACTGGCAAGATTTAAACATGGTGAAACAGGTGAGGCTGTGAAGTCCATCTTCGACTCCCTAGGTCATATTTAAAAGATTCCACACTAACATTGACTTTCAAAGCTTTAGCTTGCCACAACTTTGGCTCCTGCCTTAATTCTGAAGTGAAACTACTTTCAAAAGGGTTTCAGTGGGAAATGATCGGCGAGAACACAACAAAAGCAAGCCTGTCTGTGCCCGACCATAGCCAGACGTCAGGATACCTGCCAGTTTCATCCCAGAAAATCAGGCTAGATTAACCTACTCGTAAGGGACTCACCTATCCTTAAACAGGCCCATCACACTTAAGCCTAAATCATGCATATTAGGGTCATCAGGTCATCGAGATGGCCCCTTCTCATGCTTCAATTGCAAATGGGTAGGCTGGCCAAACAAGGATCCACCCTTGAATCAAACCATTTATCTTGATGGTTGAACCTTAAATTGCATCAATTTCAATGCCAGATCTATGCCCAAACACTGCATATAGATTTGGGACATTATTAACGATTCCAATCCCGACCTAGTCCTTATCACAGAAACCTGGTTTAACAGCCACACTCTACCCGAGATTACCGTTGCTGTTCCTAACGGTTACAAGATCCTGAAATGCCACAGAGTAGAGACGGGGCACAGCTTTGATCTTTAATGATGCATACAACTGCTCCTCAGAAAATAGCCCTTTGACAGCAGACTTTGAAACTCTAGCATTCCAGCTTTCCTACAAAGCACAAATATTGCTCAGAGGCACAGTACTATACAGCCCCCTTGGCTAAAACTCCCAACTGGCCTCTAATCTTATCACTTGGTTGTCCCCACTTTGTCTAAAACATAAGCAATTCCCATTGATAGGTGACTTTAATCTTCACTTTGACAACATGGAGGCTCCTCTCTCCAAGAGGCTAGAAAGTGAAATGTCAATCCTCAACCTAAAACAATGGGTCTCAGGACTGACACATGCGGCAGGTCATACGCTAGATTTGCTCTTTTCAAACATAGAAAACACCACAATCCATGACATACTCCCACTAACGTGGTCCGATCACTTTCTAATCCAGTTTTCTCTCACTCTACCCTCAACCAGGAAATTACCAGCCAATTTGCCCCCCATCCAGAAAAGACCCTGGAGTAAAACAGACGTCGCTTCCTTCTCAAACCATTTCTCTCCACCAGAAACTGGTACAGACTTGTCTCTTGACTATTTTTTGGACAATTTTTATCTGCCCATTACCAACTCTCAGGATAAGGGTGCCTATGGAAAGCTAACAAACCATCCAGACTATTACCACTGGAAAAAGGGTACTCAGTAGAGCTAAGACTAGAGAAAAGAAAATGCAAATTACTAGAGCAAACATGGAGAAATTCCAAGAGCTCAGAGGAACGGAAGGCATACAAACTTTACTTGAATAGATATCACGGCGCTCTCAAAAGGGCAAAAAGAGACTACTTCATCAAAAGACTAGAAGAAAACCAGGGTTCCTCAAAATAACTTTTTAAAATAGTAAAAGAATTGCCCCACCCAACCAGCCTATCACAGGCGATCAACCCATCTGCTAGCTATTGCACAGATTTAGCAAACTTCTTCACTGACAAAATAGATCAAATTTACTCTACCTTTGACTTACAACCCCCTTTAGAGGAAATCTCCTGGGAGGACCTAGGCTTACACAACAAAGCAAGCGCACACTTAGGCAACTTTGTAAGTCCTTCTGTGGACCAGGTAGAGAAAGTGATGCTAGAGGTCAGGTCTGGCTGCCCAGATGATCCTTGTCCACAACCTTTATTTTCTTCCGCCCGGCCCACATTCTCAGTACCTACCTAACACATCTCTAATCTCTCCTTATCGAATGCCAACTGCCCCGGGATTTGGAAACAAGCCATGATACTCCCCCTGGCCAAGAAAACAGGGATAGAAGTATCCGTCTTATCCAACTACCGACCTATCTCCCTGCTCCTCTACGTGGCTAAGGTCCTGAAAAAACTAGTTAACAACCAACTAATGTCTTATCTGGAGAATAATAACCTCCTGGATGCATCACAAACAGGCTTCAGAGCCAAGAATAGCACTGAATCCACCCTCCTTGCTGTCTTGGATAACATCAGATTAGAAGATCAGGGCAAGGCCATGATCCTGATTCTACTTGATCTATCTGCGGCATTTGATACAGATTCTCGTAGCCTTTTGGTAAAGAAACTGCATGAGACAGGGCTACATTCAAAATTCCTAAAATTGTTTGGGTCCTTTCTAAGCAAAAGAAGCCAGTCCGTGGTACTAAACACCTTTAGTTTGCCCTCTTCATTTATCTAAGTGTGGTGCCCTTCAGGGCTCTTCATGGAGCCCGACACGTTTTAATATTTATGTTGCCTCTCTGGCACACATTGTCAGAAACTGGGGTTTCGAGGTTTGCTCTTATGCTGACGACACCAAGCTAGTTATTTCCACTGGTGAGAAGCACCATGAGACTAGGACTAGACTGATTAACTATCTATCTGAGGTAGCGAATTGGATGACATATCACTGCCTAAAGTTAAATGCCGATAAAAATGAGATCTTACTCTTTGGCAGTGCCCACCAGGTTTGGGACTGCCCTTCATGTGGGCATGGCAGACCACCTGTTCACCAGACTTCAGGTGATATAAAATGTGGCTGCTAAACTCATCTGCAATAAAGATAGGTTTAGCTCTGCTTCAGAATGCCTTAAGACTTTACGTTGGCTCCAAATGCGTAAAAGAGCCAAATTCAAACTTTTGAGCCATGTGCCCAAAGCACTTTACAAAGATGGACCTGAAATTCTACATTCTAAGGTAGAATTCTACAAACCTTCGTGAAACCCGAGATCTGCTAACCTGGCTTTAGCTAAATCCAAACGTGTCGAAAGAAAATAGAAGGGTGGCCGCTCTTTTCCCCAACTTGGCAGCTGCCCATTGGAACCTCCTGCCCTTGGACCTGTGCCTCACTTCCGACCAGGTCATGTTCAGAAAGAGCCAAAAAGCCATGGCTCTTTACAGGTTAAGCCCAGTGCACCATCTCTTAGGGAAAGCTGCCGTCTAGCACCTCTGAAGAGGAGTGTCGCACTCTACAAATACTGTAAAATAAATTTAAAAAACTTTTCCCAAGATTAGACTGCTTCATTTGCCAATATTAATTGGACAGACTTTGTTTGACACTACTGAAGAGTAAAGAATTTTTTTTTATTTAATCCTGAAAGCAAACTATGCAAACTTGCTTGTGGTACCAGTTTCTCTTCACTGTAGAGAAACTGTCAAGCTATGTCAGTGTTTTAGCTCTCTTTCTTTACATACATTTATTAGTTATACCTTACAAAACAATCAAAAAAGTACACGGATACTTCATGGCAATGGAAGTACACACCACTAACCCAGCCAATCACCCCATCATGTGTCTATAGTGATGTGGCCTGTGTTGGTGGTTGCACCACCAGCTCGGAGACCAACAAAAAGGATACAACTAGCAGAGTTTTGAATAAAGCCTGAAATAGTGAACTTTATTTCCTATATGTACTGTGATCCTTTAGTTTAAATGTTCCCTCACTTGTAAAAGGGGCTGTAACTGCAATAACTCGTCCATTTCTATTTTGTAGACAGTTTTATTGGAATTTATAATACACTAAACAATAATATGAACAAAACCCATTACAATAATTAACCTAATAACCCCTATCCCTAAAAGCCCAGTCCCCATCATATCATGAATCACTAGATGTCCTTCCCTTTGTATTGTTTCTACACACTTTCGCCACTGGATTCATCCACCCTATCTGGATTTGTTGGACAATCTCCAAGTGATCCCATGCTTGTACCGTGTCAACTGATCCTCTTCCTGAGTAACTCACACCTAAGGGGTTACGCCCATTCGCTCGCCTCCCCACCTTACTTCACACCACCCACCTCTCATTCAGAATGATGCCTCTCACACCTATATATCATTTATTACTTGCACTCCATTCTGTACAAATAAACCTCACACTTTGTATTCCCAAATTTACAATGTTTTTCTATGAATTCAGGTTCTGCGTTTTTGATGACATTATTTGCTGCTCCTAGCACGACATGTGGGAGGGTAATCAAAAAATATAATTAGATGTGCCAGGCGTAACATGTGGTAAGATCACCTCCGACTCAGCTGTAGAAGCGGAAGACTCATCTGATTCTGTCTCATCTTCCTCTGTATTTTGGTAAAGGGAGTGCAATCCCACTCTAATCCAACCCACCACCTCCCTGACCAGTTTTTCCTGATCTTGTCGAGACTGCAGCCTAGAGGGGGCTGCACCTCCACCCTTCCTTCCACTGCTTTTTGGTCGACTAACCATCTGTCTCTTGTTCTTAGGACGAGACCCTTTCCCTGGGGAGCTGATCTATCCACTCAGAAAGCAACTGCGGGCAATTAAAAACAAGGCCTCCCGGCCATAAGCAAGACGCAACCTAGAGGGGAACAACATTGCATAAGTAATCCCTCTATCTCGAAGACACCTCTTGACCTATATAAAATAAGCCCGTTGCTTCTGAACCTCCCTTGTGAAATCAGGAAACACCATAACTTTCTGGTTTTGTACAAAGATGTCACCCTTCCCTCGAGCCTGCGCTAGAATATGGTCCAGATCATTAAAATACAGTAATCTGACAATCACAGTCCTTGGTGCCGTTCCTGGCAGAGGAGCCCTTCCAGGTACACGGTGAGCCCTTTCCAGAGCATAGTGTTGAGAAAGCCCCTTTGAAGCCACTACTTCTCTCAGCGATGACTCCATTAATCTAGTCATGTTTCCATTGACCTCTTCTATCGATTTTGGCAACCCTACAAAGCGGATATTATTCCTTCGGGCCTTATTCTCTGCGTCCTCAGCCCTCGATTCCAGCATTTTAACTCTCTTTTCCAGGAGGGTCTGCTCTTTTTGTATAGTGGATTCTTCAAGTGTAATCTCGCCCAATGTGCATTCTGTACTCGCAACACTTTCTACCAAACGGCAATGATCCTCCCTCATTAGCCCCTGTTCTGCCACCAAGGTATAATTTTCATTTCTTACGCTTCTCGCAAGGCAGCAATAGCCTGCAGGATATTGTCTAGCGTTGCTCAGCCTTCCTCCATCACAACCAGCTGCTGAGCCTTTATTAGGCCATGATCACCTGTTTATTTTTTCTTAGTATTTTTACCCATTGTGTGCCTTCTTTATGCGACACTGACACTCTAAAACCTCAATATACCGTAGATAAACCAGTGCTTGGGTTAATTATTAACAAGTATCAGGGACTACAGTGACCCATACCCAGTCTCCACCACGTGTCACCCGCCAACAATCAGCCGAAATGTTCCAGGGCCCATAGTAAGACGCCATATACAAAAAAGATTTCAGGGCCCACTGCGACACACTGCGTTGCGGATCCAACAATTAACAGAATGTGCGTGTCACACTGTTAGACAAAGCGTGCGTGTCACTGAATAACAGACACGAATAACATGCCCCCCCACACTCAATGCGCAATTGTAATTTGCAGTGCGACGTAGAAGATCTATCAATTAATAAAATGAGTGTGTCGCGCTGTTAGACAAAGTAAATCGGTTTCTACCATGTAATTTGTGTGTATAGCAGGGACATGCAGTTGTTAGTAAAATGTGTGTGTCACAGTAAAGTACTGCTCCCAACACGATGGGACCTGTGAAATGGTTATCCATGTGCATCGCAGACAGACAAAATGGGATTAAACTAAGCCAAATGTTTGACATGCTGCTTCAAATAACATATGTGCGTGCCACAGTAAAACACGCCTCCCCACATAATGCGCATTTGTAAATTGTAATGAGTGCGTATTGCAGCTGTCCAGCCCTTAAAAGAACTGCCAAAATGACCATCGGACACGCACACAAGAGGAGGAATGCATGACGTCAGGCATTCCCGCTGTCCATTTTATGCAGGAAGCATGTCACTGGACTATGATGCGGTTGATACACGACCACCGGGACGCCAATTTGCCAGGCCACTCACAGCAATAATGAGCCAGTACGTTGCACATGCCACTCAGAGTGCAGGTGTAAATTATGCCAGGCCTCCCACATCAGGCAAGAGCAGGCAAGTTTCACGCGTGCATACTGTCGGAGTGCCCGCAAAGCTTGGTTTAAATCAGTCACACGTGAGATTTCAACTGTTAAATCTGCCAACCGCATTAAAGATAAAAGTAAGGAAGTTCAATACAGGCATCTGAGTCTCTGGACAAATTGGCTCAGTTCGCGGACTCCATGGGCTTTGTCTGAACGATCATGCAGCCCAAGCATGTAACAGCTGCAACTACACTGTTTCCATAGGTCGCGACGACAACACTGAATCTGCTTCAGCATCTTCACACTATCAGTTACGATCAGTTGTTCACACTCAATTGTTGATGATTTTCCCATTTTTGCTCTGATTAAAATCGGCCTTCGATGATATTGCTGGTGACCGGCCTCAGCTCGTCTGCCATGTTGAAGTGCGGCTGCCGCGACACAACTATTTAATTAATTGCCATTCATTAGCCCGGCCAGCGTCAAGGTCTTCACATGGTTGGACACGCTCTGATGTTGGCCTTCAATGGTTTCTTACAACACACCACAACTCCCAAGTGGGTTTCAATCATTCAGGATAGCGGTGGATGGTGGAGTCAGGCGTGGAGTGATACGGAGGTTAACGGTGTGCCGGAACAAGTAGGAATCGTCACTCTTATTTCTGGAAAATTTCCAATGTATTGCTCCATGTGAAGATCTATATGGTACTTGACTCTTATCAGAATTCAGAGTCATGTACTGCAGCAATGGATCACAGATCTATAAGGCAAGGAGTATTCAAATACACAGCCAACGCGTGTTTCGCCCCCTAAGTCGGCCGTCTGGCCTTGGGGCTTCCTCAGGGCGTAATGGGTATTAGGGAAAACCTGCTTGGTGTGGCGAAAGCATAGAATTAGGAACAAAGACGTCCGGTCACTGACGTCTGGTGGCATTCAGTCGGCATGAGCCTGAGTGATACGGAACCTGACCTATTCCATCGGCTTCTGAACATAGAACCATAACTCGTCCATGATGTTGAAAGGGTGCACTGCTAAATTCGCACACAGGCCTTGACAAATCTACTCACCCACTCACTAGGTCGAGCCAGATTTTATCAGGGCGAGCTATATTTAGGGCCTACTCGCCATTTATGGCAAGCTGACAAACAGTTGTTCTGTTCACTCACAAAGTGAAGAAGCATTAAAGATGCCTTTAAACCTTGTTTTTATCTTGTCACATTTACTCATGGTGAGAGACAGAGGTCAAAAGTCAGTTTACATCTACAATTACTTTTCCTTCTCGGAATGAAAGGCTCGAGAGTTTTGTAAAGTGAACTGTCTGACAAACATGCTGTACAATAAGTGTGAAATGAAAGGCTGTCATGTTTTATTAGAACACATTTAAATAGCTAAAAAGTGAACTGTACATACAATTTAAATAAATTTCAGTGGTTATGAAAGCCCTTGTTTGGCAATTGTGTGATGAAAAAAATATTTTAAAAGGATGAAAACAAAATCAGAACACTTTACTTGGTGATGTGCAAATGATAAATAGGTTTGCTGAAACAATTTCCACAGAGAATTGTTTTTACACTATAAAGTTTTATAAGTAAAACTGCATGTTAGTGGGAACGTTTTTAGCCATTTCAATGGAAAATGTGCTGTCTGTAAATGACAGTGCACTACCACATCTCGCATTAGTAATATATTTATTAAAAGTGAGTTTTTATAGATGAACTGAGAAACATTCCCCTACCCTGACAGCAATGCTGTTAGAGAACTAAGAGGCAAGTCAGGGGTCATGTGTACCCTATATGTGGGCTAGACTCTTATTATACATGAAGCAAACATTTAGTCTATTAAATTAAACCAAATAGGTTTTTCTGTAAAGCAGGAATGTTGAACTCACTTATTGGGAGGTACTCTGATGTGATAATGAAGAAAAAGGTAGATCTGCAAAATAACATATTTGCCTAGGATGACATAATGAGACCAGTTTATGGGTCAAGTACATTACAGTTATGTCAAGTAGATTATTCAAGTTACCAGACCTCTTCATCAAGAGCAGAGAAGGGATTAAAACTTTGATTTCGCACTTTGGATCGGGAAAGTTCTGGGGTGGGGAGGGGCAGAGGAAGTGTCTGTGGGTTGTGTTTAAAAAAAAAACCTGCTGATTCAGAGTAGAACAATATGGCTCGGATTAAGAGTGGTCCAGAACAGTGTGTACTGCTCCGGGCCATTATAAGTAGGCATGTATTTCCGCACCCAGGGTTACTGGATTGATTTTACTCATATTATTGAGTGTGATTCTGCTCCCGACAAAACTTTGCGGGCTGGTTATGTGGCGGGCAGGGGCTGCTTGTAGGAGCACACAACCCAGTGCCTGTCTGCCAAATGTGGCACCTCCTGCTGCCTTCCCAGCACTATACCACCTCCCATTCCACCTCCTTTGCCCAACCCCAAGAGTAGAAAAGGCAACGTTGAGCCAAAGGATGAGGCCTTAGCACATAACAAACCTACCTGGACCCAGATGGCTCCATACCGCAAACCCTGCTCAGTCCCATAACATCAAGGCCAGGAGCACAAATTGTGCACGGCCAAATGAAGACAGTACAGGCTCAGCCCAAAGGCAGAAGCCTTGGGTCAACAGATGCTACCTGGCCCCAAGCAACACCGGGAGGGGGAGCAAGCACAACTTACCCAAGCCACATGGGTGGCAGTAGGCACCCAGCAGACCCCGATGTCCCGCCCCACAGAACTGTGCCAAAAGCACCTCGATATGAACTGCCATTGCTGCTCTTATTTAGCACCGCCAAAATGCAGGTGGTAAACAGGAGCATTAAACAGGCTGGAATAGATAAAATTATGCTTTTTTTTTTGCACTGAAAAAACAGGTTTGCATCGTTAGTTGTTCCCATTCCAGGCGGTTTAACTTGTAAGTAAACTATGCAGGGGCACAATTACCAGCCACAAACTGTAATTCCAGCCTTGATAATTCCAAATTACCCTCCACTGAGCAACTCGTCACCAGGTCCTAGGTGTTTATGCCTGAATGATTATTTAAAAAAATGACTTAGCAAGAGTTAGATGCCCACAAGAAAGGCTTAGGTTATACACATAAAACCATTATATGATCCCAGTGAAGTGGTACCTACAAATTTCGCAACTCAAAAGAAACAATTTTTTTTGACAGACTAAGTCAAGCAGCGGCAGTGAATAAATGTCTCTTATTCCAACCAACAGCTCTTTCTTTAAAGCTCACTGCTGCACAACCCCAATGGGGAACTAACGGCCTCAGGCAAAGGCGATATAATCCCATAACTCCATGGTTGCTGCTCATGGGCTGGGGAAGCCCAAAGAGCTACACCCGGAGGGAACATTATTTTAGGCTACATTGTTTGCTGCGTCTGAATTCAGATGTTTTGCTACTGTTCTAAAGTAGATGGATTTAAATATTTGTTGTCAAATCAGACCTGCAGCTTATCGAGCCGAACCAATACATACCTGTCCGAGTCGTGAAAAAAATCTAGAAACCACAGAAGGCTTGCCATGGACAGATTCGCCAACACTGTCCCCTTCTGACATCCTGCTTCTGTTGAGACAAATTAAAAAAAATAAAAAATATGGAGAATTTATATAGCAAACACAATAGTTCAAGCTTTTTAGGCATTGTCATAACAAGTGTTACTACAGCTCAACAATACTTATGTTAGTGACACTGAAAAAAACTAAGCCTTTGTAAATCAACTAGGTCTTGATTGCATGTTGAATCTTGACTCAAACATTAAAACCCGTGCAGAGTAAAAAATATATAACACAAAATGATTACTTTTTGTGTAATACAAATCTGTTGGATAAAGAATTTAATGAGTGATGGATGATTCAGTATACTTATGAGAAGCAAGTCACCACTAAGTAAACCAGGGGTCTCCAAAATGTTTTGTAATAAGAGCTATTCATGCTCATTTAAAATCATCCCGAGCTACCGTGTTGTAATAATGACCACATCAGACAAGATTAACTTGGTGGCCACCTTATGCAAGATTACCAGCAGTGGTCACCTCAGTGCAGGGTTGCCAGCAATGATAACTTCAGTGCATCCGGCAGGGTTGCCAGAAGCAATGTAAAAGAGACTTTGGGCCTGATTAAGAGTTTGGCGGTGTGGGAGCGGGGTGGCACGCCAGCGCCCCGCTCCCACACCACCAAACTCCACCGCCCACTGGATTACAACTTGTAATCCAGGCGGGTGGTCCTGCAGCGGCTGGCCCATGGCGCTGCTGCGCTGTGGGACAGACACAGCGCGTTCCAGCACAGCATGGACTTTAAAGTCCATGCCATGCTGGAACAGGGGGTGCATGCAGATAGAGGGGCACACCATGTGCCCACCTGAATGAATCCCAAAGGCCCGAGGCAAAAGGGGGCCCTATAGGGCCTCCTTTATTGACACTGTCCACCCTTTTTATGGCGGTCTCAATGCTATGAAAAGGGTGGCTGACAGCCAACTTGTAATATGCTTGGCTGTGCGGCAGAGGCACCACCAAGCATATTGCGGCCTCAGACCACCGTGCCAACGCCAGGGATTGTGGATCCCTGGCGGGTGTGGTGGTCCTAATACGGTCCGACCACCGTAGTTGTAATAAGGCGTTCGGACCACTGGCGCGGCGGTCCCCGACCGCCACCGCGAGTTTGGAGGGCCTATGGACCGCCAAACTCGGAATCAGACTCTTAGTCAATTTGGAATGCCTTTATATGTATAATACACAGCAGCCGTAGCTGCAACCCCTGGCACCAAGGTAGTACTATCAGTAATAGGTCTCCCCACAGTGCCACATGATTTAGGGCATAAATATCAGCTTTAAATATATTTTGGAAATTCAACCATTTTTCTCCAAACAAGCTTATGAGGTCTGAAAATACTAATATTTTTGTCTCAGATGCACGCTTTTCAAATTTGGTATACACATATTAATTAGAAAAGCAAAAGACTCATTTTTAGTAAAGTGGATTGCGCTCAGGAGAGCTACTGACAGGTACCTGGGGAGCTACCAGTAGCTCATGGGCTACTCGTTGGAGAAGCCCGATGTAAACACTTCATAGCTGATAGAATGATGCCATTCATAGGAGAAGCCAAAGCCCATTTTGTGCATGTTTTAAGTATTGGTAACAACAGGTGTTCCAGGCCTAAAACATTGGTCCTACTGGGATTCAAACCTGTCACCTACAAGTGATACATTATCAAAGTAGTGGACAGACTGTGTTCTCTTCTAAGCTTCTGAATGGATGTCATGTGCTACTGCACAGGATTAGCTATGAACGCGTCAAAAGGGCATGTCTGACGGATGGAAGACAGGACAAATGTACTGTGCTCACCAGCGGAACAAGAGGAGGGAGGGAGAGAGAGGGAGAGAGAGGGAGAGAGAGGGAGAGAGAGGGAGAGAGAGGGAGAGAGAGGGAGAGAGAGGTGGGGAGAGAGAGGTGGGGAGAGAGAGGTGGGGAGAGAGAGGTGGGGAGAGAGAGGTGGAGTGTGTGTGTGTGTGGTCCATGATGCTTTTATACAGTGGGGCGATGAAACTATATCATTCTCCGCACATATGAGCCTCTAACTCAGAGAATACAGACTCAAAGAAGGCCTATGGATGGCAGGCACATGAATAGTACCACCAGAAGCAAGACCTCCTTCTGAGAAGTCTTCAGACAGAGGCAGTTAGAATTTAGCCAATGCTGGGTGCGCAGAAAGCAATCCCCAGCTTGAAACAGCCACTTGCCTAATACTGAGTTTACAGGATGTTGATAGCGAGCATGTTCTAGCCAATCTCATCATTGCTGCTTAGACAACTTTAGAACAAAGTCTTCAAAAAACTCATAACACAAAGTGAAAAAGTACAAAACCCATGACGTTTGTCTTCTAGTCCAGTTCAAAGGAGAGGTAGCACTTTTCTGTTAATGTATTAATCCATGGCCCTTCAAATGTTGAACTGACTTCAACTGACATTATGGAAGAGTCCACTTTTACTCACTGGGGCTGCACAAAATTAGGTTACTGTTTTCATACGTAAATGAATCAGGGTCCTACTACCCGTGTGTTTTTTCATTTTATTTCCAGGGTTCTTACTCAAACTTTTGGATCATATCCTTTTATTGGGGTCTAGAGATAACATGCATCATCACCTACAACCAAAGACCGATAAGAATAGAACATAAAGGCTACAGGCAAGATGGCGCCTGAGTGAGCCCACCACTTACCTCTCTCCTCTCTTCTCTCCTGCTGGGTGCTCCCCCCGTGGAAAACAGATATTGCGCTTGGGGCTCCAACGAACCACAGACTATTGCGGGCTGACACCGGAGGAGCAGCGAGGTAGATGTGGTGCACGCTCGCATAGGAGAAGGACAGGATTTTGCAGCGCCAGCTGGGAATCTCTCGCACAGCTGCTGCTGACGGCTGTTTCCGGGGTCAGACACGACGAAGGTTGCCGACAGCTTTGGTTGCCTGGCTACCGGGACGCTTTTGGAGCTCAGACCACGGAAACTATGGCGATGGCTGCCCGTGGACGAGGGAAGATGCGGTCTGCTACCATTCCGTCACAGCCACGCCGGGAAGAGCCAGAGGCTATAACGGAGGGCAGGAAAGTAGACCTTTGTGCCGGTAAGGGGAGGAAACAGGAAAAGGAAAAGACTGAAGGGCATGGCAAGTCAGTTTCCCAACGTCTGCCGCTGTCTGGGGAGCTGGGGAAGCTACAACCCTCCATTACAAGTATGTTTTTACAACTAAACACGAGTGAAAATGAAAAGGGGGTACGAGGGAGACAAAGATCAAGGAAATAATGACAGCAGTGGGGAAGCGCGCTATGTGGGGGATTTGCTGTGCAACCCAATACAGAGTATAATACCCGGAATACAAGGCGAGGGAGAGGATGAGAGTCTGCCTGCTCAGGGTGGTACCCCATGGCTGTCAAATTGCGATAGAACTATCCTGGAAGCACCCCCAGATACTCGTTCTGAGGATGGGAAACAGAAGGAAATTGTGTTAAATAATAACTGCTCCCTCAATGATTCTATCAATAAAGCAGAGACTGAGATGGGTGTAAATACACCAGACAATGCAAATAAAATTAGGTACACCACTGCTACAGGGGGTAATCCCCAAAGAAAGATCATGGAGACCGGACACCTCTCCCCCGACTCACTGGAAAAGTTTCTCTCTTTGACTGAGGAATCAGGGGTATCCGATACTAGCATTTCTGCTAGTAGCGATGGCGGAGTTTCTCCTTCAAGTAATAGCAGAATGCAAAGGGAAAGGGGGACCCCGAAAAGAACCAAACCGACATCAGGGAAAAGTATCCGTAAGAGAGCTCTTAGGGATAGAGAGGATGAGGAAGAATTGGGCTGGGATTACTCAGCTATTACCCCCTGATGGAATAAGTGAAAGGGAGAATCCAAGGGGAGAGTATGTGCAAATTAATGATGGGAAATCGGCTGAGCCCTCTGTCCCCGATTCTGCAATCCCTGTGACTATTTCAAGATGAGGTCAAATCAGATAACCGCCAGGCACGGCTAGCCTCAAAAAAACTACAAGGATCGGTTTGCAAGATCGGGAAAACATGCACTGAGATCTCAGAAAGATTAAATATGGTGGAGACGCGCACTGAGGCACTGGAGAACATCAGAGATATGCTGAAGGTCCAGGCTACATCACAGGAGAGTACTTTGAAAGATGTGATGTGGAAGCTGGAGGAGTATGAGAATCGTCAGTGTCGCAATAATTTGTGACTGCTAGGGATACCTGAAAATTGTGAAGGTAACGATATAAGAAAATTTACAATCACCATGCTGAAAAGTTCTCTGCCTGGACTCACTCATTGGGACTGTGACAAGGAAGTCCAACGCGTCCATCGATTTCCTAACACCTGCAAAGCACCGATCTAATGATCGGACACTACCCCGTGCCATACTGATTTACTTCGGAAATTTTTTACTACGCCAGGCTGTGTACGATCTGGCCAGACCTAACGGCAAAAAGAATTTTGAGAACTTCTCCTTTTTTGCCACACCAGACTTTGCGAATGCCACCTTGGAGATGAGATGGCGGCTTAGACAGCTAATAACTCCCTTCCAGAAAGCAGGAGCTGTAGTAATTTTGCAGAATCCGGCCAGGTTGAAAGTCGTTTTTCATGGACAGAATTACAGCTTTATCTCTGAAATCCAAGCTCAGAAGTTATTGGATGACATCTCAGCGGGGTTGCTGGGAGCAAAAATAAGCTGGTTATATACGAGAGAAAAGCGATGGATGGAAATGTTGCTCCCTCTAAGCGGGGAGATTTTCTTCTTTTATATATTTTTCTTAGGTTTAAATTCGTTTTTGAACACTGGTTGGGGGGGGGGGGAGGAGGGGGAAGAGGAGTGGTCCAGACACCATCATGCAGGCTCATGGTTGAGCCTGGTTGCCTAAGATGCGGCAGTGGATGGGGGGTTCCTAAGACAGGGGATAAAAGAAGGTGGTCCAACAGAGTCTTGTGATATAGGCACTACCTTAGCCACAGTAAATGAAAAGGGGGAGAGATTGGCATGGTGGGTTTGTTGGATAATGATGGGATATCACAGTCAGGGAAATGATATAAATCGACATGGGTAGATTGAGAATTTTAACTGTTAATATATGTGGCCTCAATGATATTAAGAAAAGGCAGAGGGTAGCGGTCTGATTACAATCGTTTGGGGCAAACATCATCTGTTTCCAGGAGCCCCGTATTGAAGGATCACAACTTCATGTGCTTAAAACATTAGGGTACAGACTGATCTGTGCAACAACGCAGGGGGCCAGGGTTCAGGGCATTGCTATATTGGCTAAAGGTGGTGGGTTGCAATTTACACAATCATGTTACGATAAATTTGGGCGATGGCTGATCACAGAATGTCAATACAGCACGGGTCAGAAATTGACATTATGTACGGTATATGGGTATACAAACGACGACCCCAGTGTATTTGATAATATCTCTAATGAACTCGCTCATTGGCCCCTCCCACTGATTTTATGTGGGGATTGTAATATTAATTTACCCAGTGATTGGTCGTTGGTGGCTGGATATAAATATCAGGGGAGGAAACCGAAAGTGTTTCAGGCCTTAAGGAACTTATGCCAGACCCATGGTTTGATCGACTGTTGGCAAATGATGAAACCAAGCGACCCAGGGTATACCTTTTTCTCCAACCTACATATGACTCATGCCAGACTAGACTATATGTTCATCTCCAACACGTTGAGCTCGAAAAGTAGAATAGAAAAGTTACCGTGGGTTTTATCATATCACAACCCGTTAGCCTTGAATATAAAAGTGGACGTAGTCAGTCCAAATGTGAGAACCTGGACTTTTGAGAGATCAATGTTGTCCAGGAGGGGTATTGCAGACATATGAGACAATTGATTCCAAGGTTTCTGGAGGATTATTTGGGGAGCACATCAATTGAGGCGGTATGGGATGCTTTGAAAGCAGGGATTAGGGGGGGGAAACATTGCGGTACTCCTTAAATCATAACAAAGAGGCTAAACGAATAATTGAGGTTCTGCAGGAAGATCTGGGGGCAGCTGAATAGGGATTGATAAGGGCTGTACACGAGGGAAGGGAAGTGGAATTGGAACAAAGACGTGTGGCAATCTCAAAAGCTGCCATTATTGATATTTTAATAGACAAAGCAATAAATAAGGCGACAACTCAAAAGGAAGAAGTGTACGAACTAAGTGAACAGATCGGTCACCATTTAGCAGTCCGTACTAGACAACAAATCACATCTAATATAATACGAGAAATTAATGACCCGGAATATGGTCGGACAACCGAACCAGAAGCAATCAGGGCGGCATTTCGGAGGTACTATCAAACATTATACAAGGCTAGGACGGGGGAGGATCAGAGTAAGATTGAGGAATACCTGGATTTAATCCCACTTTTAAGATTAGAGGAAGAAGACAAGGATAACCTAGATTGTCCGCCAGAGTGGGATGAGATTCTACTCTCTATGAATAGCTTAGCTAAAGGGAAAGCGGATGGTACAGATGGTATACCGACTGAATTTTATACCACCTTCTCCCAGCAGCTAAAAGGAATAATCCATGATCTATTCACTCACATTTTTAATGGTGGGCGGCCTCCCGGATCATGGTCTCTGGCGAAGATGGTGGTCTTTTTAAAGAAAAGAAAAAAAAAACACGTACCTACAACTAGGGTCTTATTGCCCTATCACCCTGATTAATGGTGATTCTAAAATGTATTCAAAGTTACTGGCCAGCCGACTTGCCCCGGTAATCCACAAAGTCATCTTGGATCGCCAACATGGGTTTATCCCTGGTAGATCTTCTATTGACCATATCCAAAGAGTGATTCCACTATTCGACATCACCAATGTTGGAGGAGACCCTATGGCACTCATCCTGTTGGATGCTAAGAAAGCTTTTGATAGGGTCTCCTGGCAATATTTGTGGATGGCTATGTCTAGAAATGGCATCAGGGATGGCTTTATCAAGGCAGTACAAATGTTATATACCGAACCATCAGCAGTAGTTATGGTGAACGGTACACTCTCGGAAAAAATGTTACTCTCCAGAGGGACCAGACAGGGGTGCTCGTGCTCCCCTCTCTTATTTGCGGTGTTTGTCCCCTTTATCCGCAGGCTAGAGAATAATGCACTAATACCGGCAATCTGGTCGCAGAATTGGACGACTAAGACCTTGGCCTATGCCGATGATACCGCATTGGTTATATCCGAGCCAAATACTGCCATAAAGATAATCGAAGATGAGGCCGAGCGTTTTGGGCATATCTCCGGTTATGCTTTGAATCAGGACAAGACACAGATTGTGCTCAATGAGAAAATCACAATGGCAGATAACCGAGTAGTTGAAAGAGCCACGTATCTGGGTGTTAGTATAACCTCTAAACTGGATAATTTGGTTAAGAATAACATGGAACCCTTAATGGAACATACAAAAAAGGATCTTGCAAGGTTGAACAACTTACATTTATCCATTGGGGGTAGGTGTAATGTAATAAAAATGCTGTTTCTCCCAAAATGTTTATATTTTTTTAGGGCAATATGTTTGGAATTTACCCCTCAATGGTTAAAGCAATAGAGAATATGTTTTCCAGGTTTATATGGGCATACACGCGACCTCATAGAGCACTAAGGTTTATCACCTTACCGAGGGACAGAGGGGGCTTGGCCCTCCCAAATTTGAAATTATATTATTGGGCTACCACACTAATCTATAGCCGTGAGTTGCTTAGGATAAATATGGATAACGGTCCAAATACTAGGGTTCCCTCAACATTGGAACTTATGTGGGGGGGGGGGGGAGAGACGGGAGGATGTCTGTGGCAGCAACTAGATGATAGTTATTACAAGAAAGTTCGTTTTAAAACTCTTTTTAGTATCCATAATGTATGGAGTACTGTACATAAAACCTTGGAAATTGGTAGAATATCCTTTTATACACCTATATCCAACAACCATAATCTCCCTGAGATCTTTGGAGATCTATATATAGATACATGGGTTTGGACTGGGATTGTTCAGATTGGCTGTTTTTTTTCCTCTTTAGGGCTTAAGTCTTGACGAAATGAAAAATGAATATACCCTTGATCGAAAGGATTTTTTTAAGTTCCTCCAGGTTAGGGACTTTCTTTGGCGAAAGGGAGGGGGAAGGGTTAAGTTTCAGAGAGTAGAAACCATTGAAAGAATAGTTAGAGATAAAACTGGATCTATCGGAAATCTATGGTTTTATTAAATCTTGCTGCTATGCCAGATGATCTGTATAAATGTTCTTTAAAATGGCAGACCAAACTGGGGGTCTCAGCTAAAACTTTTTTGTACGCTTATGAATTGTCACAATCTCTTTTAATGTCCACTATGTTGCAAGCACAATTTTACAAGACATGTTTTTTGCTGTATTATACACCCGATAAGATAGCCAAATAGGGATCCGGAAAAGGAACAGTATGTCCACGCTGTGCATTTTATAAAGCTGACATCATCCATATGTTTGCATCCTGTAATGTATTGCAAAAGTTAAGTAAGGATATTTCGGATTTTTTACCAGAAGTGTTAAGAACTGAAATAGCATTATCAGAAGATGAAATAATGTTAGGTACGTCAGGAACAAATCGAGTAGTGAATGGACATGGATTGATTTTTTTTAGCTATGGCTGTCTTAAGGATATGCATCGCTTCTGCCTGGTTGGATCCAAGGCCACCGGCATTTCAACAATGGCACGCCGGATTGTTAGCAGCCTGGAGGTAGCCATATATAAATGGAAAGGGCGTCATGCACGTAAAAAAGGTATGAAAATCTGGGATCCCCTGATCAAATGGATGCAAGGGCATAGCGGGTCTTGATAGAACCTATGCATATTTTATCATCTTTTGTATAGACTTTTTTTTTAGTAAAAGGGAATATGCATGTCACTTTAGAAATTCACATGCACCTTTATGGATACTACTTGAATAGAGATTCATAGGATTGTACCTGAATGATTAATGCTCTTGGGAAGCCTATCTGTATTTTAATGATTAATGATGTTATATATTGCACCTGATGAATTATGTGTTGATGTTTTACCTGTCTGAGGGGGGTAGGGGGTGCTCTTGCATGTAAAATAAAGATTACTTTTTTTTTTTTAAAGAGAATAGAACATAAAACAGAACGCTCATCATAGTATCATGATAAGAACAATAATAGTTCCTACGTTCTCCCATCCCATTTCCATCGGCAGCAGGAAGTAGTAAGAAAGAAAAAAGTCTGAAGTTATGTTGTGCAGGGTTCAATTTTTAAATGCATCTTCATGGCCATTCCTCAGAGTCCTTCTTCCTACATGAAGCAGTTGAATTCACTACTGTGGTACAATTCTTAGAACTTTAATATACTTAGGATATGCAAACTCCCTTAATTCCAAAGGCAAAAAGTCCAAGGAAGTGATCAATCAATTTTGCACAACAACAACTTAGGTAAGAATGATATTTTCTACATTTCCAGAATGTCCCACAACCTAGATATCCAATCTTTAATTTTAGGGGCTCAGGTTTTCTCCGACAAAAAGGAAACAGCCTAGATGCACACCGAGCCAAGGGAAGGAGTTTACACCTCAGGGAGTAAGGGAGTCAAGTCTGCCCGTTTGATAAGCTTGGAAGTGAATATATTAGAAGACTGGGGATAGTTGTACAAAACACTGCATCTATTGCGTTAAGGACTTCAGCCCAGTAAGCATGAAGTTATGGATGGACTAATGTGCCCAAACCCATAACCTCACAAACATGCGTCTCATTTAGACACATCCCACTCCTATAGTTTGGCGGGTTTGTAGTGCAGCTATCATCCTATTTTAGCTTACTTCCCTGCAGCACTCCTCGCTGTGATCAGCGTTCATACATATATGTCCTCCCATTCATCATCAGTGAGAGTTCATCTCAAACCAGCCTCCATTTGCCTCTGTCCAGAGGATTTCTCTGCGATGACTATATTTGTGAGGAACTTAATGTCCGTTTTTATCCCTCTTCTTCAGAAACAACAATTTCTCAAATGTTCGTTAAGAGTACACTGGCATATGGTCTAACTCCTCCAAAGAAAAACTTTAGGATTTTGCATTTATTTATTTTTGAATTCATCAATTTAAGCAATGAGGTTGTGGCTCAGTGTAAGAATCGGCCAAAGGACATTTCTGAGGTTATTTACAATGAGCAGGTTGTGTTTGAAAAGTATCAAGCTCAAACAAAGAGTCATAATTAAAAAAATAGAGTTGACATTGCCTGGTCAAAAAACGTAGGATTTTTGGTGATGCTTTATAGCAGGAAGTATACATTCTATAAGAGAACAACTAGCCCTATGTTCCAAGATGAAAAAGAAAGGACATAGGATCAACACACACATATCCATACCTAGAGAATCAAAATATGTTGCATTTGTTTATCTGGTTGGTGCCAAGGGCAATCTTTAACATAAATCACTCTTGCACCAGCATGTGGATATCTAAAAGAACCGTTTAATAAATACAAGCACCAGGTGAAGAGTGAGAGCAAGCCTTGACCCTTTTACGGTTCCTTGCTGACATTATGAGTGTTTTTAGCTCAGTTGCCCCTGGCCATATGTTTTACGCCACCAAAACGGCAATCCAAATTACCCGGCTCAGCAGAAAAGTCAATAAGTGCACATTAAGCTTTTACTTTCCCTCAGGTTGCAGAAAGAAATCAATGCTATCCTCCGAGTAGGGAGATTCATAGAGTGTGCTGCCATGATGCAGTGAGGCATTAGGGACTTGTGCATAACCCTGTTCTCAAGTCTTGGATTTCTAAAGTCTGCCTGATACCATACTCCAGGCACCAAACTGCCTCCACAATACCTCACAACACCACCATCCTTTCATGACATTTCAAATACGAAGTTACCACCCGATGAGCGGAACTTTGGATTGTGCTTGATGTTTTATTGGTCACCCAAACGCATTTTGTCAGGAAAGCAATGCAAAGAATCTATTTTGTATGAATAAAATCCAGCAAATCGTGAAAAATGCAGATGTCAAGCGGTTCAAAGAATTAGAGGGAACAAATCAACCCATCACCAAGAAAACCTTGAACAGAGAGAGTTGTTTGTTATTAAGTCACTTCAACATAATACAGCTCTTGTGAGGATGAGTGACGTCAAATCTGTGTTGCTGTGCTAATCCATTTATAGTAACAAGGGAGATGCCTCTGCTGAGCCAGGTCATTAACTACCTTTGTTACTTAAATATTTCAGCAGCTAGACTGTCATCCAGTAATCCCATAGCACACCCGTTTCTGTTTCCGCGAAGCCTGTTGGACTACATTCTTTGAAAACTAAACAAAACTCCATCCTAATGCCATTACCGCCGCTCTGCAGTGGTGACTGTCTAAAACAAAGCAATGAAACCAACCTCCAGCCTTAAACCCATGCTTAAGGTTAGTGTCTAATCATTCTGCCAATCACCATTGAGCATTTGACGTAGACTGGCTGGATCGCATGGAATATTAGAGCTGCAGATCTCAGCAACCACTATGAGGACCGAACCAGTAAGATACACACACAAACCGAGAATCCGGTGAAGCAAAACTAACACTGCAATAAGCAATCACATCGAGCCCTGATACATGCATACTGAGACAAGGGCAGGCTGGCACAAGGATACTTGTACAAAGGCTGAAGACAGACACATTCCTCCAATTACTCTTCACTCATGATAGAAAGATGCCGCGGAGTGGACATTCTCTGCTTCGTTGCCAGAAAAATATAAAGGAGCACATACTGGGAGGAAATACATATCACTTCTGCTAGGCTAGCCAAAGGACTACATGATGCCCAATCAACAAACCTAAATCCTACTGAGAACACAAATGAGAAAATGTAACCATCCTGAAAATGCCTTGGCGGTGATGGACAGTTAAATCACGGAATGAAAAAACATGAAGAATAAATGAAAGTCAAAGTATGAATGGGGCTGACACACAGTTCCATCTCTCTCTTTTGAGGTGTGGGGGCATTAACTTCCAAAACCTCTACAAATTCTCTCCATTCCTAGTCACACAAGCCATACAAAGCTTTCCTGACCATTTTTCTTTTTTTTGCAAATCCCATAGCATGACAGAAGAATGTTTCAAAACTGTGATAAACCAAATCAACTCTGCTCATAAATTGAGCATATAAGAAAGACATTTTCATTATTAAACAAGGTAGAAGAAAACCTATCATGAAATTAGAAAAATCAAGAACACGGGAAAACCTTCCATTCCTTCTTTTTTGCAGTCACGAACGTCTTCAAAAACGTGCTCCTCGTCCAAGTGCAAGTTTTAAATGGTTTCTCCATCCCTCTTATCTGTTCAATTTCCCCTGACCCCAAAGGGCTGTGTCTAAAGGTGGCTGGGTTTGCTGTGTGAACTGTATGAATTTCATAAACAAATGAAAATATTCTGACTTTTGGCTAACACAAGAGTGCCGCTATTCACGATTTTCACAAGCTACCTGCCGTAAGGTCTCAAAGAACTCCAAAGGGAGATCACGATCAGATTTCAACCGGTGTACTCTGAGCTTCAAAAATGAGGTTTGTTAAAGGTGGAAACATTCAGCATTCAGGTCTTCTGGAATAAGATTTCCAAAATTCTGCAACTGCATCTGACTGCATCCAACACTATATCTTTAGCGTTCTTGTCCCTTAGGATCAACATGATGGTAAAACCTGCACCTCTTTTCTCACCCATGGCAGGATAGAGGACGGATGATGATCAAAAATATATCTTCATTTCTCCTGGGTGACCTCTAGTGGAATTCCGAATTCCTCTGCCTAGAAACAACTGTTTTTTCTTCAGGGACCTCGACAGCCCATGCAGCAAGGACGTGCCATATTGCCAGTGGGATTTCTAGAGCGCAGTGCACTCAGCCACAGGAACTCATACTGTGGATGGCAGTCATCCTGCACGTTGTCCAGCTGCCGCTAGTAAAACTGCAGTACAGTCCATCACTCAGACACCAGCAACTACCTTCCTCCATAGATCTGTTGAATTACTGCAAACTCTAATCTGCAAGTCTATGACGAATTTGTGACTGGAGGTTATAAGATGTGTCACAGAGACCCCATGCACAATGGAACCTTGTGGTCCTGATGTCCCTGGCCTCCATCTTGGCTACACCCAGCATCAATGCTGTTATTTGGTTCTCAGGTCATTACTAACAGCAATGAAAACTGTTTTTCCACTGAGAAACAGTCCAAGGCCTAACTACAGAGTCGATAGAATAGAATTTATGAGCACACAATTATGAAGATATTTACATGAGATCACGTACAGCATCTTCACCAGGAAGGATGGATCTCCAAAAGAAGGAAATGGAAGGTACTGGTCAGAGCTTATGAGGTGGCTTCTTTACAATATGGAAAACCTGCATACTTTTCAGGGACGCTGGATTGGACCAAGAAAGAAATATATTGATCAACGAGAATAGATGGGAGACTGTGTTTGTGAATGATCTCAGAGGTGGCTGGAGTATTAAGAGTATGGTTACATGTTCAAATTCAAGAACAATATTTCCGACAGCATCATGTTTTTGACGCTAAAGGCCACGATCCAAAGCAGGCAAATGAAATAGTAAATTCATAGACCTTGCGCTGGTCCTTGCAAAACGACAAACTGCTTTGAACTAGAAATCTTCGATGCCTCCAGATCTCGATATGTGGAAAGCAGACTTACACAGATTTGCTTGAGCAGAGATAGATGCTAGCACCAACCAGTTGGGTTGAGCACCTAGACCTAACCTAGTACTGAACAGGGAATCCAAGCTGCAGGTCATCAACTCCAAAATTGATGACAAACCACCATAGACACTGAATCTTTCCAATATATAGTGTCAAAGTTGATGGCCTTTAACTGTATTATACATATTGGTTATATAAGAAAAAAAAGTCCCAGAGAGGATTGGCCAAAGGTCCTGAAAGATATTGCATACATCAGCCTCCCGATAAAGAGGTCTTTGAATTTCAAGAGAGGCTGTTGGGTGGGTTATGTGGTTGGGGATGGATTGTGCTGGAAATTAGGGGTTGGGGGGGGGGGGGATCACGGTGGATCCAGGTTTCGGCAGCTAATTTTGGCCTGATCTAGGATCCAGCCGACACAGGGAATCCTGCTGAATTGATCCTGGTGTAATTTTTCGATACCAGGACACATTTCAGTAGCGCCTGCAGGTTGCCTGCATTCCATTCGGAGTCACAACATGCAGGCAGCAAGAAGGCTCTCTTATTTACACAGCCAGCTGGGCCAAAAACAGGCCTACTTTAAAGGGCTATCAGACCCCCTTTTATTCAAGCATCATCCTGACTGGGAGCATAACAGCTAGATTTCAATGCAATGGAAAAAAGCAAAGGTGCACAGCTTGTTACCACTTCATTTGTACTTAAGAGAAACTATTGGAAGAAGGTTTTTAACTTTGTTCAACTATCTATGTAAGAGATGTGCTTGCACTGTAAGAATGCAAGATGCATCTGTCTGTATAGATAATCACACAAACATGGATATAAATGGCACCTACTATTTGTTTTATTTCATATTTATTTTATACCACTACTTACAGTGTCGTGTGTCAGAGTGCTTTACATCACACAAAGAGGCACAGTAAATCATACACACGTGTAAATCAATGTACAGGGAATGTCACTTAAGACAATGAGGGTTATAACTTATAAGGTGTATGAATCACATATCATTCATACTTGTAGCCATTATATGTTAAAAGTGAACGGTTGGGATGAATACAAAGTCAGGATTAAAAGATAACGCAGTCATTGTTAAAGCAGTGATTGTGGTTGTCTGTAGCAATAAGAGTTTATTTTTTACTAAAGGAACCCTTCTTTGCAATCTTATTATAAGAGAATATTGAGAATAAAACAACAATGATCTAAACCCATAATTTACAGTTTGCATGCAGCTCCTGGATGCTGGGAAATAGGGCACTGTGCTATATTAGAAGGCTTGCAATTTATGAACTGAAAGTAACATGATCTCAGTGTCAAAAGCAGTGGCCCACTTACCTATCTAAAAAAACACAAATCTATGATCTGCATGTCACACAATGTGCTTTGCAGTAGGCACATTAAACCTTTATGCTACTTTACGAGTCAAAACTGTGACTGGACAAAACACAGAACTCTGTTACTGCTGTTATACTCCCCTCATCTCTGCGGCAGGTGTCTTAACCCTGTAAGATATTTTAAAATGCAGACTCTTTGTGACCAATTGAGTAAGCTAGAACATATTTACAGTCACATATGTCCATGCCGCAGATTTTTTTTTTAAATAACTGTATAAGCTGATTGCTACTCTGTTTTGCCAGCTCCGCCCCTTGTGACTCCACCCCCCTTTCCTGTGCCACACCTGGACCCTAATTTAGGGGTTCCCGGAGTAAATATTTTCCAATTCCAGCACTGGGGATGGGCTTTCTTGTTGCAACCTAAGGGGGCAGAGCGCTGTTCTACTTAATCTTGAACACACAGTGCCACCTGAAAACGCTGTAACAACTGGGTTCAACCAAAGATAATTTATGTGTTGTATTAAACTTTACTGAAAGTAATAACAAACAATTGAAGAAAAAAAAAATGTTGGCACTCGAATCACACACAAATTGCACAGGGGCATAACTTCCCTGCTTCGTGTTGCTGAATGAAATAACAAATGATGGAGTTTTATTGTAAGCAGGTGCCAGGTCTTTGGGCCATTTGGCTTTCCATAACTTTGATAAGCTTTACAGCATAGGCAGCGTGAGCACCCCCCCTCCCGCTATCCCCCACCACTTTTGGGTCGAGCCTAGAGCCAGCGCGCATGCGCTGCTCTGCGAGACTTGTTGTGGTGGCGTAGCGAATAGAAGCCCCGCCCACTCTCCGCCCATATTTGCCATTGGCTTGTGTCATTGTCTGTCCTAAATGCTAGCTTCTGATTCGTAAATAGGCTTGTTAGTCCCTCCTTAGTACCGCCTCCTCTTCATTTGTCACATCCCATGGCGACAGGCCCCTTTACTTCGGTTGTTACACGGTACGTGTTATTTAGACTGAGCTCTATTTTCTTTAATGAGGTTCTCCTACTGCAGGCACAACATGCTTTGGTGCCTTCTTTATTCCCTCCTGTTGTCCGCGCCTTCTTCCCCCGCCCGACCTCCCTCCCGTTGTCTGCTTCTTCTCCCCCCTCCACCCTGCCCTCCCGTTGTCCGTGCCTTCTCGCCACCCCAACGCCCGCCATCCCTCCCATTGTCTGTGACTTCTCCCCAACCCCCCCCCACGCCCGCCCTCCCTCCCTCCCGTGGTCTGTGCCCCCCCCACCCGCACTCCCTCCCGTTGTCCGTGATGCCAACCATTTGCAATGCAATAGGTCTCGCGTAAATGAGAGACCTATTGCATTGCAAATGCTTGTTAACACAAGTAGCAGTACGGACTTTCCTCCAATCTCATCTCCTACCAGTATCCCCAATTACTAATGTTAGCAAGATAACGCATTCTCTGAATAAACAACTTATCTTAAAAACACAAATTTTGTAGTCGCATCTTGCTCAACGGCCCCTGACTCACATGACCAGTTCATATCAATCACTTAAAGCTACACACTGCCAAAATATACCCCTTCCACCAAGTACGTTCTTCAGTCCCCTCTCACCCCGTCTACTTTAGTTTTCTACAGGCTTGCATTTCGAGGATGTGGGAGTGTCTTTGGATTCTTCAGGGCGTTTACACTGAGTGCCGATACCAGGAAGTTTGAGATGCGGTTCAAGTAAGTGCTTCGGTCAGCTGTACAACTGCCACAAACAAGGTGTTAGCCCAAGTTTTATGAATTGAATCGTATCGTAACCTGCCAAACTAAGAAATCAGTCCATGCCACCATTTTATAACATATCTAGGCAGAGCTTCTTTCCGAACAATTCTCAACAGTCTGATGAATCCATTCATAGATGCAAAATGGTGTCAAAATTCACACTTGCTGATTAATTGAATAGCTTTGTTTTAAAAGAAAACGAAATTAGACAATGAATCCTGGATTATGCCACAAATCTTATAGGGAAAGATCAATAAATCTAAATAAGTGTCCACTGCAGGAAAGGGGGGATAAAGGGGAGATGGACATTCACAATCCAGAAGGGCCTAAAGACAGTTCAAGACGTTGCTTTATTCACCTGAAGAGTACAAGTTTCCCTTATGGAAGGTTTGCTGGAGTACATCTCAGACAATTTCTAGGTTATGAAGGGGTCATTGAGGAGTTTGGGAATGCAGACAAATGTGCTTTTTTGGGTGTTCCCCAACATCCATGGTAAACCATGCATTAGAACGTCCACTTCCCACCCCTTAAGTGACATTTACTACAGTACGTCTCTCTGCATTTGTGTCCGAGAAAGCCATATTAATTAATAAACGCATATATGCCTTCAGGAATCCCTTTGTGAATTCCTAGCTAGCGGAAAAAAAGCAAATTCGTTTGTAAAGTGCTTAAGGTCGAATTCACATTCATATATAGGAGCTGGGGTGTTTGGGTGCTTACAGAGAAAAAGCAAGGTGCTCTGCATTACTGTAGCTGGGCAGAGCATGTTTACTTTGAGTAGAACCCATTGTGATCTGCCTTGCTATCACAGACATTTATTGCCCGGATGGGTCAGGATTCTTTGTATTACTATAAAAGTAGATCGAGTAAAGGCTAAAGTAGTCTACATGGGTATCAGGAGCAGAGCACATTTATTGTTCCCTCCTGCCATCCTACGCATATAGGAAGGATTGGCAGGGATGGTCTCACCTCCATCAATGGCCACAGTGTTAACTGCGACTAAAATCAAGGGAGGTCTGCACTGCTTCCAGAGGGTTTCTTGCAAGTAGATGTTTGCAGTGCTATCAGGGGCCGTGTTTAAGGTCGGCACTCCTTTCAGGGCCAGGGTATGCTTACTGTGAGGATAGGTCATGGGGGTCTGCGTTGCTATATCCGGACAGAACGTGTTTATTGCAAGGATAGGATAAGACAGGATGGGGTAGTATACACGGTCACCAAAAACAGAGTGCTTATTGAAACAATTAGTCAGGGTGGTCTGCATTGTTATACAAAACAAAGTGTATGTATTGTGAGTAGAGAAAATGCTAATCTGCTTCGTCATCTGGTGCAGTTTATTTATTTTGGGGATAGGTTAGGGTGGTCTGCATTGTCAACATTGGGCAGGGCTTGTTTATGGCTGGGATAGTTCATGGTATGTGCATTGCTACCACCAGATAGAGCTTGTTTAGTGCAAGGATAGGACAAGGTGGTTTGCACTATCATCAGAGACAGTGTGTGCTTATTGCAAGGATAGGTCAGGTTGGTCTGCACTGTTATAAAGGACAAGCTAATCTGCTTTGCATCAGGAGTAGTGCCTTTTATTTCATTAGGGGGAAAAGGGTGTTAACTTTGGATTGGGTCAGAGGCTGGCACTACTAGTATTAAGTAAAAGAAATAAGATTTACTTGCAGCATTCTGAAATTGCTTTATTTAAGAGAGTAAAGGACGATATAAAAGCATGTTTACAGTCATCATTAAGAGACACTGGGGAACTTTGACTGGTGACACAGAAGAATCAGGAAATGACAGGGAGGTAAACATTGAGCACAACGTTCGACTGAAAGGTAAGGCCAAAGGGAGATCCTGGGAGACAAGAATAGTCCGCAGCTGAAGATGGTGAGTTGTTGGGCCACATATTTCCCCAGACGCCCGGGCTTCGAAGAGACAGAAGCAACATGGTTCGAAGAGGATCACTAAACCAAGTGCTAAAGGTATGTCCATAGAACTCGTTTGGGGGTAAGGCTCCTGTTGGACAGTTGTTGGAGTACTGGCACCTGTCTTTTGGTTCTAGGTATTGGGGGTGCGGGGGAGAGAGAGAGAAGGTCATGGTCCTATAACGAGGTTGTTGGGTTTAGCGACTATCAGCCACTGAGTAGCTAGGTGGGTGGTGCTGCCATAGAAATGGAGGGGGTCTATCAAAATACTGAGAGTGGATACTGCCACAAGTAAGCCTGTAATAGGATTACTGACAATGGGCCATAATTCAAAGGCGGGGGGGGTTCTCTGTTGGGAGGTCATCGGATACTGATACTGTTGGGGGTAGGTGGTAATATTCGCCCTGTGCTGGAAAAACTAGCGTAAACCGCCTCCAACGCGGCGAAAGGGCCGACAATGAAACAAGAGCTCCCTAAATAAGCATGTTAAAAAAAGCCCTTAAAAGTCTATAGTGAAACCATTCTCAATTTGTGAATCCACCTCAGGGACAGTTGGGAATCGCAGTTCCGTAAGTAGCTCCAGATGTAAGATACTCATTGGCTTGGGTGCCAAGCAAACTACAACCCCCAGCACGCCCCTAGCAGTGACCAACTCACTTCCGACAATCCGAGTCCCTGACTGGGGCCGATCTCGGTATCTATGGCCGGGAAGAGGACCCGGCCGGGTCTCAGATTCCAAATGCCAGTAAGAACTGCAGGTATGAGTGTAAGAAAAACACACAGAGTAATGAGAACCCCGGGTTGCAGCCGGTGTCTCCACCTTACCTACCTCCGTCCTCCCCTTGCGCCGAACTCGGAACTGCTGAGGACTTGTGTCTTACACGTCACTGTGCAAGTCCAGAGCGAGCCTGACAGGAACAATCGAACGGTGAACACATCCCTCCATCAATAGCTCGGTGTTCGGCTTTTCGCCCGGCAAGGCTGTGATTTTAGAAAGAAAAGAACGACTAAGCCTTAACTATATAATGTTACTAAAGAGCTAGAGTGCTGACCTATCAAATAGAGTGAACCAGCAGCAGCGGGATCCATGTTTTCTAGCAAAACTGCTAATTTTCTTAACCCCTTCGCTGCTAGGCCTTTTCCCCTCCTGTGCTAAGCCTTTTTTTGGCTATTTGGGGTAGTGCGCGCTTAGTCCCCTGTAACTTTTTGACCACATAAGGTATCCATGCCAAATTTGCGTCCTTTTTTCTAACATCATGGGGATTGTAAAGGTACCCAGGGTTTGTGGGTTCCCCTGGAGGGGACCCAGAAATTTGTCAAAATACAGCTAAATTTTTTTTTTTTTGGAAAAAGGCAAAAAAGGGCTACAGATGAAAGCATCTTGATTTTTCCCTGCAAATGGCATCAAAAAGGGGTTGTGGGGATGAAATCACCATCTTCCCAGCTTTCAGGGACAAGCAGACTTTTGTCAGAAAACCAACTTTTTTACACAGTTTTGGCATTTTTCTGGGACATAGCCTATTTTTGCTATTTTTTGTGCTTTCAACCTCCTTCCAGTTAATGGTAGAAATGGGTATGAAACCAATAATGGATCCTGGAAAGCCATACATTTATGAAAAGTAGACAAAATTCTGAATTCAGCAAGGGGTCATTTGTGTAGATCCTTAAAGTTTTCCTTATAGAAACTAACAGTTAAATAAAGGAAAAATTGAAAATTAGTTGAAAAAAACAGCCATTTGTGTCAACGTTTTCACCTGTAACTTCTTCTAATTATGACAGCTATTTGAAGGCAATATACCGTTATATCCGCTGGACCTTTCTAGTTGTGGGGATATATAGGACTTGTAGGTTCACCAAGAACCCGACGAACCCAGAGCCAATAATTGAGCAACATCTTGCAATGATTTTTTTAAGTACCGGGTATATAGCAATTATTTTGGGAAAATGTATACATGGAAAAATTGTTATGAAAGACACCTATGTATTTCTGAAATGGGAACAAAATGTAGATTTTAGAAACAGTAGATATTTGCACATTTCCGAAATTGGGAGTACCCATACTAGCATGAGAATTATAGGTCATTTTTCAAAATGACTTATTTTTTACACATTGTCTTTCATTTGGAAGGCAGAAATGCATCGAAAGTCAATAGGTAATAACAGTTGCTCTACAATTCTGTGTTACCCTAAGTCTCCCGATAAAAATGGTACCTCACTTGTGTGGGTAGCCCTTGTGCCCACAACAGGAAATGGCTCAAAATGCAACTTGGACGTACCACATTTTCACAATGAAAAATTACCCTTTTTTTGCAAAGTGCCTAGGTGTAGTTTTTGAACCCTAGCTCTGCCGGCACCTAGGGAAACCTAGCAAACCTATACATTTTTGAAAACTAGACACCCAGGGGAATCCAGGATGGGGTGACTTGACTGCCTCCCACCAGGTTCTGTTACCCAGAATCCCTTGCAAACATAAAAAATTGTCAAAAAAATCACATTTTCCCCACATTTCTGTGGTGGAAAGGTCTGGAATCTGCGTGGATCCACAAATTTCCACCCACCCCGCGTTCCCCAAAGTCTAACGAGAAAAATGGTACCTCACTTGTGTGGGTCGGCCTAGTGCCTGCGACAGGAAACGGCGCAAAACGCAACGTGGTCACACCTCAATTTCGCAGTGAAAAATGACCCTTTTTGGCAAAGTGCCTAGCTGTAGTTTTTGAACCCTAGCTCTGCCGGCACCTAGGGAAACCTAGCAAACCTATACATTTTTGAAAACTAGACACCCAGGGGAATCCAGGATGGGGTGACTTGACTGCCTCCCACCAGGTTCTGTTACCCAGAATCCCTTGCAAACATAACAAATTGTCCAAAAAACACATTTTCCCCACATTTCTGTGGTGGAAAGTTCTGGAATCTGCGTGGATCCACAAATTTCCACCCACCCCGCGTTCCCCAAAGTCTTACGAGAAAAATGGTACCTCACTTGTGTGGGTCGGCCTAGTGCCTGCGACAGGAAACGGCGCAAAACGCAACGTGGTCACACCTCAATTTCGCAGTGAAAAATGACCCTTTTTTGGCAAAGTGCCTAGCTGTAGTTTTTGAACCCTACCTCTGCCGGCACCTAGGGAAACCTAGCAAACCTATACATTTTTGAAAACTAGACACCCAGGGGAATCCAGGATGGGGTGACTTGACTGCCTCCCACCAGGTTCTGTTACCCAGAATCCCTTGCAAACATAAAAAATTGTCCAAAAAACACATTTTCCCCACATTTCTGTGGTGGAAAGTTCTGGAATCTGCGTGGATCCACAAATTTCCACCCACCCCGCGTTCCCCAAAGTCTTACGAGAAAAATGGTACCTCACTTGTGTGGGTCGGCCTAGTGCCTGTGACAGGAAACGGCGCAAAACGCAACGTGGTCACATCTCAATTTCGCAGTGAAAAATGACCCTTTTTGGCAAAGTGCCTAGCTGTAGTTTTTGAACCCTACCTCTGCCGGCACCTAGGGAAACCTAGCAAACCTATACATTTTTGAAAACTAGACACCCAGGGGAATCCAGGATGGGGTGACTTGACTGCCTCCCACCAGGTTCTGTTACCCAGAATCCCTTGCAAACATAAAAAATTGTCCAAAAAACACATTTTCCCCACATTTCTGTGGTGGAAAGTTCTGGAATCTGCGTGGATCCACAAATTTCCACCCACCCCGCGTTCCCCAAAGTCTTACGAGAAAAATGGTACCTCACTTGTGTGGGTCGGCCTAGTGCCTGCGACAGGAAACGGCGCAAAACGAAACGTGGTCACACCTCAATTTCGCAGTGAAAAATGACCCTTTTTTGGCAAAGTGCCTAGCTGTAGTTTTTGAACCCTACCTCTGCCGACACCTAGGGAAACCTAGCAAACCTATACATTTTTGAAAACTAGACACCCAGAGGAATCCAGGATGGGGTGACTTGACTGCCTCCCACCAGGTTCTGTTACCCAGAATCCCTTGCAAACATAAAAAATTGTCCAAAAAACACATTTTCCCCACATTTCTGTGGTGGAAAGTTCTGGAATCTGCGTGGATCCACAAATTTCCACCTACCCCGCGTTCCCCAAAGTCTTACGAGAAAAATGGTACCTCACTTGTGTGGGTCGGCCTAGTGCCTGCGACAGGAAACGGCGCAAAACGCAATGCGGTCCCACCTCAATTTCGCAGTGAAAAATGACCCTTTTTTGGCAAAGTGCCTAGCTGTAGTTTTTGAACCCTACCTCTGCCGGCACCTAGGGAAACCTAGCAAGCCTATACATTTTTGAAAACTAGACACCCAGGGGAATCCAGGATGGGGTGACTTGACTGCCTCCCACCAGGTTCTGTTACCCAGAATCCCTTGCAAACATAAAAAATTGTCCAAAAAAACACATTTTCCCCACATTTCTGTGGTGGAAAGTTCTGGAATCTGCGTGGATCCACAAATTTCCACCCACCCCGCGTTCCCCAAAGTCTTACGAGAAAAATGGTACCTCACTTGTGTGGGTCGGCCTAGTGCCTGTGACAGGAAACGGCGCAAAACGAAACGTGGTCACACCTCAATTTCGCAGTGAAAAATGACCCTTTTTGGCAAAGTGCCTAGCTGTAGTTTTTGAACCCTACCTCTGCCGGCACCTAGGGAAACCTAGCAAACCTATACATTTTTGAAAACTAGACACCCAGAGGAATCCAGGATGGGGTGACTTGACTGCCTCCCACCAGGTTCTGTTACCCAGAATCCCTTGCAAACATAAAAAATTGTCCAAAAAACACATTTTCCCCACATTTCTGTGGTGGAAAGTTCTGGAATCTGCGTGGATCCACAAATTTCCACCCACCCCGCGTTCCCCAAAGTCTTATGAGAAAAATGGTACCTCACTTGTGTGGGTCGGCCTAGTGCCTGCGACAGGAAACGGCGCAAAACGCAACGTGGTCACACCTCAATTTCGCAGTGAAAAATGACCCTTTTTGGCAAAGTGCCTAGCTGTAGTTTTTGAACCCTACCTCTGCCGGCACCTAGGGAAACCTAGCAAACCTATACATTTTTGAAAACTAGACACCCAGGGGAATCCAGGATGGGGTGACTTGACTGCCTCCCACCAGGTTCTGTTACCCAGAATCCCTTGCAAACATAAAAAATTGTCCCAAAAACACATTTTCCCCACATTTCTGTGGTGGAAAGTTCTGGAATCTGCGTGGATCCACAAATTTCCACCCACCCGCGTTCCCCAAAGTCTTACGAGAAAAATGGTACCTCACTTGTGTGGGTCGGCCTAGTGCCTGCGACAGGAAACGGCGCAAAACGCAACGTGGTCACACCTCAATTTCGCAGTGAAAAATGACCCTTTTTTGGCAAAGTGCCTAGCTGTAGTTTTTGAACCCTACCTCTGCCGGCACCTAGGGAAACCTAGCAAACCTATACATTTTTGAAAACTAGATACCCAGGGGAATGCAGGATGGGGTGACTTGACTGGCTCCCACCAGGTTCTGTTACCCAGAATCCCTTGAAAACATAAAAAAATGTCCAAAAAACACATTTTCTCCACATTTCTGTGGTGGAAAGTTCTGGAATCTGCGTGGATCCACAAATTTCCACCCACCCCGCGTTCCCCAAAGTCTTACGAGAAAAATGGTACCTCACTTGTGTGGGTCGGCCTAGTGCCTGCGACAGGAAACGGTGCAAAACGCAACGTGGTCACACCTCAATTTCGCAGTGAAAAATGACCCTTTTTTGGCAAAGTGCCTAGCTGTAGTTTTTGAACCCTACCTCTGCCGGCACCTAGGGAAACCTAGCAAACCTATACATTTTTGAAAACTAGACACCCAGGGGAATCCAGGATGGGGTGACTTGACTGCCTCCCACCAGGTTCTGTTACCCAGAATCCCTTGCAAACATAAAAAATTGTCCAAAAAACACATTTTCCCCACATTTCTGTGGTGGAAAGTTCTGGAATCTGCGTGGATCCACAAATTTCCACCCACCCCGCGTTCCCCAAAGTCTTACGAGAAAAATGGTACCTCACTTGTGTGGGTCGGCCTAGTGCCTGCGACAGGAAACGGCGCAAAACGCAACGTGGTCACACCTCAATTTCGCAGTGAAAAATGACCCTTTTTTGGCAAAGTGCCTAGCTGTAGTTTTTGAACCCTACCGCTGCCGGCACCTAGGGAAACCTAGCAAACCTATACATTTTTGAAAACTAGACACCCAGGGGAATCCAGGATGGGGTGACTTGACTGCCTCCCACCAGGTTCTGTTACCCAGAATCCCTTGCAAACATAACAAATTGTCCAAAAAACACATTTTCCCCACATTTCTGTGGTGGAAAGTTCTGGAATCTGCGTGGATCCACAAATTTCCACCCACCCCGCGTTCCCCAAAGTCTTACGAGAAAAATGGTACCTCACTTGTGTGGGTCGGCCTAGTGCCTGCGACAGGAAACGGCGCAAAATGCAATGCGGTCCCACCTCAATTTCGCAGTGAAAAATGACCCTTTTTGGCAAAGTGCCTAGCTGTAGTTTTTGAACCCTAGCTCTGCCGGCACCTAGGGAAACCTACCAAACACACACATTTCTGAAAAGTAGACACCCGGGGCCTTCCAGTGAGGTATGGCTTGCGTGGATCCCCCAACGTTTCCTTACCCAGAATCCCCTGCAAACCTCACTTTTAGCTGGAAAAAATCACTTTTTCACACATTTGTGTGTGGGAAAGTGTGGCATCACTGGCCTCACACAAATTTCCTACCACCCAGCGTTCCCCCAGGTCTCCCGATAAAAATGGTGCCTCACTTGTGTGGGAGGCCCAAGTACCCGCGACAGGCAAGGGCCCACAACGTATTGAGGCGACCTCAAAATGGCCTTTCACAAAACCACCTGGTTTTGCAAGGGGGTCACCTGGGTTTTGGCCCCGTGCTCGACGGCCATCTAGGGAAACCTACCAAACCCACACATTTCTGAAAAGTAGACACCCGGGGGCTTCCAGGGAGGTATGGCTTGCGTGGATCCCCCAACGTTTCCTTACCCAGAATCCCTTGCAAACCTCAATTTTAGCTGAAAAAATCACTTTTTTCACACATTTGTGTGTGGGAAAGTGTGGCATCACTGGCCTCACACAAATTTCCTACCACCCAGCGTTCCCCCAGGTCTCCCGATAAAAATGGTGCCTCACTTGTGTGGGAGGCCCAAGTACCCGCGACAGGCAAGGGCCCACAACGTATTGAGGCGACCTCAAAATGGCCTTTCACAAAACCACCTGGTTTTGCAAGGGGGTCACCTGGGTTTTGGCCCCGTGCTCGACGGCCATCTAGGGAAACCTACCAAACCCACACATTTCTGAAAAGTAGACACCCGGGGGCTTCCAGGGAGGTATGGCTTGCGTGGATCCCCCAACGTTTCCTTACCCAGAATCCCTTGCAAACCTCAATTTTAGCTGAAAAAATCACTTTTTTCACACATTTGTGTGTGGGAAAGTGTGGCATCACTGGCCTCACACAAATTTCCTACCACCCAGCGTTCCCCAGGTCTCCCGATAAAAATGGTGCCTCACTTGTGTGGGAGGCCCAAGTACCCGCGACAGGCAAGGGCCCACAACGTATTGAGGCGACCTCAAAATGGCCTTTCACAAAACCACCTGGTTTTGCAAGGGAGTCACCTGGGTTTTGGCCCCGTGCTCGACGGCCATCTAGGGAAACCTACCAAACCCACACATTTCTGAAAAGTAGACACCCGGGGGCTTCCAGGGAGGTATGGCTTGCGTGGATCCCCCAACGTTTCCTTACCCAGAATCCCTTGCAAACCTCAATTTTAGCTGAAAAAATCACTTTTTTCACACATTTGTGTGTGGGAAAGTGTGGCATCACTGGCCTCACACAAATTTCCTACCACCCAGCGTTCCCCCAGGTCTCCCGATAAAAATGGTGCCTCACTTGTGTGGGAGGCCCAAGTACCCGCGACAGGCAAGGGCGCACAACGTATTGAGGCGACCTCAAAATGGCCTTTCACAAAACCACCTGGTTTTGCAGGGGAGTCACCTGGGTTTTGGCCCGTGCTCGGCGGCCATCTAGGAAACCTACCAAACCCACACATTTCTGAAAAGTAGACACCCGGGGCTTCCAGGGAGGTATGGCTTGCGTGGATCCCCCAACGTTTCCTACCCAGAATCCCTTGCAAACCTCAATTTTAGCTGAAAAAATCACTTTTTCACACATTTGTGTGTGGGAAAGTGTGGCATCACTGGCCTCACACAAATTTCCTACCACCCAGCGTTCCCCCAGGTCTCCCGATAAAAATGGTGCCTCACTTGTGTGGGAGGCCCAAGTACCAGCGACAGGCAAGGGCCCAAAACATTTTTTGATAGGCAATGTTGATGTTGCCTCAAAACGTTTTGTGTCCTTGCCTGTCGCTGGTACTTGGGCCTCCCACACAAGTGAGGCACCATTTTTATCGGGAGACCTGGGGGAACGCTGGGTGGTAGGAAATTTGTGTGAGGCCAGTGATGCCACACTTTCCCACACACAAATGTGTGAAAAAGTGATTTTTCAGCTAAAAGTGAGGTTTGCAGGGGATTCTGGGTAAGGAAACGTTGGGGGATCCACGCAAGCCATACCTCCCTGGAAGCCCCCGGGTGTCTACTCTTCAGAAATGTGTGGGTTTGGTAGGTTTCCCTATGTGGCCGCCGAGCCCCGGGCCAAAAACCCAGGTGACCCCCTTGCAAAACCAAGTCATAATGAGATAATGTGTTGTTTATTTCTGCAGCGTGAAAATGTTGGCACAATATTGCAAGGAAAATGTGACAGACATTTTGAGGTTTGCAGGACATTGTGGGTACCATAACTTGTTGGGATCCACAAGAGAGATATCACCATGTACTCCCATGGGTGTTTCGTTTACGACAATATCTACAGTTGGTAGGTTATTCTTAGACGGAATGTACACCTTGGCAGACAGACTAAAAAGACAAAGATTACTGCACAGCCATCTATTCCTCAAGCACACACACACATACTGGTTGGATTTGGCACGAGGGCAAGTGATGGTTCAGTATATACAATTTTATTAACAAGAGATTTCACAAAAATGAAATGCACTGTCAATAATTGAAAGGACAAAAAACGGAACCAGTGACTCGCAGCTCGTGAGCTGTAAAGCCACGTCAAGGCCCCAACCGCTTTACAGGCCATTCACACACCTTTCATACGTGATACACACAAGACCATTCACACCCCCAGGCACGAAACAAACACATTACAACATTCACAAAAAGGGACAAGGTACACCCTGCTTGAGAAAGACAAAAAAAAATATTACTGCACAACCATCTAATCCTCAAGCACACACACACATACTGGTTGGATTTGGCACGAGGGTGAGTGATGGTTCAGTATATACAATTGTATTAACAAGTGATTTCACAAAAATGAAGTGCACTGTTAATAATTGAAAGGACGAGAAACTGAACCATTGACTCACAGCTCGTGAGCTGTAAAGCCACGACAAGGCACCAACCTCTTTACAGGCCATTCATACACCTTTCATACGTGTGACAAATACAAAACCATTCACACCACCAGCCGCGGGCCCATCACATTACAACACTCACACCAGCAGACAGCGCCATTCAAGGGCCCATCACTTTCACACGCCCACATTCCTAACACAGCAACAACACAACCTGATGGATTGCGTGGAGTGTCGCTCGGCTAGCAGTGTGTGTAGTGACCAGCAGCAAGTCACTACTCACACACTGCCAGCCGAGCGCCACTCCACGCACACCGCCAGCCAAGCACCAGCCTACACACACCACCATCACATTTAGGATTTTTTTATACAAAAAAGAAAACACAAACAAATTGCAAATAGATACAAATCTACTAACACAAAATCAGAAACATTGCACTAATGCCAACCTTGAAACAGAACAACAATTCTTAAACATTACAGACCAGGCAGTTCACTTTACCACTCATGGTTGCTCCCAATAATTCTTTTGCTTGTGGTACGCTCTATAACAAGCAGGCACACACAGCCCAGGGTTAGAAGGACACTCAGGGCAGTACATACGAGTCTCCTTCCGCGTACCTCTTCGCCAACAGACTCTACATCTCCTAGTGGGAAAGTCTTTTGAGGATGTAGGAGGAATGTGATCAGGAAAGTGGCGATCTTTCAATCGAGCCACATCCTCCACCACTCCAACTCTAGGAACACTTGCCTGTTCCACAACAACAAGGCTGCCTATGACAGACTCCTGAAACTGAACAAAAGTCAACTTTGACGCAGGAGAACACTCCTTGAACACAACAAAAGCATTGAAAGTTGCTAAATTGAAGAGATGGATGGCCAACTTCTTATACCAAATGTAAGACTTACGAATAGCAGTGTAAGGTTCCAACCTCTGATCTACTCTATCAACACCACCCATGTGCTTATTGTAGTCTAAAATGCACACAGGTTTGCGCACTTCAGCAATCTGACCCCAAACAGCCACAGGTGAAGTACTCTCATCATGGATGGTAGTCAGCATGTACACATCCCTCCTGTCCACAAATTTCACAGCTAGCAGTTCCTCACTACGCAAGGCACTGCACTGTCCCCTCTGAAGTTTTTTGCAAACAAGCTCTTTTGGATAACCTTTACGGTTAGAGCGGATTGTGCCACAAGCAAAAGTGTCCACTTTGAACAATTCCTTAAACAATGGCACAGCAGTGTAGAAGTTATCAATGTACAAATGGTGGCCTCTGTTAAACAGTCCTCTAGCAAGTTCCCACACAATTTTCTCTGAAACTCCTACTAAAGTGGACGGACAACCAGGGGGTCAATAGTGGAATCCCTACCAGTGTACACACGCAAATTAAAAACATATCCTGTCCTACTCTCAGACAACATATACAGCTTAATTCCATAGCGTGCCCTCTTGCTAGGAATGTACTGCCTAAAAACCAAACGGCCCTTGAACAGCACCAAAGACTCATCAATAGATATTTCTTTCCCTGGAGTATAGATCTCTGAAAATCGATCTACAAAGTGATCAAGAACAGGCCGAATCTTAAAAAGACGGTCACATTCAGGGTGATCTCGTGGCAACGCCAAACCATTATCAACAAAATGCAGCATCCGAAGCAAAAGTAAATACCGATCACGAGTCATAACTGCAGGAAATATGGCCGTTGCCATCAAGGGACTGGTAGACCAATATGAACTCATGGACGGCTTCCTTATCAAACCCATCAAAAAAGTCAAACCCAAAAACTTCTTCATCTCTTCCAGATTTGTGGGACTCCACCGGGTAGCTCTAGAATGGGGCCTAAGTCTGGCACTGTTGTCCCTCAAAAACTGTTCAGCATACAAATTAGTCTGCTCAACAATCTCACCCAAAAATACATCATCCATAAACAACTGAAAATACTGTATAGGTAAATAATGTTCACAATCCACTCTACACCCTGCATAACCACTAAAGGCAGGCAACACCGGCTGCACCATGTTTGGATCAACCCAGAGTCCAGCACTTCCAGTAGGAAGCCTAGCAGCCCCAGGCTGCAATCCAGATGCCTCTTGCACCATCGGCACATTAGTATCCTCCTCTAAATCAGGCACTTCATCTGCACTGAGAGTACCTTCATCATCCGATGATTCCATGTGGAGAGAAAACTCACTGCCTGAATCTTCCCCTCCCTCCTCTCCCTAAGACGCACTGTCAGTCTCATAATCCTGCTCAGAGGAAGATTCAAGAAGCAAACCAACCACCTGCTGAGCAGTAATTCTACGGCTAGCCATAATGCTTACTAATAAAGGTTACTTGTCAAACAAGTCAACAACAACAAACCCTTTGTAAAAAAAAAAAGAAATAAACAAAATGTAGCTTTATCACAAAGACCTATATACTCCAACACTATACCACTCACGTGACAGAAGCAGCTAGACTCACCACCACCTACTCTGCACAGACACAGTAAGGATCAACAATATCCCACTAAAAAGAAGAAGAAAAAAATTACACATAAGACAATGCAAAACATCGCAAAGAATTTCATGCTCTGAACACTAACAAATATGCTGCCATTATGGCACCACTTACAAAAAAATTCATTCATGCATGACAATAATACTCATTTGGAGTACACACAACAAAAATATTTTTCTTACCAAATAAATGCAATTACGCAAAACTGCAGAACCACAACTGCCGAAACCGCAAACAGGAATCAAAAGCTTTACACTAGAATAAAAAGGAGGAAAAAAAACATTACAATCACATATGCAAATAATGCACCAGTCCACACACAATCCACCAGCCAAGCTAAGGGGTAGTTGGGCCTAACAGTATAAATAAAATATTCACACCCGTAAAGGGAGCAACCCTTGCCCTTTTGGCCACTCCCCAACACAAAAATTAAAAAAAACCCTGGTGCCTAGTGGGCATTCCTGCTGCACAATCACATGATCGTGCAGCAGGAATGCACAAAAGAGGCATCGGGGAAAGGAAAACCATTTCCTTTCCCTCGATGCCTCTTTTGATACAAACCCCCCTCCCCGAGCCAAACCTCACCTGATTTCCCCGACGCGCTGGAAGCAAATGGCTTCCAGCGCGTCGGGAAGAAAGGGAAACCCTCAATGATGTCAGCGCGCTGACGTCATTGATGGGGCGAGGGAGGCAGGGGAAGCCCTTCCCCTGCCTCCCCCAAAAAAACCTAACGATCAGATTCTCACGGGGGAGCGCCAGCGCTTCCCCGTGGGTGGTCTTATGACGAGCTGGACTCGTCACGAGCACTGTGTGCCATGACGAGTCCAGCTCGTCATAAGCACCGAAGGGGATAAAGGGTCAGAGCAGGATCTCAGCGGCAGACGAGGAGAAGGAACCTCCTGGTCACAGGAACTACACGAGCATTGCGCTCGAGAAATTCAAGGATGCAAAGACCTCCATCAAGGATTACAGCTAACTTTTCAGGGTGTAAATGGAGAGAAGGCACATCTGCCCTGCATATTTATCCACGAAGATGCCACCGTTTTGTGCAATACCTCTACTCAACTGGAGTGCTTTCTACTGGCTAATCAGTAAGTGCTACCTCGTTGGGTAAATGTATAGTGCCTTTCCTACACTACAGCTGCGTAAAGGACCAGAAGAATTGTCTCCAGTGACCTGTGTGTCTGTAACTTTGCCACCGCGCCGAAAGTGCCGGGGTCCTTTGAGTAAGCTCTCCATCATAGTGGGGAAAGGGCGGGCATACGTTGCATACCGCTAGTGTATGTGTGGCGGGGCTTCTAGGCCCGTTCACATGCCTCTTGTTTATAAAGGGTCAGAGCAGGATCTCAGCGGCAGACGAGGAGAAGGAACCTCCTGGTCACAGGAACTACACGAGCATTGCGCTCGAGAAATTCAAGGATGCAAAGACCTCCATCAAGGATTACAGCTAACTTTTCAGGGTGTAAATGGAGAGAAGGCACATCTGCCCTGCATATTTATCCACGAAGATGCCACCGTTTTGTGCAATACCTCTACTCAACTGGAGTGCTTTCTACTGGCTAATCAGTAAGTGCTACCTCGTTGGGTAAATGTATAGTGCCTTTCCTACACTACAGCTGCGTAAAGGACCAGAAGAATTGTCTCCAGTGACCTGTGTGTCTGTAACTTTGCCACCGCGCCGAAAGTGCCGGGGTCCTTTGAGTAAGCTGTCCATCATAGTGGGGAAAGGGCGGGCATACGTTGCATACCGCTAGTGTATGTGTGGCGGGGCTTCTAGGCCCGTTCACATGCCTCTTGTTTATAAAGGGTCAGAGCAGGATCTCAGCGGCAGACGAGGAGAAGGAACCTCCTGGTCACAGGAACTACACGAGCATTGCGCTCGAGAAATTCAAGGATGCAAAGACCTCCATCAAGGATTACAGCTAACTTTTCAGGGTGTAAATGGAGAGAAGGCACATCTGCCCTGCATATTTATCCACGAAGATGCCACCGTTTTGTGCAATACCTCTACTCAACTGGAGTGCTTTCTACTGGCTAATCAGTAAGTGCTACCTCGTTGGGTAAATGTATAGTGCCTTTCCTACACTACAGCTGCGTAAAGGACCAGAAGAATTGTCTCCAGTGACCTGTGTGTCTGTAACTTTGCCACCGCGCCGAAAGCGCCGGGATCCTTTGAGTAAGCTGTCCATCATAGTAGGGAAAGGGCGGGCATACGTTGCATACCGCTAGTGTATGTGTGGCGGGGCCAAACGAGCGGGGCTTCTAGGCCCGTTCACATGCCTCTTGTTTATAAAGGGTCAGAGCAGGATCGCAGCGGCAGACGAGGAGAAGGAACCTCCTGGTCACAGGAACTACACGAGGATTGCGCTCGAGAAAATCAAGGGTGCAGAGACCTCCATCAAGGATTGTCTCCAGTGACCTGTGTGTCTGTAACTTTGCCACTGCGCCGAAAGCGCTGGGATCCTTTGAGTAAGCTGTCCGTCATAGTAGGGAAAGGGCGGGCATACGTTGCATACCGCTAGTGTATGTGTGGCGGGGCCAAACGAGCGGGGCTTCTAGGCCCGTTCACATGCCTCTTGTTTATAAAGGGTCAGAGCAGGATCGCAGCGGCAGACGAGGAGAAGGAACCTCCTGGTCACAGGAACTACACGAGGATTGCGCTCGAGAAAATCAAGGGTGCAGAGACCTCCATCAAGGATTAGAGCTAACTTTTCACATTGGAAATGGAGAGAAGGCACATCTGCCCTGCATATTTATCCACTCAACTGGAGTACTTTCTACTGGCTAATCAGTAAGTGCTACCTCGTTGGGTAAATGTATAATGCCTTTCCTACACTACAGCTGCGTAAAGGACCAGAAGAATTGCAGGATCGCAGCGGCAGACGAGGAGAAGGATTGCGCTCAAGAAAATCAAGGGTGCAGAGACCTCCATCAAGGATTACAGCTAACTTTACAGGGTGGCAATGGAGAGAAGGCACATCTCCACGCTCACAATCCCGCTCTAGTGGGCATTCCTGCTGCACGATCACATGATCGTGCAGCAGGAATGCACAAAGAGGCATCGGGGGAAAGGAAAACCCTTTCCTTTCCCTCGATGTCTCTTTTGAATCAAACCCCCCCTCCCCGAGCCAAAACTCACCTTATTTCCCCGACGCGCTGGAAGCAAATGGCTTCCAGCGCGTCGGGAAGAAGGAAACCCTCAATGATGTCAGCGCGCCTCGCGCGCTGACGTCATTGATGGGGGGCGGGGGCGGGGGGAGGCAGGGAAGTCCTTCCCCTCTCTCCTAAAAAAACCCCGACGATCGGATTCCCACGGGGGAGCGCCAGCGCTTCCCCGTGGGTGGTCTTATGACGAGCTGGACTCGTCATGAGCACACGAGCACTGTGTGCCATGACGAGTCCAGCTCGTCATAAGCATGGAAGGGGTTAAGTGCCAATGTACGTATAGCTGCCACGCGGACGCAGCTGCAACGTTTTCTCAATACGTACACTTGTTTTTCGTATACATATTTTTTTTTACAAACGCTACTGAAAAATACAGGCAGATACAACCATTGTACAGTAGCAGAGTATAAGTGAGTACAACATTTCATAGCTTTCGGTTCTGAAAGTTTTAATTCTATTAATATGGAGGCGAGTGTAGAGGTGTGCCCTGCTGGCGGGCAGACACAGACCACTAGTTACTTACTGCGGGCAAACCGCCCCTAGGGGACTGTTAAGACAGTAGCCGGAGTAGGATGAAGTAGAAGCACATTTATTAAGAATAAATGTATACAAATAGGCCCACAAGCTGAGGAAGGGAAGGGTCTAAACAAGACCGAAGTGCCCAGTCAAATGCCCCAACATTCCATGACATCACATAAATAGCGAATGAAGGTTCTATTATGACATGTCATAACAAGGAGATAATGATAGGCTAAGGGGAAAAGGAATACAAAAGAAGGAGTGGGAACTACAAAAGAAATATAGCATAACCTATGTACAACATCTCCTTTTTTTCCAAAGGAAAAACAAAATCAATACATTATGAAATTCTCAAAATGTTTTGGTAAAGTGACTGTTCTTCCAAATTTATTTATTTATTTATTTTATTTATAAAGTTTTATATAGCGCGAACATGACCCACGAGAGTATCAGAGCGCTTTACAATATACAGTTATTAAACATTAGATGGTTGAGGTAGTATACATACATTCGGTATTCGCCATTCAGTACAAAAGAGGTAGATAGTAGTATATGGGTAGCATAGGTGACTAGTAGTCAACATTTGAAAGGATTTATATAGCGCTGGCTAGACCCGGAGGTATCAGAGCGCTTTACATGAGAATCAGACCATAGTTGCAGGTTACATCGTTACAAAGGTTACACAGTTATTAGAGCATAGCTACATAATTACATGTTAGGTCGAGACAAACAATAAGGACATATACGTAAGGGAAAAAGCAGGCAAGGGGAGAGATACAAGGGGAGAGGGGGTAGGAGCAGGGGGAGTAGACATAGAATGAAGGGGGGAAAGAGGAGGGGGAGGGTGAAAGACACAGCAAGAAAGACGAATGAATGAAAGAATGAAAAATGAATTCTGAGTTACAGTACGAGCTAAATTAGCACTGTGTTTGTCGACACTATGGTCACAATTTTCAAAATCAGGATAACAATTAGGCTTTGAATTATCTAGCACAGAGGTACACGTTTCAACATCCACATTTTCATCATTGAGAGTACTACTGTTCATATCAATGGGAGTATATGATGTGGTATCTTTAGTACATCTATCAAAGATCTCATTAGAGGTATTGAAGCTGCAATCATTAGAAATCACTTCCTCATAACCCACCATATTTTCATCAAGTATGTCTCCTCTCTGTACATCCCTTTTAATAAGGAGTTTTTCCTGTCCAGGTTTCAATTTAACAATATGACTTTTGCTCCACCATCCTTTCTCTCCTAGACAAACTGCACCTCTGGAGACTTCTTTAACGTTATACGGTGAAGTGAAAGTAGATTCACCTTTGGGTACCTTATACGGTTTCTTAATGATGACTCAATCTCCTTTCTGAAACTCTTTGTTTTTTGCCTTGTTGCTTATATCACTATATCGCTTAGTGGTTTTTTGTCTCTCAACAATTTTTTGATGTACTTTTGTTTAATTGTCATCAATTTCTTTGCAATCAGTGTTTTTTTTATACCAATCTCCAAATTTTGGAGTAAGCACAGTGTTGCACCTTCTTCCACGCATTAAGTAAAATGGGGAATGATTGGTTATGTCATTAGAAGTATTGTTATAACTGTTCACTTTTTCACGGATACATTTTTTCACAGGCAACTGAGATGCAATAGCTAACTGGACACCTTCCTTTAGAAACCTGTTTACACGCTGAACTTGTCCATTAGAGGATGGACTATATAATGGTGTTTTTTCCTGCTTTATTCCAAGCTTTTTTAAATATTCAGTCATTTTAATGGATACAAGTTGTGTACCATTGTCTGATACCAAAATTTTAAGTTGGCCTTCAATGGAAAATATTTTCTTTAAAAATTCAATTATTATTTCAGTTGAGATATTTTGAATGAACTCATAGTGGATCCATTTTGAGTAGTAGTCAGATAGTACAACTAAATACCTACATTCATTGTCGAGTAAGTTGAATGGTCCTGAAAAATCGATAGCAACTTTTACCCAAGGTCCTTCTGGTATTTCTACAAGTTGCATTTCATTGTTCCTTGTTTTCCAATGCTTGTCTGCCTTTAAACATTGAATACACTGGTCAATATGTAAGTTAACTACGGAATTATTCCTGGCCACCAGTAGTAGTTTCTCAAAAAAAAATTTGTAGCAGTTGAGCCTGGATGCCCTTTGTGTGCTAGTCTAATTAATTTCTTACGCAGTTGGTAGGGTGGAACAAATAGATCATGTCTTTTAAGGAATCCCCTTTCGACAGTCAATTCTTCTGAGACCTGTTGGTAACTTTTCAAATCATGACTCAAATTTTTTACAGGAGGCCATTTATTAGTTAGATACTCTATTACTTGTTTCAATGTATTGTCTTTCTTTTGCGAGTCCAACCATTCTTCTTCTGTAACAGTTCCTTCACACATGATAGTAGCATCAATGTGTGCAACTACACATTCAGTATCTTCTAAACACTCTTCCTCCTTTTCAGTAACTGGTAAGCAGGATAAACAGTCTGCGCGACAATTCAACCCGCCTGGAATATGTTTAATTTTGATATTAAACTCTTGCAATTTAGACAGTAGCCTCACTAGCCTGGATGATGCTTTGCCATTACCTCTTCCACAACCATCCATCATATAGACTAGTGGCTTATGGTCTGTTATTATTTCGAACTCCTTACCCCACAAATATGTTTTTAACTTTTCCACAACCCACCCACATGCAAGAGTTTCACGTTCTATTGTACTGTAACATTTTTCTGCACTTCTTAGCCTTCTTGAAATAAATGCAATCGTGTATTCTTCTTCGCCTTTCTTTTGACAAAATACAGCTCTAATGCCTACAGCGCTGGCATCAACTGTTATAATGTTTTTTAGATTTGCATCATATGGATAGAGAGCTGGTGCTTCAACAATTGATTTTTTTGTTTCTTCAAAAGCTAAATCCTGTTCCTTACCCCAGCCATATTTTACTCCGTTACGCAATAACTTCCTTAAAGGCTCTACTTTGTCCGCATAGCCTGAAATAAAGCAAGCATAATATTCGCTTAGCCCCATGAATGATTTTAGAGTTTCTTTATCTGTGGGTTTTGGTGCTTCTCTTATTGCCTTCACCAAATCATTTTTTGGTTTAATACCATCAGCAGTTAGTACGTGTCCTAAATACTCAATGCTGTCCTGCAAAAATTTACATTTGTTTCTAGAAACTGTCATACCCCTTTCTTTTAGTACATTCAAAACAGAATTAATATTACATTATGTTGCTGAATGGTACTTGCATGTACCAATATGCCATCCTGAAACTTTTCCACACCACTTATGTCATCAAATAGTATGTCCATTAGTTTCTGGAAAACACTAGCCACTGAGGCTAATCCAAAAGGTAATCTTACATACCTGTATGCTCCAAAAGGAGTCACAAAAGTAGTGAGGTCTTTCGAGTCTTCAGATAGACAAATTTGGTGGTATGCCGACTTGAGATCGATCAACGAAAAGTATTTAGATCCTGCGGTAGATGCCAATATTTCTTGCACCTTAGGCAAAGGGTGACAATCAACAATTATATTTTTATTGAGTGATCTCAAGGCGGCACAGAGCCTAATATCGCCTGTTTTCTTTTTTAGCGACCACTATGGCCGAAACCCATTCAGATGAGTCTGTTGGCTCTATTACTCCATCCACACATAATTTCTCTAACAATGTTTTCAAATCTTTTCTAACTGACAGCGGTACAGTTCTCACTTTGTGTGTCACAGGTATGGCACCCTCTTTCAATTTAATCCTGTGTTCAAATCCCTTGACACATCCTATTTGTTCTTTGAATACTTCTTTGTTGTTATTTAAAACAGTTTCTAGTGTAGTTATGTCAGTAGGCACACTCACATAGTTTACATTGTTCTCATCTAGTACGATAGGATCTTCTGCTCCTGGCTTTAAAATAACACCTAGTCTGGCTAAATCTTTCCATCCAATTAAATTGCGGCCCCTTTCTGCCACATACATTTTTATGTTAATCACTCTTCCTTTAAATTCAAGTGTGTCTTCAAAATATCCAACCATATCAATTTCATATTCTCCAAATGCCTTTGGATTAACATCTGTTTCTAACAGTTCTATATCATTCCAAGATTCATAAAAGGTAGTGTCAGATATTATTGTTATTGGTGACCCTGAATCAGCCATGACTAATAACTCAACATCTCCAATGTGTACATTTCCTAGTGGTCCTCTAATTTTTCCATTAGTTACTCCTACAGTTAAAACGATATTCAAACACATTTCTTCATTAAATTCTTCCAGAGCATTTACTTTTACGTTGCTGTTTACATAAAATTTTGTATTTCTACATGAGGATGCAAAATGTCCTACTTTTTTGCATTTAACACATCTCTTGCCTATTGCTGGACATCCTTGATAATCTGCTAAAGGACTGCGTGAACCACATCTGTAACATGCAGTAGGTTTACCTTCAAAATTTTTCCCACCTTTGTTTCTATCTGCGGTCTTTTGTTCAAATTTCTTCTTTTTCTGTAAAGAAAACACATTAGTAGTACTCATACTTTCATTAGATAGTTCTCTAGTTGACACTAACGATCTTTCTATTCCTTTCGCTATATCTATGACTTCCTGCAAGGATGGATTTCTGCAAGCTAATAATCGTTCCTGTATTTTTTTTGAAAAGCAGTGAAATACAAACTGATCTCTAATATAAATGTCAACCATGTCATTAAACTCGCAGTTAGTTGCAAGAACACGCAATGCTGCAATGTATTCCTCAATGTTTTCTCCTTCAGACTGTTTTCGCATGGCAAACTTATGTCTACCAACCATTATATTTGGTTCTTCTGAGAATTGCTTTTCCATGCGTTTTATTGCTTCCTGGTATTCATCAAGTGGTATAAATTGCCCAGGAGCACTCTCATATTCTGGCAAGCTAGCAAACATTTCCTGCTCTGCATTTCCTAGCAGTCCAAACATGCCTTTTTCCTCTCTGCATTGTATGCTTTGCCATCAATGGCCACAAGATCATTTTCGAATGCTCTTAACCAGTTTCTCCATCGCATGAGAGGCTTTCCTGGCTCACTTAAAAAATGTGCTGGTACACAGATGTTACTGCTTTGAGCCATGCCTTCTATTTGTATTTTAATGTTTTTATTTTTCAAATTAACGTAGTTTTTAAATGTATGCTTTTTGTTAAAATAGAGTAGATAATTTACGTTATATCCTTACTTCCGTTTTCATAAAACTGCTGAAACACGTTAAACGAGCCAATGACACCGAAAAGTTGCTTGTGTATATGCGCGTTGATTTCTAGTCAGTTTCCCATTTTCAAGATGGCCGCACGCACGTATGGATATTGCGTGCGTGAAGTGTAAGTACGGTGGAAGCAGTGGCTCAAAATAGATTTCCTTAGACATGCACGTCACGAGCCAACTCGCGCACAAGCAAATGACAGTTGAACTGCCTCGCGCGCCCCAACGGTTATAACGGTAAGGATGATCAACGTCTTTAAACTGCAAACGCAAGCTTTAAAATTGGATGTACTGTAAAAATAGTCAAAGTTGTACTTGCGATTCTTCTTCAAGTATTCCGTTGTATTGGTTAATACGGTTTTAAGGATGTACGTCAATATCCTGTAGTGCTGATTTACGACGTCTCCTTCCTAATTGATAGCTGAGGGCCTTCCGATTTACTGGTCGCCAAATTGTTAAGACAGTAGCCGGAGTAGGATGAAGTAGAAGCACATTTATTAAGAATACATGTATACAAATAGGCCCGCAAACTGAGGAAGGGAAGGGTCTGAACAAGACCGAAGTGCCCAGTCAAATGCCCCAACATTCCATGACATCACATAAATAGCGAATGAAGGTTCTATTATGACATGTCATAACAAGGAGATAATGATAGGCTAAGGGGAAAAGGAATACAAAAGAAGGAGTGGGAACTACAAAAGAAATAGAAGAAATATAGCATAACCTATGTACAACAGGGACCCAAACACTTTTTAGGTCGCAGCCTGCTAAATACATTTTCGGGACATTCAGAAAGTTGACCTAGAAATCCATTTCATTCGTTGCTTACCATTGGCTTTGTGGTTTGTATCTCACATTTTCTGGCTTTCTATTTGCTGGTTTTATTTGCTTTAAAGGTTGTCCGCTCGAGTTCGTCCGTCCAGTTGCCCAAGTCGTGTTTATAGTATTTTTCCACGAACTAGCTTTCTGTAAACAGGCTTTTAAATCTTGTTCTTATCTTGTCACATTTGCTGTGTATTCAAAGACAAAGGTCAAATTTGAGGCTGTGTCTTCTAGGGAGCTTGGTTTTATTTTTATTTCTCTGACTTCAAAGTGAGGAGATTTATGTGACAATCATGCTGGCTAGTGGGGGCTGCTTGAGGAAGGCTGTACAGATGTTTTTTTTTTTGTGGCACACAAAAAAATGTAAATGTCTGTAAATAAACTGTGCTGACCAGCAAATCAATACATTGGGTGATGAGATTTCCACATATTATCGTTTGAGCACTGTATTCTTTTATCAGTAAATCTTTATGTGAATGCAAATGTAATGGTCGTTTCAAATGAAGATGTGTTGTCTGTAGTGGCAGTACGCTACCATTCCATGCACACTCCACATTACCCCACTCCCCTCTGCTCTGCACCACTCCACGCCACTGCACTCAACTCTGTACCACTCCACACTGTGCTGCTCCACTCTACACTGCGTCACTGTATTCTTCTCTGCACCACTCCACTCTATGCCTCTCTAATCTACTCTACACCATTCATCTCTATGCCAATGCAATCTACCCCACACTGCTCTACTATGCACCACTGCACTCTTTGCCACTGCACTCTGCACCACTCTATGACCCTGCACTCTGACACTCTACTCTGCATGACTGCACTCTATGCCACTGCATTCTACTCTGCACTACTCAACTCTACGCCACTCTACTGCACTCTACACCAATACACTCTACGCCACTGCACTCTACGCCACTGCACTCTACGCCACTGCACTCTACCCTGCACCACTTCACTCAATGCCACTTCACTGTACTCTGTGCCACGCTGCACAACTCCACACCACTCCACTCTATGCCACCCTACTCTGCAACACTGCACTCTATTCCACGGCACTCTACGCCAATGCACTGGACACCACTTTACTGAAAGTAAATGAACTCTATGCCAATCTACTCTGCACCAAATCTCTCTACCCCACTATACTCTACGCCACTGCACTCTATGCCACTTTATTCTACTCTGCGTCACTGCACTCTATGCCACTCTACTCTGCACCACTGTACTCTACGACACTTCTCTCTGCACCACTCTACTCTGCGCCACTCTACTCTGCGCAACTGCACCCTGCACCACTTCACTCTATGCCACTTCACTCTACTCTGTGCCACTCTACACCACTCCACTCTATGCCACCCTACTCTGCAACACAGCACTCTATTCCACGGCACTCTACACCAATGCACTCAACACCACTTTACTGAAAGTATATGAACTCTATGCCAATCTACTCTGCACCAAATCACTCTACCCCACTATACTCTACGCCACTGCACTCCACGCCACTTTATTCTACTCTGCATCACTGCACTCTATGCCACTCTACTCTGCACCACTGTACTCTACGCCACTTCTCTCTACACCACTCTACCCTGCGCCACTCTACTCTGCGCCACTCTACGCAACTGCACTCTATGCCAATGCACTCCATGCCACGCTACTATACACCACTGCACTCTACGACAGTATACTCTGCACGCTCTGCCACTCTACTTTATGCAACTCTACGCCACTGAACTCTTAAGCCACTGAACTCTACACTACTGCACTCTATGCCAATCCACTCTAAGCCATTCTAATCTACTGTGCACCACTGCACTCTCCGATACTCTACTCTGTATAACTGCACTTTCTAGCCACTTCACTCTACTCTGAAACAATATACTCTGCCACTGCAGTCTACTCCACTCTATTGCACTCTACGCCACTCTACTCTTCAGCACTGCACTCTACGCCACTACTCTATACCACCGCACTCTGCACCACTCCACTCTACGCCACTTCACTCTACTCTGAAACAATCTACTCCACGACACTGCACTCTGCGCCACTCAACTCCACTCTGCGCTACTCCACTCTATGCCACTGCAATCAATGCTGCTCCACTCTACTCAATGTCACTGTGCTCTACGCCACTGCACTCTACCCTGCACCACTATACTCTACCCTGCACCATTCCACTCTACTCTGAAACAATCTACTCTACGCCACTCTGCGCCCCTCCACTCTATGCTATTTCACTCTACGCAGCTGCACCACTCTACGCCACTGCACTCTGTGCTACGCCACTCTACTCTAAACCACTGCATTTTACTCCAATTCACTCTACACCACTTTACTCAAAACCAATGCACCCTACGCCACTGTACCTATGCTAACTACTTTGCACCACTGTATTTAACGCCAACATACTCTACAACATTCTACTCTGTGCAACTGCACTCTACATCACTGTACGCTATGTCACTCTACACCATTGTGCTCTACGTCACTGCACTCTATTCTACTCTGCACCACTGTACTCTACGTCACTACTCTCTGCACCAGTCTATGCCACTGCACTCTACACCACTGCACTCTACGCCACTGAACTCTATGCCACTGCACCACTCCACTCTGTGCCAATGCACTCTACACCACTCTACTATACATCATTCCACTCTTATGCCACTGCACTCTACCCTGCACCACTCCGCTCTACTCTGCACCACTCCACTCTGTTCTACTTCACTCTATGTCACTCTTCTCTGCAACACTGCTTTCTCCGCCACTGAATTCTACGCCACTGTACTCTGAATTGCTCCACTGTACACCACTGTACTCTATGCCAATCCACTTTAAGCCACTCTAATCTACTCTTCACCACTGCACTCTGACACTTCACGCTACTCTGAAACAATCTACTCTATGCCACTGCAGTCTACACAACTCTATTTCACTCTGCGCCAATCCACTCTATCCCACTCCACACTACGCCCTTCAATTTTATACCGCTGCACTCTATTCCACTGCACTCTACACCATTGCTCTCTACACCACTTTACTCAAAATCAGTACACTCTACGCCACTGCACTCTATACCAATCTACTCTGCACCACTGCATTGTACACCACTATACTCTATGACACTGCACTCTAAGCCACTCTACACCATTGCATCCTGTCACTTTACTCTGCACCACTCTACACTACTGCACACCAATGCACTCTACGCCACTCTACTCTACACCACTGCACTCTATGACACTCTACTCTGCAGCACTGCACTCTCTGCCTCTGAACTCTATGCCACTCTAATCTTTGCCACTTTACTCTGCGCCACTTTACTCTACTCTGCACCACTCTGTCACTCTACTGCCTCTATGCCAATGCACTCCATGCCAGTCTAATTTACTGTGTACCACTGCACTCTACACCACTCCGCAACACTACATTCTACGCCAATGCACTCTATGCCACTACTCTATACCACTCCTCTCTACCCTGCATACCTCCACAATACCCTTCACCACTCCACTCTACCCTGCACCACTCCACTCTACACTGCTTCACTCTACTCTGCTCCACTCCACTCTACTCCACTGCAATCAGTGTTGTGCCAATCTACTCTGCACCACTCCACGCCACTGCTCTCTACCCTGCACCACTCCACTCTACTCTGAAACAATCTTCTCTATGCCACTGCACTCTGTGCCACTGCAGTCTACGCCACTCTACTACACTCTGTGCCACTGCATTCTACACTATTCCACTGTACTCTAAACCACTGCACTCTACACCAATGCACTCTACACTACTTTACTCAAAACCAATGCACCCTACGGCACTGCATCTACGCCAGCTACTTTTCACCATTGCACTTTATACCATTATACTCTACAGCATTCTACTCTATGCTATTGCATGCTATGTCATTCTACATCACTAAACTTTACGCCACTATGTTCTACTTTGCACCACTGTACTCTACATCACTGCTGTCAGCACCCACTCTACTCTGCATTACTCTACTCTGCACCACTCTACTCTGCACCACTCTATGACCCTGCACTTTGACATTCTACTCTGCACGACTGCACTCTATGCCACTGCACTCTACTCTGCACTACTCAACTCTACGCCACTCTACTGCACTCTACACCACTACACTCTACGCCACTGCACTATACGCCACTGCACTATACGCCACTGCACTCTACGCCACTGCACTCTACCCTGCACAACTTCACTCTATGCCACTTCACTCTACTTTGTGCCACTCTACTCCACTCTGCGTCACTCCACTCTATGCCATTGCACTCTACACCGCTGCAATCTACTCAACACCGCTCTACTCTATGCCACTGCACTCTAAGCTCTACCTCTCTGCACTCTACGCCAATGCACTTTACACCACTTTACTCAAAACCAATGCACTCTGCGCCATTGCACTTTACGCCAATCTACTCTGCACTACTGTACTTTACGCCACTTCACTCTAGGCCACTCTACTCCACTCTCCGACACTCCCCTCTATGATGCTCTACTCCATTAAACTCTGCTGACACTGTACTCCACTGACACTGTACTCCACTATATGCCACTCCACTCTACAGCACTCTACTCCACTTTATGCCATTATCCTAAACTACTCCACTCTATGTGTCAAGTCGCACCTGCCCGGTAGTCACTGACACGCACATGCGATCAGGACCAACCCGGAAATAGCCGGTCTGGAACTACAGTTCCCAGCATGCGCGACTCCTGCGATGCCTCACGTGGTCCCGACGTCAAGCTGGACCCGGATTTAACGAGGCGGAAGAGACAGGACGCGGCCGATAATTCAGAGTGCTCCGTGTTGTTTCCTGGTACGAGCCGGTTTGTGGACCCCGTGTGTGTTGCTGCTCTTTCCAGGCGGACTCAGAGGGGGTAAGGGTGCTTTGCACCACCTGCTGGAACTGCGGTTCCTTCCTTGCGGCCGCGCTCGATTCTCCTCCGTTGGCGAGACCGGGCATCTAGGCGGTCTATTGCGGGGGAGACTCCTGAGCGTTAGGGTTAGAGCGTTTCCCTGTTGGCGAGACCGCTTCTTAGCGCGTTCTCATGCAGGGGACGCCTCCTACCCTTTTGAACTCCTTGACTTGGCGCCTCGCCTCTGTGTTTTGGTCCCATCTGAAGTTAAGAGTGGGATCGGCATGTATGGAACTTTTGTGCATAGTTTTCTGGGTACAGGATTACGTCCCAATGCCACGTTTCACCGTCCTGAATGCTTTAGAACTTGCATAAGTGCTGGGCATCGTGCTCAGTGACTGAGTTTGTTTCCCTGCTTGTCCATATCTAACTTTACCCTCAGTCATTTTGGTATTGTGAGAGTAACATTCCAAAGACTTGTTGGTTCCTGCTTCAGAACGGAATCGTTATCATGCTTCGTTTATTTTGGTTGTTTAGCCACACCTCATCTTGTTCTTTATGTTCACACTATAGGAGAGAGCATAGGGGGGGTATCCAAGAAGAACCTACGGTTGCATACCAAGCTGTTCCACACCTAACTAGGGTATGTGGGGGGTTGTTTCACGCATCAATGTGTTTTCAAGGGGGAATGTTCTATGTTAAGCATATCTCAACCTCGTTGTTTGTTTTCTCTTCATCTTAGTTCGTGTTGGGATTTTGCAAATCACCCTCTTCTCTCTCCTGATAAGCGCTCCTTCCTTTTATTTTACAGGTAGCGTTCAACACTCATTACAGCTGTATTGTTTAGTAGTGTTTCACTTGGATGTGTCTTCTGGTTACTAAAGCTGGTGTTCTTCTGTGTCATCCCCATATCTCCCTCCCTGCTGTTCCTTCCCTTTACCTTCCCTCGCTTGACTATCTCACTAGTCCGCGCTTATTTAAAATCCGGACTTGGGGCAGTCGAGAGGTGGACCCCATTGAGCATCGGCACAACCCTGAGGATTCTGGAAGGTGGAACCTGACACTATGAATCTCTATGCAACTCCCTCTATGCCACTCCATGCCACTTTACTCCACTTTATTCTGTGACACACTACTCCACTCCACTCTTTGCCATTCCACCCTATGACAATCTACTCCACTGTACCCCACTCTACTTCACTCTACGCAACACCCTCTACGCCACTCCACTCTACACCACTTCACAACACTCTATGCCACTCCACTCTATGACACTCTACTCAATGTTGACACTGTGCTCTGCTGTACGCCACTCAACTCTATGCCCTTCCACTCTACGAAACTCTACTCTCTCCCTGACACTCCACAACACTGTACACTACTCCCTGACACTCCACTTCACTCCTCTTCCCGCCACTCAACTTTACTGTACGCCACTCCTTGACACTCCAATGTACTCCACTTTATGACACTCCACTTCATGCCACTCTCCTTTCCCCTACTAGCTTTTAACAATGCTGAACAGCAGCCACTATGGTATACAACATTCCTAAAACATATTGGCAAAGCTAGTAGCTCCTGCATAGGCAAGACCTATTGGCTTTGCCAATGCTTGTTATTTTTTACCCTGTCAGCTGAGCCCGGCATCCAAGTGTGTGTGATGTCATGTGGGAGGTACGCAGTGGCCACACTGCTCACCACATCCCTCCCCGCTTTGGACTTTAGCTCACCCAGTCCCTCAGTCCGTGCTTTTATAGATCTGATGCGTACAAACCAAGAGATGCGATTCAGACGGGAGACTCCTGATTTTTTAGGTACCAAGGGGCTTTATTTTAGTTGTCTCTAGCTTGAAATCTCCTCCGCTTTAATGTAAGTCAATGGAAAAAATCAATTCCCCCGATTTTGTTTTCAAAATCTCCCTCTTACCACGTTAAAAAATGTTGGCATGTATGCAGGTGAACCGTAGTGACACGTATAGTCTCGAAGTCTCTGGCTGCACACTGGGTTTGGGCACAGATGGTATCACTGGCATTGGTACAGTTGTTCCACAGTCTGTGGGGTCGGTGTTTTCAACCCCATGGGGTGTCCTTCAGTTCTTTGGGCTCAGTGCGTTCAGTGCTCATTTGCTGGGTTAATCGGGACAGTGTGGCCATTGGGACATGCCATTCCCAATCTTCCACATCCCATTCTTGACAGGAGTGTCTGGGTTTTGTTCTTCCCTTGCTCTAGTCAGGCTGGTTCACTAACCTCTTGCCTCTGTTGGGACTTTCTTGAACCAAAAGATGTTTTAAATGTCTAGCTCAGTGCCCCTTCTAGAGATCACCATGGTTCCTTTGGTGGCCACTGCTGTCTACAGTCCTCTTTCTTATAGAGTGCAAACTTTCCACCCAGTGTATCGGTCTTGATCAATACTTGGTCACCTTCTTCCAGATTTCTTAATGTAACTCTTTGTTGCCGATTGTGTTGTCATTGTTTCCCTGCCAGCATTTATCGCTGCTTTTAGGGTCTGGGCTGTTGGGCTGCCAATGCAGGCCACAGGGATGGTATACCTCAGGGGTTGACCAAGCAATAGAAAGGCTTGAGTACAGTGTATTATATAGTGAAGGGTATTCCGACATGCCCTCATAAAATTATGCAGCATTCACTCCAAGTCCTCTCCTACTGTTTAAGCGTTATTCAGATTGCGCCACAATTGCACAACATGCCATTGGCATGAGGCCATATTGGACTTATTTTGCAATGCTTGATGTTGAGCTGGTACGTGTAATCTTGAAATTCATAACCCTGAAAAGGACAGTCCATTATTTGTCCAGATTTCTTGAGGTAGTCCAAATGAGGAAAATACTTTGGCCAGCTTTGATTTGACTTGCTCGTCCACCAGGAATTTAGTACATGCATCCCTAGAAACCAGTGTCAGCTTCCCATCTGGGAAACTACCAAAGTCCATGCTGACGTTTGCCCATGTGGATGTACAAGGGTCCTTGGTGATGATTGGAGATGAATGCTAGATCCCTGTAGAGTTGTCATGCAGGGCAGTGGCCGGCAGTTGTTTCTACCATTTTGTCCATTCTAGCAAACCACAGTTTTTCTTGTATTCTTGCCTTTGTTTTGGCAGCCCCCTGGTGACCTTGATGAGCGAGCATCACCACTGTGTGATGCTGAGCTAAGGGACTTTCTATGCAACAACAGCCTTTCAGAACAAGTCCTACTGATGTGACATGTAGTCTGTTTCGTGCCCTCCAGAGTTACATGAGAATACTGCTGAGCTAGGCTTCGTGTTCCTTGAGTCCTGTTAGGAATGTCTTCCAGGTGTTCTTCTCCAGCATTTCATTTACATTTTGTAGCCTGTCATCTGGCGAGGTCGCTCTGGCGATGTCTTGGGGATCCATGGCTCTTGGGCATGCTGCTTTGGTGATGAGCCTTACATTTTGTTCTAATGTTTCCTCTTGTCTGGGCGTCAGTGTTTTGGCTTTGTTGGAGTGCCTCAACAGGAAGTCATCTAGATTTTCAACGCTGGAGCGGTAGCTGGTTGAGAAGCAGTATTTCTGTTGAATTACCCACTTTTAGATCCATGGAGGAGGATGTTGCATGGTCCCTTGAAACAGGTTGACTAGTAGCCTGTGGTCCACGATGACATTTAAACTTCAACACTTTACATAGCAGTGATACTGGCCACATCCCCATTTTCTTTTACAAGGGCTTCCTTTTCAATCTGTGAGTAGCATGATTTCATGTTTAAGGTCCAGCTGGCAAATGCCACGAGGGCCCATCCATTGTGCCCTTGCTCTTGCACTAGAACTGTCCTCAGTCCTACAGAACTAGTGTTGCCCTGTCAGGGTTGCCACCTTCGGAATGCATCACCTGCAATAATTGTCCCTGCCCAGGAAACTCCTTATTTCTGTTGCAGACCCTGGTACAGTCCATTTTGATAACTTCCAACTTTTTTGGGTCAATTTGCACCCACTTTGGAGAATACATGTCCGAAGAACTCCAATTGGACCTTGAAGAACTTGCATTTCTCTCGATATAGGGTAATCCCATGCCATTGTAAGGTCACCCTTAGGTGTCAGTGGTGGTCCTCTATAATTTCTGAAAAGAATAATATGCCATTGCTTATATTAAGCACTCCTTTGTGTCCTGACAGGGGTTCTCGTCCCACATTTTGAAAGACTTCTGCTGCAGAGGATATGCCAAAGTTCAACCTCTTATATCTTGTGAGCCCCATGTGTTCTGAGAATGTAGTAATGCATCGATTCACAAGGTCCAGCAGTAACTTCTGACAGCCGGCATTGAGGTCCACTTTGGAGAATCATTGCCTCCATTTAGATCAGTATTATTTCATCCATTGTGAGTGTGATGTGTCTCTCCCTCTTGATTGCTACAAAAAACAAGAATAGGGAGTGAAGAGGTGCACCTCGTGGGTGCTAGAGGTGGATACGTCCTCCTCAGATAAACATATGAAACAAAAGGATCCACCTCAAAGAGGTTGTTTTAGGGAGATGTGTTTCTAGACTTGGTAGGGAACACAAAGTGTTTGCTTAGATACCCCTCACACACCAAAAGGGCCCTTGGTGTCATGCTTCATCATAGGGGTCTTCCCGCCCCGCTGCGGGACGGGGCGTGCCTGATTGGAGAGCCTTATATTGATGCACAGGTGCACCAGGTTTTTTGGACTTGAACATGATTACCATGTAGGATACACAGACGGATGTCACAGGTAGAACTGTACTAATCTTTGCAGTCGGGTGACAGGCTGTATGGTCTTGTCATGTGCAGTTTTATTGTGTGGTTCTTCAGGCACACCAGACCTGTGAAAAGATGTGCAGATTCTTTTAGGACGCTTTCCACCTTGCAGTCATATATATGGCAGGCGAAGAAGGCTAGCCTTAGATATTCAGTTGTTTGGCAGCTTAATAGTGTCCCTCTTTCTTCTGTAGTTACGTGGAATTTTGCCTCCAATGATTGTTCTCCGTGTTCCACTCTACTGCTGAAGGTTCCCACTAGGGGCTGTGGCTCTTGACCACCATAGGTTATATGTTCGTATGGGTTGAGCTTGATGTCAGGCTCATTGTCGAGCAGGGGCTAAGAGCTTGGAACTGGTTGTAGTCCATGATATTTACTGAGGCAAGTGTGTATGAGGCCGATGATTTGCATTCCCATTACTTTGTGGGTGCCAATCCCCAAAAATGTACTAAACCCCAATATTTTTATGCACCCCAGTTTTTACCAAAATTAATCTGGCTCCGTAGTTCTTGTTGATCTTGCAGCAAGAGACACTACACTCCCCAGCATTAAACCCATTAATGTAGCAGAGTAAAATTCAAATAGAACCTGGGATCACACAATAACTGATGGAGAATATGTTTTAAAGATTTGTTACAGAATTGTTAATATAAATGATGCTGAGAAATGCATAGATTGCCATGAAGGCTCAGATACAGAACATGGAATTATAAAATCATAGCAAAAATCCCTATTTAAGCAGTTAAATCTCTCTAGATTCTAAATGTCGAACTCATAAAGAGTACTGACAGCATTCTAAGGGAGAAGGAGAAAGTCTCAAAATAATCAGCCACAGTCTTGGGAGGAAAATAAGAAGTCGCCCCAAACCTTTAAAACTAGGAGTTTTTATACAAATTTTATGTATAAACAATTAGGAAAAGTGCAGATTCAGCATGACATGATCATGGTTAGATCGCACTGGCAAATCAAAAGCAGCTTTGTAATAATTAAAACTCTTAACACTAACCCATTTCTTAAGGTCAAAGATTTTCTTCCTCTTGCCGCAACTGCACTCTGAAGATGTACAATACAATATGAAATATTTCTTAAACAGAAGCTCATATAATTATGTTCTTCTGCAGGCCGACACCGGAAGTTCCAGCGGAAATCCTTCAAAATGATACATAGGGTACCTGGTGGAAAGTTTCATTCACAATGCACGCCTTCTAAGGACAATCAGCAGTTTATGTCCTGGAACCCTATGCTCCACAGAAACTGTGAGGAGAGAGAAGACTTGCAGCGGGTGTCTGATTGGGAGGGGGAATGAGCAGGAGCAAGATGAGCAGAACATCAGAATCTTCATCCGTTCTATTAAAGTGGAGTTGATCACGAAAGTATGGCATAACTATATTGCATTATTAATCACACTTCTAATCCACCTAATAAAGTTGTTTCAAGTGCATCTTCATTAGTTCATCAGTTATGACCATATGCATCATTAAAACCACCAATTCACACACAAGTAATTTGTCACCCAGAATAAACTTTACCAACTTCAACTTCTCACATGGTTGGAGTCTCATCTGCCTTGCATTCTTTCCTGCGTACGAGATCAGAAAACATTTCTTCCTCTTCATCACAGATATTTTCTGGCATGGTATCTGAAAGTGTTTGTATCTGATGGTTGTTATGTGGTGGAGTTGCGTGGTAGAGTTTCTTCACCTTGGGGGTCTCTTTTCTCTGCCTCTGCTCAGGCACACCCATGCAAAGTGGTATGTTCAACCACACCTAGAGCACGTTTTGCCTTAAGCGGGACACTGGCTCCTAGTTGTACTTTCAATCCAAATTTGCTGCAGGTGTTTGTGGTTCTGAGTGCCAGGTTGTCGTTCATGTAAACACTAGTCCCTGCATGGCATCAACTATGGCTTCCTTTTATTTTGGGCAAGGGTCAGACTCTGACATTAGGGAGATCCATGTCAGTGCTACCTCCATTTACTATTTGTTCTGCTCTACTTTTGCATGTGCAACAGGGCTAGTATAAGCATATCTTCCAGTTTCATTCCAGGGTTGTGGCGGATTAGTGTGAGGACTGCTGACAACTTATATCCTTATGATATTTGGGCCTGCACCTCCTTGGCTGGGTCATCGTCAGTGCGTTTGCTGGCCATTTCATGCAAGCGCACATAGACCCCATTTGCTATCTTGCCCTCTTTCTGCTTTGCCTATTGCAGTTCAAAAAGCTCATAGTCAGAATTAGTTTATGGGCCAAAGTGTGTGCTGGGTGCACCAATGACAGCATCATAGTCATTGTTGGCCCCAACGTTGGTGATATTTTCAAATAGCTTGGATATTTCTTCTCCTGCAAAATGGAGCAGCAGTGGCCACTTTATCATTACGTGTGTCTCTTTTGTGGCACAAAAGTAGTTGTTGAGGCAACTCTACCATGTCTTTCATCTTGGGGCTGCCATGGCTGGGTCTAGAAGTTCACTAAACAATGGGATAGTGCTACCAGAAGTGTTTAATGAGGGGCCTTCTGGAGTCAGTTGAACTGGTTAAATGCCTGTGTCATGGGCATTGTCCCAGAGCCTGGTTGTGGCACCAGCAATCCGGTCGGGTGGGCTGTAGTTCCTTGGTAGCTGGTCATCTGCCATGTCAAAGGGAAGTGTTGACTGTGTGCTGTAGTCTGGGTACCCTCTAGTGCAGTGATACTCAAAGTACGGCCCGGGGGCCGCATGCGGCCCTCCTGACCTTTAAAATGCGGTCCCCTGAGCAGCAGCAGCACTGGGCTGCTGTTGACTTGACTCAGCACTAACATTTAAAAAATGTTAAATATACAGCAAACACTTATTTAAAGGTTAATTGCAGTTAAACAAAAGGAAGTAACTAGCCCTTAACTGTAGGAACACCTTCATTTTTAAAGACTGTAAACATGTAACAATATGATAGTCTTTTCAAAATTCAAAGTGTATTTCATTGACCTGTAGAACCATTTCACCTTAGTAAATCAAATTATAGCAGTGCATTCAGAAGTATTTTTTTTAAAGTGATGGTTTTCAAGCATGAATTTAGAAACGTTCATGCTCCTCACCCCCACACCCCCCACCCACCCTGGCAACAATGCCATTAGTGATTATATCCAAGCACAGGAGATGGTTTTGTTCAGCACGCATCCTGAAGTCATGTATTTCGAGGTCCTCTTATATGTGATAATTAAGAAAAATGAGGGAAATTGAAATAAAACGTTTGCCCAGGGTCACACAATTTGGTCAAGTGGAGAAGCTGGGATTTATCCCAGGTTTTCTGATTTCACATTGCGCAATTGAGTTCAGCCAGTAGATATGCATGCTTGGCTTCCCGTACACCCACTTTACGCCCCCCTCCCCCGCTGGCATCAGTGCGGCCCTCGGTCCCACTAAAGACCAAACATTGCGGCCCCCGGGAAAATGTTTGTGAGTACCCATGCTCTAGTGAGTGGGCATAGGTCAGCAGCATGGCATGTTCCTTGTTAGTGGCTAGGTTCGTATAGCTGGGTCCTGGGGTGGATGCTTCCAATGCTCTTCACCTTGCTGCTGTTTTTTTTCTCCAATGTCTCTGTGATCGCGTGCCACAGTACGAAAAAAGTGTTTTTCTGTGTGAACTTTTCTTGTTGGGTAGAATCCGCTGACAGGTGCTCACCACCAGGTGGCACTGCAGTAGTGATTGTGCAGGTTTTAATCAGCGGATTGTAGTGACATGTGTTCTGCAACAGGTGGCACCGCAGCATTAGATTTGTTCCGCTCACTCCGCTTCAGATTGACTGTGAGCTGGCTCAACACATACCTGTTAACTCACACGGTGCCAACGTGTGACACACAATATCGGCCTCCCGTTGAGGAGCCGATATCACACGGTGACAGGGAAAATGAGCTGAAAACCACTGTAAATAGTTGATTTCCAGCTCGTTTTCCTAGGCTTTGAACTGCCAACACCCATCAAGGGGTGTGAAAACACCCCAGGAAATAACAACACCAGCCTCAGCACGCTTTTATTTTTTGGAGGAGGAGGAGGGAGCTTGGGGGCAGGGTGGGGTTCAAAAGTGCCTCATAGGTACATCTCTGCACGAGGCCCTAACTCCTTCAAGGCCCCGCCCCCTCCTCACATGGTGAGATTGCATGGAGAGCCATCGGTGTTTCTAATGGGTAACTGCAGAGTGCTGGGCAGTGGGATTCCAGCAGTAGTTGTGGCAAAGGACCGCTAATCCTGCTAGCACGTGCCCATTTGTAGGATCATTTTCGTCAGTGTAGTGGCCTCACACATGGCCTTGGGGAAAAGTGCGCCATGCTGGACAGACAGGATACAGACCATTAGTTACTCAAAGTAGGTAAGGGCCTGAGCAGTCCCAAACCCCTTTATTTATCCTTTCTGCCAAGGTTGGCCTCCAAGTGTGTGTGACATCAGCCTGGAGGTATGCAATGGCTGGATGGCTCGCTACAGCGAGGATTGTCCAGCTCATGCCAAGTTAAAAGAAAAAACAATAAGTTCCATGAAAAACCATAAACTTAAAAACACTTGACATGAATCATCCCATGACGAGTAACTAAGTCCATAATACAGCTTCCCGTCGGAGAAGCGAAGAAAATCTTGACAGTTTACACTCTGGTGCTGCGGAAATCTGCCCACCCTTTATACATCACAAATACGTCACAGACACTTAACAGATAAATGACCTGAACATGCACATAGCACATGTTTCTTGTGTGGCTTAACAAATTAATATGTGTTGCACTTGACATCATTATTAAAGAGTGCAAGCACTGTAGGATAAGAGAATTTACACATATTATGTGTTTTTTCATAACCGATTGTGACATTAATTCAAGTCTTAATGAATTAAACCATCCTTACTTAGGAGAAAATGAACTCACTGTAAAAATGAAATTTGACTTTCATAATGTGTGCCTTAATACATTAAACAACACTTACTGTTTAGATAAGTGGATAGAAATCATCCTCATATATGTAGAATGTGATTTTTGCTTAAAAAGATAAAGAATTGGGGCATGGCCAGCTGTCGACGGGAATGGCCGCACGGTAGCTGAGCTCCGTCGTGCCACTCCCGATAAATCCGCCTAATACTGTCTGCCCCGGCCTAATTTTCGCCCAGAGTGCAGACACGATCTCCGGTACCATTACTTGAGGTGTGGTGCAAGTTTGAGACTCATCGGGCTCCATCGATGTTAGACGCTCCAGGCGCCGGACTCCCTGGACACGACTGCGCAGACAGGAAGTGCAGCCTTGCGGCGGCGGAGAGCAGCGCGACGCCGTGGTTGCAGCCTAGTCCGCGCGGGGACGTGCTTGCTGCTTGAACTGCCCCGCACCCGGAGCTTTGCTTTGAATATCTGCCTGCCTGCTGGGGTACAATCGCTGGCTCACGGACCTTGTTTCACAATCGCATCCGCCCTACCTTTGCTTTGCACCGCCCTTCGGCGCTTCCCTATTTCCAACGCATCGCGGGGCCCCGGGTCTCTGCGGCCCCCATCAGCCGCTTACCTTGCGGACAGTGACATCACTGAAGGCGCTTGGCTGCTACGACGTCCCTCTGCCTCGGAGACGCCCGCACTATCATCGCCGCGAGCCCCGAGTTTCTCTGGGCCGCCTTGCCATACGTCCTGTTGCATGCAGTGTGGGCTAGCAGGTGGGGATGCGCTGAAATCATCGGAGTCTGGTCAGTCGCGCTGATAGACTTTGGCTGGGCAGCAACTCTCTGGTGTCGCCTGTGGTGTCGGTGTCCAGTCAAGCTCCTGAGGGTGCTCCTTTGCTGATCGCCATCTTGCAGTAAGGGGGCTATCGTTTTGCTCAGGTTGAGGCTTGTGACAGATCGCTTTGGGCCCGATGACCATTTTGTCATTAGCCCAGTGGGAGGTACACGGCACCGGAGCCTCCATTTCCTTGAACGCTGCTAGTGTCGCTAGATCTACGCCTCTGGGAGTGTCAGTGGGGCGCCCTCCGGTGCTATACGGCCGGGGGTGAGGGCGGCGGGTGCCAAGACCGACAGGCCGCGTGAGGTCTCCCACGGCAGGCGGCGGTTAGTGGCCCTTCGTCCCGCCCCTTCACGGCCCTCTTCCTGCGGAGGCATCATGGCGACGGGCCGGAGTGGGCGCAATGCGGCACAGACCAAGCTGGACAAGTTTGCGTGGCAGAGGAGCCACGAGGACAAGCCGGGCAACGCTGTGGCCCATGAGAGTGAATCAGAACCCACCAACAAGGACCTCCTGGCGGCAATAACCACTGTGCGGACCTCTTTGAAGCACAAAATTGACACGGTCGCGACGGAGGTGGCCCTCATACGGGAGGACATGCGCAAAATGGCCGACCGTGTTGCGACCGTCGAGACCACCACGACGGAGCTGGTTACCGACACCACCCTCCTCAAGAAGCAGGTGGCCGAGCTGCGTTCATCTCAGGAGGCCCTTGCAGTTCAACTCGATGACTATGAAGGTAGGATGCGTCGCAATAATATCCAAATTTTGGGCATTCCGGAGCGGGCGGAGGGGCCTACCGCTGATCTCTATGTTGAGGAGCTCATCCTGAAGCGTCTGCAGCCGAGGGGTCTCTCCAAATGTTTCTCGATCGAGCGAGCCCATCGTGTGCCTGGAGGCAAACCTAAACCAGGTGCCCCCCCCGGTCCGCTCCTTGCCCGAGTGTTCAACTATCGTGACCGAGACTTGATCCTCCAAACAGCAAGGGTGGCACCCCCACTGACTGTTGAGAACAGTCTGGTTTCGTTTTTCCCGGATTTCACCCTGAGGGTCCAAAAACAGCGCCGGAGCTTCCTGGAAGTGAAACGGGCTCTCAGGGACCAGGAGATCAAATACGCCATGTTATTCCCCACAAAGCTTAGAATTGTATCAGATGGCAAACTGTGGTTTTTCACCCGTCCTGAAGATGCCTGGGACTGGCTCGAAGGCTGGCGCACGGTGGGCAAGAAATCCCACAAATCGACACCGAGCGCTGGGGAACTCAACGAGTGGCGACAACAACCTCGATCTCCGCCTCTCTCTGAAGCAAGCTCTCAGGGCCCTACGGGGTGACCATGTAAGACTGAACTCGTGTGAGTATTACTGGATGTTATCTTGGTTTGCAAGGTTATGATGTGGGTGCTGTCCACTTTGCGGGCTGTGTTTTCGTTCTATCTTCAGGGGTTGCCGAATGTACTCTTGGATTCTGAGTGATAGATTCTGCGTTTGCATGGACTTTGACGCACAGACTGTAGTGACTTCTGTTCTTTGAAAGTTAAATAATGGCTGCAGTACGTTTTATCTCGGGGTGTTGGGGCCGGGGCGGGCGCTTGATTCACTGTTTCCTGTTTTAGGGAGTGGGGCTGTACACGTCCCCGAAGTTGCTGTGGGTGGGCGACAGGCGCTCTGCAAGTTTGGGGTGGCGGGTGGTTTTAGACCCGTTCTGCAGGGAGGCGGGGTGGGGGGGGGCTGCTTGGGGGGATTGGGGGATTGTTGTTTTTGTTTTTGTTTTGTTTGGTACCGGTCTACGCTACTGTTCACCTCTCCATTCTTACACTTGTTTCCACTGTCATCGACATACGTGACATCGGCCTAAGCTGTTCACGGCCATGCTTGGTTATCCGGCACCATTTGATCCCCATTGACCTGATGTGATGGCACGTGGTCTGACGCTCAACATGTCCACTTGGAACGTTAACGGTCTGGGGGACAAAATAAAGAGAGGCATTGTGTTGCAATACGTTAAGCGTCATGAGCTTGATCTGGTGCTCATACAGGAGACACATCTGGTTGGGAATTCCTGTGGCGCCCTGAACAGGAAAGGGTACAAAATGGTGGTCCATTCCGGCTTTACCTCGGGATCCAGGGGGGTGGGGATTTTGTTACGAAGGGGTTGTCCCTATATCATCCACAACACCTGGACTGATCCTCAGGGCAGATACGCCGCGGTCTCGGGCTCCTGGGAGGGGCGTGTTGTTAACGTCGTCTCTGTGTATGCCCCCCCCGGACTACAGCGCCCGACGCTGCGTGACCTGGGTACCCTGCTATTAGACCTCCCGCTTGGGGTGTTGGTGTTGGGAGGGGATTTTAATCTCACTATGGAGGGTTCTCTGGACCATCTCCCTCCCCGAGGGGACCCGCCGAGAGGTTCATATTTGTGGGAGTTTGCGAACGCCCTGGGGGTTGTAGATGTCTGGCGGTGGTTCAACCCGTCCCACACCCGTTTCACGTTTCAATCTGGGGTGCACGGTAGTCAATCGCGGATTGACTACCTATTCACTCAGGCCCAAGACGTTCATCTTTTTACGAAGACCAGCTGCCTGGCCCGTGGGATCTCCGACCATTCTCCCGTCCTGGCGACTCTGGGTTCTCGTGGTGGGGGACGTCCCAGCACCATTTCCGTATACCCATGGGCACTAAAAATTCCAAACATCAAAGAGGCTCTCCGCAAAGACACCGAATATTATTTCACTGAAAACACCGGCTCTGTCGACTCGGCAGTGACGCTATGAGGGGCCTTCGGGGCAGTCATAAAGGGCAGGGCTTTGTCGCTTATGGTGGGACACAGGGCGGAGCGATCCAGGAGAATGCTGGAGCTGGAGGCAGATGTCTAGGCTCTGGAGGAGTTGGTCGCTCGGGACCCCAACCACGCCACGTGTCATAACCTTGCGATTAAGAGACAAGACTATCGGCAGCTTCTCTTTGATGACGCCGCGGCGCGCTCTCTGGCCTCCCGGCACAGGATCTATGAGCAGGGTGAGCGGACAGGTAAACTCCTGGCGTGGCTTGAGCGACGGGAGCAGGCGGCTAGATGGGTCTGCGCGATAGCAAATTCTGAGGGTACTCTTTTTACTGACCCCCAACAAATCGCTGACACATTTGCCAGTTATTATGCGGGTGTCTACACTAGCTCTCCCACGTCTCAGGCCCCGCTGTCGGCTGACCTCCTGGTTACTATCGACGTCCCCACTATTTCCCTACCACACAGAGAGACCCTGGAGGCTGACATTACAGTGACGGAGGTCCAAAAGTCTATACAGGATGTCCGCTCCGGTAAAGCTATGGGCCCCAACGGGATTCCCATTGAATTATTTAAACCCATGTCAACTTTGTTGGCTCCCCACCTGTTAAATTTTTACACTGAATGTTTCGAGTCGGGGGTCCTCCCCGCAGAGATCTGAACCGCAGCCATCGTGGTTATTCACAAACCAAACAAACCTGTTGAAGAGTGCAAATCGTATCGCCCCATATCTCTTTTGACGGTCGAGGCTAAGATCCTGGCCAAAATCCTGGCGAATCGACTCCTCCATTATATTACTGATCTGGTCCACCCGGATCAATCAGGGTTCATGCCGGGGAGGAATACGGCTCGGAACTTGCGTCGGGTCCATGGGGTCCTCGGTAGGCTCCACACCCTGGAGGAGGACGCGATACTGCTATCCTTGGATGCCTCTATGGCATTTGATACCATTGAGTGGGACTTTCTTTTTGCTGTCCTGACTCGCCTGGGGTTCGGGCCTAATCTGATACGCTGGATCCGGTTATTGTATACTCACCCGACTGCCCATGTTGTTGTCAATAATCATCGCTCCGCCACTTTTGAGCATCATCGGGGCACGAGGCAGGGCTGCCCCTTGTCGCCGTTACTCTTCGCCCTTGTTTTAGAACCGCTTGTGGTGTGGGTCCGAGGTGATCCAGTGATACGGGGGCTTAAGTGGACGGCGAGTCACGAGGATCGTATCTCGCTTTACGCTGACGATATCCTCCTCTATTTGGCTTCCCCTGCGAAGTCGCTGCGGCGGATGCTTCATATTTTTCACATTTTTGGCGTCCACTCTGGATATCTGATAAACTGGTCCAAATCCCAGATGTATGCGCTACGGGGTCCCCCCCCCCGGCGAGTCCTCGGGGCTATGAGATACCGGTGGCTCCCCAGGGTTTTCGATATTTGGGTATATTCGTCACTCCTGACGCCGATCTCTTTTTCGACAAAAACCTACTTGGCCCTCTTCAGCGTTTTAAATCCGACGCCGTACATTGGCGCTCTCTTCCCCTGACTCTCCTTGGGCGTGCGTCCCTGTTTAAAATGCTCGCACTCCCGCGTTTCCTTTATGCCCTGCAGAATACCCCCACCCCGATCTCAGATTCTTATTTTTCCCAAATTGACGGTGTATTGCGGGACTTGCTGTGGGAGGGCCGTACGCCGCGCATAGCAATGAATAAACTCACCATGGGCTGGTATGACGGGGGCATCGGCCTACCGGATCTTAGACTGTATTATCAAGCGTCCCAGCTGATCGCCGTTAATAGATGGGTGTTCGATCCCATGACGAGCCTAATTTCCGCACGGACCACTGGCTCATGGGGCGAGGCGGGTATAATAGAGCGCTCTACACCAATCCCCGCAAACTCAACTTAACATGGCCCACGGCGCGTACGGTCGAGATTTGGCACAGTGTCACCAAACGGTTGGGTTGGCACAAGCGACTTACGAAAGCAACCCCTTTATGGGAACCTGATGTTCTGGGCCATCTTAGCTCTTGTCCAGGGTTTGACAAATGGGATTTAATCAGAATTTCCACGGTAAGAGACCTCTGGGTTAAAGGGAAACCGGCCTCGTTTACAGAGCTCCAAGCTAAATACCAATTGGCTCCATCTGAGACGTTTAGATACTTGCAGATTGCCCATGCTGTGTCCTCCGCCCTGCCTAAGGATGGCCCCCTCCCTGACTCGTCCCCTCTGGAAGACCGGCTATTGTTGGACCCTATGGATTGGAAGGCCATCTCACTCACATACAGAAAACTGGTTAACAACCGTGCTGACCCGATGTTGAAACTGAGGGGGGGTGGGAGAGGGATGTGGGAGAGTTGGAGGACGACATGTGGCGGGACGCCTTGGCCTCGCCTCGAGAGGTAGCCATCCCCATGCGCCTGCGGCTCCTCCAGTTTAAGATCCTTCACCGGGCATACTTTGATGCCAAATTATTGTTCAGATTAGGCAGACGCCCTGATCCACTTTGCCTCAGACACTGTAACCAAGAGGGCACCTTTATTCATATTTTATGGGACTGTCCACGTATCCAGGACTATTGGGGGAAAATTGCCCGCCAACTTGAGAGGGCGGGAGGCACATCCCTTGGGTTATCTCCTCAGCTGTGCTTACTCAATATTTGGGAGGCGACGGACCTTACACAAGCTGAACAAGCGTGGGCCTCTATGGGCCTTATTATCGCGAAACAGAATATTGCGCAGAAATGGGGGGGTGGAGGCGGTCCCGCTCCTGGTTGACTGGGCGAGGGATATGGACATCGCCATGGTTGCCGAAAAGTCAGTATTCAAGGGATGGGGTTGCCCCAAGAAATGGGATCAGAAATGGGAAAAATGGAACAGATACAGAGGGGACATTTGCATCTCCCCGACAGTGGAGTTGCAGAGGGAAAGGCGAACACTGATGGCCCAGCTGACGGCGGAGGTGCTGGCCTCCCCCCCTTAGGTGTGGTGTTCTTGCTTTCTGTGGCCCCAGCCACCTGTTGCAACATGTTTGTATTCCCTGGATAGCGCTGTCTCTTATTGCTCCCTGTAAATTGTATGTTCGTATTGCTCTGCCTGAATCCCTATTCCATCAAGGGGTAACTGTCACTATGATGATGTATGTATTGGAGGAGGGATTTATTACAGTGAGTTTGTTTTGTATGTACCGGTACCCGGTTGTTGTTTATCTAAAATAAAAAACAGTTATTAAAAAAAAAAAAAAAAAAAGATAAAGAATTTATGTAATGTGTGCATTAATATTTCATATATTTGATTAAAATGTAGTTCTTAGCCATACTGTCACATGATTATTTTGAAGACTTACTGAATGTTACATGTAATTTGAATCTAATGTGCTAAAACGTATATTTCATGTGTGTTTAAAAGTGCACACGCATATTAAATGTGCACCATTGAGGTTAATGCTTTAACTTGTCCTAAGTAGGCCTGTATTTCACGGTGCTGAATAAATATTGTTTTCTATTTTCTGCTAACATGACATTTCTTTTAGATATTCACATGCATTGTTAGTTGTGGAATAGATACATTACTGTATTAGAGATAGAGAAAAGAGCCTGAGAAGAAGACCTTGATGAAGGAACATAGGGAACCAGAGGGATAACTGAGAGACCTATTGAGAAAGTGTTGCGATTTCCTTGTGCGTTAGAAGAAGATGTTGTTCCCATGTCCAGTGTGGGATAACCTGCCGATGTTACAGTCCGCAACATGAGAAATGGATAAGAACATTGGACCCCTGATGATACGTACAAAGGGTGCGTTATCGAGTAGACTTTGGGCCATATGTATCAAAAAAGAGTTTTGCGATTCTCAAATTGCGATTTTTAGCGAATCGCAATCAGAGAATCGCAAAATGCAATGTATGTAGGATTTGCTAAAAAGTTTGCGAATCCTACATATTCCTTATTTGCGAATCGCAAATTGAGATTCACAAATAAGGAATACCTTCCCATTCATTCCTATGGACTAGGAGGCCCATAGGAATGAATGGGAAGACATTCTCAATTTGCGATTACCAATTAGAAAATCGCAAATTGAGAATGCAATTTCAGGGTTGCAAGGGTGCCAAAAGGACACCCTGTTGCACCCCTGAAATATGCATGTGTGCACATTTTGCGCACATACATGCCCTAAGGGCATGTATGTGCGACATATGGCACTTTTAAAAATCAAAAAAGTGCTTTTTTAAGGAAAATCGCAAATTACCACCAACTTGAAGTTAGTGGTAATTTGCAATTCCTTAAGGCCAAATAGCAAATTTCTGGTGCTTCCAGAATTGCATTTAAGGAATCACAATTTGCAATTCCTTAATTGCATTCGCAAAATAGAGAATCGCAAATTTTGCAATTCTCTATTTTGCGATGGCCTTTTGGGATGAGACATCCCAAAAGGCTTTTTCCAATTCGCAAACGGGCCGATTCTGAGAATCTGCCCGTTTGCAAACGGGAAAAAGGCTTGATACATATGGCCCTTTGTGTGTTATAATTTAGTGTTCACCCAGTTTGAGATTCAGATTCTCTCTTGGAGCCCTCCAGACCCCTCTCTGCAGTTCCTTTTCGACATCCCTTCAGAGACTTTTCCTTGAATGCTTAGAACACTTAGAGAGGTTTAGACATCTATCCCTATTTTGATTCTTTCCTAAGTGTGGCTTAAGCTAACACTTATTCTCTGATCCATAAAAGACTCTTGACAGAGTTTCTGAGATGCTGACACCTTCTTTACATATTTTTCTTTGCTTTGCTTTAATTTCCTTTATGGAAATTCCTGATTGAGACTCTTGGGATTTTTGAACCATCCTTTAGCATGAACTCTATCCAAGTTAGTCTAGATTAATTCATGCATAGACAACAGAACTTGAGACTCTTCTCTGAGTATCAAGTGGTACTTCTAATCTTTTGTATTGCTGTGACTGAATTGCTTGTTTGCCTTATATTAGTTCACCTTAATTTCTTCTGCAGGTCCTGGACTGCCTGTTGCTATTTTGTATATCTATAGCATGGTTTTAAGAGTTGTGTACCTTAACTTGATTTTAAATTTGTAATAAACTTTCTTTACCCATAGCTACTGATTCTTGATCCTCATTGTGTAGTCAAATGGGTTGCACTGTTAATTGAATTTAATTGATGTTAATGCTAACTTCCGTCACCTCTCAGTTGGAGAAAAATGTCCATTGGAGGAACAATGGTAAGCAAGTGGGCCCAGAAAATGTGATCAAATCGATCCTACTTTACATCACTCCCTACAAAATTAAACAAAATTATTCAATGCCCTGGAACAAGCATGTAACCATCATGTTTTTAAGAGTTGTGCAAGAAAAGAGTAGTCACATTCAGTACAAGCATATAACCCCTCAACCTTGACTAGAACAGATGGGATAATCCTCACCTCTGTGTCCCAGAAGTTACAATTCATTGAAGATAATTCCATACTTTCAGACTTCCAAACAGGATTCCGTCCAGGAAGAGGCATAGAATCTCCCCTTGTTGCCATCAGGGATGACCTTAAGAACACAGTTGACCAGTACTGGGTTGCTGCTCTACTTCTCTTGGACCTCCCAGCTGCCTTTGACACGGTTGACCATGACACTCTAATACAAAGACTCTACGAAGCCGGCATAGAGGGGACTGGATCACATCCTACCTTCACAACAGAACTAATGTCATCCATACCCCCCTTACTCTTCCAAACTGTTCTTCACAAAAGCAGTGGTCCCTCAAGGCTCTATCATCTCCCCCATGCTTTTCAACATTTACGTGAAGTCATTACCAGCAGTGATCAATCAATTTCACCTCACATGCTATAACTATGCAGATGACACACACATACTTGTTAAACTGGAAAGCCCCAAAGACATTGGAAACTCACCAATTTTCAGTTGTCTCAGAGCCATGGACCAATGGATGACATGGAGCCATCTGAAATTGAATGCTTCCAAAACGGAAATACTCAGGTTTGGTGACTGGAAAAATTATGACACACTCGCCACCTGGCGTGATGATCTGGTAACACCACCTAAAGTATCAAAGGCAGTAAGAAACCTCAGAATTACCATGGACTCCAAGCTATCAATGAAGGCCCAAGTGGACAAACTAGCAAGATCATGCTTCGTTATTATAAAAACTCTGTGACGCATCTTCCCTCTCCTGGGATTTCCACACAAGGCCCCAGCTACTATCGCTCTTGTTCTGTCTAAACTCGACTACGCCAATATCCTCTACCACAGATCACCTTTAACAATTATGAAAAGACTACAATGAATTCAGAACTCTGCTGCCAGACTGCTCTTACATGTAAAGCCACAAACCCACATCTCCCCTGCCTTGAAAGCCCTACATTGGTTACTGGTTGCCAGAAGATCCACATTCAAGCTGCTTTGTATCACCCACAAAGCAATACATGCAACAGGACCACTCTTCATTGGGAATAAAATGACAAAATCCATTCAACAAAGGAACCTCCGATCTAGATTGGCACCTCGCCTCAAAATCCCACCATACAAAAAAAAACATACGTGGCACAACTATCTCTGTTCAAGCAGCTAAACTATGGAACTCTTTACCCCCGAACATAAGATCCACGGATAACTACCTTATCTTCAGAAGACTACTCAAGAGTTGGCTCTTGCCCACATAACCACCATACACAAACATAAACATACAGCATATCCCTCGGTATTTAAGCATTCATTTGGACTATAGATGTATACCTACATATGTGTATTGCTTTATATAAATGTGTAAAAAAAAAGAAATATGTTTTTAAATATATAGATATTGGTTAGTTCTGCTTAACAAATGTATATATTATTTATAATTATATTATTCTATGTTTAACATGTATATGGGTGACTGCATAACTAAGTAAATCTTTTATCATAACTATCTACAATTGCTTCACTATTGAATTACAAAAAAATAATAATAAAAACATACATTAACTTGCAACCCTTGAAAGTCTGAGTTTATTAAATACAATATAAATCTACATATATTACCTTCCTTATACATATATACCTTCCATGTACTTATGTATCTTTATATTTATTACTTTGCTTCTAATTTAGTATCTCCAATGCACTACCCTATATCTCACCCTATACCTCTCGCAGTATATCCTTTACCTCCACTCTGACTCATCTCAAACCTCATTCTACTACTCTCTCCAATGCACTACCCTATTTCTCACCCTCTACCTCTCTCAATATATCCTCTACCTCCACTCTCTCACTCATCCCAAACCCATTCCACTACTATGATCGCCAAAATAACCCTTTCTAGACTCTTCCCTCCTCTATCCCTCCTTGCATCATCTCATACCTCTTTTACTATTCAGATCTCCCAAACAAGCCTTTCTAAACCCTTCCCTCTGACTCTTCCCCCTCCACCTCCTGTTTACTTATCCCAAACCTCCTCCTACTGCTATGAACTCCCCAAAAACATTTCTAGACACTTCCCTCTTCCATCCCTCCACTATCCCTTTCAATCCATACAACAGACTAACATGTCCACCGCTCAAATTAATTTCATATTTCCCAATACTAATTCACCACTAATCCTTTTGGGTTTCTGGAGTAGCGTGCTACTCACCGAAAAGCACTTCAACACCTCATCAGGGGTATCAAGCGCTATATAAATACAAACCCTTCCCTCTTCTATCCCTCCACTATACTTTTCAATCCAAATAACAGACTACCATGTCCACCGCTCAAATTAATTTTATATTTCACTATACTAATTCACCACTAATCCTTTTTGGGTTCCAGAGTAGCGTGCTACTTGCTGAAAAAACCCTTTGATGCCTTGTCAGGGTTGGTAAGTGCTATATAAATGCAATTACAATTATTAAATCAAAACTTTAGTCACAAAGCTAGGAAATTTGACATTCTATGTCAGGACTATACTAGCATAGAATTATGCTTGTTGAAAGTGATGGAGCAGGGGAAACGAAATAATTTTGTACCCCCTGGAAGTTAATGACCCCATAACTATTAATGATACTAACCGTTTGAAAACGCATGAACTAACCAACAAATGCAAACCTTTATTAAACAGTACACGTGGGCAACATGCTGATTTGTGCAAAATCTAATTTACTTACAAATGTGACGCTAATTAACGTAAGTATTGTGATTTGCGTAGTAAATAGAGTAAATTGCATGATTTGTGTTGCGTAATAGAATTGTATTGTGGCAAAGAATGCAGATGGTAAGTAAAATGGCTTTAAATGTCGCTTCTGCTAGGTAATATCTAACACGGGTCTTTAGAATGACGGGTGGTAAACAGAAAGGCTTATTTTCCATATTTTAATTTCTATTGTGTTTGTTTTATATTAGTTTCATTCGGGCCTGCTAGGCCATGCTTCTAAAATGGCCGCTGGAAAGGACGAGATCGGGTGCACTGAATAAAATGGCCCCTGCGCGAACGCAGAATGAAAGCTCCAGTCACGTGTATGCGGCCTGTGCTCGGAGTGAGAGTTGTCAAGGCCAATCTGACCTGCAACGAGGAGCGTGCCAAGTGTTCAGCATATATGCCTGGGAACGAATGGGAAAAAGCCGAGTGACAATGGATGAACTAATGTGTGACCATCAAAGATCGTTACAAAATGGATTAACAAATTGGACTACTTTTGACACTGCGATCATGAGACTTATTGTATGCTTTATTGTCCCCAAACCAGTTCGAACAAGGAGGGCGATGAGGTGACCATCACCACCCCTCCAATGGACCAATTAGCGTGATTCTTGCCCCTAAAGATTGCAACTTTTAAGTGTAGAGAGCCAGAAAATAGGGTATAAGAGAGTCTGCTCTTACGTTGTGAAGGACCCTCCTTGCTTTTCATTTTTTTCACCTTGATGCTGCGAGAGATTCTGTCATTTTGGACTCTGAACTTTGACTGGGGAAGGAACGAGACCGTTGCGGGAATTTACCCGGGAGGATTGCGTCCGAGGAGGTTAGTGGGACAGTCAGTCAGTTTGGGAGTCCTATCCTGTGATCTGCGGTTCATCTTTCTTTCCTAATGAACCATTCTTGTCATCGTCCTAAGGCCGAGGGTAATGAATATTTCTCATCCTTATTTTGACTTTTACTTAAATGCTTACTGATTTAATAAATGTTTTTGCCTAATAACGAGTTTTACCTTAGCATAAGTTTTATCGAAATTCTTTAGGCAAACACTAAATGAGTCTGTGGTTCTTTAATTTAAATTGTGAATTATAAAATGTTAAAGGTTTTAATTGTGATTGAGCTGGTCTTAATCACCATCAACTAATTCTACTAGTTGGTCCATCGACCGAATAGCGGAGTGCCTTGATGTTTAGAACCGACAGGATCCGAAGTTTATGTATATAATGTATAGGTTATAATTCTGTCGTTTTAATAAGGTAGCCCGCTTGTCCAGCAACTCATTTTTCCTTAGGTGTATAATCCAGAGATTGAATGAATGTATGTATGCGGTGTCATGGGCCCCACCGACATAAGGTTTTAAGTGATAAAGGTTGCGTAAGTGTTTCCTCTGGATTGATGACATAAGGAGAAATTTATATTAGTCACGCTGGATCAGATTTCTTGGTAGCAGAGTTATGGTTTCTATAGATTAGTTTGGTGATTATTGATTATTGATTTATTCATGTCTAACACTTTATGTCGAGTTTGTATTACGTTATGTGTAAGTCGGAATTTTGAAGCTTCCAGGAAGTAGGAAGTGGACACGTGTGGCAAGAGAAGTCACACGGAATTGTGCATTGTCTGATTTCAAATTGGTGATAACACAGGACTGTGTTATGTTAGGGAAATTTCACGTATGAATTGTATTTGAGTGAAATAGCAACAGTTTTTCTTGTGAAACTTTGGCCTTAATTCTCAGGAGCAGTATAGTCTCCACATGTGTTTTAACCCCAGAGAAACGGGTTTACCTCTTGCTTGAAAGAAGGGTAAGGTAGAGAGAAGTACTACACTTATTGAACGAAACAATATTCTTGTAAGTTAGAATAAACTATCTCTTTTGTTTAGAGAAACAGACAATGGTAATGTGTTTTACGTTGTAACTAATCGATTTAGTCAAAAAGAAAAAGTTAAGAAAAGTGCTGATAATTTTTGTAAAGGAGGGGTCAGTAGAAACAGGAGTGGAGCTGACGTCAACAAAAACCGCGCTGGTATTGGCCAGTTGTGGAAGAACGAAGAGCTTTCTGATTGGTGCATTAGTGTGAAGACGCGCTGGTATTGGTTAGTGTGAGAGTGACGTAAAGCTTTCGGATTGGTGCGTTGGTGTGAGACGCGCTGGGATAGGTCCGAATAGCTGAGCAGTAGAAAGAACAGAGTGGTGAAGAATTGCGTAAATTTGTTTTGAGAAAAAGAACAGTGAAATATGGCTTATTATGAGTATGGTAGAGAGAAACCGCCATGGTTTGCGAAGCTTAAAAACTTTTTCAAGAAAGACAAGAAGGTTGTGACTAGGGAAGGAGAAGTACTTCCTCCTCCGAAACGCCAGCATCTCATATGATGTTGAAATATGGATATCATACTTGCATTTGGTTGGAAAATTGGGCGAAATATACCCAAGGCGATGGAGTATTGGCATTTCTAGAAAATGGTTCGTTTAGCACCGCACTACTTCGAAATTTGAGAGAAAAGATGATGAAACTTGAACCGAGACCTAGACCGACACAGTTCGAAGCCTTAGGTGAATGGGAAGATGAGATGTATGAAAGGGAAAGACACAGAGGTGCAAAGAGTTATAGTTTAGTTCATGGAAGAGTATGGGGTTTGAATCATGAAGACAGGATGAGACGATGGTGGTATGCTAACATGGTATGTTTCCTGTCAGAACAGTTGAAGAACTTGCAGGGAAAAAGTGTACGGAGAAAAGGAAGCATGCAGTAACAGAGAGGTATGGGTATGAAGTTAGCGACACAGAGGATGAGTTGCTGGAGGACATTTTAAATAAAAGACCCCCTCCATATCAACAGGATTCTGCGGTGGTGACACCAAATGCACCGCCAATGAGAACTGTAATAAATCAAAGTCCCGAACAAATGTCTGAAATGAATAGTCCATTTAATAAACTAGAAACACCACAGACTGTGAAACATGATAATGGTAATACAGCTGAATTAGCCAGAACCACAAGAGAGTTGACTGAAAAGATAAGAGAACTGACAAAGAATATGGAAGCCGTGACTGTGCCAGTAACTATAGGGCCAGTAATCCCAGTATTTGAAAATCAAATGATAGATGAACACTCCTTAACAATTCCATTAAATTCCAGTATGCAAAGAGTAAGAGAAGGGATGATTCCAGAAAATAGAGAGAAAGAAGATTCTGTTGGTCCTTTTAGGTCAAGTCCACCTGTAAATTTGACAATTAATGAGAGTCAGATAAATAGAATTCCTATGGGAGCCGAGTCAGCAACTGAAACACCAGAGAGAAGTGCAAGTTGGGCAGAAGTAAATAAAACCCCTGTGGGTCCGACTGCAGAAGAATTAAATGACTGGGTGAGGAGCTTGCAGAAAAAGGATGCTGAACCACAACTGTTGGATGTGGTCAGATTAAAGATAGATATGGAAGAATTGATTCTAGGGACTATTGGTACAGATCGATTGAAGTCCTATCAAGATGATGAATTAATGTTTATGTGTAAAAGCGTCACTTGGAGAGCTAGGAACTTGCATGAAAAATTGGAAGAAACAGCGAATGAACTAGGAGTAGAATTTGGAAAAATTAGAGGATTGCAGAAACCGTACAGGGTAGATTTTAGTGAAAAGGACATAGAAAATCTGAACACTTCAGGACGACTAACACAGATAAAAGAACTGATTGTGTTACTGAGAAAATGGGGAGATGTAGACAAATGGAGAAGTAGGTGGATAAGAAGAAAAGAGGGAACGACTGATAAAGCATCATTGGCATTTCCAGTAAAAGAGAAAGAACTAACGGTAATGGAGTGTCCAATGAGAGAAACTCCAGGAGGAAGTTATGTACATGTCCCATGGTCCAGACAAGATATATTGTCATTTACAAATGATTTTCCAAGATTGAGAGAAAAACCTGTAGAATGGTATAGACAGGTAGAAAGGTTTGTAAAAGTTTCAAAAGTGTTGTGGGAAGATTTGGATGGACTGTTTGAGATTGTTGTTCCAGCAGATTTATGGACAGAGTGTAAAATTACAATTGACTGGCCGAAGGAAGAATATCCTAGAGATGCAAAAACAGGAGCCCCAGGTTCAGAAGTAATGAGAAAATATGAACAGGCAATCACGTTTCTGAAAAATAAAATCCCACCAAAAGAAACGGACTGGGTAAAGATTGATAGAACAACTCAGGAGAGTAAGGAATCTGTACATGCCTACTACGAGAGATTGCTTTTGGTCTTTAAACAGTATAGTGGTTACGCGAACTTGAGTGAAAAAGACATGATTCATTTTGTGTATAGATTTGTATATGGTCTAAGACCTGAGATAAGTGAAATGATTAAGCAGCATATGTTGTGTTGGCAGAATAGCACAGTAGATGAGGTATTACGGTATGCAAAATATTGTAGTGACGATATTGAGTGTAGACAGCGTAAACTCAAGGAAAAGGCAATGTGGGCACAAGTAAAGGTTGCAGAAAAGCAAGAAGCTCAGATGAATAATCAGTCTAGTGATGCAGGACAGACCAAGTCCAAACCGAATATTGGTAAGGGAAAAGGTCAGATGAGTATAGAAGAGGCTAAAAAGAAATGGCCATGTCATAATTGCGGAAAATTAGGGCACTGGAGAAACGAGTGTAAATTTCCTCCGAAAGTTAATGCAGAAAATCAATCATTGAATCCACAGGTGCAGAATGAGGTGAGTTACCAACAGCCGCAACAGCAGCAGGTAGTTACTCAACAGTGTCAGGTGCCGCAACCACCTCTTCCAAAGAGTGTAAATCCTCAAAGATACAGTACAGAGGCAGGATTCTACGGAGGAGAGCAGGTAACAAAATTGCCGCGCGCAGCTGCAGTTTCGCAGTATTGGTTACGGCAGGATGGAGATGAATCGGATGAAAGTTAATGACGGTGCCTAGGAGAGGAAGAAGAGTGCGTGCTTGGCGCAACTCTAGAGGTAGATCAGTCAGGTCCATTTGTGGATTGAAAAGTGAATGGTGTAAATGTTACATTCCTTGTGGACACTGGTGCTACCCGTTCTACTGTTAGATCAGTGGAAATCCCAAACCTTCCTCTCTCAGGAGAATATATCCAAGTTGTAGGTGTTTCGAACAGGCAGATTAAAACCCCTCTTACAAAACCAATAGAGGTGGAAATTGGACCATTCAAAGAGATGCATCGCTTTGTGGTGTGTGATTGTAGTCCGGTAAATTTATTAGGACGCGACCTGCTTTGCAAAATGAATTGTACCATCTACTGTACTCCAGATGGTATTGCTTTTCAGACACCAGATGAGGATGTTCTGTATAAAATGACAATGGCAGAACTAGAACCAGGAGAGAATGATGTGTTTCCTGTGTTTGATGTGGACAAAATCCCTATTGAATTGAAAGGAATAGTCAGGTCTGATGTGTGGGATTTCACAGGCGAACATATTGGACTGATGAGAGGAGTTGATCCTATAAAAATTACTGTAAGAGAAGGAACGAATTACCCAAATACCCCGCAGTACAAATTAACGCCAGAAATTATTGAAGGAATAACACCTGTAATTAATAAGATGATTGAACAAGGAATTTTGAGAGAAATAATGAGCAGCCCATGTAATTCTCCTATAATGGGATTGAAAAAGCCAAATGGAACATATAGGATAGTACAAGATTTGAGGAAGGTAAACAAAATTGTTATTCCTTGCTGCCCAATTGTGCCAAACCCTGCTGTAATACTGCATCAAATCCCTCATGATGCAGAATGGTACACAGTTATTGATTTGTGCCATGCATTCTTTTCTATTCCATTGCACCCTGACAGCCAGCCATTATTTGCGTTCCGGTTCGGAGAGCGTATTTTGGCATGGTGCCGAATTCCTCAAGGGTATACAGAAAGTCCTTCAATTTTTAATCAGATTCTAAAGAAATCCTTAGAAGATTTAAAAATGCCTGAAAAATCTGTGATGGTCCAATATATTGATGACCTATTAGTGGCATCAAAGACCAGAGAAGCATGTGTTACGGACACAATTGCTTTATTGAATCATTTGGCAGAAGGAGGACACAAGGTGTCCCCATCAAAACTGCAATTTTGTCAACAAGAAGTACAGTACCTAGGTCATAAGATTGAGAAAGGGATGCGAAAAGTGACAACAGAAAGGATAAGGATTATCAAAGGAATGAGAGCCCCAATGACACAGAGAGAGGTGAGAATGTTCCTTGGAATGGTTGGTTATTGCCGACAGTGGATAAGTGGATTTTCATTGATTGCAAAACCTTTACAGCGATTGACAAAGAGGGATGTCAAAGATCCGATTGAATTGGATGAGGAGGAAATGAAGGCTTTCGAGGAGCTGAAAACAAGTTTGTGTGAGGCACCAGCATTGGGAATGCCTGATTATGAAAAAGAATTTGAGCTGTATTGTAGCGAGAGGGACGGATGTGCACTTTCAGTATTAGTGCAAAGGCATGGAAAAATGAAATGACCAATAGCCTATTTTTCAGCTGTTTTAGACCCGGTAGCAAAAGCGTTGCCTGGATGTCTGAAAGCAGTAGCTGCTACTTGTGTGAGTCTGGAAGAGAGTGAAGGCATTGTGATGGGATATCCTTTGAGAGTATATGTACCACACTCAGTCGAAATCCTTCTGACCCGAACAAAAACCCAATTCATGACACATAGTCGGCTGACTAGGTATGAAAAAGTGATCTTGGGTGCAGACAATATAACCATTGTAAGATGCACGAGTGTGAATCCTTCCACTTCACTGCCAGATGAAGTAAATGCAGAAGTCAAAGATGATGTTGATCATAAGTGTTTGGATGTGCTTGAATTTTGCACAAAGCCTCGCCCTGATATCAGGGATGAACCTCTAAAAGAGTCAGATTATGTGATGTTTGTGGACGGGTCATGCCTGAGAACAAGTGAAGGAGTTTTAAGTGCTGCGTATGCTGTATGTACGGTGGCAACCATAATGGAAGCATCCTGTTTGAGAGGAATACGTTCAGCCCAAGTTGCTGAACTGATTGCTCTGATTCGAGCGTGCAAACCGGGAAAGAATTTCCGAATTACTGTGATCACAGATAGCCAGTATGGCTTCGGAGTGGTCCACGATTTTGGACAGATCTGGTCCCAGAGGGGATTCCTGACTTTGCAGTGGTAAAATGCGCTGCTCACAAAAACGGAACTGATTACATTGCAGTGGGAAACAAATTCGCTGACGAATTAGCTCAATATTGTGCCAGAAATATGACCTCAATGAATCGGAGAAGGGAAAAAGAGAATGTTTCATGTCCCTTGCTGTTTACTAACACAGTTGAAACCTGCAATGAGGTAAAACAATTGCAGGAAGAAGCAGGTGATGAGGAAAAAGATGGTTGGATAAAAGCAGGTTGCAGACAAAGAGAGGACATAAAGTCTGGGTTTACAGAGATGAAAGACCAGTTATGCCTGATAGCATGATCTCTAACATGGCACGGATGTACCATGGACAAGCACACATTGGTAGGGATGCCATGATCAGACTTTTCAGACAGACCTGGTACAACCCAAAATGTAGGGCTATAGCTGAAAGCCTTTGTCAAAGATGTCTTATATGCCAACAGATAAATCCTGGAAGGAAGACAGTAGTGAGTCTGGGAACAATAGGACGTGAAGGAGGTCCTTTTACCAGAATGCAGTTAGATTTTATTGAAATGCCCCCAAGCAACAGATTGAGGTATGTCCTGGTGGTCGTCTGTTTGTTTTCTCGTTGGGTGGAGGCCTATCCGACAAGAATGAATGATGGAGTTACTGTAGCTAAGCTCCTACTGAGAGAATTAATTCCTAGATATGGCTTTCCAGTAACGATAGAAACAGATAGAGGAACACATTTCCAGAATGAAATCATCCAACTGATATGTGAAGCACTAGACATTCAACAAAAACTGCACTGTGCCTACAGACCAGAGGCTTCTGGAGTGGTAGAGCAAGTAAATGGTATAACAAAGAATAGGTTAGGGAAAATGTGTCAAGCCACAGGACTCAAATGGCCCGACGCCTTACCATTGGTGCTGATGAGCATCAGAAGCATACCTGACAGGAAAACAGGTCTGAGTCCTCATGAAATAATAATGGGACGAGCAATGAGACAAGCACACGTACCTGTCAACAAACTGCTGACTATAACTGATGATCTCGTATTGGACTATTGCAAAGGATTGGCTGATGTGGTGCATTCTGTGTTTCATCAGGTTGGACCGGATGCGACCACTCTTGAAAGAAAACCAGATCATGATTTGAGTCCAGGTGTTAAGAACAAAACACAATCATGAACATTCTGCGCCATCTTGTCTGATGAAAGTTCCTACGTGCACATAAACTACAGTCATTCTGATTTACCACAGCCATTTTGTACTCTGTTGGTCACCTTCATTTCACCCTGTCCTCTAGCAGCCTTCTGACTCTCTGACCAAACCTGATATGTGTGCTGGGGGCTATAAACTATTTCCACGACAAACATCAACATCACCTGCTGCCTCAAACTCGTCTTTCCTCTCATCCCTGCACAAACGGGTTACAAATACCAAACAGACTCTTGCAAACATGGTTTATTGCACTACACACAGCAAGACTGGTTTTTGCCAACAATGGGACCTGTTCTTATCAACAGAACGGACTCTTAGATCTGGCCGGTCTCACTCGTTTTTAGACCCTGAAGCAAGGTCCAGCTGCAATTAAATTGTCTGTTTTTGACCTGGGTGGGAGGAGAGTTAATGTTGGGCTTGTGTAACCATGTTGATAAAACAATGTCAGGCTTGTGTGACAACCTGCCCGGGCGGAGACTCCAAGCTTGTAACCATGATAAAAGAAACAAATACATTGTGTAAAACTGTATAAAAGGAAGAGTCAGAAGCATTGCCAGTAGAACACCTCCCTGAAGACATCCTGGTGTCAGCAGTTGACGTGGTCTCCTCTAAGAGTAATAAACCTTTTTCTTGCCTTCCAGCTTCCAGCGCCTGCCTCGTTATTTTAGATAGTGAATCCAAAGTGGATTAAAGGTGACTTTGCGCCGGGCAGCATTGGGGATCCCAGGAGACTCGCTGCTTTTCACAAATTGGCGACCCAACGGGGGGCCCATCAGAGACACGTGGGTCCAGTAGAGAGGTCCTAACGACGGAGTGAACGACTAAATGATTGGAGTGCACCTGCCTGAAAGAGACCCTCGTCTGGCTGCCAATCGACTGAACTTCACCGGTTCCGAACGGACCTCTCTCGAGTGACCTGCGGTCCTGACTGGGGCCTTACAGGAACGCCGCATTGATTGTTGGAGTGAGAGGACAACCAGGCGCTGGAAGGGGAAGACTAAGAACTGTCCATACGGTCCGGGTAAGGTCGTGAGAAAACATGACTTAAATTGATTGATTGATAGAAATACTAGTATTCCTTTTTGAGTTATTTGAGACATTCCCTGCTTGCAAACAACGTAGAATAGGAATATTCTCTCTTTGCAGACAGCGAAGGACAGGTAGTGCAGACTTTTGTCTAACATTAATTGAGATATTCATTTTGACCGCTAAACACGTCATGCCTGTTTTCTCTAGATTGTTTGATTGTTTTGGACCGGACCGTTTGTTAGAGGTCAGTCATCCGGCACCGCCGGAAGGCACCCTAACAAGGACATGTACGTAAAATATGGATTAGCCACCGTAGCTTATAGCAAACTATGGCATAAGTACACTAGGAAGGACCGGGTAAATCAGTGGCCACTGACGGGATCTTTCGATCCCGCTAAAATAGAAACGTTAGAATTAGCTCTCCACAAAAAGAAAGCTAGACCAGCCATGTTTGATAGTTTTGGTTTATGGCGAAAAGAGGCAGCTCAACGAAAGAAAAGAGACGAAGCTAGACAAGATAAAGAAACGCGAAAATCAGCTTACCAAGCCTGTAAAAAGTTAGAAGAAGAACTAAAAGAAAAGGAAATCGATAAAAAGGAACAGGAATCAAAAATATCAGGTCAATGCCCTGTTAGAACGCCCTTAACTCTTTACCCCGAGTTACCAGCAAAACAGGGGGTAGATGATGATTTATTGTTAGGTCCCCCAATGATATACATGCCACCCCCTTACGCCCCTACTCATCCCATAGTACAACGCCAGGACCACCAAAGTATAGCCGGAGATGGCACGATCGCCTCAGTCTCCACCGCCTCTGCTCCCACCGAGTCACCCACACCAAATGCCTCATCAAAAGATACAGTAGTAGAGGTAGGATCAAAAGAAAAAGGAGCGCCCAGGGTCCCGCGATTAAGTAAAAATGAGCGAGCAGGCATTGATAAAGTAGTTAAATCCCTCATAGATAGGAAGGAGACAGAAGAGCATGTAACCGACATATGCAACTCCTATGTTGAAAACCGCAAACGATACTTTATTGTACGTCTCTGTTACCACACCCTTACTGCATATGAAGAGAAGTACCAAGACGTAGGGCCCGAGCGATTAGTGGCTCTCTACAGGAAGGTAGACATCGGAGATGAAGGCGACAACGATGTTGCAGAACTATTTTCATCCACACTAGAAGTATTGCGTCACCTCATAGAACAAGGACAGATAGATAGGGACAGGACAACTAAGGTTGCAGGACCCCCAGTGGAAAAAACAGATAGCATGATGCCAATAAAAGAAGCTGCCCCTTACTGGATACCTCCTAGAGGACAAGGGACTAATGACGATATAAACCATCAAGACGCTAGAGGAAGGGTGGTCTACAATTGGGTGTATCAGCCATGGGACAGACAGGACATCCTGACCTTCCGTAAATCTTTGCCGGATTTACGAAAGAACCCCACCGCCTTTTACACCGAGCTAGGTACCGCTCTGGGATCAACAATAATGACACTTGCCGACATAGACTTGTTCTTCGGGTTATGTTTGCCAGCAGATGTGTGGAAACAGGTTAAGAAAGTAAACCATACCGAACTGTTTGGTCATACCTGGGAACAACTCGACACACTAGATAAACAGCGGAACCCTGGTCAAAAACCAGTTAAAGCAATATTAGACCTCCCTGACAAAATAGTGCAGAAAGTGAAAACGCGGATCCCAGAGAAAAAGATAGACTGGTCCATAGTAACCGCATGCCGCCAGAAACCACAAGAGGATGTCTCAGAGTACTTCTCCAGATTTGAAACTGTGTTCTCTGATTACAGTGGACAAGACATGTCCACCGCAACCGGACACCACTTATTTGTGCAGAACTACGTCAAAGGATTACTGCCAGATGTATCCCAGAAACTACAAGCCAGCGAAAGTAGTTGGGCAGCATCTAAACCGACGGCCATTCTCCAAATGGCCCAGTACTACGAGCATCAGAGAAACGAAAAATGACAGGGCTACAGAAAGGAAAAAGAAGGACTTGAAGGAAAGGGTAATGATAGCACAACTCCAGGGGCGAATACAGGAGGGGAGCAATATAGGGGAGGAAACCAGCAGAATACCCCTAGAGTACAGCCACCTAGGAACAATCCATCTACATCATATGTAGGACGCCAAGACCTAGGACAGGATCAATGTGCATTTTGCAAAAATATGGACACTGGAAATCCCAATGCCCGCCTTTGTTAGGAGCTGCTAGGGGCAGAGGGGCGAGGGAAATAGCAAGTGGACAGAGAGGAAGAGGACATGGAAGAGGGTACGCGAGTGAAGCAAGCGAGGAAAGGCCAGGAAGAATGAACGCATTTGACCATCCCAGACAGAATCAGTACCAACAGACAGATTATGACAATACGTACGACTTTGCATAGGACAGCCAGGGGCAAGGAAGGGATTCAGTCGAGCTCTGCGTTGATCAGCAAGGCCCTTATGTTACCGCTGAGGTCCTGGGCACAAGGTCGCCATTTTTGGTAGACACAGGAGCAACACGTAGTGCACTATCCAAACGACTGATTCCAAGGGCACCCTTGTCAGGCTCACATGTGACCTCAATAGGATTTGACGGTACGCCCTCCACCAACCCTTTGTCCCGACCCATCCCTTTTAATCTTGACAGCAATGGCGTCGAAACGACATTCCTCCTCTCATCTAACACCCCAGACGCCATTATGGGCCTCGACCTTTTGAAACACTTCCATGCGACTATCAGATGCTCACCAGACGGAGTGCGTGTCATCCTGTATGACAACCCCCAACGCCATAGAGAGAACCCTTTTCAGCACATGTTTTCCATCTCTGAGACTGACACATCCCTACTGGACACTTTGCCATCACACTTATGGGCTAGGGCTGATTCAGACGTAGGACGAATGATGATTGACCCAGTACACGTAACAATACGACAGGACGCAACCCTACCGAAGGTACCGCAGTACAAAATATCGCCAGAGGGTGAGAAAGCACTAACAGAGATCATACACTCTTTGGTAGAGGCAGGGGTGGTAGAGGAAGTAGTGAGCAACATTTGTAACAGTCCCATACTACCGATTGTAAAGAGACAGGAGAGGGAGATGGGAAAGCCTACCGCTTCATCATTGACCTGCGGGAGGTAAACAAAATCGTAGTACCACAATACCCAGTAGTTTCCGACATCACGACAATTTTGACTTTAATCCCCTCCACTGCCACCACCTTCACTGTGATCGACCTCAAGAACGCCTTCTTTTCCATACCTATACACGAGGACAGCCGCTATCTTTTGGATTTACCCTAAATTCCCGTTCGTATAGATTTTGTAGAGCACCTCAGGGGTACACTGAGAGCCCAAGTATCTATAGCCAGGCGCTTAAAAGACAGTTGGACGCCATACAATTGCCAGATGGAGTGGCACTAATACAATATGTAGACGACATCCTTCTAGCAGCAGACACCATACCAATAGCCGTCACATTCACCATCAAACTACTCCATTTCCTTGCTGAGAATGGTCACAAGGTCTCCGAAAGAAACTGCAGTTCTGTAAATCACAAGTGACCTATTTGGGTCACCTTTTATCAAAAGAAGGGAGAAAACTCACGCCTGACAGGATCCAGACAATTCTAGACACCCTGTCCCCAAAAATCAGAAGCAAGTCCGCTCTTTGATAGGCCTCACCTCGTTTTGCAGACAGTGGTTACCGAACTTTAGCCTCATTGTCAAACCCCTTCTCTCCCTCCTAGCTAAGGACATCCCCTCACCTCTCCCCTGGACCCCCGAATGCCAGACAGCCTTTAAAGAACTACGCAATACCCTTTGCTCAGCACCAGTCCTAGGAACCCCAGATTACTCCAAACCATTCTTCCTCTACACACACGAAAGGGAGGGATGTGCATTGTCTGTCCTAACACAATCAATTGGTCACAAACAACGCCCTTGTGCATATTTTTCTGCCACCCTCGATCCAGTAGCCAGAGCACTGCCAGCGTGCCTGCGCGCTGTGGCAGCTGCAGCGGTATCAATACGCCAGAGCGAAGGAATAGTGCTCTCCAATCCAGTCACTGTTTTAGTACCCCATGCAGTCGACACACTACTGAACCAGACCAAAACCCAACACTTGACTAGCGCCCGACTGACAGGATATGAGTTGACCCTGCTAGCACCGCACATTACCCTAAAGCGATGCACCACCCTCAATCCAGCCACACTGTTACCCCTACCCGAGAACGATTCTAACGTGGCTCCACTACACGACTGTGTGACACTAACCGATGAACAAACAAAAAGTAGAGTAGACCTCAGAGACACCGCCTTTCTAGAGCAAGATGGAGAACTATGGGTGGATGGTTCGTGCATCAAACTCCCCGACGGCACCACCTCAGCTGCATACGCTGTCACCACAGCCCGAACCATTCTAGAAACAGCCCGTATTGCCCAACGTTCCGCCCAGGCAGCAGAACTCATTGCCCTCACACGAGCATGTATTTTAGCAGCTGGCACGACAGTTAACATATACACCGACAGCCAATACGCCTTCGGGGTGGTTCACCATTTCGGGATTCTATGGAAAGAAAGAGGGTTCCTGACTTCACACGGTACACCCATCCTGCATGGAGATTTAGTCTCCGCCTTGACGGAAGCAGTCCTCCTCCCCAAAAAGCTAGCAGTGATAAAATGCCAAGCACATAGGAAAGTGACAGATCTCATTGGACAGGGAAATGCGCTAGCAGACGTTACTGCCCGAGCCACAGCAGAAGACAGAACCATGACACGAATGTATGTGACCAGGTCACAAGCTGAACAATGGACTGATGCTAGGACCACTGTAAGGGACATACAGACTACAGGCACACAAGACGAATTGACCGAGTGGGAAAAGGTGGGACTAAAAGACGAGGAAGATTGCTGGAGAACTAAAGACGGAAATAAATGGCTGTTACCCAATGCCTACCTCATCCCCATATTGACCATGGCACATTTACCAGCACACATAGGCTCCACCCCCATGATTGAACTAATCACAAGAGTATGGCATAATGTCAAGATAACAGAATCTGCAAAACGCCTAGTACAACAATGTATAGTATGCCTACAACACAACCCAGGGAAAGGGACAGTAGTACCACGGGGAGGGTTTGGAGTCCCTGATCACCCCTTTGAAGTCCTTCAAATGGATTACATCCAACTAGAGAGATGCCATGGTCTAAAATTTGTCCTGGTGGTTGTGTGCGCTTTAGCAAATGGGTGGAGGCATATCCCACCCGCGACAATACTGCCATAGCCACTGCAAAAGTATTGTTGAAAGAATTCTTCCCCGGTACGGCCTTTGCAGAATTTTATGGAGCGACAACGGCCCACACTTCGTAGCCGAAGTGATACAGAACATACTGAAAGGGTTGGGGGTAAAACAAAAATTCCATGCCGTCTTCCACCCCCAATCAGCGGGCCTGGTAGAGAGACACAATGCAACATTGAAACTAAAGCTAGCCAAAATAGTTGCCACAACCGGGTTGAAATGGCCCGACGCCCTTCCATTGGCATTGCTATCAATGTGCTCCACCCCGACCAAACACAGACTGACCCCGTATGAAGTGGTCTTCGGCAGGCCTATGAACATTTGGGCGGCACCAAGACCCACCTCCATTAACGATGTCCCGAACATATTAATGTCAGACTATCTGCATAAATTGACAAACGAGCTAACAATCATCCACCAACAGGTGCAGCAAGCCTTGCCTGACATATCCAGGGGCCCAGGACATGTGATAAAGCCTGGGGACTTCATCCTAGTTCGCAACTTCCAAAGAACGAAGAATCTGGAGCCCAGGTGGACGGGCCCCTGGCAAGTCTTGATCACCACTCGAACTGCCCTCCGAGTGGAAGGAAAAAAAATTGGCTGCACGCCCACCACTGCAAGAAAGTCCCTCCAACGCTGGCAACCTGTGAAGAGGTGGAGGTGCAAGAGGAAGTACTCGCAAAAGACCGACCAGCTCTGAGTTGCTACCCACAAGAAGACACCCTCCAACTGTCTGAATTTCCCGACCCCACGGTGCCATCCAAGGAAGGGTACAACCTAAGATCGACGAAAAGGGGGAGCTCCAACAACCAGGCCACTAACTGAGTCAGAGTCTCAGATCGGTAGCACAGCCAAACGACGCTACCAGGAAAAACACCAGACAAAAGTCTGTGGTCCTAACAGTTGGTGAGCTCCTCGAAGATGATGGAAGAAACGGAACACCTGCAAAGCCACCGCAAAGACACCAAGACTTTTGAACTGCACAGTACAAAGACAATTGCACTTGTAGCTGCATTTCTCACCTGCCTCCTGCTAATGGTCACACTCTGGATCATTGAAGAGAATGCACCTGCATACAGAACATTGTCACCAACCATGCAACCAATCACAAAGAAAGAACACTACCTGGTATCACTACCGCCACATCTCCGAGAACGACGCAAAGAATTCTGGAATAATTCTTTCGTACAGATGCTGCACCAGCACAATCTTGCCACCAATGCCACTAACTGTTGGGTCTGTGGGCTGCTACCACATGCCACTGAACATTCCATCCCTTTCATCCCTTCACCCTTTTCTGTTCATGGATCTTGCCTTGCCTGGATGATGCTCCTACAAGAAAGTTACAAAGACAATGCCACTTCCGATGGGACAATCGCTCAGTTCTACAACGAGTTCTGGCTAAACCAAACAGGAAGAACAGCAGCTCCCTTTTGCCCTCACACCTCCAATACGACATTCCCAATGAATGTCCCCTCCAAAGAACGAGTGGAAATACAAGTGTTCAATAATCCTGTCAGAGCCACATTTTCCTACCTGAAGAAAAGAACTGCTGCAACACTGACTGTGGCCCTATCTGTGGTGAACGTCTCTGGCCTTGTATGCATTGAAGGCCGTGGGACTAAGAATGTGGGTCACAGCACTTGTAACATTGTAAGGACTTTGAACACTGCCAATCCTCCAGCATTTGTTGCATCACCCAATATGTACTTTGTCTGTGGAACCAAAGCCTACACCTGGCTCCCAAGAAACTGGGGGCATGTGCTACATCGCCTTTGTTTTGCCACCGACCTACACAGCCCCTGCAGAGCATCATCGAGAAAAGCGTTCTAAAGACACTGATCAAGCAGACTCTGCCGCATCACAGTTCGTTGACGCAGCAAAAGGGCTCGTCCCGCTATGGGGTCCGATGGCAAACAGCCGAGCCATCAGACATCTGTCTCAAGCGGTAGAAACCGCCCTGAACGTCACAGCTGGCATCCTCACCAACAACACTGCCGAGCTTCAAGCGGTCCGTCTGGTGGCCCTACAAAACCGCATGGTCCTGGACGTGGTACTAGCGGATCGTGGAGGAGCATGTCGCATCATTGGTGCCAGTTGCTGCATATACATCCCTGATAATTCACCCTCTGTCTATGAAGCAATCGAACATCTCCACAGACTGTCTTCAGAAATTCATCAAGGATCAGAGACTTGGACAATTGGAAGTTGGCTTTGGGGCATCTTAAAGGACTGGGGTTGGAAAATATCAATGTTTCTCTTGGTCCCAGTATTGGCAATATGTGGTTGCTGTTTGGGTGTACACTGTATACCACCTTTGTGTTCTCTTTGCATAAGTGCCTTGCGCCCTAAGACTATGGACACTCAGTTAACAAAAATGAGAGTAATGTATGAACAAGAAATACAGGACATTATGGAGATCGAAATAGACTGACAAGATGGCTAGTTATGTTCAAAGGGGCGACTGTTAAGAACAAAACACAATCATGAACATTCTGCGCCATCTTGTCTGATGAAAGTTCCTACGTGCACATAAACTACAGTCATTCTGATTTACCACAGCCATTTTGTACTCTGTTGGTCACCTTCATTTCACCCTGTCCTCTAGCAGCCTTCTGACTCTCTGACCAAACCTGATATGTGTGCTGGGGGCTATAAACTATTTCCACGACAAACATCAACATCACCTGCTGCCTCAAACTCGTCTTTCCTCTCATCCCTGCACAAACGGGTTACAAATACCAAACAGACTCTTGCAAACATGGTTTATTGCACTACACACAGCAAGACTGGTTTTTTGCCAACAATGGGACCTGTTCTTATCAACAGAACGGACTCTTAGATCTGCCGGTCTCACTCGCTTTTAGACCCTGAAGCAAGGTCCAGCTGCAATTAAATTGTCTGTTTTTGACCTGGGTGGGAGGAGAGTTAATGTTGGGCTTGTGTAACCATGTTGATAAAACAATGTCAGGCTTGTGTCACAACCTGCCCGGGGCGGAGACTCAAGCTTGTAACCATGATAAAAGAAACAAATACATTGTGTAAAACTGTATAAAAGGAAGAGTCAGAAGCATTGCCAGTAGAACACCTCCCTGAAGACATCCTGGTGTCAGCAGTTGACGTGGTCTCCTCTAAGAGTAATAAACCTTTTTCTTGCCTTCCAGCTTCCAGCGCCTGCCTCGTTATTTTAGATAGTGAATCCAAAGTGGATTAAAGGTGACTTTGCGCCGGGCAGCATTGGGGATCCCAGGAGACTCGCTGCTTTTCACACAAGAGACTGGGTCCGCACAAAAGTCCACAGGAGAAGAAACTGCTTGGTTCCACTCTGGGATAAGCCACGTCAAGTGATCCTGGTGACAACAACTGCTGTAAAGTGTGCAGGTGTGAAAAATTGGATTCATGCCTATCATACAATCAGAGTTCCAGATCTTGAAGCTCGACCTGTAAGTCGACATCTGGAAGATTCAGGTACCAGTTTGACAACTGAAGAAGAAACTGAAACAATCAGAGTTCCAGATCTTGAAGCTCGACCTGTAAGTCGACATCTGGAAATATCAGATACCAGTTCGGCATCTGAAACAGACCAACCTGAATCCAGTGAAAAACAAAAGGAAGAATCTGAAAACAAAAGAACTGATATTGAAACAGGAGAAACCGAACAAATAAACAGTGACAATGAACAGCCAAGTACAAGCTTTGGGGAAATTCCTCCGGAAATTGTAGAGGTAACTCAAGAAAATTTAGATTCAGATAGAGAGATTGGGGAAATTATGGAAGAAACACGAGGAGGATTAGACTCAGAATTACAAGCAGAAGAAAAACAGGGAAATTTAGATTCAGATAGAGAAATTGGGGAAATTGTGGAAGAAACACGAGGAGGATTAGACTCAGAATTCCAAACAGAAGAAACACCAGAAGATTCAGATTCGGACAAAGAAACTGAGATCATAAAGTTCAAAGTTAGAGGAAGTGAAGTGAGATCTGAGACAGAATCTGAAGAAAGTGAAGAAGAAAGAAGGCAAAGATTAGGACCAAGAAAGAGAACGTGGAGAGCAGAACGAGAAGAAAAAGAAAGTGAACTCAAAAGGCCAAGAAAAGGAGACAATTGGCCCAACGGAATTAAAAGACTGAGATATAAAATAATAAATTTGAGCAAAGACAATGCAGAACAAGTAAATGAAATAACAAGTCAGAAAGGACAAAGAAAAACAAGTGAAAGACAATTGCAGAGACCAAAAAGAGTGAAAAGACCTAACTTGAAATACAAGTCACCTGAATGGTTATACATAGCACTGACTGACATTAAAGAAGTGGATAGCAGTCACGAGAACCCAGACAAAGACTGTGAACAAGAGGGTGAGAGTGAACTGTGCAAATCCTGAAAGGCAAAGAAAGAAAAACCGGACTAGACACACAAACTGATAAAGTCAAAGAAAATTTCTGAAAGACAGAAAGGTGCGCTGAAAGCAGTTGATCCTAGTCAACACTAAGTCATTTGAGGTGTGGAAACACATTTCTGTACATATAATTAGGTAATATTTCAACATGGTAGACACTGAGAATAGAAGAGCTAAATGTGAGTTTTTCCGTAGATGGTGTCGGATGTGTTTCTATTGTACAGGTTTACTAATGCTTATTTGGTTTATTGTAGCAATTGTAATTCCACTTAGATTAGTTGTAGAGAATACATCTGCAATCATGAATGACACGAGTAGTGACAAGAAACCTAACAGAAAGAACACTGCAACATTAATAGATAGTACTGATTTTCATAGGGATAAGTCAATAACTGATTTCTCCAAGAATGTCTTCACGAAACTCTTGTACGAATATGTGGAGACAATGGATGTGAGAGATTGTTATGTCTGTATGCAGTTACCTGCGTCTGTAACAGAAGGTGTGACGTATCATCACCTTCCTTTGACGTATAGAATAACTTGTAGTGTTTTAGCTAGCTTATTTTACAAAACAGGTAAATTAGAATATTACTACACTGACACAGATGCTGTTTTTGCTAAAAAATTTGTAATCCCTGAACTAAATAAGGTGAAAGTTAAAAAGGTTTTTGGAGAATTTTTCTTAGAAACAAAAGAATTAACATTAGAATATGCATTTAGACATAATCTTACTTGTGGGTTAAGAAAAGAAGAAAAGGTTTTCTTAGACATAGTAGAAGACAGAAGGGTTAAGTTTCAAAGAAAGGCAGCAGGAGAAAAGACAAAAACACCACCTTGGGCGTTTGAAGAGGGAAGTTATGACAAAGGTGAAACAAATGCAGCTATGGTTTTAGATTGGCCCCAACAGGGAAAATTGTGTATTAGTAGAGATAACACTATGTATGATAACTATTTCGTGGGTTCTAGTGAGTGCCAAGATACATACAAAATTCTAGGGGATGGGGATTTAAAGGAGGAAAAGATCCAGTATTTCCAGGGATCTATTATATTTGCAGAAATAGAGCTTATTATAGGTTGCCGGACCATTGGTACGGAACATGCTATCTAGGCCTGGTCTTTCCAAAGATTTTTCACGTGGAAAGAGGAACGAAAGGAATTCACGAGATAGGTAAACCATTAACCCGTAGGAGAAGGGAAAGTTTCTCAGAGATAATAGGTGACATTTTTGGAGCATTGATACCAGCAGTGGGTATATCTTTGAATGCATACAAGATTTGGAAATTGTCTACAGTAGTAGATCGTTTATCAACGAATACTGCTGGAGGGTTCTTAATGGTAAATACCGAAATGGTTGCCATGAGAGCTATGATAATGCAAAATCGACTTGCCCTTGACATTCTTTTGGAAAAAGAGGGTGGAGTCTGTGGAATGCTGAAGGTACAACATTGTTGCACTTACATTCCAGACAAAAGTGAGAATATACAGAAGTATATAAAGAACATTACTGATTTGCATAAAGAAATTGCCCCACTGTAGGTTGAAGGTGCTTGGGAGAGACTTGGTAAGAGTTTTTACTCAATGAAGAAATGGTTCACCGAAATAGGTAGTTCTCTTATTGGGAAAATACTAATTCCAGTGACCTTAGTAATAGTGATAATATCAATATTGAGATTAGTATATGTGTGTGTTAAAAGAAGAAAAAGACAAAATAAAGTAAAAAGAGAAAATGAGAAAAATAAAGAAAGAGAACGGGAGATGGGAGAGATCGAATTGGAAGATTTTAAAGAGAACATGTACAAAAGGTCTAAAAGCCAAGATGAAAAGAACACGATTGTCTAAATTAACAAATGCAAGTGGAGAAGAAACATTTATCTGATAAATTTTGTAGGGATAGGTTTTAGTGGTGATGTTAAAAATCACCAAAGGGGGGAATTGATGGAGCAGGGGAAACGAAATAATTTTGTACCCCTTGGAAGTTAATGACCCCATAACTATTAATGATACTAACCGTTTGAAAACGCATGAACTAACCAAAAAATGCAAACCTTTATTAAACAGTACACGTGGGCAACATGCTGATTTGTGCAAAATCTAATTTACTTACAAATGTGAAGCTAATTAACGTAAGTATTGTGATTTGCGTAGTAAATAGAGTAAATTGCATGATTTGTGTTGCGTAATAGAATTGTATTGTGGCAAAGAATGCAGATGGTAAGTAAAATGGCTTTAAATGTCGCTTCTGCTAGGTAATATCTAACACGGGTCTTTAGAATGGCGGGTGGTAAACAGAAAGGCTTATTTTCCATATTTTAATTTCTATTGTGTTTGTTTTATATTAGTTTCGTTCGGGCCTGCTAGGCCATGCTTCTAAAATGGCCTCTGGAAAGGACGAGATTGCGTGCACTGAATAAAATGGCCCCTGCGCAGACGCAGAATGAAAGCTCCAGTCACGTGTATGCGGCCTGTGCTCGGAGTGAGAGATGTCAAAGCCAATCTGACCTGCAACGAGGAGCGTGCCAAGTGTTCAGCATATATGCCTGGGAACGGATGGGAAAAAGCCGAGTGACAATGGATGAACTAATGTGTGACCATTAAGGTCGTTACAAAATGGATTAACAAATTGGACTACTTTTGACACTGCGATCATGAGACTTATTGTATGCTTTATTGTCCCCAAACCGGTTCGAACAAGAAGGTCGATGAGGTGACCATCACCACCCCTCCAATGGACCAATTAGTGTGATTCTTGCCCCTAAAGATTGCAACTTTTAAGTGTAGAGAGCCAGAAAATAGGGTATAAGAGAGTCTGCTCTTACGTTGTGAAGGACCCTCCTTGCTTTTCATTTTTTTCACCTTGATGCTGTGAGAGACTTTGTCATTTTGGACTCTGAACTTTGACTGCGGAAGGAACGAGACCGTTGCGGGAATTTACCCGGGAGGATTGCGTCCGAGGAAGTTAGTGGGACAGTCAGTCAGTTTGGGAGTCCTATCCTGTGGTCTGCGGTTCATCTTTCTTTCCTAATGAACCATTCTTGTCATCGCCCTAAGACCGAGGGTAATGAATATTTCTCATCCTTATTTTGACTTTTACTTAAATGCTTACTGATTTAATAAATGTTTTTGCCTAATAACGAGTTTTACCTTTGCCTAAAGAATTTCGATAAAACTTATGCTAACACTAAATGAGTCTGTGGTTCTTTAATTAAAATTGTGAATTATAAAATGTTAAAGGTTTTAATTGTGATTGAGCTGGTCTTAATCACCATCAACTAATTCTACTAGTTGGTCCATCGACCGAATAGCGGAGTGCCTTGATGTTTAGAACCGACAGGATCCGAAGTTTATGTATATAATGTATAGGTTATAATTCTGTCGTTTTAAAAAGGTATCCCGCTTGTCCAGCAACTCATTTTTCCTTAGGTGTATAATCCAGAGATTGAATGAATGTATGTATGCGGTGTCATGGGCCCCACCGAAATAAGGTTTTAAGTGATAAAGGTTGCATAAGTGTTTCCTCTGTATTGATGACATAAGGAGAAATTTATATTAGCCGCGCTGGATCAAAAGCAAATAGCTTGTTGGGCCCAACCTATCAAAATATGAGGATAAACCAAGATAATGTTTTCGTTGGATGCCAAGGCTAGATCTAACATTTTTGCCAATTGTCTTTCATGTTCAAAAGCTTGTCCTGACATGATTGGTAGGGTCTCTCTAAACCCTTCGTAGATCTGTGCTGAAATTACAGGGAAAGGTAGTCATGTTGGCATCATTTATTTATGTGTATATGTTTCCTTGCCCCCAACATGGGACAACTACATTCAACTGTGAGGTTGTTAGAAACCTATTCATCCAGTGGACAGTGCAGCATAGTTTCCACATATGCAGCCCCTTGCTGGAAAGACACCACTTTGCCAGTCCAGGATGAACTACTTCATCTGGGGAAAATGTGTCTTCCAGCCCTTCCTTGCAGGGATATAGGTGATCACACAAAGGGTCTTCAACCTCATCCAGATCTAGATCTTTGTTTCCTGTTATGAGAAGGGGAAGCCAGGAATGTTGCTCCTCCCAATGAAAATCATCCAAGTCACCCCTATCATCTTGGGAGGCCTCAGAGTCCTGGCTCTGACCATCAATAGGAATGGGCTCTGAAAGTATCCAAGGAGGATGATACGAGGGGTCAAGCACTTGTTTTGAAATTTCTTGAGTTTTGTTCAGGAAGGCTTCCTTGAGCATCCCAAAGGCATCCCCTAGAACACTGTTTGTTTTACCCTTCACTTTGGTGTAGAGGAGTCTTCCATTTGGGGAAGTTGGGGAATCCATTCTCTTTCTCACGCTGGTCAAATGGTAATGATTAAAGCCCATGTTGGGACAGAGCTGGCAGCTGGATCTGCATGAGTTCAAGGGCAACTGCTAGTGCCTGTTGAATTTAATCCTGCACTGAGGCAGGATTCATTTGGGAGTGATTCTACCCTAACATAAACATTGCGATGGGCTTATAAGAGTCTGGACACTGTCCGGAGGCCATAGTAAAACAGCATTTCGGAAGACTTCTGGTGAAGCCTGAATATCCCTTCTACAACAGTTGTCACTGTTTTATAGTTATATAATTATATGAATCTCTCCCCTATGGCTGAAAGGGAGTATGCTTAGTAACTGCACTTTTGAATGTTTTTTCGTAAAACAATTTACCTTCAAACACATAAATTGCCTTTTCTGTCAATATTAGGAGCACTTATATTCTGGGAAATTCCGGTCAGTAAGTGTGAGGAAAGTAGTTTATTATATGGAGTGGTTGTGCGACCTCACTGTGTGATACACTTACTATATCATCTTGGGTCCAGTCAGGCTTGTTTGCTTAACCCTAGCTTAGGCCTAAGAAGCTACGGCTTCGAGCAGTTGGCTTAAAGAAAGGAGCAAGTGCAAAGCATTTAGAAGTGCCAATACAACTAACTAAGAAAGTTACACAACATGAAAGAAATATGACACCAATTTATAAAAATCTTATTTTCTGAATCTTTAGACACCAAAATGAACAAAGTTGCCCAGAGGGTTTCGGAGATATAAATTTTTAATTAAAATGTAAAGCACAGCTTTTCATTCAAAAAGTAGACAAGCGTCAGTAACTACCCCGGTTAGGGGAAACTTTAGAAACTTTATAAAACTTTTATAAATTTGTGTTTGAGTACTCCGGCCTGCTTTGGGCAACAAACTATGGCAGGAGGCAGGTCAAGGGGGCCAGTAAGGATTTGTTGAACAGTTACCTTATCACCAAAACAGTCTCAAGTCCAGTTCCACACTCAATAGGTGAACCGCCATAGACATCAATGGAGTGGTCCTGATGCAAAGCGCCTGCAAGATGCTGAACATGCTGTGCAGTCGACAGGGAGTCTCCTGGGGCTACTCCTCTGTCCACGGTCTGGGTGGGGTGACTTTGGCCACAGGGGTCGGTGTCCCTCGAAGGCCTGGTGGGTCCAGCAAAAGTCCAATTGCCAATTAATTACTGGTTTCCGATCACAGCAAAACCCGCAGCTCCATTTGGTGAAGGCTAGTGTCCTTCTTGGGCTACCAAACTGCACTCTGATGACTCCTCTGTATCCAGCAGACTTGGGGGCAGCTTTTGAGCATTGGGCCTCGGACTCCCAGGCTGAACGTCAGCGGTCAGTGGAGGTCAAGTGACTGTGGCTACTGGATTGCCAAGGCGGGCTTTTTCAGCTATTGTGGCCCTGTTGCTGTAACAGGAAGTCAGTGAACAGACTCTTGGAGCTCACCTCTTCTGTATGGGGCACAGGGGTCAACGTTTTCCCAAGCAGGGCAGCACAGCCACAATCCGCTCTTTACTAGCCCAGGAGGCCCAGGTGCAGTCCTTTTTTTGGTGCAGCCTCTCTTTGCCAGCTTCAGGGACCAATAGGGCAGTCCTCCTTCGGTCCTCTCTTGAGTACTGACCTGATCTCAGGTCTAGGTACCAGGGGTGCCAAATTCATGCCCACAAAGTGCCCTCGGGGATACAGCGGTTGCTAGCAAAAGGGCTGCCAGATCCCTTCCCTCCTGATAATGACTTCATGCGATGTGTGGCATCTAGCTATCTCAGAGTGCAAAATTCAGCCTACTCCCAAGATGACAGACCCACTTTCTTGGTGTGTGGAGCTTGGTAACACTCCCTAGAAGTTTGGCTACTTGAGGGCTACACACCCTCGGGAAAACTGATTTGGCAACTGTTTTACCCTCTCTGTCCCGATTCTAACCTGTCTACCACAACAAAAGAGCAGGCTCTCTCATGTGTGTCCACCATTTGCCCTTCAAAGTTAGCTTCCCCCTTGAAGCTCACCTTTTGTGCTCATGCTCTGTGTGGCTTCCTGTCAGGGACAGGTAACACCTCTTCCAATGGCAGGGCTCTGTTGTGTCCTTTCCTGGGAGTCGTTCACACCTCTCCCCAGGACGGCAGAAGGCTGCCTTGCGGTCCGAATCTGCAATGGCAACTGGAAAACTTGGGCAACAGAGTGGCGACTTTCTAAAAGTTGCCTTTTACTTTGAAGTTACATTAAATTCAACTTGGGCATCAAGTCAGATTTAATGTAACGATTATTTTGATATTCTAAAGTACTGACTTTAGTAGTCCAATTTAGGAGTTAGCACAGCTCAGTAGTAAGCATGTAACCCTGTTCCCGCCAATGGGGCTACTAGCCTTTCCACAGCAAAAATGACATTTTTTTTTTTTTTACTGTTAGGATATATGAGAAAATGGGGTGTATTGTATGGTGTGGTTGTGCGACTTTACTGTGTAAAACACTTACCAACCTCTTTAGGACTAGTAGGTTTAATTTGTTAAACTCTCTAGCTCAACCCTCTGTAGCTGTGGCACTGAGCAGCACGGCTTACACAAAGGAACAAGAAAAAAACATTTAAACAACATCAAAACAGTTGAAGAAGAAATAACTAAGACACTAAAGAAATCCAACATCAATTTATAAAAACAGATTGTATTTTTATATATTTTTAGACACCACCATGAAAAAGATCCACCCAAGGGGTCCGGAGATATAGATTTTATAAGGTATAGTAAAAATGCACATTTTACTTAGCCGTAAACAAGCATTGGCAAATTCAACAAATTTGACACCTAGAAACGTTTTGAGCAAAGAAACAGTCACCTCAGCACGTTTAAGCAGTCGACAGTCAGTTCCAGGCACTAGGTTCTAATGGAAGTGGTCCCAGTGCAAAGGATGCAGGATGCTCAAGATGCTCAAGAATGCTGTGGGTGTGAAGCGGTCAATGGGAGTCTTCTTGCATCTACTCCTCGGTCCACGGATGGGGTAATTAGGCAGACCTGGCTATGTGGTCATTTTCCCTCGTAGACCTCTCGGTCCTGGCAGAAGTCCAGTTACCACTGGACTACTAGTCGCCTGGTATCATGGTCACTGCGAAATCCTTCCCTGGGCGATATGTTAACTCGTCTTCTGGGCTACCAAGCTGCACTCTGACGACTGTCCCGGGCCCAACGGACTTGGTGAAACTTTAAGCGTAGAGTCCATGTCTCTGCCGCTGCGGTTGGTGGAGGACTGAAGATCTGGGCAACCAATCTGCCCCAGCAGACTTGTTCAGCTGTTGTGGCCCTGTGCTGTGAACAGGAGGTCAACCAACTAACCCTTGGAGTTCAACAGGTGCAGTCCACGCAGGTGCAGCCTCTCTTTGCCAGTTCCACGGTGAAGCAGGCTGGCCTTCTTCAGTTCTTCTTCCAGTCCAGTTGAGATCTGAGTTCAGGGTGCCAGGGGTGCCCTATTATGTCCAGAAAATGCCCTCAGGGTAGAATGCAGTTGGTAGCCAATGGGCTACCAGGTTCCCTGCCTTCTTATGACCACTTCCTGTGAAGTGTGGCATAGGACTGGCCCAAGATGCACCACTCTGACCACTTTCAGCATGGCAGAACCCCTCTTTCAGCGTCCAGAGCTCCCTAGCTCAACCATGAGGTGTGGCTCCAAAGGGGGCTAATCGCCACTGCAAAAACAGTTTGGCATCTGGTTTTCCCTTCCCTATCCCTAGTGCCACCCTGCTTATCTAGACAATAAAGCAGCCCTCTTCTCAAGTGTTACCCATTTGTTCTTCAAAGGTGGCTTCTCAGCTTCTCCTTTGAAGCTCACCTTTTAGGCCAACACATTTGCGGCTTCCTGCAGGAGGGAGGTAGCACCTCTCTCGCCAGTGCAGGCTTCTATTGTTTCCTCTCCTGGAAGTTGTTAGCATGTCTCCACAGGAGGGCAGAAAGCTCTCTTGGGGACAGGCTACTTGTGCAACCGTTAAGGACACAGGAGACTGAAGGCAACAAAGTTGAAACTTTGTAAAAGTTGCACACCACACTCTGTTACATTATTTTCAAGTCAGGAATGGAGTTGGGCTTAATGTAACGAGTTCCATGATACCTTGGAGTTTCAACTTTGGTTGGACCGTTCAGGAGTTAGCACAACGGAGGGGGCAGTGTGTAACCTAGCACTTGGCAATGAGGCAACTGAGTTCTTCCACAGTAAAAACAACAGATTCGCGCTTTTACTATCAGAACATGTAAAATACATGTTTTGCTCATGAAATATGCTGCACCCTGCCCTAAAGCTCGGTAGGCCTGCCAGAGGGGCCACATACACATTTTGCAGGGGGAGGCTTGGCTTTGCCATTGCTTTCAATGGCAAAGGTGGGCTAGTAGTTCAGATCCGCTCTTCCAGTCTTTCATGGCAGACTGGGAGACTTGTTTCACCTGTGTCACACCCAGTGTGGAACAACCGATGCTGCAGTCCCTGGGGTGACCTTCTAACTTACATGCCCTGGGTACCCTTGTTGCCATAGTCTAGTGACTTATAGGTAAATTAGCTTATGCCAATTGGGTATAAGTCAACCCAACAAACATATTTTAGGGTCAGGGCACTGGGAATGAGGTCTGGTTATATGGCTCCAATGCACTCCCAGAGTCGAAAAACAAGCAGCATCAGTCCAAAAACATGGGGTTGACGATACAAAAAGAGGCATTTCCTTACAGGACATTTAAAAATATATGTCCTACTTTTTAATATATAGCATCCTGCCTTAGGACTCGATAGGCCGCTGTAGGGGTGTCTTAAATATATTGAAAAGGGTGGTCTGGACTTTGTCAGTAGTTTAGATGGCAAAGTCGAGTTAGCAGTTTAAAACTGAACTAGCAGTCTGCAGTGGCAGGCTTTGAGACATGTTTTACTTTGTCACACTCAAGGTGGCAAAATATATGCTACAACCATGAGGAACAGGTTAACTCACCCACCCTGTGGAACTCCTGGTACCAAATACTAGGGGCTTATAAGTAAGTTAGCTTATTCAAATTAGGCATAGCCAATCAAGCATACACTTTTAAGGGGTAGAGCTCTGGCACTGAGGTCTGGTTAGCAGGCTTCAGTGAACTCTCAGAGTCGAAAAAATACAGCAACATCAGTCCAAAACTTTGGGGTGATCATGCAAAAAGAAGCATTTCCTCACAGTATGTATAATAGGTAAATATCTACCAACTATACATACGCTGCCAAGGCCTACTCAAAACAAATAACAATCAAGACAGACTTCACCTACATAACCTTAACAGAATATACAAGTCAATAATCAAAAAGCTCAAAAAAGGAACTATTCAAACAGAATTCTAATTGCTAAATGTGCAAATAAAGAATATTTAAGAAAAGTCCCACTGAATTTCATAAACATAAATGCACAGAAGGAACTCATTCCATTTCTCAAGAATTTACTGCAAACTGGAATCGTTACACAACCAAAGCAGACATGTTGGACTCTTGTTTAAAACAAAGGAAAACCACCAGCACCAACCCATTTCTGAAAACCCCCTCCAAGAGTAGGCTAACCTAGCCTCTACATTCCTTCAAACAATTATCTCAAAGTAAATTTATGGATCTTGTCAAAGCATGCAGGCCAACCGGCTGCCCTTTTAACCCTTGTCCACCACAAACCTTCAAGAAAATTCTTTTAACTACCTCTTCTGCCACATCGGTCAGAACAATCATCAATAATTATTCAACTATAGGGGTCTTTTCAGAAGACATTAAAAAAAGCATACATACACCCATTATTAAAGAAAACAAACCTGGACCCATATGACCCAAACACCTACAGACCGATTACAAATGGACCTTTCCTTGGCAAACCAATAGAAAGAGCAGCATTCACCCAAATGTCACAATTCATTGAAGATAACTCAATACTTTCCAACTTCCAAACAGGATTCCATCTAGGAAGAGGCACCGAATCCGCCCTCATGGCCATCTAGGATGAGCTTAAAAAAACAGTAGACCAGAACCGGGTTGCTGCCCTACTTCTCTTTGACCTTTCAGCTCCTTCGACACCGTTCATCATGACACTCTAATCCAAAGACGCTATGAAGCCAGCATAGAGGGGACTGCTCTTAACTGGATCACATCCAACCTTCAAAACAGAATAAATGTCATCCATACTCCCCCTTTCTCATCCAAACTGTACTTCACAAAAGCAGGGGTCTCTCAAGGTTCTATCATCTCACCCATGTGTTTCAACATCTGCATGAAGTCATTACTGGCAATGATCAATTAATTTCAGCTCACATGTTATAACTACGCAGATGACACACAAATACTCCCTAAACTGGAAAGCCCCAAAGACATCATTGGAAACTCAAAATCTTCAGTTGCCTCCAAGCCATTGATCAGTGCATGACATGGAGCCATCTCAAATTGAATGCGTCCAGGACTGAAATACTCACAAGTGGCAATTTGAAATATTTATGACCCACTCTGCACCTGGCTGACGTTTTGGAACCACCTCCTAAAGTAAGCAAGGAAGGAAGAAACCTTGGAATTACCATGGACTCCAAGCTATCAATGAATGCCCACGTGGATAAGCTAGCAAGATCAAGCTTCATTACTGTGAAAACTCTGCAAAGCATTTCCCCCACCTACGATTTCCATACAAGGTTCAAGCTACTATCTCTCTTGCACTGTCTAAACTTGATTACGCCAATAGCCTCTATCACAGATTATCTTTATCAACTATGAAAAGAGTACAAGGAATTCTGAACTCTGCTGCCAGACTACTCCTATATGTAAACCCACAAGCCCACATCTCCCCTGCCTTGAGGGCCGTACATTGGTTACTAGTTGCCAGAAGATCCACCTTCAAGCTGCTTTGTATCATCCAAAAAGCAATACACGGAACAGGACCACTTTTCATCAGGAATAAAATCACCAAATACATACAACAAAGGAACCACCGCTTCAGATTCGCATCTCGCCTCAAAACACCAGCACATTAGAAAAAAAACATGGGTGATACATCTTTCTCTGTTCAAGCAGCCAAACTATGGAATTCACTACCCCCATACATGAGATACATAGATAACTATCTTATCTTCAGAAGACTACTCAAGAGTTGGCTTTTTCGCATTTATATTACTAGGCTTCACAGCTGGTGGTGGTGAATCAATGGTTATATTTCTCCCGGTTGGACCCGGCATATCTCCTAGATAAATACCAAATGGGAAGAGAGGGCTACCTAGGGGCCCTCTATTCGAAAGTTAGGAAGGGTCGCTACCTGGGCCCAACGGCCCACACTGTGGAGGTCTGGCGGCAGGCTAATAAAAGACTGGGCTGGCTGGATGTACTGACCCAAGCCACCCCGTTGTGGTCAACTCAAAAATTAGGAACACTATGTAACCAACCCGGGTTTGACAGATGGGACATTATAGGCATCTCTACGATAGGCCACTTGTGGAAAAAGGGGAAGATACTAAAATTTGCAGAATTAAAGGAGGGGTATGACCAGGCTCAGGGGGAGATCTTCCGCTCTTTACAAATCCGTCACGCCCTTAAAGCGGCACTCCTAGGTAACAAGGATATACCGGAGTCATCCCCCTGGAGGACAGACTACTCTCTGAACCAATGTTAAAGAAAGCTGTATCATTAACATATTGGAAACTATGTAATAACTTACCTGACCCGTTCCAGACCCTCCGAGAAAAAGGGCAAACTGATATAGGACCAATTGAAGATGACGATTGGCAAACAGCATTGATGTCCCCAAGGGAGGCAGCTATCCCTCTCAAGCTCCGTCTTATTCAACTAAAAGTCCTGCATAGAACCTACCTCACTGGGTTTACTCTCGCAAAGATAGGAAGTAGACAAGATGCTCTGTGTCTCCGTCAGTGTCATGAGGAGGCAGCCTTTTATCATATTATATGGGAATGTCCCCACATACAGGCCTTTTGGGAAAGGGCTACACAGCATATTCAAAGAGCTATAGGAAATGAGATTAAACTGACACCACAATTGGGGCTCCTAAACATATGGGAGGCGACAGACCTTACGGGGGTGGAACAGCAATGGGTCACCCTAGGATATACGTTGGTGAAACGCACAATAGCGATGAAGTGGGGGGCAGTTGAGGTGCCATCATCAGGGAGCTGGGCAAAGGAACTAGATAAATGTATGATCGCAGAAAAAGAGGTATTCAAATCCAGAGGGTGCCCTAAGAAATGGGATAAAAAATGGGGTAAATGGAACATATACCAGGGGGAACTGTGTGTGTCGCCGACTAGTGAAATGGAAATGAAAGAAAAGCAATGGAACAGATAAGATATAAGTGGCGGAATAGAGGTGAAACTTGTTACACATGTACTGTGAAAAAAACCCTGTTGGCATGTACTAAATATTGATATGCTTGTGACTAATGTATTCTTTAAAATAATAAAAACATTTATAAAAAAAAAGAAAAAAAAAGAGTTGGCTTTCTCCTACATGGCCATCATACTGAAAACACAAATGTACAGCATATGCCTGTGTATGTAAACATGTATAATTTGATTATATGTATGTATTTAGATGTGTGCATCACTTTGTACAAATATATATACTACTTATGGTTTAAAAAATATATAGATATTCTTATAGGTCTGCTTAACAAATGTATATATTACTTATGGTTAATATAGATATATATAATTTTATTCTTAACGTGTATATAGCTCACGGCATAGTTTACATATAAGTTATTTAATTATATGCCTATGGGTCTCTGTTTTATTTTATTTTATCTATCACAATGTGTAAATATGATCATAACAATTGTATGCATACATGCTTCACTATTGAAATATTAGGGAAAATATAAAATAAAAAACAATGTATATAAATCCAAAAACATTACATGTCCCAAATAATAAAAAATACTTAAATAAATTAGCTTTATGTACAGCAAGTCAGCATTTTTAACTATTTACCCATGCATGTATATATGGGACTTTATTATATCTCTTTATTATTTTCCCTATACATGTATACCTTTCTATGTATTTATGTATCTATACGTCCCTCCAATTCACTACTCATTCTTAACCTATACTTCTTTAAATATATCCTCTACCTCCACTCTCTGACTTATCCCAAACCTCATTATACTACTATGATCGCCTTAATAAACCTTCCTAGACTCTTCCCTCCTTTGACTCATCCCAAACCTCATTTTACTACAATGAGCTCCCTAATAACCCTTTCTAGACTCTTTCCTTCTCTATCCCTCCTTTGGCTCATCCCAAACCTCATTTTAATTCTATGATCTCCCAAATAACACTTTCTTGACTCTTCCCGCCTCTATCCTTCCTTTATCCTATTCAATCAAACTAACAGGCTCACATGTCCACTGCTTGAATTAACAACTTGTATTTCCCTATACTAATCCACCACCAATCCACATTGGGTTCCGGATTAGCGCGCTTCTCGCCGAAAAGCGCTTCAGCATCTTGTCAGGGACAGTAAGCGCTATATAAATACAATTACAATTAGAAGTACTGCAATATTACTACTCATATAATACAAAATGCTATTCACAGACCTACGTGCGGAGGTCAACACCTCCAGCTGTATACATTTGAGTAGTAAATGTGGGAGGGACAGGGGGAAGTGGCTGGAAAATGGGGCATATTTACGACCAATAGGGAAGGGTTCTGAGTGGAGTAACGAAGAGTTTTGGAAGGGTTTAGGGAGGGACGTGCATCCACCCACTAAAATGTAAGTCCCTTCCAATTCTCAAACTGCAATTTTAAAGTTAACACAGTCATAAAGGACACAAAATAGTCAAAAAACACGAACGTCAGCTAAGAGCTGGAGTATGTACCACACAACCAATGGCCACTCACAGATGCTGCAATGCCCTCTCATAGAAAATAATGGAGGTAGGGATTTGAAATTGAACCCCATAGGAAATAATGTTAAAATAAATTATCTAGTTGAATCATATATGTATATGTGTATATATGGTTTCCTCATTATATTAAATATGCGGTGAACAAGTTCTACATTATTTGGTATCAATGCAACCACAAATGTTATAAACATACACTTTATGCAAGTATGGGTTTTGCAATATGTAAAAGTGTTTTTTACAAATTTGTTAAAATGCGAGCAAGATTACGAACAGTGGAAACTATGTAAACCGAATACTGCTGGTGTTTACATAACTTTTTTATGTCCATTACTGTGCGCTCACGTGATGCTACACGATAGGCACTGGTCACTTTAAAAATGCGAACTCACTTCACTTCCGTGTCATGTGATCAAGGCTTTACAGCCGAAACGCATCAGACCGATGCAGAACCGCAAATAAAGAAAAGTTTTCAGCACGAAATTGTGGTCCGTCTCCGTCTTTGTGGATATCGAGGAGTGACGGAGTGAAGAGATATATATATATATATATATATATATATATATATATATTATCTACTGGCGGTCGCCAGTAGATAGTTATAGTTAGGACCTATTTTCCATAGGAAATCCGCAACATTCTATTTGAAATAACTCTTGCGCCGGTTGACGAATCTTCGCGATATTTTCAAACTTTGTGGCCCGCTCCGGTCCGCTCCTACCCTGAAAGTCTCGGGGTGATTCGTCAAGCGGGAGCCGAGAAAAAAGGGGGGTCCCAAAACGTGTTTTCCCCATTCATTTTCCCATAGGAAACTTTAGCCACGGCTACAGCCCGAACTGCTGAACGGAATTACACCAAATTTGGCAAAGAGGTAGTTCTTGGTTCAGAAAGAACCCTTTTGTTAAATGGTGTAAATCCGTTCAGTAGTTCCTGAGAAAATCAAAAGGAAAATCACATATATATCTATGGCCGCGTCGGATTCGCGCACCCTGAGCGCACCCTGCGCGCACCCTCCCGATCACGAGCTGCATGCTAATTGGCTTTCAAGTGGCTGTCAACACTCCAAATCAGGAAGTGTCGGCAGCCATTTTGTCCCTCGGTAGAACCGAGGCACAAGAAACAAGTGCGCAAAACGCACAAAGGGGGCAGGGTAGAAACACCCTGACCCCTAGGTCTGCTCAGGGGTTCCCACAAGGACCCCCTGGGCAGAAAAAAGCATTTTTTTTTTTTTTTTAAATCGGCGGGATGCGCTTAGGGTGCGCGGATCCCGCCGATTAAAAAAACAAAAAAAAAAACACAAGAAACAAGTGCGCAAAATGCACAGAGGGGGCAGGGTAGAAACACCCTGACCCCCTAGGTCTGCTCAGGGGGTCAAACAAGGACCCCCGGGGAGAAAAAAGCAAAAAAAAAAAAAAAAAAAAAAGACGGCATCGTGCCGGAGGCCCCGCCCCTCCCTGCAGCAGTCTGCAAACGCGCCCCTGGCGCGTTTTAAGAAGGGAAGTAATTCCCCTTGAATACTGGGGGTCCTTGGGGCCAACTAGCCCACCAGGAACCTCCGGTATGCGCCAGGGGCTGCTTTGCAGAGAGGTGTACAGAGGCCACGCCCCTTTTACACCTCTCTGCAACGCAGCTCTGTGGCGCTTTTGGAGGTACATGGTGGGCTAGTTGGACTCCAGGGACCCTCAGTATTCAAGGGGACTTAATCCCCCAACTTAAAACGCGCCACGGGCGCGTTTGCACAGTGGTGAAGGGAGGGGGCGTGGCTTCAGGTGACATGTGTGCAAACAGGCCCCGTGGCGCTTTTAGGATGGGGAATTAAATCCTCTTCAATCCTGAGGGTCCCTGGGGCCAACTAGCCCACCAGGTACCTCCAGTAAGCGCCACAGAGCTGCGTTGCAGAGTGTTGTAAAAGGGGCGTGGCCTCTGAACACCTCTCTGCAACGCAGCTCTCTGGCGCATACTGGAGGTATCTGGTGGGCCAGTTGGCCCCTAGGGACCCTCGGGATTGAGGAGGAATTAATTCTCCAACTTAAAACGCGCCACAGGGCGTGTTTGCAGACATGTCACTTCAGGCCCCACCCCCTTCCTTCACCATTGTGCAAATATTCCTCTAAAATCAGCCGAACTGCGAATTCCGATTTACTCACCTGTTATCAGGAGAGACCTCAGTGCTGCATCTTTGAGCCTAGTACTGATCCTGAAAAGTAATTTTAACCGTACTTACCAGTAACTTGAATTTCCTTCCATAGGCTAACATTGACTGGTTTCACTTGGAAATTCTTCTAAGTGTGGAGTTTTGGAACTTTATAATATTCCTCTAAAATCAGCCGAACTACGAATTCCGATTTACTCACCTGTTATCAGGAGAGACCTCAGTGCTGCATCTTTGAGCCCAGTACTGATCCTGAAAAGTAATTTTAACCGTACTTACCAGTAACTTGAATTTCCTTCCATAGGATATCATTGCCTGCTTTTTGCTGAAAAAGTTCCGAAGTGTCGATTTTTGAAACATACAAATATTCCTCTAAAATCAGCCGAACTACGAATTCCGATTTACTCACCGGTTATCAGGAGAGACCTCAGTGCTGCATCTTTTAGCCCAGCACTGACCCTGAAAAGTAATTCTAACCGTACTTACCAGTAACTTGTATTTCCTTCCATTGGAATCCATTGTCTGGTTTTCAGCAGAAAAGTTTCAAAGTGTCAATTTTCACAAACTACAAATATTCCTTAAAAATCGCCTGTATGACTTAAACGCATTCTTTCAACTGTTTACAGGAGATGCACCAGTGCTGGATCCAGGATCCACCACTGAGTAAGAAAAAGTAACGATAACACTACTTACCTGCTAAGTGAATTTCCTCCCGTAGGATAACATTGGTGATTCTATGTGAAAAAGTTTCTAAGTGTCAACTTTTAAAATACAATAATATTCCTTAAAAATCACTACTGTAGCCAAAACGCTTTTACTCAACTGTTTACAGGAGATGTCCCAGGACTGAATCTAGGATCCAGTCCTGTGGTTAGAAAAGTAATCCATAAAGAAACTAATTGCATTTAACTAGAAATTCACATTGAGCTCAATGTTGCATTGTGTTTGAAATTGTGTTGCCCATTGCAACAACTGTAACTACTGTACTTAAAAGTCTATTGCCTATTTGCAAAGTATTTAAACTAAAGTAATTCATTCTGAGAAAGTATATTTTGTAATGTAATGTATAATGTAATTACAATGTAATTTAAAAAATAAAATATGTAAAAATAAATAGTTTAAAAAAATGTAGTAAATCAGTATCAAAAAAATAAATATAACAATTAATACATTTAAAAATTGTCATTTACAAAACCTTTGAAATTCACTGAAAAAAACCATAGGTTTCAGACATGTTATAGTTAGGAATTAGCATTTAAAAAACCTTTGAAATTCACTGAAAAAACCATAGGTTTCAGGCACGTTATAGTTAGAAATTAGCATTTAAAAAACCTTACAAATTCACTGAAAAAACCATAGGTTTTAGGGACAGTTATAGTTAGTTGGACATTGCACTCGTACAAAACCCGTGAAATTCCCCGTTATAGTTAGTTCAGCTAACTATAACTCGCGCCCTGCAATGCACTGCTGATGACATCACATATTACATCACTCATGACATGGTCAGTGACATCACTGATGACATCACTGATGACATCTCAAATGACATCACTGATGACATCACTGATGACATCATCCACGTGATAATCTGATGCACCTCCTCACACCCTAATATAACCTTTGATACACCCACTCTAAATTACAGACTGCCATTCGCAAAACCATAGACACTCCAACACCAATAACTACATACCCACTCACTGATTCTTAGGTCTACACACACATCCACTCACTCACCCGTACAGTCACTCATACTTACGGTCACTCAGTACAGGACTATCATATGCACTCAAACTCCTATATAGACACTCAAACACCGCCACTCATCCATAGAGGTACTCACACACCTAGTCAGTCATGCAAATAATTAAACACACTGCCATTTACTCACCTATACAGTTATACACACACCAGCTCACTTACTCATACAAATACTAGCACATTCTTACGCTCTTATACAATCACTGATACAAGCACACACTCATCCATACAGTCACTCTCACAATCACACACTCTCAGCTTATAGCTATTTATATACTCCAACACACATATATACTGCCTTTCACATATGTAGTTACTCACACATGTACCACTAGGACATACATTCACTCACTAACACACTCTTACACACACTTACCCACCCATACAGTCTATCACAGATGCACTCTTGAAACCATCCACCCAGTGAATCACCCACTCACACATCTATGCACAGAGTCGCACACACCCCACCCACACAAACACTCAGGCACCCATACAGATACTCAGACAACCAATCAATAACTCATATAGACACTCATGTAGCTATTCACAAACCCATGCAGCCACTTACACAGCAATAGACAGACGAATACAGACATTCACCCAGTTTAGTCACTAACCCATGCATTCAGTAAGATACGTTTAATCACTCACTTATAGAGTTAGTCACACACCTACTAAATCATCCATACAGACACTTATACACCCACTCATTCTTCAATACGCCTTTCCCTATATATATTAAAAATATTTAAACTTTACAGAAACACACAGTCACTGGATGATGTCATCAGTGATGTCATTTGAGATGTCATCAGTGATGTCATCAGTGATGTCACTGACCATGTCATGAGTGATGTAATATGTGACGTCATCAGCAGTGCATTGCGGGCGCGAGTTATAGTTAGCTGAACTAACTATAACGGGGGAATTTCACGGGTTTTGTACGAGTGCAATGTCCAACTAACTATAACTGTCCCTAAAACCTATGGTTTTTTCAGTGAATATATATATATATATATATATATATATATATATATATATATATATATATATATATTATTTTTTTAAGTTGGAAAAATTAAATATATTGTATTTCTTTAACATTTTGTTTTTTCATAAAATAGGCAGCGTTTTCGGTGTGTGCTTTCACACATTTTTTGCCTACTATAGTTTGTTCAAGGTTGTATTTTTTTCTCCCGCATGACATAAGATTGTTAAGCGTATTCTCATAGCTAGTGTTGTGTGAAAGGGCATACTTTTCAGCAAGGTATTCACTGAAGGTTGTGCGTTATTTTTTTCCATTTATAGTTCGTGAAACTTTCTTATGCGAAATGCTGCTTCACCTGTACTTCGCATAGACTTTAACATATGGATCTTAGCTCGAGTGGCCCAGCCACAGTTTTAGACCTGCCTTTTGTTGCAGCGGAGGTCACTGTGCGGATTGCATCCTCACACCTGGCGCAGTTTCAGTGCTTTCTTGGGCAAACACCAAATCTATATATTTATTATTTACTTTCCACCTATCTATCCATTCCTCCGCACATCTGCCATCCCACCCATCCATTCATCGAAACTGATAACAAGTCTGTCAGAATGAATTGTTATATAGAAATTGGAAACTTAAATATTTAACACAGTAAGAAAGAAGCAATGACAGAACTTCCCTATTCTAGTGCTATCCTTATACTTTCCTGTTTTGATGAGTGTGTACGTCAACATGTCAAAGGTCAATAGGAATATTTGTTCTAATAGAAAAGACTGCTTTGTCTTTCTATTTTTTAACATCCAAAATCGTTTCGGGGGGGGAAGGCATAACTAATAACACAACCTGGACCTACACTGTGTAGTTAGAAACCGTTATTTTATGATTTAATTTGCCATTTACGGGTATTGGTGCAATGTAAAGAGCAGAAGTTCTTTTCATTCCAGTGTCCTCCTTTGTGAGAACGGCTGCGAATTTGTTGTTGGGGAGCTTGTAATTTATGTAGCCACTAGGTGGCACTGTTGCACCATTGCTAATAATAAGCACCCCCTCCTATGGTACTTTATTCCTAAAACAGGTAATCCAAGTTTCCCTTGGCTGCAGGCATCTCCTGTGCTGGATGACTTCCCAGTGGGTAGACCGTGTGATAGAAAAGGGAATATGCGCTTAAAGGGGGAGAGTTAGCATACTTGCGAAAAGGAAGGTTATGTTACGACAGTGCACTGTACACATCACTAATAATGCCCCATCTGCTCTGAAGTGCTTATCTAGAATACTGGGTCTAGATCTTGACGCCTCACCTCAGATATCACTAGAATGGCTGGAGACCACCTCTAGCGTACTGTGCCCCAATCTGTGTCCACCTTCTTTACAGTGCTGAAGGCCTCCTCTGGATTGGTGTGTCAGCTCCGGAGGCCACCCCTGGAGTATTGCGCCCAGTTCCTGGGGGTTTAATCTGACGTTCGGTGTTTAGTCCGAAGCCACCACTGGTGTGTTCTGGAGAAGGCATTTGAAGGGCCATCTGGAACACGGTCAGTCGCGTCAGTCATTTGTGGAGGAGTGAATGAATTAATGATGGATTATAACTAGGGAGCTAAATAGGTGCTAAGTAGAATGATGGATGTATCGGGGATGGTAAATGAATTAGAAATGAACAAAATGTGATTTGTATACAAATGCTGAATGGTGATTGGATGGTGGATGAAAGAATGACGGGTGGTGAATGGTTAGACCGTGAATAGATGTACGGTGCACCGCGAATCAATGGCTGATGGGTTGTTATAGATGGATAGTAGCTTGTAGGTGGATGGGCGATAAACTGAGTGCGACACATGAATGGTCGATCGATAGTGCATGGTGGATTGTAGTAAATGTTGGACTGTGAATGAACGATTGGTAGATGATGGATGGATGGTGAATGGTAAATGGTTGCTAAGCGGCAAACGTTTGGAAAGTTATGTCGAATGGATGACTCGTGATGAATGGATGGCATATAGGTAGTGAGTGGTGACTGGAAAGTGAAGAAATGGTGAATGGATGGTGAATAGTTAGTGGTGATTTGAAAGTGTAGGGATGGTGAATGAATGGTAAATAGTGAGTGGTGACTGGAAAGTGTAGGAATGGTGAATGGATGGTGAATAGTTAGTGAGTGGTGACTGGAAAGTGTAGGAATGGTGAATAGATAGTGAATAGTTAGTGGTGATTGGAAAGTGTAGGGGTGGTGAATAGTTAGTGGTGATTTGAAAGTGTAGGGATGGTGAATAGTTAGTGGTGATTTGAAAGTGTAGGGATGGTGAATAGTTAGTGGTGATTTGAAAGTGTAGGGATGGTGAATGGGTGGTGAATAGTTAGTGAGTGGTGACTGGAAAGTGTAGGAATGGTGAATAGATGGTGAATAGTTAGTGGTGATTGGAAAGTGTAGGGATGGTGAATGGGTGGTGAATAGTTAGTGGTGATTGGAAAGTGTAAGGATGGCGAATGGATGGTAAACAGTTAATGAGTGGTGACTGAAAGTGTAGGAATGATGAATGGATGGTGAATAATTAGTGAGTGGTGACTAGTAAGTGTAGGAATGGTGAATGGATGGTGAATAGTTAGTGAGTGGTGACTGGAAAGTGAAGGAATGGTGAATAGTTTGTGAGTGATCACTGGAATGTGTAGGAATTGTGAATGGATGGTGAATAGTTAGTGAGTGGTGACTACAAAGTGAAGGAATGGTGAATGGATGGTGAATAATTAGTGAGTGGGGACTGGAAAGTGTAGGAACGGTGAATGGATGGTGAATAGTTAATGAGTGGTGACTAAAAGTGTGGGCATGGTGAATGGATGGTGAATGGATGGTGAACAGTTAGTGAGTGGTGATTAGAAAGTGTAAGGATGGCAAATGGATGGTTAATTTTAATGAGTGTTGACTGAAAGTGTAGGAATGATGAATGGATGGTGAATAGTAAGTGAGTGGAGACTGATAAGTGTAGGAATGGTGAATTAATGGTGAATAGTTAGTGAGTAGTGACTGGTAAGGGTAGGAATGGTGAATGGATGGTGAATAGTTAGTTAGTGAGTGGCGACTGGAAAGTGTAGGAAAGGTGAATGGATGATGACAATTAAATGGATGGTGGATGGATGTCAAATGGAAAGAGAGCTTAATCCTTGATGGTTGCTGACAGGTTAATTAATGGGTGTGACATATGATTGTGGAGAGGATGTGAATGGGTGGATAAATAAAATGGCTGATGGTTTGTTAATTGGTGGATGGTAGCTGGCAGGTGGATGGATGATGAATGGGGTGACAGGTGAATGGTCAACGGATGGTGCTTGGTGAATTGGGGTGAATATTGGACTGTAAATGAATGAATAACAGATGGCAGATGGACGATGAATGGCAGAATGGATAGTGGATGGATGCTAAAGATCCAGGGAGCTTAACCCTTGACAGATACTGAAAGCTGAATGGATGTGACAGATGATTGGGTGGAGAGAATGTACGGGTGGGCAGATAAAGAAATTAACTGTTTTTGTTGACAGTGAATGTCAAGGTATCAATGAAGGGCAACTGCTATGGGAGAGAGTTGAGCATGGGTAGTACTTTGGGAGAGTAAAGCCTGAACTTCAGCAGATATTGACGGAGACAGGATGCACCCTGCACAACATGCTCATGTGAGGGACTTCCCTTGAACTATCAAATGCATGGGGATTGCGCATTAATGCACCCTAGCTACCATCAAGGTCAATCAAGATGCAAAAGTGACAGCAGAGCCCATGTCAGCGCTTGCTCCAACCAACGTTTCATGTGTTGTCATTGTGGCGGCGCAGAAAGCATGCAGAAAAGTAGATCATTTTGCAAAAGTGTGTCACACCAGTGCTTCCTGCTCGCCTTGCCCAACCACCACTCCTAAGCAGGAGCTGAGCTCTGTGACACAACCAGCAGCCTCCAAACTGGATTCTGGGAGCATGGATGAAGACTTGTTTATGGAGCGGCGGTAGGACATGCTCTCGATGCAGTTAGTTTGTCTGCCTCCCTCAACTGCACTCAGCCTACATGACCAGTCCTGATCCGTAAGTCAGCATGTCATGGAACATATAGACATTGGAGCCTTCATCAAAGAATACCCAACTCTCACCTCCTGTTCTTCTCCACATCAACAATTCTTCATCCCACCACTGTCTGCTTTCTTGTATATGACAATTCCTTTCCTCTTCACCTCTATGGCGTCTTCATTGCTGATATCGCTCATGACGAACATTCAATCAAATCAAAAGTCTTTGCCATTGAATCATTTTTGGAGACTCTGATCCATTGCCGCACAGCAGAATGACTCCCCCTTATTCGGTTCGCCCAGAGCATCTACACATCAAGGCTGGGTGACATGTTTGACGGGATTAGTGGACTTTTCTGTGGAACAGACTGCCTACAAGGGAAAATCACCCAATTTCATAGACATAAACTCTCTGCCCAGTTGCCACAGGAGGGTGTGTTTAATATCTAGCAGAAACCTGGAAACAAAATTCTCCAACTCTGGAGAAGGGGACACAACTAAAAGAGTTGAAGGACTCAAGCCATGGGTCTCTCTGACAGTTATTGCTCACAAACTAAAACAGCCTGATGAAGTACAGTGTATGCAAGGACATGCATCTACCGAACACAGCAAAGTGCCAAGAAGGACACATAACTCTGGGCCTCATTTATGAGGTTTTGGCGCATGGCAGAACAGCAAGGAATCTTGCTGAGCTGCCCTACGTCAAAAGAAAATGGCAGGAATTCGCCATATCTATGAGATACGGTTAATTCCTGTCCTTTTCCCCTGTGCTGGCGCACAATGGGCTGCCATGTGCCAACGCAGGCTTCCTTGCACCATGGTGCAAGGGTGCCTACGTTGCAGGGCTGATTGATTTTATGCAGGAAGGGACACCAATCAATTCAGGTGATTTCCTCCAAGTGTGCTGAATGCAGGAAAAAGGAAAAAACGAGGAGAAATGAAAATATTTTTCCTCGTTGCGCCTCCCTAACACCACCACTCGTAAATCTGGGAATGTGTCAGTGTTCTGCGTGAAGGGGGCACATATTTACAAGGCCCTGAAAAGCCATGTAAATTGGCTTTAAGTGGCCTTGTAAATATGCTGTGGCACTTTACGCCACAGTAACGTCAAAAAAGTGACGTTCCGGCAGCGCAAAAGTGCCGCAAGGGTCCGCATAAATAAGACCCTTAGTCTGTGGATGATCTGTGTCTAAAGTGAGTGGCTCTCAATGGTTTTCCAAGGATGATCTCAATTCTAACTATCACTAACTAATATTGGATACTGAGTGGGGATACATTGACACCTTCTCCATGGACGTGGATTTGAAGAGGTACAATCGCATCAGTTCTGTTATAGAGAGCCCAGCAAAGGTGTGTGGGGCAGAAATGTTCAGTCATTGTGCCAAGATTATTTTATCAACCAGAATCGGGGGGTCCCACTACAGTGACGACTGAGAAACTTCTGTGCTCCAGGGCTGCAGCTATTGCCTACCAACTCCCCTTTGCCAACTCCCCATTGTTGGCAGCCTGCCAGAATAGCTCCATTGACCCAGACTTGAGGGAAGGAGCTGACTGACAGCTGAGAAGGGGTGCTGGAGTTAGCCTTGCACTTAGAAGAGGCTACATAGAAAAGGAGTTCTGCACGGAGCTGGATCAGGTGGAAAAAAAGCAGCGCGCTGCAACCCAAGGGAGGATCTGAAACACCAGGCCATGGCCTTTAGACCTTGCTACCACTGTGATGTGCCAAGAAGCAAGAATGCCTGTAATAATGTGGCACTCACTGAAATTGCAATTGTCTATTGCATTTGTTTGTGAAGAAAAAAAAGTGCCTGCGATGGCTCGGCGCTAAGAAAATTGCGATTGGTATTGGCCGCCTCATCAGAACAAACCATAGCGACTTGGGAAGGTTGGTGTTATCTCCACATCCTGCACCACAGTCGGCAGTTGCTTCAACCTCCGCTTTATGATCACTTCTGTGATGTGGGTTGGGCAATTTACTTTGATTGGCTGGTAGGGTTTTTGTCGGGGCCCGAGGAAGTTCCCCAAGAAGATTCACTAAACAACAAGCGGAGTGCTGCCTCTCCTTCATCTGTGCTCACTCTGCCCTGCCTTCATCAAGCAGAAGTGGGCATGTGAGCATCAGCTGTGGAGACAAAAGACTGTGGTAGCAATGACCTGGCCGAGTCAGGGCGATCCCTTCCCAGTGGGCCATGTAATACGACATCCCCCTAGGAGCAGCCCAGCCTCCTCCACAAGTCGGAAGTGGTAGGCTAAGCTTGGAATGATTGAAAAAGACAGAAAGATACTGTAGCATGAGTGGGACATGTTGAAGAGTACTGTAACTTTGGACAATCCATGCTCTACCTCACCACAATCATTTGGGACGGGTAGACGAGGACCAAGAGGTTTGTCAAAAGAACATTTTACACCTTTTTTCCCCAAGAGAACAATGTGCCCTAACTTGCATTGATTGTATTACACAATCCCTTACCAACAGGGACAGCCTAAGTCAATACCCCTCTTACAGCGATTCTTGCACTAATAGCCTGTGTACCATGTTGTTGCCCTCTGATGTTTATACACAGTATTGCTTTGTGTGTGGAAAATAAAGTAATTTTTGTTTAAGCAAAAGTACTGGCTGTGATGTACTGACTGGTATTATATGTTTCCTTGACTTCTGAGTTGGAAACAACATCACCTCCCGGTTGTATGATGGAACCCTGCATGCATTTACCCCGCATGCCTTTATAATGCAGTCACTACCCCGACTGCGACGTTACCATGCTTTGCTTTACCACGCAAGTCGTTACAACGACTTGCTTTAGGGGGTGCTGGACTTTGGAATAGTGTAAATTACTATTCCAACTCCAGTCTTTACAACAGTAGGGAAGGTGTTGGACTTTAAAGTCCAACACCAGTCCAACAACATGCCCCCTAAAGCAAGTAGTTGTAACTACGTGTGGGTTAAAGGAACGCGTGGTAATGTTGCAATTGGGGTAGTGACTGCGTTGTAAAGGCAGGTCGTTGTTGTGACTGCAGGGTAAAGGATGTTTCCCTCACCTCCCTGATTGAGTGCCTTGGACTACTTGACTTTGCTACCATGAGGGTCAGGTGCTAAAGGGGTGACTTGGTGCTCAGTTTTGGGTCAAAAATTAAGGTTAAGCCCAGCACACTAGTTATAAAAAGGCTCTCATTTGTACAATTTGAGTTGAGCAAGCACTGATTGCCCAGGAACTCCTGGAAAAGTCCCACAGTTAAGAAAAACCTATGTATGCTTGGCAGACTGTTATAGTGTCCCGAATAATCCATGGCTAACTTCTTCCATGGCCCTTAAAGGATGCTAGCTGGTTGTAATGGCAAGTAAGTTCCTGCCCTGCACATACATTTTTGTTAAATGAGACATCTCGCACATTTTACAATTATGCAAAAGAGGCAGCAGGTTGTAGTGGTGAGGCCACATGAAGAGCAAATACTTGTGACGGGATCACCTCTTCCCTTTAAATTAGTCTCTAAAAATGTGATAAAAATAACACAGTATTGCTTTGAAGAGCATACCACGAAAGAGATATCTGACTAAGACCCAGTGGAGTAGCAAGGGGGGGCAAGGGGGCGGTCCGCCCTGGGCGGCACAAGTTTTGGGGGTGGCGGCCTCCCCCCTTACCTGCAGTCATCGCGGTAATCACCAGCAATCCCACCGCTCTTACATGCCGTCGCGCCCGGCAAACGCAGGGACCGCCATGGGCGGCACATGGGCTAGCTACGCCACTGCAAAGCCCTCTTCTTGTAAATATAAAGAACAGTTCATGAACAAGCATTTAAGCCTTTGCCAAAGGTTCGATGTAAACAAGACACATAACGCACACAGAAGAAGAAGATTTCCACGACAGTAACAGTACTTCAGTAATAGACCCCTTGCTATCTGTAATGATACCAGATCCTCTAATCTGTAAAGGTCTATATTTACAGGTTAGAGGCAGTGAGCTAATCATTCTTAGACCCTGATTACAAGTGTAGGTGGTATTTTTCTCACTGGGAAAAATAACAATACCACAGGGTATGTTATTTATCGGGTGTGATAAATACCACCTATGACGAGTTGTTGGGGAATAAATGTGGATTTTGGTGTTTAACACACCAAAATTCACATGATACAGTAAATACCACATGGTTTTTCCCCGTTAAATTTTGTCAGGTTTGACCCGTTGAAATTTAATGAAGGTTGAGTTATTTAACACATCCGATAATTACTGGAGGTGCTAAATACCGCACGTGTTGGAATTAACTGTCGAATTCATAATCATGCCCTTTGACCTTTTATTCTGGGGCTAGTACATTCAGCGGCAGCCGGCACAGATAAGCGTGGTGGGGCGGCGGCGGGACGGGGTGAGAGGAGGGGGGAAGTCGACAGACGATGGAATAGGTATAATTAAATAAATAAATAATACCTACTCCGTCGTCTGTCAACTCCCCCCCCCTGCCGCGCCCTGCCCCACCACGCTTACCTGTGCAGGCCGCCGCTGGGTACATTCACTGCCATGAGGGTTTTATATTGCTTCCCTTGAGTGTTTTCTCCTTCCCATACACCACCCCACTGAAGCAGGAAACAGTCCTTTATAACCCACCCGCATAACCATATCATAATCTTGGCTACAGTGCTCTCCCTCATCTTGTTCCGCTTTGTGGATGAGGCTAAGTTGAGCTATTTTTAGACCAACCTTTGGGGCCAAACCCTGTCCCTCAAATCATCTCACCCTTCCTGCACATAAACAATCAAAAAGAAATTCTGTTTTGCAACTTCTATGTGTGCTGCATTAAGCAGAACACATAGAAGTTTCAAATCACCATGAATGATTGTTTATGTGCAGGAACACCTTCCTGCACATAAACAATCATTTCCCCCAACGCAGACACCCTTGCACTATGGTGCAAGGGTGCCTGCGTTGGCGCAGGGCAGCCGAACTCAGCGCCAGCGGAAACGCAGGGGTGCGCCGCATTCTTGTGAATACGGCGCATCCCTGCTTTTTCAGAATGGAGAAGTGTGGCATTAGCAATGTTTGCTTAAAGCCACGTTTCTCCATTCTGTTGTAAATATGACCCTCAGTGTGCCTCTCTTGTTTGAGATCAGTGACTCTGAAAGTTTGGGCCTGCTGTGGGGCTGGTGTATCATGAGTTTTAGTATTTACATCAATGCCCTAGGCATCAAAGATTATGAGCGGAAGAGTGGTTTTCTGCCACACTGTACTAGCCCAACACAAGACGTATTTTAAAAGTCTTTCAACACCCTGAGTGTTTGTGGGAAATTCCTTATCTGTTGTTTAAGATTACGTATATTTTACCCCTTAGTCCACAATTCTTTCAAAGATCTGTTTCTTGAATTAATGCCAGTTGATAACAATTTACCTAAAAATAAATAAATGACACCTGGATGCACAAAATTGGAGAATTCATCCCTTGACTCAAGAAATGGACCTTTGAAAGAATTGTGGACACGTTTGTAAAATTTATTTAATCTGCAATAACCGACAAGTGGGATTTCCCATAAACATTTGGGGTTGCTGCACATTATTTTGCTTGCATATTGACTATTTTTGCATTAAACACGTTAGGCTTCCCCAAAGTCATAGGTGTTAATAGAAACACCAGAGCCCACTAGGCAAGGAACTTTAATGCCTTAGAGATTAAGGTTCAATACAAGTTCTGCAACATCCTCATCTGTTGAGAATGGGGTGCACTTCAACTTTCCACAAAGTTGTGTGAGCAGGAGACACTGGAGAATCAAATGTGGATTTCCTTCGACCTGTAATTTTCTGGAGCATATGTCTCAACATTCACATATTGTGAATAATTCAATATGATTTACCAATCAAAAGCTGCGCTGTCGTTTTCGGAACTTGATTTAGCACGTCTTCAACTCACATGGGGTTGTTTCTTTACAAAAGAGTGAGGTTCTGAATCACAATCACAATTGCGAGATCTGAAATGCATTGTGAAAATGCACAAGCACTGTGATCTCAAGAACTCAAATTGTTTCACAATGTGCATGGTGAGCTTTAATGTTATCAAAAAGGCTTACTCATAGAAAGCACCCAGATGACCACCATCAAGACCCTCCAGAAAAGGGTGATTGATTTGGCACCTGAAGGTCATTGAGGTGTAGCATCCACAAAAAAAAGATATTATGCTAGAATCTGAATCAAATGGTTGATTATTGTCCTGTGTCAGAGGCTTATTCAGGACAATTCTCTAAGACCTCTTCAAATGTCACCCTTGCCTGATGAGATCTGGGAAAACTTGGTCATTGACTTCTATGAGGCCATTGACTTCAGGGTCAACACTTCCTGGTTGTGAAGGCAAAGTATTCCAGATTTCCTGAAGCAGTGCCAGCACAACTGCTGATGTGGTTGCTGAAGTGGTTACTCTTACAATTAAGTGAGTCTTTTTGATATATGGCATACCACAAGTTGTAAAGTCAGACAGTATCTTCTATGCCACTTCATGGAGTTAGGAGAATGCATGGGGATCTGTTGTTGCAAAAAATAGTCATTGTGGCCCCAAGCAAATGGTATGGTTGAACGTTTCATGACTACACTAAAAAAAGATCCTATAGATTGCTAATCTGACAAAGTCTCCTATTTCTGAAGCACTATGTCAGACTCTGAGTTACGTTTAAAAAAAAGAGTTTTTTATTGAGTTTTCAAAGTACAAATATGATGAAATCGGTACAGGACAAGCACAATACCAATGATGGACCATAGATTCCCCCCAGCTGTGAAATAATTGTGGCCCTTGTAAGTAATGGTATGCCATGTAGCCGGGTGTGGTGTAGGGGTTGTATTCTACCCAGGAAAGTCCAGTGTAGATAAATGTGGGGAACCGGTAAACCTAGTACTACTGAAACATCGACAAATCGTGGGGGCCTATTAGGACTCAAACATCAAACAGGTTGAAGTATGGATCAAACAGTTGAGCAGGGAACTGGGAGGTTGGCTGAGGGGTAGGGATGGGTTGGCTGGGTTTACTGATGCTTCAATATCCCCGGCTTGTTAAGAATCTTTGGTTGCCGAAGGGGGATAGGGAAAGTGTGATTGAGCTGCCTAGGGATGAGGGCCCAAATGGGATCAACCTTGTCCCTTCTGCCTCAATAATGGGCTTGATTTCTGGTGTTGGAAGAGGAGGGTGAAGTGGGACTTGTCACTTCGGATGAGGAGTCAATATGGTCCAGTGAGTCAGTCAAGTGGGATAGTAGCCTATCCCAAACATGAACTATAGGGTGGCGACATAGGCCTCTGGCATCCTCCCGGTTCAAGGCTGTGGCCTCATCCTTCGCCCATTTTATTAGGGCCTGAGCCCAGGCGTCTGAGATGGAGGCAAAGGGAGCTTCCATCTCATAGTGATGGATCATTTGGCAATAATAAGAGTGAAGACTCTGAGGGACTTTAGAGACACTCTTCTTGGCACCACTGGCAAGCCGCCCCATGGAGCTCCTGTTCAGGAGGAAGCTGAACACACATAAACCTCGGGTTATGGTACTTATGCGGCTGAAAAGCTCACACAAGGGTGACCTAACATTTGAGACTCATCCCTACAACATAAATGACATAAAAGTGACATGCTCACCGTATGGAGAGATGGTCACAGCATGGCAAAGATCTTGCCAGTCTTCGTTGTTCTCATTGGTGATTAGTGTCTCGCGTCATCAATTCATGTGGGATGGGCTCCATCTTAATTTATTTCTATATTGAAGACCCGATGGCTTGCGATTAAGGCATTCAGTGAGTCTGATAAATATTTTCAGGAGGTTGAATTACTGGTTTTCAGTTTGTTTAAGACCTCTCACAATGTCTCATTCTTGTTCCATTCTTTTGAACTACTGGTTTCAGTTGAAATTTCCTTCCCTCCAAAGTGGCTTTTCTGGCAGCTATTACCTACGCCCATAGAGTGGGGTAACTTTCGGCTCTCTTATGTCGGCCTCCATTGTTCAGATTCGTAGAGGAATTAGTTATTTTGAGTCCTGATTCTTACTAGTTTTATAAGTTTAACTCTTGCTTTCATTCTTTTCAGGAGATAATTTTTCCTACTTTCTATGCCTCTCCTTCTTCTGATAAAGGATAGTTAATGCATTGCTTTGATGTTAAAATAACTTTGCTAATTTATCTTCACAGGTCAATTGAGTCTGAAATAAATGATCTGATTTCCAGAAATCAGAGGTCCAAACATCGCCATTTATCTAAAAATGACATAGAGAAAATGTAAATGTATCTCTGACATGCAGGCAGTCTTCTATGTGGCTTGAACTGCTTAACAAGGGAGTTATGTGTCCCTGCAAGGTGATATGACAGGGCACCTCACTGCTGTGTTATAAGGGCATCCACGTCCTTTGCTGGTCATGAGAGGAAAAGTAATGAAAACAGTTCCTCGACCTTCTCCAAAAAATTGGATTTGTTTCATTCAGAAGAAGCATTGGCAAAGCCTAAATATCTGCCCTGGGCAAGCTGGTGCGGTGGTTATTTAGTTGTTTTTTGTAATTGCAAGCGTGTACCTGAAAAATAAAAAGGGAAAAAAGAAAATATGCTGACCCCTAAATGTGGTTGCTTTATACTTACAATAAAAATGTTATATGTAAAAAACAACGATGCAGCTGTTTTCTGCTGATTTGGTTTGATTTGACATGCTCTCAGCAGACTCGCCTTCGCACAAGATTCAATTTACAATACATTAATAAAAACAAGAAATCTGTGGAAATGTAGAAAAGAGGGGGAAGGAATCAACAAAAAAGAAAGAAAATTGTTAAAAAACAAAAGTAAAGCGAAAAAGTAAAAATATTCATCTAAAAGTTTCCTTCAAAATTATTGTTTAAAGGAAGAATAAAGAAAAATATGGGAGATCTACTTTTAGTTCTTTTTTGAAACTGACTCATAAGTTTCGTTGTTGTCACAGATAGGTCACCGAGGAGGTAGAATAGCATCTCATACTCCGTTTGTAGCTGTTCCTTGGGATGCAATGTTCTTAAATCTTAAATGGATTCTCTCTGATTCCTGCAAGTTAGAGAGAAAGTGGGACAGGACTTTGCTCACAGGTAAATCCATTGGAACTCACAAGATCCACTCTCTTGAACAGAGGCATCAGCTGGAGTATACCACTTCTTGCCATGGCAAAAAGGTTTACTGCCTAGGGATTTTCCTTGCCTTCAGGTAGCGTTGTTTTATAACTGATGTTTTTGAAACATTAAGACTTTCACTTGCACCACACTTTTTGTTATCATTATTTGTGAGAGAGACAGGAATAAACAAGCACTCAAGATGCACGCATCTACAATGTTACAATGTCACTAAAATACATTATTGCATAAATTTACAAAAGAGTGCAGGTACAATAAATAGCCGGTGTTTAAAGTTAGTACAAAAAACATAAATAACGCACACGTTGAATCGGCTTTGCAACTGAAGAGAAAGGCACTATTTTTAAGGCGAGTCTGAAAAATGTACAAAGGCATTGTGTAATCACTCTTTTTTATTTTATTTTTCTTGGCAACAGAATGACATTTAGTTTACGCTCCAAGAAAGAAGGAAAAAAGAAGAGACAAAAATATAACAAAGTTGAGCTTTCTAAAAAAGAAGCGAATAGCCTCCATCTGCGGTTGAAATGAAGCACTAACAGCAATCTGCCATTCCATTTCATCAGATTCATTAAGCTCTTTACACCAGTCTTAAAATGTTGGGCTTTGCATCCCTTGCACTTTTTGGTGAAAAGCACTTGACAATGTGTTCCACCCATTTTATCCCCCTGAATGTTTCACTTTTTGGACTACTTAGTTCAGGGGTCTCCAACCTCTTCTGTAGTGAGAGCTACTTCTCATCAGTGAAAATCATTGTGAGCTACTAAAAAAAGGCCAAGGAACTGCCGCTCATTGCCTACCATGTGTTTCTCTGGCCCCTGGCCCTAATACCTGCATCCTTCCTCTGCTTACGCTTTTGGAGATACTTGTGTATCTTTGTTGAAGCATTCCACAAGATTGCATGTGTTTGCAGGCCTTCTCCCTCATGTGCTTTTCTTCCCCTCCCCCATGTCGCTCTCTCTTACCCATGTGCTTTTGTCACCCTCTGTGTTGTTGGTTGCCCCCTCACGGTGTCCGTGTTGTTGCTTGCCCCCTTATGCTTCATGTTGTTGCTTGACCCCAAAGTGTTGTTGCCTGCCTCCACTCGCTGTCCATGTTGTTGCTTCACCCTTCCCTGCCCCCTCCGTGCTGCGTGTCTCCTTTGTGTTGTGGCTTGCCCTACCGCTGTTCGTCTTGTTGCTTGCCCCCTCCTCCAGCTGCCTATCATGTTGCTTGCCTTCTCACGCTGTCCGTCTTATTGCTTGGGGAAAGCATCAGTTGTTTGTATTGCCCACGCCCCCACCTCCACCTGCCATAACAAATAAAAGCATTATGACTTGGCCAGCACTGCATTTGACTTCCCTCATGCAGTAACTCATTACAGGCATTATGAACGTCATTTAAAGAGTGACGTGTCCTCAGTGATTTTGAGGGTGTTGCATTGGTTTATTATGACATATTGCTACTTTTATTAATGTGGTGACCCCTGATAAAGCCATTAGGCCTGCCTTTTGATAAATACACCCCTTTATATTGTGTCCAGTTTGTTTAAAGAGTATCATGGACTTAGGGTTCAGCACTCGCTACGGATGTAAACTGATAGGAGGGTGTCACCATGGGTATTTCCACCTGCCATTATTTATATATCATGTGTAGCATTGAGTAGTGAGTGTGTAATAAAGTACTTTTCCTTTTTTATATGTATAAGAACTTACTTGACAATGATTAATTGGGTGTTGTTTGTTTAGTGCCTGCAAACTGGGGCACTAGCTTACACCACCTCCACTGAGAAGGTCTTGGACTGCTCTGCCTCGCTACTCAGCGGTGAGTCAAGTGCTACAAATAGAGCTCTTGGTTCCCAGTAGATGGAAGTTTACCGACGTATTGCATGTGAAGGATCCACCCACCAGCAACTAATATCTAACTTTCTTACAATCTGCATATTTGCCAAGTAGCATTGGTGCAGAGTCCGATTTTATCTGTAATTTCATAATTTCACTTCATTTTTGGAAAAAGGCAATCCAAAATCCCTCCAATCATAGCAGCTAGCAAACATGTGAACAGTGCCTGCATGAGGGCATTTGCAGCATGGACAGTGTTTCTTACATTATGCCATTTTGAAAGTTTTCATGGAATAATTCAAAGAAAAGAGAGACTGTAGGTAAAGGGGGATGACCCACTGCCTCATGCTGCACGCTGTGGTGTGTGGAAGCAAAATGTGAATGACAATTTAGCAGACTAATAGTTAAGGCCCACAGACCAAAAGCCCCTATATCTATATATGTTGTGTATATTTCTTTTAGGAAAAACAATAGTCTGACAGTCTCAAAGGCCACACCTAAAAGTGTTGGGATGCTGAGACAGATGTAAGAAAAAACAGGTCAGAAGCAGAAAATAAAGATCGCCTGATCACACTACCATCTACCATTACCATTGAACAATCATTTTTCCAGTTTACACTAGTAAAAACAAAGCTAGGTTTCACAATGCAGCAATATCGACGGGAGAGCCTGCTAATGCTGTATTTGGGTCAAGCACTGCATAGGACTCCAAACTTAAAGGAATACATATGAAATTTCACCATTAAACTGGACTGTTTCATGAATCATAGTTGTGAAGAATGAAAATAAAGCTCTCTTTAGCTTCCCATGATTTGAAGAGTAGAGTTTTATTACATAGCTGTAGCCATATTAGATAATCTGAGGCAGCCCAACCATCCCTCTCTACGCTTTGGTCATGCACTCCCCTACAAGGCTCTTTGAAAAGGTTTTGAATGTGAGTTCATGTGCAGCACATTTTGCAATCACACCTGTTCTAATTGTTAAGAGCCTCCATTCCATAGAGGTGCTGGACCAGCACTACATTAATTGACATAGTCCCAGCTTCTGTGAGCCCAAACAGCACAGAGAGCCAAGTCAAATCAAAGGTGGTAAGAGCACACACTCCGTGCAGTGCAATTTTACTTTAAAACTGTTGTTTTTAACACTGCGTTAGACTAGGGCTGTGATAGGCTAATAGGGTCAGGGCATTCATTGGCTGTAGGCTTTAGGGCTAGGGTTATGATTGGTTAGGGTTAGAGCTAGGGTTTACATTGGAGCAAGGTCAATTGATAACTAGGGCTATATAACCTTAGGGCTCAGTATGTCTCAGTCCAGGCATCGAGGCACAGGGCGGAGAGGACAAGGGCAGTTACCTGTTTAGGCCTTTTCGGGCCGGGTCGGGCATAGGGGCAGAGATGCTGCCTGTTTCACAAATCCAAACTACTCTCCAAGAAAGAGCCACAAATACAACCATGCACACAGACTCACAACAAACATACACTACTCTCTACAAACATACATCAATCCACCCTGCACTTACTCACCAAACGCAGTACTAGAACACACTCCCACATACTCTTATATCCCTATATCCACAAAAACCTACACAATCCACTACTCTGTACCACAATACAACCAAATACGCTTTCAACTTACTTTCCAATAAAACACAAAACTCACACATATAATCTCACCAACTCCCACCCTTACAGCATTAATACCTCTCACTACCCTCTCACTATGTCTAACATTGCACTTGCCTCCACTCTGAACACTGACTTTAACCATCTATCCTACCATTAGCAACACAACAATCCTCTTCTTCTCACACATGACCAATAACAATACGCTATCAACACTACGCTACACAAATAAGGCAAAATCATCCCCTTGCTCAACCTACTAACCTACAAACATCTCTCAAATCAAATAGTCTCCTCTCTCACACTACACAGACTATACTCACACACAACTCCTCCCCTTTTCGTCAACATTCACAACTCACCAATCCTTCACACTCAAACCATACATGTCAAATCACTTACAAAATACCAGATAATACTACCCCTCAAAAACAAAACTAAATACACTTACAGAGTCTACCAGCACATACTCTCACTCATGCAGCATCTCACACCCATCCCAATACACACACACATCCACTCTTCACCAAACACCACCAAAAATAATCAACATTTAAATTTAAAGCCTTCTCAAACTCACCCTCCCCATGAAGCAAATACACCAATTGCTCAATCCACAAACACACAACAATATCCACCAACACGTCTATCATCCATTGCTTATTTCAGAGCCATACAACATAACACAAATGCTCCACCACCACCCCCTTCCATACACGGTCCACCTTCAACATATGCAAAAGAAAGCAACTCCACAACACTCTTCATAACTTCGCATCCCCTTCTCTATCCGAAAACAAACCCAGAATTCAGACTGAACTCCTCAGCCCAACCCCTCCATTTCAAACGCACTCACCCCACTCACACAACCAGACCCAAAAAGAAGTATTCTATGCCTTTTGGAAGAAGACAGGGAAAACCATCAACAGCCCTCCCTCTCTCCCCCACAGTTAACTGCTCCAACAATATCACACCACCCACAACTTCAATGGGCAACACTCACCTTCCTGCAGCACAAACTCCATCCACCTCACAAATTGAGTATTTACACTGCCTACTGATAAATGCTTGTTCCGTTTCAAAAAACAATTACCACATATTTAACTTATTGATAGACAAACTGACAGACCTGCTTTTCATTACAGAATGTTAAATGGGGGAAGATATAGCACTGGTATTGCATGAAGCTGTTCCTCCAGCATATAAAACCGTTACACAAAATCACATAGACAAAAAAGGAGGCGGGTTAGCTGTCATATTTAAAGAAACAGCAAATCTCACCAAAGCTGAAAATGTATCATTACAAGGTTGTGAGACCCTCCTTATCAGATGCAACCCCACACCAACATTTTCATGTTACTTTCTCCTTCTCTACAGACCACCATCTAGTAATGCAACATTCCCAGACACATTGCTAGCCACAATATCTCATCTTCTTACCATGTACTCAAACCTATGCATCCTTGGTGACCTCAACATATGGTTTGATAAACCTAATATGCCACACCCAAGAACCATCCTCATAGGCTTAGACACACACAACCTACAGCAGCTTGTTTCAAACCCCACACACATCACTGGATACACATTAGATATCATTTTCCAAAGAATTACTCTTGTCACGTGGTCATACCACTTCCTCGTTGCCTTCAGATACAAGAAACCACAAACCACCACAACTAAAACCTTCCTACCCTGAACCACCTACCGACCATGGAAGGCTAACTATTACAAATCTAATGCAAATATGTTGGATACCTACATAAACAAAAAAAAATCCAACAGCCCAAACTTGTGTCTGACAATACCTGCCAGCCAAAGGCAAACACAGCAGTTACACTCCTTCAAAGACTTCTCACTAACTGAATTTCTGGATATTGTCAAAGCAAGTAAGCCAGCTGGCTGAACCTCTTACCCTTGCCTACTTCAAATCTTCAAAAACATTCTACTATGAACTTCAGTGGCTATCCCAGTAAGAACACTTGTCAACAACTCCTAAAAAAACAGGTGTTTTCCCAGAAGACCTAAAAAAGGCATACATATGCCCCCTTTTATAAAAACCTAACCTGGACAATCTAGAACCCAACAACTACAGACCTATAGCAAACAGACCATTCCTGGCAAACATAGAAAGAGTAGCTTTTACCCAGATATCACAATTCATTGAAGAAAATTCAATACTTTCCAACTTCCAAAAGGGTTTCTGTCAAGGAAGAGGCATTGAATCAGCCCTAATCTCTATCTGGGATGATCTTAAAAACACAATGGACTAAAACGGAATCGCTGTCCTTCTTCTCTTGGACCTTTCAGCTGCCTATGACACAATGGATCATCTTACACTCATCCAAAGACTTAAGGAAGCCGGAATCGAGGGCACAGCTCTCATTTAGATCACACCCTACCTACGCAACAGACCCCCGCTCATTCTCTTCTAAGCCATACAAAATTAAAACAGGAGTCCTTCAAGCCTCAATCATCTCACCCATGCTTTTCAACATCTAATGAAATCACTACCAAATCTGATCAATGGTTTTGACATCACCTGCTATAACTACACAGATGACACCCAGATACTTCTGAAACTGGAAAGCCCAAAGGACATTAAAACATCAAAACTCTTCGATTCCCTCGAGGCAGTTGACCAATGGATGACATGGAGCCACCTCAAATTGAATGCCTCCAAAACCGGGATACTCAACTGTGGCAACTGAAAAACCTACAACCCTCTCTGCACCTGGCCTGATGATCTAGGACCCCCTCCAAAAATATCTAAAGAGGTAAATACCCTTGGAATTACCAAGGATGCCAAGACTGTCAATAAATCCACAATTGGCTAAAGTAGCCAAATCAAGCTTTCCCACAATGAAAACACTGCAACGCATCTTCCCACACAAGGTTCAAGCGAACATCTCTCTTGTCCTATCAAAATTGGCCTATGCTAATGGTTTGTATCATGGCTCAACTTCGTAGACTATGGGAAGACTACAAAGAATTCAGAACGTTGCCACTAGATTCCTCCCACACGTACAGCCACAAGCACACATCTCTCCTGCTTGGTTACAAGTTCCCAGAAGATCCTACTTCAAGCAGCTTTGTATCACACACAAAGCAATACATGGCAAATTACCACTCTGTATCTGGAAGAAAATGAACAAATACATACAACAAAGGATGCTACGCTCAAGAATGGCTCCCTGACTCATAATTGCTACATACAAGAAAAAAACATGGGTGGAACATTTTTCTCTATTCATGCAGCCAAACTATAGAACTCCCTGCCAGCAAACATAAAATCCACAGACAAACAGAAGTTAAGTCAAAAACTGGCTCTTTCCCACATGACAACCATACTCGCAACTCAAGAATGTACCATAACAGTATACTCAGAAATGGCAAACTACACTTCTCACAATACGGAAAAGAGCAATCGTCATACAAGTACACTTCATTGTAATCTGAACTAGGCCTCCTGCTATAAGCAGATACATTTATATTAGGGAAAATTATATATTAAACCACAGGATATATGTGTATATCAGGCCATGTCAAAATTGCTGCTTCTATGTATATAGAGATGCATTTATAGAGCGTTACGCTAGCTACTAATAGCTACAATAAGTGCCATGGTTATATGTATGTATATATAAGTTAATCACAGTTAAAACCATAAAAATTTACCACATGATAAATGTGGACGGAGGGCCATGTAAATACTGCATCTTCTATGTACATATGGGTATTTATATGAAGGAGTTTAATTAAGCAAACAAACCTTTACCAAGCATCACATGTATTTATATGTGTATGTATAAATTATTCGCATTTTGCTATTTATTTATAAATATATATACTACTTTGAAGCCCAAACATGCTTCTTAATCTTTCACTCCATATTTTAAGTCATGCCACCTAGCTAACAACCATTACTTACAAAACAACTCACTGCTTCCCCTTTTCAAATCCACTCCTTTCATTCTATTCCTACCCAAAATTTACTAAACACACAAATCAAGAGCACAATCCTAACACAACTAACACACAAGAAAAAGTAAAACATAAAATTATACTAACCTACTAATTACTAATCTTGGGTTTCGACATAGCACCCTACTCGCCACATAAAGCGATTCAATGCCTCATCAGGGGTTGTAAGCTCTATGTAACTACATTTACAGTAACAATTAAAATAGTCGTAAACAGCATACAGATGGGAGACTTCTGATATTTAAAGCCAAAAATGGCTTGAATTTAACTTTCTTATGCCTAAAATTGTCCACACTTTGATGCCAGTTAATGGAGAAAATAAAACCCCCAATTATTTTGTCAAAATCTCCCTCTTTCCTTTTTGCAAATGCTGGTATGTATGGATCAGTACTGCCACCTGGCCAGTGTTTTATCTGCATGGCCTGTATTTTATTGTCAAGGTCAAGAAAAAATTGCAAAATCAGCACAATCTGGTATTTTTCCTCTTTGAAATGAAAATGTAAAGCAAATGCACGCAGAAACCACTTCAAACATAGTTAGGAGCTGTCTAAATCATTATTAAAACAAACAATGACAAAATTGAGGATGGATTGGTTTTCACCGAAAATCTTTTTACCGTTCTTTTTGTGTAGCGCGAAAATGGCTCAAGGGCGTTAGAGCGCTGTACATGAGCACTAGATTACATTCAGGGCCAGACTGGTCGTAGCGGCCATCGGGCTTTTCCCCTGGAGGCTGGAAGAGTGGGGGCTGGTTTTACAGCAGTGCTGCAATATCGGCTGCCAGTAACAAAAGCAGCAGTGCTTCACATCTGCAGCCCCTTCGCCCCGCAGGGGGGCTGATCTGACAAATTTGCCAGGGCTGCTTTGGGTTTCCAGTCCACCCTGGTTGCATTACACATTTTGGGCCATTTATTAGGACAGTGGGTGATTTGCCTAGAATCATAGGCTATTGAGCTGAAATCGAGACTCGGACTGTTCCCCAGTTCCAATGTCGGCAGCTCCTTACCTCACCCCCTCCCTTTCAAGAACACTTAAAATCTGAACTCATGAACAAATATTATCTTTAAGAAATGTGCAAGATAGGTGTTTAATGCATTGAGTTTGGAAGCTCAGAAAGGTGGTGGCCAGACAGACGTATAATGCTTTTTTTAGTTCTCTTGGAGACATGTTGTATTTTGAATATGGGCTTTAAGCTCCACCCATTTTCCGCCCATGTATTTTATTAGCTCCTTTGACTGCCTTTTGGAAATAGTTTTGTTTCATTGGTTAATTTCTTTAGTATTCCATCCTTAGTACCTCCTTTTCTCCTGTTGTAACCTCCCATGAGGACTGCCCTGTTACATGTGCTGTTACTCAGTATGTTTTATTTACAGTTTCTGAGCACTATTTTGTTGGAGGCACAACAGGCTTCCCCACTCCACAAACCAGAGTCCACGTGTTTTTGTGGCTCAGCCCGGCGTCGGATCATGGATGCTGTGCTTTGTTTTTTAAAGACATTCCTCCCCTCCCTGCTCCACGGCCTGTCGCCTCGCTTTATGCTTCGGCCACAACACTGCTTGCCCTCCCCATGAGATCGCTCCTTTTTTATTTGTTTAATTAAAATTAATGCTTCTCAGTGGTTCACAATATATGCCTCGCTGCACCCCGGTGTGCCGTAAGAAGTAGCCAGGGTCGTCACGCACCAAGCACACAGTTTGGGAAACAACAGACACGCTTCATCATGTAAACAAGCCAAGTCTGCAGTAAGACGCTCCCTCCCCGCTCCAAAGCCGCCTGCCTTGCTTCATGCTCCGTCAATTTTTTATATTACTTGCTTTCGCTTTAAGCTGCTGACCCCCTTACCCCTCCCACAACACTGCTTGCCTGCCCCCACCACCCCTCCAAGATTGCTTCTTTTTTTTGTTTAATTAAAATTAATGCTTCTCTGTGGTTCATAATATGTGAGTCGCTGCACCCTGGTGCACTGTGAAAAGTAGCCAGGGGCGCTGCCCACCAAGCACACAATTTAAGGACCAACACATACGCTTTGTCAGGTAGACAAGCCAAATCTGCAGTAAAGGACCAACATTTACTGTGTTGTGAAACTACCCGCTGCTGGTAGCCCTTACATACTACTTCCCTACGCTATGCAAACTTAAATACATCTTTTGGATAAAACTAACAAAGTATTGGCTATTTTCAACAAGCTTGATTTGCAGTAGGCGGGGCTTTAAGCTGATTAACTGTGCAAGTGTGAATCCCAGTCGTGATGTTCCTGCACACAACACAACATAGGCGTTGTCTTCTAGATGTTCCTGGTGCAGAATCCAATCGTTGTTGGTGCCGGGCAGGTCAGTGCTCCAAGTGTAATGCACTTCGCGTTTTGTGTGAACCAATCACAAATTTAAATTTAAACTTGCATTCCATGGAGTGCCTACTTGTACCAAGTTATAGTTTTATCCCACATGACTTCTGAATAAATTAACATCAGTCCCACTTCTGCATAAAGATTGTGTGCCTTATTCTTCTTGCTTTTATATGTACCAACTATGCACGCAAGAGGCTACATGTGCAGCCTATAATACGGTGCTAATTAAGAAAAATCTATTTGCAGTGGGCGGGGCTTCAAACTGATTCACTGCGCAACTATAAATCCCAGTTGTGATATTCATGCACATAACGCAACATAGACGTTGTCTTCTGGACGTTCCTAGTGCAGAATGGGATCGCTGTTGGCGCCAAGCAGGTCAGTGATCGGAGTGGTATGTGATGTGCTCCCCAGTTACACAAACTCCCATATACAGGCTTTCGCTAGCACTTTGCGTGTTATAGTTTTATCACACATAACTTTTAATAAATTAACGTCAGCCCCACCTCTGCATAAAATATTGTGTGCCACATTCTATATATATATATATATATATATATATAATACAAAAAGAGTTGCCTCTGGGTGGGTTGCACTCCCAGGTGGAAATTACGCCAAAGCAAGGGCACATGCCATGAACAAAGTCCTTTTCTGGTTTCCTGCCAGACGCGTTTCGGGCCAACGCCCTCTTCAGTGGCAGACCATGTGACGTGACGGCGTGCGGCAACCACCAGTAAATCCCCGTAATAATTATGCTCAGGTGAACCACCTGAAGCAATGCTTCCTGGGACTGGTGGTTCAGTAAAACCCAAGTGGGTCGCCGCCGGCACTCACATTCAAAAATGTCTTTATATATATCAAAGCTCCTTTTCTTCCCTTTGTCAAAGAAAAAAGCACTTGTGGGGGTGGATGTAATTGTTGTTTATTCACAACGTGTGCAGATGAACAACAGATGCGTTTCGGCTAAGGCCTTCGTCGATATTGTCTGACATTCCGGAAGCAGCAATTTTTAAATCTCATCATGCAATAGACATTGAAGACGGACATTGTTATCACATTGCAAAGGGTCCCACCATCTTAGCATTGCCTATATAATAATGCATTATGAAGCCCTGGATGGGCATATGTGATTTTAAAATACAAGGATTCCTATGCATTATATTTAAGATATAAATCTCTCATTAGTATTGCAAAAATTACTTTTTTGGCTAAACAAAATTCATCCTGTCACATATTACCATGATTATGTTGACAATAAACAATATATATATAGAACTATGAAAGCAGGACACTACACGTGCAGCCTGTAATATGGTCCTAATAAAGAAAAATCTATTGCGCCACTATTAGCTGTCAATCATGTGGCAAAGTTCTCCGCCATGCGCCTTGATTTTTGCTACAAACGAAAACAAGCCTGCTTCCTTTCCGCTGCTGTCTCTCATTTTATTTCAATTTAAAAATGGTGTATTTGCATAATATATGGATGGCCGGTTTCGCAACTGCGTTACGGAGATTCCAAAGTATTGTCACGGTTTTCACTGTACATAGCTGCCAACGTTTCAGATATCAGATTCCTTATGTGTGACATTTTCATCATTTCAGTGTAATTAGGAGTGACATTTAACGACTATGAGTGACACTTTCTGGTGAACAGTATAATGTCAGCCACACTTTTTTATTTTATTTATAAAGTTTTATTAATTATTACACAACAGTGATAACAAACATTTCAAGCATATCTGAAATGAAAAGGTAATGATACACAGTACATCATATTACATTGTTCATAGTGTCAGCCAGGCAGTATATCAATGGGGTGAAGTGAGGTCAACTAATCAGCTAATGCATCTTTCTTTAATAAGTCGGGGTGTTCACATAAGTAAGTAGTAAGTGGTTCCCAAAAATTAGAAGGCTTGGCAGCCGTATGCAGCTCCTCCGCATGCAATAAGAAATTGTCTCTGCAATAAATGGAGTCCATTACCCAGCGTTCCATTGTGGTTTTTTTTTTACTGCCCCAGTGTATTGCTACTCTTCGTTTCGCAAGGAGTACCGCAATAGCAGCAAATTTTTTCTTAGCAGATTTCAAAGGTATTAAGTGGCCTAGTAGACATAGTTGTGGTGTGCAATCCATTTTACAGTTTAAGATTTCCCCCAGCAGGTGCACCACCTGTCCCCAGTACAATCTCACTTTGCTACAATACCATGCAAGATGCCCAACATCAGCCTGGTCTAGGCCACCTCGTCTACACTTTGCGTCATCTCGTAAATATTTGTGCAATTTGAGTGGAGTATGGTAGGCCTGATGCAGGTACTTGTAGTGTATGATGCGTAAGTTACCATTGGGAGTAAGCAATTCAGTGAGTGCACAGCAGGATTGCCATTCTTCCTCATTCAGTGGCGTGTCTAGTGTCTTGTTCCATTTCTCGTGGGCTTTGTGCCCTCTGTCGCTTAGTTCTGCTTGCAGAGCTCTATAGAGTTTCGACACTATATGAGTGTTATCTGAAGTGGTGATTAGCAACTGTAGTGTTTTGAGCGTTGGAGGTTCGTTTGGGTACAGTTTTTTTATTGCTTCACGGAGCCTGTGATAAGTGAATTTGAATAACATCGTTTGATTACTGACGTATGAAAGGTCATCCGGGGAGACAAATGTACCATTAATATATAGATCACCCATTACCGTGATGCCCACCTGTCTTAATAGTTCCATACTACCCTTATCTTGAGTGACAGACAAGGAGGGATGTTGAGCCAGTGGCATGTTTGGTGCGTAGATTAGATTTTTGTGAGTTATCTGGCTAATACGCTGCCAGGCGGTGGAAGTGGTCCGTACTGTATTAATCTCTTGTTTAGTCAAATGAGGTCGCTGGTGTGTCAGTATGTGTGCCAGTTCAATGTCACCCACACTTAGTAGTAGCATCACACAGCCTAGGTCGGACACCTGTTGCCGAGCAGGACTGCAGAGAGACAAATTAAACAGATTTCAATCATCTGAAGTGTCACACTTGCAGGTGAGAAAGATGGTTAGTAGTTGTTTTGGCAGCGATGACGAAGTGATGGGTGGTGCAAGCTGCAGTGGCCTCCTGATCAGGGCACTGGCACTTACTGTTTTACAAATTAAGCACTGCCCTGCCTTATTTAAAGTAGGAGGGACCTAAACTAGTTCCACCGTCGAAAACCTTGTCCCGCTCAGCAGCCACCACAATACCGTCATGTCTATGACAAAGGAACTTTAGGAAGGCAAATTAGCCCACTCAGGGATTGGGTGCCAACGCTGCTCTTCCTTCCCGCAATCGCCACGAAAGGCCTGATGGTTGCAGGCAGGAAAAAACACAAATAATGCCCTATATGCACTTGGAGACGACCTCTCAGTGCATCAGGTGCTTTGACACTAAAACACCAAAATGCTGACTTGATCAGAAATACAGTTTGCCTAAAGTGCTCTTGAAGAGAGGCCTCTTAAACTTCATGAACAGCAGGTATGATAGGGCTTGCCTGGAGTTTGGGGGTACGCTGATCCGTGTCATGAACAGGTGTGAAGCTCGAGACCAGCACAGCACAAGAATATTTTACTATGGATAGGCATTGGCACAAAAATAGCGCCCCATTGCATGCGCGAGTCAGTAGGCACGTGCCATGCCCCGGTCCTGAGGGCGCTCAGGTAACTCCAAGTAGACAGCGGCATTCCCCATTCGTGGTCTTTCGGACTGCCTGTGCGCCCAATCAAAGCACTGTCAGGCTGGTCCGGTGTAGCGCAAGGGCCCCAGGGCACGAAATCCATACACCTTCTAGGGGCACCTGACAGGAAGGCGAGGGGCGGCCTGTTGACAGCACCTGTCACTCAGATCCCACTCACCAGATATTACTGACTAGAAGGTCAATTATTTTGGCAGTCAAGTCTTTGTTATGCGCGAACATGTACAGATAGGCAGGAGAGCAAAGAAAACCATGACACTGCTACCGGCAGACCGTCAGAAACAGCTTGAGCAGCAGTACAGTCCCAGGCTCATTAGCTGTGCAGCACCAACATCATGAAAGGATGCTGGTAACGGGTCAGCGCATCGCATGCGTGCAAAAAGGCCATATCGAAACCGAATGTTTCACTTCTGAATACGGGAGACTTACTGTCATCGAGAAAAAAAAGAACATTTGTACGTTAGGACGCCATCTTAAACCATTGCCAATTGTACACGTTTTGGTAGATTAAGATTTACCCTAATGTTTAATAACTAATTGCGCTTAAGGTGTAAAATGCATTTTAGACAGAATTGCTTTTAAGGTGTAAAATGTGTTTTATAATTCAATTAATTAATCTGTTTCTTTATAATCCATTACGTTTTCTAACACATTTCGATATTCTGAATGAGCCTTCGATTATTCATTATTACAAAACCACGCCCTCACCAGTTTAAGAGGGCCGCCCGATTTTAACTTCGCCAGTGCAGTGTACGTCTCTTGCCTACACTAGTCCATCCGTCCCCTTACCTGGCGAGCCTCATTTTGAAACGGATGGGCACTGTTATCTCAGCGCACCGCTCTCTGCCGGACTGCAGCTCAATCATGCATTATAGCGGCGCTCAGCTTGACAGCTGCAGAGGCGCTATAATCATGCGTGACTTTGCATTTCAGTGCGGTAACGCGGACTACCACACTGAAATACGTTACACTAACACCTGATGCGTGGTACTTGGCAGGGCTGACTGTAGAGCTGTCAACTTGCTAAAATGCAGTGCTGTAAAATAAACATCGGCATAAATAGGTGGTCCATAACGTATATTCATTAGCTCGGCAGCATTCTGGAGAAGATGCAAAAGCGCTTGGCCGTTGAAAATTCTGCACATAAACTGTAAAGTCTTAACTAAAGCCCCATATTTTACACTGCAATCTCTGCCATTTCTGTGTTTAAGAAAAAACATTCTAATTTACAACACCAATAGGTCTAACTTTCACAAATACGAGACTGATTGCACACAAATGCGAGACCGATTGCATTGCAAATGCGTGTCTTATAATACCCGATAGAGGTTCACAACCAGATATAACCATTCCAAAATGGCCGCTCGTTCCGACATACACTAACCTTAGCGAAGAATACGTTGTATGGTACATTAATGCGTGCAGCATACTATTCGCCCATTTTTCGTCTGCTGGCATGAGCCTTGCTGTAATTGGGCTATACTGAGTTTCCATAGTTACAAAAGCGCCAATGGCTAAGAGCCGTTTTGTGACTGAGCAGACTCCTCTGTTCAAGATGGCAACGCAGAGAAGCAGTGGAACCCGGTACATAGGGGAGGTGAAGAAGCAGCTGAGGGAAGGTAAAAAATTGAGGTTTGTCTCTGAAGCGTGCAATAGCTCAAAGGCGCACATTGGGCGTAGCAAATCTGCTCTGTGAAACATCTCTTTGAAGCAGACTCACTATGATATCACTCTGACTCCTCACCACTGACGTGACTTCTCACCCCCTAGTGAGCTCCAACTTGTCAGGTCACGCTCTGAGCACGTTTCCTTCCCCTCCTTCATACGACTGACGTTCTGCAAACAGATGTCAGCTGCTCTCTGTCACTTTCAACCCGTCCTATTAACACAGCCAATCGATGGAGGATGCTACGACTTTAAGCTCATTCTTATAGGGGGAAAAGTGAGTCCATACAATTCGGTGAGCTGCTTTAAAACTTGGCTTGCACCCACCCTCCGGCCCAACCTTATCCTCGTCACAGGTCTCAAATGTCCTGATTCAATTGATTCAATACATGAGTAGGTTATCTAGCAATTTCTTTTTGAAATCATTATAATTCTGTTATAAATGTACATTTCCCAATACCAGCATGGAGAGACAAGCATTGGCGAATCCAATTGGTCTGGCCATTGCAAGCTGGTGCCGGTCGCCTAAACATTGCAGTAAAAATATATTTTTTAATTAAAACGTAGCCATCTCATAATTGCAATAGAAGAGTAAGGGTATGTTCCTAGCAGGCAGGCTAAGAACAGGTGCTGGAGCCCTTTTAAGTGTTAATTGACCATAGCGAAAAACATGAGTCATATTGACACAAATAAAAGGAACTATTGATTTTGAATTACGGTAACATGAAGACATACTTTAAACACACAAGTATGATCAAAAAAGCACAAAGAACGAGGAAGAAAAAGCATTGGCAGATTGAAGTATTGGCCCATTAGCCTTGTGTTGTAATGACGTAGGTTGGCACGAGCCATCCCCTGGCACGAGACACACTTTGTGATGTACATAGCTTCTCCTGTCCCCATTGGCCCCATTGGCTCTCCCCCTATTCCCTCATCCCTACATTCCATTTTGACAGTTTAACTGTACAGTTGAGTTTACTCTGAGATGTCAGATGTACCAGACGTGTTTGGGGCTTGCTGTATTAAACTTACCTGATCAAACCTCTACGAGTGTCCTGCTTCGTTTCTACACTTAAGTACTCTATTTTGGGCAGATGACATAGAACATGCCATAAATCGTAGTGCAAGAGATACAGTGGTTGAAGTGGTCTGGCCCATTTCTCTATGCTTTATGTCATGGTGGACAGAAGTAAAATGTGAATGGCAGTTGAATAGCGCAAAGACGAAGAGGGCTGATCAGAAGCCCCTCTTTGCATGTATATATCAAAGTTTATTTTACTTCTGATATTTCTTTAGGTCGAAGCTTACCAGGCAGCGCAGCTGTCTGGTTTGCTAATGACTTCGTGGGGACATTCTGAAAGTAGGATGAGGGCCCTGTGTCTCCTCTGTCATGCAGATGTCATCCATGATAGCGATGAGGGCAGTTTCCATATTGTGGTTGGGTCTGAAACCAGAATGAGTGGTGTTGAGGAGTTGGTGGTCGTGGAGGTATTCGGTGAGGCGTCTGTTGATGATTTTCTCCGAGACCTTGGCCAGGAATGGTAGCAGGGAGATCGGCCTGTAGTTGGCTAGCAATGAAGGGTCTATGGAGGGCTTCTTCAGCAATGGGAGGACAGTTGCATGTTTCCATGCACCTGGGAAGATCGCACAAGAGGTGTAGGAATTCAGAATGGGTGTGAGCATGGCACTGATGGGTTGAAGTCTTCTGGAGTAGACGTGGAGGGGCAGGGGTCCAATGGGGCTCCTGATTGGATGGATTTCATGCAGGCAGCGGTTTCTTCTGTAGTAATGACAGGCAATGTGGTTAAGATTGGCTCTTTGGATAAGATTGGAGGTGTTTGGTGAGGCCTGTCGGGTCCAGTTGCAGGTTGAAGTTGTTGTAAATTGTGGTGATTTTGTTGCTGAAGATTTGAGAGAGATTGTTGCAGGGTGTCGTGTAGTTCCTATAAGACCTATATAGGATCTGCACGTTTAGACAACATACACTGCGGGACTGGTATCCAGACTGATTCCAGACACCCCCACCGGGTATGTTGGCCTGTGTACCAGCTAGCTCGCAATGCCACTATAACCTCCTCTTACCAAGGAGAGAATAGTTCTTGGCAACTATCGAACATGACAACCCTGATCCCTCAGGACCGTGGAAACAGTAACTTACTTTTTGCTCAGTCACTCGTGCTCACTTCTTCTCAGAGAGATGCACAGAATAAACGGTTGGGACGTTTTCAATAAGTTTTTATTGAACTGTCGTTATTCTAGCGTAAAATAAGTGCACTGAAATCACCAGTAGACAGTAGCATATATAAATGAGTAACAGCACTAAGAAAGTAAACATAAATCATAAATATAGGCTAGTATATAAAATACATGGCAATAAAATGCGTACTCCTACGATGCACCCTAACTAGATGTACCTAAGTGTACCTAGCATGTGGGTAGGTGTAAAGCCAAGAATCCCTCTAGGATAAAACCAACCCCATTACCTGATGTTAGACTGCGGCACCCCGTTCTGGTCTTGAGCTGAACACCCCACAAGGGATGTCAGACCACTGCGAGCTGGAGTATCTGCATGCAGGAACCTCAGCGTCTCGCGTCAGTATGTCGACATGCAAGTCGTGATCTCCTCTCTCTATCTCAGCAAGATGTGGTGTTTATATTCCCTAAGGTATCCCCAGGTGTTCTACCTTGCTGTGCCAGTGTCGGACTTAGGATGACGTCGGGAATTAACTTTAAACACAGTTATTATGCAGGAGATGATGGTCCTGCTGTGATTCCAAGAAACTAAGAATCCTCATGCATAATTTATGAGGCCAGTGTCCAGGAAAAACCCTACGTACTTATGTGTAGTATTGTAACTGGGTAAAAGGTCAGTCCTCCAAATCCGTTATGTATGTAGTATAGGAGAGAATGTAGGTGAAGGGCTATGATGATACCTAGACCTATATCGGGGTACCTATATGAAATATAACACCCACTCCTCATCCGACTGGACGACATTACTAAATTCTAGCGTACTACCAAGGCGTCTAGAGGTTTGTACGCAGCAAATAATAAAAATATTTTAAGAGAAGTTAAAAAGCGTTAAAAAACCCTTTAAAAAGTGTTCTACAAAAATCATTCAAGTAGTGGCTCTAAAGTGTCCGTTTATATAGTCCGAACAACTAAAGCATCTTGAAAGCCATGCAGGTCAAAAGGTTTCAATTTAGAATTTCGAAAAAGTTAAAAGCCAAATCTTCCCAGCGTTCGACATGCCAAATGTTTGTGTCATTGCTGGTAGACGCAACATTGCTGCTGTTTGCATATGCAGCTGACAATCCCTGTAACACCTCACAAAGAATATCAATTGAGCACAGATGATCTTCCGTACTGCCTACAGCAGATGCCGGGGCGGCCTGTGCCACATCCAAGGCCTGAGTGTTGGAGGAGCCGGTGTCCATACCAACAGGAACAGAAACTACCTGTGGTGGCTCTAAGAATGCTGCCAACAACTTGGGAATACGCTTAGGACACTGCAGAACATGAGCCGTTATCGGGTCCAGTAAAGCATCAACGTCCGGCGCGCAACTGATGGGAGTGTCAGACCGAGGTCCAACACGCATTCTTCTCCACAGAACAGGCATCGGAGAACAGGTAGGACACAGTCCATCCAGACTGGTATAAATGACAGGAACCAAGAGGCGCTCAGTTCCCATAGGCGAGGTGTGCCTAGATGTTGTACCATGCGACCACGGTATTTACGCTCCAGGAGAGCTGTTGATACCTCCTTGGTGGCTGGGACGTCCATTGCGTAGCAGAAAGGTAACAATCAGGATTCCTGCTATTAGGAACAGGATCAGCGGAAGCCCTCAAAAAATGCCTCCAAAGACGGAGTGTATAAAGTTTGGTATAACTCCGAGGACAGTCTGAAAGGTGCTTAACAGTCCGGAACCTTTGGTCTTAAATAGGTGTACAACACCCATCGTATCGGACATGTTAAAGATACGACTTACCATTTCTGTGAAATGGAAAGGGCAGTTTGTACGTATAAGTGCCTGTATCTCATCCGAGGACCTTGCGATCTGGAGATCAAAAGTCTCCCGGGCGGAGGTTAAGGGCACGGTTCGTTGTAAAAGCATGGCTTTCATTCTGCTCAGAGTATCAAACCGTATAAAGGAAACATTTAGCGAAGGCCATAACGGCGCCTCCCTGACTGTATGTGTTGGTGGAAACAATACTTGCATACAGCAAGTAACCCTGGAGCTCACGGTGACTAGATATGCGATGCCCGGAAGCATCTCACAACAACCTTGATCATTCAGCATCAAGTAACTCCCATTCGAGAGAAGCTTGAATACCGGATTAATCACAGCTGCCGGGGTACCCCTCAAGTGACAGGACAAGTTCGCCACAGACCCATTACAAGCACCGTGTAGCATAATATCCTGGCATATGAGGGATCCACTTAAAGCGTTCTCGCAGTTCGTTCCGCTTAGAAACACTTCCAGATCCCCACTCCTGCATCGAAATCTGTATGGTAAATCCCAGGACTCCCTGATTAAATTCCTTACCCATCTTTTCATATCTGCCTGCCTGTTGTTGTTCTAGGCAATATTGAAACTGAAAAGTTGCGACCGGTAATGTTATATGGCCGTGGATTAACCATTCTGTGGACGGTGACTCAGCCACAGTAAAGGGTAACCTGTCCAGTTTCTCAATGCGCAGCATTGTATATTCTGCTCCCTCTGTGCCGTTTTCATCTGCTTTTCTGTTAGATTGTATGCAGAAAATAATGACGTAATGTTGATAAAACGCCAAGGCACATAACCGGCGCGCAATGACTGTAGCGTCCAGCTTAACAAAATAATAGAACGTAACTGTGACTGTCCGTGTTGCAATATGGACAAATCCTGTTCTATTACATCGACAGCAGAAGATACAATGTTGCCCAGTGAATATATCCTGGATGTTAATGTAGTCATGCCATTGTCAACTACGGCTAACGCCTTTTCTAGGTTAACTCTATCTATTTCTCTTAATCTCTCTGCAGCTTCTTGTTGGGAGATTTTCCAGATTTCATTATAGACAGCATACAAAAAACGCTTCTGACGTGGTTTTCTGGGACCTAATAAAGTCACGTAGATCCACATCCTCTGTGAGTAAGGACAAGTGTTGTTTCACCTGGGGTAGTGTTGAGGTCTTTAGCCAATCAAGGCACAACTTCCCAACACTGTATGATGTCACTACCCCCGGATGTTCTCGTTGTACATAACGTGGGTCTGGCCTATGGATACTAAACCCTTCGGTGGTACCCCTGAATCTTTCCTGACATCTGTTTGTGTCAGTGGGCCAAACCAACCATCCCTTCCAATTGGGGTCTGATTTATTGTATTGCAATATGTTATCCAACTTAGCCCCTCTTTTTTGATGTAAAATTCCCCCTGGTGTTTAAAGGTGTTAGAATTTGAGGCGTGTTCAAATCCTTATTCTTGGCTATTCCAAGACAGGAAGTCTGTTGCACAGTGTCATTCAGAAAAATCATCTGCTGTGGGATGAGGCATGCTCTAAACAGTGCTTCTGTCCCCTGGACTTGCCAGTCCCTAGAACCCCAGATGGATTTCAAGTCTACAGTGCCCATCCATATGTCAAAACCCTGTTCAGACAGCTGGGTGATAAAGGAAGCAGAGTAAATCTGTTTGGTGTTTGTTAACATATTTTTCTGTGCAGATATTGGTGCAACCTTATAGTAATACGAGGTTGGGTCAGAAGTGTTAAACCCTGAAAAATATGAGAATTTCTGTGCAAATGTTTTTGAACTACTTTGCGGTGGTGTAGGGCAATGTTCCCACTGGTGGTATGTGAAAACATTTCTCGGTTTGCTAGATTTATGCAAGAAATGATGACCATAATGTTGGTAACATTATATTTTGTCAAAATCTGATCTATCCTCTAACATTTCAGTGCTAGAAAATGCGGCAGATTGTTCTAAATCAGACAATAAGTTATTAACAGTTTCAAAATCCCAATCATCAGAAAATGTACTGGAGGTAATGATATCGTTCAATGAAATTTTAAACAAATGTGGAATTTTTAAAAGCTAGGTCGGTCCTAATATATCATAATTCACTTTGCCCCACACTATACCATCCGGTATAGGAACTGCTGTAATGTTCACAAAGGACAAGTCTCTTTGTTCATGATGAGATGAAACGTGAGGTTTTAAAATTAAGTTTACTTTTGACGTTGCAGAGCTCTGTTGAAGATAAGTTTCATTGATGAGCAAGTGGAAAGTTATTACTAATCCTAACCAGAAAAAGAGGAAATAAAATACCAGTGATTATCCAAAGTTCTAGCCAAGGTGATACTAAATAAGTTTTCTGAGAAAGTTAAAAAAGTCTTTGATCCGTTGTTCGCGAGAAATTTGGGCTGGCATCGTTTCAGGTTCACTTGGATCCAATGAAAAGGTATCGAAGTCGATGAAATAGCCAGATGCAGTTCGATCTATCTTTGGTAGCTCAGCAGGTTTTGTTGAACTTGTGGTTTGCTCTTGTTGAGGCATGTTGACGTAGACATCTTTATTAGCTTGAATTGAAATTTGTCTTTCACTTTGATTTTGAGAGTTTGTGTCAAGGGGAACTAGTTCCATTGCATTGTTATTGATTCCGTTGCTTTGTAAAGGTGACTCTTCAAATGTTATGAGTCTTTCTGTTTGTACTTCCTGTATTGTAGCGAGAGGAGGACGTCGGCTACTCAGGAGCCCACGAGGCCTACTATTTAGTATCGGCCACATGGTGTGGTTTGATCAGATCGATTGAGACGAATCTCTTTTCTTTTCCGGCAAGAGGCGGTAGAAGTACAGTTCTTGATCCTTCAACGGCCAGGACAGCTACAGGCTTTCGATAGGATGGCCCGAATTCTTTCTTGTCCACAATCTTTTCTCTGACCAGATCCCCAACTTTAGGGATCTAGGCAGGTCTTGCCGTGGCTGACTTGACTTCCCCAGTGGCGCTTTACTTTGTCTCGACGTTACTTAAGGAGGCTCTGGATTCATTCAGATCCTGTAAAACAGCCAAACGTTTATTGATGTCAAACGGTTTTTCATCCGCCACTGTGCCTTCACAATCGAGATCAGGTAACCACATTCTTGTCCCAAACAGGACCTCGTAAGGAGTTGCACCTCCCAGAGAGCTTCTTGGCTGGTTATTAAGGGCCCGCTGGACCCCAAATAGGTGATTCACCCAACTACCACCCGAGCCTAATTCCCTAGATGTTAAAGATTGCTTTAAGTCCCGGTTTTTCCTCTCCACAACCGAATTTCACTCGGGATGGTACGGAGAGGAGTACCGCAATGCTACACCCAAACTTCCCATGGCTCCCTTGTACGCCCTAGAGCTGAACGTGGGGGCCACGGTCAGAATGTAATTTGCCAACTGCGTATGTCCCTATGAGGACTCGCAAATCTTTTATAACAGTTCGGGCGTCAGCCGAGCGCTGAGGCCATACCCATAAAAATCTTGAACAGGAATCCACTGCAACCATGATATACTTGTAAGCCCCGTCAGATGATAAGGGGCCGCAGTGGTCCAGGTAAATGCACGCGAGTGGTCTGTCTGATATTATCACTGGTGTCTGCGCTGGGCGAGCTACGGTGGACCCTTTTATCTGTTGACAGATATCGCACTTTAAGAAGAAGTCTTTGGTCTGCTTTGTTAACCCTGGCCACCAATAGCGTTGTTTCAATAAAGAAACTGTCGCCGTAACTCCTGCGTGCGCAGAACCCAGACCCCCCAAGATTAAACCTAACCTGCGATCCATGTTTGGTATTACTCTATCCCCCACTCCAGGAATCTGAGCAAATGGAACGCTGTTTGCATCTAACTTGTAGGAGTACTTGAGTGGAAAACCTTTAGGTGCTCTGCTGTTGTTGCGTGAAGCAATCACAGCTACCATTGTGCTACCGTCTAACCTCATTTTTGAACGGGTGATTGCAACTACGGATGCAGTGCGTACTGCCCCCTTTGCGGCTTCATCAGCGAATGAATTCCCGTCAACGTGAACGCCATCACGTTGATGACTCAGCGTGTGTATCACGTGAGCCCTTGGTAGTTCGTTCTTTAACTCTGCTACCTGTTCCCATAGTTTCCTATGTTTGATTGTGCCACATTTTGAATCTCTGAACCCATTTTGTCCCCAATAGTGGAGGTATTCGTTATATGACTGGACCCAGTAAAAGGAATCACACACTATCAGTGAAGAGAATTCTGGATCCGTATTTATCGGTGCCAGTAGTAGTGCTTTTAATTCTGCCAACTGAGCCGTGCAGTCTCCGAGAGACTGCGTTTTTGTACAGCTTGGATGGAACTTGTGATCCTGCATCCTACCTTTTACAATAGCGCATGCTGCACTGTATTGTTGCTTACTCCCTATGGCCGGTTGAGCAGATCCGTCAGTATAAATAATGTATTCATACCGATCTAGAGGCATTATTTCATTTGGTAGAGGATATTCTTGTTCATATTGCAGGAATGCTTGTGTTTTTAGGCTAGGGTCATATCTGTATTCTACATCTGTTGCAGTGAGAAAATAAGCCCATTGTATCCATCTTGGATGTAACACTTTTGCATTTGGTACGCTTGCCTTCGTGGCAGCCTCTAAGGCCGGTACCGGGGTCACGATAATTATTCGTTTCCCCAGAGCCAGTGCTCTTTCTCTCACTACAGCAGTCTGTACTGCTGTCAGTTTTCTGTGGGTGCAAAACGCATTTCAGCGTTAGTGTACAAATGCGATTTATATGCAATTGGTACTGTTTCACCTTTATTAAAGGTTAAGTAAGTGTACCCTGATTGACCTGCGACTACGCGGATCACCAGGTTGCGTACCTTTACGCGTTTCTGTAAGTGTTCTGATGATATCATATCAGTTTGTAGGGAACAAAGGATATTTGTGTGTTCCTGTGTCCATTGTCTAACTGAAAAGTCAGGTCTTATTGGGTGGTAGAAAGGTTTTACTTTCTCTGCGTAATCCAAAATGTATGTTCCTCCAAAATTCAAAAATCCCAGTATGGACTGTAAATTTGTTAATGATTTTGGAGGTTGTAGCAGTGCGCGCTTTTCTAAAAAGTGGGCTGCCAGGCTTTTGCCTTCACTTGATAGCTCATATCCCAAAAATAAGACATTGAGGTGGGCTATTTTCGATTTTCTAAAATTAAATTTGTAGCCCTCAGAGGCGAAACCCAAAATTATGGTGCTCACGTTGGTCAAGTGTTCCTCTAAGTCATCATCCGTCAGATAAATATCATCTACATAGGATAATGCTTCTTCATCCAAATTCTGTAGTAACTCTGTTACCCTCCATGAGAATAACCCCGGGCTATTCTTATACCCTTGGGGGAGTCAACAAAATTGACTCTGGGACCCTAGCGCTGAGAAGGCTGTCAAATATCTGCTTTCAGGTGCTATGTTTTGGCAGAAAAATCCATTTGAGATATCTAATGTTGTTTTGTATTTTTTCCGCACAATGTTATTCATTAATGCGGCACTGTGTGCATTCTGAACCGCAAATGTCTTTGTACATGAGTTCAGGTGTCTATAGTCTAAAACTAGACGATATGAATTGTCGGGTTTCATTACGGGAAACAAAGGATTATTCATTGATGAGGTGCATGGTTCAATTACACCTTGGTATTCAAGTTGATTTAAGATCTCCCTGACCTGTTTTTTAGCTTCCTGTTTTATGGGATACTGTCTTTGTGGAGTTGGGTTTGTTTTTATTGGAATAACGTGGTGGGGCGACTTCTCATCCCACCCAACATGGTTGCGGTATAACGCTGGAGCAAGGGCTACCGCCCACTCCTGTGCATATGTATGTCTTAGGTGTGCGGGGACTAGGTCGGAGAAAGCTGGAAAAATTACAGTTTCCCCCTTTGGGCATTCCATAACAATAGTAGGCGGCCAATCTTTTTCCGCTAATAGGATGTCATACCCAGAAGTCAGGTTTTTCCAGAAGAGACCCTTAACTTGTCTGGGCTTGTCCCCCTCCATTTGGAGTGTTATTTCATGTAACTTGTGTGGGACACCGTGATATACTCACTCAACTCCGCTGTCACCAGAAATTCCATCAGGTTCCGGTGAGCTATTGTTACCTCTGCCGCACTGTCTAGCATCGTCAGAGCCCATTCCCCGTTCAGTAGCTGAGTCCTCAGAATTCTGGGCATGTCTAACTTTGAGACCTGCTACCTTCTTCTTTTTAAATTGAGGTTTTGCTTTAGGTTTCTCTTCTTTCTTTGAAGCGTAGTCTGAAGCGTGTTGCTTGTCTCTGGACTTTGTATGCTCTTCTTGTCTTTGTTCTGACCGTCCTTCCCTCTCGGAGTTTTTTGATGAACCCTGAAAGGAACGAGAGGAACGAGTATCAGTATCCTGATACCTGTCAGGTTTTTTAATGTTATCTCTATTCCTAAGGTTATATCTCCTTTCTGGGGGCTCCTGCTGAGGAGACTTTCCCCTGGAGTGAGATCTGTTTTTTTGTTGTTTATTATTATCCTATTTCTTCTTTGAAGACACTGGTGTTTGCTTTGCCTGTTCTTTATAGGAACTCCCCATTAGTTGGGGTTTTACAGGTCTAGCTCCCAGACTGTCTCTACCTAATTCTGCATAAGCAGTTTCAATTATTTTAGGTAGTTCTGTCTGCTGTTGTAATGGAGTGAACTCTCTCAGGCTTTGGCGTATTGCCACGGATGCTGCTTCCCCTTTAATATTCGCCAATATTATCGCAGATACCTGGGCAAAGTTATTTAACAACTTCATCCCCAAGTTTAGAGCAGGCTCTGCTCCATACTTGTTCTGTATTTGTCTTAATACATCCGGTATTACAGCTAAAGAAGGGATACCATGAGTCCTGGTATATATTGCAGCGAAGACTGTGCCTCAAGAGGTACAATCCTCTATAGAGGGAGCTATCCCCATTGGCAAGCAAATAGTAAGTATTCTATGCTTTTCCTTAGGACCAGTGTGTGGAAACACTGCCTCCAGCTGTGTAATTTTTTGTGCTATCCAGAAGGGCATTTGTTCACGTTTTGTGGGCATTTTACCCATTACTGCATGCAATGTCTGTGGTGTAATTTTTGTTGTAGGAGCTTGGACTGGTCCTGGTTGTGTAGCCGGTGTGGGCTGAAGTGTGATTGTTCTCACCACAAACTGTGTCATGTTCCTGTAAAGTCTTATTAATTCTTCATGCTGTACAAGTAAGTCTCCTCCTGGCATTGTGTCAATGTCAGGATGTGGTGTGTATGCTGCTAAATCTGGCCATGTTGCTCCGTCTCTCCTGAGCGGACCGAGTCTTACTCTATTTCTTGTATGGGGAGGGCGCCTTTAAACCAGTAGCAGTGTTCTTCGTAAGTGAGTAGAATTTCAATGTCCTCATATGGACTATACTCATTTGGTATATCATCTTCTACATAGTAGTGAAATGTTTTTGTTTGTGCATTTGCCTGCAGGAATTTAATCCATGAATAGAATACCTCTGTTCTATATGATTCGTGTGCCTCAATCACGAAAGTCACCCCTAATTGTAACACCATATGCTACTAGTTTTAGGGTGACAGCATTTCTAACATTATCTGCAATGTATATTGCATCTGCATCGTCTTCTTCGGCTGAGAAGTTTAGTGCATTTCCTTAATCTACGTCTCTCTGTTCAGTCATTATTTTTAGAAAGGAGAGTGTTTCAAGGGAAATGAGATAAGGTGTTATGCACAATTAGGAACACTGTATCCTTCAAGCTTGATTAAACCAACAGCCAATACATAGGAATTCTCCTACTCAGCTGCAGCGGATTTTGTTCCCTCCCACTCCAGACGTCTCTTGGGAAATTGTGAGTAGGGATCTCTGAGAATAGCACGACTGAACTACTCAGATTTGACTGTTAAATAAGTGCCAATACCAACATTGGCGGCGCCATCTCGTGTAGTTCCTATAAGACCTATATAGGATCTGCGCGTTTAGACAACATACACTGCGGGACTGGTGTCCAGACAGATTCCAGACACCCCCACCGGGTATGTTGGCCTGTGTACCAGCTAGCTCGCAATGCAACTATAACCTCCTCTTACCAAGGAGAGAATAGTTCTTGGCAACTATCGAACATGACAACCCTGATCCCTCAGGACCATGGAAACAGTAACTTACTTTTAGCTCAGTCACTCGTGCTCACTTGTTCTCAGAGATACACAGAATAAACGGTTGAGACGTTTTCAATAAGTTTTTATTGAACAGTCGTTATTCTAACGTAAAATAAGTGCACTGAAATCACCAGTAGACAGTAGCATATATAAATGAGTAACAGCACTAAGAAAGTAAACAGATGGTAGGTTTCTACCATTTTGCTAAAATCATAAATATAGGCAAGTATATAAAATACATGGCAATAAAATGCGTACTCCTACGATGCACCCTAACTAGATGTACCTAAGTGTACCTAGCATGTTGGTAGGTGTAAAGCCAAGAATCTCTCTAGGATAAAGCCAACCCCATTACCTGATGTTAGACTGCGGGACCCCGTTCTGGTCTCGAGCTGAACACCCCGCAAGGGATGTCAGACCACTGCGAGCTGGAGTATCTGCATGTAGGAACCTCAGCGTCTCGCGTCAGTGTGTCGGCATGGAAGTTGTGATCTCCTCTCTCTATCTCAGCAAGATGTGGTGTTTATATACCCTAAGGTATCCCCAGGGTTTCTACCTTGCTGTGCCAGTGTCGGACTTAGGATGACGTCGGGAAAGAACTTTATACACAGTTATTATGCAGGAGATGATGGTCCTGCTGTGATTCCAAGAAACTAAGAATCCTCATGCATAATTTATGAGGCCAGTGTCCAGGGAAAAACCCTACGTACTTATGTGTAGTATTGTAACTGGGTAAAAGGTCAGTCCTCCAAATCCGTTATATATATAGTATAGGAGAGAATGTAGGTGAAGGGTTATGATGATACCTAGACTTATATCGGGGTACCTATATGAAATATAACAAGGGATCCTGCGAGGGGGTGATCAAGTTGGAAGCAGCCGCTGGTGAGGTGAAAACCTTCCCAATGGCAAAGATTTCTTTGCTTCTGTTGAGGCTGTGCACGATGCAGTTTGCCAGAAGTGCACATTTGGTGGTCCAGGTATTTTCGTGGTAGTGTCTCGGGACTTATTTGAATGTCCTCCTGACTGTATTGTCCTGGCTCATTCTCCATTGGTGTTCCAGTTGTTAGCAGTGGCATTTCATCAGTTTAAGTTCCTCCTTGCATCAACTGGTCTGGGACCTGTATCTTGGGGTATTGCTGTGTTTGAGAGGGGCCATGGAGTCAGCGCAGGAGGGGATCCAATTGTTGGAATTCTGGATGGCATTGGGAGGCTGTTGCTGTTTTTGGGTTGATGGGAGTTGGGTTCCTGTCCTTGTCACCGATGCTGTTCCAGTTTCAGCCGGCTGTTCTGGTGGTGGTGCATGTGCGTTGCACGAGGACGGGGATGCTGAACTTGATGAGGGTAAAGTTGGCTGTAACATGGAGCTTGAATGACAGGTGTTCCATGATGGAGGGTAATGTGTCCATGGAGGTGGTGCAGCTCAAGGTGTTCTTGTGGATGATGGCGATTCTGCCTCCAGGCTTGTGAAGTCTGTCTCACCTGGCGATATTGTAGCCAAGGGGAATAGCTGTGGCGATGTTGTGTGCGTACGCAGGGTTCACCTAGGATTTCATGAGGAAAAGTATGTTTTGAGCGGTGTTGTACATCAGTCCCAGATCTCTGTGGCTTGTCTGGTGAGTGAGCAGGTGTTGAGGAGCATGCATGCGACTGCACAGTATTGTGGGAGTGGTTGCAGGACTGTGTGAATGCGAGAGAGTGGTTGTTGGGTGCTGTTGGTGCAGGTGCAGTGAGTGCTGGTTCTAAGTAAGTGCATCAAAACTTGAAGGAAACGCAAGAGAATGCTCCCTCAGTGTTGTGTGGTGCAGTGAAGCAACAGCATGCAGAGAGGCGGTTAGGGTTTGGGGCAAGAGGGCCGCAGCAGGGTAGTGGTGGGAAGATCAGGTTTCCTGCCACTGGGCGTGGCCCAGGCGCAGGCGGGCTTGCTTTTGTCATCTGATCCCCAACCAAGGGGACATTTGAGCACATCCCTAGCACTTTACTATTCATTAAGACATTTAAGAATGAAGTTTCATGCCTATTTGGTGCACCACTGGGTATGCACTCTGGTCCCCAGAGTGCAATTCTGTGTAGAGATTAAAGATTCAGGGGATCCACCTTCAGTTGCAATGTAAATAAATTCTGTATTTCTTTGATATATTTAATTCCTAATTTTCAGCCTAATTGTGTATCATGATAAACGTGCAATTTCATCAAGGCTCCAAAGTATCTTTCTTTTCTTGTAGACAAAGTTATATATGTTTTGTTCATGATAAAACCTCTTATTACGATTGAATAAGAGCTGTAGTTGTGTGCCACGTTGAAACCAGCTAACCACCAGCAACATCATCTATATCCTGAAAGCACTGCACTTGGCAAGGCGTACTGCGTGATTTGTGAGGCCATTCATACTAACAAACCAGATTCTCAACACGGAAAATCTTAAACTCCAGTAGAGTTACTTCAACACTCATATATCTCCCGACCCATCACAGCTCAAATTTAGAAACCTTTCAAGGAACATGATTATGAAAAGTGACTTTCTTTGCCAATCCCCCAAGTCTATGAAATGAGCTACTTCTGCACCTCTTGCAAGTAAGTCCATCTCTTTACCATTTTCCTGCGTCCAGTGGCCTGAGCCCCTACCCGACATCATTCTATATATGCGATCTCACTGTGTACCTTTTGGTGTTGCCACCATGCCCCAAACACTGTTTATGATTTGCACCTCGTGTTGTTACAACAACTGCTCTGACCCAGGGATGCCCCTCAGAGTCTACTTAATAGGCCGATTTCACAGTGCATCTTGAGTTGTGCCACTATACATTTCACAGTGTGTTTTTGATGGACTCTGGGATGTCTCATTATGCCTCTTGTGGTGTCTCAACAATGTCCTCCGAGAGTTTGGCTACTGTGCGCCATGTAAGGCCAGATTATGAGTCTGGTGGTCCATGGACCGCCAGGCTCGTGGGGGTGCAGCGATGGCGGTCTCCCGACCCCCCTATTAGGAGTCAGGCAGTTGGACTGCTCAGCCCTGCCGCAGCCACCAGGGAACTGCCGTTCCCTTGCGGTGTTGCGGCGGTGTAGAGGCATCAATATTCTTGGCGGGACCGAGTCATGACCCTAGTGCCTGCAAGGTAGCTGCACTTGTGACTGCTTGTTTAGTAGTAAAATATGCAAAAAGAACAATTGATGGACAGAATGCAGAAAAATGTCATACATTCAACCCAGTACAGAGATCTGGGCCTAAATCCATCGTTTTTTTGCTCTCAATGCCATTCCAGTGTGAATCCAGCAATATGCAAATCAGTCTTGACCCTGTGCCCAATGGGAACAGTCCAGCCTGAACTGCCAGGCCAGGTCCTCCCTGGACTGGAGACAAGCATCCTAGGACCAGTTTGGGGGTTTCACCCCTCATCAGCCAGGATAGCCTGACTCCAGTGGCATGGAGAGCACGGGACCCACGTCTGGGCATACCCGTCCCACTCTGGGTGACAAATGCAAAAAGAACAATTGATGGACAGAATGCAGAGCAATGTCATACATTCACCCCAGTACAGAATTCTGGGCCTAAATCCATTGTTTTTTTGCTCTCAATGCCATTCCAGTTTGAGCCCAGCCATATGCAAACCAATCTTGACCCTGCACCTGGGGGTGAGTGTCTGAAAAGTTTCAGCGCTCCGTCCATCATCTCCTTGTGTTTGCTTTGTACGCCCGAAGTTGGCAGGGTATGCCCAGATGTGAGTCCCTTGCTCACTTTGCCACTGGATTCAAGCTAGCCTGGCTGATGAGGGAACCGAAACCGGTCCCAGGATGCTTGTTTGCGGTTCGTGAAGACCTGGCTTGGCAGTTCGGGCTGGACTGTTCCCATGAGGCACAGGGTCAAGACTGATTTGCATAAAGCTGGGTCTGAACTGTGGTGGCGAAGTGAGCTAAAGAACGATGATGGATTCAACCCAGATCTGTGACTGGGGGTGAGTTCTGTAAAGTTTCAGCGCTCTGTCCATCATCTCAATGTGTTTGCTTTAGTAGTAAAATATAGCAATAATCAGTGTTCAGTGGGTTTCCGAGGGCTTTTGGCCACTGTGCCACTACACCTGCTGCACCATTCAAATCAACACCCTAGTGCCTGCAAGGTAATTGCACTTGAGACTGCTTGTTTAGTAGTAAAATATAGCAGAAATCGGAGTTCAGTGGGTTTTCTAGAGCTTTTGGCCCCTGTGTTACTGCACCTGCTGCACCTTTTGGCCCTAGTGCACCATTTAAATCATGACCCCACTGCCTGCAAGGTGATTGCACTTGACTGCTTGTTTAGCAGTAAAATTTAACAATAATTGATGCTCAGTGGGTTTCCTAAACATTTTGGCCCCTGTACCACTGCACCTGTTGCACCATTCAAATCACGACCCTAGTGCCTGCAAGGATAAATGAAGAAGTCGTTTATATCCAGTGATATATGTGTTCCGAAAAAGACGTATTTGCAGATGTACTACATAATTATTGTGTAGCTAAACATAAACACAAAAGCCTTCATAAAAAATGCCTTTAATCTTCTCCAACTCTCTAAAATGTGTTGCCACAGATATCATAAATATAGCATATGCTTCACACATCAAAGTGAAAACCAAGCATTATTATATTGTGTCACAATGTGGCTGGCTCTTTCCTGTGAAAAGATTTTATCCTATGCTTGACAGTGAATGGTCCATAAACAGTGTAAATTGCCCAAGATCACCGAGGGCCTCATTACGAGTCTGGCGGTCCACGGTTCGCCAGACTCGCAGGGGCGCGGTGGTGGCGGTCTCCCGACCGTCCTGTTATGACTAGGGTGGCATGCGCCCCAGTTCCTGCACGGAATGGACTTTTCCTGTATAATTGCTGTGTAGAAATTGTCTACATGTTCAGGGGGTACAAAAGCTAATTATGTTAATTGTTTAAGCTCAAAATGAAGTTTACTTTCAGACATAAAATCTCCAGATAAGGATGTTTTTGCAATTTACATTCATATAGCATGTGAAACATGGGGGCACATCCTTGAATTTTAATGTCCGGATACATTTTATTTATAGTTGAAATCATTGCAATTTGTAAGTGTTTCGTTTTGATTTACTTTATTTTGGTCAAAGACCAGAAAAGTAGCAAAAAATATAAAAATACTTCACATTGTTTGAAACCAACAATACAACAGTCTCAAATAGCTTGGTCCACAAACTTTTTACAAGTTCCAGGCCTTATGCAAAAATTGGTGCCGTATTTAAAAAGAAGAATATGAAATACAATCCAGTCAAATATGAAATATTACTTCCATAAAAATGTTTTAAAAGCTTACATATAAAAGTACTAAAAAGAGCAATTGTTAAAAAAAAAAAAGCAATTTATCTAACAGGAGTCGTTATATGTAGGCAATGATCCATTACAAATGCAAAGGTTCATTGTAAGAAGGCACTGTTGCATAAACTATATGACCCAACAGAAACTATCAAATACTTTTATCCTGTAGTTAATTACATCTTATGCATGGGAGAAGCAATTGCTGACTGTTTTACAAGTTTGGAGTGAATAGGCCAAGCTGATTCTAAGAATTTGCCAACATAAAACACTATGCATGGCCCGGTATCTGACCTACAGATCCTCAGGGCCAGCTTGTAGTGGCGTATTCCCAAATATCTGATCAGGGGCACAACCCAAACTCTTTGTTGTCTCTCATATCTAAGGCAGAAAAAAAGAAAATGGCCGTCCGTTTCATCAACTTTCCTACAGGCAGGGCAGCACCTCCAATTGCTAGAGAAGGACGCTAGCGGTAGTGTACCCAGCCTAAATCTTAAATACAGCTACCTAGTAAACAGAGGGTCAATCTCATTGAGAAACTTTTCAAACTTTGGTTCGTACTTGTGGTTTAAGAGGAACTCAGCCACTCTGCCACGGCTTGTGCATAGGATAAGTTTCAACCATCCACTATCCCAAAATGCTTGTTTTACTTTTTTTAGCAGAGGAAGCAGTTATAGACGTGATGCTAGAGATCAGGCATTTTATTTATAGTTGAAATCATTGCAATTTGTAAGTCATTTATTATTTTTTCTTTAATTATTGATGAAACTTGTAGTGCATTGAAGATTCTTTATCTGGCAATAATATGTATACAAGAGGCATGGCATGGTGTTGTTAATTTTGGTATGCATAGTATAAATTTAGGTGAATGGATGGAGTGTTGTTTTAAACGTCCCAACCATCATGCAAAAAAATGACAACTTTTTTAGTGTGATGACTCCGTGAGGAGTAACAAGAATTGGTAATTTATTTAGGGATATAGTTGGCATTTAAAAGGAATGGTTCATGGTTAAATGTTTCTGTTAGTATAGTTGGTATTAGAATGTTGCTAAAAGTGTTTGGTTGGGTAGGTAATGTTTTACTTTTTCAACTAATCATGTGTTTTACTTTTGGGGTGGTGGGTAGGTCTCCGGCATCATGCATAGCAATGTCAATAGATTCCGTCCCTTTACACAGATCCAAAGGGGTTTACTTGCGGAACTAGCTAAAGATTTTGTTTGCTATTCTGTGTCCTCTACTTCGAACTCTATTGCAGAGGCAGAGTGATTATGTTCTATAGTACTTTCTACATGGTCTCCAACAGTAACTGCTCTACCTCTGCAAGTAGTTGAGAAGTAGGTACACACCTCCAGTGTCTCTGTCCTTACAATAAATATAACCCTCACATTTTAATAATTTGTTCCCTCTTTTGGACTGATAAACTTGTAGAAGACATTCTTTTAATTTTAAACCTGTTTTAAAAATTTAAAATGTTATCAATACTGTGTTTTAAACAAAAACGGTGAAATTTATTATTATTATTATTTTTCATTCTTCTACTTACCAATTCAAATGTTCTTAACTAGAGAAAAGAAAGAAAAAAAGGATCAATAATGTATATTTTTAAATGTTTAATTGTATTTTTAAATGATCAATTTTCTGTCAGGTGAGAAACTAATTTATGTTAATCTGTGGATTTGTTTTTAATCATTATTTATATTTTTCTGAGAAAGAATTTTCTGGTTATTTCGCTCAGTTTTTATACCTGTGCAAGTTATTTAATGTACAACTCATTTTAACTTTACTTTGCTGTCAGTAGGAAAATAATTAGTAATGGCTAACATCTATATAATGTAGATATTTACCTATTGTTTAAGGTTCTAGTCCTTTCTCGTTGTTGTTTGAATATCTTTGTGGTTTTGCAAGGGAATTCTCAGATTATGTTTTATTGAGGTGCAAGAATTATAAATAAAAAAGGTGTAAAGTAATTTTTAATTTACATGTTATAGTAAGTGAAAACAAACATTCATCTTTATACTAATTTACCTAAACATGGGGTTATAGAAAAGTGGTTAGTCTTAATTTTTTCTTTTACAAATAATTAAAATATCAACCTAAGCAGTTGTTTTTTCCCCTAATAGACTTCTGATTTGAATATTTTCTTTATTGCACTATTTCTTCACAGGTTGTTTATTCTCTGTAAACTGTATGTTTATTTAAAAATGTTACCAATTTTTAAAGGAAATATTTATTTACAAAAAAACTCTTCATGTAATGATATCTCTTTTGTGTGGTGTATAATGATGTTCTTACTTTTTTTGTTTGATAGGTTCTAGTACTTTGTGAGATATTGTTTTCTTGTGTGCATTCCTCGTAGACAGTCACGCGACGTTGCTATATGTACTATTTTTAAGGGTTTGCTGCATTCAAAAACAAAAAACCTTTTTTGAAATGAATATTTAAAACCAAGCATTTCACAAATAAACATATGTTTTATTGATGTACTGATTTTAATAGTGTGTTGGACCTTCATTTGTGGTCCATTACAGATGCATCTTGAAAGGTCAACTTTTTTTTAAATTAATTTCACTTAAGAGTTATTCTTTTCAGAAACATTTGTAATGTCTTTAATATTAATATCATATTTTGTCACAAAAATGGTTTAAAAATAAGTGTGGAGAAAAACAAACAGTCCAGGTGTAATGAACTGTGTGGCAAAAGACAATTACATAGGAACATTTTGTTTGCGTTGCAAAAGGCATGCTTGGTAAAAACTGCATTGTAAAGGCATGCAGGTTAAAGGCATGCTGAGCAAAGTCTGTGTGAGAACTATAGAACACAGCTAAAGCTCCTGTACTATATATAGTAGAATCCTGTAACTGAACTCCAATTACAGTGTTTAATATTTCTTTTTACATGCACTGGGCTGGACAGTAAATTATTGTATCTGTTAGTTGACTGTTGAGTTCGTATTCTCTTCCTCCCTAAGAAGGCTTTGACTGCTTGCCCACACTATCCCAAACAGTTGAGTGCGAAAAGGATGTACTTGTCCCAATTGGCATATCCATAGTTAGGACGGACCTCAGGATGACAGAAGAAAACAACCTCCACTACCATGGTTGTAGCCCAGTAACTTCTGACTGCATTGTGGCCCTCTGAACAGGGCCTGACAGAGGATGGGAATTGCAAACAAAAAGCAAATTTGCAGGTCTTGGAGTTTCCTCAAATGGAAACTGCCAAAGACCTGGCTGAAATTATTCAAGAATTTAAAATGACCATTCAAATCCCACAGGCGCTCCTAATGGTGATGAAAACTACACTATAGGGCCTGTGATGTGATTCTTAAAGACTCTGGAGATTGGTGCTCACTTATTCACGAGACCCTAAAGAAGAAGTAGGAATTAATTTAGGTGCTAGGCTCGTTATTGTTTTTCTGGACTTGAACTTGGAAATCTATAGTAGACGGTAGGAGCAGCCAATTAGGAGTAACCCTTCTAGATTAATAGTGTGGAATCTGGCCAGGATGAGAGTGCCCCATGAAGATATATATATATATTTATATATATATATATATATATATATATATATATATATATATATATATATATAAAGAAGCAGAGAACTCTGGGTAGTTGTCAAGTTTAGGTGGATTAGGTGGTAAGCAGCTCCAATATAGAGCACTCTCAACACCAGCGACACTCTAAATTTGCTCACCTCAAATGTCTGCTTTTCTATCAAAGTCTTTAAGCGTAGGATTAGCACAGTGCCATCTACGCCGAGATAGAAAGGGACAAAGTCTTTTGCCATTTCTACAGCAAAGTCTTTCAGCATAGGATTAGCACAGTGCTATTCATGCCGAGCTGTAAAATGCCCAAAGCCTTTTATCACTCCAGGCACAGTATTACAGCTTTGGATTGATAAAATACCATCCAAGCCAACCTGAAATGAATAAAAGCAACCCCTGACACGTGTTTTGCTCTCATTAGAGCTCTTCAGAGAGGTATAGCTTTGTCCAGTCCACAAGGGAGCACCCAGTATAAGTCAAAACAAAACCCTTTCAGGCATAGAGTGACACATAAATTATGCAAAAAAAGAAGCAGAGGACTCTGGGTAGTTCTCAAGTTTAGGTGGAAAGCAGCTCCAATATAGAGCACTCTCAACACCATATATGTGTGTGTGTGTGTGTGTATGTATGTATATATATATATATATATATATATATATATATATCTCTTTCAACAAAACATCCCCAGTTGAAGACGCACTCAAAGCAGATTAATTCCACTGATTCTTTTAATAAAAGGAACCTGGCATTTTCATTCAGATGCATTTCATTGCCTTACGCGTTTCAAAGCATTCAGCTCCTTGTTCACAGGCTCCATGATACTGCACAGAAATGGTGAAAAGGCACTCCCCTCTGCATGTCCATTTAATTAGCCCTCCGTGGGCCTCACAGGTGAGTTCAACTAAGTGTTGCATGCTGGGATCAGTAGTGCACTTTCAAAATTCCTTTACCTTTAGTAGGCTTCTGTGCTGTGTCAAAGTGTTCATTTCATTAAAGAGCCCTCCAGTGGGCCTCCGAGATGAAAATGTTGTTTAATTTTCTTTTTTTCTGCTGTTCCACTCAGGAAGACTCGGAGTAGTTCCATGTCCTCATGGCCCCCTCACAATGACCTTCTGGGGTGGTGCAGTAGTTCCATGTCCTCATGGCCCCCTCACCTTGACCTTCTGGGGTGGTGCAGTCTTCCCGGCTGGACTGCCGGCTATAAATCATCAAACAAAGCTTCCCCAGTTTGAAGACGCACTGGAGGAGCAGATGAATTTAAAGAAAACTGAGGCCCACTGAGGGCTGATTAAATGGACATGCAGAGGGGAGTGCCTATTCACCATTTATGTGCAGTATCCTCATGCCTGTGATCAAGAAGCTGAGTGCTTTGAAATGCGTAAGGCAAATAAATGCATCTGAATGAAAATGCCAGTTTCCTTTAAATTCATCTGCTCTTTGAGTGCGTCTTCAAACTGGGGAAGCTTTGTTTGGGGAAGATCGATAGGGTAAAAGCGTTCCTGAGTCAAATTAAATGAACTCCTGATAGTAACAATAGTGCCTCCTAGATCAGGATGTTTGTGCTTGATAGCACGTGATTGGATAAGGTATGTTGAACACCATTTCAGATGATAAGGGTACTGGAAGGGTTTCAATGATAGAGCATAGGAGTGAAATATCACTTGTGTTCTTTGTGCGTTTCTTTTAACACGCTGCTCCTTCCTCTTGGTTTCCCCAAATCACTGCTTCCTTATTCTAGATTCCTGTGCAGAGCAATAGAGTTTATTAAAATAAATTAGCAGATTCAACTCACATGACCTGGAAAGCATGCAGAAACAATGAATCTGGATCAGGCTGTCTGGGGATATCACGTTTCCAGTTCCTTACTGAAAGCAGGTATCTGAAATACAAACAAAATACATGGAGAACTGAATTGGAACTTAGGGTACTGTTGAAGATAAAGCTCTGCCATCCATAGAGTGGAGCGGGAATTTGAGTTCAAAGAGTTGGTTGCTCTTGGGAGAATACAGCAACCTTTTATCTTAGCTCAGGTCTATGCTGCTGTTCCACATGCGTTGTCCCAGATTAGCCCTGCCAAGTCTTCATACAGAAGTCTCTTATCGCTTCACCTAAGCTGCATTGCTATGGTGCATCCTGCAATGTTCTAAGTTGCAGTTTCCATATTGGGATTGAGAGAACCTCCGCGAGGGAAAACCATACAATGCCCAGTGGTGCTTGATCCGAAATGAATATGTCTAAGTACCAGTCTTTCTAAGTATGTCTGTATTTTCAGGTTGGGATAGTACAAAATCAATACAAAGATAGGAATTGTGTGGGACAGAGAAAACAAATAGCTTCAGGTGTTTCCTTGGGTCGTGCACTATAATTCAATAAGGTTTAGTTTACTCATTATTTCTAATAGTGTGGTAAAGGTCCTTCCCAGTTATGTTCCCAATTTTGTAGAGCTGTCTGAAGTTGCATCTAAAATAAGTCAAAATTTGCCTTCTAGAATATCAGATGTTCATTGTGGATGGTCAACAAATCGAAATTTTCCATGACGAAAGAAGTGTTATTAATATTCAGGACATATGTATTCAGAAGCATCACCTCCCTTCCATGTAATGTGCCTGTTTGCCTACATATCTTTCTAGAGGGTCTTTAATAACTGAATCAACTTTCTGGGGAATATCTGTGCTAATCCAAAGTAAAAAACTAAAACTCATCCGGTAGAGTAGTTGAATACCAGTGTTGGCCATGCCATTTGGCGCTTAACGTTCCACTTGTGTCAAATGTTTTTCTTGTAGTATTAGAATTCTTATTACTCCTTCATAGGTAGAACGAAATTCTGGGTTTTAACCACTCCGTTCACTCTGCGTAAACTTTAGGATATTATAGTATAGCTATTTATTTCTTAAAGTTGCTGAGGCTTAGTATGTTGTCACTTTGCATTCTTCTCTTAACTCTCAGAAAACCTGTGTCACTTCCCAATTAAAGCCACACCCCTTCCCGACATTTCCCGATGGGGCTGTTCCCCCCACTTGACCACAACATTCCAAAAAAGAAAAGATCGTTCACAAACCAACCCTCCCTCCTGCTTACCAACATCCAGAAGAAAAAAGGAGAAATGGATAAAGACTAATAACATTGAGAGAAACCTTCCTGGGTCTGAGTATGCCTAGGTCTTCACCAGAGGGAGAACTCGATGCTATTCACTGATCCCAGTTGCATTCTACAAGCAGGAACAAATCAAATGCTTAACACAATATATTGACCTACTGTGTATCGGGGTCTGCGCCACCATGGTTAATCTGTATATGGAGACTATGTGTGCTGGTATTGGTGTGTACACTTGTTGTGGCATGTCAAATTACATAAATATTTTATATGTCACAGTCTTATGATTCCTGTGATTCAACATATTTGAGTGTATTCTCCGCATGGTCACAGATGGGTTTCTTCCTTTGTACATCAATTCTAAGTTTAGCTGGAGGTAACAGGCACAGGCAATGTGTTTGTCGCGGAGTTTGCGTTTAAATTTCTCAAAGGCTTCTTCTGTATTCCTCCACTTAAGTCAGGGCAGAAGGACAGCCTTTTGCCATTGTAATCTCTTTTTTGGGTCACCATCTTGAGGAGCTTAACTTTATCTTTGTACTTTTGCATGCTGATCATTATTTTTCTCGGCAAGGGGGAACAGGCAGCTGCTTGTGCATGGGGTCCTGTGTGTCCTCCATTAGAATACTGCAAAGAGCCTCTTGATCCGTTAGGAGCTTTGGAAGGAAGTCCCAAAGAATTTGTCTATGTGGTATAATTCTGTACCTCTGAGTAGTCCTAGAAATCTAACAATCTTTTTTCTGTGACCTGTCCTCTGAGGGCTTCATCCAAGTGGAGAGATGACTGTATCTGGTATTGTGGGCAGCAGAATGTGTTAGATCAGAGATGAGTTTCAAGAAGTTGGTAAGTGGAGGTTAGATCAGTCGAACCAGGTGTTAAGATCATTCGTGATGCAGACGTTGTGGTTTAAGGTGCTGTCTCTAGTACAGAGGATGAACTTGGAGGGGAGGGTAGAGGCTGGTTACTGAGAAGCAAAGGCAGTTGGAGAAAAAAGATTTGGAAGAAGCATTGGTGAGTTGTGAGGATACTTACACATGAGAAGAAGTTAAACATTTGGAAATGGGAGATGTATTAGGAGTTGAAGGCCCATCTTCCTCTTTAAAGAGGTATACTTTTACTTCACAGGGTTAGCGTGGTTTGGGAGATGGTGAGCTGGAGTTGGTTCATACAGAAGGGAAGAAAAGAGGAGTTAGAAGATATGGCGCACCGTGGAGTTTATGGTCATAAGACAAGCGAAGGATGATAGAGAGAATTTGGCTTAGATGAATTGGTGGAGGGCAGAGTAGAGAAGGAGTGGCACAGTCGCCTGCTGTTTTAAATTAGGCTAAGGAGTTGTGGAGTGTGTGTTGCGGCAAAAGACAGGACGTTGATAGTTCTGAAGAGCCCAAAAAGAGGCAATTGATGGGGTGCGCAAGAAGGGCACTGGGTAGTAAGGCTGAGTGAGTGTGAGAGGAGGGAAGGGGAAGATAGGGTATCCCTCCAATTCCCAGTAGGATGGCAGTAGGGTGCAAGAGTGGAAACTGGAGGAAGTGGGGCAAAAGAAGCTATGGTAGAAGGTGATAAGTGAATGGAAATTCGCAAACCCAATGAGAAAGTGTTATCAAAGTTGTCATGGAAGAAAGTAGAAATGGGAGGTGAGGAAGGGCCAGGTGGGTAGAGCAGCCAAAGTGAAGGGTCAAATGTAAGTGTCTTTGTAGAGTACCTGAAAACACAAATTATTCAAAAACTGATTGCATCAGATTTCTCCACACTTGAAATGCATACAACTTCTGTAGCTCACATCTACATTAAAACCTCATAACAAATTGTCTCAGCCATATTAATCATAACAAATTGTCTCCGTAACATGTGTCTCTTTTCCACTTAATATGTCTGAAGCGTGGAAAAAGAAAGCTGGCTCTGCCAAGTGTTAATTCTCTGATGTTAATGCTTGGAAAAAAGTGACCGTTACACTGAAAAATTATTGGAAGATTTGACCATTTTTTATGGTGGGCCATTCAATGCGCAAAAATGGTTTGCACGGAACTGCCCCTTTGAGGGCCTGTTTCACAAGAGGCCTGGGGGAGTCTCCGCCCTAGTGGCGGAGTCTCTGCAATGAGATTCTCATTGTGGAGATTCCGCCCCGAGTGCGGAGACTCCCCCGCGACTGCCGGCCTCCACCACGAGTGCGGAGGCCCTCTGTGAATCGGGCCCTAAGCTTTTGAGTTAAAGGACACAATAGAGCCAAGATGATAAAGATCCTTTTTAGTGTTTCTCGTGAGCGAGGTTGTTTTGTGTCAGATCTAAGGAAGGGGTTCTATAAGGAAACAGAAAATGTGTTCAAGGATTAGTTTTCTTCCCTCCTCACATGCAGATGGATGTTTCCATAAAAAATTACGCCAATGCAGAATTATTTTAAAATGCTTAATTTGAAAACTGTTTGTCATTTATTTTCAGAGCATGTTTACTATTTTTTGCAGGGTTTGGGATTTACATTTACCCCAATACTTTCTTTCGCTACGAAGGACAATGGAAAAAAGGAAAAAAACATGGTAAGTTTTCCCTCTTCACTGAGGACCGACGCCTCCACAAGCTATGATTTGTTTTTCTTACCTTGCTGATGTGACTCAATCAATCAATCACAGAATTTGTAAAGCGCACTACTTACCCGCGAGGGTCTCAAGGCGCTAGGGAAAAAAGGGGGGGGGGTGCTGCTACTGGTCGAACAACCAGGTCTTGAGTAGCCTCCTGAAGGTCAGCAGGTCTTGGGTCTGTCGTAGGCTTAGTGGAAGGGTGTTCCAGGTCTTGGCGGCGAGGTGGGAGAAGGATCTGCCGCCGGTGGTAGTTCTTCGAATGCGAGGGACGGTGGCGAGGGATAGGTCGGCGGAGCGGAGTTGGCGGTTGGGGACGTAGAAGAGGAGTCGTCTGTTGAGGTATGCTGGGCAAGTCTTGTGAAGGGCCTTGTGTGCGTGGATGAGGAGTTTGAAGGAGATTCTCCTGTCGACGGGGAGCCAGTGCAGGTTCCTCAGGTGGGGGGTGATGTGGCTGTGGCGAGGTACATCGAGGATCAGGCGTGCGGAGGCGTTTTGTATGCGTTGCAGTCGCTTGATGAGCTTGGCCGGGGCTCCCGCGTAGAGGGCGTTCCCATAGTCAAGTCTGCTACTGACGAGGGCCTGGGAGACTGTTCTTCTTGTGTCTGTCGGGATCCACCTGTAGATCTTGCGAAGCAGGCGGAGGGTGTTGAAGCAGGAGGATGAGACTGCGTTGACTTGCTTGGTCATGGAGAGCATTGAGTCGAGGATGACTCCCAGGTTGCGTGCGTGGTCGGTGGGTGTCGGGGCTGCTCCCAGCGTCGTTGGCCACCAGGAGTCGTCCCAGGCTGAGGGGTTGGAGCCGAGGATGAGGACCTCTGTCTTCTCCGTGTTCAGTTTTAGTCGGCTGATCTTCATCCAATCGGCGACGGCCTTCATTCCTTCATGGAGGTTGGATTTGGCGGCGAGGGGTCCTTGGTGAGGGAGAGGATCAGTTGAGTGTCGTCGGCGTAGGAGATTATGTTGAGGTCGTGCTGTCTGGCGATGCGTGCGAGCGGGGCCATGTAGATGTTGAACAGTGTTGGGCTGAGGGACGATCCCTGGGGTACGCCGCAGATGATCTCGGAGGCTTCGGATCGGAATGGTGGGAGGCGGACTCTCTGGGTTCTGCCGGCGAGGAAGGAGGTGGCCCATTCCAGGGCCTTGTCTCGGATCCCTGCGTCGTGGAGGCGTGCGCGTAGAGTGCGGTGGCAGACAGTGTCTGTATAAAGAAATCCCAGTGTAAAGTAATATAGTGTATTTCACATCGCTTATTCCCCCTCCCCCTCTCGGTGTACCCCCCTCCCCTTTCAATCATGGTTCCAATCCTAGCTCCTTCGAAGGCCTAATATGACCAAACAGCGGTCACCAAGAGCTCCTTTGGCCCTTAAACCAAGATGGCCAGATGGCAATTCCCTGAGGATGGCGGCTTTTAAAAGTGTTCTATGACTAGTGACCGAATCCTTAACCGAATTAACATTTTTCTTCCTTATATCGGCAGCTGTGGTTGAGTTGCGCTCTTTACATAGAAACAAAAAACGTACAGTTAACATTTTAGGAGTCACAAATAAGCTGGAACAGGAAATCATGGAAGAAGAAAAAAGCTGACATGAGGACTTATGAGTCCAAACTTTGTGTACATGAAGGAAGAATAGATGAGAGTTTAGCATTCTCCTGAAATTGGAGGTTCCGTTGGGTTTGTGGTAGTGGATTAGGTGGGTTTCAGTGGTTGGTAGATGTGAAAGATTGCTTGGAAATGGTAGAATGGGAAGAGTTGGAGAAGAGATGTAGACTAGTAGAGAATTGTGGGTGTGCCAGAAAAGTGTATGAGAGAGCAAGTGGTAGAGGCAGAGACATAGAGTTCAGAGTATAGTTGAGAGAGAGAGGTTGGTAAGAAGAGGACAAAGATAAGACGGATGCAAGCATGTGGACGCGGTGGAGATAGAGATTGAGGTGAAAGGATAAAAAGTAAACTTGAGCCTGCAACTGGAAGTGATAAGGTAAGAGGAGAATGGGTAGAGGTGGAAGTGAGAGAATGAGGGATGTCAAGCTGGAGAAGCAAGAGAGTGAAGGGACCGAGGGAGAGCAGTGTAAATGATGTAAGTGGAAGATAGGTGTAGGAGTGGAGGTGAGAGTGCAAGGAGTGGATAATTCGGTTAGGAAAAAGGTGGTGGGGTGAATGTGAGGCCGGGAGAGACGGAAGTGAGAAAAGGGCAACAGTGGTGTTGTGAGAATCACTCACTGAAGACAGAAGTGAAAACATGAGCGAGCCAGTGGAGACCCAGGGGTGTAGTTTCGGGGGGGAGGGGAGTGTTTGGGGTGTGAAACACCTCCCCCAAATAAATGCATTCTTAGCCTGAGAGTTGGGTCTGGGGGGCCCAGAGTCGAGTCTCCTATGGCTTTGATGGTTTTTCTCTTCGTCCTTATTTGACCAAAAGCTTTTAACATGTTCATTTTCTTTAATCAGGAACTTAGACAGAGGCCCACCTAATACAAATCAGCACTGAATCTGTTCCTCATGGGAACAGTGTATACCAATCCTTGGACATCTGATCCCTTCACCCTTTGGCATACTGTTGTTTGGTTGGGTAATTTGTGATTCACCCTTACCGAATCTCACTGACTAAGCTACGCCCCTGAGGAGACCTATATCAAGGGTATTTGGTTGTACCTTCTCTGATGTGCCCTCTGCCTCTCAACCTCTCAGCTTTCATTGTCCAGCAACACATCTGTAAATATGTGTGAGAGAAATAGAGAGGAGTGTAGGACTGAACAGGAGATGGTGTCTGGAGGATAGGTTGAACAGTAATTGTTGGGGGAGTATTGCTAATGTTGGGCATATGATGATTAGTGCGGGCCTACAATGAATATGTTTCGTGAGTTTATGCCGTTATTTTTTGATTTCCTGAAGGGTTTGGAAGGAGGCAAAAGAGGAGTAGATAAATAAGTTTAAGATGGATTTTGGAGGCTAATGAGGGATGCTGGTGATTGATAGGAGAATTATTGTGGTACACTTGTAAAGAATCTTCATAATACGATTTAGCTTCTAGGATGGAAAGCTGGAGACAGAAAAATGGGGCATTTAGACAGGGTGGGATAGGAATCTGACAATTACATCCTGTGGGTATGGAAGTATGTGGTGCAGGGTGCGTAGGTAGCAGATACATTTTTTAAATATGTTTGACAATCTTATTATGGCTGTTGAGATGGCCCCATATTCGTGAGTATCCCCTGCTTTTCTCCTTGTTCTAGCTGAAGTGGGACACAGTCTTGCGCTAAAACACATTGGTTGGGGTGGGGGTGGAGATGGTAATGTGAATCTCAAAGTTGAGGGATCATTGTCTTGCCACAACCACAGGTCGATGAGTCCACCCATCAATGGCTGTCCTTTGCAGTTTGGGTGGTGTTTAAGATGGTCGTCCTGGTGGCGGGGTGTGTGTGTGGCAATCTAAGCATGTGTTGTGAATGTTTGATGAAGGTCTTTTTTTTATGACCTGTCTGTGCATGGTAGGTGGGTTATTTTGTACGTGTCAGCCTTCTTTTGTTATTGCTGTTGTTTCCTCGGCACTAATATCTGGAATTGATGTTTAAATGGGTCGTATTGCAGAGATACCATGCTAGATCTCAGTGGCCAGGTTGGATGACATTTGTGAGCTTATTCGTGAAGGAATGTTTGTTCGGTACATGGTATGCACGATGTGTGATGTAGATGGTCGTGAAGTTGACTCATTGTTCTGTTGGTTGCCAGTGTTGTTCAATTAAAGTGCAGCAGATGTTTTCTTATTGTTGCCTTCATAGTGAGTGTCTGGTTACTGTGGTTTGTACTTGTTGCAGTCGTCTTATGGGGTCGGCCGTAAGACACATAAGTGTTTTTGCATTGTCCAGGCATGAGAGGACAAAGGATATTATGGCCCGTGTGTTTTTTGCGTATCACAAGAGCGGAAGTTTGTGGCCTAGGGTATATTGGTGGAAGAAACATGTTTTGACTACATTGTTGATATGGTGTTGTAACTATAGTTTCTTCTGTTTTACTTATCAGACTGACCTGTTTGAGGGTCCTAGACTGTGTCATTAATCCCTTGCCCATTGAAAGTAGCAGCAAGATGAGAATTGTGTTGGTTTATCTGGTGGAAAAAGATTACTTTAGAGCAACCATGCCACACTAGGGCTATGTGGGAATTATCTTCGCTTGTGTCCCACCAGGTACCCCTGGAAAAATGCGTTGCTGTGCTAGTTCACAATGTATTTGATTTTGCATAATGTTTTTTTTTAATAAAATAAAACATTTTTATAGCACTTTTGGAGGATAACACACACACTTAAAAGTCATACCGGAGACTTTATGCTTTCTTACGATATTTACCACTGGACCCGTTGTCTGTATGTAAGTATTATGTTATGCCATATGTGTGCCCTCACTCAAGATTTCTTTACTCAAACAGGACATCTGTATAAAATGTCCTGCAACCGCATACCACTGAGCAGAGTTTAAATAGTAAGTGAGAAGCCCACCTTTGTGATGTTCTTTTTCCTTAGCGGTAAGTGGTCAAAAGTAGTAATTGACATGGAACCTACTTCCAATGTCTGGTCAGCAAAAGTTTAAACATTTTTATGAAGAGGTTGTATTCTTTTGATGTTTTTATCTTTCTAACGTGTGAAATATTTTTCTGACAGAAGTCTCTTCAAAGCTTCTACCCATTTCAACAATGGTTCGTGATTGCCATTGGAGAGTCAGTCTGTTATATGAGAACCAGAGCTAATTAGGTGGTTCCCATATGAAAATGCACAGAAAATATAGCACCTCATCCGCTTTGCGGGGCATGCTCAGGCGCATCAAACATGGCCGTAATATACATCTTGGCTTTCTTCCTAGGTCACGGAAAGCTTTTACTTAAGGACGGCAGTTACTATGAAGGAGAGTTTGCAGATGGTGAGATCGAAGGCAATGGATTGCGATATTGGGCCTCCTCTGGTCAGTAACTTTTTTCCATTTCATTTTCACCCATAAAAGGAACACATTTTAAATAGTTAATATTTTTTTTATGCCCAATTAAAAAACTGCTTTGTGGTACTGATTAAGATCTGTCAAGATTTAATTCGTAAACCTGGATTTTTAGGGTCCAGCCTCTTAACTGTTCCAAATTGAATCGTGCTGGAGTTGGGATTTCCACGTCGTAAAGAACAAAACAAAGAACAAAAACCTTTTTTTTTTTTATATGAGTTGAGGTTTTGTGGGTGCCAGAGATGGCGCCTGTGGTTTAATTCAAGAAAGCCTGAAGCAGCTGACCCTAGTTGTTCGGGATGGTGCATTTCAGAGTTTTGAAGTAAAAGCTTTATAGGTATGGTATGTTGGACTGATAATTGAACCGAGAAACTCAGAGAAGACCAAGGTAATTTCCTTCATGGCCCATCACATTTCCACATGGGATTGTTTATCAAATATTGGTTAATGGCTCAGTTCTTCACTCACTTTCTTTATTTTTGCATCACCATTTTAGTTGGCTCTCTCAGGCCCAATTCAACAAAAACAAATTCAAGAAGTTAGTAAGAAATCGTCTGTTATAGCATCACTCTTTTATTTGGAGCATATTCTTGACTTTTTAGGGTTTAACGCAGTACCTCAGGAGCACCCTCAAAAAATTCACAATGGATATCCTGCCGTCGACAAGAACTCAAAGTTTATGCATGCATAATTACTATCAGATCGCAAATTCTACATGCTCAAATGAATTACATATGTACATTTTCGCATTTCCTTTTTTCTCCATGGGGAAAATATTTTTTCCTCTGCCGAAATCCCTTCCCTCTATGTTCCTATTGAATGCGTGTGAGTTCCCTTCTCCTTTCTAACATGCCTCTAACAAGAAAAAAAATGCACACATTAATTAAGCAGGATGGAAAACTAACTATCCTGAACAGTATTGCAAATACCCACAAAAGTACGCCTATTCCCAGAAACACCTACAATCCGATCCCTCAACTTGAACATGTGAATGTAGTTATTCTGTGATGGCGGCAGAAGGTCCACATTAGTACGAATACAAAATTACACCAATCGTGATTCAATTTACAAGGATGTGGAAGCTCTTTTTTGCACAACCAAGAGCTGCTAGGATGCAAAAAAATATTTGTGAACTTGGGCCTGACGAGCTTCATTCTTTCCCTTTCTCCTAATCCACCTGCTTGTCTGTTTAATTTTAATTGCATTAAGGCATTTGTATAGTGCTTACTACCCTTAGCAGAGCGCTAAAGTGGTTGTCCACATGGGTAGCACGCTACACCTTGTGGGTGGTCATGGGAAGTGTATGGAATGGCCTTGCTACTCAACTGTAATATTTATGAATATCAAAGTTCTCATAATGGAGCAGGAAAAGCTGTTTTCTTGAAATCTTCATTCTCCATCATGTACATCTTTTTCTTAATCAGCCTACTTTCACCTGATTAGACCTAGAGCACAGCCTGAATGTGGTCAGTTGGATCCTTATTGGCTATTGCTGAGACAATGTGGTTCTTACTAAGTGAGGACGTTTCCTAATGTGTCCAGTTCATTCTCAGTCTATCCTCCCTCTCTCTCTTATTATATTTTCACATTTAGCAGCCAGAGACTTTCTGCAGTGATATATGAGGATAAGGGCGCACGAGGTACGGAATTGATGAGACAAATAACATTATCCTTCCACACCGCTTCTGGGTCTCATCTAATGGACCCCTTCCATTGCCCCGTTTTGCTGTAAGCAGTGCTTAATTTGTGAAAGAAAGAGTGCCCAAAGCTCTGCCCAGAAGGCCGCAGCCGCTGCAATTAAACATAGATGCGCCAAATACCAAGGCTGGTAGCCTTAAATCCACCAGAGGCAAGGAGCGGGACGAGCTACGTCCCCTGGCGTGGTGGACATTTTGATGACTGTGGGACTACAAAGTACACCACCACCTCCTTGACCAGATAACTGGTATCCCCTAAAATATAGGGTTGTTCCATTGAGACAGTTCAAGGCCCAGGTAGGAGTCACCTGGGTGTTTGAAACATCTGGTGTAGTGCCACATAAGGACAGTAGGCCTGTATTTTATGTTTAGGGATCCTAGAGCCCTGATGAATGCCCCAGACCAGATAGGCCAGTTATTGTGCGCAGAAACATGTTGGTTAGTATGAGACTGGTCTGAGCCATTGTTCTCTAGTTACCTACCCTGTATAGTTTTTTTTAGATATACCTAGAGTCCTCACTAACAAAGGTGATAGTTTTATTCAAGGCGGTTGAGTCTGCCGTGGTGGTATCATCCTACCAGGGTGGGGAGAGGATGCCGATGATGAAGCATGACACTATATTGAGTGTGAGGCACTGATGGCTTTCCCACTGGACCTGACAGAAACCTGTTATGTCTGTTGGGTGGAAGTGCTGAGCAATTCCCTGTAGTTTAGGAAGTTGTGTTCCTTGTGACCTTCTGCTTTCTTGTATTTTGGTGAGCCCCCGTACCTTTGTGTGTTATGCTTGATACTTTGGAGGGACGTACGGGAGCCTATCCTCCACCTCTCTTGTTCGTGATTTAGCCTTAAATCCACCTCATGGCTCTTTACTCCACTACAGACATTCCCTGCCCCTTTATCTCACTCTTGCATGTTCCTGCTTTCTCCGTTTGGGATGGTTTTGCCATCTTTCTCTTCCCCCGTCTTTCAGATCTGTGTGTTTTTTCCCTCTCTTGCACTCTGTAAACATCTGATGCTGAAAAATAATTGCCGGTCCCCAAAAATAGGTGCTAGTGGCACCCACTGGCAACCACCAGCTCAAACTAAGCACTGGCTGTAAGCATTGCATAGTAACCCTTTTCTGTAAATTAATGCATCACCCCAGAACAGTTTCCTTTTAGCTAACCACTCACCATCGACAAATTGCATTGAACTAGGCACATAGCCCACATTTTAACCCCCACTCCCATTTGCTTCTTGCTCCTAATCATTCCTCACCCTACTCCAAACTTTTTGGACATCTTAGCTATCTCATTGTGTAGTAGGGTGGCCCACCATCTTGTGTTTAACTGCTGTGTCTGTGTTCTGTGCATGCCTTGTGTGAGATGAAGTCCTGCTCAAGCTCCCAGTCTCTTTTCCTGACTTCCACCACCCTCATGAAAGCTTTCTTTGGAGTTCTGCAGCATGCCAGCCTGTGTTGAAGTCTTGCAATGCTTCCAAACAGAACCAGGGTGCATTTAATTTTTTTCCACTGCTCTGCTCCCCACCTCATGGTGGGATCTTTGTGGGTTGTTGAATAAGTTATAAAGCCAATTAGTACTAGTACTAGTGTATTTTTCAGTGAGCAGGTATATTTGTCATTTCGTCAGGTCATGTGAGGTTTCTTTTGGCCCCTTATACCAAGTCCTAGAACATGTATATTTGGCCATTTTCTCGCTCACTATGAAATAATCCAAGCTTACAGGGTGTAGCGATTGTGGTTTCCAGCCCCAGTCAAGGTTCATGCAAAATTTAATTTGTTATTCAGCACTCCTCCTTACTATGCTGGCTGGTCCTTACTTTAAATCGCCTTGTACAAGTAACTCCACGTTTTAGTGGTGTAAAAGCCATTCTTTTTTTAGTTACTTCCAGTCAATCTACTGCACTACTATACATAAGCCCTAAATTGATGTTCACTGACGATGCAGTGTTTCTTGCCCACGGTTCTGGTAATGCCCAGCCTGTTAGTCCTTATAAAAGTGGCAATGAGTTATTGGGCATGCCGAAGCATCAGCATTGGATGCTTGTGGTCGGGTCTGTTGGCTCAGTGGATTAATGCGTCCACTGCAGGGGCCTGTGTTTGACCTCATGGTCACAGGTCCAAATTCTGGGGGTCCACTCAGCCTTTCATCCATCTGAGGTCGATAAATTGAGTACCATTCAGTTGGGTAACAATACACATCTGTTATTCAGCGCCAAGTTGCCTACGGGTGAATGTGCACTTTACAAATTCACATGTTATGTTATGAGGTGGAGATATTGGACACTGTTGTTCTGACCGATACTTTAAATTAAATTATGTTTATTTTTTTTATTTTTTATTTAAGTGATTTGTAGAGCGCATAGCTGCCCAAAGGCTTCCCAGCGCTAAGAGACCAATACCGTAGAAGGGATAGAAGTGGATTAATAATACTGATGGAACAGCCAAGTTTTGATCGACTTCCGGAAGGCTGCTTCCGTTTCCAGGAGTCTAGATTTGTGTGACAGTGAATTCCACAGCTTGGGTACTAGATGAGTGAAGGATCTGCCTCCCCATCTGGCTCTCCTGATTCTGTTAGTTTTTATCAGCTGTTAGGAGCCGGATCTGAGGCTTCTGTTTGGGACATAGGGGATCAACAGGTTTCTGATTTTACTCGGCCCTTGTTGTGTAAGGATCTGTGTGTCATACAGAGTGTCTTGAACTTAATTCTGGCCTCTATTGGAAGCCAGTGAAGTGCTTCAAGATGCTTCCTGGCTGATTCCTGGATTGGGACCTTGCACAGAAGCCTTGCTGTCGCGTTCTGGACCACCTGGAGTCTATTGATAAGGTATTTTGGTGCCCCTAAGAAGAGTGAATTTCCATAGTCCAAACATGATGTGACCAGGGAGTGGACTACTGTCTTTCTGAGCAGTATGAGGATACGCTCTAGAACTTTGCGGAGCATTCTAAGTTGACCAAAACATGTGCTTGCTAGTTTCTTGGCTTGGATCACCATTGTTGGATCCTTGTCAAGCCAGAAACCAAGATTTTTGATAGACCCCTTCGGAGTAGGTGGGCTGCCTAGGCAATTGGGCCAGCTGATCAGAGGCCTGGGGACTGCCTTGTTCCTGAGGACCATCAGCTCCGCTTTATCCCCATTCAGTTTTAGACAGCTGTTTGTCATCCAATCCACAACCCTTTCCAAGCAGGGTGCTAAGCTATCTGAGTCATCGTTGGATCTGGGGTCTAGGGAGATCACCAACTGGGTGTCATCGGCGTAAGATATCATAGAGACATCAAACTCCTGCGCTATCCGTGCTAGTGGTCTCATATAAACATTAAACAGCGTGGGGCTCAGCGTAGAGCCCTGTGGCACCCTGCAAGTCAGAGGCATGGTCTGAGAGAGGAGGTTAGTTTCCCTAACTTGGAAAGTTCTGCCTTCCAGGAAGGATGTCAGCCACTGTAGGGTTTTATCTTGGACACCAAGGTCCAGCAGTCTATTTAGCAAAGTATGGTGGTCCACCGTGTCGAATGCTGCGCTAAGGTCGAGAAGTAGTATAGCTGCTGAGCTTTCCTGATCCAGTGTCATTTTGAGTTCTTCAACCACTGCCAGGAGTGCTGATTCTGTGCTGTGCTGAACACGGAATCCCATCTGTGTGGGATGGTGGCATTGATTAGTTTCCAGAAACTCTGTCAGCACTCCATTTACATGTTTTTCTAACCGTTTTCCAACAAATGGCAGCAGTGAGATGGGGCTATAATTCCCTAGTTGGGTTGGGTCTAGATTAGTTTTTTTTAGCAGATATCTGATTATTGCATGTTTCCATACACTTGGAACTTCGCCCGACTCCAGTGAGAGGTTCATAATTTTGACTAGTGTTGGAAGCAAGAACTTTGCAACTTTAAAAAAATATGTGGTGGAGCAGGGTCTAATGGCGAGCCTGATTTCACCTTATCCATCAATTATCTCACATCCTCTGTGTGGACTGGGGGGAAGCTAGTGAGGGTGGGCATAGAGGTGATCGGCGCCTGATCTCCTTCCTGCCTCTCCCGGTCATAAATGAGCAATAGATGTCCGTGACTTATTTTATGAAGTAGGTAGCGAGATCATTACATCTTCTGCCGTTGCCTCAGCCGTGTGAGTGTTGTGTGCTGGGGAGGTTAAAACCTTGACTACTGCGAAAAGTTCCTTTGAGGAGTTCTGTGCCTGGCTAATCTTTAGCTCAAAGAATTTTGCCCGTGCCTCTTCAATGCTGTTGTGGTATATTCTGATAGCCGCCTTATACTTGGCTTTGATTTGTAGGTCATAAGTTTTCCTCGAGTCCCTTTCAATTTTTTTTACAGTTTTTCTTTAAAGATAATAATTGAGCGTTGAACCACTGCGCCCTTTTGGGCCTGGATTTTGGTTTAGATGATCATTTGGGGCCTATTTTATCCAGTGATTGCGTGATCCAGTTTTCCCAGCTGGATTAGGCTTCTTCAGCTTTTTCATGTGCCTTGGTGTCCCATGAGGCTAGGAGGTTCCCCCAAGACTCTATGTTCAACTTGGACCAATTTCTTTCCTTCCGATCTACCAAAGGAGGATACTTTTCCTTTCCCCTTACCCTGTTGCCAAGTTTATATGGGAAGAGGTGGTGGTCTGACCAGGGTACTGGTATTGGAGGGGTGACTGAGATATTGGGGTCGTTTGAGATTACTAGATCAAGAATGTGGCATCCCCCTCCACAAACCTTTTTCAGGCCCTGGGGACCGCATCTCATGGGTCCGCTTTACTTTTTTGGGGAGAGGGCTTGCTCCCCGAGCTTTTTTAGGCCCCAGGGACTGCATCCACCAGTGCCAAAAGGTTTATTCTTAAATTGGGAGAGGGGCTTGGGGTATCCCTCTATGAGAAATTCTATAGCCCTGGGGACCCCATCCCTCAGAGCCTGAAAGCAGCCTGTTCCCCCAGGACAATACAGTTCCCTGCCTGGGAGAGTGGGGCACATCTTGCCTGCACTCTTTTGGGCAGGGAATACAACTTTACTCCCACCCAGATGTTGAAGGAGCCCCTTATTGTAATGGAGAACCCACTTAAAAAAAAAAATGTCTGGCTCCGGCCACGGTGGTGGCTGTGGAGCCGGCAAGGTCTGGAGGGGTGTTGGGGTTGCCCTACAGCTCCCAACGAATGGCAAGGTGTCTATGCACCAGGTGGAACCCCACATTTAAAAAAAACAAATGTAAATGGTGGCTCCCGCAAAGGTGGAGGCTGAGGAGCCAGCAGAGTCTGTGGGGGCTCCCGCTGGCACCTGATTTGGGTGCTGGCTGTGGGGCCTTGGGGGTGGTAGGTACTGGGCACCCAATTTAAAAAAGAATAAAAAATGAGTTTTTGTTATTCACTGCTCCCACCCTAGGGATTTTGAAAATGATATTTTTTTCCTCCTGGTGGTGCCCCTAATATATTTATGATGCTGTGGGGAGCTGCCAAGAGTGCAGTAGCCCCCCCCCCCCCCCCAAACAACATTAACAAAAACACGGAAAGTATTGTGGTTTTCTTTAATTCATGGCCCCAAGAGAGCTTACCATATGTTTTTTAAAGCACTCCATGCCGGAGCTGTAGGCGCTGTGGGGGTGGAGCACCTGCAGGGGGTTGGGCGCAGGGCCTGGCTGAAGGCCATGCACTACAGGGTGTGGGGCGCCTGTGGGATATTAGATGCAGGGCCTCGCTGCAGGGCAGCATCTACACGATGGTGGACATCATACTTTAGAAAAACATTGAAATTCACTGATTTAACCAAAGGTTAAAATTAGATTTTTGTTAGGAATTGTAATAATTTCTTCATTTATAGTAAGAAAAACCTTAAAAATTCACTGAAAAAACAAAGGTTAAAGGGCCTTTATGTTAGGTGAAAATATCAGTTAAAACATACACATACCGTTTTAAACAAACAAAAGCCCTAAAATCACTGGTTATAGATATCGCAAGTAACCATAACTCGTGCCCTAAAATAACTATAACTTGCGCCCTTTCCATGCACTGCTAATTACCTCGCATATTACATCACTAATGGCATGTTCTGTGACATCATTGACAACATCAGTGCAACATACGAGGTGGCATCATTGATGACAACATTGTGCATGGTGGGGGTGTGAGTTATAGTTACTTTAGAGCACAAGTTTGTTTAAAACATTGGGCCATATGTATCAAAAAAGTTTTGCGATTCTCAAATTGCGATTTTTAGCGAATCGCAATTAGAGAATCGCAAAATGCAATGTATGTAGGATTTGCAAAAATGTTTGCGAATCCTACATATTCCTTATTTGCGAATCGCAAATTGAGATTCGCAAATAAGGAATACCTTCCTATGAATGGGAAGACATTCTCCATTTGCGATTACCAATTAGAGAATCGCAAATTGAGAATGCAATTTCAAGGTTGCAAGGGTGCCAAAAGGATACCCTGTTGCACCCCTGAAATATGCATTGTGCACATTTTGCGCACATACATGCCCTAAGGGCATGTATGTGCGACATATGGCACTTTTAAAAATCAAAAAAGTGCTTTTTTAAAGAAAATCGCAAATTACCACCAACTTGAAGTTGGTGGTAATTTGCAATTCCTTAAGGCCAAATAGCAAATTTCTGGTGCTTCCAGAATTGCATTTAAGGAATCGCAATTTGCAATTCCTTAATTGCATTCGCAAAATAGAGAATCGCAAATTTTGCAATTCTCTATTTTGCAATGGCCTTTTGGGATGATACATCCCAAAAGGCTTTTTCCAATTCGCAAACGGGCCGATTCTGAGAATCTGCCCGTTTGCAAACGGGAAAAAGGCTTGATACATATGGCCCATTATGTTTTAACTGAAATTTTCACCTAACTATAACGTCCGGTTTACCTTTGTTTTTTCAGTTAACTTTAATAGTAGAATAGTAGAAAGTACTTCTTTTTTCCTTTCATGTGCTTAGCCCCCATAGTGATCTAGAAGGTTGCCATTTCCATATCCTGTTAGTGGTTGTAAACTTGCTCTTCAACTTTGCCTGTTGTTAAAAGCTTTCAGTGATGCAAACAAGAAATACTATTCACTGAAAAATAAACACTCATCATGTTGAAAGAATGTGTGTAACAGACCAACTTAGTGTTTTTTTTTTTTGTTTACATCTGTTAGCTCTGAACAGGCTATTGCAGATTAAATCCGCACTGATGCAAGACCAGTGTCAAACGTTTGCACTGCGCAGCACAGACAAACTAGTGTCCATCTTGCTGATATTACTGCTCCTCACCGTAGCCTCTCAGATGAAATCAAAACATTGGGGCCGATTACGACTTTGGCAGTGCTGTTTCAGCTCAGCACTGCCAAAGCCGTGCAGGGACTACCCACCTGATTACGAGTACAACTCGTGTCTAGTGGGCATTTTTGGTCATTTTGTTTTGCCATCACCACGGTGGTGCACTGAAAACGGGCACCGCAATGGGAACGCAAAAGAAGTTCCAGAGTGGCGTGGACTGTGAAGTCCATGCCGCCCTGGAACTTGGGGTGCATGCAAACAGGGGGGCACATATTGTGCCCTTCTGAATGCATCCCCAAGGCGGCGGGGGCATGTAGGCCCTGTAGGGCCCTCTTTGTTTCCCCTCTGCCAGCCTTTTCCTGGCGGTGAGCCCGCCCTGAAAAGGCTGGCGGAGGGGAAAATCATAATATGCTCGGGGGACCAGCCTTACATATTATATAGTTCTGTGCGCTGAGCCACCACCAGGGAACGGCGGTTCCCTGGCGCAGCCGGTGCAGCGGTGCCGGTCCAAAAAGCCACCTCGTAATACGGCGGCCTCAGGACCGCTACTGCTGCGCCACCACGAGTCTGGTGGTTAAAGAACGCCAGACTCATAATCGGCCCCTTTGTACGGGAATCTTGTTGTACATTCAGACCATCTATGAGCTTTGTTGCCCCCCTCCCCTTCCCCCCCAAAAATAAGATTTTAAATCCGCCCTGCTGCTGGCTAACGAAGCCAGGCGAAAGTGCACAGAGATATGGATTGTGAGAGAGAGAACCACTCACTAGGAGTTGGCGTATAATGGGAGCTGCATGAGTTAAATTGGTGGTTGGCAGAGGGGTGTGTTTAGAGGTGTTCGACCCTCACTTCTTTGTGGTGCCGTGTGTGTCTGCAGGTGCCTAGTGAATGAGGAAATCACTGCCTGTTAAAACACTGAACATCTAGAGCAGGATGTTCTCTCATAACACAGCATGTTGTCAAAACGTTGGCACAGTGCATACATTTTAAGAGCCGACATCCTTAAAAGTGAAACTCAGCACTTTATATGAAATCCATGATGTGCCTTCACACACATAAGCTTGAAGTACTTCGTAAAACCTTTAATAGCAGAGCTCACAAGTTGATGCAGGCCAGGCACAAGTAGCTGAGCTACTGTTGCCTGATTTTAATCTGCTAGAGATCTCTGCAGTAGGTGACAGGACCATTATATGTGGAGGATAGAGGGTGCATAATGCCCCAGGTTATTTGCTTTTCCAGGGCTCTGCACTCCTACTGAATGATTAACTTATAGATTTGTAAGCAAGCAACCCTGCCTGTTTACTAATGATGAGGCATCTAAACATGGTCCTGTTACTAGAAGGCGACAGATGCTGGAGATGCCTTGGATAATCCCAAGTATGGTTTGGGGAGAATTTGGATGGGGCCCCACAAATTGTTTTGACCCAGGCCCTGCAAAACTTCTCACAGGCCTGGTAGTCGATGATAGCTTGTCAAGAAAGTGAAAGTTTGCCGTTGACGATGTTCTCAGTGGGAACCAGTGCCTGTGTGCACCGGTCCAATGTTATCAGTCAGCGATCTGGGCTGCAGAGATGTCCTGGAGCCTAATCCCCTTGTATTCTGGGCTCTGCTGTCCTCATCTGTGTAATGATCTCCATGATGTAATCAATTCTAAGAAGGTTTTGGTAAACAAAGTACGTGGTTGTGTTTTTGACTGTCGCTGTAACTATGTTGAGCATACCTAGATTATGATGATCTAGCCTTTTGATGTAAACCGCACCGGCTCAGTTCAGTGCATTAGCGCCAGTTTATAAGAGATGACATAAACATGAAATTCAATGGCTTCAGTGAAAGGGAAGGAAAGGCATGAATGGGAGAAAACTTGGAACACATATACAGATTAGGAGTTTAAAAGAGTAGGTAAACCGATTCGAAATGCATAACTAAATGCAGTTGTTTTTCATGGGGAGACATATTGAACAAAGAAAACCCTGGAGCAATGGTTCAAACACTAGTAAGCGGTCCATTGAAATATAAATATATATATATATTTTTTTGTTGTTGTTTTGTTTAAAGCACACAGCTACTCAAAGAGTGTCCCGGCGCTTTTAGGTATGCTGCAGGTAAATAGTCACAGAGTCAATGCCCATATTCTCCCTTAGGATCTAAATAGGAATGTTTTCAGCTCCTTTTTGAATTTTCCTTCTTCAGGGATCTGTCTGAGATAGTCTGGTAGGGTATTCCACATATTCGCAGCCTTGACAGAGAAGGAAGAGCCACCCCTCCGATGTTTCTGGAAACGGGGGGTTACAATGAGACCCGCTGAGCTAGAATGCAGCAGTTTCCCAGGGCAGTATGCTTTGACATTGTCATTGAGATATTTGGGTCCCCGATTATAGAGGGCTTGGTGTGTTAGGGTCAGTGCTTTATGCTTAATCCGCTGATGGACTGGCAACCAAAGGAGCTTATTTCGGAAACTTGACACTGAGGTAAATGTCAGGATTTTATATATTAAGTGGACTGCCATGTTCTGCATGACCTGCAACCTATGGATCAAATATTCCGGGAGGCCCAGGTACAGAACATTCGTGTAGTCCAATCTGGATAAAATCAATGCTCTAACCACTGTGATTTGATCCTCGTGAGGAAGCAGATGAAGAAACTTCCTTAGCATACGAAAAATCCAGAAACAAGACTTCACCACTGCTGAAACCTGCGCTCCGAATGAGAGCTGGGAGTCGAATAGTACCCCCAGGTTTCTGGCCCCCGTTGTTGGGGGGGGCGCTGGAGGAACATGGTCAAGCCAAGCCCCGACCCAGCCAGGGAGGGGATCTCGTCCAAATAGTAGGACCTCCGTCTTATCTGGGTTGCACTGTAGTCTATTTGTCTTCAGCCAGTCTAACAGTGCTACCAAACAGTTGGCAAAGGCTGCCGCTTGCCCTCTCAGGCTTCCCATCATATGTGAGGAGGAGTTTGGTATCATCAGCATGCAAGATGATCTTGATATTGTGGGATTCCACCACATGTGGCAGTGGAGACATATAAATGTTGAAGAGTGTAGGACTAAGCGACGAGCCCTGAGGCACCCCCACTTCAGTTCTTTAATTCCCGAGGCATATGGCTTCATCCAGACTACCTGTTCGCGACCTTCAAGGAAGGAGGTTCCACAAGGATCAACACTATCGCCTTCACTATTTAACCTATACATCGAACAATTAACTGAAGTACTGCATAAGGCTAACATTTCCTTTCACATGTATGCTGATGACACCCAGCTGTATATGAAGATATCATCTCCGGAAGAGATCAACACCATGAACCAAGCACTCAAGAAAACCGTTGAATGGCTAGCTGACAATCATCTTAAGCTCAACTCACAAAAAACCGAATTCCTTCTGATCTCCCCTCCTAAAAGCTCAGCCAAGATTAAAGAATGGACCAAGATGATCACAGCACTAAACGGTACCCCAACGATAATTGACTCAACCAAATCCCTTGGTATTACATTGGATAAAGATCTAAACATGCGAGCACACATCAATACAATGGCAAAAAACGCTTGTTTTCATCTGAAATACCTCAGAAAAATGAAGCCACTAATCGATCCCGGGGATCTGAAAATGGCAGTACAGAATTGAATATGGATGCGCAACTCTATCAGGACGCCCTAAGATCTCAACAGCTCCCCTAAAAGCCTGTCTCAATGCAGCAACTAGACTTCTAACAGGAACAAAAAAATACGACCATATCACTTCACATCTGAAAGCGCTCAACTGGCTACCATACGAGGCAAGAATAGAGCTAAAAATTGCATGTATCACACACAAGGCAATACACCACAAAACTCTGCATTACCTAGCCCAGAAAATTACGCTATCTGGAGGCACTAGACCCTCGAGGGGATCGGAGGATTTTCTACTGAAACCAGCAATCTTCCGTAAGAAAAAAACTTACGATAGAGCGTTCACGGGAGCTGCACCAAGGATTTGGAATTCGCTCCCACCGAATATCAGAAGAATCACCTATGCTCCACGATTTAAAAAAGAGACTAAGTCCTTTCTGATGGGTAAATTTCTCCCATAACGATCAATGTGTTATCATAACAATACTATAACCAGCTTGGATATAGAAGAACTCAAGAATGGTCCTATCTTAAACTTAAATATGACACGACAATCTGGATTGTAATCTACTGATTTATATTATTCCTCATTATATTTGTTTTGTATATGGATAAATATATGCCAATGTTAGTGGAATACATAGACAGGTTCTTGACGTGAAAGAATTGTGATATCTGCTGATATCGAAGGTGGTTGAAATGTAAAGCGCTCTGACACCCAAACTTCGGGTCTAGTTCGCGCTATAGAAAACAATGAATAAATAAATATAAATAAATAAGGAGCCCAGCCAGTTAACTGCTGAACCTATTATACCAAGATGTTTTAGCCTGTGCAGCAGGATGTTATGATCCACTGTATCAAATTCTGCTGACAGGTCCAACAGTACCAATGCCACATTGAGGCCTGCATCCAGATTACATTTGATGGACTCGGAGACTTCTAACAGAGTGGACTCAGTACTGTGGCAGGCTCTAAATCCTGATTGAGAGGGATGTAATAGGTTGTTATCAGTCAAGAAGGCAGTTAGTTGTCGGTTTATCGATTTCTCCAGCATTTTTGAAGCTGCTGGCAGCAGGAGACTAGTCTGAGGTTTGCTAAACATTCTGGATCTTCGCTAGCCTTTTTTAATAAGAGGTTAACCCCAGCTCTTTTTAGTCATTAGGTACTACGCCTGTATCGAGGGAGCTAGCAAATTGCTTCTGATACACTGGAGCAATAATATCGGACATAGATTTTAGAACATAGGGCGGTGTCGGATCTGTTGGGGACCCAGATCTACAGTATACGAAGGAGGCGTTTACCTCCTCTACCGATGGCGCCAGAAAGATGGCCAGTGATGCAGGTTGTAATCGGTCCTCTGGGCTTCTAACTCCAGCTCTACTGGTATACTATTCTCCCGAGACAAATTTTTCTGAATTTTGAGGATTTTCTCCTCTAAAAAGTCACTCAGTCGGGAGCATAGGGCTTGGCTGGGGCTCAGTGGAGGGGACGTCGTTTTAGGATCTGAAAAATTGGCTACAATCTTAAAGTTCTCCTTCCCATCATTCTCAGCCCTATTATTGCAGTGTAAGTAAAAGGTACTGCGGGTTATTTTAAGATTCTTGTGATAGGCTTTCAGAGCCATTTTATAGTTAACTTTATCAGATTCCCAACATGCACGGCGCCATACTCTTTCCAGTTTCTTGCATGCTGTTCTTCCACACGCTAATTCTTTTGTGAACCATCGAGCTGACAGGTACTTTGTGGCCTTCCTTACTGCCAATGTAGGGGCTACAAGTTCTGCCACCTTCCTGAGCCATGTGCTGATCTCCCTGCCCCCCCTCAGTAGCAGAATCTGGAGTCTCTGGTTTAGAGTCCAAAAGGGTATTTCTTAATTCCTCCAGGGTAACCCTACCCCAGCATCTGTTTCCGGATTGTGACAGTACAGGGCGGGTCTCTTTTACACAGCCAAACAACCACGAGAAAGGCAGGAGGAATGATCCGACCATGGGACTGGTTGAGGGGACCCTCCTATTACTGTAGCATTCGAAAAGATGCCATCAATGTATGGCCTGCTATATGGGTTGGCCCCGTATAAGCTTTCACCAGGTTAAAAGAAGCTAATGAATCTACTAGACGGCTTGTTAGAGGTTCCTCAGCCCTCTCTAAGTGAATATTAAAATATAAAATAGCAGAGACTTTTATGATTGATGCTGGAGCATCTAAAAAAGAGGGGCTTAAAGCATTCTTGGACTCTGATTGGTTGGATTAATGTTGCTCCTTTACCGTGGTGTTTATGGGAAAGATAGTTTGTTTCAATGACATGTCCTATAGGTTGCTGGAGGAAAATAAAGTAAAGAAAGCACATCTTAATCATTGCCTGCGGTCCTCACATAGAATTGTGGTCCAGTGTGAATAAACACCTGTTGGTAGTCCACCAGAAAAAAAAGATGCAGGGTCATGGGGGAGAGGGAAAATGTCACCAACAAACTGCACCCGATGACTGGCCGACACTACCATATACATGGGTGCAAGAAGTGCTTTTACATGTCTGCTTCTCAAGTACTGACGTTTTCTGCTTAAAAATGCAGCCACAGAACGGTGTCTTTTCCTTTCTGTCTTACTCTATAGACAAATACCTGGATTCGCCCCTCTGTGCTGATTCAGTATTCCGGGATATTTTGCAGCACTTCTCCAAATAACCTCCCATAATCGAGACTGAGAAAACTTGTTGGTTCTGCCTGTGATATGCAGTGCTCTTTATGTGAGCGAAGCTGGCACTGCTGCTGCATATGATGAACTTGTGTGTGTGAAAGAAGCTTGCACTGCTACCGCTCTCTGTGCCCTACCTGTTCTGTGTCTTAATGAAGCGGATTCCCATGCTATAAAAATGCAGTGTGAAACTTGGTAAAAAAAAATTCAGTATTCTAAAGCCAAAAAGATTGATGTTGTCAAAGCTTGTTTTTCACTGCCGTCTGTCAACTTCTACTGCTACCTAAGTGAGGTCTGCTAGTCCTCAAAAAGTTCGTTCTGAAAGTTGTGAGTAAATCTATACGCTCAGTCCATTAACTTTTTATTAGTGTAGATTTATTAATTTCATGAATTCACAAAAGCTGTCGCAGGTTTCAGCTGTAATCCTGGAAAATGTTTGTAAATGTTGGGATACTCAATTGGGAAAGCTGAACAAGTGCTGTTACACTAGCTAACTTTTCTTTTTCTCCACGGGTAAAATATTTTTCCTTGTAGGGAAACCCCTTCCTCTAGACCCTCACCAACTTTGGGAGGTGTTACCCTCTCCTCTCACCATGGAAAAGGATTCACTTCTGGCTGGATTAAGTCTTCGACCATTTCCAGGGTAGGAAGGGACTTAAAATAGTTTGTGAACACTGACGGAAATGTAAGTTAGTGTGCACAGATTTCCAGGGCATCACTCTTTCTCACTGGAGTAGATTTTTTCACAAATAAACCTTTCTATGAGTACTTATATTCATGAGTTCAAAACCAACTTTTCTGAATTTGAAAAGTTGTTTTGTAGTCGTAAATAAAGCTATCTGCTGGTGCGAGTCTGATTTACGCTCGCAAATATATTAAAAAATAGGCCGTTGTTCTCAAGAAACTTTTTTTAAATAATAAAGATGCTTTGGGGAAAATATTTTAAGTTGGTGGTTATCTAAAATTCTGCAATGCGCTTATCTTCTCTTTTGAGATTTACCATACCCTGATATTGGTCATATATTGATTGGTTGAAAGCTTAGAAGTGAGTTAGCTGATCAAGAGGAATTATTGCCTCACTTGCTCAAAAATGCATTGCAAAATAAGCAGATGTACGGATTTTTGCAACAATAGACTAGACAGAAAAGAGGTATTTTCAACTGGTTTGTAAGCGAGCGGGGGTCCTTAAGCCTTGATGATAATTCTTCTGACACCGAGAAGGGGGTCCACATTTCTGAAAAATATTAGCCAAGCATTGAGACTCTTCAGTGTGCGGCTATGGCATGAGATCGGTAGGTTCACAAAGCAGCCTTTATTCGACCCAATCAATGGAAAAGACTCCATGTGATGGCACATGTTTCCATGTATGAGAAGAAGAGCCACATAGTAGGCCCTTCATTTGTCCAATTTGTTGGCTGTGTCAGAAGTCTTAATCAGACACAGCGCAGTGTGAAGAGGCCGTTCGCAAGGATTCACAGAAATGAGGCCAAAATATTCATGTGGCAGAATTGCCAATTTGAATGCTTTTGAATTCAAAGACTTCAGCATGCAAGGGACAGCCGACCTCCATCTATGCATGTGCTCCAGCATAGTGCTGTTATTCCTCATTGCTTAAAGAGGCAGGGACTGCAATGCTGAAACATATTGCTCAGTGTGAAGTGACGTGAGGGGGACTGTGGGAATGCAATCTACTTCCTTTAGTGCCTGCAGTTACCGTTTGCACAGTGGAAGCTGTCATGCTCCCAGCAGCCTGTACCTTTACGGTGGTTTGTAATGGGAGTAGTGTTTGCAAACCTTTGTTACATTTCCTTGTGTCATAAGAAAGGGGGACACCCCTTTACTTCCCCCTTTTTTATTGTGATTTGCAATGAATCGCAGTCTTGACCTGAGCCGCGAAGCCATTTGCGACTCACAATATCACTTTTAGTTCGCCTTCCTTAATGCATGCTCGTATACCCGGGAGGGGTACTTGGTTTGTAATGGGAATAGTGATTACAAACCATTGTTACATTTCCTTGTGTCGCAAGAAAGGGGGACACCCCTTTAGTCCCCCCCTTTTTATCGTGATTTGCCGTGAATCGCAGTGTTGACCTGAGTCGCAAAGCCATTTGCGACTAACATTATCACTTTTAATTCGCCTTCCTTAATGCATGCTCGCATACTCGGCAAGGGTTCCTTGGTGCCCTATTACATTGCAAATTGGGCTTATGAAAACGCAGAACCTGCCAATTTATGCACTACAGATCTTGCGCTTGTAAAAAAAATACTCTTTGTACAACTTGGTCCCTAGTCACTAAGGGTAATTCCAATCAGCTGCTCAGATGTAAAAAAAAAATGGCAGAGCTCAGTGTTATAAATGCTGCAAAACTTTTGGATTTAATATGTGCTAGTTTATTTGACAGTAATGTCGAAATTTGAAATCTTCTTCGATGCTGTGCACCGGACTTATGACTGGGTCCAGTATAACAATGTTTTACTATCCCAACTCGCTTTTGGCATACTCACTCGTGTACATATCTAGTTTCAGGTCATTATATTTCTCCTAAGTTTTGTTTAAGAAAGCACATAAAACTTTTTTTTTGCAGTTGTAACAGTTTTTGTTAGCTAAAAATCAGCATTTCGGTGGGCTCGCTGGAGTATGTATTCAAAGTTCTCCTTTTGTCAAATGCTCTACTGGAGGCACATCATTAATATCCCTAATTCAGCCTGGACAGTGAGTGGTCACTTAGGCCCCTGAAAGCCTCTCGCCATATTCCCATTCAAATTGTGAGCTATGTACTTTCTTGTTTCTTGCCCTCTAGGAAATACCTATTCTGGGCAGTTCAGCTGCGGGGAACTCCATGGGACTGGTGTCATGCAGTACAAGGATGGCGGAAGATACGAAGGAGAGTTCACCTGTGGCATGAGAGAAGGTGTGTATGTCAAAAACCACCCCCTTTTCAGGCACAGTTTGTTGACTCTCAATGTGCTTCTTTCATTTGGTGATGCTAAATAACTTGCATTCACTCAAAATTATAGTTGTGCATGTCTGGGCAGCTGGTAACCATAAAAAGCCCTGAAAAAAGTTTTTAACTTAGTTAAGTTAGTATCACAATGGCTCTGGTCAAGGGGAAACACCATACCTTGTTGATTGGATGGCTAGTTTTCCATGCCTATGACAGAAATGTGCTGTACAAATTAAGAGAGCATAACATAAGGTTGGTGTTGTCTTTTATTTTAGGTTATGGCATTCTAGTGGACAGTAATGGGCAAACATATCAAGGGTCCTTTCATGAAAATAAGAAACGTGGGGATGGACAAATGAGTTTCAGGTATGTTATAACAATTGTTGTAGAGGAAGTGATAATTTTTGGTTAATATTTTTTTATATGCTGCTTACTAGTAGTGTTTTGAATGTTTCTATGTGTTCTCATGTAATGAGGTCATGAAGACTGAGACAAGAGGGCAATAGCATATTCTACCCTTGATCACAAAATGTTTACCAAGTTGTGAAGCTGGGAGTAGAAATCTGGATTCCTGGTTCAACAATCCTCAACTTTCCCTGTAGATCACATCTTGTGCTAAGGTCAGGAGCCGGGGATGCAGAGGGAGAGACACACTTTGCGGAAACCACTTCAAAAATAAAGAAAGTAAATGGTCACAGTAGTTCTTTACATCATTATGTAGTGTATGATTAGAAATATTTATCAATATAAGACATTTATAATTTGGAAATATTTTAACATTTTCTCAATTAATGGGATTGACCTCTTTCAGGCGGCATCTGCTTTGATGTGCAAGCACACAAGTGCATCTGCTTACCTTAGGTCACTTGTGATGCGGTGATGATTAGGAATATCCTTAGGGGGTGCACATAGCTGACCGATGGTGGCTGCTCTGAGGCAGGCTCCCCGTGACTTGATGTATTCCTGGATGCTATCCTGGTAGGTGAGCTTGCTCCCCACCACCACCTTCTGACTCTGCACCATATCTGACAACTGTCTTGCTTGATTTACCTCAATCTCACAAATGTCAGTGTCTCTTGTACTTGTGTTCATCCATTCACTGATAAGTTATCGACTATTCTGCCTGTGTGTGATCTTTCATCTCCTGGTTTTGTGGCCTTGCTACTTTACTACTATGAAAAAGTCATAGGCTCTGCAGGCCTCCTCCAACCCCATATTCGCTCTTGATTGATCTTTGCCTGCTGTCACCTAGACCCACCCAGAATGAGTATCTTTCTTTGACCTCGATTCTCACAACTTTTTATTAACTTTTCCATCTGTCTATTATCAATTTGAATTATGCAGCCACATGAGATGGGGCAACGTTATTTATAATACTCTTCAGATATCTAGACCGCTCACCACTGTACATGATAATGGCATATCTGTCTTTTCATTCGATAACCTTCATGCATTCCACAATTAATTACTATTACTAACTACATTCCCTTCTTTACGATTTCTTAAAAGTCAGATCCCTACCGTACAGTGGCGGCTGGCAGAGGGAGTGCGGTGGGGCGGGGGAGGGCAGGGGCTGGGTGGGGGGGTAGTGGAGTCGGAGATACGACGGGCAGGAGTAAAGTAAGTAAATAAATAAATAAAACTATTTACCTTGCGCTCGCTGCATCGCCAACTCGGCGATTCAGTGAGCGCAAGGTAAATAGTTTTATTTACCTTGCCGGTCTGTCCGAAAGCGTGTTTGGGGGCCCCCAGCAGGGCCCCTTTGGTGCACGGCCTCCGGTTGGATGCTAAGGGGGCACGTATGGTGCCCCACTGTTGATCCCTGCACCTTGTGGCAGACACCTTGAGGTGCCTGCCATGGGGTGCAGGGATGAACTGCTTGGAAAGGCTAGTCCCAATAGATCCCACACACTTCCACTTCAACTTCCTGCTCATTCTCATGCACACTGTCTCACTGGAACCAAGCTATACCTAGCTGATGATCCCATAACAAGTGGAAATGTGGTCTTGGGTTGCGTTTGTTCCGGTTCTGGGAAGGCCTGGCTTGGCGGGGTCAAGACTGATTTTCATATAGTTGGCTTAAAACTGAGGTAGCATGGTGTGCTAAAATAACGATGGACTGGGATGTGGCCAAGTAATTACCAGTGGCTGAGATTAATTCAAGCGTTCCATTCATCACTTTTTTGTGTACTTTTCTACAAAGTGGCATGTCATAAACGTTATGTGGGAGTAGGATGTGGTGGTGAGTGATTAAAAGGTAAGGATTGGCGCTCAGGCACTTGTAGTGACACTTAATCATACAGGGGTCAAAAATTATAATAAAGTGACAACTAACTTTTTAAGAAAACGTAGGGCCTTATTTAGATCTTGGTGGACGGGTTACTCTGTCACAACGGTGACGGATATCCCGTCCACAGAAATATAAATCCCTTAAGATATAATGGGATTCATGTTTCGTGGACGGTATATCGGTCACCGTTGTGACGGAGTAACCCATCCACCAAGATCTAAATCAGGCCCTTAGTCTGCTGCTGTGTATCAGCAGAGCCAATTTCCAACCAGTTATGAAGTACAGATAACAAGAGCTAAGAATCTAAATGAGGGTAGTTTTCATTTTTTGATTACTTTTGTAACTGGATGAATACTTTCTATCCCAGGCTGAACCACGTGTTTTTTTTTTTCCTTCGCTTTTTCAACTCTTTGCCTTTTGTCCAAATCAGACTATATCAACTTTCTACCCTATGCATTTCGATCGACCATCTTCAGTCAGATCTCTTGCATTTCGCCTATTCTACGAGATCACTTTGATCAACTTGCCAAAGCCATGTGTTGCAGACTTTAATACGTCCACGAGGCTTCATGTCAGTGGTCTTGGCTCTTGCGATTGATTTCATTAGGCCTCAACGTCAATGAAAGTTGTGCTTTCTCTGGGGGATTAAGAACCACTAGAAGCAACTTTCCACTTTGTCAGGACAAACCCGTATCGAAGAAGATTAAAGCACTAAAACCTGCTTGACACGCTTAGGATTTACAATTGAATCCCAGAAGACATTTGCTCTTTGAGTAAATCATAAAGGGCACCCCCCAAACAAATAATTTTTTAGGTTCCGGAAAGGGGAAAATAACACCTCAACTAACAGTTAACATCCCTGCTTAACCTGTATTTCTTCTCACCAGTAAATTAATTACTGACCCCGGTCTCTTTTTAGTAAATTTTGCAGTTGACGTGGGGTTTGTGACAGATGAAGTTATGTATTTTTATGTAAAATAAACGAGCAAAATATTTATGAAGTTTTGTACAGTTATGTGCAAATGATGGATGTTATAATGTAGTTTGTGAAAAAGATCAAAATGGAAACTAAATAAATATACAGAAAAATGTTTATGATTAATTCTGGTGAGAAGAAATACTGGTTAAGCCGGAATCTTAACTGTTGCTACCCTGGTCGCTCATTCTTCTCGCCCTTTGCATTCGGCCTAGAAATAACCTCTTCCATTTTTTTTTTAATCCCTACTAGTTCCCTTTCTTGTTCTAGTTTCATTTTCCTGCAATACGATATCATTATTTTAGTGAAGCAACCTACTCCTTCTGTTGGCGAGGCCTGTGCAATAAAAGTACACATATAGACCAAATATGCATTTGCAAATTCTAATCAAGCATATTGAATGAATTACTATTTTTATCTTTACCTTAATTTGTCCCAATTCTTTAAAGGTTTAGATAGACAATCTTTACGGAAGATTGAAAATATAAAATTATTTTTTGGGCCTAAATAAAAACAGTAATGCATATTGTTATATTGCTGTTCAAGCAGAAGTGCAAATATTTTGATCACATAAAACAATAAAAATGGCCATGTACCAGGTTGAGCAAAATGCCTCACCTCTCCCTATGTTTCAGTTGTATTATATTTTACATTGTTATTTTTGTAAAGTGAACTTAGGTTGATGTACCAAGTAATCATGATGATGGCTAGGTACCACAGTTCTAGAGCTAAGCACCCGACTAACAGAAATTGAAATGCATAAACTTTTACACTACGTGACGGCAGTTAATGCCGCCATTTCACGCTTCTCTAAAATCAAAGATCCATCAAATGTGCAGGAACCAACACCTTAGGAATAGTCTTCCCCAGTTGCTAAAGTCATTCGAACAACTTGTGGTTATTGAATGTTCCAAAAATATTTCTCTCCTCTTTGTTTTTGGACCAAAACATATTTGACCTTCCCCTATATCTATTAGTGCTTAGCAATATGAACCTTCATTGTGCTAAATAATTATTAATTACACGAGAGGTGAGCTGTTCCCCAATAAAAAGGTGTGGACAACGTGTGACAGAGGTGGGGGATGAGGGGAATACTCCTTTTCGGAACTAGAGTCCTCACACACCCAGCAAGCTAGGTGTCATGCTTCAACATATGGACTTGCTCCTCGTCGGGTCGGCGCTGCAATACCCGACGGGCACCCATAAAGGGGCTCTTTGGCGGAGATCTTCAGTTCCTTGCCGTATGGTGCTGTGGGTGTGAGGGCCCTAGAGAACAGTGTAGATGTGATGTGAGTGGGTGATTATAAAAAAGGTTGGATAATCCAGATAAACTATTTATTAGGGTGGCTATCCACCTTATTAAAAGAGAAATGGAGTGGCTGCTCTCTGGCACAATGGTCCAGCGGAGCAGAGCTCAACTCTTACAAAGTGGTCAACATGTTTCATGCATTGCGGTCAATACTGATCCATTGCATTTCATCAGGACCTAGGTGTAAAACTATCTACACTTGGTGGTGGGTGGAGGAGTTCCTACCTACCACTCTTCGTGGAGACGAGCACGGAGTCCCGCCAATCCTAGTTGTAACCTAAAAGGAGGATGACATGAAGCAGTATATAATTACTCGAAAATAGACCTAGTCAGCAGATCATATCATCCCAACAACCTCATACCAGTTGTCCACCTGGTGGGTGCAAAGGGGTAGTATAATACCCCCTCATCTAAAAACCATAAATTCAATAAAAAGAGAAGTGACTGGATTAAAACAATGGCTAAAGTGAGAGAGACTAATGGTGCAAAAACCTACACAAACCCTAGAGAGGGAGTCAATAGCCTATGATGCAACTCACCTATCTGGAGGGAAACACTCACTCCATTCGGTCTTGTCAGCTCCAGACACCAATGTGGTGGTGTCCTGTATAATTAGAAGTGAGAATCTCAATAAGGGGAGATAACAAAGCAGAAGAGGCAGACATGGCCCTCCCTAGTTATCCACACAGAGTTATGGAACACAGCCCAAGTCAGTGTCCCAATGTGGGGGAGTGGGAAGCCCAAACGAGCACCCCTCCCCTCCCCTCTAGCACAGAAGTCATGCAGACCGGTCAACCCCCCGTGTGTGATGCAAAACCAGTCCGTGGTAACACCGGCGGAGTCACCCGCCACCCGGGAGGGGCGGGCAGGGTAGCCCCCCCGGTAAAACCCCCGTCCATGGGCGCGTCCACAGGAGTCTTACTTAATCCAGACCACACAAGTTTCTGCAGGCGGGGACCGAACGATGCCGAGGGAACCCAATCACCAACTAGACTAGGACCTACTTGGTCCGTGAACCAACACCGTCAATTGTACAGCCTCAAAGAACTAACAAATCACTCACCTGCCCAAGGAGGACATATGCCGGTAATCTACCCGCCGCAGAGCTGGAAAGCCGGATACTATCAAGGCTGCCACCCGGGTAGCGCTTATAAGTCTCCCTCGCGTCCTCTCAACCAGTCGCGTAGTGCGCCGGCGTCACACCATGTCACATGATACAGAGGGCGTGTCGGTAGTCTAAGCTGAGCTGACAATGCGAACAAGGCGGCCATTTTAAGAGGGTAGGGAAACTATGCAAATCCTAGTGATCCATAAGCATTATTCATGCTCTGGCTGCTCGAAATGTATGTGTAGTCTAAAAAGCGATCGTCTACCTATATGCTCTTTGGGGGTGACAATGCCATTTAACTAGCCATTACCCATCTCCTGGCTATACAATATGCGGGTGCAGTCCAGGCGGCAAAAATACCTTCGTGTGTTTAGTGCCGTGGTTAAGGGGCCGTGGGATCATAAACAGATGAGTCCCAATCTTACGAGCAGTGCCCCTACTGCACCATCATCCAAGTATTGTTGAGTACAACAAGTGTGAGGGTTTCAGAAGTGGGACCCGTGGGGTCCAGAGAGTGTGTAACAGGTATGTTAACTCAGAGTGGAGGCCCAAACCAAGGAGCCCCTATAAGGTGTAAGGTAGGGGGATGGCTATCTCCTAGCCAACGCGGCCCAAGGTATGTCATCATTAAGACCAAGTGTGTTTGTAGACAGGCGGTGCACCCATCTCTGTTCAATTCTAAAGAGGGCATGCTGTGTGATCCTGGGGTGTGCCTCAAGAACCACCCATTTGAGAGATTCCGCAGAGTGGTTAACATCTTTGCAGTGTGTATACATCTTAGTGGTTACTCTCATACACCTCACATTGCTCTTATGCTCTGTAATGCGTACCTTTACAGGTCTCATCGTCATCCCTACATATTTTCTGTCGCAAGGACATGTGATCAGGTATATACATCTAGGAGTGTTGCAGTTGGTGTGTCGCTTGAGCCTCCATGTGAACGTATCAGTCAGCGTGACCTCTCTGACAGTGCTAGTTTGTTCGCATACTGAGCACGTCCCACACGGATAGTGCCCAATCACAGGTGGCAAGTCCCAAAGCGTCCTCTGGACCCCCAATTCCTTGGCCTTAGGCCTGGTGTGTATTAAGATATCCTTCAGATTTTGTGTACGCTTGTAAGCAAACCTAGGTCTAGGGAGGTCAAGATCCCCTGTGTTCACTATTCCCCAGTGCTTGTTAATGATCTTCTTAATCAGTGTAGAGTGAGATGTGAAAGAGGTAACACACGTCAATACTTCAGCCTGTTCCTTAGTGGTGACATGGAGTAGTGATTCACGTGGATTGTTTAAAGCCCTTTTGTAGGAGTTCCTGACCTGGCGTGCCGGGTAGCCTCTCTCCCTAAGGTTCTGTTGTAGGTGCTGGGCCTCTATCACATAGTCATTCAGGAAGCTACAGTTTCTCCTAATACGGAGGAACTGTCCAAACGGTAGGTTGTTCCTAAGGGCCCTTGGATGGTGGCTATTGTAGAGAAGGAGACTATTCCTATCTGTAGCTTTTGTATACAGTGTCGTACTCAATCCATCATCTGTAAGTCTTATCCTTAAATCTAAAAAGGGAATACTCGTGTCTGATATAGTGTGTGAGAATTTGAGGAACATGTTTTGCGTGTTGACCCAACGGCAGAACGCCTCACAAGTTATTAAGTCTCCCCTCCACAGGATAAGGATATCGTCTATGAACCTCCGCCATAGTGTCAAGTTTGCTCTATACGGATTGTTCGGGTTCATGATGACCTCCTCCTCAAATGTTGCCATATAGAGGCAAGCCACACTAGGGGCGAAGGTACTCCCCATGGAAGTCCCCTGGGTCTGATGAAATAGTTGCTTCTCATATTCGAAGAAGTTCTCAGTAAGTGCTAAGGTAGCACACTCCATAATGAAAGAGACCGGTGTCGGTGAAACCCATTCTTCCTTCAATAGACTAACCTCCACGGCTTCCAAAGTTGCTCGTTGTGGAATGTTTGTGTACAAAGCTTCCACATCCAATGTCACTAGGAGATGGACCCCACTGAGGGTCTCGGTGTTGTAAAATGATGCGTAGGACGTCAGTCGTGTCCTGTACGTAAGATGGTATCTTCCTCACCAAGGGCTGGAGGAAGTGGTCGCAAAATCTAGACAAAGGTTCCAAAAGGGACCCTATCCCAGACACTATAGGTCTCCCTGGGACTGGTGTAATGTTTTTGTGAATCTTTGGGAGAGTATAGAAATACGGTGTCTTGGGATTCTTGGTTATGAGGAAATCAGCCTCCTTCTTTGTAATCCAGCCGTTGTTCTCCGCCTCGAGGACCATAGTTGCTATCTTCAAGGTGAGTCTAGGAGTAGGGTCTATCGAAAGAGGTGTGTAATGCCTGGTGTTCCCAAGTTGGCGTCTACACTCTCTATCATAGTCTGTAGTAGACTGGATTACAGTTGCCCCACCCTTATCGGCCTGTTTGATGGTAATGCTGGTATCGTTGGCCAAACTCATGGCCGCATTTCTTTCATCGTTACTGAGATTGTGGAATGGGTAAGATGTGGAGGCAACGGATAACTCTTTGAGTACCGCCCCCTCAAAAGTCAAGATCTCAGGTGGAACCATGCTGTTATTAGGGGTAAAAGTAGAAGGGTTGCGCAGGCCGGAGCCACCGTGATCGGGCAAGACCCTGTCTTGAAAGAAGGCCTTGAGGCGCACCTTCCTGAAAAACTCCTGGACTTCACATAACTCACTGAATTTGTCAAGTTTGGGGGTAGGGACAAAACCAAGGCCTTTTTCAAGGACTATCTTCTCCGAGTTAGTTAAGTCCCTATTCGAGAGGTTGACCACTAGGCCCTCTTTCCCCTGCTCATGCTCCTGGTCTCTACTGCGCCCGGGGTCTGATCTTGCCACTGAACACCTTTCTGAGTTCCTCTTCTTCTCCCTTTTCCTCTGCCCCAACCTCTGCCTAAAAAGGAGGGTTACTCATAGGGAAGTATTGTGGTGGCCCTTGAGGGTATATTGGGTACTGCCACGGGGTGGAACTGGTCCAGAAAAGATCGGACCATTATTATAGTTAGGGTAGGGCTGGTAGTTGGGTCTACGTTGGTTATGATTACCCCAGCTCCCAGTGCTTGAATCGCTGTTTGAGGACCCCCTCCTGCTGGTATCAGAGCTCTCATCAGAGGAGTAACTACTCCTGGGTGCAGCGTAGTCATCTTTGACACGTTGTCCACACCTTTTTATTGGGGAACAGCTCACCTCTCGTGTAATTTATTGTTTGGGCATGTGTGCTGGACCCCGTTAACAAGCCCTAATAGTCCCCCTTTCTTGTTTAAGCTAAATAATTATTGGCAGGCCTGGGGAATTACATGGCATCGCAGGACCAAATTATGTAAGTGGCCTATCCTAATGTGGCAAGAAAAGTCACACTATGCAGAATTTTTACAGTGCACTCTGTATGGTATTGCCATCTAAATATTCTAACATTGAAAGTCTTTTTTGCAGCCGGCATGCCAAAACTGAAGAAAATACAAGGGTGTCTTAAAACAGAAAACTATGGACAGTTAGTGTTTCTATTCAAAATGCTGTTCACTGACAAATAATTCTTCTGTCTTCAAGAGAAGCACAGAAAGACCATTTAATCAACTCTAACTCCTAGAATAAAATTAATTGTGCACATACAACATGACACTTCGCAGACAGCCAATCCTACATGTACACAGTGTTTGTGACAAAAGCAAAATCCGCCTCATGTACTGTGCATTTCAAATACGATTTAATACTGAAAAAATGTATTTCCATTAAGGAACATCCCTACAAAGACACTAGACCTTAAAAAGTCATATAATATTTTTCTGATTTTTGCCCTCTTGAATTAGCTGCTGCTTTGCGAATAGTGTCTGAGGTGTAACAAAAATGTACATAAATAAAGGAGCACAACATTTCCTGCCAAAAGAGGAACCTTTATTTACACCTTTTTAACATTACAATTAGATATGAAAGGTTCTGCATTACAGGATTTTCATTGTTCGTCAGAAATGCTGCTTGCAGGGACATGTGTGCATGTGTGTGTGTCCGTCCGTATGTTGTGGGACACCCTCCAAAAGCTTAGCGCAGCCTAGGTTTTCCACATTTTAGTGCAGCCTGACAGGCTTACATTGCAACAGTCAATAAAAAAGTTCCCTTAAGTCACCAGGAGCCATTATTCATGATGTCAGTTGTTTTACACAATCGGTCCTTTTTCAGGCTCATTTGAGTGTTATCCTGGAGAACACTGGGTTTTGTACACCTGTTTTTTCCGAGAAATGTATTAGAAAGTGCTCACTTTTCTGTGTGAGTACAAACCCTCTTTATTGTTTTCTGCAGAGTTTTTCCTGTTGGCAGTCCTTTACTTTTTCTTAAGTGCCCCTCATGTGGGAAGAAAAAGCTGCCTAAGACCCACACTGAGTGTGTAGAGTGTCTACCTCCTCATTCCGTGAAGAAATGTACTTTTTGTGTAAAGATGTCAAAAAGGACCCTTAGCGATAGAGCAGGAAATAGACTGCTTAGCAAGCTAGATGACTTAGGGAAGAATAGAAGAAAACAACTGAAAACTCTAGCAGGGAATGGTCTGCTCACCCTGGGGTCGTGCCAGCAACTATAGAGGACCCCCAGAGAGTGAGATCCAGAGAGAGAAACCCATAAAAGGTGAAAAATTGGAGAAACAACATCACCATTTTAATTCTCCCCACTGACAGTCCAGATCGCCGTTATAGGGTATGGCTTTGCCATTGAAAGCATGGGCCCTGACATGTTTGCTGTCATTGACCGCTCAATGTCAACAACGAGGCACCATCATCATCATAGTAAGTCTTCGACGTCAAGGCACTCAACACACACAATGGCATCTCCATTGCCGTTAACATACAAGCATTACACACACACACACACACACACACACACACACACACACACACACACAGTGACATCTCCTTTACTTTCGGTCCACGCAATACAGTTGACAATCACAACATTCATGGATTTCATTTCTGACAGAATACATCACTCCATCTTTCGATGTTGACTAGCTCGGCATCGAGATTTTGGATTTTGTCATTTTCGCCTGAGCTGCCCAAGAAAGACTGAGTGTCACAAGCTGCAGAACGATCTCCACAGCCCCATGGGCCTTCTCATTTTGTTATCTTGAGTGAGAGTCCATTGCAGACCAGACTGCGACTTTTTAATCTGCATTAGCCCCCAAGAATAGTTCATTACCAACATAAATGTCACCATTTAGGAAAAGGCCACTGTTAGCACAACACTCTCCAGGTCATCATACTCTGCCTCAAGCTCCTCATTATCCTTTCAGAGACATGAGACACAGAGACACATGCAGAGACAAACACAGAGACACACATACACGCACCCTCTCACTCTCGTTCACATGATGGAGATTCCAGATCTCCATATACACCCACATCGCCTGCTGTATCTCTGGCGAGGGTGTCTCCAATGAATGATATAACCACTTTTCAAAATGTTCTGGCAAGAAGAGCAGCAAAATTAAATATCCTGATGAAGACATCCCATGGAACAGTGCCTGTAATTATGATGACCCTTCAAACAAGGGCCATCGCCAAGGCCCCTCCTTCCATTGGTGCTAGGCTTCATAGAGTTGCTGGACGAGAAATTTCTAACACCAGTCACTATTAAAACCACAACACCACCGTGGCTCAAGACGTATAGGCACCCTGAACAAGATCTGAAGTTTCTCAGATCGAGCCCCAAACCAGAGTCTGTTATTGTGTCTTTAATTAGAAGGAGACATGCAACTTCGCCTGAAGCCTTTTCTTCACCTGATAAGAGAACAAGAGGATGGATATGGCTTGGAAAAATGTGCGGAACAGCTGCTAAAACTGGAGGAGAAATTTGGAACAAACTCGAGTCCGTTGCTGAAGACATACGAAGTCATCATAGGCAAAACTTTGATGAAAGAGTGCACAAAGTTTCATTAGTGTCTAGTCAGGCCATTAGTGTGGCTGTAGACTTGGCGGAATTGGCAGCTTCTGAGTACTGCCATGGAGTTATCTTGAGACATTTGCCTTGGTTGTGTCTCACTACACTGAAGCCTGACGCACAACTGAAAATTTTGAACCTTCCTTGTTCAGACTCTTCTTTGTTTGGGCAACATATTCAAGAAAGGATGGTCAGAATGAAGAATAAGGCAGAGACACTCAAGCCAATGGGCCTTGAAGAGCAGAGAAAGTTCTTCAAGCCCCAATTTAGGCACAAATACTACCATTATTGCCCTCGGAGGGTTCTACCTACTCGCACATCAACAGCAGCAACAGAAACCGAGTCAGAGATACCCCTTTCAGCAGAGGGACTCTGGAAACAAGTCAGCTCAGTCTTAGTCTTTCAAAACTTCATGGCACCAACTTACCAACAACCGCCAGTGACACCTCAATACACTCCTTTCAACTTGACATTCCATTTGGGGATCTGTATCTTTACACCTCGAAGAGAGTGGGAAAAAAATCACAAAAGGCAAGCCAGTGCTGATTATTGTAAAGCATGGCAACACTCTATGCTTCAAGGCACTACCACTGCCCTCCAAAGCCGTCCTCAGGGTTTCAGTTAGTTACTCTGAGAAAGGAAACTACTACAAAGATGCTATTATTTAGTCTAGGTCTACAAAACATTCCGAAATTTGGTCACATATCAATGTCCGGTCGTATTTTATCTGAAAGCAACATTAAACACAGTGCAAGGAAGGGTGTGTCCTTTGGAGGAGAGAGTGTTATTTATCTAGGAGAAATGTCTTTTTCTGCTGAAGACTTTGAATCCAACAGCCCTCTTCCCTACTTGGGTCCATGGCATCCTGCATTTCCATTATTTTAAATGCAAGGCTCCATTTGAGACCTCTCCAGCAGTGTCGGTTAGATCAATGGCCTCAGAAAAACAATTAGAATGACAAATTTCACATATCAGTATCTAAAAGACAATAACTCATGTTGGTTCAAAAGAGAAAACGTACTTCAAACAGTCCCGTTGTAATAGGAACCTCCAACTCAAGCTATTGTGACAGATGCATCTCTCTCTGGATGAGGAGCTCACTTGGTAGCGCTGTGCAAGGCATTGGTCAAAAAAGGAAAGCTCATCACTTCAATTACCTAGAGCTGAGGGTAGTCCATATAGCTATCAAGGCATTCCTACCATCTCTGACAACAAACAGAATTATAATTGAAATAGACAATAAAACGACCAGTACCACGGAAACAAGCAAAGGCGTACAAGATCAAGACCTCTGTCACTAGAATTGCAGAACATCTGGGTGTGGGCCCGAGCAAAGGGGCAAAACATTTACCAGAGATTCCCAAACTTATCAAGTAGATTTCCTAAGCCGATTCCACAAGATAAATCACCAGTTAATCCTCGACAACTATGCTCTTCATCAAATCTTAGTAGATTGTGGCTATCTAAATCTAAATTTCTTAACAACGTCTGAAAACAAAAAATGTGAAGGCTTTGCGTCCAGACTTTTGCAACCATGCTCATTGGGCTGTGCATTTTTGATAAGCTGTTCAAAGACATTACTTTATGCCTTTTGCCCTTTTCATCTATTTTTTTGATACGCCTATTCATAGTGAAATTCTGGAATTGTCAAGCAACAATGATCCTAATTGCTCCGGACTGGCCAAAAAAATGGTAGTATCTAGATCTGCAGAAAATATCTGTCAAACCTCACAAGAGGTTGCCATGTAAACCAAATCTATTGACTTAATCACAGGGCCAGCTATAGCACCCGATCCTGAGATCCTTGAGTTTGGCTGCATGACTCCGTAGATCAGACAATACGGGCAACTAAACATCCCTTAATCTTGCTACGAAAAAGTCAAATATCCTTCAACTAGGGCTTGCTATTCCTTCAAATAGAAGAGGTTTTGCTTATGGTGTCAGCCCAAGAGACTTTAATCCTATCAACTGCCAGGGGGATTTCATTCTTCCATACCTATTACATCTGGCTTTATTAAATCTGCAATTCTCCTCCGTGATCAAACTTATAGAAAAAGTCCAATTCTGGCATCCTTTTCCAAAACGCTTCTAATAAAGACATTTTAGAAGGCCAAAAGGAAGTTTTTCCTCCATTGAGGACATCATTGTGAGCTCAGTTTTCATTTTTTGAAATGAAAGGCCCCACCATTTGAATCTATACAGAGAGCTTAATTGCAGCATCTGTCCTGGAAGACTGCCTTTCTAATGGCCATTAATTCTGCCCGTAGGGTTAGTGAAATTAAAGGCCACTCAGCCTTGCAAACTCATACTGTGTTCCATGCTACTAGGGTGGTGATGAGAACTCACCCTTCTATTCTCCCAAACGTAGTCTCAGAATTCCACAATAACCAAATTATCACTCTTCAAGTGTTCTCTGTCAACCAATCCTCTCTTGGAGAATGTTTCTTGCCCAAATCTAACAAACTCTGTATTAATTATTGTCACATTTGCCATGGTCTAGCCACCACAAAACAATCCACCTCTCGTTGGATCGTAGTGTGCATAGACCTGTATTAACAATATAATAAACCTCTACCAGGGAAACCAAGAACTCCTTCCACAAGAGAAAAACCAGCCACCAGCACTGTGAGGCATTTGTAAGGCGGCTACTTGGAAATCAGTTCACACATTCACAATATATTTTGCCATGATTCTAATATGAAAGCTGACTCTAGTGTTGATCAAGGTGCTTTGTAAAACCTCTTTCATTTACCATAAACTTGATGCTCCTTAAGTTTCTTATAGTGAATACCGTTTTTATTCCTGATGCCCAAGGACCACCAAGACCATGACATTGTTTAGCTTACTATCCTATCTAACGTTTATGACTATCAATGAAGATTTAGTGATGCAGCACAAAATGGTGCATTATATGAATCTTCATTGAAGTCATCCACCCCACACCCCCATCCCACCGATTTTCTTTGTTTGGGCTTCGTGAACAAAACTTTCAGATATTCTTTCCTAGTCTCCATTATTCACTTGAAAAAATGACTCTATGAAGCAGTTGCTTGTACATGGCATCATTGATAGCGGGAGGTACTGGAGCCTTAAAGGGAGAGCAAGTCGTTTTTAACCATTGTAATGCAAGCCTATCTGGCTTGACTTTTCCTTATTTCTGAGACATGTAGGCAGCAGATTGTGTTATTGGTGCTGCAATATAGTCTCCCCTTGAGAAGGGATCTGAAAATCTTGTCTGTTATTGGCTTTTCGTGCTTCCCAACATTTGAACATGTTGGACTTTCCACCCTTTCTAAAGAAGGGTCGCACGCACCCAGCGGGAAGTTATTTTAATATTTATGACTTCAGTGAATAGTCTTACAATGCAGAACCAGGACTTCAAGTAAGTAACCATTTGTCTTTTTTCATTCTGCAGACAAAGCCCCTTTTCCATTCTCATCAATTGGGAGCATTAGTTCTGTAGGGGGAACATTTTCATCACTTCTGTACTTGTTTAATACCTGAATATAGCAATCAGCAGCTAAAGTTGAAGATCTAACATTTGCAAAGTATGTTCTGCTGTGTTGCACCACGTGCGCCTTCTTGTGTTTAGTAACTTTGATTCACTTTTTAAGGAATGGTGATCACTATGAGGGAGACTGGGTCATGGACCAGCGGCAGGGACATGGGGTTCTGCGGTGTGCAGATGGAACCATTTACGAGGTAAGCCCATACTTAATTTCCAATGGATTCCACATTGGCCAGCAAAGTGAAAATGGCCACTTTCACTATGAAGATCCCAACTGTGTGTCTATAAATGATAGCTTGTTTGGACATATTTTCAGGTGTATTGCATTTAAGAACAGACTTTGTTAAAATCTTACAAATGGTAGACATGGGAGCACGTGGCAATGCAGGGGACCTGGCAGCTGTGCTCCTTTCAAACATCCAGTCCCATACTCGTGAAATGGGAGCCAAATAAAAATATTAACATGGGAAAATATTACTGAAAATCTAGTGTACCAGAGAAATGTATTGTGCGCCTGGGGTCTCAGATAAATATTAAGGTTATAGTACAGTGTAAGAAAAAACATGCAGGTGCAGAATGTCACGCTTATGATAGCAGAGGAATTCCAGTGTCAAAAAGGCTCTCTTCCCCTTAAGGTCAGCCTCACATTCCAACTATCTTCGAGTGCTCGGGCTGCCCTCTGAAGGGGAGAGAAGGCAGGGGAAGAGCAAGCACAGTGTCTGGTCGGTTCACTACTTCCTTCCGTCAATTGTCTTATGAATTGCTTTAGGTAAGTGAAGAGCAAAGTACTATTACCCTCTAGATACATGTTGGACAAAGGACATGTAGCTCAGAGGTGAGAAATGCCAACTTTATAATGAGCAGATACATATAAGATACACATTGGGACGGATTCACAAGCTGCATTTTGTAGTACATTTAGCAATATTACAGTTGAACTGCTCAGCACTAAAGAAAAAAAAAAGCAATTCACAAAACTACGGGCGGAGAACCTCTATCTCCGCCCATATTATATGGATAATATGTATGTATGTATATATTTGGAAACAGCCATTACAACACTGCTGTTTCCACGCATATCCTTAACCACGCATGCATTACAACGCATGTACCATTACCACACATAGCCTTTACCGCACATGCTTTTACAATGAATTACGTTGTAAAGGTATGTATGGTAAAGGTATATGTGTGGTAAAGGTGTGCACTGTTACCACACATAGCCTTTACCACGCATGCCTTTACAACAAATTACATTGTAAAGGTATATGTGTAGTAAGGCTGGTGGAGGCTATCGGCGTCGTTATAGGAAACGGAGAGACCCTTCCGCTTCCTCTATAGGACGTGTGCTGCTCCTCAGAAGAACTGGAGAGGTGACGTCGAGAGGTAAGGGGGATTTGAAATTAACTTGTCTTTATTTATTTATATTACAATTTTTAATAAATAAAGTTAATTAAAAAAAATACTTTTAGAGAGGGGAGTTGCACAGGGGTCCTCTTTTAGGGCTCATGGGAGGGGTAGTTTTTCGAAAGGCTGGGGGCTGGGGGTTAGGGGTCTGCTTCTCTGGCTCAGGGGAGGGATAGTTTTTAGAAAGGCTGGGTGCCGGGGGGGTCGCGCAGGGGTCCATTTCTAGGGCTCAGGGCAGGGGAGGGATATTTGTTAGAAGGGTTGGGGGGCTCGCGCAGGGGTACAGGAGAGGAGTATTATTTTTTTTAAAGGACCGGAAGGGGTGTGCAAGGGTCCGGTTTTAGGACTTGGGGCAGGGAAAGGAAAACCTTTCCCACGAATATGCGCTTAACATGCAAGCTTTCACAACGAAATTTGTTGTAACTGTATGCGTGGTAAAGGCATATTCGTGGTAAAGGATATGTGTGGTAATGGCATTCGCATTGTAAGACATGCGTGGTAAAGGCATGCGTTGCAAAGGAATGCGTTGTAACATCATACAACCGTATATATTACCTACAGGCGGTTGCCAGTAGGTAGTTATAGTTAGGACCATGCTGCCATAGGAAAAGCATTTTTTGACTTACCTATATCTTTGGCACCGGTTGACGAAGCTTTATGGAATTTTCCCCAAAAAGTGCCCGGGAATTCTAGTTGTGCTTTGAAGGTTTCAGAGCGATCTGGCAAGCGGGGCCGAGAAAAAGGGGGGGGGGGTGTAAAAAAGTGTGTTTCCCATGTTAATTACCATAGGAATTTTGAACACGACTACAGCCCGAACTGCTGGATGGAATTACAACAAATTTGGCAGAAAGCTATTTCTTAGTACAGAAATAGTGCCTTTTGTTATTTGGTGTAAATCCGTTCAGAAGTTTTAGAGTTATTAAAAGGAAACCAAATTTGTATATCTAGGGACGTGAAGGCTCCGCGAACCCTCCAAATCTCGTGCTGAGATCTGATTGGCTGCCAACACTTCAAGCAGGAAGTATTGGAAGCCATCTTGGGACTTTTCGTCAGCCGAGTCCCCAAAAAAAGGTGACGAAAAAAAAAAAAGAGGCCAGGGTAGGAATACCCTTACCCCCTAGCCCTAGCTCTGGCAGGGCAAAAAAGCACGCTTTAAAAAAAACATTCCACTGAAAATCGCAGCAGATCCACGAATCCAGTAAAAATAAAAATGAAAAAAAACAAGCGCTAGCTCCCTCGCTTGTTTTGAAAAGCACCCCGTAGTGGGTCCGGTCCTTGGTGCATTTTATAAAAAAAGGAGGAGGGCACACGGAGCCCCCTCTTGAGGCTCTTTGAGCCCTAGGGACCACCAGCTCCTTGGAATTTTGTTTATTTAAAAAGGAGGGGGTGCACAGTTCCCCCCCACCCCCTGATGCTTTCTAAAGCCCATGGGACCACCACCTCCCCAGGGCTAAAAGAAAACAGTAATTGGGGGTCACACAGATCCTCCCCCACCCGAGCCCCGGGGACCACCACCTTCCCAGGGCTAAATACCAGCTAATGGGGGGCCCAGGGCCTTTCTCTGTGCTGAGGAGGCAGAAATGAGCAGTAAAGGCAAAACAGAAGGCAGAAAATTTAGCAGAAAAGGCAAAACAGATGGCAGAAAAACTAGCAGAAAAGGCAAAATCGAGGGCAGAAAAATGAGCAGGAATGCAAAACAGAGCAGAAGAGGGCAAAACAGAGGGCAGAAAAACGACCAGAAAAGGCAAAACAGGGGGAGAAAAACAAGCAGGAAAGGCAAAACGGAGGGCAGAAAAACATGATGTGATTTGATACGTCATGAGTGATGTCATAAATGATGTCAAAGACAATGTCATGAGTGATGTATTATGTGAGGTCATATGCAGTGCATGGCGGGGCGCAAGTTATAGTTGGCTCTAACTGATGAATTTCTGTGTTTCATTTTAGTTCAAAACCTTAATGTTGTCACTGACAAATTCACCTAACTATAACATTACTTTAACCTTTGGTGTTTTCAGTGAATTTCTATTTTTTTTATTTAACATAAAGTAATATTTTAATGCTGTATGTAAAGCCAACCCCCTCCCCTCGGGCCTAATGTTTTTTTAAAGGGGAGGGGAGCCAAGTGGCCCCCTCCATGAGCTTCATTAAGCCCATTAGACCCTGGGGAACCTAGGGAACCTAGGGCCTTATGTTTTTAAAGGGGAAAGGGGCCAAGTGCCCCCCCTTTCCCCGAGCCTTTTAGGGCTCTGGGGACCCATCCCCCATGGCCTTTTTTTTAAATGGGAAGTGGGGGCCACGTGCCCCCTCCTCAAGCCTCATTAGGCCCTGGAGACACCATCCTCCAGGGCCTTATGCTTTTTTAAAGGGGAGGGGGACTTCATCCTCCAGGGCCTTATACACAAGCCTTATTAGGCCCCGGGGGACACCATCCCCTAGGGCTGTTTTTATAAAGGCAAAGGGGGGGGGGCTGCATGGCCCTCCTACCTGTGTCATTAAAAGGCCCTGGGGACCCCATCCCACAAGGCCATATCTCTTTTAAAGGGGAGATAAACCACATGGCCCTCCTCCCCAAGCCTCATTAGGCCCTGGGGACCCCAGCACCCAGGGACTTTTATTTTACAGGGAGAGGGACCAAGTGGCACCCCTCCCAAGTCTTATTATGCCTTGGGACCCCATCCCCCGGGGCCCTATGTATTTTCAAGAGGAGAGGGGGTCAAGTGGCCCCCCTCCCCGAGCCTTATTCCCCAGGGCCTTTTTTTTAAGGGCCCCTCTCCTTGAGCCTTGTTATGCCCTGGGGACTCCGTCCCCCTGGGGCATTATTTTAATTAAAGGGGCCCTCCTTGAACCTTTTTAGACACTGGGGACCCTGTCCGCCAGGGCCATTCCTTAAAATAAAGGGGATGGGGCCACGCAGCCTTCCTCCCTAAGCTGTTATCGGCCCTGCGGACCCCATCCCCTGGAACTGGCACTATTGAAAGAGGGTGCCCTGGTGCCAGAGCACCCACCAAACACTTGTGGGGGCCGCATGGAGAGCTATTGGGCCCCGCGGCCCCAGTCGGCTCCCCGCATGCAGCGGGAACCGGCATTGCTTCAGTGTGGGTAGGGAAATAGATCAAAAGTCTGCTCCCAGCTGGCAGGAGCATTTTCAAAGCTCCCGCCCGTTGGGAGCAGACTTTGTGTTTGCTCCCCTGTGGCGGGAGATTAAAAAATGCTCCCAACCTAGCTCGCGACATTAAACTGCTGGAGAAACAGGGTCAGAGTGCGCCATCTAGACAGGTTCAGAAGCAATTGGCCTCGCTTAGGGGCCAACTCAAGGCCCTAAGGGTCAACAAAGCAGAGCACTCCCTCTTAATCCTGAAGTAAAAATTCTATGGCGGGGGCAATAAGGTGGGCTCCCTGCTGGCGCGTCGTCTTCGTCAACAGGTTTCCCATAACCACATTTCTAAGATTGCACTTCCGGGGGGGGGGGGGGGGCGTGGGCCACGTCGGAATCGGCCAAGCAACAAGAGTTCAGTTCCTTCTTCACCGCGCTCTATGAACAGGGGGACACCTGTCGGGACATGATAGACCCCTTTTTGGCTTCATGCCCCTGGACGCCACGAACTCCCTTTCATAAGCATCAGTTGGACGAACCTATCACTGCAGAGGAACTACAAAAAGCATTGAAAAGTTTTCCTATTGGCAAGGCTCCAGGCCCAGATGGCCTTACGATACCATTTTACCGTCTCTTTTTCCCAGAATTGAAGACGCCGTTGTTGCGACTTTTTAACTCCTTTGCCGAGACAATGTCTGTTACATGTCCATGGCCGGGGCTGAGATAGCGCTTATCCCCAAGCTGGGGAAAGACCCAACATCCTGTGCTTCATACCGCCTCATTTCTTTGCTAAATGTCGACGCTAAACTATATACCAAAATATTAGCCCAACGGCTAGCACCCCACCTGCCTGGTCTGATTGAGCCTGACCCGGTGGGCTTCATACACGAGCGGCAAGGGGCAGATAATCTCCGGCGAGTGGCCCACCTGGTGGAAAAGGTCCAGCGCCGTAACATTCAGGCTCTCCTTATTTCTCTTGATGCCGAGAAGGCATTCGACCGGGTGGACTGGTCCTTCCTCACGGCGGTGTTGCAGAAGATAGGCTTGGGCCCGGTCATGATTGCCCGTATCATGGCCCCTTACGCGGCGCCAACAGCGCAGATCAGACTCAACGGTCTTCTTACCCCACCCTTCGCCATCCACCAGTGCACGCGTCAGGGATGTCCTCTATTGCCCTTGCTTTTTGCCCTGGCTGTGGAGCCCCTGGCGATTGCCATCCGCCAATCGGCGGAAATTAAAGGCCTCCCATTTGGAGGGGTCGAGCATAAAATCGCGCTCTTTGCCGACGATCTCCTTCTGACACTTACTAACCCCGAGAGCTCCCTCCCGGCGCTGCTTCATATACTTTCCCAGTTTGAGTTGATCTCGGGGCTTAAAATCAACCTTGCCAAGTCACAGGCGCTCAATCTTACCCTCACCTCGCAACAGCTTGAGGGTCTTGGGGATGATATCCCCTTCCAGTGGGCCTCCAAATCCAAACGCTATCTGGGTATTAATGTCACGGCTACGCTGGACTCGTGGATACAGGCAAACTGGCCTGCTTGTAGAAACGCAGTTAGAGACGGCCTCTGGAGATGGAAATCGCTACCCATTTCCTGGCTGGGCCGCCTCAACGTGGTCAAGATGTCCATTCTCCCCAGGATCCTTTACCTGTTTCAAGCACTTCCAACCCCTATCCCCTAAAGGGACATTCTGAGCCTTCAACGGGAGGTTAATGCGTTTATCTGGGGTGGGGGGAGGCCACGATTCTCTACCAAAGTCTTAACTCTACCACCGGACCGGGGAGGGCTGGCGTGCCCCTACTTCCTTGTTTATTATTGGGCATCGCATTTGCGCTATGTTTCAGAGTGGGTGGCTCGCGAAAGCGAGAAACACTGGTTCCACATGGACAGAGGGGTGGCATGTCGTCCGCTATGGGCTCTGGCTTGGTTGCCAAGGAATGCTCGTCATTGTAGCGCCTATATTGCTACTCCAACGTGAACGGTTCTAGAGATATGGGACAGAATTGCAGTGGCCCGAGGTCTTACCTCTTTCCCATCCCCCCCACACACCCTTGGCACGGAACCCAGAGTTTCCACCAGCCCTCCAGCCCACATCATTTCCTGCATGGGCAGCGGGAGAGTGTCGTACCATCGCACATCTATTCGAGGGGGGGATTTTTAAATCTTTTGAGCGATGCAGGCAGGACTTTCACCTTCCCACCACGGCGCGTTTGGAATATCTTCAAATTCGCCATTGGCTACACACCCCTTTATACACAGAGGGCGCCATTCGCCAACTTACCCCCTTTGAATCCTTAGTTCGCTCTTTTGATGGCTCCCGAGGCCTGATCTCTAGGACCTACAAGATCCTTCAACACTCGCATGCGATACCCTCTCATACCTATCAACAACGTTGGCACACAGACCTTGAAGAGGACGTACCCCCTGCCCACTGGGAGCAACTATGGAGGGACATTCGTGGCACTTTTAAAAGCATCACGCAGCAGGAGACAGCGTACAAAATCATGACCCGTTGGTATTACACCCCCGTCAGGCAACAAAAGATGTTTCCCAACTCCACGTCTATTTTTTGGAGGTGTCAGACCGCCCCTGGTTCATTCATACACATATGGTGGTCTTGCCCGCTTATAACGATCTTTTGGAAGGAGGTCCTGAGCCACATTAGGGAGGTAGTGGGCTTTCCCATTCCGGGTGCCCCCGGGGTGGTGATTCTGGGACTTCGACCAAGGTCTCTTAAAGCAATGACTCACTCGGACTGGCGCTTGATCTTCCACATGCTAAATGCGGCGAAGCAGGTTATAGCGCTTCATTGGAAGAAGACCTTGACTCCCCCCTCCTCGGTGTCCCCCCTCCTCACCCGTCTATGGCAAGTGGTGGCGATGGAGCTCCTTTCCCATCGTCTAGCACACACAGACGCTAAATTTAAGCGCATTTGGCAACCCCTAATCTCCCATCTTTCTAAATTGGAACATGTTCGAGCTGTGCCTCCCCGCTTACGAGCTCTCCAACTATTTGACGACCCTCTGCTCCCTAGGGGAGAGCGCTATGAGGAGGAATTGGGATGAGCGGGGAAGGGGTAGGCAATCCTCCCATGAGGTGGTCAGATCCGGTGCTCTGACCTGGGGACTTGCCCCTCCTTCATGATATCACGCCCTCGTCAAGGGAACAATGAGCCATCTCCTCCCCCCCTCTCCTTCTTCTCTCTCCTCTTCTCCTCTTTCACTACTGGTTTTTGACCTATTTGGGTCCCTTTTTATTCTCACAGGCTAGCAGCCATGGGGTCTCCCCCGATACTTCGTTGCAGGCTACAATTTGTGCTTCTAGCGGCTGTTGGTCCCTAATAAGGGGGTGTGTTAGCAGATCGAGATAAGACTATGATGATCTCAATGATAGGTCCTACACCATTAGGGGCTGTAGTGATAACCCGCAGTCAGGCTAATCCTTCTAATGTTATAGTGACTTTTACTATCCAGGTTCTTATCCTTTGGCTGGGTTTATTGCTGGGAGATACACTACGGTCTCTGCAGCCATTGCAATCAGTCCCCCACAATCGCCACAGATATATAGCAGACATGATTGTAATCGCTCAGGTATGCTGGACTCGAGTAATTGAGGGACCCCTTTAGGCTTGGCTAGTATTAGCATTTTTAAGTCGGGCGGGGGCTTCTCCTATCTGGTCTGTTGCACCGAGTTCTCCTGGTGCTTTTATATTTGATGGCTAAGTAATGTGAGGTACCTTCAATAACCTCAATGATGGGGATCAACGATGTATGCACTGTATTCTTGCCTGATTACTACTGCTTATTGCCTGGTGTTTGTTACCATTTTTCTCTTGTCTATAAACTTAATAAAAGAGATTTAAACAAAAAATGCTCCCACCAGGCTGGAGCAAACACAGGTTTCCCTACCCGTGTGTGCAGGGAAACCGCTAAGTCCCGGGGGATGTGATCCGCGGGGGTCATAGAAGGATCGGGGTGGCCATGTGGCCCCCCTCCCCTTAAATTGTAAACAGCGGACCTCGAGAATGGGTTCCCCAGGGCCTTCTATGCAAATTTTGGCCCCGGGGGTGAACTCCCTGGGGCCTTAAATTGCTCGGGAGGGAGGGGCCAACCGTTCCACCTCCCCTTTTTCATGATTTCAGCCCTGGTGTGGGCTCCCCTTGGCCTATAATTGAACAAAGCAGCCTCTTCTTCATTTTCGCAGAATTTTTTTTTTTTGCTTTTGGCCCCAGGGGGTAAGGGTATCCCTACCCTGCCCACTTATATTATTTTTTTAACATGTTCAGGACAAGGGACTAGGTCCCCAAGTCTTGTAATGGCTGGCAGCATAATTTTTCTCATGTTGACGGCAGCCAATCGGAGTGCTCGCCCCTACGGAAGTCTGACCCCGTGGGAAAGGGATGGCACAAAGTAAAAAAAGCTCCCTGGGCCAAACAGAGCGCTTTTATTTTAAATTGGCGCTTCCCCAAAACTCTATCGAGCTTCTCGCGGACCAGAATGTTCCAATATACAAATATTTGTAATCATTAATTCCTCAAAAACTAATCAACGGATTTTCACCAAATCACAAGAAGCACAATCTGTGGACCAAGATCTAGCTTCCAGCCAAATTTACTGTGATTCAGTTAATCAGTTTTTGCTGTAGCCCTTCTTGTCTATGGAAAATGCATGGGGATGTTGCTTTTAGGGACCCCCCTTTTTCTCGGCCTCCACGTAACAGATCACTTCGAAACTTTCCATTCACAAACTAGTTCAAAAGTAACGCCTTTTTGGAAAGTTTCATGGAGATTCGTCACATGGTCTGAAAGTTATTAGCAACACAAAAACGCTTTTCCTATGGAACAATTGACATAACTATAACTGTGTAATATCTATCTATCTATATACATACACACACACACATGTTTACACATGTTTGTGTATGTATATATATATATATATTCACTGGAAAAAAAAGGTTACAGGGACATTATAGTTAGGCGGACATTTCACTCGTACAAAACCAGAGAAATTCAGCAGTTATAGTTAGCTGAGCTAAATGTAACTTGCGCCCCCACAATGCACTGCTTATGACCTCACAAATTATATCACTGATGACATGGTCAGTGACATTACTGATGACATCTCAAATAACTGCACTGATGACATCATCCAGTGAGTGTTTTTAAAAAGTTTATGAGTGTTAAATATATATACCAAGGTGTATTGGTGAACCAGTGTGTGTATGTGTGCCTGTATGTTTGGAGCGGTGGGTGTGTGACTGACTGTATAAGTGAGTGATTAGTTGTCTCAGTGAATGTATGGGTGAGTGAGTAGGTTGTGTGAATGTCTGTATCAGTCTGTCAGTTGGTGTCTAAGTGACTGCGTGGGTGTGTGAGTGGGTATGTGAGTTTCTGTATGGGTGAGTGATTGGTACTCTGAGTACCTGTATGGGGGTATGACTCTGTGGGTAGGTGAGGGGGGGTGTGATTGCCCATATGGATGAGTGAGTGGGTGTGTCATTGACTGTATGGGGTAGTGAGTGCATGTGTGATGGGCTGTATGGGTGAGTGTGTGTATGGCTGTGTCAGTGAGTCAGTGTATATGTCAGTGGTATATGGGTGAGTAACTGGGTATGTGAAAGGCAGTATAGGTGTGTGATGGGGTATGTGAGTGAGTGACTGTATTGGTGAATGAGTGAATGTGATACTGGCTGTATGGGTGAGTGTCTGCTTGTGTCAGTGACAGTATAGGTGAGTGATTGTGTTTGATATCTGTATGAGTAGTTAAGTGAGTGTAAATGTATGGGTGAGTAAATGGCTCTGTGATTGACTTAATGGGTGAGTGAGTAGGTGTTTTAGTAGCTCTATGGGTGACTCTATGGGTGACTGACTCAGTGACTAAGTAGCTGTATGGGTGTATGAGTAGATATGCCAGTGGCTGTATTAATGAGTGAGTGGGAACATGAGAGGCTTTATGGGTGAGTGTGTGGGTAGGTTTGTGTGTAGATCGATGAATCAGTGAGTGGGTGAGTAAATACTGATATGGGTCTGGAATGGGTTTGTGAATGGTTATATGGGAGTAGGAGTGAGTGTATGAAAGATTTTATAGGGGTGTGAGTGGGTGCGTCAGAGATTCTGTGGATGATGTCATCAGTGATGTCACTGAACATGTCATGGGTGATGTAATATGTGAGGTCATAAGCAGTGCATTTGGGTGGCGCAAGTTATAGTTAGTTCAGCTAACTGCTGAATTCCTCTGTTTTTGTTAGAGTGAAATATCAGCCTAACTATAATGTCCCTGTAACCTTTGTTTTTTTCTGTGGATTTCTAAGGTTTTTTAAACGGTATTTCCTTACTATAACGTCCCTTTAATCTTTGTTTTTTCAGTGAATTTCTAAGGTTTTTTAAATTCTATTTGCTAACTAAAACGTCCCTGTAACCTTTGCTTTTTCAGTGAATTTCTATGTTTTTTTTAACTTGTAATGGTGTTTGCAGAGTGGTGGAGAAAGGGGGCTGGGCCTCCGACCAGCTCGCAGGAATCCCGCTGTGTAGGACTTACAGGAGGTAGTAGGAGGGCTTCTTGGCCCCTAAGGTTCCTGAGGACTAAAGTGGGCTTTGTCCCCCAACCAGTAGTGCACCACTAGCGGAGCCACGTTTATAGAGTGGTGGAGAAAGGGGGTGTGGCCTCCAAAGACCTCTGAGCAATCTCGCTGTGTGGGACTTACTGGAGGTAACAGGAGGGTGCAGTGAGTTTATTCCGTCGTTGTTTAACTGTTCTTTCTGGGGCCAACTGGTTCATGGCAGACCTTATCCAATTGTCGTAAATGTCAGCCGCCATACTGGTATCTGACGCTAGGACAGGCATGCTGTTGTCAAGCGTCTCTATTTAAACATCTGTCCTGCTTTTGCGCCAGCATCTTACTTTAGTGGAGGCAGGTTTTGTACCTGAGGGAATTGATTATTCAAGCCTGGTAAGTTAAAGAAAATTGCCATGTGGTCAGTCCAGGTTAAAGGCAATACTCTATTCACCATATTAGAGGAATTGTTGGTGAAAATCCCATCCAGCGTATGATGCGTCTTGTGTGTTGGCTCCGAGACTATCTGTGTCAGTCCAAAACCCTCCAAATTGTCTAGCAAAGTGGAGGAATCTGCATTCTTATCACATTCTAAATGAAAATTGAAATCCCCTAGTATCGTGAAAGTTGGGGAGTCCAGGCAGGATTCCATAAAGGTCTGTAGACCTTGGATAAACAAGGATTTTGGACCAGGCTGTCTATAAAGAAGTAGCCCGGGGAAAGATACCATGTTGCTTATTTTGATGTTGAAGGTCATGGCTTCCGCCCCTGGCAACAGGACGGTCTCAAAGGTAGCTTTGAACCCAGACCTGTATATAATAGCAAAACCAAAGGGGATGATGGACGGAGTGTTGAACATTGCAAGCACTCACCCCCAGTCAACTGATCTGGGTTTAATCCATCATCATTCTTTAGCTCACTCCGCCACCCCAGTTCAGACATGGCCATATGCAAATCAGTCTGACCCTGTGCCTCATGGGAACAGTCCAGCCCGAACTGCCAAGCCATGTCTTCCCTGGACCGGAAACAAGCATCCTGGGACCGGTTTCTGGCTTACAGCCATCATCAGCCAGGCTATCTTGAATCCAGTGGCAAAGTGAGCAAGGGACCCACGTTTGGGCATACCCTGCCAACTTAGGGCGAACATAGCAAAACCAAAGGGGATGATGGACGGAGTGTTGAACATTGCAAGCACTCACCCCCAGTCAACTGATCTGGGTTTAATCCATCATCATTCTTTAGCTCACTCCGCCACCCCAGTTCAGACATGGCCATATGCAAATCAGTCTGACCCTGTGCCTCATGGGAACAGTCCAGCCCGAACTGCCAAGCCATGTCTTCCCTGGACCGGAAACAAGCATCCTGGGACCGGTTTCTGGCTTACAGCCGTCATCAGCCAGGCTATCTTGAATCCAGTGGCAAAGTGAGCAAGGGACCCACGTTTGGGCATACCCTGCCAACTTAGGGCGAACATAGCAAAACCAAAGGGGATGATGGACGGAGTGTTGAACATTGCAAGCACTCACCCCCAGTCAACTGATCTGGGTTTAATCCATCATCATTATTTAGCTCACTCCGCCACCCCAGTTCAGACATGGCCATATGCAAATCAGTCTGACCCTGTGCCTCATTGGAACAGTCCAGCCCGAACTGCCAAGCCATGTCTTCCCTGGACCGGAAACAAGCATCCTGGGACCGGTTTCTGGCTTACAGCCGTCATCACCCAGGCTATCTTGAATCCAGTGGCAAAGTGAGCAAGGGACCCACGTCTGGGCATACCCTGCCAACTTAGGGCGAACATAGGAAAACCAAAGGGGATGATGGACGGCTGTAAGCCAGAAACCGGTCCCAGGATGCTTGTTTCCGGTCCAGGGAAGACATGGCTTGGCAGTTCGGGCTGGACTGTTCCCATGAGGCACAGGGTCAGACTGATTTGCATATGGCCATGTCTGAACTGGGGTGGCGGAGTGAGCTAAAGAATGATGATGGATTAAACCCAGATCAGTTGACTGGGGGTGAGTGCTTGCAATGTTCAACACTCCGTCCATCATCACCTTTGGTTTTGCTATGTTCGCCCCTAAGTTGGCAGGGTATGCCCAGACGTGGGTCCCTTGCTCACTTTGCCACTGGATTCAAGATAGCCTGGCTGATGACGGCTGTAAGCCAGAAACCGGTCCCAGGATGCTTGTTTCCGGTCCAGGGAAGACATGGCTTGGCAGTTCGGGCTGGACTGTTCCCATGAGGCACAGGGTCAGACTGATTTGCATATGGCCATGTCTGAACTGGGGTGGCGGAGTGAGCTAAAGAATGATGATGGATTAAACCCAGATCAGTTGACTGGGGGTGAGTGCTTGCAATGTTCAACACTCCGTCCATCATCCCCTTTGGTTTTGCTATGTATATAATAGCAACACCACTACCCTTTTACCCTAACCTGGGTACACTGGCTAACATATATCCAGCTGACCACGCCGTAATCCAATCTGGTTCGGAGGTAGTGGTGGCCCAGGTTTCCGTGAGGAAGACCATATCAGGGTTTGATGTCTGCATCAGGCATTCGAACTTGTTCGTACTTATGTTTGATCACTGATCTAGCATTGAGCAGGATAGCAATTAATAATCCGCTGTCGGATTCTGGCTGGTTAGTTTTCCCTGTTGAGATGTAGGGTAAGGGAGCAGAAAGGGTACTATCTTTGTTAACTTCCATGGCTATGCTAGATAAGTAGTTATCCTTTTTGGAAGAGCTATAGGCAGGGGTAATAGGAAGAAGGTTAATGGTTGAGAGTGAGTAGTTACAGTGAGTGCAATGCTATGGATCATTGTTCTTTTCCCCAACTCCAATAGTGGTGTTGCCCCATTTACCTTACTGAGTGCCAGTAACTGTGTCCTAGTGTAGGTTTGCCGGGAAAAACGGGCAGGGGTTTCTGGGCCCCCTACGGGCGCAGACGGGCTTGCCTTTGGCGTGCCGGCGGCGCACCCGCTGCACGCGTTTGCTGCGCGGTCGCATCAGAATGCTATTTTTATCCCCCCTTGTGCGTCAACCACTAGCATGCTGACCTTTCTGAAGGAGGGCCCCCTCTTACATACGGGCACCGCAGGTCCGGAGGAAACCTACACCAAAAGCAGTCAATAAGAGTGCGACTCCTAAGTATAGTGCAAAGTGCAAATAGAATGTATAAACAGTTAAAACAGAGCTCACGCATCGTTTTAAAAAGTTAAAACAGAGCTCACGCAGCCTTTCAGCCTTCTAGCAGTTCCTAATTCATTCACGATTATATGCTGCGCGGTCGCGTCAGCATGCTATTTTTATCCCCCCCTTGTGCGTCAACCACTAGCACGCTGACCTTTCTGAAGGCGGGCCCGCTCTTCCGTACAGGCACCGCAGGTCAGGAGGAACCCTACACCAAAAGCAGTCGATAAGAGCGGGACTCATAAGTATAGTGCAAAGTGCAAATAGAATGTTTAAACAGTTAAAACAGAGCTCATGCGGCGTTTAAAAAAGTTAAAACCGAGCTTACGCAGCGTTTCAGCCTTTTAGCAGTTCCTAATTCATTCACGATTCTATGGGTTCTTAGAAGAAGATGGAACAGCTAAGCGATCCCAATTATCCCTTTGAATTTCAATATTTCTTTTACACAAGGCCTCTTTATTAAGGGCCCTAGCCTGTGCAACTGCAGTGGAATTCCTGGGAGTAGAGGCTAAAGCTCTCCACAAATATCTGTTCGCATAAGCGCAAGATCTATCAAACAAACGAGTAACTATAGGTACAAGTCTGCCTACAGGCTTAAGCAATGATCTATTTATTCATTCACATAAAGCTTTATACTAATCACATAAATATCTCCCCAGAATATTATCAGATAAACACGCCATAAAAGTGTCTAAATTTAATTTAATTAGGCTGATCAGCAGGCGCCAAAATAACCTAAGCCCAATATGTTGGGGCAACGGCTGTATAACAGCTTGTTTTGAGCCTCCCACAAAACCCATGGGTTAAGTAAATGTAGCTCCCAGGGGATTATGATTCCCATAACTTGTGTCCAGTGTGTCACAATCTACCAAATACTGTAACATCCCACAGGTTATGAACATGTAGTCAATTATAGAGGCACAACTTCTTCCATGGAATGTCAGAGTACTTGGCTCAATATCGTAATCGATCTCATGAATATTTATAAGATCTCGCGCCAGGATATAATTGCCAAGTTCGACACCTCTGCGGTCAGAGAAGCCATGCATGATGCAATTATGATTGCAAGATTTAATGATGCCTAAATCAATTATTGGGAGTGTAAATTTAGTGTTAAAATCCTCACAAAGCATAATATTACATTCTGATATTGAAGAATGATGCTTAGACACAAGTTTATTAAGTATCTTAAATGGAGATACAAATTCTTATTGGTGGAACTGTAAAGGTAATTATTATAATGATAAACTGATTAAAACTGTGCGAATCACCCATCTGTATTACTTAAATCTCAGTACTAATAAATCCAGGGGAACTAATTTCACTTTAACCCCAAGCTTAACCCAAATGGATAACTTCTCTTTTGGGCGCCCAGCTATAGAATGAGTTGCTGGGATAGAATGGCATAAGTAACCATTACATACAAGAGGAATAGTAGGACTAGGTATACTAAAAAACTCATACTGATCAAGGACATCCATTTTTTTATGGGCCAATTTTCTGTGGATCCCTGCAACATTCCAAGACAAGAAACTAAAAACAGAAAAATTCCCATTAGGTTTAGTAAGGATAATCATGTTCAAAACATCTGCATCCTGTCCATTTACACTAGTTGAATATATACTGTCAGATAAAATATTTAATTTAACAGATTTGATAACAGGACATGCGGCTCCCTTAGGAATCGCCTCCAGTTAACTAAATTCCTGATCGCTCCAACTACATGAAGACTTAGCCCCAGACAGCCAAAAAGTCAATCACACCCAGGCACGCCTTCCAAAGCCTCAAATTGTTAGCAAGAAGCAAAACATCATGGTCAAACACAGGGTGCAATGGATTCAGCCTAGAGGTGGGGGCAAGAGTCGGGCCAGATATAAAAGGAGGTACAATATAAGGGGGCTTATAAATATATACAAGTTGGAAGGGGAAAACTTGAAAATGCCCAGAAAAAGAAAAATTGGGACGGGCTAGGAGACTGTGCAATATATTAGGATCTTCAAAATTCACAACAATACAATGCCCGGTCAATACTTTAGGGAATGGCTCAACCCAATCAACTCTCCTGGCCATAAGTATTAGATTATTAAACATGGTATTAAACCCCATATGCATGCATAATCAGTGTAACAGTTTATAAATAAATTGATTGCTGGTCTCTTCCTGAACTAGTTAAAGTTTAGGGACACTAGCCAGGATTAAGACATAGGAGCAAGCCGAGGGGGGCAAATACATAGGGTTGTTCTTGTAGCTTTGCACTAGAACTTGTCCTTATCTTCCTAGTGAAGAAAGGGTTCCCAAAGACGGAATAAATATGATTATGTATGTGTAATATTCCGAGGGCTTTTTGGTTTTTGAATTGACTAAGTGGAGGGTGCCCTTCGGATTTGTTACCCTCTCCTGCTCCTGTTTGTACATTTTGCTACAAGGATTTGCCAATTGAACAGGCAAACAAATATAGTCAGTATCTGCAGAAGAACGAATCTCAGCCATTTCATTCTGTTGAACTTGATCAGGAGGACCAACACCTTCTATTGACAACCTTCTTTCAGTTAATGCAATCTCTTTTCTAATAACACCCCCTGTACACTCCAAGATGGAATCTGTAGTTTTAAACTTAGATTCAGGGGCTGTACTACTCGAGGTTTCCCCCTTTCCTATGATAGCAGCAGTGGCAGCTGCTACGTAACGGGGGTGATGGGGCATGGGTAAATGAATTATTATTATTTTTTTAATACTTACCTGCAGGCCGGACGGCAGCCGCCTCTCGGTCCTCTTCGACTCCTCGGTTGGCAGCAGGAAGCAGGAACCAGGAAGCACACAGGCTCTCAGACTCCCCTAGTCAATCGCGATGCTGCCTCACAGCAGCGTTGTGATTGGTCTGAGCGCCGTGGTTCGGCGCTCAGAAAGGGACTGGGAGGCTGTGCATGTTCTCCACCCAGGCTGCGCATTACAGCCAAGGAAAACATGCAAAGTGCGCAGTCGCGGCTGGCATGACTCATGGGTGGGGGGGCGGGTTTGCGCAGGGAGGGGGTCGCGCGGGGCGTTAATTTTAAATAAAAATTTAGCTTCGGCGGTCCGGTCCTGCGTCGTCCTCGCAGGAAGCAGCCGCAGGCAGCCTCCCTCCCCTAAGCCAATCACAACACTGCAATGGCAGCATTGTGATTGGCTGGGACGCCGACCCCACAGACTGCTATGGGGAGGCCGTTTTCTCCATGCAGGCTGCATGCAGCCTACATGGAGAAAAGGGCAGAGTGTGCATGACTGGTTTGGTCGGCCCTGGGGCCGAGCAAACAGTCAGCGCCTACAAAATTGGGCTAGCCACTCCTCCTCGACCCGCCCACCCGCTCGCCCCCAACCAAAACCACCTTCTGCTTTCTCGCAGTGCGAGAAGCAGAAACATAAAATGGTATTTATACCATTTTATGTTTCTGCTTCTCGCACTGCGAGAAAGCAGTGGGGCGACGCTCCTCCGCCCACATGGAGGAGCCGCCCCTGAAAGTGTGCATGACTGTTTGGCTGGCCCAAGACGGCCGGCCAAACCGTCATGCGCACTTTAGAATGGGCTCACAACTTCTCCCCCTGGCCCCTGCTCTGGCCAGCCACGCCCCGCACCTAAGCAGGAACAAAAAACTAAAATGATAATAACATTGGTTATTATCATTTTAGTTTTCCTTTTTAAACTGCTTGCAGAGCTGTGGGGCGACGCTCCTCTCCGACTTAGGGGAGGAGACCCCGCTGGATAGCAGGGAGATTAGCCCACTAAAGTAACCAATTAAATGGGGGTGGCCAAGCCCAGCCTCTTCAGGGCAATCTTCGCCCGGGCTTGCGCCTGGGTGCGTCCCACGCCGCAGGTTGTGAGTGGCATAAAAAGTTTCCCCCACTTCCAATAACAGCAGAACTTTCTGGGTTTTTGAGTCCTGGCGCTCTCCAAGCGTGTCCCGCACCACGGGGTTTGAGTGGCATTCATATGACCACGACTGGTGCGCTGAAATGTTTCCCCCGCCTCCAATAACAAAGCTTTCTGGGCCTTTAAGTCCTGTCCCTCTCCAAGAGCGTTCCACGCCGCAGGGTGTGAGTGGTGTTTATATACATCAACCCGCGCACTGAAAAGCTTCCCCCGCCACCAATAACAGCAAAGCTTTTTGGACCTTTGAGTCCTGGCCCTTTGCAAACGCGATGCCAGGAAATGAAGTTCTTAGTGGTGTGTAGAGCTGTCAGTTGCAGCACAAGGGAAACCCTTAATGCTCCCTCTACAGTGTGAGCCATCCCGCAGACCTGTTAGTTGAGAGGAGTAGCCAATCTGCATGTACCAGAACTCTCTTTTACTACATAGGGATGATATATTTTCTATGTTGAATCGGGAAAGCTTCGTGTATAGAACAACTGTTGATTACATGTGAGTTTTTAACGAGGTTTGGCATTATTTTTTGTCATTTATGATGTCACAGTATGTGTCACTCCGCTTTCTGTGATGTCATCAAGAATGCTAATTAGTGCTCTCTCCCAACGATTTTAAAAACTTGAGCACTCTAGGTTTCATCTGTCCCTCTCATAAAGATTAATAACATTTAACTTTTTTGGCACTGAGCCACCTTTCTTTCATCCAGTGGATGGGACCAGACATTGGATTGCTCCATTTTCCATAGCACCTGTAGTCTATTAGACTTCTCTGGGTTTTCTTTGTTACAAGGTAACATTCGGTAGTATTCCTTTACTTTTAAGACTATTTCTAAAGTAACAGAAGCTGGAAAAATCCTACTGCGGCAGAACGTCTGTTTAACAGGCCTGAACATTTCAGAGAAGAGAATGGAGCTAATTGCGATGAAACATTAACACGTTTCACACCATTATTTTTAACACGCTGCCGAGGGCTTCTGTTCTGTCCCTTTTGCGCCATCTGTTTTGTGCAGACGAAGAATTGTTTGTGTCGGCTTTGTCTGCTTCGCCTTCACGGAACTGACACCCTCCTCCTTCAGCCTGGCGTGCATCTGCCACAGAAGTTGTTGGCTTGTGGGTGGGTGCCACTGGTTTACTGGTCTGGCTGACAGCTGACTCTGACCCCCACCAGCAGTCAGACAGGAGTTAGCAAAGCACATGCCTGCATGGGTGAAGCAGAGTCTTAACCCTTATTCATAAAAAACATCCTCTTTGCTCCTAGAGCAGGTGGAAGTGAGATCCTCGCCTGTGTGCAAGCTGTGCTGGGGAACACATCTTGGCTTAAATATCTTCCAGGTCACGTAGTGTGCAGATCCCCAGTTGCTGCTTTGCTTTTCTCAATGCTCACTGTCTGTATTGGGTTATGTTGGTCTCTTGTTTGCATTTCAAATCCCTCTAGGATATTCCTCAAGTCTGAAATTTCTATCAAGTGATTCAACTTTGTTAAAGCAGGAGTGCGATGAGGGAAGGGGAAACCACAATATTGACGCCCTCATGAATCTCTTCATCACACCACCTATGAACCTAGCTTTTAATTCTTTCCAAATGAAGTTTTACTTTCTAAAAAATACATTTTTGATAAATGATACAAAAGGTAACAAATTACCTAGTATACAGGAAGGAAAAAAGGACTGAATTCTTGTTAAATGGTAGCTACAGTCTTAATTTTGTAGTACTAGAGTTGGTGTTCAACCACAAACCTACTCTTCTTGATTGATTCAGGAAGTAAATATTTCCAACTTGAAATGTTCACGCGATCGCATCTATCCACCACTGGTATCCTTACAAAAGGTCTTAGGGCATTACTCTTCTGAACAGTAACAGGTGGAATCCTCGGTCGCCATTCAGGCCCATTCACCTTATGCCTGCTCTGATACACCATATAGGTATTCTAGCATTCAGCCTAAAGGCAACGAGCACATTTGGTCATATAGATTTCAAACATAACTTATCAACTAGCCAAAGAGAAAGCGAGGCCGTGGATATGTCCTAAAACAAAATCGGATTTTGGGCAGACTTTGGCCTAAAAGTGCTGGATAGTGGTATAACACAAGGAATGTTTCTTAGGTCTGTTAAGTTCTTTGTCATTTACATAATGTGCCATTGGGTTTGACTTTTGGTGCTGATGGTTGTCATTAGTGATGACCATTTGATGCTAAGTGGTAAGTTGATTGTAGGAGCTCTTAAGGTTTTTCAAGTTTTTTTGCCATTAAGCGATCAATGTCTTCCCAGGAAATTGAACAACTATATTGAGGGGGCCAAGACAGGTGTGGGAGAAAGGGGGCTTTCCCAATGACTGGGACCTACCTGTCTTGCCATTATAGTTCTATGGCTGCATCAGCATCCTGCCTTCGCACTGCTCCCACTCATGGGGCTGTGTTGGTTGTGTAAGATAGGACTGGAGTTATGGAGGACCACTATGCTTTAGGTAGGATGAGATTTGTTTTCATCACCGTACGCTGAATGCCTGTTGATCCATGATGCTTTTGGGGAGCATCACATCCCCCACTTGAAATCTGAGCACTATACAGTTCAAATGGGTCTGTTGACACTCAAAATGTGCATTTTGTTGAATGTTGTGTTCCTGGGCAGCGATGCTTTTAATTATAGTGTGCTCCATAAGTGATGCTTTATCAGCTTGTTCTGGAGGATCTCAGGAGCGATTCAGTCAAATGCAAATTTTACTACATTGTAAAGCGCTCTGACACCTCTGGTAATGTAAGCGCTATGTAAAATCACATAATAAATAAATAAATAAATAAATAAATAAAGGCTATTATGGGTGGTTCTGCCGGTACTGGGGAGTCTGAAGAAGGAATGTAAGGCTGGCCTGATATGTTCCCTTGGTTAAAGATAGAGTAGTGCTCTCTGGTGTGTCTTGTTCTCTTTGGAGTCTGCACGTCAGCCTTCCAGTACGTTTGCCGCATGTGCATAATAATTAGGGCTCCCGGTTTTCCGTTTTTACGGATTTTTACATTTAAATACAGACGGAAATCTATATTTCCTTTGTCTGTATTTATATTTAGAAACGGCAAAATACTGGAAAATGTTGCCGTGCTCGAATCCAGAGTTCTCGCCACGCCCCCTTCCTGCTGCTGGAAATACCTTCCCGGGCACACACACAGCCGCACCCGAGTACTTCACAGGTCTTTTGAAAGACCATTTACTTGTTAACGAGGCTTTATTGTTCTTTCACCCCATGCCGTAGCCTCCCCCAACGCCCCTGACTCCTCCTGTCCCAGGCCCCATACAGTGCACGTTTTAAGCACTTCAATTCACAGTGCTGCAGCAGGAGCCCGAGTAAAGGCCTCGATGTGCATGGCATACAACAGCCCCGCTGGAGATGGAACACCGTCTACAGCAGAGGAGCCAATATTCTGTTTGGCCAGCCTGACTCATTCATTGCGCAGCGCGGGCAGACCCTGTCCCCACATTACACGCTGTCTGCTCTAAACACCAATAATTCAGTGTCAGAGGAATGCTATTAATATTCAACAGGCCCCCAGCCTGTCTAAGTGTAACCTCCCTATGATCTCACCCGAGGCGCCCACGTTTATAAATAAAGCAGGGTAAAAGGGGTCTCCTGTCCACAGTGCTTGTTGTCAGTGCACCGAGGGCGGCATTCCCTGCTTTGTGTGTGCTAAGGCCGCACTCACGTCCAACCTATGCCAAAAATACCACATGCCAAGAAGGAGCAGTCCTGAAACCGGAAAAAGGACAACATCCGGAAGGTTGGCACTGATGCAGTCACTCCCCTAAGCAGGGAGTAAGTAACCATCGAGAGGCCCCTTGCAGCCTCCACTCTTCACCTATGCCCGTGAGCATTAATCTGAATCTCTTGTACAGCACCCACTACAAACTGATGCATAGCTAGGCACTTGTTGAATGCTAGTATTCCCAAGTAATGCCAGCGCCTCTCACTTCACTGACACTTTACATGAGTGCTATATTCTTCTATCGACCCTCGGGTGCCACCTTGTAAAACTGCCCACCTGCATCAGCTTCTCACAATACCCAGCAGTGCCATCTGATCAGCCAGCTTTTCTGACTTTAGCCTTGTGCCTGCTTCTGTCACGCCCCACAGCTGAGACACAAACTCACTGTGAAGGGGGTGTTCAGAATGCACGCCCAGGCGCCCCATTGGTTCGCATTTGGTACATACTTTCTGTGTGAAAACCATAGACATTTGAAGGCAGATTTCTAGCTGGCTTTAGATGGAAATACAGAAGCGCTGGCACATGTTTGCTCCTGATAAGTGCTTGTACTCTATCCTAAAGTGTTTTCATAGCAGAGCTGAAAAGCACAGGTACTCTCCTTTTCAAATGACTCAGTACCGGACCATTTAAAGCACTGCTAAAGCCACAACAAATCGCTAGTTTAAGTGAGCGCATGTGTGCATTGTCAATTTAAATAAATATGGAAAAATACTAACTGTAGCGTCGTCTTTTACTTGTGGCAAAAATAAATGTGGATAAATACAGAAAAAATGCCCAAAAAATAAATATGGATAAATACAGACGGAAATGGCAAAAAAATAAATACCATAAAACCGGGAGCCCTAATAATAATCATGATGCAACAAGGCAGAGAATTGCAGTTGTTATTAGTACGAATGCAAGGACGGAGAGAGAAGTCTCACGATTTACAGTGAAAATGACCTGAAGTTCACTATTTATTTGATTTCTGATATTAGAGTGAGGCCAGCATCCATCCATAGTTGTAGGCTTTGATGACTCTGCATGGCTGTGGACATGGCCCATTGGATGTTGGCCTTAAAACTGATGGTAGTCAATCATCAGAGTTTCCATAAGGTAATGGCGATCTTCTTGTAGTTAAGTTTCATTCCGCTGTGACACATCCAGGGATCAGGCGGTGTTAAGCATCTGCCTATTGGCTACCTGGGCCCTGGGGATTTGACTTATTTTAGGATAATCTACTTAAGTGTAGAAGGTGAGGCTGAAGCATCAGATGAGGGTTGCTAGCCTTGTGTGGTAAGTGTTGAATAGGAATGGTGAGGGGACAACAGAGGGTGTGACGCTATTTGTGCTCTCTGGAGGAGGAGGTTCCTTTGAGTGGTGCCCACTCAATTTATGTATTTGTTTACTTGCATTAAGGGGGGAACTTTTTTAACAGGAACCGTCTGCATAGCAAAACACCCTGGTATTTGGAGAAGGTATGCTGACTGGTTGGTTGTATAGACAGCTGGCTATGGAGAGAGGTGTCTGGAGATAACTTCAGAGTTCATTCCAGTGTAATAGGGCAAACAGCTCGAGAGAAGCCTTAGTTGCAGTAAAAACTCCCCTTGCATCTGTGAGGTTCCTGTGTATAGATCCATCAATTCTGCCATCTTCTGGATCTTTTCAGCCTGTCAGATTCTGCTTAGCACCTAGATACCCCCGGGTGATTGTCGCGCTTTACAAATTTTATTTTCATTTCATTCATCAAGGCTAATTTCTCATTTCAGATGGACTCCTCGTTTTATTTTCTCTCACGTATTGTTTATTGTTTTTGCCATATATTCTTTTTACACATCTCGTAGAGTTACAATGAAAGCAATTAAAAGTAAAAGAACTTGTGGAATTCACCAATCATTGTAAGTTAACAGACCAGCTTCTGTGGGATGAGGGGAAAGCCTAAAATCATGCGGTCACTAGAGTTTGTTGTATCCGGGTGTGCTCTCATTGTGTCTGGGGGAGTGTTTGATAACACTGTCAAATGGAGAGAGAGAGAGCGTTATGGGCGATTCACAAATGCTGGCACCTGGTGGAATGTGGATGTGTGTCCTATCTGGCCTTTACTTGTAACTTCAACTAAGTACAAGTAACCACCTTGTGTACACACCAATAAGAGAGCTCTTTGCAACGGGGATAAGGAATACCACACGTAATCCTACAGGTCTCATCAGGTGACAAAGACAGAGCCTCAAAAGAAGCGCCAACCGTGAGTCTATCACCACAGTGTTCTAAGATCCGCAGGAAGATGCCAGCTTTCCAAGGGATGGACTTGTGGACCTTGTGGTGGGAGGCAACCAATGCTGAGGAAACATCAATATGGTGTTGACCTGTTTCCAGTCTATGGGTTCTCCGGCCCTGCCACTTCTGCAGTCAGGATTTGCCACTATGAGGTCAATGCCAGTTTGTATGCCATTGAGTGCGCTGGTGAAGGCTGTTGAAGAATTGATCATCAGTAATTACTTCCCCCAGTGGGAGGTATGAAGGTCGTCACAAGCTGTTGTAGTGCCATGCTGATTTATAGTTTTTAATAATCTCGTGGATAGTCGCATTCTACCGTGGCAGTCACGTGGGTGTGAGTGTTGTCAGTGCTTAATTTGTAAAAACAATAAGTGTCAGGGTTCTAGTCAGGAGGTCTCCGCAGCTTGCACCACCCATTGCCACTGCCAGCGCTGCCAATGACAGTACCTATACAACTGCTAACGAGTACACTGCTACAGGTGTGACAATTCACAATATTCCAGGCCCCAAAAGCTATAAAAAGGGCTTGGGTGGCAGGTATTAGTTGTTTTTAAACGTATACTGAATTAATAAACAATTGCTGTTCTGCTTATCTCTAAATTATACAAACAGCGCCACTATGTGGCAGCTGCCATAAGTGCTGGTTTTGACAATTAAGTGCCGGTGCCAAACACCGGAAACCACTGGCTCAAATTAAGCACTGAGTGTTATACTCCATATTGTCGAGGTGCATGTACCTATAATGCCTTATATGATTACTTGTGTCACCCGAGCAACCACCCTAATGTGTATACAGTCAAGTGTCATATTCTTGGATTAGTTAAAGCGTGTTGCATTTAACTTGACGTGTCTCCGGGGCAACAGTGGGGCAGTGCATGATAGTGAAATAATATTGTAAGGATCACTGGAATTGTGCAGCAAAGAAGACCCCAATTATAAAGCAGTGTTGGCTGAATTGTGCTTCAAGGACAGCCACATTGTACAACATATTCTGCTCTCAGGGGCAGGTTATGTGACATTCTCTGGGAATGTTATGTAGCTCTTTTTGTCTGTTTACCTTCTAGCAGGCATAGTTATTGATAAACAGTCGATCTCGGTGCTTTGTAAAATAAATAAGCCCCGTAAATTGTAAAGATAAAAGCAGCCCTCCATACGAAGCCCTACACCTTTAACAATCACCAACTATAGTCATTCTACCTTGTTGCTTTTTTGATGAGGTCTGCTTGGGTTTTGAGCTATATTGTGACGCCATGCACTGCATGACCCATTTAAAGAAAGTGCACAATTTCAGCAAATAGCACTGGAAATGTGATTTACCAAAAATAATGAATGCGTTGCTTGGAAGCACACTAATGCCTTGTTATTTAAAGCCGCCCTCTCTTCCTCCCAGAGCATGTACATGCTTTTTGCAATTAAAAGGGTGCCCCTTTTATTCTTGGCAGCAGAGTTATGTTTAAAACCGTGTTTTCTGCAGCTCAGTTTCTGGTTTAGTCTGTGTTAAACATCATGAAGCTTTTGAGAGCACCCTGTTCCATCGAGAAATAACTACTTATGTAATATATAAATATCTTGTTAAGAGGCACTTTTCGATTTAAAATCTAACTGATGCCAGGAATGTTTTCTGAATCTGCTAGTGATGTCTTGAAATGATTTCTGATTTGAGAACACTACATGTACACATGAATTTCCATAGAGAGTATAGCAAATCATTATCATTACAAAGAATGAATCACTCTTTTCACCCTGTATAAATAATTAAATATGTAGTTTTTAATTTATTTTTTGGTTTGTACTATAGGCAAAACACTTGCTCCAGTCCATCTATTAGGCATAGTTACATCTGGGTATAATTATCACCTCTTTAATCCCTGAATATTTAAATGAACAGATGAGAATTGACCAGCTGACCTTTGAGATGCACCAGGAGTCTGTGTCGCACACAGAGCGTTTTAGTAATGTTTGATCCTTTTGAGCTTCAAACAATCATTTTTGCATCTACAAATGATGCAGTAGATAGTGTACTGTATGGCAAATGGAGAAAATTCAAAAATGTGCAGAAAACATAGGAACATTGCGTATTGTATTGTCCATGTGTAAAATGTATGAGACTTGACTTGTCTCCTCTTTACTGTTACTGGGTGTGATGTGTATTTGCTGCTCCGTAGAGATCTTGCATTGTGGACAATTTTGTGCCTTTTAGAGTTGGATGTACATCATGAACTGGTTTCTTAAGTTAGTCAAGCAAGGTCTTATGGTGATGTATTACTGGCACAGCTTCTTTTCGGAGTCCATTTTGAGTTGCGAGAAGCAGGAGGCTGTCTGCGTAATATATTTCATCTCCTACATTGAGCGTCAGGAAGACTGGAGAACCTCAACGTTGGTAGGTCTAGAGACACCGCAAGTTCATAGAAGGTATGGAGACAGTGCAACTACTTCTGTAGGTCTGACAGTGACACCAGTGTGGCTTTGGGTGTGAGGTTGCTCACTCGAGCAGGATGATGAGCACCATTTGGGGTGCAGGCAACATATTTTTTTATTCTTGTTTTTTAGTAAAGAAACAAATTATATTATTGTGCACTGCAGTATGAGATGATGAGTGCTCAGAAAACAAAGGGGTATGCACAAATGACCTAATAGACCCTGGGATTACACATGAAAAACAAGAAGACCAGAAAGCTATGAGTATAAATCAAAACCTACGGTATTTGTTCCTACAATGAAATAATAATTTATCATTGTATATCTGAAGATATCGGGATTACCAACAGGTTAACATTATTCATTCAAAGCGCCCAACGCAAAGGTACTTGTTACATTTTCCTTTAGACTTTTGTGTCTCGGGACACTTTACATACATTAAATCACATACCCAACATACAATAAAAATAAATCACAAAAATGTTTTTAGTTTAGTCCTTTTCCTTCTATGTAAGGTTGTAACATATAGGTGTTTATCTAATAATTTAGCTCACAATCCACTTGGAGGTAGACAAAATTGCAGGGAGTCAGATGAAGAGCCCTCCGTTTATTACTAGCTCCTTGGGTTCTAAATTAACAAGTCCATAGCCCATCTCATACACAAGACTCCTCCAATTACAAGGTCGACGCGTTTTGGCCATGTTAAATCGTGGCCTCCTCAGGACCAAGGAAAGACAAGGTCACGTATTCTTAAAGGATAAATGGATGACATATATTATACTTGTGCCAAATATATACAAATTTCTACTATATATATATATATATATATATATATATATATATATATATATATATATATATAGAGAGAGAGACCAATCCTATCATAAACCACAGCTCATGCACACGCAAAACATTTTTTAACATCAAATAATTCAATTATAGCAACTCAAGTGTTTACAATAACTGAAAGAAAGCGATCCACCTGTGCACCAGCAAAAGAGGTATGTCTACTGAATGAGTGGGTCACAAAAGCAATATAACAATACCACCTGGGTGGGCATGCATCATCTTAATCTCAGACACCAGAAAATTAACAAAGTGTAACTGTATCAAGCCGTGCGCATGTGGTACGACTAACTGTGTCAAAGCGAGGGGACAAAACAACTCGGAGATTGGTGATAGATGTGCCTGAGTTCAGAACATCACAAAAGTGTGCCCGAGTGGCAAAACAGAATGCCATGTGATGCTCAGTCTGTCTCTGTAGCTGCATCATGAGCTTTCCACATGGTGAATCGGGATATCATGGACCAGTGAAGGTATATTCTCTAAAAGGTGAAAACTAAGAGCCACATATACTAACAATAGTGTTTGCGATTACCAAATAGCAAATTTTGGCGAATCGCTATTTGGTAGTTGCAAGCACTAATGTAATAATGTGTGTTTTATACTTTTTGAGATTCCTAGTGGGTCGCAAATAGACCTACCTCATGAATATTAATGAGGTATGTCTCAGTTTGTGACCCATTGGGAATCGCAAAAATCACAGGGATGGTGGCCTGCTGGGGTCAGCAGACCACCATGTCTTTGATTGCTTTTAAATAAAGTAATCTTTGTTTTTGTTAAATGCAACCTGTTTTCCTTTAAGGAAAACAGGATGCGTTTTAAACAAAAAATGAAAAATGGGACCACTGCCTGCTCTTAAAAAATATTTTTTCAACCATTCTCAAAGCAGAAGGCGTCTCTTGGGGACCTCTTCCCATTTACGATGTTGGTGGTAAAATGTGAATGTTTTGCGACCGTATTTCAGTTGCAAAACATTCGTACATACCAATGCAAATCAGTATTTGAAAGGGACATCATAAATACGCCCCTTCCAAATACAGATTCGCAAACACTAATTTGTGTTATGTACATTTGTAAAAGTATTTTTTGCAGTTGGAAATGGCCCGATCAGACGTTTCGGATCCCAAAAATGCTTAGTACATGTGGCCCCTGGTCCTTAAACCAAAATAAGGACCATCTTTCTGCCAAGGTGCAGGTCTTTGTTCCTCTGTTGACTCTATGAAAGGTATAGTGAGAAAGTGTTCAGCGTACTTCACTAACTCTGGCAATTAGTACCTACCTGGCTTGTCTTAGCCTTACCCTGCAAACAAGTGAATAAATAACCATCTTTTGTACTTACTTCAGTACAGTAAACTGCTTCACAGCAGAACAGCAAATCCTTGGTCCACGGCGTGTGATCCACCCTCGTTGGTAGTGCCTAGGGGCAAGCCAATATATCCTTGAAAGCAAGGTGTTCAGGCACACCTACTTCAGATCTAGGTGAAATGAAAAGAACCCTGCATGAAATTACAAAATCAGTGTAGAAAGGAACAAAGACGTGCACCTTGGCAGGAAGACGGTAAACACCAGCTATAAACACCTGAAGACTACCTCACTGAAACCCCTCATCACTGTACCACTCCACATATCCTTGTACACGCTACATTCTAACATGCACCCTCTGCGCATACATGCAACACAGCCTAACATATACCAATAGTACTGCATCAAAGGATGCTAATTTGGTCGCCTTGACTGGGAGAGGACAACATGGCAGATCAAGGCGCCTGGCTTATTGCTACTTGTAACACAGTCTAGACAACTGAGGGCCTGATTCACAAAGAGCCTCTGCACTTGTGGCGAAGGCCCTGCAGTTGTGGGGGAGTCTCCGCTGTCGAGGTGGAATCTCCACAATGAGAATTCTCATAGTGGGGATTCCACCCCAAGTGCGGAGACTTCCCCATGAGTGTAAAGGCCCTTTGTGAATCAAGTCCTGAGTGTCTGCTTTATAGAAGACTCCTGAAGGTCTTAGCTCGAAGTCCCAGTATGGACGCCTCAGCCTCTCATCTTTCAGAGCACAGAAATTAGATACTCTTAAATGCCATTGTGAATCTGGCCCAAAACATTTAAAATTTGAATATTCATATACATTTAATCCATATAGAAAAGACTGCTCTCTTTTCATTTTTCCTAATAGGGAGTTGGGTGTTTCGAGGCCGATTCACAAAGGCATGTAGAGGACTCAAAAGAGTACTCCTTCCCATATTCAAAAAATGCACTTGGTGAAGAGGGGCGCAGCACAGACCACTGACACCAGGTTTGTGTGAAAAAGGTCACTTTATTGTAACAGGTGCACATCACAAAACAACCTAGGCCTTTGCCTTACAAAACTACAACCTCACTATACATAGTTAATCACCTATGATAAGCTACCCCCACCTCTAAAATATCCCCCTCAACAACTTAAATCAGCAATATCATACTTGCACTAGAGCTGGTCAACTGTAATGGAGACCTCTAAAATGCCTTCCCTTTTTCCTACCTCTATTAACCTTTCAACTCATTCAACTTCCTACCTAACCTTGAACTTTCTAGGTTGTCCAGGCGTGAACTTGCCTACCCATTCCCTTTCAGCCAGAATTGCCACTGACAACAACAGTAAACTTCTGTAAATCATGGCAACTTCTCAGCCAACCAACACCCAGAAAAAGATTGGTGGGGGGCAAAATTGCTCCCCACTTTTTTGCTCCCCCACCCTCTAGCCCCTGTGTAACCTGAAAATTAGAAGTGCCCCAATAATTAATATTCAACACCTTGACCAAAACCAACTTCAACTCTAACAAGTATAGTTCCATGCCATGAAGGACAAATGGACTCCATCTCCTCTAAAATATTCTATGTCCGCATAACGGAGATCTGAATGGACTACTCTACCCAAATCGGTGTCCCTGTAGAAAGAGCGCATTTCTTTATTCATCTTCCTCCTGGCCTTGTCTATAGCTGCCGGTTTGACAGCCCCACGCCAAACTCTTCTGGGTATGAATTCTGTCCAAAGCACATGGCAACCTGCCCATAACCAATGAATCTCTCTCAAGTCCTCCTTAATGGATTTAATTAGCGCCAAGCCCTTCTGAACCACCAGGTCGTTCACCCCAAGTGAATCAGAAGTATACCCGGACATTGCCCACCTACCAAAAGCCTATTCAGACAGGGAAGCAGCTCCCTCCATCTCATCCCCCCTATCTCCACCCTAGTGAAGGAATATAAAGCATTGGTATAGCCCAAATTTGCCCCGTGACTGCTGGAACGAGTGTGATGCTCTGCCCACTTAATGAAGTAGTGACCCACAATCCAAATCTTCAGCTCTGCAGCCTGAGGCCCGGGAACAGTCCCTGTAACAAAAACAAAGTTGACAACCTGTGCGCTTACTGCTTCAACTCTTCCCCCCCCCCCCCCTCTGACATATCTGTGGAAGCAATTTGACAACCATCTCCCCAGCTCCATCGTGTTCCCCCTACCTGAACCCCGCCTGCCCGCTACCATAGCTATCCCTATTCTGAAGGAATGTGCTCCAAACCTGCGCGCGTCCAAGCCAATCAGTGCCAGCGCCTTGCACATAATGGCCAAACATTTGAAAAGATGTAACTGGCTTACCGGGGGGTGTGGCCAAGCAAGATGGCGGAGTAGACGTGCCTCGCTAGGGCTCCCGTCAGCTCAAATATCCGAAAACATCCTGAGTGCATGGAAACAGCAATAAACATTGCAACAGGACTCTATGAGTCCCTTGCCTCCTCTGGCGATCTCCGTACCCCTGCTGCCGCCGTCCTGACAGCAATCGGAGCGGAGAGGAAAGGTGCGGCCGACCGGGACAGGCAGCCATCTTTCGCTGACGCTGAGAGAGGCCTGCGAAGTGAGAGGCGTCCTACCCTGGCGGCGCTGGGTCCAGGGAATGAGGGCGTGCATGCGAGGTGCATCTGCCTTCACCCAAAACAAGTTATCAGCCACTCCCGGAGCCGCGGACGAAAATAACAGGAACTTGGTTGCTGGGGACGGACGTTTGTTGGGCCGACGCCTGCATCGCCGCTCTGGTGCAAGTGCTGCGGGGTGGCTGCTGGCTGGCGCGGGCGAATGGTGGCACTGCTGAAGGGAGAATAAGTGACTGCGAGGGAGGTGCACGATCCTGGCTCCCTGCAGCGGCCGCTACGCGATATCCTGAAGGTGGGGCCGACCCGGCCGGAACGTTGTCTCGCTGTGACGTGGTAAGGTCCACCGCCTATGAGAAAGGTGAAGAGACGTGCAGTGTGGCCGCACTGGCACAGCGGGGCGGATCGGTGGACTGGGGGGGGCCCAGCCGCATGCAGAGGAGGTTGCTTCCCAGTAGGTGTGGAGACCGGGACGCCTTGACCCCTGAAAAACAAAATTGAGAGGGCCAGAGAGAGACGGAGCGGCGCATCGGGGCCGGGCTCGGCCCCCATTATAAACTGTATGGTCTGAATCTCCACGATCTAAGGGAACCTGGTGCAATACCCTGGGAGCACCCCGTGGGAGTCCCTGTTTGAGTGGTGTTCGCTTCGTGGGCTTAACCCCGAGATAGGCGTGCGTGGGGAAGGAGAGACAGCTGGCACTCTACACCTTTATCGGGAATCTCTGGGCGGATTGTGGCCCCCGTGGATGGCCATTAACTTCAGGTCCTCAGAAGGGGAGAGCTTTGCTGCGAGTGGACGGCTCCAGTAACGGAACGACCACAAGGGAAGGACTGAATGCACTGGGCCCAGCTGGAAGCACGTTTGCCTGGGTGAAAGAGACTTTGCTGTTGGTGTTTGGAGCTCCCAGTGGGGGGCTGTATGGTGGTGCGGGCACTATCAAGAAGGCATAAGAATCCTGGACTAAACCATTGCCTTGCCCTGCCTGGTGGTCTGGACCTCCCAGGGGAAAACCAGGGGCCCTGACGAACTAAAAGAGTCCGCTGACTGCCCTCGTGAATTTGAGGCCTGGTGGGCTGCTCCATCTAAGACCCGGAGGAGGCGGGAGAGGGGTCACATCGCGTGGACGTCGGCAATACGACGGAAGTTACAGAGGAAGAATAAGGGGGCCATGAGGTAAAAATGGTGAAAGAGAAAAATAACAGGGCAGCACAAGCAAACCAAATCTCCTATTATGCGCTCCCGCTTGACCATGGGGCGCAGACGGCGACCATGGCCATGCGTGAAGATGCGATAGCGCAGACCGACGATCGTGCCCCTTCCATAGCGGATGTGTTGTCTGCTATTCACGCCACGAGGGATGACATGATCCATAAAATTGATGCCGTCGCCATTGATGTCAACTTGCTTCGCTGCGACCTAAGAAAGGTCTCCGACCGGGTGACTACAACGGAGCACACAGTGGATTCTTTGCAAACAGAACTGCACACCCTACGAGAGACAGTGGTTGACCTCCAAAAACAAGTGGTACGCCTAGATGACCGCGCAGAAGGCGCGGAGGGAAGATCATGCAGGAATAACCTTTGATTTGTTGGCTTCCCTGAAAAAGCAGAAGGACCGGCTGCGGCTTTCTGGAGGACTGGTTGGTCGCTGCGCTGGCCCCTAAGAAGCTCTCCAAGTTTTTTACGGTGGAACGGGCACATAGGGCACTGGTCCCGCCACCGAGGGCGCTCATATCGCTCTTCCTCAATTTCCGCTATAGGGACTCCATCCTGCAGCTCACCCGCAACCGAGGCCCGCTAATGTACGAGGGGCATTAGATATCCATTTATCCAGATTACACATAGCGTGTGCAGGAGCAACGCCGATCCTTTCTGGTAGTAAAACGACGGCTGCGGGATCTCAACCTCAAGTACAGTCTCCTTTTCCCAGCGAAGCTGAGGGTTGAGAGCAATGGAAAGACTGTGTTTTTCTTTTCGGCGGCAGAGGCGAGTGATTGGCTGGATTCTAGAGGATCCCCGGGTGCTTGCCTGGTGCCCTCCACAGTGACACCCCGGAAAACAGGATTGGGCAGGCAACCCGGGGCCCAACGATGGCGTACTCCCTCACGAGACAGCAACAGAAACCGGAGCCCTGGACGCATCAGGGTCTGCCCAGACGGAACGCTACAGGCTTCGGATGTTGTGCCGGACTCGGGGGCAACATCGCCGGACCGCCCCTTGATCAGAAACCCTGGAGAGGATACGGACAGTTAGCAGTGGTGCAGGGTGGAGAATCGAGAGACACTTTGCTTGAAGCAACTGTTGCCTGCAAATATGAGACACTTGGTAAGACTGAACCAACTGGGTGGCGGTGGAGGGACATGGTGGACATTTGTTCACTGTAGTTTCTTGTACGATCTAAGCAATGCTGATGGGAGCTTGCCCTCCAGAGGCGGGTACCTGGTTGAGGAGCTGGAGGCTTGCCCTCGCACCTCACCGGCTAGCCAGCCACTACTGTTGGGCAGGGTGGGTGGGAGGTGTTAGTTGTGGGAGGGGGGGTTCTCCTTTCATAAGGAGCTTAATTTAGGGGGATCACTTCTGGGACATGGGGTGACATCTACATGCCTTCACCTTGTTATGTTGTTGTGGGGAGGGGGATCTCCCAAGGGGTGGGGGGAGTTGGGAATGTTTGGGGATGTTCTAAGGAACCCTTCCTTCACAAATGTCAGTTGATAGAATTTCCAACACTGAGTACATGATCGAGAGAAATATACACCTTATGGCGACCTCCATGAAAAAGCTGATAACGTGGAATGTCCGTGGCATTGCAGGCTTTGAAAAACGTAGGCGCATATTGGCATACCTGAAGAGGTATAAAGTAACAATAGCCTGCCTTCAGGAAACCCACATCTGGGTAGACACTATAGCGTGCTTACGGAAGAGATGGAGAGGGCAAATGTATGCCACTTCATATTCTGGGTTTGAATGGGAGGCTTTAATACGGGTGGCACCAGGGGTACCTTTCCAACATTTGCATCATGTGGTTGACACGGAAGGGAGATTTGTAATCCTAAACGGTAGACTAGACGGCACTGAAATGTGCATTATTAATGTATACGCCCCTAATGAGGATACTGCTTCCTTTTTCCTTGATCTCCTAGAAGCGGCCACACCATACCTAGGGGCACCATTGTTGCTGGCAGGGGATATAAATTGTGTCATGGACGGTACCCTGGATCGCGAACCCCCGAGGACTCACACTAAGCCTAAAATGACCAGTGCGCTAAAAGACTTGCTAGAAGGGTTGTGCCTCCGAGATGTATGGTGAGAGCGTCACCCCGCTCTCAGGCAGTTCTCAAGTTATACGCCCGCCACCGGAACTTCCAACCATCTGGATTATTGGTTTCTCTCTGTGGAACTTGGATGGACTGTGGGAGGGATTACGTACCTCCCCAGATATTTATCAGATCACTCTCCAGTCTTGATTAAGTTGGGGGGGGAAGGGGTTGAGACCAGAGATACCACTGTGGCGGCTAAATACTGAAGCTCTGACAGATCCTCCATTCGTAGCCATAGTATCTAAAGAGCTGGGCAGGTACTTCCAGGAGAACTGGGAGTCGACCTCCTGCCGCGCGACAGAGTGGGAGGCTATGAAGGTAGTCATGAGGGGTATCTGCATCAAAACATCATACGGGGTCCGGCGCCAGTTGGAGCAAGATGTGGCCACTAAAGAGGCCACCCTAAGTAGGCTAGAGTCCGAGGTTGACTCGGCCCCCCAGAGATTGAGGGAGTGGTGCACGGCCAAAGAGGCCCTTCTGACCGACCTTGACCAGTTGGAAAAACATGTCCACACAACCTATAGGCAACGATTGTATAGAGAGGGAGATAGAACAGGGGCGTTGCTGGCTCGACTTGTAAGGCAAGAAGAATCCGTGACACCAATTACGCAGATCAGATCCGATAACGGGGCGCTTGTGTACACACAGCGAGCGATTGCGCTGGTGAGCCATTTAAGCGCGGTATACACAGTACAGTCTGTCTCGAGCCTAGAAGCAATCCTTACAAGCTTAGACTTAATTGCACTTCCACGGCTTGAACCTGAAGAAACGTCGGCCTTATGTGCACCGATCACCAAAGAGGAACTGACCAGGGCTATCGATCGGCTAAAACCGGCTAAGAGTCCGGGATCTGACGGGCTGCCGGCCGAGTTTTATAGGCAGTTCGCCCCCCTGCTGATGGATAGACTTCTGGAAGTCTATAACGAGGCATTGGGAAAGGGATCCCTACCATCCTCTATGAGGACCGCACTAGTGGCCATAATTTTGAAAAAGGACAAGGATCCCAACCTGCCCAGCTCTTACAGGCCAATCTCTTTGCTCAATATTGATGTAAAACTGCTCAGCGGGATACTGGCGGACCGTCTCCTCCCCAAGATACCACAGCTTACCCATTCGAATCAAGCGGGTTTCATACCAAAGAGGAGTACGTCTCATAATCTACGCCGGCTGGCACATGTGTGGCATGTCCCGGCGACATGGGAAACTGACTGCGCTGTAGCACTGTTAGATATCAAACAAGCGTTTGATTCAGTAGAATGCCCCTATATGTGGCAGGTACTCCATCGATTTGGGTTGGGAGAGCAATATTTAAAATGGGTACAGTTGCTGTACACAGATCCCTCTGCCAGAGTTTGGGTGGGTAGAGTGGTGTTGAGACAATTTTCTCTTGAGTGGGGCACCTGTCAGGGATGCCCGCTCTCACCCCTATTATTCTCAACGGCCATGGAGCCTTTGGCGGCTCGATTGAGAGCTGTTATGGACCCTTGGGGAGTTAGGTTGGGGGAGACCAACCATATGGTCTCACTGTACGCTGACGACGAACTGGTCTATCTGACAAGCCCAGAGAGCTCCATCCCCGTGCTTATGACGGAGCTACATGACTTTGGAGAGGTCTCTGGACTTTGTATTAGCCCTGGGAAGTCCAAAGTAGTCCCTATCGGCAGACTGGCTGCGGTTCCTGAGGAGGAGCGACCACAGATTGAATTGCCATGGGCAGAGGAGGGAACACGCTATTTAGGCATCCGTTTGGCAAACACAGAAACTGGCTATCTTAAACTTAACATCGGCCGGGTGGTGGAGGGACTGCGAGGGTCAATTCGATTTCGGACGGAGTTACCATTGTCTCTCATGGGGTGCATTGCGATTGTCAAAATGATTGTTCTGCAGGGTGTACCGGCAACAAACAGAAGGCGGACTTGATGTCGCTCTTTGGCGTAAGTGCCCCTAGTCCCACTCTTTCTACCAAAGCCAGGGCAACATCCACAGATGAATATGTCACTGAGACCTGTTCTGCTGGTATGAAATCATTGACTGACTGTCCTTGAGGCCATGAAAGGTGCTAAATTAGCCTAAACTGTTCCTGCTCTTTTTTGGGAACTATGCCGATCTGAGATACAATGAGGTGCTCCATAGGCCAGTCCTCGATGGGACCCGCCATCCTACCTACCTGGATCTCTATGAGTAATTTATCCCTCACAACTTGTGGATGTTCGCTCGCTGACTTCAAGTAAGCTGCTCATCGACGCACCCTCGGGCCATCGTATTCAAATCTGAAACCTTCTGTGAAACCTTGTAGTAGTAGGCTAGTGTCATCCGTCCTGTCATATAAAGAGAGCCAATAATCCAGTCTATCTAACTTAATGGGCGTACAAGGCTTTCCCTCCAGGTCCCTGTCCACCCCTACCTCCCCGTAAGCCTGTGGCCTGTCCATGTTGCTGCCCCCCCGGAGCCCTCTGTGGCTGTCCATACCATAACCTGCTGAGTAACTGGAAGACCCGCTTGCCCCAAAGTAATTGACCAGTGTGTGCCTGCCTGCACATTTTGAACATTCATGTCGGAACTTACAAAATTACCTCATCCAGAGTCCTTTATTGTAGTCCCAACAGGCCCCACTCTGGCTACCCTGTCCTTTACCCCAAAGCCTCACCCTTCTGTGGGTGGGGCACCCTTGAAAGGACTTATAAACGATCTGTAATCTGCTACCGGTAAAGGCCGTCTTGCCAAATTTCGGCGGGCCCTTAGTGTGTTGCCATAAGTCAGTGTCCAGTTCCCCTCATTGACATCCGGGTCTACAGCCATACAGGCTCGGAATTCTTCCTCATACTGGGCCCAGGCATAGCCTCCATAATTCAACCGGGCCTTTCTGATCATATCCATGTACTTAAAGAGTGCTACTGACCTCTCCGGGAACTTTTCACAGTGCACACTTGCATATATAAGAAATGCCGCCGTCCAATTATCTATGTTCACCGGCACCTTTGGCCATTTAGACAACTCCAATTCCTCTTCCTTAGAACCTTCTTTGTACTAAATTCCCTATGGAGCAGCTCGAGCATGTTAATGCACTCCCCCTTCCAAATCCTTTCCTTAGTTGACAGCAATGGCTTAGAGGTTCCCATATAAGGCAACTTTTTGAATTTCACCTCCTTACTTTCAATAGCCTTACCCGACTCCATAGTTGTGTCCCCTTTTGGCTCCACCCACCCCTCCCAGGCCCTGGACCTATGCCCATGTCAATTACTTTGCTGGATGTTCCCGCCTGATCTGTGCTCACACCCCCTTTTTCCTTGACCTCCTGTTTAAATGTCCCCTTGTTTCCCTGTAGAGCTTTTTGTGTGCACTGTGTGGTCCTCCATTTCAACATCAGTGTCCCGCACATTAGACCTTTCCTGTGCGGGCCTCACCACTCTCCTGAGGCTCCTTTGCCTCCACCCTAATTGACACCATGCAAGTTGTGTGAAACCCACACCTCGGTATCTTACCTGGTGCCAAGGTTGGTGCCTGCTCAGGGGCCTGCCGCTTCTCCAAATTCACTGGCTGCCAGGTCCTGACCCATCCTTCTGGGTGCTGCTGCGCACGTGTGTCCTGGAAAACACTAACCCCTGACCTCTGCCAAGGCAATGCCTAGCTTGCCCTGTGATATACCCTGCTCGGGGGCTTCCCCGCTAAGGCGCTTTATGTGCTCCACAGTCTTGGTCTGAAAGCCTCATGCAAGTCCTCCCTCTGGTCCCCTTCCTCCTCCTCACTCCATTCCTGACGAGCTGCAGACACCACCAGTCATGGATGGCCAATAGGCTGCAACCCCACTCCGCTAGCTCCCCATATCTCCTTTGTGGCCCCTCTGGTGCCCTGCTCCTTGCGGGGCCCCTGTTCCCCTTGTTCACCTCACTGCTGCACACCACCTTAACCCTCAAAAACGCCCTCTCAAGCCACGTATCTATGCACCATTCAATTTTATGCAGGCCTTTGTTGTGAATCGAGCTGAGCTCCTCCTCCTGCCCCCCCTCTAACTTCTCTTCCCTCACCAACTGACTATATTCCTCCCTAACATCTACCTCTAAAGCCACCTCCCCAGCCTCCTCTCACCTGCTTGCTTGTTTTACATCCTCCTCTACTCCCCCCTCCCAGCATGCTGGCCCTGCTCGAACAAGGCTCTTGAAATGCACCCATATTCAATGCTCCCGACTTCCCCTTCCCTCGCATGAGGCCGCGCACGCATCCCCGTGGCACCGCCCACATTTTGCAACTGCGAGGCCTCGCATCTCCTGGGATCCTCTGCCTGTGTCGGGCGCTCCACATGCTGGGGCATGGCATAATCTACTTGAGGCCGGAACACACCGCCAGCTCTGCTCTTCATTGCCCCCCTATCCGGGGCGACTTTTCTTATAAGAGAACGGCCCTGCTTGCTCACCTGGCCTCCTCGCTGTTCCTGGGGCCGGCGGAGGTGAACAGGCTATCACCGCGGCCCCGACCCCAGTTAGCGGGCTTACGTGTGGGACGCACACAGCGCTGCTTGGCCCCATCAGCCAGTAAGCCCAGGCACCCGGCCTCATCCAGCAGCCTCACCAACTCCGCCACCTTTGCTTTACCCGCAATACTGGACGCCGCCATCACCATAATTTTGCCTCAAATATAGACTGCACTAACCTAAGAAACTAGCCAAAATTCAATACAAGCCCTAAACTCCTAAGCCTCAGTCAAAAACGCTACCCACCAGGCCCGGCTCCAGGAATTTTTATTTGGGTGGGCCAATGGTGCATTCGGGTGGGCCACTGCGGCAGTCGCGGCCGGCATGACGACTCGCGGGTGGAGGGAGAGGGGGCAGGGGGTTCACGCGGGGCGGGGTCACGCGGGGGGGGGTTTAATTTAATAATAATTAAAAAAAATATTTAGCTTACCTTTCCGCCGGCCGGGTCCCACGTCTTCTCGGCTCCTTCTCTCCTGCCTCCGGCAGGAACAGGATGCAGGCAGCCAGGCTCCCTCCCCAAAGCCAATCACAACGCTGCAAGCAGTGTTGTGATTGGTCGGGACGCCGCCCAGCCAGGGGCTTATGTGGAGGCCATGTTCTCCATGCAGGCTGCATTGCAGCCAATGCAGCCTGCATAGAGAAGGGCAGAGTGGGCATGACTAGTTTGGGCGGCCCCAGAGGGCCGACCAAACAGTCTTTGTGCACTCATGACCTGACTGCTAATTAAATAAACAAAAAACAGAAAGGGCATGACAGGGCCGGCTTTAGCACTAGTGCGAAAGTCTTGTTTGGCGCCCCACCAATGATCTCTTTCTCCGTAGATACCATTACTACCACCCTCCAACAGTGCCCTTCATCTCTCTGTAGCCCCTCTCTCATATGCATTTCATTTGTTGTATAGCGCTACTCATATCAGTGTAGGGTGTCACAGTACTTTACATCACGCACACATTATACAGAGATAATTAATCATACAAGTAGGTAAATCAGTCTATAGGGAATGTCACATAAGCAAATGAGGATTATAAGGTGTAGGACTCACGTCATCCATACTGGTGGGCAGTATATTTTAAGAGGGTGTGGTCTTGAGAAGCACAAACTCAGGATTTAAAGCATACCCCAATGGTTGGTGGGTTGGCTTTACTAATAAAAATGTATATCTGCCCAAGCTAACTCTTTTTAGCAACATTAGAATAATGAAAGACTGAGGAAGTTCTAACTATATCGCAACACAAAAAAATATGAAGTTCTAACTAAACCATTCAGGTTTGTATGCAGCTCTTTGATGACAGTTCATAGGTCACTGTCCTATGTTAGGATTGTAACTTCTGAACTGCAAGTAACACAAGAATCACTGTGACAAAGACAGTAACCCACTGAGCTATCCACATAAAATACAGTTTATCTGCATTTCAAAACTACCAAGAAAGGATTGCTCTCCAGCAGGATCATTAATCACCAGTTATCTGGACATTTTTATTGTTGCCTTGCATCCATGGTCATGATAATGATAAAAACGATTTAAATGAAGCATACACAAAGTATGTGCCTTGCTGGGCCTTTGCAGATTTTAAAAATAAGAACAAATAGTCACACATTTTCTTTCCTACTTGGTACATAGAACTCTGCCTCACAGTCCGATCTGATAAGCAGCTGCAGGGGTCACGTAAAGGTGAATTAGGATAAACAAACTTCTTTTCTCCAGCACAGAATAGAAAAGGAAATATCCAGGCAGCCAGTGTCAAAGAAAGAATTTGTCCCCTTCGCCATGCCCCTATTGTACCTGCACGACACAGCCCACCTTACTAAAAGGAGATGCGTGATTGGGGGTGCCTGTGAGAAAGAGCCCAGGCCCAATCACACAACTTCCAGAACAGGAAGAAATTAACGTGGCCATTTTCTATTGGCCTTCAAGCCGTCACTGCGAGGGCCAAGAGTCGGATTGGGACCAGATATAGGCCCGGGCACCCAATAAAAAGTGACCCACATTTGCGAATTGCAACCTTTTGAGAAGCATTGACTTTTAGTATGAGGGGGTAATTTTATGAGAATGTTATGGTAAAGAAAGCCTTCTATTGCTTATGTGGCCAGTGACATTGGTCAGGACTGAAAAGTCCATTATTCCACTGAAACTCACTCACTCTTTTCCTGACGCTCATCTTGAGATCCATGAATCACCCGTATCCCATGCTCCCCTTCATATCTCTGAGCCCCCTCCTGTCTATTAGGCCATTATCCATATACACCCTGATGAAGGCAACAGATGATGAGCCAAAACGTTGTGTACAAGTTGATAATTGTTGAAAAAGTGTCTGGAAAGGAGAGGGAACTACTGGATGAAATTCATATTGCTTGGTGTTTTTGTCTCCCCTTAGCAGGACTTATTCAGTAGATATGTGTGAATGAGAAGAGGTGCCTGGAATAGTATTTTACTTATTTAAATATTTTTATAGATATGCTGTGTACTAAATGGTATTTGATAGAAAAGATGATGAAAATGTAAATAGCCAGTGACTATTTAAAATTTGTATGGAATGTATTTGTTATTATAGGGCAATAAAGATGCGGTGATATCAATGATTCTCTTCCATTTAATAAGGGGGAAAGGTAGATATTTATATAGCTGAAATTGTGGGCATGAAATCATCAGTTGAGAAGTAATGATGAGAGTGTTATCAATATTGAAATACGATTTGAAGAAGAGTGACTAGATACTCTCTAGATGCAAAGACTTGCCCAATTTTAATGTAAAAAGAGCAAAGACTCTTACCATGGACAAAAAGATAGAAAAGACAAACTCTGCTCATGGCCTTTGGAATGCAAGAGAGAGATTCTCATTGTGAGTGCTCTGTGGAAGAGACAGCATGGACAAAAGGCTGGAAGTAGGCTCTCACCATTAGCTCTGTAGTAGAAGAGGCAAACCTCTAACACAAACAAAATGTGTTGTTTTATACACACACACACACACACACACACTTTATATGTGTGTAGGGGCTCAGATTTTCTTTAAGGAGCTCTTGGTCGGAGTTGTTGAATGCAGGGCTGCTCAGTTCCAAGGCAACCGACCAAAATTTGGTTTCACCTTATCCCGCTTCCTTCCACCATCCTACACTTCCTGTCTCTTTATTTCACTCTTGCAGGTTCATTTTCCTCTAGTTTCTTCCTTTGTCAGTAGTTTCCTATGACTGTGTTCCCCTCATTTTCTGCCTTTCTCTCTCTTACGCTGGTCAAAATCTCATGTTAAAATGAGTGCTTGTGCCAACCGCTACCAACGATCTGCACAAATTAAGCACTGTGTGTTGATGTTGTGATAAAAGAACAGTGATGTGTTCAGTGAGGACAAATAAAGTGAGCTACAGACATTGGTAGAACAGAGTCAAAAGGCAGAGCGTTGCTGAAAGAGGCAGAAAAGGAAAGGTGCATACAATTTGAGTTGTTACATAGTGCATTCCACTGAATTTTCTGCCATTCTGTAGCACTCTACTCAACAGGTGTTTTTAATACAATGATCCATTTTTCTCAGAAAGAGGAATAGTTGGGTTGGAACTATCCAGAATGAAGGCTGCAGGTTATATAAATGCCTACTGGAATTATGTGATTGTGTGGCTGCAGCATTTTTGCATATAGATTTGTCGCATTTGCCACATAATCCATCATCTGCCACATAATCCGCAGTTTTAACAAAAAAGTTTGTTCCCAGCTCAAACGGTTCAAAAGTTATCTAAACCGCAACTGCACGTGTGACTGCGCAGTAGAAGGCCCTTTGCAAAGCTGGACTGGTCACCTTTCTGTTGCTTATTTCTATATTTGAGTGTTAAACTGGTACTAATGATGTGCAACCAATGCCCAGACACCATTAACAAGTGTAAGATTGAGAAAATATTGAAGTAATACTATCATTAAATTTGCAGCATTACACTGCATAATTTTCCTTTTCTTGCAGTATAATTTACGCAACCCTGCTACATAACTTGGCCCTCCAATGCTGCATAATTCCAGTGGCCCTGGTTATATCAATACACCCCAGCAGGCAGCAGTTAATGACTGCGCTGTCTGAACAAATAAACTACAGGCGTAAACATTTTCAGTTTCGCTGGTTTTAATTGAAAGGGCTTTATTTTTTTTCCAAGGAAGGAGTACATGATCAAACATTTGGTCTTTCAGAAAAACCATAACCGTTTCTGTGGTGGCCCTCCTTTGACTGAGGTAATTTAAAAGCTGCACTGCGGTGGCACTAGGGCCCAGGAAACTCGCTGCTAAGGGCATCTGCTGACAAAGCCTCTAAATTAAGTGCCACATCTCAAAGAGACAGGTACGGCGGAGTTGGTTTCTGGTTAAATTCTGAGTTTGAGATGGGAGGTTGGTAGAGCATGGAGGATGCCTTGCCTGGCCAGCATGAATTGGAGTCGGGCCAGCCATCCACTGCGAGGAGGGAGGGAGCAGAACCCTGTTTATTGCCCCCATCACTTCCTGTTCCAGGGGGAGTGAAAACTCTGGTCCGCAGTAGCAGCATCTCCCGTGGTGAGGCCTCACTGTCATACCCTAAGGCAGTGGTTCCCAATCTGTGCGCCGCGGCACCCCAGTGCGCCGTCAAAGCCAGTCTGGGGCGCCACACACCAAGCACACAGTTTGGGAATGTACATGAATTTGGCTGTTAATCATGTCTTTCTAAAGCACAGAGCTCTAGTTTCACTCCCTCAGCTGAAAAACATTTCAATCCATAGTTTGCAGTTAAAATGTCAAAGCCAAGTTATTTACGATGCTCAGGCCGTAATTGCCTCCAGTTATCCCTGAAAAAATGAATTAATGCACAAATACAAGTTTCATACTAAGTTATATACACAGGCTATCTGAAGTGTTCAAAATTCATAAAGGGAGGCATGACATCTGCAGTATTCAATGAAGGTTGATGTTCGAGTTCATTGAGATTGCAGAAGAAGAAGTGAATATTTTGATGCTTATTTCTCTAAAAATAAATTAACATTTCCATAAGCGACCGAAAGCAAATGGAATTGGTTAGAAGCAGAAGTTCAAACTCAAAGGTCAGAAACTAAAGTGCAAAAACATAGGACAAAGGTCAGAACAAATGCCCATAAATAAACTAATGTCACTGATGAAACAGAACGTGGAGTCCTAAACCAAAAGAATCGAATTCCAAAAATGTGGCCAAACCAAGGTGACAGGAAAAACAGTGGTAAAGACAGTGTGTGGTGGGAGAGACCTGGGAGGGACGCATCTGGGAGCCCAGGGAGGAGCTGGCACAGCACTGATGTCATCGTCATCTTGGAGCTGAGAGAGAGGCTCAGGCAGCATGCTCCCGTCATCTCAGAGCCCAGAAAGATGCTGAGAGTGCATTATTGGGAACTAGGAGCAGCCTGCGGTGCATCAATGGGAGCCCTCAGCTCTGAGCCCTGAGCTCTCCTGGCAGGTACCAGGCCCTCCCCAGGGGCGATGCACACACAGTCAGAAGGCATGATGACACACACAGGAGGCCAGAACACATAGTCAGGAGGCAAGGACACACAGGCAGTAGGCAAAAACAGACTGAGGGCATGAGGACAGAGATAAGATGCAAGAACACACAGACAGAAGACATGAGACAGACAGCATGCATGAGAACGCAAAGTCTGGAGTTAGGAAGGAGCAGACAGGAGATGTCCACAAAACACACGCCTAAAGAGGACAGAGTGAAAAGGGAGCAAGCCAGACAAGGGTTTACCTGGGGTCATCAGACTGGAGGCAATAATGTGCAAAAACAGAAAAAACTAGACAGCAGATGCAGTCTTCTCTATCAATGCACCGAGGGTCTGAAATAACATTCCTGTATCTATCAGGGCCTCACAAACCCTGCTCAGGAATGACCTGTCCTAAAGACAAACCTCTTCAAAGAGCACTACATAACAATGCAGTGACAGTTCACTTCTCCAACAAACCAGTGTCCCTCCAATCAGTTGTTGATACTGCATGGGGCTCAGTAGTGGAGTGGATAGGATTGCATCTATGATTCTAATACCTTTATCGGCTTCATCCCAATTATTTTCAGGAAGAAAAATGGAAATACTTTGGAGGCTGGGCTTACATCCCCCACATGTCCCAAAAAAAAGTAACAGAATGGGGAGCCGCGGCCAATGCCCAACAGGTCAAGGGAGCCGCAGGTCGAAAAAGTTTGGGAACCACTGCCCTAAGGCCAGGGCGGGAGCTCCCACGCAATGCTGTGACTGCTGGGTTTGGCCCATTGTCATTCTATATGTGACAATGGGCCGCGATAATCTGTGCTGGGCTGCGCAGAGGCTGCAGCAGCCTCTTGAATTCGGATCAGGAGAGCCAGCCCGAACACTGATGGGGGGAAAAACGGCTCACATCAAGCCTCGGTCACTGGGCCTCAGGTACCGGCCGAATTCCGGGCTTGCCAATCCGACGCCCAAGGCTCATGTTTGGGTGGGCCAGGCTCATTTTTGGGTGGGCCTGGCCCACCCGGCCCACCCGCTAGAACTGGGCCTGCTACCCACAGGTCTACAAAAAACGATACCCACAGGTACCAGCCACTGTGGGTAGCGGGGGATGGGGGGAGGGGTGATCTCCCTGTGGTCGGCTGTCCCCCAAATCCCCCTTGGGACTTTGCCTCCTCGTGCTAAAGTTCCTAGATGCGTAAATCAGTTACTGTGTGAAATGTATAAATAGTGAATAATATAATCCATATTCCCCGAGTTAAGTTCCAGGTCTTTTGGCGCAGACAAGCCATTGGCTCTCGTACTCTGGCTGACGAAGTGTGTAGGCCGAAGAACAGACAAACACATTAATTGCGAATATGATTTAGCGCTGCAGTGTGGGGTCAGTCAGTTCCCGGCACACATCAGAGTCTCCTTGGGTGTCCCAAAGTGACAGCTCTTCACAAGCTTCGCTAGTCGCTTTTACTACAGTATGTTACGCACATGCCTGGTCTGTGTTTTGGTATTAATCATGACTGGAACCAAGTCTGGCCAAAATAACAAAGAAAAGTACCACGGCGCTGACACAGCATCCATGATTTAACATTTTGTTAATTAATTCAAGCTTTTACCAAGTGTTTATGTGCTAGAAGGGACCTTGTGTATTTCAAGTGTTTTTAGATCCTTAATTTTTAGCTGGGGTCCTGTTATTGGGTGTGCTAATACAATAAACCACTGGGTGGCAGTATAAGACTTGGGTTGCAGTTCTACACAAAACTGTCAGGCTGCCTGGATTGTGTTGCCAGTCCAGGGATTTCTCCTGTGGTTGCCTGGCCGTGACTTATCGGTGCAGGTTAATGGTGCATATAAGTCCTGTACTTGTAGATTCCCCAGAGTTTCACGCTCGTTGTATTTGATATATACAAGTTAGTGCTTTGAAGGTCAGTCGTGCCGTGACCTTATGAAATACACCAGCATTACATGTGTACCTGGGCAAGTAAGCAAGCACTGTGTGTGCACTTTCTCGAGGAGCCGTCCCTTTTGCTCAAGGGTAAAGCTCTTGAAAAGGGGGGTAAAGGTCGCTGGTTCGATTTTTGAGTCTGCTCTTTGCGGCTGATCTAACTACAAAAAACTTCAAAAAAGAGCGCACAGTTTACCGACCAAGTTGAGGCGGTTTGTCAGTGCCAGCGCATGCGCAAGTGCTGCGAAATTAATGGCCACGATTATAGCGGACTCTCGGCTAGTTCGCCCCTCAAGGAGCAGTTAAAGTTTAGGGATGCGGTAAAATTTTCAGTGGAGGTGGTTAAACGTGGAACACTATAATATATAAAGATGCTGCATGGAAACGGCTCACGGGTTTAAAATGATAAAAGGGAGAGACATGAAATTCAGCATTAAGTGTGTTTTGTGTGATCTGCGAGCCCAGTTGCAGTGTCTTCACCAGGGCCATTTTAAGCATTTCTGTGTCCCCTGGGTGTAGTGATCTGCTGGACACGTTCTAGTGTTCCAGCATCAGACGCGGTCGGTCGGTGCAAGTAACAGCGGTGGGGCGATGGGGCCGTGTAAGGGGGGATTTCGAGGGACGATACAGAGGGGAAATTAAATAATTAATTTTTCCTTGGCATCGTCCCTCAAAATCCCCCCTTACACGGCCCCACGGCCCCACGGCTGTTACTTGCACAGACCGCGGCTGTCCAGCATATGCCCTATGTACCGGCCACTCACTTGTGGGCCGGGCGTCACACTCACCCCACACCCATCCATCACACAGTGGCGTAGCTAGTGAGGGTGGGGGGGAGTGGGTGGTCTGCCCCAGTCGGCACTCTTTTCGGGGACAGTGGATGTGAGCAAGTCAGGTCTGTCGACTACCACAACACCCCCCCCCCCTCCACCTGAGAACAAGTCGTCCGTCAGCTGACACCCTGCTCTTACCTGCACTGGGCGGCAAACTTAGGGCCCGCCACGGGTGGCAGTAGGTTTAGCCACGCCACTGTCATCACAGGTGTCACCGGTCAGGTGACCCTGCCCATATAAGGGGTCGGACCCAAATGCCCTGGGCCAGCTCCAGTATCATACACTGTGTCTGCATGTCATTTGTATGGCTGCATGAGGGCCTAGGGCCCTAGACATTACAATGGCAATGAGTGGGTTGGCCCCGCATTTAGGAGGGCAGCAGCTCAGAAGTTCTACATGGGGGAGAGTGTAGCCTGAGCATAAGGCACCCCTGCCAGCATGCTGCACCCAGCGAGAATGATGGTGCCTGCCAGTGAATGACCCTGCAGCAGTGGCCTGCCGTGAGTCAGCGCCAGCACACTGACTAGTGGTGTCCCCTGAATCAAGGTGGGGAGAGCTGGCCTAATGTCACGCTGCCGCGACCTCAGTGAAGCAGTTGCGGACCAGGAGAAGTGTCCGCTGAGCCATCGGGTGTGAGGTGAGCCCAAGAGATAGCAGCGTGAGGCTGTGAATAAAGGTGATTAAAAAGGGATGATGTGTTGCAGCTGGCACCGTGTGTGAGGCGCCTCTACGCGGCAGACTGGGATTGCAAGAAGCGGACTCCATCCTGCACCTGCGAGGGGTGAAAAGACTGCGCCGAAGTGCCAGCAGTGAAGGGTAAAAAGAAGTGCAGCTGTCAAAGCTTCGCATCACCAGCGTCGATTACCTGTTCAGTGGAAAGGAGTCTGCAGGCTCGAGAAAGTGCTGCCAGCCGGCGGGAGACGTCCCGTCGCTTGAGCCTGAGTAGGACAGCTGGATGCGCACCCCGCCAGATGGGGAGAGAGAGCAAGCCCGCACTGACACGGAGCAATGTGGCCCATAGCTGGAAGTAAGTTGCCGGGACCTTCAAAAGTGCATGAAACGCTACCTAGTGGCCGTGTGGTGGTATCGCAACCTGCGGTTTCGATGAAGAGATTAAGGCATGGAAGCAAACGGCAAAGCGGTCCCAGGTAAGTGAGAGCCTCGCTAAGCCTCTCTCTTTTGTCCAGAAGGTCGCCTTCCCTCTCATTGAGAAGAGTCATGCCCTGCCAACAGGACAAGAGTCTGGTCCTACAGTTAGGACAGGATGCAACAGGGAGGTCCCTGTGAAGAGAAGGTCACAGCAAGAGGCCTGGTCAGGAGACAAAGGAGAAGAGAATTAGTCCCAGGAACACGACGTAACCAGGGAGGTCCATGTGAAGGGCATGTTACATTGAAATGCCTGCTCAAAAGGGAGAAAAGCGTAGCACAATGCCACGCCATGGAGAGGAGCGTGGCAAGATGTCACAATGCCACATCATGAAAAAAAGAGGAAAGAAATAGCGATGAGCAAAAGAGGGTGGCATGAGGCCACAGTACTACATCGCAAAGAAGAATATGAAAGAAGAGGAGAGAAAAGAGTGTGACAGACCCGTCACACGGAAGATCACTGACAGTCATCAGTAATTGTCATCATTGTCAAGTGTTACTAGAACCACCTAAGTAGCACCGCACATCCAGCGTGGAGCACTATGGCTGAGAAACAAATGGAGAGTAGCAAGTTGTCCCTGGCACTGTGAGAGGCTAGCCACCCAGCAACCATCTGTTATACCCAGTGAACCTGAATCCTGCTGAAGAGAGCATACTAAACCATTTGTACCATCAACCCTTGGGGTTGCACGAGAGACTTGGACATGGTCCTGTTCGGTCTTCCTCAGTGACCCCGGTCGTGGGGCCTATTAGAGGCTCCGAACAATCCACACAGGCCTGTGGCAATCCAGGGGCAAGGGCCTTAAGGGAATTCCAGTGAGAGGGGGATCCAGACAAGAGAGATGCGTCTGCAGCCGTTCCACGACGGGCACCGGGAAGCATTGAGGTCGCGAATAAAGACTGGTTATACCAAGACTATCTAGAAGATGCCTGTGCACCTGAGTCCTGATGGCAAGAGCACACAGACCCTGAGACAACCACCCTTGTGGCGGAATGAGTGACTTGAATGTGGTCCTGTTGGCGGTTCCTCAGTGATCCCTTCGTGCGGCCTGGGAGAGATACCGCACAGTCCAGACAGTCCAGTGGCAGCCCAATGAAAAGGGCCTCAAGGACGTCCTGCGTGAAGGGCTCCTGGCAAGAGAGAGAAGTCTGAAACCGCTCCACCCATGGGTACCTGGAAGCACCACGGCTTCCGAGGAAGACTCTCAACCACCGAACTGTCATCTTCTGTTTTTGAAGGTTGACCATCCATGGAAACAGGGCGTTTTAAAATATATCTCTGCAGCGGACTCCACCACTGCTCCTGATGCACCCCCAGTTTGAACTGATAAAGTAACTCCAACCCCAAGAGAGCAGGTGGGACCGTGCAACAATGTAGAGGTGAACTGGAACCCCACAGAAATGTGATCACAAGATCCAGTACTGTTCTGACTGAACAGACTAGTGTTTTGTTGTTTTATTCTTTCCCTCATTTTGGACTTGTTGCTTCTTTTCAATAAAGTTTGAGAGGGAAGTAGTGATCTGCTGGCACGTTCTAGTGTTCCAGCATATGCCCTATGTACCAGCCACTCCCTTGTGGTTTGGCTGTCACACTCACCCCACCGGTCAGGTGACCCTGCCAATAAAAGGGGCTGGGCACATGTGCCCTGGGCCAGTTCCAGTATCATGCTATGTGTCGGTGTGTCATTTGTATGGCTGCATGAGGGCCTAAGGCCCGAGACATTACACTGGCAAGACATATTTTGGGGTGCCCTGTTCAGAATAACTTGTAATTTTCTATCCATTGTCCGCTAATTCAAGACCTTGTGATGCCATATAATATAGAATTATGTGTTAAACATTAAGAAAGGAAGGTCTGAAGGAAGTGATCCGAAAAGGGCCACCTGGGGTCACTCACGACCACCTTCTCTGCCTTCCTACAAATGAAGAGTCGGTCAGACAGTAGAGAATACAAACCAAATATTTATTGAGATAACACTGCAGTGGAGCCAAGTCTGACCAGCCTCTTGGGATGGCTGTCGTGGGACTGAACCCCGTAAGCATACAATTACATTATGTACGTTTGCAAAGTCCACAAAGACCCGCCTACTATGGAAAAACACTAGCAGGTGTCGTAATACAATGGGGGTACAGAGCATAAGTTTCGATTCTGCAGCTGGGCACAGGCTATCTACTGCCCAAGGTCGTCTGGCCTATCCTCCCTACCAGACCGGTGGGAGAAAGTCTCCATCTAACAAGAAAGGTATGTACTAACGGGAATACTTGCAATTATAATAGAAAAAGCTCAACCTTGGGAAACGAAACTTACCAAGGACCGTTTCTCAAAAATAACTAAGCAGCAGTTTCGATCATCATACAAAATGGCGTCCAGATTGCAAGATGGTGTCGCGAATGCTAAAATATACAGACAGAAGGGCCTCTCAATATTAACAAACCCTCCTGTTAGCATGAGCTAACCATCTACAATCAAAAAGACAAAAAAAACATAGAGGATATAATGAAGCACATAGCTTGTTATACACATGGTATGTCGTCAACGGTGGGAGCATATTCCAAGAGAAGATGTTTCGAAGACACCCTCATCTATGCCCATAATGTCATCTATTTCTTTCTTTAACATTATTGCAGCATTAGTGTCATGAATCGATATTTTCCGCTTCGGATTCAATACAGAGATACAATATGTGCAGCACATTGCAAGACATTGAATAAGGACACAGCAAAGTATCAATATAACAATGAAATATATTGCTTTTTCTATTTGCCACCACCCTGTTCCAAAATGGGACCAACTCCAATTACCTGGTTCCATACCTTTGCCATTGTCGATAATATCCAAGATGTGCTTGGTGATATTCTTCTCCATATTTGTTATGCCCACTACACACTGATCGCCAATGACTGTGCATGCACCACCATTTTTTGCTAAAATAAAATCCACTGCATATCTAGTCTGTTCAGAATAAATTCTCATACTTTCTAATTGAATGGTGATGTCACGCAATGCTGCTACTGTGGTATTTGACAATATATGCAATTTACAGCCGAAATATTCCCGTGCCTTTTCAGTCCTACTTCTAGCCATTCCCCCTAATGTGAAAATGGCAGACAGGATATAACCAAAAGTAATACCATTATTATAACTGTTTATCTCAATATTTGTCACTCCTTCGCAAAATTCCTTTGTAAGTGTTCTCTTTACCCATTTTATTTGTCTGTGAGCATATTTGCAAGGGACCCCCAGGGGCAGCACCATTCCAAGAGCTACATCATTGGTGCCATTATGAACATTTGAGTACGTTCCATTTGTTAGAAAGAAAAACCCGGGATGGGCTTATATTGGCCTATCATAATTCACAGCTGAATAACGAGAATTACCTGTAATGGTATCAGAACCTTTCGAACCTTTCAAATGGAATGTCTGTTTGGATATGATCACTCCTGAACAATTTATATACAAAATAGTATCAGTACTATTTATGATGGGGGCAACAAGCAGGGTAATAGCCAGCTTTTCGGGGAACCGTCACTTCTTTATAATGCCAACCCACCAACATAATGTTTTGCTCTTCCAGATAGAAGTTATCACAGTATGTATTATTGTCACAACCGGGGTACCCTGCCCCTGTGGGTTGACCATGGTACAAGCATGGTCCTGGGTAGCCAAAACCAAACTCCCCTTTTACCTCAACAAAATTTGTCGGCTTCGAATATGTATAATTTATCAAAGACGGAGGGTAAGCGGTCCATATTGTCAGACCCCCATATCATTTAGCGGCATGTGTCTGTACTGCACTGAGCAAGAATTCACTTAAAGGACAAGGTGACCGGTCGGAAGGTCAATCCTGGAATCAACTTTGGCACAAAAGGACTTCTAAGATGGCCGCCGATCTCCAATCGACTCTGCGGTCTAGTTGTTGTCGCTAAAGCCCTTGGAACCTTGGTGAGCGGGCGCTGCCTGAAAACTGCGCACTTCACTGAGGTTTTTCCCGGTATCGGAGTTGACTAAAAGGGCTCCGTTACTTCACAGTTATTTTCCCTCAAGTTTCCATAGTAGCGCGCTCCCGTAAATTCAGTCTCCCTTAATCCCATAGTTTGCCTTAAAGAACCGGCGGTTACAGAGTTGAGCAGCGTGTTCCGGACATCGTCATTTGGAGGTTTCTTACCGGATTCCAGTCAGTCTGACTAATCCTCGAGGCTTCATCATCTCTCCGTTTTCAGCAGGGAGCACTGAAGACGCGTTGACAGAACCTCGTCGATTCAGCTAAGTGATAATAGAAAAGCGTATTAGAGAATGGCAATGTGAAAAGACTGAGTATATGATAGAGAATATTATCGAACTGGTGAAAGTACAGTATATACTTACCTAATTAAAGGACATTGAGAAAAAACCTATGAAGAGATAAAAAGCGGAAAGAGTTAACAGAGAAGACAGTTAATTACAATACTGCTACATAAGGTTACAGAAAAGAGTCATTAAATTCAAGTTAGCGCTCAGGAAGGTTCAGGTAGGTTATATTCCTAAGACTAAGTATAAGTACATTCATAGGTTGAGCTAAGGGTATATTTAAAAAGGTATATTTGTGCTTAACCCTTACAGAGCATTCAGCCTGAATATAATCTAGGAAAGAACCAGTGTTCAGATAATAAAATATAGGCAAAAGAAAGAAGAGAGGCTCAGTGTCCAGGCCAATTAGGTAGGTAGTGACTGCAAGTTTAATAAGAGCAGAGTAGAACAGCGGTAGGGTTGGTAATTAATAAATTGTGTGTGTGTTTAGTTTCCATAGATAATCCTCGACATCAGTTGCTGGAAGCAGAGCCAGAATTAAAGGAAGAATTTGGAAGCTAGAATTCCTGGACAGTCTCTTCTTGTTTATTATTTTCTCCAATTCCCCCTTCCCCCTTGGGAGTTCATTGGAGATAAGATTTAATATCCTCTACGGAGAGCACTTGAAGGGGAGTTGGGAAGAGAGCAGCTTCTGTTCCTGTGCAAGTCAATGAAGGAGGAGCATCACCCTTGACCCATATCCAAATCTCTTATGAGTATCTAGAAAGACATTATTAGAAAGCATTCTTTTCTGTCTTGGTGTGAAAAAGATATCATCAGAAGTAGGCAAATTACTTGCGTTCTCTAACGCCCAAAGAACTCCATAAGGAATAATCATCAGCAGAATAGCAAAAAGAAGGAATAGCACTCTCCGCTGCTTAACCCATGATGATCGGGGCAAAACAACAAAACCCAATGGCTGTTCCTCATCAATCATTGGCCTGCCAAAAAGATGCATGATCGCAGAATGAAAAGGTACTATTAATATGACCTTAATGAAACAAAGCAAACCATCTTCTTTCCAGCGTCCGTTTTTCTTCTCCTGTGAGCCTCGCTGGTAGGCTCCTATTGTTCATCCACGGTGGTGCTATTGAGCACTTTTTCGTTGGAGCTGCACAATTGCAGCCCTTGACGAGGAAAATCCACTTCTTTCAGGATAGGGTACCCTCTCTCCTGGGAAAGCACCCTAAACTTATCCTGTCCAGTGTCTCGAACAATGCACCAATCTCTCTAACCCTGCTCTATTGTCCCTAATCTTCATCCATGAAGTCCATCCCTACTAATCTGACTTTTCCTTTGGTGCACTGTTCCTTCGTCGAGGACGTAAATTATACTTAATAACTCCAGGAACAGAGGGATCAAGAAACAAACATTCACTTTCAGCGGTATGAACTGGTTCGGATTCAAACACAGACGGGCTAGCTGACTGAAGCTCTTGGCTGGCCTTAACCTCAGGTGGCACTGCCTCATTCAGAACGGCATCATTCTCCTCCTCAGAAGGTGCCCACGTTATTCTGGCATCGGAGAAAGGGATGAAGCGAGGAACCTTTTCCGTCTCAGAGTCCCCAATGCCGTCTATTCTCCACTGGTCATACGGCAGGGGAGTGGTACCTTTTTAGTATGGGAAGAGTGTATCCAATTCTTCCGACCGTCTACCTTAACTGCAGTGCGAGTGGCGAGGAGCACTTGATAAGGCCCCTTCCAACGGGGCTCCAAGCTGCTTTTCCGCTGGAAATGCCGAACCAGCACGAAATCACCAGGCCGAAGGTCTTGGCCGGGTCCCTCTGTAGCGGATGGCAAGGCCTCTTGAATCTGCTGATGAATAGAACGCAAATTTTTAGTAAGGTCATACAAATAATCTATCAACAAGGGGTGCTCTATCTCGGAAAAGTCCCCAGACATTTGCGGGCCTACCAAAGACAATCTCATAGGGGGACAACCCTGTTCTAGTATAAGCTGTAACTCTCGTTGATAACAAAGCCAATGGTAAAGCATCTGGCGACTTCAACCCTGTACTCTCCTGAATTTTAGCCATTTTTAGTTTGAGAGTACCATTGTACTTCTCAACTAAACCTGCTGACTGGGAGTGATTCGCAGCATGAAACTTTTTGCTTTTCTTAATGTGCAGGCCATCGCACACTAACTGGATGACTTTTGAATTAAAATGACTGCCGTTGTCACTCCAAATCAAACAGGGCAAACCAAAGCGAGGGAAAAACTCCTTCAAAAGAGCTTTCGCCGTCGCTAGAGCTGTATCCTCCCTAGTAGGATAAGCCTCAACCCATTTACTGAATGCACAAACCACCACCAACACATACTTCAGATTGTTCACCCGTTCCATCTCAATGAAGTCCATTTGCAGGACTTCGAAAGGGAAAGAAGGGGGTGCAAAATTACCTGTAGGCATAGGGGTCCCCTTCCCTGGGTTGTACAGCATGCACACCATGCAATGCTTAACCAAATGGGCAGCCGTCTTTGGAATATTATCATTCTGCCACACCGGGTCAAGCAACTTGCAGATACCCCTAGCACTAATGTGCGCTAGTCCATGAGCCATAGTAACTACAAGGAGAACATATGCATCTGGCAACATCCATCTCGGTTTCCCTGACTTATCTATCCAACACCCATCTTCTAATTGCGCTGTACCTTCTTGCCATATTGCTAATTCCTCAACCGTCGCCTCACTCTGGATTTCTTTCACACTATCTAGTGTGTCCTCAAACATCGTGACCTCCGGCACCCATCTAGCAGGACCTGCTACAAACATCTTTTTCATCTTAGATTGGGCCGTCTCTTTAGCTGTTTGATCCGCAAAAGCATTCCCCCTCCCCGCATCGTCAGTAATTGCTTTATGAGCGCTGCAGTTCACTATTGCCAGTTTCTTGGGCAGGGTCAATGCCGACAAAAGTCTATTTATCAGAGGGCTGTGCTGAATCTTGGAACCATGGGAGGTAAGGAATCCCCTCTCCGCCCAGAGCCGCCCAAAATTATGAGCGACTCCAAAGGCATACTGACTGTAGGTGTAAATATTCACCGCCAGTCCCTGACTTATCTCACAAGCCCGAATTAGAGCTACTAGCTCTGCAGCTTGGACTGACTGATGGGGAACTCGTGATGTCTCAACTATTGTGTGCAGTGTTGTGACCACATAAGCAGCAGTTGTTGTGCCATCTGGTAATTTAAAACAAGAGCCATCGACATATAGTTCCCCTTGGGGGTCAGATAAGGGAACATCAGTCAAGTCTACCCATCCCTTCGTCTCCTCCTCGGTACGAAACATACAATCATGTATGTCTATCTCCTCACTCTCCGAAGGGAGTGGTACTAACGTGGCAGGATTTAGAGTGGCACATCGTTTGATCGTAATATGTGGTGCAAAAAGAATTAGCTCATAGCCAGTCAGACGTGCACTAGTAAGGTGCTGTGTCTTTGTTCTGTTCAAAAGCGTATCCACAGCATGAGGTACCATAACTGTGAGATCAGTGTCAAGAACAAGCCCTGCCGATTGTCGAATAGAGACGGCCTCTGCCGCGGTCGCTCTTAACCCCTTCGCTGCTTCTGTCGGCCAACGGCCGTCGCGAGCACTACCTCCGTAGTGCTGCGCACGTCCGTTGGCCGACGCGGCCCCGCCCACTCAATGGAACGCCCCGCACCGCGGCGGAATTGCCGCCGCGGTAAACGGGTTAAACAGCTCGGGAGGGCTTTCGCGACGGGGTCAAGAACAGCAGAAAAATACGCACACGGCCTCTGCTTACCTCCAAAGGCCTGTGTTAAGACAGAAAGCGCACAACCGGCCGGCTCGTGTACATACAACACGAACGGCTTGTTGTAATTGGGCGTGCCAAGCACAGGAGCTGAACAAAGCGCAACCTTCAATTGCGCAAAAGCTTTTTGACATTCAGGCGTCCAAGGCAAAGGCTCATGCACATCTTTAGTTGTTAGGAAAAGTAGAGGCTTTGTTAATAAAGCAAAATTGGGTATCCAATGACGACAATAGGAGGTGATACCAATAAAGGCTCGCACATCCCTTTGGGTCCTTGGAACAGGCATGTTAATCACAGCATCAATACGCTCAGGAGTTAGTTTCCGACTTCTCCTTCGACAGTAGGTGACCTAAATAGGTGACCTCCTGTCGACAATATTGGAATTTGGAAAGGGACACTTTATGTCCATGTTGAGCCAAATGCAGGAACAATTTGACTGTAGCTGCTTTACATCCTTCTTCAGTATCGGACGCAATGAAAAGATCGTCCACATACTGTAGCAATACAGAACCTGGAGGAAGGGTAAGTGAGTCCATTTGACTCTTCAGAGCCTGACTATATATACTAGGACTCTCAGTATAGCCCTGAGGAACCCGACAAAATCTAAAACTACGACCTGCTAGGGAGAACCCGAACAGGTGCCTGCTATTTGAATGAACAGGGATGCTAAAGAAAGCATTTTTCAAATCAATGACAGAAAAGAATTTGGCCGAAGAAGGAATCCTAGTCAAAAGAGCAGTAATGTCAGGGACCACAGTGAACTGAGGGACTACTATTTTGTTAATCTCGCGCAAATCAATCACAAAACGATAGACATCAGCAACACCATCAGGAGAACCTGGAGGCGGTCTCTTAAGAACAGGAAGGATGGGGCTATTGCACACATTTGCCGCTGTCTCCTCAACAACCCCCGACTGAATCAAATCTTGTATGATATGTAACAACGCCTGTTCTCCTGCATGCGAAATCTTATACTGAGGGATACGAGGAGATATCCCATTTTCTTTAACCTGAATAGAAATTGAAGGTATTTGCAAAAGTCCCACATCTGTATCACTTGTAGCCCACAGTGTAGATGGGACATCTTTAAACTCAACCGGGAGGGGGGCATCTTTAGACAAGCATTGTATAGTACTAACCACACTCGGACCCATTGTCAAATGGACACCATCCGGGGAACAGTAAATAGTAGCATGTAGCTTTTTTAACAGATCTAATCCCAACAGGTTCTCTCCACAATTTGATGTTAGTAAAAACGGCGAATCGACGGTAAAGGGACCTATAGTCAAGGCAAGGGGTTTAGAGATGGGGCTTACTACCGGCACACCAGAAAAACCAACCAAAACATTATTATGGCCAGACAGGGCTGCCCCAGGGACCAGTGACCTCGCAACAGAACTATTCATTGCTCCTATATCCACTAAAAATTTCTTCTCCGAGGCCTGCAAATCCACACTAATATAAGGTCCATGCTGATCTACAGGTATCGGAACTGGCCCCTTACCCTGTCCTTGGCTATCCTAGCTGTTAGACATCCCCGTCACCTCATCCAAATCGTAATCATCATGATAATACTGTCAGCTTTGAACGTCATCAAAATACTACTGATCAGTACGGCCCGATGATGTTCTAGTAGTATGATCCCCATCCTGACTGGCTGTTCCCTGTCCTCGCCCTCTCTCTCCCCGTCCTCTAGGAGCTGCAACCTTTTTCAGCAAAACCGGGCACTCGCTGCGCCAGTGCCCCTCCTCCTTGCAATACGCACATTGATTTGGACCCACAGGCACAGCGCTCCGGCTCGTACGAGGAAGCTGCCTAGCCGGTCCAAGGCCTCGACCCCCTTCCTTGCCCCCTGGTTGCCTGCTGCATCAGTACCTTAGTCTTCAACTCCTTTGTTTTCTTTTCCACCCTCTCTTTCTCCTCATTCTCTCTATGTTCATAATACTGAGCCATACTCGGGATCACCGAAGGGGTAGAAGTAGTCCACGTGCTCTCGGCAGCCTGCAACCATGTTGCAATCTCTGGTAACAAGTTTGTGACAAATCTATTAACAAATAATCTGATACCCCCTTCCAAGGACAAATCCTGGCCACTAAAATCTAAAAACACACCTTAAAACCGAGTAAAAAAATCAGACACACTCTCATCTTTCTTCTGACGACATGCGGATAGCTTATCCCAATCCACCTTCCGGGGTGGAATAAGAGAGTGCATATAAGTAATGATGAGATCTGGCAAAGCCATGATCTCAGACTTAGGCTTTTCACCAGGCTTCCTCTCCTTATCCCACGCCTTAATCTCATCCCATGTACCACCCAATTCTAAGGCATGGTTCTGAGTATGCACCTGTCTCCAGTCATCCACTGGTACCAATAAACCAAAAAACTTTTCAATATTTGCCAACATCATTACCGTCGATGCAGCAGCCTCTGTCAATTCCTTATAGTAAGACTCAGGCAACTGAGCCTTAATTGCGAGGACTTCACTCCTCTTCCATGGAGTATAAACCCATTGTTCTTGAAAACGGGCCTCTACTCGTTGTCTAGTCACGTGATCATGTTGATCAGGTAACTCTGGTATTTCCGGGTGAAAAATGGGGTGCACTTCCCTCATCGGGAACTGAGATATTGTCGTCGGGGATTTGTGATGCAGTCTACCGCGATACCCAATCAGTGTGGTAACACTAGCAAAAACCTCATTGGGAGCCATGCTCGTGGCATATACTTGGTCCCTAATATAGTAAACAGCCTGAGGTGCAAAACCTTTAAAACACTGTTCCCATAGTCCAATCAAAGTGGCCGACATATGTTTAAGGGCATGCTGCTGAACAAATGGCTCATAATCCTTTAACACACTCCAAACCTCCTGAACACCATAGATAGGACTACGGGCCCACTGGGCAGCCTGATTGGCCACCATATTTTTCTCCATATCTCCCACATCCGACCGAATCAACACCCGTCCCAATCGCTCCTTTGCAACTGCCCCAGCTCCATCATCCTGACCATGCACCGGTGTCTCGACATCTAACAAAAGGGTAAGAGTAAGAACAGGGGCCAAGATACTGGTCAGGGAGGGGGGCATCAAGGTCAACATCGGCTGAGTAGTGGGTGTCTGTGAAGGAGAAAGTGACATCGTAACAACAGGGGTGGCAGGAGGACCAGCAGTCGCAGTGACTGTGGGGGACGGAGCCACAGAAGAAGTTGGTGATGCCGGAACCAAAGCACTTCGATCAATACCAGATACAACGGGAACAGGGGGTGCAGAGGCAGATGACAAGGGCTGTGGAACAACAGGGTATATTCTATTCGGGGCATAAGGGGGAGGTGGTCTGTCTTCCAACAGCTCTTCCATAAAAGTGTCTGCTTCCTCTCTAGTAACGTAAGACTTATCACATTGCAATCGAAACCTCCTATCTGCACATTCTATACGCTTCTCCACCTTCTTCTTATCATGTGCCACCGCTTTCTGAGTCGGTGTCTGTGTTCTCTCCCTTCGTGCCTCCCTTTCCGCTCTCAGCCGTCTTTGTTTAGCTTCCTTCCGCCACACCTGAAGATAATTAAACATCGACTGCCTGCTACGTTTAGCAAACAACTTTTCTTCCAAATAATTCAACTTCTGCTCATCAAAGGTGCCCGTGGACGGCCACTGCAATTCAGCATTGTCCCTGGTATATTTGTGCCATAATGTACTAAGTATAATAGGGCCAAGACCGTATTTGATATACATGCCATAATTTGGAGTACCTTCCGCAGGTGCGGGCTGTCGTTCCTCCAATCGAGCATCAGCAGAACAACAACGACACCTCACACAACACAACTTACTCCAACAAGGCATTCTGTCACACAAAGAAACACATTCACCACACAATCACACTAAAATATACTCATAGCTTTACCAAAAATAAAGAAACCGTTTCCGCGGGCTTTATCAATCAGAAATTAACAAAATGGTACCATATTTAAAAAAAAAAGAATCTTCAAAATCAAATACAAGCGCTTGTCAAAAACTGATTCTTAATCCAACCAAAATATCCATTAAACAAACGTCATGACAACAAAGAACCAAACAAGCTCACCTGGTGCACAGAGGTCAAACAAATTTATTCTCCACTGCCGACTCTTCGGACCAAATGGTCAAATCCAAGGGTTTCGCCATTCAGGACCCCAGCCAGGACGACCACTGGCCGAGGCACCGCCCGATCAGACAGGCGGGGCAGCTGCAAGAACCACGCTCGATCGTGTGGGGTACCCCGATCCGCCCATTCGACCGGATGCGACCCCAACCTCCACACCCAGTCGCGGGCTGGGATGGGTCACCTGGTGGAGTCCCTGTTTGGGCGCCAACTGAAGGAAGTGACCCGAAAAGGGCCACCCGGGTCACTCACGACCACCTTCTCTGCCTTCCTACAAATGAAGAGTCGGTCAGAAAGTAGAGAATACAAACCAAATATTTATTGAGATTACACTGCAATGGAGCCAAGTCTGACCAGCCTCTTGGGATGGCTGTCGAGGGACTGAATCCCATAAGCATACAATTACATTATGCACGTTTGCAAAGTTCACAAAGACCCGCCTACTATGGAAAAACACTAGCAGGTGTCGTAATACAATGGGGGTACAGAGCATAAGTTTCGATTCTGCAGCTGGGCACAGGCTATCTACTGCCCAAGGTCGTCTGGCCTATCTTCCCTACCAGACGGGTGGGAGAAAGGCTCCATCTAACAAGAAAGGTATGTACTAATGAGAATACTTGCAATTATAATAGAAAAAGCTCAACCTTGGGAAACGAAACTTACCAAGGACCGTTTCTCGAAAATAGCTAAGCAGCAGTTTCGATCATCATACAAAATGGCGTCCATATTGCAAGATGGTGTCGCGAATGCTAAAATAGACAGAATGGCCTCTCAATATTAACAGGTCACACAAAATATCTGAAGGTTCAAGGTGCTTGGCATTCACCAGCCAAATAGTAAGGAGAAAACCTTGAACAAGCATTGATAAAACTATTTCTTTTTGCTTTTATATCAAGATTGTGGAATTCAGTGGCTAGCCAAGCCTGTCCCTCCACTTGTTGGGAAAACACTGAGCGATTTGTTGGATGTTTAGTGGTCCACTGCACATTATTAATAAAAATACAAATGTGTTTAACTCTTGAAATAGTAGCTTTAAATGTTGGATATTCATAATGACAAATAAATGCCCATTCACACTTGACATTCTTGCGGAAACAGTGAAAATCAAGGCACTGCTCAAAGGATTTTCACCATCCGAGCAGCTGAAATCTCATATGTCAATTTTCTCCTTAATTCTCTTCCTCTTCCTGTCTCCCTGCTATGTGTATACTTCTTTAGGTAGAAAGTGACCTCTGACTCATTCGAGTAAGCGAAGTGACAGAGGTTTGGAGACAGGAGAATGACAAAGAGGTGAAGAGAATGGAATAGTGAAAAGAGTGAAGTAAAGGGAGAAGGTAGGTAGTAATTGAGATGAGGTAGAGAGATAGGTGAGGTAGGGAGAGATGTAGGGTAAAGAGAGAAAAGTGAGGTAACTGGAAAGAAAGCTACAGAGAGATAAATATAAGAGGAGGCCAGTGAAGGGAGCCACAGAGAGATCAGTAAAGTTTCAGAGTGTGGTGGAGAGAACTAGAGTCAAGGGAAAGGAAATGTAGAAAGAAGGAGAGTGGGTGGGTGCACTGAGGGGTGAGTTAGAGAGAGAAGTGAGGTAAAAAAGGTCAGTAATTGCGAGGTAAAGGTAGACAGGTAGAAAGGTGAGGTAGTAGAAAAGTATAGAAAAGCAAGGTATAGACTGTGGTGCATCGGAATTCGGGGCAAACATACAAGATGTATAGAAAGGCACATGAAGAGAGTCATGAGCCAGAGAGAAAGGCAGTGAACGGAAAAAATTGAGAAGAGGTGCAGGGAGAAAAGAGATGGAGTAGATGGCAATGGCAAAGTGGGCGATTGTCTATGATCACACCTTCCACGGTGCCACCTGGTATGTGGATTGGTATAGTCACAAGAAGCTTTCTCCTTCATTCTTTATCTTTCTTCCCTCTCTTTCTCACGCTTTCTCTCTCTCCTGTCTTTATCTCGTCCTCTGCCTTCCTCTGCCTCTCTACTTATCCCTAACTCACCACTTTCTATCTGTCTCTCTTTCTGTACCTCACCCATTGCACTGTTATCGCTCTGTTGTCTTTCTATACATTGCTCACCTTCTTTACCTCTCTACTTCTGTCTATCATGCTGTAACTTCACCTCCTGTTGTCTTCCACGCCTCTCTCTCATCCTCTCGCTCTCCTTCTAGCTCACCTTTCTCTATGTCATTTCTCTATACCTCTATATTGCTGTAGCTCATATCTTGCTACCTCACAAATCAGAAAATCCCCATCCTTCTTTCTACCTATCCCCCTTCTCTATGCCACAACTCTCTTAAACTTTCCACTGATGAGGGCTTGAATTAGCTGAAAATGAGTGATAAATGTAATGTCATTCCGAACAGGGGGCCCCAAAATATGGCTTGCCTGTGACACTGGAAACAGGCAAAGTAGAGAAAGGGGTGAGGCGATCTAGAGGTGGAAGGAGAGATAGTTGTGAGATGAAGAGCGAGTGTTGAGATAGGCAGTGGTAGGGACAGGGAGGTTTGGTAGAGAGATGTGTACAAAGAAAGAATTATAGAGAGCAGAGGTAAAGCGAGTGAGCTGAAATAGAGGAGTAGGTAAAGAGGGAGACAGAGACGGTGAAGCAGGGAGAATTGTGAGGTAGAGCGGTAAAGACAGAGAGGTTATGTAGCGAGAAATATAAGGTAAAGAGAGATAAAGGGAAAGGTTTTCAGCTGAGATAGAGACATAGTTGCAGGGAGAACTAAGAGAAAGGTGGTAATGGCAGAAAAAAACCAAGATAAATAGAGGTAAAAAGAAAAGAGTAAGATGGTGAAAGAGTAGAGAAAGAGGGAAAAGGGAGAGGGGAAGTGGGGAGGCAAAGTGAGGTAGTAAACTAATTGTCAGTAAATTGAAAGGTTAGGTAGATACAGAGAGAGGTGGGGTGTTGAGAGATGGGGTAATGTAAGAGATGTGAGGTAGAGAGACAAACAAGGTGGTTGTGAGGTGACCAAGGATTGGTCAAGCATGTAGTCTAAACTCTTTCATGACCCAATGTCAGGCACTGTGACAAACTCACACTGCCGTCAGCCTCAACTCCAGAGCTCTCACTCATCCCCCCTCATAAACTCCCACCCACAATCAGAATCTCCCCAGACGGCTAGAGGTGACCCAGTTTACAGTGTGAATTACGTAAGAGTCCTCTGTTGCATGAAAAAACACTACATAAACACAACATGTAGAAAATGTATATACTTTTAGGGAATACATGATGAAGTTAAACATGTGAAATGAAAACAGGCATTAAATTGCTGCTTTGATTACCTTAATTGTTTTACAGTCATTAATGAAAACAAAATTGGATGCACTCCAAATGTTATGTACTGGTTATTACATTGATTGTATATGGAAAAAGCAAAGTAAGAATATACAAAAATGTACTTCAATACCAATAAATACTTTGCACAGTATAGTATTCTTTCTTAACAGTGATGAATAAATGGATTTCTTGATCAGCGTTTCCTGAATCTCAGTTGTAGGATCTTCGAAACAGCCTACATGTGTTTCAAAACACATTTTAAAGACTGTAATACAGTCACTATACCATTGTGTTAAAAAGCAGCATAATAAAAGAAACATATTTAGATGAACCATATACAAAACATGGGAAAGTGTGGGCACCACAAATGGCACACAAAGAAACCAGTGCACATTGTTATTGAAATATTTATTTGGATTGATAGAAACCTCAGTAGAATTGTCCAAATGATATAAGACAATGTGTCTCAATGATATGACCACACCATTGAGAAACACTGCTTATCTGTTGGGGGAGGTTATATATATCTTTTTAGGAGAATCCGAGGAATAAAATAATGTCTAGCAAGTTAACTAGGTGAGAAAGTGAGGTGAGCTCAACTTTTATATACTGGAAACTGACAGCAGATACTTGTGATCAGTGTGAATAGAAAGAGTCCCATTGTTATAGTGGTCCAGCAGTTTAATTGGCAATCCTCCATCGTAGTCCGAGAGTATTTATAAAAATAAATCTCAAGAAATTGGTAACACCAATAATGCCTACTTCAGTTGGAAAGGGAGTGGTGAGAACAAACAAATAAGTTAGGTGGTGAGAAACCATCGGCCATAGTGGAACGCAATACAAGGGACCAAATGGGGCATTCGTTCTCACACACAAATGACAGCGTGAGAAAAAAGGAAGGAGCCAATAATGGCCAGGGCAAGAAAATCACACATTAAGTATGAAGATTGGACAAGAAGTCAGAAAGTTGAAGAACGTGACAATAGTGGCCACCATATTAGAAAGGTACAGAGAGTAGCATTAATTACAGTGATTGGTGAAGAAAACTCAAGAAATATTGTTAAGCAGTGAAGCAAAACCTAGATATAAGAGAAATATATAGAAGGGTTAGGGGTCCGCAAATGTAATCTGTCAATAGTATCATGTATGGGTAGAATTAGATAGTAAATTAAATATAATAAGCTGAGCAGTGGAAATGCTATGTTGGTTCCAAATTAATTCTAGAAGGTGCAAAGGCTTAATTTGTGAAACTATAATTGCCATTGAATAAATATCATAATAAAACAGAACACATGTATACTGTGGAGCAAATAAGACAACTGATGTTCAATGTACAAGTCTGATGTTTACAAATTTCTTTGTTAAGAAAAGTTGCATCAGACCATTTAAAATACTCAACATGACTATGAAATGTCTAGTCTCGACAAGGTAACCACCAATTTTTGTGCCGAATAGTCTCCGGTTTAGTGGTTTAGACTGCTCTAAATAATCATTAACTAATTTCAACTCTATATAAAACCATAAAGTTGAGATCAATGGTAGAGCACATATGGCTGCAAAAAAGAAAGTTTTGATGATCAAAACGCAATACGTAAAAGGATGCGATTCAAAATAGGATAACAATTATTGGAACACAATTTTAGTTGGCGTATATATCATCATCATCATATTTAAGTGCATATGCAGTATGTAACTGCAATGAAAAACTTGTAATGGAAATATACTTTTATCGATCATATACATTATTGCATGCAAAGGCAAAATATGTGTCCTCTCAATCAATCGGAAAATAATGCATTTCTCTGTCTTGGTTGGTCCCTTTGTCAATCACTCTTAATCGTGAGATCCATTGATCCTCCGCCCTATGCAATGTGAGAGATCTGTCACAACCTCTGACATTTGGTTTAACACTAGATAAGCCATGAAATTTTACATCAATGTTATCCTATGCTGCCTGTGCGAGATTCTATTGTCTGGCAAATAAATAGCTCTCATTGTTGCTGTGAATACACCAAATATGTTCCTAAATGCTTTCTTTCAGGGCTCGAACAATACTGTCCACATATATTTCAGCACAATGGCAAATTATGACATAGGTTGCATATTTAGCATTACAGTTGAAGTCAAGAATTTCATATTTGATGTTGCCATTGTAGCAAAAGTGTGTGGTTTTGTCCAATGCCATAATGGAGCAGGTACAATGTCCTCATTTAAAGAACCCCTTAGGAAAGGTGGTATCTTGGTGCGACCAGAAATCTTAATCATCTAAAGTCTTGACCCTACTGTGCGTCATTAAGGGTTTTTGCTTCCAAGAGGGGGATCTATTATTAAAAAATGCCAGTGTTTATGCAGCATCTTGCAGATATTACCACTGTCAGTGCTATAAGGCGTATTGAGTGCCAACCTGTTGTTCTGGTTAGATTTTTATCTTCTTTGGTCTTGTAAGTAGCAAAGTGGATCTTGGTGTTTTTTCGATTTGGTCTTTGGCTGCATGTAGTATGCTTCTAGAGTAATCCGTGATTAGGAAACAATTTTTCAAAGCTGGATGTTCAAGTTTGAATAATGTAGCTTCAGTACAGTTTCTTTTTAAATGTATTGTTTCCTCTTATGGTATCAAGGAAATTTGGGGTGACAACTATCCACGTGCAGAAAGGGGTTGGACGCCGTAGGTTTGATGTACAGTTTGGAAGCAAATCTGTCCTGTCTAATGTCAATTGTAACACCCAGGAATTCAATTGCTTATTTACTGTGTTGTAGAGTTAGTTTTATATTGAATTTGTTATTTTTGCAATATTAGGAACATTCCTTTAATGCAGTACGTTCAGTAGTCCAAATCATAAAAATGCCATGTATATAGCACCCCAATAGAAGATGTGTTCGGTATAAGTGGCAGGCCAGTTGTGTCAGATATAGGGCTCCTCAAATCAGCCCATAAATAGATTTGCGTACAAGGGTGAAAACTTTGAGCCCATAGCGATCCTTGGTTTTTGGCGATACCATAGAATTGTTTTTTTTTGTGTTTTTTTTTTGTCCTTATCTCACCATTAAGCGTCTGCAATTCTTAAAAGAAGCCGTCCTTCCGATCTTTGCGCCCCATGGCTGCTGCATTCGCTTCAGGCCATACCAGGCCAGCCCCTTTGTTCGAAGATTGGTATAATCATAGGACCGGGGGAAACTATACCAGTCTCAACTCTCTTCCCCAGGATAAAAGAGCCTGCCAGATGTTTGTGCCATACTCACTTACTCCCCCCTGATCCAAACGTGCCATAGCAAGCACAGCTTCATTCGAGGAGAATGGGAGACTGAGCATATTCTGCAAGAGATACATCCTAAGAGAAAGGAAGTTTCGATATGGTATAAGAGGCTCCTGGAGGCTGAAGATGTGGAATATCCCCCACAGCATGAAGTCTGGAATCAGTCCCCCCTTGACTCCGACATTGAAGATCTGTATGACTCGTCATTGAAACTTCTCTATAAGTATGTCAAGCCGGCCAGTTTAAAAAAGAACCACTTTTTTGTTGTAAATAGGCTCTATAATACACCGGCGAAGATAGCTAAGTTTGCCCCACTATCCTCCCCCAAATGTCCAAGATGCGACCTCCTTAAGGCTGATGATATTCATATTTTTTATGATTGTCTTGAACTTAGAGCTTTCTGGAGGGGGTGTGGAGGACGTTTTATGTGGCATCTTTAAAGTTAATTTCAAGGTTAATGGCACTCTAGTTATATTTGGGGATGATGGTGTGTCTAGCAAGGTCCTACAGCCGCTACATAGAGGCCTATTGTTATATTTGGTTCTTATCGCCCGGAGGGAAATTTGTAAGAACTGGAAAGATCCGCGGCCCCCTCAGTGTGAGGATTGGCTAAAAGCTGTGTTTGATACCATAGAATTGTGTATGAAAAAATTATTTTCAGTAACTAAGGTAATCATCTCCAATAGCATTGTCATTTGTTTGTACATAGTGGTATTTCTTCTAGAGGGAAAATGTTGAATTGCCTCCAAATCCTTGCCTCTTGGGATACAGTTATATAAGGAACACACATCTAAAGTAACTAAGGTCATTAGAAGGGGTCAGTACACAAGGGGTATGATGAAATAACTTGAAAACACAAAATATCTTTGGAGGGAGAGCTGTGGTGCCTATTATAAAAGGCTACATGCACATGAGTAGGTATATGCCAGTTAGATAAAGTGTGTCCACTCTATCTTCCACTCTTCCCCATCAAACAGGGCCCTTTATAATCTGACCTGTTGCATATCAGATGACACTCAATATGCTCTACTGAGAAACTGTCATTTGCATATCAGGTTGCACCCATCACTCCCCACCCTCACAGCATAATAACAGTGGAGGCCTTCTGGGAAATTATCCCATGTTCTGTCTTTGATCCCATGACTTGGACGGGGGGAGGGGGAGTTTGTAATGACCCATGATCCATCCTCTCCTGATGGTACATTTAAAGGACCCATCCACTGTAGAGAAGAAAAAAAACCAATTCCCTTTGCCCAGTCCTGCATCGTTAACAATTACCAACAGCAAGATTTTCAGAAGGTTCCTGGGTTGAATGCTGTCTGGCAGTGGTGTGGATCTGAGATCTTTTATGACACCAGGTTGCCACTTTTTAGGGATGATTGGAAGAACTGTGGCCAGCCAAGTACTTCCAGTAAATAGTCGTAAAATGAAAGACCCACATGAAGTGTTAGCAACAGGCAGGTGCCCGCGTTCCAGAGGAGCTAACACCTGGGGCCGTATTACGGAAGTACCCCGGGGCGCAACAGGTGTTTGCGCCCACTTTGCGCGCCCCCGGGTGACTTTGGTATTACAAAAGGGACCGCAGACACTTTTTGCGTCCCCTTCTGTAATAACGATAGCGCTGGCGCACGTGAAACGCCAGTGCTATCATCAGAGGGCGTTCCCTCATTTACATGGGGGCGTGGCCACATGCAAAAGAGGGAATCCCTTTGCCTCTGAGCCCGCACCATATTATAGAAGTGGGCGCAGAGGCAAAGAAGCTGTCCCCCTGATGGCAGCTCTCTGGAAGGGGGAAAGGGGGTCCCATTAACCCCCTTGGAGGCGGATGCAGTCACTCACTGCACCCGCCTGCAAGGGGATCTCTAATCCCCCTTCAAAGTGCAGGCTGGTGCTCTGATTTTTCACATGAATGAACTGTCCCCAGGGCAGCGCGAATTCACGGCTCCCCTGTGGGCAGCACATTCATCCTAATACAGCGCATTTTCCTTGTTTGCGCCGGGTGCCCTTTTTAAAAGGAGCACTCAGCGCAAACAAGGAAAACGCGCTGTATCTGTCATATGGCCCCTGGTGGGGTTGGCAGACTCTGGATAATCTCAGGTGAGGAACTGGAAGGTAGGATAAACATTATTTAGAGAACTTTTCACGCTGGTCAGTATGTATATCATAGCCCCTGGGATTGTGGTTACTGCTGTACAACATGCTTCTGCAGATCACACTGGAGTATTAGAACATTTCAGGCATGTCGTTTCAGGATTCCCTTTAGTCCTTTAGCTTTTTAGGCAATTTGTTTTTTAAAACATGGTGAACAAAGCACTCCTTTCCCTCTATTTTCTAAAACAAATTGTGAACCCTGCAGAACCACCATGGAATATTTGATGTCACTCACTTTGCTCTCTTGCACTATTTCAATTCAGCTTTACTATTCATCACTTTAAAATTTCACAGGCTTATATATTAAACAAACAGACAGAAAATGTGTGCTGTTCATTGCGGTACAACTACCTATTTAATTCCAATACTTAATAACTGCTGGACAAACATTTCTGTTTTTCACTAGCAAATATTGGTCCAGTCGCTTTTCAGATCCGTGGGCAAAATCTTAAAATCCATATTTATTAGTGAAATCTGTCTGTATGAGGCAGAAAGTGCGGGTGGATTTTCATGTTTGAGGGTAAGCGCGGTCATGTCTTGCCAATCTGGAGGCTACCTTTGGACTTACACACCATAAACATGTTTAACATGTTTTCTCTCCTCATGCTCTTGGCCTTCCAGAATTCCTTCAGTAATGCGTTAAATCTGGGTTTTCCAACTGCTTCTAACTCGATTAAAAATAATAAAGGAATATGTTGGCAACTTGGGATAAATTCTTTCTCTTTCTTTATCTATTTGGAGGCCCTCAATTGTATCCAATTACGTAAATAAAGATAAAATAGATTTTCATTCTTACGTTAGAAGTCCTGTTTTTCTTTTTTAAGGCATAACACCAACATGATTTTGATTTGCAGTATCAGGCAATTTCTCAATCTTGCCCTGTATTTTTTAATGTCATTCACTAGTATTCTTTATTTCACAAACCAGTCCTCATATATGTATTGTATTGTATTTGCATTTATATAGCGCTTACTACCCCTGACGAGGCGTCAAAGCGCTTTTTCGGCGAGTAGCACGCTACTCTGGAACCCATAAAGGATTAGTGGTGAATTAGTATAGTGAAATATGAAAGTAATTTGAGTGGCAGATATGTTAGTCAGTTTTTGGATTGAGAAGGATAGTTGAGGGATAGAAGAAGTAAAAGGTTTGCATTTATATAGCGCTTGCTACCCCTGATGAGGTGTTGAAGCGCTTTTCCGGCGAGTAGCACACTACTCCGCAACCCATAAAGAATTAGTGGTGAATTAGTATTGTGAAATATGAAAGTAATTTGAGTGGTGGATATGTTGGTCAGGTATTTAAATTGAGAAGGATAGTGGAGGGATAGAAGAGGGAAAAGGTTTGCATTTATATAGCGATTGCTACCCCTGATGAGGTGTTGAAGCGCTTTTTGATGAATAGCACGATACTCTGGAACCCAAACAGGATTAGTGAAAATTAGTATAAGGAAATATGCAATTAATTTGAGCCGTGGACATATTATTCTGTTTATTGGTTTGAAAAGGAATATTGGAAGGATAAAAGAGGGAAGGATCTAGAATCGTAATTTCTTTTTTTTTTTAGTTCATACCAGTAGGAGGGTGTAAAAGGGTGGTGGAGGAGTCAGAGGTAAGGGTTTAGAAAGGCTTGCTCGGGAGATCTGATTAGTAAAAGAGGTATGAGATGATGCAAGGAGGGGTAGAGTAGGGAACAGTCTATGGGGGAATCATAGTAGTGGTATGGGGTTTGGGATGAGCGAGAGAGTGGAGGTAGAGGATATAGTGATAGAGGTATAGGGTAAGAAATAGGGTAGTACATTGGAAAGTAGTAGAATGAGGTTTGAGATGAGTCAGATATGTCAACATGTTTGCAACATTGATTAATTTAGGGGCCTCCAGGGGACAATGTAACAAGAACCTAGGTTCAAATAGAAAGTACGTACTTAACACATTTTTGAATAATTGAATTTCTACCATGCATGTCACTGGGAGCTACAATCAGATACTGACATATATTACTTGTAGTTGGCTACAACCATCACTGATTGCCTACTAGGATAGTGAACATCCGTACATCGACTGTTCCATGTAAGTCATATATATATTTGAGGATTCCAATGGAGTAGCCGTTTATTCTGTCTCATATACTGTATTACACCACAAAGTTATTTTTTTTAATGTAGTTTATTTACATCTTCGCTGTTATGCCCTTGTTTATATCTGATGGAATAGGCTTGGACTAGTATTTACCCAGGTCCACTATTGCAATTCTAGATGTAAGAAAACATAGCACACTTGCATGTGTGTCTTTGCTTTAGCGTAATTGCGAGTACATGTACATTTCTGTGTCATTAAATTAATTGTCCATTTATCGTTTCTTCAAGCTTACCCCCACTGCTCAACAGCCGTTTGAGCTACAGAAAGGTCCTGTGTAAGACCGATATGGAAGCATCTGGAAATCCGTGTAGCGCAGGGCTATCAACATTTTTCTACTTGGAGGTCCCCACTCAAGCCCCTTAAAACAGGCACACTGTTGGGTTCCTCTTGTTGTCTAGTCTACCACATGATGAATTTGCGTATTTTCTTTAGGGTCACATAGGTAACAAACACATGTTTTGCGAAGCCTACAGTGTAGCAATTGCCTGTGTACCTGCCTGTTATAATCAGCCACTGATTGCTCCCCCAGGCAGCAGGCGTTGTTCTCAAACTGCAGTTGGACCCTCAACATAGGTCCTGATTTTGAGTGGTTCGGATTTCTGAGTTGTTTAGACTTTACCACTACACTCCAGAGACCATATCATTATGCCAATTTTCTGTGCTGCACCAGCACAACAGGCGTTTGTTTTCTTATTTTTGGTAACCTGAGCGCTTACATTAACTCCAAATATCTTCAGGTTAATGCTTCTTGGTCGGGAGTTTATTAAACCCTTAGTTATGCACTTGTGTACGACATCTTTAAGTTCAGAGGATTTATCCTCAGTCTCTTTCACCATGATCGACCCTGTGTGGAGCTCATAGCACAAAAGGTTGATTTCTAGGGATGTATGTGTACCTATTATAACTGGCAAGACCTTCTTTAACTGAAGTCCCCTTGATTTCTTCAGCTTTTGCATCCCCCACTACCACTAGAGCTTCGCTCTGTCCCTTGTGGGCCTGTGTCATGTACATGCCCATTTGTTTTGCTGGCTTGATCTGTGTGGTTGTCTTTTGTGATGGTGTGAGGTTCTCATATTTGCCGTATGTCTTGGGACCTGACTTAAATATGATGCACTAGAAATCAAGTGACGAGATTCCAATGCCTTCTGCTCTGTTTCCATCTAGCACTGACCAGGCAGGTTGGAAAAGGCCACCGGTGTTCCCTGCTGAATAGGTTATACTGGAACTGTCTATCTCTATTGAAGAGCATCTATTTTGGATTTTCATCTTTACTTTCTCTGACCTAGCCTTAATCCTAAATGGTGTATACCATTATGGAGATTTATGGCGTGGCTTCTGCTTATGATACCTCTAGTAACAACCCAGGACATATCCTCTGGCAAACCACCTAACCTGCTTATGCCTACTGAGTACCTCTAATTCTCTGTGTGAAGCTGGGCATGGTGGTTCACCCGAGTCTGCCCTTTTTTGGCCACCTGGGACAGCTATTCTCAGTTAAGTGCAGCTTGAAGCTCACTCCAGATAGTCTCAGTGTCTTGTGATATCCAGGTCATGCTCCGTTTCCTGGGACAGGATAGTCCAGGAACAATCCTCAGCAATCGCTTTAGTTCATGGGTGCCAGCTTGCCTTCAGGATGGGCATTTCTTCAGCCATGTTTCTATGAACTATGTAGGTCACTGTCAGTGGGCCACTGTCATGTCCACTGGTCCTTTTGCTGGCCCAAGGCACCTTTTCCAGGTTCTGTTGCATGTTCTAGTCAGTGGTCCAATGTCTAGTCTGCAATCGCCGCACATAGGCTTTTCGTTTTTTGAGTCAGTGTTTTCTGCCTGGTTCCGCAGTAGTTTCCCATCTGTCACGGACAACTCTTGGCTCTGCACTACAGGGGCCCTAAAGTATGTCGTTTATTTGTGGTAATAGGCTCAGGCCTCTCAATTAAGTTAAAGCAGGATTGATGTAGGAAGGTAGGATCCTTCTGCATGGATACCCCCACTTTTTGCCTGGTGCTAAGCTGTCTTTGGACTAGTCTGACTGGGATCCTGCTAATCAAGACCCCAGTCTATCTGATTTCTCCCTAAATTGTTGTGTTCAGTACTTGGGTACACCCCAGATTGAATACTGGGTTACTCTTATAAGTCCCTAGTATATGGTGCCCATGTACCCAGGGCATAGGTACCCCAGAGGTCTCCCATGGGCTGAAGCATGTATTATGCCACCCATGAGAGACCATTCAAAATGGAACTACAGGCCTGCCATTGCAGCCTGTGTAAGCTGGTACTAGCACCACTTACTAAAGATATAGGGTTCCTATACCTAGGGTCTCTGCACTTAAAACCTATGTCACCCCTCTAGCAGGCCTTTGCAATTCTGAAGACAGGGTGCTTGGCTCTAAGTGAGAGGGTGCCCCTGCATGAGCAGGACAGCCCTGCAGCCTACGGAGTCCATTCTCCTGGGTTGTCAATGAAGCAGGCATATACTATATAGAGGGGCACCGTGTAATTACGCGATGACCATCTCGAAAACGGCTGCAACGAACCCTATCATGTTTGGTATCAAACATTTTGGAATCATACCCCCACACCGTACACAGTGTGAGAGGTATGATTCCAAGCACTGGAAGAGCCCTCCGTTAGGCTCTCAGTGTTCCCGGTACCAGCCTTCTTGACCCGGACAGCACAAAATGGCTGCTGCCGCCCAGAGACACGATTCTGCCCTCCTGCTGCTGAGCCAAGCTGGAGCAGAGGAAGGCAGAACTATAGGCATCCTGTCACAGGGAGGTGTGACCACCTCCCAGACAGGATTTAGTGTATTGGGATGGGGTGGGTGCACTTGCCAGTTCCACTCAGTCTGCATGAGGGGCACATTTGGTGTCCCTGTGCATAGTCCAGTTCAAACAAGTACTGGGAGCCGTTGGCTCCCGCTCTGGCGCGAAACTGGACAAAGGACATGGGAGTAACCTCCCCCTGTCCAGACACTCCCTTGGGAGAGTCCCCTGAATCTTCCCAACCCTTTCCCTAGGGTACTTAAGGGCCTACCTGGGTGTTGGTCCCTAGATTCGTCTTGGAATAAGATTCATATAAGACACCACTGCACTTCTACCGTCTGTGCACTCTGGACTTCGTTTGGGCCTGACTTCATCTCCCTTCCAGTCTACTGCATCATCTGTGCCTCTGCATCATACAGTAACCTTCCAATTCCTGTGAAGCATCAAAGACACCTGAAGAAATCTCCCTTGGAGTGAAGGAGTCCGTCCTCTGCATTTGCGGGTACCACAACTAAGTCGACCGGTCTGCAGATCTTGAGCTCCTCCAGGCTCTACAACATAGGCGGTGGTTTTCCACAGCTCCCGAGGCCTGCCCTGCCCTCTCACCAAGTTTGAGGCCAGTATCCCTCGTGGGGGTTGCAATAACCGAACCCCTGTGCACCGCGTCCAACTTGCAGTTGCAAAGGCATGTTGGCTTCTTTCCAAGAAGATCTTCGGGCTCCAAGTAGCCCCAACCTCAAGCACCTCCAGTGACCAGAATCTTCAGCCACACTGCATCGTCTGCATCATAGCCTGCATCTTTTGGTGAGCTGCTTGAGGTCCTCTCGCGACTCCAGTGCCTCCAGCCTATAGGTCCACTTGAGGGTCACATTTGTTTCTTTTGGGCTCCCCTGATTGCTTGGGGCCTGCCCTGACTCCCCTGCCTTTTGGTGAGTCCCCTGGACCTTTCTGGTCCCGACGTGGCCCCTTCTTTGATTCCTGCGTTGCTTGCCTTGGTCAAGGCTTGTTGGTGCTCCCACCGGACACCGACCCCTCAGCCCTCGACATCCTTCATGGGACAGCTCGTGCACGGCTCCTGGTCCTCCACAGCATCGCCTGGTCCTCACAGCTGCAGAGTCAAGGTCATCGTCATCCATCCTGCAACACCCGACATCGGAGGGCATTCATCTTCCAAGTCTCCTGGTCATCCCTGACATAGACTCTGTCCCCTCTGCTTGCACGTACCTCTTATCTAAAATCCACCTTCGAATTCCACCGGACACTTTCTCTCTTCTTCAGCAGCGGCACTTTCCTGAAGTCCCCCATTGGGTTTGAAGGTGGTTTCCGACACTACTTCACACGTATGCACCCGGCTTCCCTGGTGTAGGTAACGTGGGTACAAGTGTATCCATGGGTGGGGTGGCTCTCCAACCTTCTGTCTTCCATAGGGTTTCTTCAGGGTCCACTGGGAAGGGTCCTAAATCTTAAAAAATCCAACAGCGACTTACACATAGAGTTGTACAGAGCACACAGTCGTGTTCCCACACTGCACACGCTCTCCGTGGGGTCCCTATCTACACACCTTGGGTGGTTCCTTGGGTCCCCAGCACTTCTACGTCCTCTCAACTTTGTCTTGACCCGGGTCATGGTTCTTATACCACTTTCTTAGTGTATGGTTTGGTCCCCTCCCTGTGGTTACTGTGTATTTCGTGCTATTTACTGTGTTTCTTTGCTAAAATATTGTGTGCATTGTGCATATCTCCGGGTAGGGGATATTTCTATGTGTTAGAGAGTATTATATAATAAATACATATTTTTATAAATACTTTGTGTGGTTCTTTTTCACTTAATGTGTACTATAAGATTGCATTCTGGTAAAACAAACTGCTTTACACTCCTTCTGGACTAAGCCTGAAGGCTGCTCTCCACAGCTACCACTTAGAGAGCTTTCTAAGGTTGTCTAAGACCTCCTAAATCACCATAAGGGTTGTCTGGACTGGTGCAAGGTGTCCACTTACATAAGTGTACATCATATACATATACCAGGGCAGCCTCTCACAATTGATTTTTGCGGTATTTGGTAGGTCTTTGAAGGGAGCTTCTATCCAGATTGCTTTTCCATTTAGCGGTTCACCGTGTCCATTGACAGGCACAAAATTAATTATTCTGTTTAAGGAAGATTACAGACAGGAGAATTGTATTTCTTCGAGTATTGAAGATTCATGTAGGATTTGCCCTTCTCCAGGGCTCTGTAAAATATAAATTTAAGACCTGTGCACAAAATCATCATCACAGATTTTGTAGTTTTCCATCATGTCGGTATTACAAAAATAAGTCTTCAGTTATGTGGTCTACCTCAGTGCTTGACTAAAAATATAGTACAGTACAGATGCCCAGCGTTTTCTTCTTTGACCCAGCCAAGGTCAGGGTTGTCTTGCGATTCCCTCTTCCACTTCACCTTTCTTTGCCACCATTGTTGCACTGATTAGTATGGGATTTCTTTTTTTTTTCTAAACTCTTTTTTTATTAAGAAAAAAAACCAAGTTCTACCATACATTACACATTAATTGAGTTTACACCATTCTGTATCACTGTTGTCTTGTTACCAGGTCTAATCTTACTTCATTTTCCCATTTGTACTTGTCAGATTCAACACCCCCCTCGAGCGCCCTTCTCTGATCTTCCTAGTGTGGGATTTCTGATGTAGAATTCATAAGAGCAAGCCACTGGGTCACTGGTGGATGCCATAGTCAAAATATGTTCTATTATAGTGGTTCTTAACGTTTTGATTTCAGTGGATTCCCCATTTAATCATTAATACAATCCTAAACAATTTCAATTACTTGATCTACAAAACAATGCACAAAAGTACGGACGTGAGCATTCATCAAACAAATGATGAAATATTTAAATTCATTCCCAAACAAATATAAAGAAAATCAAAATGCTAGTTTTAATGGGACATTTGGGGCTTTTCTAAATGTAACTGAGGCCACCCATCACCCATACTACTGTTCCCACAAATCAATCTGAGGATACCAACTTTATTTTTAGCCTCCAATTTTAAATTCCTTCACATTTACATGACATATTAAAAATTCCAATTTTACATTTTGTGTCTTTATTTAAATACAGCTTAACAATCTTTTAATATCTTTTAATTTACTAAGCAGTCTCCGACAACCTGAGTAGACATGGTGGATTCCAAGGGATCCTCGGCCACAGATTAAGAACTGCTGTTCTACTAAATTTAAAGGAAACTAGGTTGTACGTGAGCCAGAAAACGAATAGGACATACTGTTAACTCTAGACTGCTAGACTAGATAAAATACACATTAAGTTCAGGCCCTTAAATCCCCTCCACAGAAATTAATCCTCGGTAATGTACATTCTCCCAGCAGAGTCAGCAGGTTGGCTGCAGGTCATTTGGCAAACTTGTGACCTACAGGAAACAAAGTGGATCACAAAGGTAATAACATAGAAAATTAGTTACAAGGAGACAAGCAGTTTAGTATTTTTCATCTATGAAGGGAGTCATTGTTATCTTTAACAGAGCAATAGGAATGAGTGATATTGCAGCAGAGTATGACTCATGGGGTTGGAGCAAGGCACACTTACAGCAGCTGTGTAGCGTTTACTAATGTGTGCACTTTTTACTGCAGGGATATCTATGGCACACATATAACACAGTGTTAGCCTCTCAGCTGAGTGAAGGTGTCAAATCTGGGTAAGACTCATATCCTGTAATAATGAGCAGAAGCCATTCTAAAGCAGACAGTATGGCTGAAGTTACAGTGCAGGGGTATATATACAACAATACCAATGGACCTTGGTGCACTTCGACTGATTTTTACAGACTATAGAAATGCATGTTCTACATTAAATATTAACTTCTAATTTGTGTAACATTTTGTTGACAGTAGCAAAAATAAACTGAAATCCATCCGAAGTTCTGGGCACCCCTTATGCCACAGGTTAGAAAGAACATTTTTGGGAGACAACATCTGCAATGCAACCCATCGGGTGAATGCTGATCATTGAAACTTTTTTTCGCATGTAGGAAGGAGCTATGAAGAACAAATCATTATAGCTTTCTAAACCCAAAATGATTAAAGGTTAATATATTTAGAACAACACCACACTCCTATTTCATATTACAAGAGAAAATATTGAATTTCAGATATTTTAAAACAAATGGGTAACAATACCATGCACCGTTTTATTTTAAATTCTGAACTCGTAAAAGTGACTTTTTATATTTTTGTCCGACCCTCACATCAAGAGTTACTATGATTTTTTAATTGTTTGATTTTCTGTGCAGTTTAATGTCAAAATAAATAGTCAAATTACCTATTGTGTTTTCCCATACTTGTTCAGTAGCCATGAATGTTGGAGTACTGTGCCAAGGTCATGATTCTGCAAATTGTATGCTGATGAAGCCATTTTGGTTTGCGAATAGTAGGCAGACGCTGCTCTCAGCACAGTAGGAGAGAGCAGAAAACTGAAACTGGAAAAAGGGATATAAGGAAAGGGATATTTATAAATGGTGAGTTTGAGAGGTGCAGTTTTCCCCAGCTGGTAGAGGACTTTTTAATGAGTATTTCTGGAATAGAATTTAAGCACCCACGCCAACACCTTAAACAAGTACATGAAATAAAGATTTATAATGACAGACTTGTGCAATTAAACGCCACAAGATGTCAGAAAAGAAGTATTAGGAGGTAATGAAGCAAAATTGAGAGGTCACCTTTCAGACAAAGGGAGCTTGCTAACACAAAGCTAAAGATCTGGAGACACTACCCTCTGGATAATTTGACACTCACAGACACACTGAGACTTCTGGCCTTCATCGGATGCGTAAAAGTCCTAGCATCTGTGCATATATTGCCCTTTTCAGAGTTCTGACTTTAATTCTAATGCATTGACATTTAGTGTGACATTCATATTTTGGCACACGTTTTCAAACGTCACGCTCCTGACACAGAGGGGATACTTCGGGAGAGAGACACAGACGTTCTGACATGCATACTTGGACACTTTGAGACCAGTCGTCGGGTTGCTCTCACTGCGACTGAAGCACATTCATTGCAAGGAAACCAAGCAAGCTTGGCCAACACACAGGGGACTGGCATGTTGACCATGCTTACTAGGTTTCCTTGCCTCTCTACCACTTTTCCTCTCTGAACTTAAATATCGAGGATGCCCTCAGTGAGCATCCTGATAGGTTAGCAGTCTAAACATTACACATCAATTATCTAGCATCAAATATGGTAGAAACTGAAAATAACACTGGGAAATAATTATCAGACTTTGGTTGCCCATCAGTATGGGAATACGTATCCTCAATGTGACTGACAGATTAATGTAAAATAACTCTAGATAATGTTGTCATTAAATATTACTATTGCTCTTCAAATATGAATGAGATGGTCCCTACTCAGTTGGAAAAATATCTCACCTGTTTGGCAGACTCAGGTGGCCCAGGCCATGTATTGACATTGGTACGTGTAGTCCACCCTATTCCATCTCATTTTGTGAAGTGACGTTTCTCTAAATTGGAGACTTGTGCCCTGCAATCTATGGACGATGTACATGTATGTGAGATGGAATTTATTTTTATCTTTCAGCTGCTCATTACAACTCAGTGAGTGAATCTAAACCAGGGCGAATGTTCTGTGGTTAGAAAATTGAATGATTTTGTTTGAATAGCCCAAAATGAATGGAGATTGAATCCACACCCTTCATGCAATTTTAATTAAATCTGAAATGGGTTGTTTAGGCAAAAATATAGCGGTTCTTTAAAAAACATTTTTGAGATTTGCTCATGTATTGATGATACCTAGAATTTTGTTCTCTATCAGTTCAGGTGTGAATTTTGGAACTATAAGCTCCGAGGGTGTATAAGGGTTATCTGAGCTTAAAGGACCTTTCTCATTGTAAATTCTTACTTCCAAGTAATTCTTGTTCTTTGAGCTTATTAATTGGCCTGCTGGCTTTTCATTATCTTTAGATTTTCTGAATAAAAATTAAAGGGTTTTTATTTTGAAATAAGAATGCATGAGATTGTTACTTTGAAACAATGACGTGTTTGATGAATTTGTGTTATTTGGTTGGATTTCAAAGCAAACCTTGATCTACATTAATTAATTACTGATATTTTGCGTATTAATATATACATAGATTTCCATACTTTTAAAATCAGAGTCACTCATGGAAAAAATGGTTAGATTACTGAGCTTGTCCTCATTGGACTTGGAGTTTAAACCCAAATATGTGGACAAAGTACTCCAGATCAGGACTCCAAAACCTGGCTTTGTGCTCCATAGGAGGTCTCTAAACCCAGATGAGCCTTCGGAGCTGGACATAATAATCCACATGACAAATCTGTAAGTGTACACAATGCCCCAAGCATGACTTTCATCACTTGAAACTATACACTAAATGTCATCTCTTTAAGTACTGATGTACATCCCCATAATTAAAAACGAATTGATGCAGCATCCAACATTTGTATTCAATTTAAGGCATGGTTGGGAGTGGAGGTTCGAGTAGCAGGTGAGTATTGTATGCAGTGACTGCATCCATACCTTCAGCCTCAGCTTGGGGATGCATATGTGGCCATTGTTGTGTTGAGAGCCCCTTAGTGCATCGTTACCTGTACCGGCCTCCCTCCACCTTGTGCATTCTGTCTGCCAGGGGAATTTAATCTCAATCCCAATTGGATATGGCGTTTTTCCACAAAACATCTTATAGATGGGTTCTAGAGTCTTTTAGATCAGTAGTGCCATCAAGTGAACACCCTCACAGAGTTGACTGTGGCTATTGCACCCTCTCCAGGTTAAGGGGAGACTGAATTTTGGTGGCAACCAGTAACTGACTGTGTGACTACAGGAATCTGACTTGGGCTCTAAGCCTACTGCCGCCCTTGTAGTGAAATCTCATCAGTTTCCCAGAACTGGTACCCTTCTTCTTCCTCAGAGGTCCTCATTACATGTAATTATCACAGCTATTAAAATCTGATATCCTGGGGATCAGAATTTAACAGGTGTGATCATTATTACCTACTATAGGTTTAGTCATTTAAATTGGGGCATAATATATAGGTGTGGGTTTTAGTGCTTTTAGCCCCAAAATTAGCATATACTGGTATTTACCAGGCATTTTCCACCAGTAAATTTGGCGAAGTTGGACCTGCTGAAAGTTACTTGGGGAATATTGCGGGACATGAATTAATTAGCGCAAAACTTGTCATTCTCATTATTACGGTAAGTTCACTATTTCTACTGGGGGAACACAAGATACCCTCCCAAGCTTTGATCGATACCCCCTGCCCTAGTCGAGTTAGACTTTTGTGGACTCATGCAGTGGCGCTGGATCAGCTTTCTGAGTGAGGGTGCTGCCATCTGTCACACCATTGAAGTCACAGGGAATGTAAAAAACCTAAATGTTTCACAAAGAACAAGTATGGCAAATGAGCCCAACTCATTCAGCAGAAGTGTGGCGCATTTTGAAGTCACCTGTTGCAAATATATACTAAAACATGGTGTGGTAGCGCATTGTAATTTACAGACAGCCCATTTTTCATTGAAATGGCCACAAAATTGACATGCGGTTTTACTTATAGAACTGTCTAGCACACAAAGGATAATGTGGGGAAATCGGGTTTCTGCAAATATTCCAGATCACTAAGTAATGCGTCTCGATTTGTTTTCATCCTTTTAAAATCTTTGTTTCCTCTACTCTTTGGAACTAAATTGCTTCATTGGTACTTTCTTAACCAATGATATGTTTTTAAATATTTGGTAAGTTAATTTACAGGTATTTAAATTTTTTGTATGTTAAAAAAAACTGACATCCTATAGCCTTTTCATTCACACTTGCTGTACCATCAAAATTATTGATAGAAGTAAACACTAATCTCCATTTTAAAAGGATAAGCAGCAATTTGTCAGATGACACTGCACGACACATTACCCATCTTGTTTTATATATGCTCATCAGGGACATTCATTTAAATTAGGAATAGGTCCACCCAGATGCATTTTTTTATCACTCCTTCACATTTTTTCCTCTACACTCTTTTCACCCCCCCCCCCCCAACACCATAAGGCTTACATTGGTGTAATCGCTGATACACTATATATAGAGGCTTTATTATATATTTTTTTCCATTTGCTCTTGACCTTCATAAGGACCTACACTTGTCAAGCACTACTATTGAGTTTGCTGTTTCAGATAGACCCTCCACGTCCATTTTGTGCGGTATTTGCAGTCGCGGCCGGCATGACTCACGGGTGGGGGGTGGGGGGCCAGGGGGTCACGCGGGAAGGGGGTTTAATTTATTAAAAAAATAAAAAATTAAAACTTACCTTCGCCTCCGGTCCCACGTTGCGTCTCTTCTCTCTGCTCACAGGAAGCAGGCAGCCTCCCTCTCCTCCCCTAAGCCAATCACAACGCTGCAATGGCAGCGTTGTGATTGGCTGGGACGCTGACCGCACAGGCGTCTATGGGGAGGCCGTTTTCTCCATGCAGGCTGCATGCAGCCTACATGGAGAAAACGGGAGAGTGTGCATGACTGTTTGGTCGGTCCTGGGGCCGACCAAACAGTCAGCGCCCACAACATTGGGCTAGCCACTCCTCCCCGACCCGCCCGCCCCCAACCAAACCCTTCTGTTTTCTCGCAGTGCGAGAAGCAGAAACATAAAATGGTACTTTTACCATTTTATGTTTCTGCTTCTCGCACTGCGAGAAAGCAGTGGGGCAATGCTCCTCCGCCCACGTGAAGGAGCCGCCCCTGCACTTGGGAGCGATGTTGGTTGGGTCTCTAAATGCTCCCTTTGGGCCCTCTGTGTGTTTGCTAACTCCACCACCACTCCCAACCATCCCTTAATTTAAATAAAAATAATGGCTGCTGCATCAATTTCAATTTAGTAAGGAGGGCGGCAACGACACAGAGACTCACTGAGAAACATCCACATGTGTACTTAGAGTGCCATGGACCTTACGCAAGGAAAGATAATGAGGACAGAAATAGGAATAAAGGATACTGTGGCAAAAAAGGAAACCAGTATCCCTGCAGCAAAAAGGTAGTTTGGTGTACCTGAGCTTAGAATTTTGGACCCTTTTTGATGAAGGGTGTGAGACTTCTTTGCAGGGTGGGTGTTTGAGGCAGCCACAGAGAGGGGAAGAACTGAACCTCTAGGGAAAGGTCAGGGTGCTGAGGGCATAGCAGAGAAGTAACAGCAGAGTGGGAAGGGATTCACCCAACTTCTATTTTACATGCTACTATTTTTTTGTTTTTCGGGGTTTTCCTGACACATGTCCCTATCTACTAGTTTTGTGCATGGAAAAATAAATTGTGCCATAAAAGTGTTGTGTTTTTTTTTTTACTCACAAAATGTAACTAATATTTCCTAAACCTACAAACGTTCTATTCATTTCATCCTGTCAACGCCACCACGGTGTGTGGGCCTCTCTTTCCTCTGTCATCTATTAATCATTCACTTTAATATTGCAGTTTTCAAAGAATACTTTTTCCTTTTTTTTTTCTTTTTTACATTCTCGCCCTCCATGTCAGTCCTAATCTTTCATATACAAACCAATGTCATCATGCTCGTGGTACATATAGGTCACACTGTACACCTGTGGTATACCTTTAAGTGGGTGTGCCTGGCACAGACTGTGACAGTGTTCCCCATCACAATAAATGCGCTGTCTCCAGCGTGTCTTTGAACTCGCACCTGTCTGAAGGTAGCACTTTAGAGAAAGATAGACATGCTCTCATTTCTCATTTGCTGGCAGCAATGTGGCCTTCATTTGAAAGGGGCAGAGTTCGCCCTGTTGGTTAGTCCCCCTGTAGATAAGTTTAGTGAGTGACTGAACCCGCCTTCGAAGGGATGTCTCTGGGGTCCATAAGAACCCCGTCCTTCCTTCCAAGAGCCGCCATTAGGGGCTGCACTGACTGTGCACCACCTGTATGTGGCGCACGGTAAGTGAACTTCCTGACTACTTCTTTGCCTCCGGTCCAGTGCCTAATACGGCGCAGCCACAGAGGTGCACATGTTTCATCATTCGCCCGCATGCAAATAAGGAAACATCTTCTTGTGATCACGCTGGCGTTACATGTGCACCAGCGCAATCTGTATTACAACAGGGGATGCGCACTTGTTTGCAGCCCCTTCTGTAATATCAGACTGCCCTGCAGACATAAAAAGCGAGCGCACACGCCTGTTGCTACCTCAGAGCACCGAGTGTAATACTAGCCCTGGTGTCAGTTCAATGGATGCAAGCAAACACTACAATACCTAGAGTGTATTAGGTTGGCACACATAAGCCGGGCCTGGAACCAGTCTGTTCATGATGACAGAATGTAGTGTCCACCATACAATTCTGAATTTTCTGTCTCTAAATATCTAAGAACTGTCCAAACCTATGTTTTCCAACTTGTCTATGAAAAGTTTCTGTTTATTTCTGCCATCTGCCATCTGCCACCTGGCACCTACACAACACTAAACCTACATTCCTACACCGTCCTGGCCAGGGACTACGGTCAAATTCTAAATAAAAGTCATTTGAGTGCACAGGCTCAGACAGTGTGGGATCGCAGCAAGTGCTTGCGTCTCTTTCTTTGCGCAATAGCACCAAAACCACTACACTGGTTACAGGCAGGTAACAATTTCTGTGGTGTGTGCCTGACAATGCCGCGGTGAGGCACACCCTACATGGCTTTAAGGCCTGTTAGTAGCCTAAAAGAAGTATGAAAATCATGTAAGCAGACATTGGCTCCAATCTCCTGCTCATGATTTGCATATTATTTGGGCCTCAACATCTGGGTCCCACATGGGAGTATGGGATGGTATGAGAGCTCACAGTCCACTCAATCCCCCCAAAAAAGCCTCTGTCCATTTGAGTGCCATGCACCTTGGTCTGCGCCCACCCTGTCTGACACCTAGCAAGAGAGTACCTTGATGCCATTGGGACAGGTCAAAGCAGCTGGCTCAGGAAAGCCCCACAGCTCCATGGCAAGAAGGAAGGATCTCCCCATAACTCCTTTCTGCTGCCCACTGGCACAATACCTGAGCACTAAAGACTGTGAGACCAACATGCATTACATGGGTAGCAGTAATAAAAGGCACAGACAACCCCCAGTGAGGCATCACAGTACAGGGACAGGCATCTCCTGGACTTCCACCAGCTCAATAGCTGGGTGATCTAGAGAGGTGCACCGTTCCGCCCAATGCACCAAGTTGGTGGTAGTGCCAAACTGATCCCAAGATTTAGTGAGATGAGTGACCCAGCTATGGTGGTGTCCGTATGGCAAGTGTGGGTGGTGCGATAAAACAACTAATTTAAAGCCACAAAGGAAACCAATGGGGAACTCACGTGGTCACTGATACTGCACTGCACAGAGGAAGAGATCTTCAAGTTGTTCCACAATCCCTTCCGATTACTGGTTGAGAACATGTGTATAATAAGTGGACCAAAGCCCTGGACAGACACTTTGATCCTCTTATGAACCCTTTAAAATGAAACAGGCCAGAAAAAGTAAGGAGAATCCATGACTATCTTCTGCGTGAGGCTTCAAGTACTTGCGAGCACCTACACAGAGGATTACAAGATGTATGGGTGCAAATCATCTCGGGCTGCAGTTCAGCCATCCTGTGTCAACTCATCTTCACTGGTCGAAATACTCAAAGGCAAGATCAGACGAACTGTCAGACTCAAGGTCGGAGTTGAGGGGATCATCACTGGCTAAGGTAACAGTCAAAGAACAGCTCAAGGAGCCCCGTACAATCAAAACGGAGACAGTGGACGCAATCAAGCGGTGGCATGCCCCTCTGTGCAGCTACAAGCCCCACAAGGAAAGCAGAGATGATTGGAAGAAATGCAGATACTGTGGCGTCTCGCCGTCCACTGCCGAGTGAGTGTCCCTCCTGCGGGAAAACATGCTTGAGCTGTGGCCGCATGAACCACTTCACTAGAGTGTGTCAGGAAGGAAGACACTAAGAAACTGCCAATCCATGGTGCACCCCAGATGAGACCGGCATATAGTCACTGACAACAATGGGATCAAGCAACCATCGACAGCCTGGGATAAGCCACAAATTACAATGATGATGAGGACATCTTCCTAATTACATTTGCCACCAAAATCACCAACCGGATGAGGAGCAAGCCCACAAGCAAGGTGAGAGTGCAAGGATTGACCATCACGGTATACATCAATATCGGAACATTAATTAATGTGATGAGCCGAAAATAGTATAACTAGCTGAAGCCACGCCTGGAGCTTGCACCCGAGACCACTCAAATCTTTGCCTATGGGATGGGTTTGAACCCCCTATCCCTCACAGGCCCTTTCTGTACAGAAGTCCATCCCAGGAAAACCACCTATCCAGTGAAGTTGCTCGTAATAACTGGCAGGAAGGGCACCCTGCTCAGTGGCACGACGGCCGAGGAACTGGAACAGTTTGCTCATAGTATTCATTCGGAAAACTTGACTGAATACTGACTGACTTACACCTTCTGTTCTAATGCCTAGGCTGCTGCAAGCCCCCCCCCCAATTAAGCTACACTTGGGGGCCTATTCACAAACTTCATTTTTCAGTAAATAAAGTAGTACTACAGAAGGACCACTCAAGTAGTACAAAATGCTATTCACAACTGATGGGTGGAGCCTCGCCTCTCCTATCCTTCAGTGGCGCAATTGTGGCCATGCTGGTGGAGATCTCCACACGTAGGTATATGTTTTTGTAGTAAATGTGGGAGGGGCTGGAAAATGGGAAATACTTACTACAAAATGGGAGAGGTTTAGTGAAATTTACGGAGGGGTTTATGGAGGAACATGCTAATACAGACACACACCTGAAAAATAGTGAGACCATTGTAATTCACAAGCTCTACTTACATTGATCCTGCCAAGGAGTTCAAACTCATCAATGATACCAGCCCGGCAGAGCTGAGAACTGTACTTCTACAAGATCTGGGGCGGGTGGAAACCAATTGCTTTTGCCAGCTGATCTTCTTGGAGTCAGAGCAAAGACAGCCAAGCAAATTGAGGAAAAGGCACTAACTAGGAAGTGTGGCCGTACACATTTTGCTTATACCTGTGTGGATGCCATTTCAAGACCGTTACAGGCCACAAACCCTTCCTAACCCTCTTCACTAGCATTACACCGCACTTATATTCCTGAATAAAAAAAATTGCCACTTGAGTTACAGAAATACCAGTTCTCGTGGTCAATCAGAACGGGATGCAATAACTCAACAGACTACTTATCATGGCATCCTGCCATGGCACCGACCAAGAAGCTGAACAGGCCGTGAGGGCAGACACGTATATCAACAAAATTGCGCAGATGGTTTGCCCAAAGGCACTACCGATGAGAGGCATTTATAGAGTACACATTGTTGTGACAGTTACCTACAGAAGGCCAAAGCAGCTTCTGCAACAAACTCCCAGAAGTGGGACTCCCTGGATAAAGATGATATAAGCTGGTTGTATCTCCTGACGCTGTTGAGAGTCTGCGGTGAATTTCGTGCTGTGAAAGGGGGCATCCTGCTTGCAGGCGACCGGATTGTGGTACCCCACTCTCTTTGACACCACCTAACTCTTCTTGCACACCAAGAGGCAGCTAAGCCTAAAGCTCTGCTTAGGAGAAGGTCTGGTTTCCGTGGATGCCCTGGTTGTCTAAGTAGTTGAGGAGTGCAGGCAGAGCTGGACTGGCGAATCAAAAACCGCCCTGGCAAAAATGCTCAAATTAGCCCCTTTACCTTTGTTTCCTCAAGCATTCTCTCTTTCCATTCATCTATTCTCTCTTTCTCACTCTCTCCTTTTTTGCTCTTCTCCCTTTCTGATTGTTTTCTCTGTACCTTCCCCCTTCCTCTCTCTCTCCTCTCTCCTCTCTCTCCTCTCTCTCTCTCTCTCTCGAAGACTTCCCATGCCTCCTGCAATTAACCTGGGTGAGCTAGGGAAAGTGACAGGTACACCAGGAACAGCCCTGGGCTTTCCAAACCGGCCTCCAAGGACTCCAGCCCACCAGGGAAATGCCCAGTGGAGTAAAAGGCCTGTCCAGCTGAGTGCTGCTGGTGATAGGCCACTGGGACTCCAGTACACCACGCTCCCGATCAATGAAGAAGAGTGCACAGAATCGTATCAGAGTGCTGATTTTGGGTTACTTCCAGATGGGGGAAACACCCGCTGGTAATAAACAGACGAATACACCAAATTCCCTATCATGGAGGTAATTGACCCATCAGCTTTTGAACCTGTACTCCAAAAACTAAAAATGATCCTAGGAACATTCAAACTGCCCACCACTATCAAAACAGGAAATGTTCTGCCCTTCAGTGGAGGTGAGTTTCAACTGTATGTCAAATTCATGGACGTACATAAACAGAAAATCACCCCTAGGTGGCCCCTGGTGAATGGGGAAGTTGAACCAACGATGTAGACTGTAAACAAAACCATCAGGATATCTGTAGCGCAGAATGGAGATGTGGAACTGGAGATCCACAATTTTCTGCAAATTTACTGCACCGCATCTCACTGCGAGACCCGCTGCATGATGGCAACCCTGGTGTTTGGCCTATTCCAGCATCAACAAATTGGTCGACGCCCCCCCCCTTCACTCTGTCATCAGTCAACAATGGTGGAGGAGGAATAGTGAAGCCACCAGCGGGGTAGGAGGGGTTAAACAGAGTGATAAATGAGTGGTGGACAGCTTACTGATCAAAAACCGTCAAACGAATATCAAATTCAAACTGCCATTTGAGAAGGAAACCTGGGCTGTGACAGATCAAAAATGGTTATTGCCTGGAGGAGGGGAGAAGTGGTAACCAGAAACATGTCCTGCTTCAAGAAATGAAGCAACCAACTAAAGTGCATCGACAAAGAGCGAACCCGTCCAGGAAATAAATGACTGAGTGGCTGTGACAGATCAAAAATGGTTATTGCCTGGAGGAGGGGAGAAGTGGTAACCAGAAACATGTCCTGCTTCAAGAAATGAAGCAACCAACTAAAGTGCATCGACAAAGAGCGAACCCGTCCAGGAAATAAATGACTGAGTGGGATGAGCCCCTTGCCTAAGAAACCATTACTGGACCCTCAGAACCAGAACCTCCAACAGCGCGGCCAGCAGTACCTACTGACCAATGTGACAGCCAATACCATCTCCAGTCAATTCTACCGCCATCTCAAAGGCTGCATGACTATGTCTGGTAATGCTACCGGAATGGAGAACTTTGACTATCATCTACTCAGTTTGTAATTTATGTTGGGGAAGAATGTAGTGTGCCACCCGCACCTACATAACAGTGCACACAAGCACTTCCCTGGGCGCGGCATCAGGATATACATAAAGGTTATTTGAGTGCACAGGCTCAGATAACGCGAAACACCAACCAGAGTCTGTGTAACCTTCCTTGGACTCTGTTGCCATTGATCCTACACTTCCCATCTGCCCTTTCCGTCTTCCCCCGCTTTTAAGTGGCGTAACAAAAAATAATGGGCCCTGGGCCAGACTGAGAACGCAAACCAGCCCTTGCAATTAAGTCTGACCGGGTCTGGGGGGGAGACAGCCACTGCTGCTGCGCTTGCTATAGAGAGCTGATACTGCAACAGTGCTGCGAAGCCGGCCCCCAGTAACAAACACGGCTTCCACCAGTCCAAAACTGAGCCCTACCCTTCTGGCCTACCGGGGAAACGCCCGGTGCCCGCTAGGGCCAATCCCGCCCTGAATGGGCCCCTGCCTGCAGAATGTAAAGAGGGGCCCCCGTAGTCTCCCACATATTCAATGATCTTGGGCTGCAGAGAGCCCCTCTAAAGGTGAGGGGCCCCTGAAGGGTCGGGGCCCCCTGCTCTGAAAGGGCTCCGGGTGCCTGCGTTGGCACCCCTGCCACTCTCATTCTTTCTCCCCCATTGTCATTCTCTCTCTCCCTCGCTTCCTCTTTCGCGCCCTCACCCTTCTCCCCAACCCGCACTAAATTCCGCCTTCCTTCTCTTTCATCCCCTCGCCTCATTATTTCTCTCTTTCTCTGCCTTGTTCATTTTCCAGTTGCCAGCGTGCATTGAGACCGGACTATGTGCTCTTCTAAGCAACAGGCAGATTATGAAAGCCTCACCTAGGAGGCGGCGCGAGGGCCCCCTGCCGGCGCCCATCTAGCAGGACCGCCTGTCACATCATCAGAGGTGAGACTTTCTGACAGCGGGTTAAGGAATGCTCCCTCACCTCTCTGACGGCGGCGCAGGTGGGGGCCGCTCCTTGCTGGCTCCGGATAGACACAATCAGCGAACGTGTACAAATAATCAAAAAATGCGTGCCGAGAAAAAGAGATGTTATTTCTTGCTGAGAAGCAGAACTAGAGAAAATAGAAAAATACGGATTGTGTTCCCAAAAGAAAATATTAATTGAGATGTGGGAGCACTGATGAGAGGTGGGGTGAGGGAGGGAAAAAAATCAACAATTCCATAAAATCACATTTTCTAATGTTCTGGGCTCTCTGTAGGAAAGGGAACATTAGTGAACTGGAGAGCCTTCAAAGACGCAGCGGATTCATTAATGAGTTGGAAGGTTTGAGTTATGAGGAGAGGTTCAACCGTTTGGGTTTGTTTCCTTTGGAGAAAAGGAGGGTGGGAGGGGATCCGATTACCACGTGCAAGTGTATAAACGTGCTGTGTAAAGATTTGGCAGGAGACTTGGTCAGCCAAAGAAGAAACATTTGGTCACCCTTTGTAGGGGCTTCAGTTTCAGTGCTGTTGTAGTATTCTTCGCAGTGCAGACAGGAATGCTTAAAATGCGCACCTTGCTGTCCACAGTAGGGATGGACGGAACTCATGGAGTTTCACTCTGCGGAAGTCTGCGGAATTACCTAGAAACTCAGCAAGATTCCGTGGAGTTCCACGAGCAGTGGAACTCAGTAAGTCGCACTGCTCGCGCTGATTTTTAGTGCCAGTGGCTTGGCACCACGCAGTGCGCCAGAGGGCCCTGCTTCTTTCTGCCACTCGAGTAGATTTTCTACTCGAGCGGCAATTTTCTCAATGTGAGCAGCAGCTTTCTCAACGCTAGCAGTAGCAACCTGCTTGGACCGCCTGTGTTGAAAAATCTCGCTGGGAGACAGTCTAGCGCTTGATTTTCTCGCTCTTCGACTTAACGTTGGTGAGCCGCGTGGGAGAAAAAACTCTGCCACGTGGCTCTTGATGAAGTTTTTCCTGGAACTCCGCACTCCAAGCGGAGCGCGAAGTGGGCAAAACTCAGCAAACTCTGCCGGCCACCCTTAGTCCACAGTCAACTCCATTTAGTGTGGCTTCCAAGAAACATTAGGCAAGACTGATAGCATTTTGTATTTGTAGATAAGAAATCAAGTTTTGATTTGCTGAAGGTCGAAGTTCTCCTGCTTTTCCTTTGACTCACCACCAGAACATGTCTCAAAGTTTAGTAAACAATAACAAGTTAAAAATGATTGGCCCACTCTCCTACTTAACCTTATTAGGTGCCTCCTCACCCTATTTCAAGACGTACATGGTATTTCCAGTATTGGGCTTTTCACGTACAAATGATTGCTGTCCTGTCAGGTGTCGGTTCAATTCATGCAAACAAAGACTACAAAACCTAGAATGCATGAGGCTGACACACAAAAGCCCTGACTTGAACCACCCTTTCTGTCATGGCATGGAATGAGATGGGTGCTCTGAAAGTTGAGACAGTACGATAAGGTAAGGTTCAGTGGCGGCCTGCATAGTTCGCGGGTGGCAAGCGCACAGGAAGGATGGGGGGCTTGCAAGGGGGTCGGGGGGAACAATTAAAAAACAAAACAAACAAAAAGAAACACTTACCTTGCTGCGCCGGTCCCACGTATCTGCTCCTGCTCTCCGAGGCACAGGAAGCACAGAAAAGACTCCCCTGACCAATTACAACGCTGCAATGCAGCTTTGTGACTGGTTAGCACCCAGGCTCCCCTGACCAATCACAACGCTGCAATGCAGTGTTGTGATTGATTTTGAGCGTCCTGGTTCGACGCTCAACCAGGGAATGTGGGCCTGGGCTTGTTCTCCACGCAGGCTGTAATGCAGCCTGCATGGAGGATGGGGAAAGTGCACATGACTGGGTCGACCAAACAGTCATTGTGCACTTAGGTGTGGGCAAACCACTCCTCCCCTGCCCTGCTCCGAGAGCAGAGCAGCCCCGCCCGCCTGCAAACCAACAGGAAACATAAAATGATAATAACTCAAAGTTATTATCATTTTATGTTTCCTTTGCAGTGCACTGCTTAAAAGTAGTGGGGTGACGCTCCTCTGCCATAGCGGAGGAGCCGCCCCTGGTAAGGTTGTGTCAAACACTTGCTTGACAATGTTTTAAAAACTTAAGGGCCTCAAAGGAGAAGCAAAGTTTGGGGGCTAAGGGGTGTGCTGAGGAAAGCTGTGCAGGCAACTAGGTAGACATGATGCATCCAGGCCCAACTCAATGTTGGTTAAGGCGAATACTTAATGTCTACCTAAGCCGAAAGCCAGTTGACCAGACAGAGGGTATCTCAGCTATACAGGCAGCCAGGCCTAATGTTAGGAGAATTGCAAGTTCTAAAGCTAGTTGAGCAGCAAGACCTCATATTAGTGGATCACAGAGCGTGTCACTATTTGAGCATTCAGTGGTCATTTAGGTGATCAAGGCAACCAGGCCTAAGTGTAGGTGGATTGTGCAGTATAAAGTTGTGTATGCAGGCAGCGTACAGGAAGGCAATCCGGGCAGGTAGGCCTAACGTCTAAGTCTAGTTGGACATCCAGGGAACATCTAAGTGAGAAAGGAAACAAGTGTAAATGGAACGTAAGTCAATACCTAAAGCATGTTAGTTTGCACGCTTTGGAACGGGGTAGGTAGGCCGAATAGGGGGAATTGTTGGGTGATAAAATCAGCAAGGCCTACGTTTAGGTGGCTAGAAATGCCTGTGGTTAGGCGACGTGCTAGGCTAAAGTCAAGTAGACAAAGAGGGAGGGAACGAAAGAGGGGGCACCTCTCTTTGGATGGAATATTATGAGAATGCTAGCACTCGCTGCTCTCCCTGGCCCCCTGCAAAGAACTGAGACGTTTCCCACGGTGGGAAAATGTGAAATATGTCCTGGGCCTTCATCCATGAACAAGTCCATATGTACCCGGCGCGGCGGGCGCGATTTATGCGTTTGATTAATGAGGTACAACATTTGGTTTGCACATGAACTTGTTTTCAAAGTGCGGTTGCTTTGCTGCAGCACTGCTGTAGGCAGATGCTCCACCCCGGTGTGTTCCTATTTCTAGTTCTTGTGTGCATTTTGTCTAACTTTGATTTGTCTTCTTTCGCAGAGGCAGGCCTGCTGCTTGTCACACCTGTTCGGCTTTCGGAGCAGGTGGCTAGTTACCTTGGCTCCTTCGCCTGCAACATTAGCCGCTTGGCTTGAATATTGTGCTTCTAATATCCGAGCGGATGTGCAGCGAACTACGTTTCCTAATTGAATAGACTGAGGCTGTTAATTTTCATGTGTCTCGGGTAAGGCACGTGCGAAGAATGTAGGGCCATGAGAGCTTAACCACAGATTGCTTTGTAAAATGTAAAATGCAGAATCACCATTTTTTAGGTCTGGCTTTTGAGACCCCTTTGGTTGTTTCTCTAAACTATTGTTTTTCCCAATATAGATCCACGGGGGGGGGGGAGGGCTTTTGGTCAGTGGGCTTCATCCATTGGTCTCTTGAACTATCATTTACATTTTGCTTCCACCCACCAGAGGAATTAGTTGCTTTCTCTATAGTTGCAAAGCTGTTTCAAAGTGTGCTTTTTACTTTATTTATTTTTTATATTAACTTTAAATACCGGCTATTTACTTTTCCTGTATTTCTTATAAAGTGTTTCAATGACATTGACCGTCACAATGGTCCACTACCTTTTTGATTATAGTATCCTCACTTTTGGTGACTATGGTCTTCCACTTTAGTGCTATATTCTTCACACGTCTTGGTGACTATTGCCTCTGCTTCTCTTGATGTTCATAATTTCCCCACCTCTTGGTGACTATGTTCTCTACAGCTTTTGTGAGTGATGGTTTCCCCACCCTTTAGTGAATAAGGTTTGTCCTCCTCTTGGTAACTATGGTCAGACCTCCTCTTGCTGAATATGGCCTCCCCATCTTTAGGTGGCTGTTGTCTCCTGAGCTCTTGTTTACTATGTCTTCCTTCACCTTAAAAGGAGGTCTCCTTTCCTCATGATGAGTGTTGCCTCTGTACATTTTGATAACTATGACCTCTCCACCTTTTAGTGACTGTGGACTCCCCACATCTTGGTGACTGTGGTCTCTGAAACTCCTGGTTATTTTAGTCTCCCCTCCTATTGGTCACTTTGGTCTCCCCTTCTCTTGATAATCATTGTTTCTACACCTCTCGGTGACTATGGATTTCCCACCTCCCAGTGACTATCATAGCCCCACCTCTCAGTGACTGCATTTCTTTATGACTATTGTTTCCCCTCTTCTTGGTGACCATTGCCCCCTAAGTTGTTTAATATGTCCTCCCTACCTCTAGGTGATTATGGTCTACCACCTCTCAGTGATTATGGTCTCTCCAACGCTTGGTGATTATGGTCTCCCTTCCTATTTGTGACTATAGCCTCCTTACCAGTAGCAGCTGCTATTGGACGGGGGTGGTGGGGAAGGGGTTGAGGGGGAAGGAATGCAATAAAAAAAGGACTTACCTTTAACAGCCGGCCGCCACCTCTCCTCCGTCCTCTGTCCTCGTCCTCTTCATGTCCCGGCCGTCAGCAGGAAGCACCTGGGCAGATAGGCTCCCCTGAGCCAATCACAATGCAGCATTGTGATTGGTCTGAGCGCCGTGTATCGGCGCTCAGACTGGAACAGGGAGCCTGTGCATGTTCCTGACCAGGCTGTGTAATGCAGCCTGATGGGGAAGATGCAAAGCGCGCATGAACTGTTTGGTCGGCCCAAGAGGACCAGCCAAACAGTTCATGCGCACTTTGGGAGTGTACATCACTCCTCCCCTGCTCTGGCCAGTCCCGCCCTGCCCCACCACTGACTGCAATAGGAAAAATAAAATGATAATAATGATATGTTATTATCATTTTAGTTTCTCTTTTGAGCAGTGGGGCGACGCTCCTCCACCTTAACAGAGGAGCCGCCACTGCTCCTCACTGCTTGGTGAGTATGGTATCCCCACCTCTTGATGACTATGGTCTGTACAGTTCTTTGTGATTATGGTCTCACTCGGTTGGGTCACTGCAAAATGATGTTTGGATTCTTCTTGGACGGGCCTGAATTGCATGACTACTTCTCCAACTGGATGTTTATTTTCTCTGTTGATATCAGACTCTTTCCTTCCTAAAGTTTGCATACCATAGTTTATGTCAGAATTAGTTAGCTTGCCATTCATGCCTGTACTTTCTCCACCATCCAGATTGTTTACGGTCTCCATTTTATTCGAGTCCACAGTATAACACTTATCATTACTTACTTCTTCATGGTTATTTGTAAGAAGAAAATGGAAGACACTTAGGATAGTCCTTCTTTTCCTGTAGCCTCCCATAATGACTAAGCATAGACCCTGAGTTGAATCTAGGTCGGAGTTGGATTATTTCAGACCTAAATAGGAGTCAGACTGTGGCTGGCCATAGTAGAGGTTGGGATGTTTACAGATGGCATGGAAGTCAGTGTCTAGTTGAAATTCAACTTTGTTCAGGCTGAGTAGGGTTCAGACTCTGTCCCCATACGGTAGGAGTCCGACTATTCCAACCAGAGTGCGTGTCATAGTGTGTCCAACCAGAGTAGGAGTCAGGATGTGCCTGGCCGAGTAGGAGTAAGTCTGTGTCTGTGCATAGTAGGGGTTGTACTGTGTTTAGGAGAAAATGCAGTCATACTGGGTATGGGTTTACTGAAACGGGACAGTATACAAGAGCAGTAGTGGTCAGAGAGTGTCACTGTGGTAGATTTAGGAATGTTTCTAGGTTTTGTAAGAATCAGATTGTGTCAGGCCTGACTAAGAGATGGTCTGTGTCCGACCAGAGCTGGAGATGGGCTGTTTCTGGCCTCAGAAGTAGTTGGACTACATTTGGCGTGAATGCATACTGCATGGTGCCCAAACAAAGTAGAAATTAGGTTGTGCATAGGTAAAGTAGGAGTTAAACTGTGTCCGAGCATAATAGCAATTGGACTGTGTAAAGCGACGGTAGGAGCCAGACTGAGTTCAGGCATAGTCAGTGCAGGAGTATATGCAGAATAGGAGTCCGACTACCTTTGTGCAGAGAAGAGGTCAGAATGTGTTCCAACAGACTGCGCCAGAGTGAATCTGGGAGGACAATGAGTTTGAGTACCGTCAGAGTAGAGGTCTTCCTGTGTCTATGAAAAGAATGGCCCAACTGTGTCCGTGATAAGTAGGAGTCTGACATCTACATGCAGAATACGAATTTGCCTACGTTTTTGCAGGGTAGAAGCCTGAGTGTCTCTGTGCAAAGGAGGGGCTCTAGAGTGAGTCAGCAGACATAATCAGTCTGTATGTGGGAGCTGAGATGTATCTAGGGGAACTAGGGGTTTGATTGTCTTCAGCTACAGTAGGAGCCTGTGTATTGGTTTGCCAGACTGTGTTAGTAGCCAGACACTAGATATGTCCAAGTGTGTTAGAAAGTTCCACTGTGTCCAGATAGCATAGGAGCTGGGCCATATATTATTTGGGTAAGGAATAGTGTCCAGGTTTGTGTCGATGGAGTTGGGCTGTGCCATCCATAGCCAGAGTTTATGTTAATATCTGGCCTAAGATGGAGTCAATCGCTATGTACAGATAGTCTCCCTCCCTGTCTCGGTGGACCTTTATTGTGCACAAAATCCTTGTCTTTTCTAGAACCTGTTTTTGGTCTCTAAAGCGTCCTTTGCAGTCATATTTAGCAATTATCCTTGTCCAGATGAGGTTCCCTGTCAGGACTAAGTTTCACTGTGTCCAGAAGTTTTTTTTGTCTTCTTCTGACTTCCTCAGACAACTGCCTACTCTTAAAAAATGAAACTGAAACTTTTTATTTTTATTTTTTGAATGCATCCCATGTTCCTTCAAGGAAAACGGGCAGCATTAAAAAACAAAAAACACAAAAAAAAACTGCTTTATTGAAAAAGAAGTGACAGACATGGTGGTCTGCTGATCCCAGCAGGCCACCATCCGTGTGCGTACCGTCCATTCCCAATGGGTCGCAAAATGTGACCTGCCTCATGAATATAAATGAGGCAGGTCCTTTGCAACCCATTTGGGAATCGCATACAGTGTCTCAGTGTTTGTGACTCGCAAAAAATGCTAATTGCGAGTCGCAAACACGGAGGGTCATACAGCTGGCCCCAAGTGTCTCTCCATCTCCAAATGCAAGACTTACTCAGTATCCATGCTACTGTCCTGATATCTTGTCTGCCATATTTGGAGTACATAGACATCTATACACTCTAAACAGGCCAGACAGGACACCCACCCCTTTTTGATGGATGCCATGCCCTAAGTCTTCGACTGCGTCCACATGTTGTCTATCTCTTGCCATCTCCACCAGGAGTCTTGATCTGTGTTCATATAAGGTTTCTCCATATCCTGATGGGGGTTGTTTCTTTAGATTCAGGGTCTCGTTTAGAGGTATCTGGTCATGGGACATCTGCTACAACCTACAGGCGCTTTTTTCGCTCTGACCCATCCCTGTTCACCTGACTCATTTAGAAGCAGGAAGTCGATAAATTTCGGATGATGAGCCAGCTGCCGCAGGACTGCCAGCCCCATGGAGTCAGAAGGTCTTCCTTAATTAGGATGCAGCTTCCAATGCTATTTTTTTTCTGTGCGGGTCTGCCATGCCCAGCATGGGGGTCCTAGGCTGGACAAAAAGAAGAATGTCTCGAACACGCAGGGAGAAAACGTCTAGTGTTTCTGGGACCTTGCTTTAACAAGCATTTACATGCAATAGGTCTCGCATCGGCGAGAGTTTAAGCTATTGGCATTGTAAATGACAATGCCTTTTATTTATGTTTTAAAAAACAACACATAAATAAAAGGCATTTTCATTTACAATGCCAATAGCTTAAACTCTTGCAAATGTGAGACCTATTGCATTGCAAATGCTTGTGAAAGCGCCCCATGCCGTGCTTTCACTTTAATGGCAGCCGCACCCCTTTGTTTAGACGAGCCGCGTCTAAAGAAAGGTGCTTGGCCCCCATTAAAGTAAAAGCGCAGTATGGGGCACTTTTACAAAAAAAAAGCATTTGTTTGTCAAGTTGAATCAAAAGCAACCATTTAGAAACGACAATAACAGGAACCAATTGAAAAGATGGGCGGAAAATGGGTGGAGCTTCATGTCCATACCTGAATACAGCATGCCTCACAAAGCCTCGCAAAGCAGCGGATGCACTGCCCAGGCTCGACCTAAAAATGCATGGCATTTCAAGTCAGCCCACATTCTATTATTTGTCGAAAATGCATCCTCTTTAAACAAGCTCCTGAGTTTCTCCATATGCAGTGAGACTCTATTTCTCTCTCCTTCATGTGTTTTGTGCTCACATGAAGTCTCTCTTTGCGTTCTGAGATGGTGTCCTCACAAGGTATATCCTTCACAGGTAGGTATTTTCTGATCAATTTCACTCTCGCGTTCGCTGATGTTAATTCCAATAGCTGATCAATCCGTAGTTTTCCATTGGCTCAACAAATGTACTGTTCCCAAAGCACAAACTTGACAGGTTACGGGCCATTTAACATTTTGTGGCTGGTTTGGTAACTGACAAGCTTCTATGGAGCATAATCTCTCCATCGGTAAGGAAACTTCATTGACTACCTTTACAGGCGCTGGCACGGCCTGCAGGAGTCAGACACAATATCATGTGGAGGACAGAGCCCTGAAATATCCTGATTAGAGAATTTAAAGACAAAGGCTCGAGGGTCGAAAGTCCTTGGTGCAAACAGCTCAGGTGAGCCTCTTAAAGAGCGTGTTGCCTACGGGCACGCTCTTATTCCACCCCTTGTGTCCCCAACATGTTCGTGAGGGTCACTGAGCCTCTGTCGCGTTGCTGTACTACACTGTTCGCCCTGTTCTGGATCCAAAGTGAGCATAAGGACCTTGGACCTTACTCCTTGGTGCTGTGCTACACTGTGTTCCACTGCTTCAGTGCTGCTGTGACCATGATAGCCAACGGGCATCTGCCAGTGTGTTGTGCCACAGTTTTCCTCCATTATATGACAAGCATAAGTGCACTATGAACCTCCATCCTAGTGCCTCTACCCAGGATGCAAGAGTTGTACAAAGCTGTGAATCTGCACTCAGCTCTGCAGAGCTCCTATAGACACATCCACAAGAGCCCACATCTCTCACTCCTGAACCTACGACTGCAGCAGTTCCCACCTGTGGTTGGAGTGAAAAGGAAAGGAACCTCAACCCTGCACAGCCAGGGCTCGGTCTTTCAGGTCTGCATGCAGAACAACTCACTATGTGCATTTCCCAACCTCTGGGAGAACTAAGCCGAACTGCTCAATTAGATACCAGATGCTGTGTTTGGCCCGAAGTGTCCTTACCGATATCCCTGCGACCAAAGTGTACCGTGTCCCTTGAGCATAAACTTGATACTTGGTACCACCCAATCTTATCATAGTAGGATTTATTCACTTGCACTTCCCTAAGTTACTACACCTCTTTCTTAACAGAACTAAATCATATTTTCTTTTTAAAAAGAAACAACGCCTACACATTATATATACTGTTGAGTGATGCACTTGCCGACTGAAAATAAGTTTTTCGAACATTCCAAGAGCAAACAGAGACTGGTCAACATGGTTAGTGCCTGAAACCAAAGCCTAAAAACAAGGTACCTGGCAATTCATTGAGCTTGCAATAGTATCTGGCTTCTTTGGTTCCAGTGACAATGGCACATCTTGACACCAGGATTGAGTGTTTGCCCCAGAGTCCTACAAGCAGAGATCTGGCCTGATATTCTTCATCTTCTTCCCTTCCATGTGCTCCTCTTACAGCTGGCATGGATCAGGTATGTGACCTGGGGAGGAAGGGTACAGGTTTGCTGTAAACGTTTCATGCCAATAGAATCTCCTTAGATTGCTGCATATTGAGACCAGTAATCTGCTCGGTAGGTAGAGCCAACCTTCGATAATCACAAATCTAATCAGGGTCAGACTTGCCTATCGGGCAATCAGGCAGTGCCCGATGGGCTGGTCTGACAGATCAGTGTGTGGTCTGTTTTTTTAACAGCTTGTGGCCGATTTTATGGCCAGGTGGGCCGGTTCTTACTGTTGATTTCCTTAATATTAAATCAAACATTGCCTGTAGCAAACACAAATGCATGTAGTCTCCCATACCTTTCAAATATCCCCATACGGTGTGTCTTTACAAGTTAATAACTGGCCTGATTTGCAAATGTCGGGCACTTTTTTTTAGCTATCTGGTTCTCTAATGCCCGGGCCTATTTTTGTCCCAATCCGACACTGAGTAGTCAATCACCACTAGATCTGTAGCAACAAGCTAGTTCTGTGTAGACAGTAGAAGGCATCCGATGTATCTCTGGGCCATGAGTTAAATCTTATTCTTGCCGTATAAAGAGTCCGAAAATAAACAAATTTATCAGTTTGTGGGGGTCAAACATCTCTCTCACTTCCTTTATTTTGATAGTCAAACTGAAGGGTTCTTCATATGTCAGGTTAATGGATTTTTTAATATTTTAAAGCAGCTTTTATGCAAAGACCTATTTCATAACATATTGCTTTTTTGAAATACATAGATACATAAATATAATACATATCGTACATAGATTAGCAGTGCTTGTGCACCAGATCTGTCTCCTGGGTAGTCAGTACCACTCGAGGCCTGGTTCACTGAAAGCACTAATAGGCGCTTGTTTGTGCAACCCATTGTCTCTTGTATCCAGCCCATTACACGAAAGGGTGCTTTTGTGGAATTACATCATGAACTCTGGTTTGGCCCTATTGTTTAATTGTAACATGCCTTTCTTGAGGACGAGGTTTTGTGTTTGGAATTTTTAGCCCAAGGGTTAATCCCTAGTGTTTGGTGTAGCAGCTATCTATGTCTGGCTATCTGAAAAGACAGAAAATATGTCTGTGTGTAACATTTTACTGGATTAGTCTGTAACATGGAAAGGTTCAAGGTATTTTTGTTACTATTTTTTTTCCTTTTTTTTCAGACTCTAGTTATTCCCTTATCAGCCTAGAGATCCTCGAAATTGGCAGATTCATTAATTATTTGTTGAACTATAGGGAGGAATTGTTAGAGGGATTACATGTCCGCAATTTTAATGCCTTTTTTCTATCACTCAGTAACGTAAGGTGAACATATACATTCTGAAATTTTAGAAGAATGCATACAACATGCAATAACAAAGATCAGGTAGATGCACATTAAGAACATACATTTACATACAGTTAACATTTATTTCTTAACCTAGCTGGAGGATAATCGTAGTAACAATTGCTAAGAAATGGATTGGCACCTCAGGGTTTTCATGGTGTTATTGAGCAACATAAGAGTATCCAGGAAGATGATTGCAAATTTAGGGTATGATATATAAACCCATTATACCATTGAAACCCCAGTGATTTGCAAAATCACAGGTTTCCAGCCAAAAAAGGGATTTTTTACAATGTACAAAAGTACTTTTACACTTAGGAAATGTTTTTAAGACACAACCTTCTGGAATCCTACTTGGTGGCCTCAGGACTTAGGCCCTCTTCCTTCCCCAGTCTCTAAGGTGAGAAATCTGGGGATCATTTTTGATAGTAAATTTACTTTTTCAGACCTGATAAATCAAACCACATCATCTTGCTTTTTGCTTTCAAGAACATTGAGAAAGATATTGCAGTTGGTCTCTTTTGATTTATAAAAATCAGTAATCACTACCGTAGCTCTTTCTAAGATTGATTACTGTAGTGCCCTTTATATGGGCATTCAAAAAAGACACTTGAATAACCTGAAGGCACTCCAAAAAGTTATCCGCTCGTTTGATGATGAAAATCCCAAAGTATGCATCAGTCTCCCAAACTATCGAGCAGCTTCATTGGCGTTTAGTTGGGAAAAGATTGGCTTTTAAAGCACTGTGTTTGGCTCACAAACCTCTTCATTATTCAGGTCCACTCTACTTGAGAAAGTTTTTCTGCTGGTACATTCCCAGAAGACCCCTCCGCTCTAGCTCCACTAAATCAATGGCAAGATCCACAACTAGGAGAGCAGCTTGGAGAGGGAAAAGTCTTTCAGATGTCACCATTAAATTGTGGAATATGCTTCCCATGTACCTCAAAGCTTCATCCACCCTTTTGCAGTTTAGGAAACAACTTAAAAGATGGCTCTTTTCACAATTTTTTTTTTAATACCACCTTTCCATTTTATATAGATCTATATTTTTTGGATGCCAGCGCCTAGACGTCTAAGGGCAGTCAAGCACTTTATACATTTATCAATATTATCAATGTTAATAAAAGGACGTTTGCGACCCTTTCTGAATTGTTGATCGGCGGGGGCATGAAACTGGTGCCCTGCTCCTGTTTACGAGACAAAAAGGTATATTTCATTGGTTTGTGGTCAAAATTGTAATTGCAAATTTATTGATCACTTACAGACTCCAAGTTGGGATGGTAACTGATTCAGAAATGAGAAGCTACCTTGGCGGAACCGGGATGGGGGGTAGTAGTCCAAAGGATGCAAAGAGTGATGGGAGTATTCCAATCCATCATTTTTCACCCAGTGTGCCACTGTAGATGGAGGCCACCATTGTTCAAGTTAGTACTGACCCTGCTCCCCATGGGAACACTCAATTCTGAACTGCAATGCGAGGCACTCTCCAAAAGGGAACATAAGTGACCCCAGACCAGTTTTGTCTTTATTAGGCCTCGTCAATGATGTATAGCTAGGATCCTGTGGCACAGCAACTAAGGGACCCTCCTCTGAGCATTCTCTTGGTGACTTGGGGCATTAAATCAAACACACAAAAAGTGATGGGTGAAATGTTTGAAAGAGTATAAACCACTGGCAATCACTTTGAGTATCATACCTTCCTGTCATTTTTCACCCAGTCTGCAACTCCAAAGTGAGGCGCTTCATATGCAAATCAGTGCTGAACCTGCTCCTCATCGGACAGACCATCTCAGACTGCCAGGTGAAGTCCTGTGCAGAAGGGAACACAAGCCATCCTAAACCAGTTTCAAAGCACTGCCTTCTCCCCTTGAAGTCTTCGAAACAGGAAACAATATATTTTTTAAAGAGCACCTGTCTCTTTAATCGCAAGAGGCTGCTTTAAAAAATTGTTTGCTCTTTGTGAATGCAAATGCAGGGATGGGGTCTTCTGTCTTCCCCTTTAAAGACCATCAATCAATCAATCAATCAGGGGTTTTGAGAGCGCACTACTCACCCGTTAGGGTCTCAAGGCACTAGAGGGAGGGTGTGGGCAGCTCCAAAGGGGGTCATTCGAAGAGCCAGATCTTGAGATCCTTCCTGAATTGGTGCAGTGTCAGGCTTCGCCGAAGGTGAAGGGGGAGATTGTACCAGGTCTTGGCTGTGAGGTAGGAGAAGGATCTTCCACCCACTCTGGTCCTGTAGAAGTGTGGGACGGTGTCTAGGGAGAGATCGGCTGATCATAGGTTTCTCATGGGGGTGTGGAAGGAGAGGCGGTCATTGAGGTATTGAGGTCCGATGTTATGGAGGGCCTTGTAGGCGTGCATGAGCAGCTTGAAAGTAATTCTTCTTTCAACGGGGGGCCAGTAGAGGTCGTGGAGGTGCTGGGTGATGTGGTTGTGCCATGGGATATCGAGGATTAGTCTGGCTGCAGTGTTCTGGACGGTCTGGAGTATGCGGAGGAGTTTTTTGTTGATTCCGGCGTAGAGGGTGTTGCCGTAGTCCAATCTGCTGGTGATGAGGGCGTGAGTGACCGTTTTCCTTGCGTCCGAAGGGATCCACTTGAATGTTTTACGTAGTATGCGGAGGGTGTTGAAGCATACGGAGGACACGGTGTTGATCTGGCGATTCATGGTGAGCAATGAGTCCAGGATGATGCCGAGGTTGCGTGCATGGCCTGTCGGGTTGGGTGGGTTTCCGAGGGCGGGCGTCGTCCCATGCGGAGGGGGTGGAGCCGAGGATGAGGACTTCTGTTTTCTCTGAATTGAGTTTCAGGCAGCTGTTCTTCATAAAGGTTGCGACGGCTTTCATCCCTTCTTGGAAGTTGTGCCTGGTGATGTCGGTTTCCTTGGTGAGGCAGAGGATGAGCTGGGTGTCATCTGCGTAGGAGACAATGTTGAGCCCGTGATTTCGTTTCTGACAATGCTTTAAGGGGGGCCATGTAGACGTTGAAGAGGGTGGGGCTGAGGGAGGATCCTAGGGTACTCCGCACCTGATCTCTGTTGGTTCTGAGAGGAAGGGCAGGAGTCTTATTCTCTGTGTTCTGCCCGTGAGAAATGAGAGTATCCAGTCTAGGGCCTTTCCTCGGATGACGGCATCATGGATTCTGGTGGCTAGTGTGCGGTGGGAGATGGTGTCAAAGGCTGCTGATGCGAGGGCATGGGTTGCGATGAGGTAGGCGATGACGTTGGTGAACTGGGAGCGGGGGCCAGGTGGTCGGTAGGCGAGTGTCCCGTGGAGCGTCATTCTGGGGTTGGTCTGGATCTGGAAGTTGATGTTTTCCATGGGGGGCAAGGGGGGCGAGGCGTCGTCCTAGTAGGTGGTTGGCAATCGGAGGGAACTTTTGTGGACGATGGCAAGGCCTCCTCCTGGGCGGGTGGGGCTGTCTTTTCTCAGGATCATGTATCCGTCGGGGGTGGCGTGAGGAAGGCGACTTCAGGTGTGTGAGTGTTGAGGAGGTCCCAGATTTCTACGGCATGTCTGTGCAGGGAACGTACGTTGAGGAAGATGCAGTTTGTGGTTTGTGTGCGCTGGCATCCGGTGGGCTGGGGGCTGCTGCTGGGCTCCGGAGGTGGGTGAAGGTGCGGCGGCAGTGGCGCAGGAGAACGGGCCTTGGGTGTTGCTCTGCATCGAGAGCTGGCAGTTGTTGCTGCGTCCTGGGTTGAGAGCGTGTAGGGTGCTGGGGTCATAACGGCAAGGGGTTGGGGGATCAGGGTCCCTGGCGTTGGTCGCGGTTGGGTCACGGACAGGCGCAGACGGGCTTGCCTTTGGCGCTCTTTCGGCGTGCCAGCGGCTGCCATTAAGTAAGGGTCGGGGGGAGGGTGATCATCTGGGAGGTGGGAGCGGGAGCGACATGCTAGGGGGAGGGTCCACGGGGGCAGCAGCTGCGGGGAGCGCAGAAAGAGGGGACGAGGCAAAAGAGAAAAGAAAAGGCCTGAGAAAAGTGAAAATAGGGAAATTAAAGAGAAAAGAGGCAAGAAAAAAGGGCAGAACACAAGAGGCAAAGAAAAGTGAAAAGAGGCAAATTCAAGAAAAAAGAGGCAAGGGCAAAACGCAAGAGGCAAAGAAAAGAGGCAAAAGAGAGCAGAGGACACAGAGCGGAATAGCAGAAGAGCAGGGTGCTCTTCCACTAGATCACCAGGGATGAGGCGCAGGCAGGAGCCTGCGGGTGGAGGAGGGCCTCGAACACCTACCAGGAAGGAGCTCGGGCTCAAGGTCAGAGCCTTAACAGCAGAGCTGCTCGGGGGAGAACAAGTGACACTGACCAGGAAGGTCCTGTATTTACAGCCAAGGACATGGGGTTGTAAATTGCAACTTGGCTAATTAATATTCAGTCGGTAGGTCATTTCGGGACCACGACTAACAGGAATTACTGGAAGGTCGCAAAAGTTGGTATGCAACTTCCAATCCTTTTATGCAACATTCCTCTGTGTTTATCAGGTTTCTAGTCTTCTGTCTTTGTAAGACGTCATACATTTTCTTCAAAATTTTAAAGTGTTCAAAGCAGTCTTGTAGGTGGCTCTCCACTTTTGAACATTTGAGAATTGATTAATTTGTGTTTATACATATTTTAAGTGTGGAAACAGAAAAGTAATTATTGCAAGGTTAATATTGTCCCATAAAGAATCTAATTTGACTTTGATCAGATTGCTGTGGAAAATCGAGTGGCATGTCAAACTTTTTCTGGTATTGCTTACATCAAGGTTCTCCAAAGTCGGTCCTGGCGGGCCGGATCCATGCCAGATTTTCAGCATATCCCCATTTAAATAAATGTAGTTATCTTAAAAATCTGGCATGGATCCGGCCCTCCAGGACCGACTTTGGAGAGCCATGGCTTACATCAAGATGTTAAAAAAAAAACATGGATTCTTTCAAACAAGGTTTATATTGATGTTCATGCAAAATCGGCCTGCATATTGATAACTCTGTATTGAAAAGAATAAGAACCAATAATTATTGAAGGGCTTCCAGGTTAAGAAGCAAAGAATATTTTCCAAACTTGCAAAGTTTCATAAGCACATTCTTGCACTTGGACTTTGCGATGAACTGAAATAGTCCCAATACCTGTTCAATTCAGGGGGGAAGCTGGGCAGGGGCCCATACTTCAAACATGGAGTTTTGTTTGGCGTTTTAGGAAGCCTACCTTCGAAGACGGAGGTGACATTTTTAAAAGCTCCTTTCCCTTTAGAACTGAGTTGCACTATCAGGATGTGTAATGCACCCCCAAGCCAGATAGCATCCCTTAAGATAGAGGGCAGAGGTCTGACAGTGTCCGCGTATGTTTTTCACAACATCCGGATCTGAAGCGGTTGGGGAGAGAGAGAGAAAAAAAAGAGCAAGAAAGGGAGAGAGATAGAGACAGAAAAGGAAGGAGAGAGAAGAGAGGCTGATTTTGCCAGAATATAACTGTTGCTTCTTGGTAGAGTCTAGCTCTCTGTGAAGATGGAGAGACTGTTTTTTGTAGGTCTTCTTGTATCTCGTCGTGTGTGTAGTTCCTACAAATCTATATAGGATCTGCGCGTTTAGACAACATAAACTAAGGGATTGGTGTCCAGACTGATTCCAGACACCCCCAAAGGATATGTTAGTCTGTTAGTCCAGTTAGCTCACAGTGCCACTACTAGCCCCTCTTACCAAAGGAGCGAATAGCTTCTGGCAACTATCGAACATGACAACCGTGACCCCTCAGGTATTGTGGAAACAGTACAGTACTTTTTGCTCAGTCACTCGTGCTCACTTTATCTCAGAGAGATATACAGAATAAACGGTGGGGACATTTTCAGTAAGTATTTATTGAACCAGCGTCATTCTAGTGTAAAATACGTGTGCTGCGACAACCATTAGACAGAAATAGATATATACGATTATGAGCACCAGCAGAGTAAAGAAAAGGTAGAATTCTACCATTGTGCTAAAACAATGGATATATGCATGCATATGGATACATGACAGTAATAATGCGTACTCCTACGATGCAAACCCTAACTAGATGTACCTAAGTGTACCTAGCATATATGTAGGTGTATAGCCAAGAATCCCCTTAGGATAAAGCCAACCCCATTACCTGATGTGGGAGAGTGAAGGACCCCCATCTTGGTCTCAAGAAGGACACCCCGCGAGGGATGTCAGACCACTTTGTGCTGGAGTGTCTGTGTGCAGGAACCTCAGCATCTCCCGTCAGCATGGAAGTCTGTTTTTCTCTGATTTTCCCAGTGAAGATGTAGTGCTTAAATACCTGAAAGGTACCCTCAGGGGTTCTACCTAGAAGTGTACTATGGGCATGTCGGGCAAGGATGACGATGGAGGTGACCCTTATACAGAGTTATTATGCAGAAGATGGTAATCCTGCTGTGATACTGAGAATCCTCATGCATAATACATGAGACTAGTTTTTGGAGAAAGCCACACGACAGTCATGTGGCACCTAACTAGGTAAAAGGTCAGTGCCAGACCTGTTATGTAGAACAATGGTAGGACAGATGTAGGTAAAAGGTGGTGTAACTACCTAGGCCTCTATTGGGGTACATTGGGGTTCATAACAGTTGAGTATCTGTTTAACCATAAGAGGATCTCTCTGTCTAGTCATACTATTCCTCCGAGTCCAGGTGTAGTTTCTCTCTGTCCAGGCAGGCTCTTTCTGTCTGGACATAGTCTTTGTGCTGCATCCTTAAATAATTGCAGTGATAAGAAATCCTCCAGGAATCATCTTACTTCCTGCCTGCCCATTTCTTGATTTTTCCACCTCATGTAGAGGTGTGGGAACTGCTTAGATTCTGGTGGCGGGCCTCAGTTGGCTTAGCCTTCAGAAACATATTACCACTGCCTTCTGAGAATCCTCATTTTCTTGGCGTCAGAAGGCCTGCCCTATTTGGTGTTGTCCTCCTGACACTTTTTTTATGTGTCAGAAGTGACATGCAGGAAAAAAGTGGAAGAAAGCTTCCAGTGTCTTGACTTTTTTGATTTTAAAAAACAAGTCTTGGCTTTGGGAAGTTTGTTTCTGAAAAACAAAAAATGCTTACTGGTCCACCATGGGGTGTCATTCTGCATTTTCACTGTAAGTTCTCCTACCAGTACACCAGAAGCAGTTTTGGTGAAAATGAATTATGGTGACCCAGACTGGACTACCAGTGCCTAAATGAGGCCGGCAGTCTCTTTCTACTTAGACTGAGTGTCTCTCACTTTGTCTGACATCTCTATCTTTATTTCTATTGTCTTTTCCTCTCTATCCCTTTGTCTTGTTTTTGTCTTTCTTCACACATTCCCCCCTCCCCTTCTCTCAATTCCCCTCTCCTCCCCTCCTTTTCCACTTACCTTTTCTCTGTGTCTCTTGTGTTTCTCACGCTGCCTCTTGTATCTGTCTCTTCTTTCTCTCTATCACTCAGCCCCTCTTGCCTGGGTCGCCTCTCTCTCTCAAACACTCCATCTTGCCTCAGTCTCTCCTTTCTTTCTTGCTCCCACTCCCTCTTTTTCTTATGCTTTATCTTATCTTGGTCTCTTCTCTCGCTCGACAGCCCCTCTTGCCCTGGTCTCCCCTCTCTCCCCACACCCTCTTGTCTCTGTCTCCTTCGTCTCTTTTCCCTAACACGCTTCCTTATGTGTGTCTCTCCTCAGCACTCCCTCCAGTGGAGAATCTCCCTCTCTGACTCTCTGTCCTGTTTGTGTCTCTTCTCTGTGTGTGTCTGGTTTGTGTCTCTTTGCTGTTTCCTGGTCGAATCTCTTCTCGGAGTCCGGTTTGTCTCTTTTTACTGTGTACAGTCGGATTCTGTTTCCTGTGTCTGGGTTGTGTCTCTTCACTGTTTCTAGCTGGAGTCTCTCTCTCTCTCTGTCTCCCTCTCTCTCTCTCTCTTCGTCCGTTTCCGTCTCTTTTCTGAGTCCAGGTAGAGTCTTTTCTGTGTCCAGTTTGTTTGTCTCTTATCTGTACCAAGGTGGAGTCTCTTCTCTCTCTCCTCGTGAAGTCTCTTCTTTGGCATATAGTTTCACAGAAATTTCTTATTCGACCAGTAATTGGGGTTATGGACTAAATTAGGATTCCGCAATGGACAGTAAATCCAAGTGCAGCATTTCCCTCAGGGGACAACTCGGAATAATGCAGTAATACTGCACCCAGAAATTACCACACCGCAGTGGCTTAGCAAGGGGGTGGGGGGGGCGGTCGGCCCCCAGCGGCACGAGTTTTGGGGTGGTGGCCTCACCCCCCTTACATGTGGCCCCGTCACGGAGCGGCAGCCGCAGGAATCTCCAGCATACCCCCAACCCCCCCGCTCTTACATTCGGCCGCCGCGGGTGGCAAACGCAGGGGTCGCCGGGGGGGGGCATAAGGCCTGGCTACGCCAATGCCACACCACCAGATATGTAGTTCCTAGTACGTTATTACCGCGTCAGAAGTTCAGTGGTGCTCAGAATGAGAGTCTTTGTTTCCAGGTGAAGCCCTTTTCTGTGTCTAGATGGAACGTGCGTATCAGCATTGGCCCTGTTTCCAGACAGAGCCTGTGTCTAGACAGTTTCTATGTCTGTCCAGACATAGTCATGTTCTGTGTCCAGAAGTAGTCTGTGTGTCCAGATGGAGAATTTCTCCCTGTACAAGACGTGTCTTTTCAGACTCCAAGCAAAATCGGTTTCAAACAATTTACCGAGAAAATAAACTGATCTATCAAGTCAGAAATGAAAACCAATAAGTGAAAACAAGTGGAATGAAAGAAGCATAAACAATGCACTGAAGTGTTGGGAAAGAACGGGCTCACACCAAAGCAATCACTCAGACACATCATCAGCGTCCAAGAGCCCAAGCCAATGGTGTGTGTCCAATCACAATTTTTATGTCAGCTAGCTCCTCAAAGCCATCATGTCAGAAGAGAACTTCCAGTTGGCAGAAACATACTAAGGAAAGAAATGCCTTTCTCCCAAAACAGTGAGGAAGAAGATCTGTTGTCGTTTGAAAATGTTAGAAGCGTGGAAGGCAATATACTTCTTAAAATTTGACAGTGGTTTGGATTGCTGCGCTTTGTTTTCTTGTAACTCATCAGATTCCTTCTTTAATGGAGAAATAATCTTCCAAACTCTATAATTTGCTTGTTGATCTGAATGTTTCAGAAATCTAATTCCAACTACTGGGTTTCTCAACAGAGGAAATTCTGAATGTGGCTGTGAAACTGTTTATTTCCCTCTGAACAGTTTAAGATTAAGGAGGTCATTAGGATGGCGGGCGGACCGCCACCGCCGGCTCGGCGGTGGCGATCCGCCCGCCATCCCAACTGGATTTACCCCCCGCCATAATATTATGGCGGGAGGGTATTGCACTTTGCGTCCGCCGCTTTTCCGCCGGTCGGCAATCGTTCCGATTGCCGGCCGGGAGGAGCTGGGGCACAATATGGTGGCGGTGCCTAGAAGGCACCGCCATCCATATTATGATGCCTGGTTCAAAAGGCCTTTCCATGGCGGCGAAAAGGGCTGGCAGGGATGTGCTTTGGGGGCCCGTTGCGGGCCCCCTGGGGGTGTGGGGGGTGCACTTGGGGGGTTGCATTCCCATGCACAAGGTGGCAGGCACCGCGTGGTGCCTGCCACGTTGTGCATGGGAAAGCACAACATGTCAATTTGGCATTGCAGCGGCAGCACCCGCCGCAATGTCAAATGTGTGGAATGCGACCGCCAGGGTGGCGGTCGCATCCTAATCAGCGGTGCGGGACCGTCGCACGTATGGCGGCTGGTCCCAGCACCGCGAGGATGGCGGGCGGACTGAAGTCCGCCCACCATCCTAATGACCCCCCAAGTTTGTAGATTTATATAGCACGACCCCTGACCTTGACTGTTCGGTCGCTCCCCCACCACACAGCTCCGTCTGTGTGCCCTGCTGCTGCCCCTGATTGTGCTCGTTTTTCCTTTCTGTGCCCCCTTGCTGCCCCTGATTGTGCTCGTTTTTCCTTTCTGTGCCCCCTTGCTGCCCCTGATTGTGCTCGTTTTTCCTTTCTGTGCCCCCCTTGCTGCCCCTGATTGTGCTCGTTTTTCCTTTCTGTGCCCCCTTGCTGCCCCTGATTGTGCTCTGTTTTTCCTTTCTGTGCCCCCCTTGGTGCCCCTGATTGTGCTCGTTTTTCCTTTCTGTGCCCCCCTTGCTGCCCCTGATTGTGCTCGTTTTTTCCTTTCTGTGCCCCCTTGCTGCCCCTGATTGTGCTCGTTTTTCCTTTCTGTGCCCCCTTGCTGCCCCTGATTGTGCTCGTTTTTCCTTTCTGTGCCCCCCTTGCTGCCCCTGATTGTGCTCGTTTTTCCTTTCTGTGCCCCCTTGCTGCCCCTGATTGTGCTCGTTTTTCCTTTCTGTGCCCCCCTTGCTGCCCCTGATTGTGCTCGTTTTTCCTTTCTGTGCCCCCTTGCTGCCCCTCATTGTGCTAGTTTTTTCCTTTCTGTGCCCCCCTTGCTGCCCCTCATTGTGCTAGTTTTTCCTTTCTGTGCCCCCTTGCTGCCCCTGATTGTGCTCGTTTTTCCTTTCTGTGCCCCCTTGCTGCCCCTGATTGTGCTCGTTTTTCCTTTCTGTGCCCCCCTTGCTGCCCCTGATTGTGCTCGTTTTTCCTTTCTGTGCCCCCTTGCTGCCCCTGATTGTGCTCGTTTTTCCTTTCTGTGCCCCCTTGCTGCCCCTGATTGTGCTCGTTTTTCCTTTCTGTGCCCCCTTGCTGCCCCTGATTGTGCTCGTTTTTTTTTCCTTTCTGTGCCCCCTTGATGCCCTGATTGTGCTCGTTTTCCCTTCTGTGCCTGTTTCCCGCCGCTGCGCCCTGCGGCCCCGCCCCTCACTGCCCATTCGCTGCTCCTCCCTCCCACCTCCCCATTTATGGCGGCCGCTGCGTGGTGAAGAGAGCGACCCCTGACCTTGACTGGTACTCCCCCACCACACAGCTCCGTCTGTGTGCCCTGCTGCTGCCCCTGATTGTGCTCGTTTTTCCTTTCTGTGCCCCCTTGCTGCCCCTGATTGTGCTCGTTTTTCCTTTCTGTGCCCCCTTGCTGCCCCTGATTGTGCTCGTTTTTCCTTTCTGTGCCCCCTTGCTGCCCCTGATTGTGCTCGTTTTTCCTTTCTGTGCCCCCCTTGCTGCCCCTGATTGTGCTCGTTTTTTCCTTTCTGTGCACCCCTTGCTGCCCCTGATTGTGCTCGTTTTTCCTTTCTGTGCCCCCTTGCTGCCCCTGATTGTGCTCGTTTTTCCTTTCTGTGCCCCCTTGCTGCCCCTGATTGTGCTCGTTTTTTTTTTATTTTTTCTTTCTGTGCCCCCTTGATGCCCTGATTGTGCTCGTTTTCCCTTCTGTGCCTGTTTCCCGCCGCTGCGCCCCTGCGGCCCCGCCCCTCACTGCCCATTCGCTGCCCCATTCCCTGCTCCTCCCTCCCACCTCCCCATTTATGGCAGCCGCTGGCGCGGCGAAGGCGCGCCTAAGGCAAGCCCGTCTGCGCCCGTCCACGCCGTGACCGCGCCCAGCGCCAGACCCCCTGGTCCGGGCATCCCCGCGCCCGCCACATCAACAGACGCCGATACGACGCCAGCACCCTCCACGCACTCAACCCCGGAAAAGATCACGCCTGCTACCAGGCCACCCCGAGCGCACCCAAGGGCCCTTCACCTGCCGGAACTGCAGCTTCGCCAGCACCCGCCCCGCCAAACCACCGCCCAGGAAAGAACCCAACTACCTCAGATGCATCCTCCTCAACACCCGCTCCGCCCGCAAACACGCCATCGAACTCTGGGACCTTCTCGACTCAACCTCCCCAGACGTCGCATTCCTGACGGAGACCTGGCTGAATCCCGCTTCAGCCCCCGACATCGCCATTGCCATCCCGGACGGATACAAGATCACCCGCAGGGACCGCACCAACGGAGTCGGAGGAGGCATCGCCATCGTCCACAGGAACACCCTCAGAGTCTCAACCAACACCGACGACACCCTCAGCACCGCCGAACACATGCACTTCCAGATCCACACCGATCCCAACACCACCCTCAGAGGAACCCTCATCTACAGACCCCCGGACCCCGACCACAGTTCAGCGATTCCATCGCTGACTTCGTCAGCACACACGCCATCGCCTCCACGGACTACATCCTCCTCGGGGACCTGAACTTCCACCTCGAGAACAACAAGGACACCAACTCCACCACCCTGATCGACAACCTCGCCACCCTCGGACTCAGACAGCTCGTGACTACACCCACCCACGCCGCCGGCCACACGCTAGACTCCATCTTTTCCGCAAGCCCACACGTCTCCTTCAACCACACCTCCGAACCCCACTGGACTGACCACCACTGCATCCACTTCACCTACAGGAAGCCCACCACGCACCACCGCACCGAACAAATGCCTCGCCGCTGCTGGAGCAGAGTCACGGAAGACCAGCTAACCACAACCCTCGCCCTGAGCCCACCCGCCGAACCCTCCGACCCCGACACCGCCGCCCGCAACCTCAGACAGTGGATCGACGACTGCGCAAACACCCTCGCCCCGCTCAAGAATCCGCCCAACAGCCACACCAGCAAGAAAGCCACCTGGTTCACCAAAGACCTCCAGGCCTCCAAACGAACATGCCGAAAACTGGAGAAGATCTGGCTCCACGAACGGACAGCGGACAGCTACGCCGCCCACAAGAGCGCCACCCGCAGTCACCATCACCTCATCAGATCCGCCAAAAGGGCCTCACTCAAAGACCGCCTAGACAACAACGCACACAACAGCAAAGAGCTCTTCAACATCGTGAAGGAACTCTCCAACCCCAGCTCCAACACCAACGACATCCAGCCGTCGCGAGACCTGTGCGACTCACTGGCCACCTTCTTCCACCGCAAAATCGCCGACATCCACGACAGCTTCAACAACACGACCGCCCCGGCAACCACCGAGACCACTGCCCCCACAACCACCAACCGCCTGCTCTCCTGGACCAACATCAACGACGAGGACACCAGCGAGATCATGAACACCATCCACTCCGGTTCACCGCTAGACCCGTGCCCTCACCACATCTTCAACAAAGCCAGTACAGCCATCGCGCCCCATCTCCGGAAAATAATCAACATCTCCTTCGAGACAGCAACCTTCCCGGAAAGCTGGAAGCACGCCGAGATCACCGCCTTACTCAAGAAACCCAAGGCAGACCCCAAGGACCTCAAGAACTTCCGACCCATCTCTCTGCTCCCGTTCCCGCGAAGGTCACAGAGAAAATCGTCAACAAACAACTGACCCGCTACCTCGAGGAGAACAACATCCTGGACCCTTCCCAGTCCGGCTTCCGCAGCAACCACAGCACCGAAACCGCCCTCATCGCCGCCACCGATGACATCAGGACCCTGCTAGACAACGGAGAAACAGCAGCCCTCATCCTCCTGGACCTATCAGCCGCCTTCGACACGGTCTGCCACCACACACTACGAACACGCCTTCACGACGCCGGGATCCAAGAGAAGGCCCTGGACTGGACCACATCCTTCCTTTCCGGCAGAACACAAAGCGTCCGCCTCGCCCCTTCCGATCCAAGGCCACCAAGATCATCTGCGGCGTACCCCAAGGCTCCTCCCTCAGCCCAACGCTGTTCAACATCTACATGGCACCCTCGCCCACGTCGCCCGACAGCACTAACCTCAACATCATCTCCTACGCCGACACCCAGCTGATCCTCTCCTCACCAAAGACCCTCACACCGCCAAAGCCCACCTCCACGAAGGAATGAAGGCCGTCGCCGAATGGATGAGGACCAGCCGCCTGAAGCTGAACTCGGACAAGACGGAGGTCCTCATCCTTGGTTCCAACCCTTCAGCCTGGGACGACTCCTGGTGGCCAACATCACTGGGAACAGCCCCGCCACCCACCGACCACGTACGCAACCTAGGGGTCATCCTCGACCCCACCCTCTCCATGACTAAGCAGGTCAACGCCGTTTCCTCATCCTGCTTCAACATCCTCCGAATGCTCCGCAGGATCTTCAAGTGGATCCCCACCGAAACAAGAAAAACAGTCACCCAGGCCCTCGTCACCAGCAGGCTGGACTACGGAAACGCCCTCTACGCAGGAACGACGGCTAAGCTCCTGAGACGGCTGCAACGCATCCAGAACGCCTCTGCACGTCTTATCCTCGACATCCCCGACGCAGCCACATCACACCCCACCTGAGAGACCTGCACTGGCTCCCTGTCAACAAGAGGATAACCTTCAAGCTCCTCACCCACGCACACAAAGCACTCCACAACTCCGGACCAGCCTACCTCAACAGACGACTCAGCTTCTACACCCCCACCCGCCAGCTCCGCTCGACCAGCCTCGCCCTCGCCACAGTCCCCCGCATCCGGAAAACGACCGCCGGCGGCAGATCCTTCTCCCATCTCGCCGCCAAGACCTGGAACACCCTCCCCACCAACCTCCGACAGACCCAAGACCTACTGGCCTTCAGAAGACTCCTCAAGACCTGGCTCTTCGATCAGTAGCAGCACCACCCCCCTCTTCCCCCAGCGCCTTGAGACCCTCGCGGGTATGTAGTGCGCTTTATAAGTGACATGATTGATTGATTGATTGATAGCACGGTTTATCACCTGTGAGGGTATCCAGGCGCTGTCCATGGGCACTGGGAGATTAAGTGATTTGCCCAGAATCATAGGATATTGCGCAGACCCCAAGAATTGAGGCCAGATCCCCAGCTCCGGATTCAGCAGCTTTGCCCGCTGCGCCACAATTCCCCCCCCGCCCCCCCCCTCAGTGAATAAAACTGATTTCTTTGCCAAACTTGAAAAGTGCATTTTTTTAGATGCTGCTTTGTGTCATCTTTCTTCCTCAGTGTTAAGCCACCTCCATTCACAACATGTGACAGGACATCAGTCATGCAATAGATTTTTTTGGGAACCATTTTGCAAAGCATGGAATGAGGAGGCCAAAGACCCACTCTTCCTCTTCACTAGTAGAGTAAGTGTCCCATCGCAAATCATCAGAAAAAATGTCTTTGCATATAGCTTTGGAAGCGCTCACTGCCGGAGGAGTCAAAGCACTTTACAAGAGTCACCAGTCAATATACAATGTGATACTGTCTGGTAACCGGTAACACAAGAACGAAGAGCAACCACTGACTGGGAAAGCCAGTTAGATCAGACAAATCTTGCAACACACATGAAACCAGCTTTTTTCTTAGATCTGGAACAAATGAATTCCATGTGTTATGAATAACCCCAAAACTGAAGGGCTGTGTGTGGAATTGCTTGTTGAAGACATCTGGACTGCTCTCCAGATCCGGCTGTCCCAATTATTGAAGGGATGTATATCTCTGCAAGTATTCAAGTGCTGAGGCTTGACGCACTTCATAGTCATCTGTGAGGCATTTTCTCTGTGTCCAGGGGCAATAAGTGATCCCTGGGAAGTACCCGTGGTGAGGACTGTTGTTTACTACTGCTATCGCAGGGCCTTTCGTACAATTGCACTAATTGGACAACCAAGCTGCTCCCTTTGTACACTGACTCTTTTACGGTAGCAAGGCCAGCAGTCGAGGCTTACTTCAGGAGGTGGTAGAGGGTTTGGAATGCACATACATATAACACAATTCATTAAAGACAATAAACTAAAAGTGCAGGCAGAGCAATTTCATTTAAATGAATAGGTCATTTATTTTCGTAAGCATAAGTAAGTCAGTTAAAATTAGGCAACCCGAAATCTTCAAGGTTCTAGCACCTCGTGGGCCCTAGATCTGATCCCAAATACAATTATAGATCTTATGAAGGACACTAGTGCACTAAATATAACATGGAATCCTATGGCCAATGTTATCATGTTGAGATTATGCAGGACTTCAGAAAGTGTCAGAGACCTATAGGTCTCTGGTATTCTACTTGGGAATTTGTTCATGGACAGAATGATATGACGTTTCCCTGCTGATACAGTCTGCTCCTTGTCCTGTTTTTTCTGTGGTGCCTGGCTCAAGTCATTCAGTTCCCAGTTTTTAAACCTAGATGGCTAAGAAGCTTCTACAAATCTTCATATAGCCACATCTCAAAAACCCATCTCACAACAGTGGCTTCTGCATTTTAAAAGGGCCACTAGCTTGACAAAAAAGACTAGTACAAAGTCTGAATGATTCAATGTTCTTGGAGTGTCCAGTTTGCTGGGCCTGCTGAAGTCTGCTAGTCTGTGTTCGGGGAGTTAGGGGACACCAGGCACAATTTGAGAGCATCCACTTCGGGACCCTTACTCACAGTCAGTTCTCTCATTGGGGGCCTGCTATCACTAGAACTAGACTTAGGGTCTTTCTTTATAGTCTGTCGGACAAGGTCATCTGTTAAAATGTGGTGGATTTCCCATCTGCTGTTTTTAGAGTGTTGTTGAGTATAATGCACTTCCAATATGGCGGACCTGACATCTACCACGTTTTTGTTAGAGTAACCTGTCCACCAAACTCTACTAAGGCCCTTAGTGCCCAAGACAGGTGCCCTGGAGTCCCAAACATTAAGGACCCGTATCGCAATAATATCTTTGCAGTTGAGATTTTTGATTACCAGAGGAGCTAATGGGACCAGCACCCCAACTGGATCCAGTGTGTAATAAATTGTTTCAGTTAGTTAAAATTGGACCCAGTGGTTCTCAGTCCATGTTGGGCAGGAATTTGGGATGATTTGACCTCCACACCAGCTGCATACTGCTGGACTTTGCTCTTCTCCTCCATATCCACGGCCAGCTCAACTCCACATACTAGGCAGTAGTTCTGTGATTGTTCCTCTTTTTGCAACACTGGTCAGATACAGGTCATCAAGAGTTTGGCTTGAATGACAAAAACTTGCAAACCTTTTGTGTTTGTGCCCATGCTGTAATGCAGCACCTACCCACTCTATAGAGACAAACACACTGGTGTTTACCCTCGTTCTACAAAATAATTCAGAACTGTGACACTCACTGTTAAGAGTCATATTGCCACACTTCATGGAAATTACATTACAATTGAGCAATTAAATTTTTCCTTTCGGTTACATCCTTATATAAATAGGTCTTATTCGTTAAATGGAAAAAAAAAAGAAATATCACTCACGTTCAAGTTATTGAGCTTTATTTAATTCTTGACTGCATGGAAGTTTCTAAACCTAAATCGGACCTTAACGGGTAAGACTGCTTGCCCATATTACCCGCTGAAAGACAAGGTTCACTAAAGACAATATCGTGCGAACCTGTCGTTGGTACCCAAGCCGTGGAAGTTATAGACAACAGGCAATACTTTTCACCAGGACTACCCAGTAGCTTTGAGTCCTGCGAGTCTTGGACAACTGACCTGACCGCCCCCGTCCCTACATGGGATGCAGGTTAAACTGCCTGTGATTCAATACCCACAATCAGCTACTACCACCGAACAGTCTCCTCACAGCCTGGATTGAGGGGATATTTACCAGAAGCCAGTATTCATTATGAGCGGATGTACATTTTGGTTGCATTTCCCTGGCCAGCAGAGTCTGTCGTTGTGCTGGGGAATGTAAAAAAAAACCATAGAGGCAACTCTTCTAGTGGACCGACAGATTGCAATGTCCACTGGGGAAGATGACAAATCCTACCAGAGAATTTTGGACTACTGCTATGCAAGGACATTCGCCTCTAGAACAACAATGGACTCCCTGAAATGAAACCAAAATCTTTCAGTGAGCACAATGAAGGTGTAAAGACGGACTCAATATTACCTTAATGGGACAAAGTCCTCTTGTAGCCAGGTAGCTTGGAAGGGTCAACCAGAATAAGTTCACCAGCCCATGGGAAGAAGGGCACTAATGCCCTACAATGCTCTTTTCCTGCTTTCCATCCCCAACCAGCCTCGGACAATAACATAAAGCAGGAAACCTTGAGACGTATGTTTGGAACAGTCCTTTCTCCACCTTAAACATGCCTTAAATTCCAATGAAATAAAATATTGTTCTGATTTAACTACTATTTGGTCTAACCATGGTGACTCTACTCACAGTTTTAGATCCTCAGGCTGTATTTGGAGATGCCATTCGCCCTGTACTCGAATATAATTGTCAGTCGCTATTTAATCATTGAATTAATTGTTAATTAATTAATTGCTATTTAAGTAATTGCTAATTAATTGCTATTTAATCATTGAATTAATTGCTATTTAATCTTATTAGATTCAAACTGACCTCTTTAACATGTTTTAGGCATTGCCAACTGAAGCCAATGTTACAAATTATAGACACTAATGTGTGCTATTTGTAATTGCAATGTACTGATGTAATTGATATATTGGCCGTGCACACACGACATGCCAAGGTATCAAACGATAAAGCCAGATGGCAGTGAGGTGTAAAGTGTTTTAAAGTAGAATCACCAGTTGATAGAGTGAAGCAGAGGCACCACACCACTGGCTCAGCATTTCAGTGGATTGTGTCCTTCGATTCGGACCACTGCTTGTTTGCCGTTTGCTGTCCTTTGCTCTCCTGGCCCACACCCCACCAACCAGTACTCTAAATCCATTCTGTTTTATGTCGTACACCAGATCCGCCTTTGGCTTCTTCTCTAGCCTCTAAGTGAACGATACTCAAATCTCTTCTCCTACTTTTCTGTCCATCTCCAGAACCAAGTTTCCAAATGTATAACAGCAGTATTTACATAGCGCTGTGCTCACTTGTGCAAAAGCCTTTAAAAACTGAAATATTTGGGGGGGTCCAGGGTGTTTTATTAAGGGCTTTTTTCTTTTCTTGTTTCATTTTCTGAGCAATCTGTCTATGATGATCATGCACACTTGTAATGTGGTTATTGACACGCATATTGATTTCACCTGCATATTTTTGCTATGTATCCCTTTGCGCACTATTATTCTCTGGGCCCGGTGGGAGATGGGGCTCCTGTTCTGCGATCCTAATGAGTGACACTCCCGTAGTCTCTACCTCCCTGGGCCGACTCAAAATAATCACCTGGAATGTGAACAGGTTAGGAGATCGGATTAAAAGGGGCTGGTCTTGCAGCACCTGAAACGCCACTCCCTGACCTCGTACTTCTTCAAGAAACACATATCCCTGGCACTACATACAACGCATTGAACCGCTGGGGCTACAAACTACTTGCTCATGCAGGTTACACTAGGGGTCCAGAGGGGTAGGCATCCTTGCACGCTCCTCCATTCCCTTTCAGGTTAAGTCAATTACACACGATCCAGCTGGGCGGTTTGTCACGGTATCCGGAGATTGGGAAGGCCGCTCTCTCAACGTGACTTCATTATACATACCCCCCCAAACTCCACTCCTCCACCCTGACCGCTCTGGGCCCTCATATGTTGAATTTACCGGAGGGAGACCCCTTATTGGGGGGAGACTGTAACGCCGCCCTGGTTGGGGACTTGGATCGTTTGCCACCCAGACGAACTGAACCACAGGGGACACTCTTGTCAGACTTTTTAACAGCCCTGGGACTAATTGACTCATAGCGAGCACTCCACCCTTCAGATCGGCAATATACCTTCCTTTCCGGGGTCCATGGGAGCATGTCACGTATTGATTATCTCTTCTGCCAAGCCTCCCAGCTTTCTATGTTTAGTGACATAACCTTTTTGCCTAGGGGCATATCCGACCATTCTCCGATCCTGGCCCATTATGGTGGTGTTCCTTCCCGCTCTCGTCGAGAGATGGCCCTCAACCCATGGTATCTCCGAGTCCCGGAGATACGAGACAAACTGATAAAGGCCACATCGGATTATTTTGCAGAAAATGAGGGCTCTGTCGCCTCGGATGTAACGTTATGGGAGGCATATAAGACGGTGGTTCGGGGGTGTGGGGTGGCAGCAGTGGCAGGCCATCAAAAAGAGAAACGTAAGCGATTAGAGAATATAGAACTGGAGGTGGCCGATCTCGAACGCGACCTCATCGAGTCCGCCTCCCCAGACACTTCCCATAGGCTTGCAGTGAAGCAGAGGGAATATCATGATATAGCTAGAGAGGCGGCCCAGGTGCACTACCGCTCTACTCAGTACTGGGTCTACGAAATAGGAGACAAGGCCAGTAAATTGTTGGCGTGGTTAGATAAGCGAGAATCTGCCAGTAGATGGGTGGCTGAAATTGTGGCCCCTGGTGGAGAGAGGCGAAGCGACCGGGATGAATCGCAGAGATTTTCGCTAACCATTTTGAGCGCCTTTATGTCCCTACGTCCACTTCCATGCAGGAAGAGGCCGCCGACCTGCTTTCTACCCTCCCCCTACCAAGGTTAGACCCTCAAGATGTTGCAGACCTTGATCCTCCACTTGATCCTGAGGAGGTATCTAAGGCTATTGGGGCACTGCGCTCTGGGAAGGCCATGGGTCCTAGTGGCCTTCCAATCGAGCTCTACAAAGCGGTCTCATCGGTTTTGGCTCCATACCTGGTACGAATGTATGATGAAAGCGCAGAACATGGGAGTTTGCCCGAGACACAGCGCTTGGCTAACATTGCGGTCATACACAAACAAGAGAAACCCCGAGACCAGTGCGGTTCCTATCGACCAATTTCCCTCCTCGACCCAGAGGTCAAAATCCTAGCTAAACTTTTGGCCCTTCGCCTATCGCCCCATCTCCATAAACTAATACACCCGGACCAATCCGGTTTTATGCCAACTAAAAACACGGCGCTCAACCTCCGTCGCCTCTTCGGGGTATTGGGCAGGGCCTCCACCATACAAGAGGACGCGGTAATCGTGTCCTTATACACCAAAATGGCGTTCGACATGATGGAATGGCCTTTTTTATTTGCCTCTCGAGAGAGAGATACGGCTTTGGTCCACGTTTTATGACCTGGGTGCGTTTATTATATACCAAACCTTTGGCCCGTGTTTCGGTCAACGGTGGCAGATCGGCAATTTTCGAGCTGGGGAAGGGCACGAGGCAGGGTTGCCCCCTGTCACTGCTGCTATTCGCTCTGGCACTGGAGCCTTTGGCGGTGTGGATTAGAGGAAACCCAGCTATTCGTGGACTGAATTGGGCTCCGGATTGGTCGGATAGAATATCCCTCTATGCTGATGATATTCTTTTATATTTGGCCAGACCTCGGTTTTCGCTCCATACAGTGCTCCATATTCTCACTCTTTTTCGGAAATACTCGGGCTACACCATCAACTGGGACAAGTCCTTGATCTATGTCCTCAGTGGAGATCCCCCACGGCTTCCTCCGGGTTGCACGGCCAGCATAGTCACGGATGGCTTCCGATATCTGGGTATTTATGCCACGAGAGACCCAGATGTCTTTCACAGGAAAAACCTCCTCCCTCCCCTGCATCGCCTCCGGGCTGACGTGCAGCATTGGAGGGCGCTGCCCCTTACCCTACTTGGCAGAGCCGCCCTCTTTAAAATGATGGCACTTCCCCGCTTTTTATACGCCCTGCAGAATACACCTTACCCTGTCTCACCACAATATTTTTGAACAATTGATTCCGAGGTTCGTTCATTGTTATGGAATGGCAGCACTCCCCGAATCGCCCTGACAAAACTCTTCCGCAGCTGGTACGATGGTGGTATTGCACAGCACTTCCTGCAATCAAAATATATTACTGGGCCTCGCAATTGGTGGTCCTCAATCACTGGCCCCACCGTCCCATTATGGACCCAGCGTACAGAATGGACCGGTTCAACATGGCGGCGGGCAATTATATGAGGGCGCTGCATGGAGGGGCCAAGCAACTACCATTATTTACGCCCAGCTCCACCACAGTCTCAATCTGGCACGCGGCCACCGCCGCGCTTGGCTGGAAGGGTAAAATCACGCGAGTTACTCCATTACTGGAATCCTGTCACTTGGGTATGTTGTCGAGTCTACCCGGTTTTGATAAATGGGACTTGATTGGCCTTTCCGCAGTTGGGGACATGTGGGTGAAGGGTGCGGTGGTTCCCTTCGATGAATTGCGGGCACAATACCACCTGCGTGAGGGGGAAACATTCCGTTACCTACAAGCGCGCAGTGCAATAAATAAAGCCATCCCCAAAGGTTCCGATCTGCCCGTCTCATCATCTCTAGAAGACAGGCTCCTTGACGACTACCTCCCGGACAAGGCTATCTCCCTAACTTACCATAAGATACTTCACAACTTACCGGAACCACTTCATAAACTTCGCACGAAATGAGTGGACGACATAGGGGAAATACCGTACGAGGACTGGAGGGAGGCCTTGGCATCTCCCAGGGAGGTGGCAATCCGATCCCGCTTTAAGCTTATACAACTTAAAATACTTCACAGGGCTTATTACACCTCCACGGCTCTCGTTAAAATGGGTTTGTGGCTCCTTGGGTACCTTCCTACATCAGTGGTGGGACTGTCCAATTCTCCAACACTATTGGAACGAGATTCTATCCACCATGTCCCGAATATGTCAGAAATCAATAGAACACTCCCCTAGGCTCTGTATCTTAAACATTTGGGATGCTACCGATCTTAACTGCACCGAACAACTATGGGTCTCCTTGGGCTGTATTATTGCAAAACGGAACATTGCCAGAACATGGAAGGGGGGAGTGGTGCCTCGACTCACGGAATGGGCTGAAGATATGGATTGGTGCATGCAGGCCGAAAGGGTGATATACGAGAGTAGAGGCTGCCCAGGCAAATGGACTAAAATATGGGGTCCATGGAACGAATATAGAGGGTTTCTATGTAACCCCTTTGCGGATGACACCCCATATAATGTAGACAAGGAGTCACTTTAAGGATTTAATATCATTGTGTGCCCATATCGTTATTGATATTGTTTATTTTAATTTATTAATCGTATATGTGATATGTCTATTTTGAACGATGTGCTAATCCTGACGATTGCTCCTTTTTAGGTTATTGTTTTTGTTGTATTGTTATTTTGTGTTTTCTTAATAAAAAGATTTTTTTTTTTTTAAACGGAAATAATTTTTTTCACATAACGTAAGCCCGCTAAGGTAGATTAAAAATATGTGCCTCTTTATTTCATTCCGATACAAAAATATCAGTTATTTCAGCGTGATCTCGAAGTGTGCAACTGCCTTCAACAACAGCGGCCAGCCGCATCAAATTTGAATAATTCTTTCAGTGGCGGCTGCAACTGAACGGGGGTGGTGCGACTAGGGTGGCGGGGTTGGGGGATGAATACAAAAAATGAAAATCACTTACCTAGGTACAGTTGCCGCGCTGCCGCCTCTCCTCATCTCTTCTGATTCCTGGTCCGAAGCAGGAAGCACACAGGCTCCCCTAAGCCAATCACGACGCTGCTGTCGCCATGTCGTGATTGGTCAGAGCACCGTGGTTCGGGCTCAGACGGGAACTATGAGCCTGTGCATGTTCTCCACCCAGGCTGTGCATTACAGCCGGGTGGAGAATATGCAAAGTGTGCATGACTGTTTGGCCGGTCAAAGATGGCCGGCCAAACCGTCACACGCACTTAGAATGTGCTCACCACTCCTCCCCCAGCTCTGCACAGCCCAGCCCTACCCCGCACCTAGAACTGAGCAAATACGGAAAAGTAAATGATAATAACTTTGCGTTATTATCATTTTATTAATCCTTTTTAACTGCTCAGAGAGCAGTGGAGCGACGCTCCTCCTCCGTAGCAGAAGAGCCGCCACTGAAAACTTTAATTCTGTCCACCCGTAGCCCCAGACACTCATTCCACTATTTCCTACAAACTACTTCACGCCCTGAGTGACTCAATGTACCTCAGCAGGAAACCTTGTCATGCCCTTCGGCTTTATCGTGTACCTAGAATCACATCAACTGTCACCAGATACCAGTTACTGAACCTAAGAACAGTTTACCGTCCGTGCTGCCTTTCTACAGCTAAAGCATTAATCCATACCTAACTTGTGAGTAGTTTAGACCCTTGCAATAGTCTCCTGAATGGTCGAACCTAATAGGCTTTTTACCCAATTCTAATAAACTTCACTATGTCTGTCTCAGGCACTCAATACACACACCTAGTACTTCTTACCGACAACACGCAGGCTGGATATCCACTCACAGTAGACACATCTTCAGACTCCTGGCCCTAGTTTTCAAAATCATCAATGCATTTCACGCAAAGCCTTGTCATTATATCCCAGGCTTAACCCCCCCCCCTGCAAATAACAATCTCCTCAGCCCTTCGGCAACCACCCCACACTGCAAACTTGATCCTATTCTCGGCCTTCGCTGGCACCTCCACTGGTCCTTATTGTGTCGCTTTGCGAGCCTTTGCATCCCTACCCTAATTTAAATCAACCTGTAAACGTAATAGATGGCGATAGAGCAGCAAAGCTCCTGTACATGTCTCTTCACATTCTCTTCCTAACAGTGAGGTCCCTTAATGTCACTGTAATGCGCTCAATGTACACAAGGTCTTTGCCTGTGCCTACCTAATCATGCATCACTCGTTCAATAATCATATAAAATGCCTTGGGAGCTTCTTTACTTCATTTAAATGTACTCACCCAACCTGACATTGGCCTTATGTACCAATCAGTTACTATATAGAGATGTTCTACACCGTGCCTAACTGAAACAAAAATACAAGAGGACGCTATTGAATCAATTGTGATAAAGTAGAAGCTGATGAAGAGGAGGAACCAGTTATCCAACATACTTTACCATATGAAGAGGATGCTCAGAGGACCACACACAGCTAAACACCTTTTAATGTCATTTGCATAAGACAAAAGGAAGATTTTACAGTTCAGGAAGGTTGATGGCTGCCCAACACTGTTTGTTGATCCAAAAAATGTGTTTTCCATGGAGAATGATGGCCGGTTCATGCAAGTTGTTGCACTTTTCAAGAACACCAGTGTCATGTTGGTGCATGCAACCCAACTGAACAAATCTGGCTGACATATGGACTTCATTTGAACTTGCTTAATCTCTACTTGCTATCCTTGTTTTCCACTTTTTAAATTTCCCCTAGAACTCCTCAACCCTGCCTCCCCTTGCCGCAACTCAAATAAAATTTGCTTCCATGGAAAATTGATAATTATGTAAGCCTGTGACCAATTGGCCGCAGAACACACAACAGGGTCATGCGAGATTGTGCAAGGTCGTACTCTTCGTCAACTAGCGTTCAAGCTATTATTTGGGTGTAAACCATCAGTGTTCACTTGCCGCAGATGTGCTCAAAGAACAGTGGCAAAAGCAGGTGAGTTGTGTGAATCGAACCAAAATATGTCAAAAACATGCAAGAACCTCTGTACTTAATATGACCTGCTACCTTCCCTGGATGAATCAGTACAAATGAAATTAAGCTGGTTCTTGCTTGTGAATGGACCGCACTGGTGTGAGGCACTCTGCTGCTAAACCTTAAGAGTAAAAAGCTCTCCCTTTCCCCCAAGGTTTTTGGGTATTGCAGATTTCTAAATAGAGTTTTGTTATGTTTTGCTTGTTGTTTTTCAGGCATGAAATTCCCTTATGTAACTGAAACGTTATTAATCTATTGTAATTCACTGGAAGCCACAACATTCTTCAGTTTGTTCTGTACACTAAAAAACTAGCTTCCTTCCTGACATTTCTCAGGTGTGTGAAGGCGTGGCCTTTTAATCAGTAACGGCCTCCCCTTTTTCATCTTTTTTTAATTCCAGTTTCCCCGTCATATGCTTGAGGATTATTAACTATGTGTCACAAGTCACTTTGTATCTGTAGTTGTTATTGGATAGCGCCAAGGTGCTCCTGCGAACTTTACCCTTCACAAATGGATCATTTGTTGGTATCTCATGCTGAATTTTACAGGTGCAGTGCAACCTTTGCTAAATGTGTTTTTTAGGCAAACCCCGACTTTCCCCTGCAGCAATTTGCTCCCAGACTGTTTTAATAACTTAAAATGGAAGCCGAGGGAGTGTCGAAGTGCGCCTGAACCCAGTCGCCCAATTACAGTCACTCTTTTCACAGCAGATATTTACTTATGACATAAGACATTGGGCACCCCGGAAAACCCATTCTTCTGGGGGCGCAGCCTATAATCTTGGATATTGTGTGGTCCCCTTTCAGCGTCTAATAAAAAAACATGGGGGGCAGTGCTAACTAGCCGTCCGGCTCCGATGGCCACCCAGCCGGGCTATTGTGACCCTCTTTGTCGTAATCCCTTCTTTATGGAGTTGCTAGTTGTCACAATTTAAATGTAAAATTAGTGCGTATTTTTCCTTTGCAGGGGCAGTGGCGAGGCGACACGTTCAGCGGGCAAGGGGCCGTCCTTCACTGCTCCGGTGTCACCTACGACGGACTCTGGCTCAATGGCTGCCCCGCTGGTGTGTACTTTATTCTCCTATCCAATTGTTAACGCGCCTTAACATAATGCCGCCGCCTTGATTAATATGGTCTGCCCAGTTGTGTTAGCCTCCCATACCACTGTGTGCTCAATTAGTCTGACAGATGTAACGCTGCGCCATGAAAGCCCGCGCAGAGCCGCCTGAATAGGACCCTTTATGGAAAAAAACGCACGAAATTGAGGCTCCGCGCCGAGCCACATTAAACGCGAAACCATGTTGAAATATAAAAAGGTCAGTGTGAACAAAAAGGATTTCTTCCGTGGAGGGATAATTCAGCTTGTTTTGTCCTTTATTTATTTTAAACCAACTGCATATTCATGGCGCTGGGAAATAACCAGTTCTTTGGGCGGCGGGAAGGGGTTTTCGGCGAGGCTTATGAGGTGGCAATGTTCTCGTCTCCGAAAGGGTAATTGCATTTTATTTGCCTTTTTATTTTATCAATTCCCAAAGACGTCGGGTGCTGAAAGCAATGTTTCAGGGCTGGAGTAATTGCACAAATTATAAATGCGGGGGTCTCTTCGGGTGGATGTTGGGGACTTGCCACCCATGGCGAGAAAAGGCCACCATGCGCAGACAGGCTTTCTTTCAAGTTCTGACTGGTCGAGTTAGAAACTGGAATCGAGAAATGGACCCTTGGCTTGTCATGGGTGGTAGGATCCTGCGCTTAGCACGAATAACAAGTTTCCACCTTTTCTCGTTCCAAATGGTTGTACCTGAGAAGCAACGTTTGGTTACTATAGTATTGAAGCCAGCCTCCTTAGAGCATATCCTACCTAGGCAGTGGAAGCTTCTCCATACTAGCACCTTGCAGTAGCTTAGGAGGAATGCCACGAGTCCTCGTGCAAGCAAGGAAAATGAACTCTTTAACTGCTGTTGGGGTGCTAAATACAGCAATTATCCAAGTTCATTTGGCCATCAGCGCTCTGGGCCCTGGTGCCACTGCACCGTATTTGGAATGGTTGTGGCTAGAACTGATTTTTAAGGTTGGCACAGAAGCGGCCATAGATAAAACGGGTGGGGCCACCTACAATGGACAATCATGGATGAAGATTGTGCGCATATGTCTAATAAATACATACTTATACATACATACAAAGTAATTTAAACATTTTAAGCAGACTGTGAATTAAAAGTTTCTAATGTCTGTGTAAGAGGTAGCAGTGGCATAGCTAGGTTGCCAGGGGCCCTAGTGAAGCATAGTAACTGGCCTCTCTCACTAGGGTGATATCTCACTCTGCCAGCTGCTCCTGACACACTTCAACCTCCTTTGACATAGTCTGCATTTGTCATATCAAAACTCACTACAATTCTCATACACACTACTGTATTTTCACTCCATGCACTGCATTTCTGCAATTCAAATCCATAACCCTGAAAAGTATTACCAATGCCACTAGGTTTGGCCCTTGTAAAGTGCATGCACACAAAGATATAATATGCAGGGATACCACCACACTCCATCTGCTGCCCCCACATAGGCACACCCCTTACGCTGCACTCACACAGGCATATACCTCATTCTGCACTCACACAGGCACATTTTTCAAACTGTACACCACTTGGCCTGCACTCACAAAAGACAATGTGAATCCTGCGGTCACAGAGACACACGGCTCCTACACAAGTATACCTCTCACTAGGAAGGGAGTTGGGACAGATGTCGCATAAGAGTAGCATAGGAGGCACAGGTTAATTATGTGGTTCATCGGTCCACTAGTGCAATTCAGAGCTGTTGAAGTGAGCTACACTGAAGCCTGAATGTCCACTGAGGTTATCTAATCTCACACCAGCCACACTTGGAGCAGCACTGCAGACTGCGTGTGTTTGATCTTTGTGGACTTTTGGAGGGAAGAGTCTTGGAATAAAAAAAGTCTCACTTGCCTTCTACAAAATAAGATGGTGGTTTTCTTTGTAGTGCAAGCATATGCTAAAATAAATAAAGAATGAAATACAAATAAAAAGAAAAAATATGCCAGCTAAATGTGGAGGGCATGTGGTTCAATTAAAAGTAAATAAATAAATAAAGCTACGCAGTGGTCTGCCATCCTGGAACAGTAAACAATGATACTGTATGCAGTGTACGGTTTTAAGATGATGGAATGGTTTTGAAGCTTGCAGCAGAGATGCTTGGCGCTCTGCATAAGAAAGTTGTGATCCAGTAGCAACGGCAGCATAGCTGCTGGTACTCTTATTACTAAATTAGCACTAGCCTGCAGTTGCAGGTGAGCTGCTGGGGATGAACTAAAGGAAATATCCCTGAGGTCGGACTCTTCTTGTTGCAGAGTAACACAGAGTAAGCTGGCAAAATACTGTTACTAAGACTACCTGATTTCCTAAAGACCAGTAATCGTCTACTAGGCAGAGCCAAACATTGACAACAAAGCCAGTGGCCGAAGAGGGCTGATCCACTGCCCAATTGCTGAATGGCTGAATCAATGTGCCACAGAGGAGCAAGCGATTGCTTCTTCTTTCTTCTCCACAAGTTTTTGATTTGACTACAAGAACTCCACAGTTTTATAACATTACAACTTCTTGTTCTCGCAAGACAGCTCTTAGCTGTTTGCAAGCAAATGCTATTGTGGACAACAATGCTTTCACGTCATAAAAAAGATTGGATGAGGGTTTTTTAAAAGGTGTATGGTCTACTTAATTAAGATTGTTACTCAAACATGTGAGCTACAGTCCTGTGATTTACACAGCATGTCACTTGACCAGCATCTAGGGGCCTGTTTATGAATTTTCAGCAATTGCATCCAGACATATCACACAACAACAAACATATGCCTAAAATGAGCCAGACCTCTTGTCTTTGTGAGTGCTTGTTAGTGGTTTGATATAAATGCGCAACAGCAATGATTTTTTGTAAATATTTAGAATTGGTAATTACAAATTTTACATATATGACCATCACTGTGTGCGCACAGGAGAGAGGCCAAGGAATGGATAGGCATATAACCTGAACACTGTTAAGGCCCACTGAGTCACACTGCCATCAGCCTCAGCTCCAGAGCTCTCAATCGTGCCCCATTGTGAACACCCTCCCACAACTAGAACTCACCAAGACACCTAAATGCGACTCAAGCATTGGAAAACTCAATAGCTCAGCCTTTTAGGGTTGAAACGTCTTGGCTTTGACCAATTCCAATTCCAATAACAAATTAACTAAAGCAAAGAGAGTTTACAAATGTTAACAAATTCATAGTATTTACTTATGTAAAATATGCAAAATATATACAGTAACATATTGCTAAAACCTTGGCAAAGCCAATAGGTCCCAAAGGTAAGTCTTAGTGGCTTTGCCATTGATTGTTTCTTTTTCTTTCAGCACTTCATGAGAGTGCATGTGTTCTTGCTGTGTTCCTCGTGTGCTGATTCCCTCCTCAAATAGCTACCACACTAATTTACCACTGCAGGACTTGCATCCACCATGTGGGAATGGTAAATAGAACTATCATTGGCAAAGTCATTGGGTCTCACCTTTGAGGCCTATTGGCTCTGCCAATGTATTTTGTTCATGCTATTAAGCATCAGCACAGCATGAACAAAAGGAAAAAATGAGGAATTACACGGTGGCCATTTCATTTTGTATGCATATGCATGCGTCATGATGCATGCATGCGCACAGTTGCCATTTTTTAGGTTGAAGTCTACTAGACAGCGGAGCTGCCTTTTTTGCTAATGCGTTCTTTTGGGCATTCTATAATTGTTATGTTTTGTAATGTACCTCAATATAGACCTGGGTAGTCACTTAACCTTTCACCTACATTTTCCCTGCCATTGTACTACATAATGGTTTTTGGTATTGACCTTTTACCTAGTTAGGTGCTGCATAAATGTCTTGTGGTTTTCCCAGAAAACTAGCCTCATTTATTATACATGAGGATTCTCAGAATCACAGCAGGATTACCATCTTCTGCATAATAACTATGTATAAGGGTCATCCCTTTTGTCATCCTCGGCCGACATGACACAGCAAGGTAGAACCCCTGAGGGTACCTTCTTGGGTATATAAACACCATATCTTTGCTGGGGCAGCCAGAGGAGAAAGACTTTCATGCTGACACACTGACGCCAGACGCTGAGGTTCCTGCACGCAGACACTCCAGCATGCTGTGGTGTGACATCCCTCGCGGGGTGTCCATCTCGAGACCAAGACGGGGTCCTTCATTCTCTCACACCAGGTAATGGGGTTGGCTTCAGCCTAGGGAGATTCTTGGTTCTACACCTGCATACATGCTAGGTACACTTAGGTAGATCTAGTTAGGGTTGCATCGTAGGAGTACACATTATTATTGTCATGTATTTATATATCTGCCTATATTAATTGTTTTAGCACTATGGTAGGAATCTACCATGCATTTACACTATTGGTGCTTATAATGCTTATAATCATTTATATCTGTTTCTGTCTTATGGTTGTTTCAGCACACCTATTTTACACTAGAATGACGCTGGTTCAATAAATGCTTATTGAAAACGTCCCCACCGTTTATTATGTGTATCTCTCTGAGACAAAGTGAGCACGAGTGACTGAGCGAAAAGTAATGTACTGTTTCCACGATCCCTGATGGGACAGGGTTGTCATGTTCGATACTTGCCAGGAACTATTCTCTCCTTGTTAAGAGGAGTTACAGTGGCACTGTGAGCTAGCTGTAGTACAGGTTAACATACCCGGTGGGGGTGTCTGGAAACAGTCTGGACACCAACCCCACATCTATGCTGTCTAAACGCTCAGATCCTATATCGATTTATAGGAACTACACAACATAATATTTCCTGGGAAAGCATTCCGCCCATTGCTTAACATTGGTTTTGTGGTTTGTAACTCACAGTTGCTTGCTTTCTATTTGCTGGCTTTAATTTGCTTTAGGCTGTCCGACTTGAGTTTGTCCCTCCTGTGGAGCATCCCTTGTTGACTGTATACTTATGAGTACTCGCTTTCTGTAAACAGATCTTTAAATCTTGTTCTTATCTTGTCACATTTGCCCTGCTTTAAAGACAGAGGTCAAATGTCAGGCTTCATCTTCCGAGGGACCTTGGTGTTGACTTTCCTTTCGCTGACTTCAAAGTGAGAGAATTCATGTGACCACTCTGCTGGGTGGCCATGTGAGCGGAGAAACTGTAGGATGTTATTTTTCTAGCACACAACAAAAATGAACTATGCTGATATTTCTGAATATATCAAAATTAGGAAAGTACAAATGAAGAATATTTTTTTGTAATTCTGAAGTGTGGTGGAAACAAATGTTTGAACACAATCAAAACACATCAATACACTAAGTGATGACACATTTTCATTTATGCGCAGTGAAACTGTATGTCTGTGCAAATGTAATGGTCATTTCAATTGAAAATGTGTTGTCTATAATTGCAATATGCTCCACATCATGCATACTCCACACTACGCCACTCCACTTTACACCACACCACTCTACAATACTCTACTCCACTCTGTGCCTTTCCACTCTACGCCACTCCATTCTATGACACTCCATTCCACTCTACGACATGCCACTTCACTCTACGCCCTTCCACTCTAAAACCCTCTACGACACACCACACCACTCCACTTAATGCTACTCCACTCCACTCCACTCTACTCTATGCCCTTCCACTCCACACCACTTACCCCACTCCACTCCAATCTACCCCACTCCACTCTACCCCACTTCACTCCAATCTTCCCCAATCCACTCCACTCCACTCCAGTCTACCCCAATTTACCCCACTCCCCGTCTCTACAATCTACCCTAATCTACTCAACTCCAATCTACCCCACTCCGCTCCTATTTTCCCCAATCTACCCCACTCCACTCTACCCTACTCCACTCCAATCTACCCCACTCCAATTGACCACAATCTATCACACTCCACTCTACCTTAATCTATTCCACTCCAATCCGCCCAATCTACTCCATTCCACTCTGCCTCACGCCACTCCACTCTACCCCACTTCAGTCTACCCCACTCCAATCTACCCCACTCTACACCACTCCAAACGACCCCACTCTACCCCACTCCGATCTAACCCACTCTTTTTTATCCACTGCAATCTACCTCAGTCTCCTTCAATACAGTCTACCCCACTCCACTCCAATCGATCCCACTCCGTGCTACCCCAATTTACCCCACTCCGCTCTACCCCAATCTACCCCACTCCGCTCTACCCCATTCCACTCTACCCAAATCTGCCCACCCGCCCCACCCACCCCACCCCACTAACTTTTAGCTATGCTGAACAGTAGCCACACTGGTGTACAACATGGCTAAAACACATTACCAAAGCCAATAGCTCTTGAATAGGCGAGACCTATTGGCTTTACCAGTACTTGTTTTTATTTACTGAGCCTAGTTGGATTGGTACATGAAAAAATCTGAATACGAAAATGAAAAAGCACAAAAACACTTTTAATTCTAAAGCACAAATGTTGGCAGCAATTTACTGCCTAACCCTCCAAAAAGAAATTCGAACCAGGGATAGGGGCGAGGAGGGGGCAATGGAGGAGCCGTTCAGAGTATCTCGTAGGAGGGAGTAAGGGAAAAGAAGAACACAAGGGAGGGAGCAACAAGGAGGGGGGAAGAGAAAATGACAAAGGGGCAAAAGTGAAGCAGACGGGCGAGAGCAACATGGAGCCGCAGCAACTAGAGAAGCTTGCAGACAAAAGAGATTAAGATGGGGTGGGAAGAAGCACAGAAGGAAGACAGCTAGAAAGCACGACCACGCTCCTGGAGTGCTTAAGCCAATGCTTGTTTATACTGAAATCTATTCAGTGGTGTTTTACTTTTTTTTTGTAGGTATCTACTTGTCGGTTGTGAGTAATAGCTTTGTGGTAGGATGGGGCAAACTGGTGCAACCCAATCAAATACATGTGCGACTTCCCTGTAGCTTGAAACACACTACATTCACTATGACACTCTGCAGATTCATTTGGGTATAAAGTTCAACATCTGGCATGAGGCTAAGGCTGCAACATGATTTTTATATTTGCATACATTTTTAGGGATTCTTTGTGGTGTACATAGCATGACATCAAAGCAGACTTAAGATTATTAATTAAACCATACTCTTCGCAGTAGTAAAACATATACGAGTTGTCATTTGCTAGGGATCTCAGCCCAATAGAATAAAGGGATTTCTATCCTTTTACTCCAGTGTTTACATATTCTGTCCCCAGACGGATTATGTGTTAATCTTCCCCACCCTACCTCAGGTCAAAACCTCAACATCAATGCCAGCTCTGGCATCTTCTGTTCTCCAGAACGCTGGCACCTCTACGCCTGCAATATATGACGTCAGTGCGCTATTTTAGATGGGGACTTGTGGGGCGGTGATTGCATCCTTCACACACCCACTTAAAAAGACCCCTCCACCGCCTGAATATAGTATCCGTCTGAGTATTTTTTCTTAAAACTATTTTTCATTTAATCATATATTCTTGTGAGTCAGGCGCGCAACGCCCATTGGGCTGAAAGGGCTTCAGCCCCCCTCCCCCTCCCCCCGTCGTGTGGGTCAGCCCGGGCTGAAACAGCTTCCCGGGCACACACAGCCACACCCGAGTACTTCACAGGTCTTTAAAAGACCATTTACTTGCTAACGAGGCTTTGTTGTTTTTTCACCCCTTCTTAGAGCCCCATAATCTCCATTTTGACTATCGCTGGAAGAATTGGCCCCCCCGAAATTTTTAGTAGCGCCCCCCGAAATGTGGCTCTAGTTGCGCCTCTGTTGTGAGTCATCCCCAATCTGTTTGGTAAGGGACAACGTACAGTCAGACGATGTGCAGTCAGACTATGCCACCAATCCCCCGGTTTTATTATTTTCTGACCCGTTTGTTCTTGTGTAGGAGATTGAAATCCTTAGCCCCCTGGCGCTGCTGCACATGATTTTGTTAACTGAGTCGCTCTCCAACAGAACGCTGAACTGACGGGGCAGGCCTCCACCTAAACTGCGTGGGCGTTGATGGTTTCCATGTTCAGGACATGACGTCAGTACCGGTTGGTGGCAGCTGGTGTTATAATTCATTCACGTCTCTCAGACGCGACAGAGTCTGCAATGGCTGCCAGTACAACAGGCAGTCCAACTGAAAGTACTGTGCTGGATTCACGGAGAGTTACATAACAGTGGGTCTGCTATCCTCCCTCGCTCCCTGATCTATTCAAACTAACGAGATGTGGCAGAGCATTCAGAGGCCTTGAGATTACCCCCATTGGGCCGGGTCGTAGCTTCAGCGGAGGTGTTTGGGGTGTTACACCCCCCTAATAAATGTATTTGTGATAAATAGTTGGATACAGGTGCTTTCAGTCAGTTATGTGAGATGTCTGTCGGATTTCACCAGGAATTTTTACACACAGCGGCGGCTCCTCCGCAATGGCGGAGGAGCGTTGCTCCACTGCCTGGAACAGAGACAGCAAATGAAAAATAAAACGATGTTCTAGCATCGTTTTATTTTTCGTTTGCCGGCTCTGAGTCAGCTTGTGCAGGGAAGGGCAGGGCATGGGATGGGGGAGGAGGAGTGCTTGTGCACTCCTTGCGTGCGCATGTGTGTTTGGCCGGCCATCTCAGGCTGACCAAAACACACATGCGCACTTAGGTTTCTCCAGCCCGGCTGCATTCAGCAGCCGGGCTGGAGAAACCCCACAGACTCCATGACCTGAGCGGAGCGTCTTTCCTGCCCGCTCAGGCCAATCCCCGCGCTGCTCTGCAGCACTGGGATTGGATGGGAGTCTGTCCCAGGGGCTGCCGGGACCAGGTAGAGGACAGCAGGAGCAATGCGACGTGGGAGGCGGCCGGCGGCTTCAGGTAAGGTTTCTTTTTATTATTAACACGCCCCCTGCCCCGCCACCCTTTGTTAGTGACGGCTGCCACTGCACACACAGACAAAAACGCACACACACACACTCTCTCCCTCACTCTGTTTTGAAAGACTTCAAAAATGTTGGTTATTTCACAAAACAATGTGCTTTCTCTCACTTAGTACCCCTATGAAACCACATTCCTCTGCCTTTCCACTGCCCCTTAGGCCCCTCTCATGCACCCTGCTTGTCCTATAATGTATTTTAACATTATGTGCCAGAGTGATGGTCGGGAAATCTGAAGCTCCCCCCCCAATCTTACTGACCAAGTTATGCTCCTGCCGTTGGGCCTCTCAGAGCGAATGTGTGTGAGTATTTATATTTAGGTGTTCACGAGAGGTTGTGTTACCATGATTAGACTTCACAGGTACAGATATCATTTCCCGTGCTGTCCCTTGAATGTCCAAGCTCTGCAGAGCCCTCTTCCCCTTCCTTTTTTGGCCACTGTACTCAGAGGTGGCCTTTGATAAGATAGCGCCCTGGGCGTGGCCAGAGAGAAATTTGGTGCCCTTGTTGATGGTTGTGAATTAAATGAGGCAGCAGGGGGTCGTTTTTGTGTTCACTGGTCAGTACCTGGATGAGCAGGGACAGGCCCCTGAACACAAATATCTCTAGACCTCTCCCTGCTCACCTAAAACACCTATAGCTTAGCAGCCTCACGCAGATGCTGGCTTTGTTGATGTGTGCCAGCAGAAGTCAGAGTGTGAAGGGAGGCCAAGGAAGGGGGCTAAAGGGATGTTAAAAAATTCCCCGACTTTAAACAGGCAAATCAGACAGAAACAAACAGGCAGGGACAAGGACAAAGCTGGAGCAAGATGAGAAGGGCGCTGCTGCTGACATAACCTTATTGCACACAGCTCCAGGCGCCCCTCAGAAAAGTAGCACCCTGGCCTTGGGCCCAGCTCGCCCATGCTAAAGGCCAGCCCTGACTGTACCCAGGTTGTTGTGTGTCTGCCTGATGACCTAAAACACTGACTGGAACAAGGGATCCTTTATACTGACCTCACTGATGCTGACCAGTTGGGACAGGACAGTTTCAGGGTCTGGAAATGAAGTATCTACTTTACCATGACTGTTTCAAAGAGCAAGGACACAGCAACACCTCACAAAAGGAAACATGGTGAATGCCCATCCCTACCCCTCTGGTCAGCTCTTGTAGAAGAGACCAGGCCCAGTAATATGTGCCGGATAGGTGGAAGAGCCGTATTCAAAGGTATTATTGCATGTTTGTCATCGCCTTGAGATCAGGACTTTGAAGGATGTGGATTTCTAAGATACTGAACTTAAGTTTAAGCCAGATTCTCTTGAGACTATTTATATCCCCCCATCTTAAATGACTGGTGGTCTGTCTCCCCAACTGCCATTATTTAAGGATATTTCCTGATTCTGTGATCCAGTGAATGTATTCACCTTTACCTCCAGGGACAGGAACACTGACTATCCTCTAAATACAGGTCAAGAACAGACTAAGGACTGTGAAAAGCTTGCATTACTGAAGGATTGATGAGAAAGAGTTAGTCTGGCCTGAATGCTGAGAAACTGTTTTATCAGCCCTAAGAATCAAGATCTAGCTATTTGCGTGCCTGCTTTGAGAATCACTAACCAAAGCGAGGTCTTCCGTCTAGACCGGAGACTAGTGCTCCTGCCTAACCCAACTCAAGACGATTCTCACAGAGAGCAAGGATTCTCATCATCACTTGCTACCAGCAGTAACTGGTAAGAGCTGAAGATATCATTGGAATGAACCACTGTTGCACCTCAGCTTGTCTGAGGAGCGCTTTCCACTGATAATGGTGTTGCTTTTTTACACATTCATTGAGACATAGGTCTTCATCACAACTTGCAAGTTGCTCAGAAGCTCCTTGCTGCCTTTAAAGCTGCCATCACACTCCTGAGACCTGCAAACCCTTTAGTCATCACCCCTCACTCTGAGTGTGTCATTGAACTGTGACATATTCTGCCATTGGGGACTGTGGCCTTGGAATTCTGGACAAGAAACAGCACCAGCATTCTAAGTACGAGCCACCTGCACTCTATCCAGCACCAGCTGCTGACAATAGACAATGTGTCCATCAGAAAGGCAGACAATTCCTTAAAGAACTTTGACCTTATGTATCAGAACCTTATGCATCCACCTTAAGACATTTAGGCTGAGGCATCAAAAGCATATATGCCCATCCTAAAGTTCTGATCATCCATCAAATGACCAATATGACTTGGAAACATTAGCTGCATAGAACGTTGCCTTTGCCCTGCAGGGCAGAGACCACACTTGTGTGACACCTCTAATGTGCCTCCGCTCCGCATCCATATTTTAGTGTAAGGGCACAAATGCCCCCCTGCTAATCTTGTAAAGCCAGATTGTCCAGGTTTATAGTGCTTAAACAACTTAATATGAAGCTAGTAGAACCTTTACGTGTGAATAACGACTTATTGTTATAACGTCAGAACCTTGCCTTAATAGTATAAATATATTGGCTGCAGTTCTCACGCAATCTTTAGCTAAGTGTTCCACCCCACTCCACTCTTCAAGAGCAAGCTTGACTGGGCACCACCATCATCCTCTAAGAGTCAAAGCCTGGAAAAGAGTTTCTTTGCATCCAGTGAACTTGCCATAGTATCTGGCTCCTGACGCTTTGGGACAAAAGCAATATTTGTTACAAGGTTTGCACAGTTGCCTCTGAGTTTTCTAGGCCACCAAGAGATTGCCAGACATCCTACAAGTTGCAGGTGTTCCACTGTCAATGGGAGGAGTGGATATTCAAAGGCCACGCTGGAAAGGGCTGGTCGAAGTAAAAATAATTTTGTGTACCAGCCGGTTAAGGGGTTCTTGTAGGCCGACTGAAGTTTTCCCAGTAGAAATGACTATTACTAAAGCACAATATCTTAGGAACCATTTTTACAATCGAAAAGTTTTGCACATGGGCCCCTACATTGGTGAAATGGTTAACAGTACAGTAGTGCCGGACATAGGCATGTGAGCTGTAGCACAATATGCAGTTGTCCTGATGTAAAAGAAAGTTATTGCATTATTGTTGGGGTGAGCAAGTGTTCCATGCTATGACACTAATCAAACAACGCACTAAAAAGGCCAAAAGGCAACACACAGCACTTTATAAAATAAGCTAATATATAAATAAACAAAAGGCATACTCACCTGTTCTTTCATTGTTGATAAATATTTTCTGGACAATTTGGATATATCTCCAATGTTTCATATGCCTTACTCCGGTAGGCTCCACAGTCAGTGGAGGGCTGGCAAGTGGGCCTGGATTTTTCATTTGCTCCTCATGCTTGGTGCGTCTGTCCCTCCATGTAGCTCTTGAACAGGCTGGCTGGCCTCCATCTAACCAGACTACATCTACATCTGCCTGAGCTGCCTTCAAAACTAGCTACTTCATGTACAAAGCCATCACAACCAGCACCCCCCACTTAACTTTCAGACAAGCTCACCATCTCTGGTGGTTCTCAGCACACTCACAGCCAGGACACCATTTTACTAAACAGCGGGAAAAAAAGACAGGAAGCATTTTCCATCTATGTAACCAGGATATTGAACAATATCCCTGAATCCATCAGGAACGCCACAACGCGACTCCAATTCAGAAAAGAGTTGAAGATGTACCTTTTTAAAGAACACTAAATCACAATGCATTAACAGTCCACAAATCAGCTACCTCTTTCGTAGCATTGTTGTCTTTATCCTTGTCTTTGACCCTGACACGCGCTCCGGTGACACTTTGGTCCAAGCTAGTGGTAGATGGGCTACATGGTTTCACATCCTGAGGAACACAAGTCTTGCATAGCAAATAAAGATCACACTCATTAATTGGTCCAAGAAGTTGAATTTATATTCTGTTTTTGGAGGGAAGGTTGCAACAGGATTCCATCTGCAGTCAGTGAGTTTTAAAAATTTCGAGTGGCAGCCAGATATGAACCAAAGTGGATTTGCAAACTTTTCCCATTGATGGTTATGACCGAGCTGGTTTCAGTTGACATGCACACTGATTCCAACCCTGAGCCACACAGCTGTACAACAGCATTTCCTGTGACAGAAAGTAGAGAAAGGACCCAAAACACAGTGAGCAGAAAGTTGTGCTCAAAAGTGACACTCCCAGGCAAAATCATTTCATCTGATCTAAAACACAGACGTCCAGATATCAGGAGTAGCCCTGAAAGTGTTCTCTCATGCATCCATGGTTTTCTGACAAAATATCGCAGACAAAAATATCACCCAAAAAATATTGATGCCCCAAAAATCAACTTTTTTATTCTTTGTATGTAACGTCAAAAGTATTGACAACAAAGATATAGAAAACCACAATATCATCAAAAAATGGGTAAGTAGAATTCTATGTATTATACACTATATATTACATTGAAAACATATATCTACTTTAAAAATAGTACATAAAAATATACACAATATAAACTATATAAAAAATATAACTTACAAACATAAAATACAAATATTTTAGAAAAATTGCAAACAATAAACAAAATATAAAAAATAACAATTATAATTTAATCATAAATAAAAAAACGAATGGAAAGTAATTGTAATAACAGTCACAAGATATGAAAACAGTAAACATTTACACAATAACATAACAAATGAATAAAAACGTTTAAAAAAATTAAATAATAAAAAAAGAATCTACATTTAACTAACTTTTAACATTACATCAAAAAATTTATGTTGAAACAATTTATAAAATCAGATAAAAAAATTAGACCTGGAGGAGTAAAATGCCCTGATACCACTCCAACATAAAGTGGGAAAAGTGTTGGCCTTTGGAGGGGTCAGATTTACAATACCCACACCAACATAAACAATAGTAGGGAAAGTGTTTTCTGGAGGGGTTAGATTTACTATTCTCATTCTAACGTAAGCAACAGTAGGGAACGTGTTGGACTTTGGAGGGGTTAGATTTACTATTCCTACTCTAGTGTAAGCAGCAGTAGGGTACTCGTTGCACCCTGGACTAGGCAGATTTGCTATTCCCTCTCCTACCCGAACAACAGTAGGGAAAGTGTTGGACTTGAAGGGGTAGATTTACTATTTCCACTCCAATGTAAGCAATACTAGGGAAAGTGCTGGACCTTGGAGGGGTTAGATTTACTATTCACACTCCAACGAAACCCACAGTAGGGAAAGAGTTGGACTTTGAAGGGGTCATATTTACTATTCCCACTCCAGTGTAAACTACAGTAGGGAAAGTGTTGGACTTTGGAGGGGACATATTTACTATTCTCACTCCAATCTGAGCTTCTGTAGGGAAAGTGTTGGACTTTGAAGGGGTTAAGTTTACTATTGCCATTCCAACAAAAGCAACAGTAGGGAACATGTTGGACTTTGGAGGTGTTTGATTTACTATTCCCATTTCAACTTAAGTAACAGTAGGGAAAGTGTTGGATTTTGGAGGGTTGAGAACTACTATTCCCACTCCAGCATAAGCAAAATTAGGGAAAATATTAAACTTTAAAAAGCTCAGATTTAATGTCCCCTATTCTAAATTAATACAAATTAAAATTCATATATATGAAATAGTTAAAACATAAAATATACTTCCATTAAAAAATGTAATAAATATTTGTAACATTATCTAATGTATATAAATTATTAAAAACTAAAAACACAAACCAAGCATAACAAATTAGACATAAAATACATTAAAATGTAGGCAATATGTTTTAAAAAATATATTTAAAATACTTCCCACCCTATTGCCCTAAAATTACAACAAAAACAAATTAAATTAATCACAGAAAATATGCACATTATTTAAAATAAATATAATAAAAGTACACAAATATTGATTAAATAAAAAACTATAATGTAACATAACTAAGGCTCCCGTTTTTTTTTTTTTAAATATCTTTATTAAGATTTTACAACAACTGTATTTTAACCCACGCCCCCACCCCCTCCCTCCCGGACAGACAGGTGTGCCATAATAAAAAAATTAGTGCAGGTTAACACCAAAAGAAAGAATATACACACTGTGCAAACTGTACATATCTACCATGAAGGGATACATGGCAAAATAACATGAGTAATTCGTAACAATATCACAAAAAAAAAGGACACACTACTAATCTAGCTAGTAATGCCCTTATATGCTTATGCTACTACTACAATCGTCGACCTCACTCCGAGCAGCCTAAAGATTGACGCCAAGTAATCAGAGGGGACCAGATTTTTAACCCCTTTTTCCGTCGTTTCCTGCCCTTGCGTTTATAAATAGCAATTTCTATATTAGCCAAAGCGAGAAATCTGGCTAGCCATTGTTGAAACGTGGGGGCATCAGTATCACGCCATGCGGAGGCAATGCAGAGCCGGAAGACTGCCATTGCAATAAAGGTAAGTTCATGGCCTATATTAGAGCTTCCGGGGTCTGCGGCCCCCAATAAAATAACCCCATTAGATAATACAATTGTAGTATTCAAAATTGTGGATAGAAATTTCTCTATCACTCGTTTAACAGCTTTTAGTCCCTCACAGGTAGAAAAAATATGTATACAATCTGCACAATGTAGCTTGCACCTGGGGCAGCATGTACTGAATCCGGTCCCCCATTTTGCAATTCTAGCAGGAGTGTAGTACAGAAAAAAGCATGTTTTAAAAAATTGTGCCTGGAGCTTGGTCGACATTGTTTGTGACAATTCATAAGCATAGTTAAACTCATTATTTGAAATTCCTGCTTTCTCTAACCATTTCTGCGATATTTTTTCCATATCATCAGGAAACATAGCATTAATGACTAAGTAAATGCCCCCAATCCTATTCCTTATGCCAGATAATAATGTGTCTATTAAATTTACTTTACCAATCCCTCCCTTCCCACCTGTCTTACATGTCAAAAAATCTCTAATTTGGAGATATTTAAAAAAGTCGCGCCAGTCCAACCCAAATTTATTTTTCAGTTCTTTGAAAGAATAAATCCCTACAGAGGAGAAGAGACAGCCTACCTGTGTAATTCCTGCCTCATGCCATTTAAGCATATAGTTATCATTAAAAATGGCTGGGAGATCAGGATTATTTTTTAAGGGAGTATAAAACGAGAATCTTCCTATCCCAAGCATTTTCCTGATATGTTTCCATACTTTAAGCCCATTGAGTAATGTTTTAAATTTAACTTTTTTGAAGTGGCTGTCATGTAAATGTCTCCACCAATATCCACTACTCTCCCTTCCTAGCACCAATTGGAAGGTGGAAGACGTAGGGGCTACCCCTTCTCCCTCTGCCCAGTTATTCTCCAGCAGTTCTTTGCTGTATAACAGAACAGTAGCCCAATAGTATGCCTGCAGATTCGGGAGACCTAGCCCACCACGTTCTTTTTGGAGAGTAAGGAACTTCTGGGCTCGCCGTGGTTGTGAATATGCCCAGATAAAGCTGGAGAATAGCCGATCAATTGACTTAAATCAGGTTGCCGAAAATTCTAAGCAGATTGGTCTAAATAAGTATAGAATTTTGGGGAAGAAGACCATTTTAATCGCGTTTACTCTGCCTATAATAGAAAGATGTAAATTATCTAGACGTTTAAGGTCTTTCTGGATTGCAGCAGTCATCGGTTTCAGATTGATATTGACCAGATTATCAAGATCAGATGTTATACAGACCCCAAGATAGGTTGCTTGGTCCACCACCCGTACATCTCTCATCACGCATTTTTTATTTGGAACAATCTGAGTTTTCCCCTGATTGAGTGCGTATCCAGAGACTTCTCCAAATTGCTTTGCCTCATTCTCTATTGCGGACATGGCCAAATTTGGATCAGTTGTCACAATAGCGATGTCGTCCGCATAGGCTAATGTTTTAGTAGAAAAACTATTAGAAATAACCGGCTTAATTGCACTATCCTCCTCCAATCGCCTTAAAAAGAATCAATATAAATTGCAAAGAGCAATGGGGAGCACGGGCAGCCTTGTCGTGTCCCCCGTGATATTACTATTTCTTCTGTTAGACTGCCATTTACCATTACTACGGCCTTAGGACTTGCATATAATTTTTTAACAGCCTGAATATAGCCTCCTTGGATCCCAATTCTGGACATTGCTGCCCAGAGGAAGTGCCAGGAGACCCTATCGAACGCTTTTTCCGCATCCAGCAAAACCAGCGCCATAGGGTCCCCTGCCACCTCCCTACCATCAAACAGAGTAATTACTTGGTGAATATGATTGATGGTGGATCTACCAGGAATAAAGCCGTGCTGGCTTGGAGAGATTACTTTATGAATTAATGGGGCAATACGATTGGCCAGGACTTTCGCATAAATTTTAGAATCTGAATTGATAAGGGTAATGGGGCGGTATGATCCAAGCTGTTCAGGGGGTTTATATTTTTTTGAGAAGATAATTATCTTGGCCCGGGACCAAGAGTTCGGCAGGCACCCACCCTTAAAAATATGCGTGATAAGATCGACCAAGACATTTTTGATCTGGCTTAAAAATACAGCATAAAATTCTGATGGGATGCAATCTAGCCCGTAGCTTTCCCTCCAGGTAGATTTTTAACTACGCTTAATATTTCCTCCTCCGAGGGTGATTCCTCTAAGCAATTTGCATCCTCTGTATCGAACTTAACAAGCCTGGAGTTATCCAGGTAGTCCTCAATTCTTGCTTGATCAGCCCCCCCGGTTTCCGAATATAATTCTTGATAGAACCGCCAAAAAGCGTCTCTTATAAGTTTGGGATCCTCGATTCGGGGCCCCTGAGATCCCTGAATTACACGAATTAAATTTGATGTGACCTGTTGCCTCATACGCACGGATAGCTGGTGTCCTATTTGTTCATTGACTTCATAAACCCTCTCTTTTTGGGCTAGTGCTTTTTTTATTGCTTTTTCAGTGAAAATATTACAAATTTGAGCTTTCGCGATTGCCACTTGATTCTGCAGTTTTTCGGTTTCTTCCTTTCTATTTAGGTTATTGTTGCTCGTACCACTTATAAGTTCTTCCTCAAACTTTCTAAGATTTTCTTGTAGCCCCTGCATAGCTGCCCTGGCTTGTTTATTAATTTTAAAAGAATATTGGAAAGTCTCCCCCGTATCCCTGCTTTCAGCGTGTCCCAGATGACTTCAATTGAGGCACTTCCCTCATTATCAGACAGGATATTTGGGATCCACTCCCTCATATAATTACAATAATTCTCATCTAGCAGCAAAGCTTTCTCAAAGGTCCATGTGTTAAGTGTATTATTTCTAGTGTCTACTTCAAGAGAGCAGATAAGAGGATTATGATCCGAAAGGATCCGGGGTAATTTCGTTACCTGGCATTTTGATTTAATTGAGTTAGAGATAAAAAAGTAATCGAGTCTCGCATGGGTGAGGTGTGGGTTGGAAAAATATGTAAACCCCGGGTCATCAGGTTTTGAAATCTGCCCTCCATCAACTAGACCATGGCACAAGCACAATTGTTTCAGAGCCTTAAAAACCTTGGGTTTACGCCCTATGTAGTGCCACCCCTCATTTAGGGACCAATTGCTGGGCAGATTAATATTAATATCCCCGCAGACCATCAAAGGCAAGGGCCAGTGCATTAGTTCGTTTGAGATCTCTTCAATAACTGATGCATCATCATGGTTGCTTCCATATATGGCACACAAGGTCAGCTTTTGCCCACTTCCATACTGACATTCTGTTATTGCCCAACAACCAAATTTATCAACTTTGGAATGATTAAAGGTGACCCCCTTACCCCTAGCTAAAATTGCAACCCCCCTTACCCTAGCACCTTGTGATGTGGCACGTATCAGCCGATATCCCAACGAATTAAGGATATGTCTTTGTGGCCCTTCGATATGAGTTTCTTGCAAACACACGATATTTGTTCCCCATGTTTGAAGTGCTACTGTCACCGTTTGTCTTTTCTTAACATCGTTTAGTCCGCAGATATTCATGGATAATATTCTTAAAAGACCCATCTTATTACATTAGTGCATTCCGTGCTTATGATCACTATCCACCATCCCTTCTTTCATTCTCCTCCACCTCCTACCCTTCCCTTTTTTAGTTACACCCTTCCTGCCTGCCCCATTCCCCCCGGTCCCCCCCTGCCCCCTCCCCCCCACCCTCCACCACTTTTGGAGGTTACCTGGCCGCGCCAGGGGTGTGACATCCGACATACAGAGTCCCGCGAGCCCGCTGGGTCTCGCCCAACATCTATCTTTTTCAAGAGACTCCTGAGACATTGTTGTAAGATAAGCACATTTCCTTCAGAAAGCAATTACCTCCCGAGGAGAGAGAGAGAGAGAAACCCCCTCTACCTCACCACACAAAGGAAGAATAAAAGCCCCCAAAACAAAATACATCAAACATGCCCTCCGCCACCCTTCGAAAAAGCCATGCAAGAAGTCCTTGGTGCAATAGCAACAACAATACTTCCAGTCCACGGCCTCAGAACCTATCTTGCTAAAGACAGTTCACTTAAGTTACAAATATACTTGTGTTCCTAAGACATATTACTTTTTTTGTCCCGAGAGTTCCTCAAGATATTTTTGTGCCTGTATCTCAGAGACAAAGCTGCGGATGGCCCCCTTAAATACTATTTTCAGCCTGGCTGGATTCTGCAGGTATACTTCGGCCCCTAGTTTCTGGAATGGATCAAAAAGCTGCCGGAGGCTCCACCGACGCTCTACTGTGGCATGAGTGAAATCAGGCCTTGTAAAAAAAATTACTCCCTCGAATGTTCGTTTCTTTGTTGGCCTAGCCAGGTCAAACAAGGTTTGGCGGAGGATAAAGTTCCCAAAAAATAAAAGCATTGCCCGCGGGTGTTGTGATGCGGATGCATGCTTGCCAGGAAACAGGGGAAATCTATGGCCTCTTTGAACCTCCCTATCCAGGTCCCATGATTGCAGCTCTGGGAACGCTCCTTTTAGCAGGTTGATCATAAATTTCCTAGGATCATCTTTCTCTGCGCCTTCCGGGATCCCTAAGAAGCGGAGGTTATTGCGTCTCTGCCGGTTTTCTTGTTCCTCCATCTTCCACATCAGATCTTTTACCAATCCCTCATGATCAACATGCTGTGTCTGGAGTGTAGATACCTCCTTTTCCAACTGCTCGGTCCTCCCCTCCACCATAGTCATTCGATCAGCTATGTCGGCACAGGTCTTCCCCACCTTTCTGACAGCCCCTTGCAGTTTTTAGCCGCCATGCGGGATCGTCGGTTGTCAGCCTTAACTTCATCCTGAAAGCTTTTATGGACTTCAGCACAACTGACAAGGTGGCTTCACCCTGCTCCACCGCCTTACTGCTGTCGCTACCGATGCCACTGCCGTCATTCGCTGGCTTGTAACTACTTGGAGTGCTTATTGGGGTACCCCCGAGGCCAGTATGAGAGGGGTATTATTATAATCCCACTTCAGCTCACTGGGACTCTCATCCCCGATAGGTCTTTCCCTCCTTGCACCCTGTCGCTGTTTCGTTTTTTGTGTAGCCTTTTGGTGCCTGCTCTGGATCTCTGGGTGCCGGTATTAGGGCTACTGTACCAATTCTTGCCTTCTTCCCCACTCGATAGGGAGCTACTGCTGTCTGTTACTTCAGACAGCGAGAAAAACTTGTCTTGATTATCTGGCGTCATCTGACTCGAGTCTAGAAGTGAGTGAGCCACGTCCGGTGCTGGAGGGAGGAGGGTGGTATTCCCGGTAGTATTTTTAGTCGGGGTTGTAACATTCGTTTGCACAGATGGGCTACTGTGATTGCTTACCACATTACCAACGGAGCCAGCAGCTCCCTCTACCACTGCTGCTGTGGTTACTTCCACTGGACCAACTAATGCGGGAGTATCCGAGCCATCCTTTAGTACGCTGCAGACAGCCTGTTTAGCATTCCCGAGGTTTCCCACAGCCGCAAAACTAGTGGAGATTAAAGGTTGAGAGCTGTCGGTTGTTTTAGATGTACGAGTGTTATTCCTTTTCTCTCCCCCCATAGAGTTAGTGGTTAAGTCTTTCTCTTGCAGGGGTTTGCTCCCACTTTCCCCTCTCTCGCCCCTTCCACTACCTCTTGCACTCGTGTTCGTGCTGTCCTGCTTTTTAGCCAAGCGTGTGAGTGCTAGTGAGGTATTAGGTTGAGCTGCGCCTTGCTGTGAGGGTACTGGAGCGATCTTACCCTTGCCTCCTCTCGCCCCTTTGCCAGTCATTCTCACTTGTGTGTCCTGCCGGAGAATGCACTGGTTGCAGCCGTGTATCTCTGCCCAAATCCTGCTTTCCACACCGCTACCTCCTCTGCTTCTGGAGCGGATCCCGTGTAGGCTTCGTAGTTGCCTCCTCTGTTCAACACGGAGAACAAACAGCTCGTTCAGAAGCCTTCCGTAGTGAAAATGCGCTTGGAAGGAGCCGCGCAGGTCAACCCCCATCCAGGAGCTCCGAGCAGGCAGTGCGTCCTCGAGGCAGGGATAGATTGCGGCGATAATGAACAAAGGTGGGTTTTTCCCGGTTGCAGTTTTCAGCCGCATTTCTCTCATCAATTTTTCATCTTTAAGTGAGTCTCAAGTTTCACGATTGCTTTGGAGATTAATTATCGTATTTCCAGTCTCAGTTGCGCTTCAATCGGGGGAGGCTCAGCGGTGCTCCCTCGCGACGCCGTCAGCCGATCGCCATCTTGCCTCCGGATCAAATTCCAGGGATCCCGGTTTTATGGTATTTTTTTTTTTTTTACATTTCCGTCTGTATTTATCCATATTTATTTTTTGTTAATTTTATCTGTATTTATCCATATTTATTTTGGGTTTTGTAGAAAAATTAAGCTGAAATTAGTATGTTTACACATTTAATTAACCGATAAATATGCACTCATGCTTGAATCCCTGCCAGATTTTAATTCTGTGAACACCCGCAGAAGATAAATCAATGCACTTATATGAAAATATGCACATTTCAGTATCAACCTTGTGCATATCTACTTATGTTAAAGCCTCTTTACTAAAATTCCTTTCTTTTTTACCCCCTTTTCTATCAATCCACGCATCTATTGGCCTGGCAGTCATGGCAGAGAGTATTTAGAATTACTCAAAAAGCAACCCAATTTCCGTTTTTATCCACATTTAAAAAAATAAATACAGACAAGAAAAATGTTTTCTCTCTGTATTTAACTGTAAAAATCAGAAAAACGGAAAACAGGGAGCCTTAAACATAGCTAATTAATATCCAAATGATTAAAAACAATTAAGTAATTACCACAATCATCCAGTTAACCAATTAACAAGTAAAAAAGGAACATATTGTTAAAATTATCTACTACAAAACTTAAAAGATACATAATTATCTAATTAACAAATTAAAACATACAAAAATTGATAATAAATTAAAAGGAAATATATAACATGCTTCTCACCCTATTCCCACCCCTAGAAACCCAACAACCTGCCGAAAAATAAAATGAAAAACCTTAAAATGTATTACCAAATCATAAAAATAGAACAACACAAAAAATTAAACAATAATCAACATGAAAATAATAACTTATAAAACGAAAACTTATAAAACTCAACAATTAAAAAATTTAATTATCTACAACTTTATTTAAAAAATGATATAAAAACCTTATTATCAACATTCTTAGCTTCTATATTCTGTCCCACGATATTCCTGACATCACAGTATTTTTGAAATGATATTTGTGTCTAAGGCTATTTTTTACACAATATGTTTTTGGAATACTAACCACTACTATTCTTGCTGTCTTGGTATTGGATAAAAGCTTAAGTAACCATGTGACCATGCTGGAAAGTGCTCTTCCCTAAATAGTTCTAAATTATACTTTGATTAAGCAGTAACCAATTGAATGTTGGAAAGGGTTCTTCCAAGTGATAAAAGGAAAATCACTTTGTGTGCTACTAAACTAGATGGAGTCTAACTCTGTCTGATGACTCCTCAGAGGTGCCACCACCAACAAATAACAAACACAAGTAAAATGGGAAATGGCAAAAGGCTGCAGCAGTGTAGAGCGGCTGCAAGAAATAACTCGCATTTCATCCTACCACATTTGGGAATGCATTCTCACTTGTGGTCATTCTTCATAGAAATGTTGAGTCTCAAACCTGGTGATTGCTCTTTTACCCATTACAGCGTTGTTTGGTCCATGCTTATCAAATCTGTCACATAAACAAACGCCCTTCAAATCACTGGACCTCCCTCGTGGCTTCTGATTTGTCTTAATTCATTCACTGCCATCACAAAGACTACCAAATACAAAGGCCGCCAGACCAGTGATTGTAAGTGCTGCTGTCTGAGCCTTGATTTCAAATCTTGGACTGAGCAGAGACTCAGGAGCTGTTAGGAACCTCTCTGGATCCCCTAATTGAAACAATCTGCTCATGAGCCTTCTGAATCCTGGAAGGCGGAATAGAGAAGGATTTGCCAAAGCATCAATAATTGATGAAATGTGAGGTTTTGCAAACAATATTTCAATAACATTTGAAGTGGAAGTGCTGCGCTGGCCTTGTCAGTGTGCCAAGCCTGCCTTCATGTCATTCATCTCATCTCTTGTTCTTACTCCTTTTATTCTGGCTGATTTATCTTCTGGCTCTTCCTAACATTTTTTTTTCTATTCAAGAATTTCATAGATTTTGAGAAGTAAAGGCACAAAATACAGAATACAAAGCAAGACTGAGAAATATATGTAGTATGGTATGTTGATCACTACAGATATTGTGTACAGGATGAAGCTGGACGAGCATTCTAGTAATGTAGTATTACGAAGAATGGTGGCCATCTCACTCCATGTCATCACAGGCACTATTTCCGGGCCTGGACTTCTGTGTGGTAGTATATCACATTTGGGGTTTTGCTTTCATTGAATTGATCAAGTTAACACATCTGTAGGTTAAAAATCCAGGGCTGGAAGCTGGGTCTGTGAATACATGGATGGAGGTGATCATCCTAGCGCTAATGTTGAACAATGCCCACTCAGTATGGATTGACAGGCGAATACAGCATTTCCACTCAGGCAAAATCAGCTTCAGTGTTATCTGTCATTCGTCAATTAGTAGGAGGTGATTTGTTGGGAGTTTTGGGGTAGGGTCAGCCGCAACAATGCCTAGAGTTATACTGATGAAGTACAGATTGAATTAAACAGTAACCATCACTGTAATGTATGAACTTTTATTTCTAGAAAGATTACCGTGTTCACAGTGGAACTGCATGTGAGATAGACCGCTTGGACTTTCTGCACAGTTCTCTTCTGGTGCTTACGAACAATAAAGTGACACTATTATTGTGTTCCACCTCGTGGAAGACCTTTTGGAAGGAGAAATGGAATGGGCTCGATTCACAAAGCCATTTGTGCATGTATGCCTGACATATGCTCAAATGGCTTGATGTATGAGTGAAAGGTATTCATCGATAACCTTTGAGTCGTCAATCCTTATACTCATGCGCAATATTACCCCACGATGCGGCAATACCACAAATCCTCACTGGTGGGGGTGGGTGCTTAAGGGGTGGCTTTCCACACCGGGTTTGAGAATACCCAATGTAGGTTTTCTCAAACCTTTCTTCAACCCCTTTGTAGCCTGAAAATAGTTTAGATTTACCCTGCCAAGGATAAAAACATTTTTCCCCCCCAAGGTGGGAAGGGAAAGAAAAAGGAACCCCCCTCCCAACCTCAAATTGGTGGAGTTATGGGGAAGAGGTTTCTCAAGAGGGAAAACATTTTCTCCCAGGAGAATGAATTAAAACACAACTGCAATAACATTGTCCTATCCACAATTTGGCACTAAGTACATTTGTGCATGCTGAAATGGCGCCGTGTAGTCACAAATGCAAAATTTTCCAGGACTTCACATAATAATCTGAGTGGCGCAGATTTCCGGGGTAACCTGAGAAACCTTTTTAAATTCCCAAAATAAGTAAATCTACACCATGCGAGATCGTAAGCCTCCAGCTGTAGATGAAAGAACGATTCTTTAGGAACGGTACCCAGTGTTGAGATATGAACTTGTGTGTGCTTAGATTTTGTGTTTATACTAAGAAGGGGCAAGGGTAGGTCCTAGTGGCTAGCTTGTTGACTGTGCAGCCAGGAACAATGAGTTCTAGACCTCGCTTCCATCCTCACCTCACGAAAATGTGGAATCATGGGAAATTACCTTTTCTCCAGGTTTTTCAGTTTACTTATGTTCCAAATGTAGAGCTCATGGAAACTTGATAACTCCTAGGTACTATAGAACAACTTGGAAAATGTACTTATGTTCACCTTATATTTCAGATATAATGACTTGCAATCTTGGCTATAGAATTCATATTGCCTTGTCTCAGTTTCCCAGCCAAGCGGTACAGGGAGTACAGTTGTACAGTTGCACAGTGAGGTATGGTTTTATGACAAAGCTGGCTATTATTGAGCCATGGCACCCGAAGTTTATACCATTAATAGAATTGAACACACGTGTAAAAATTGTATTGTTCTCGTGCCCCTGAAAATTGGGATTAAAAATGTACTTCTGCCATTGGACCACATCTCTTCCTGTGATATCATTTTCTCCTGACATCACTATGGGAGTTGCCTCCCTTCTTGGGAGAGTGGCATAGGGTTTACATACACTAGGTGGGATCACATCAACTAAATACTTTTAAAAGTACAAATTATGAATCAGAAAGAGAGTAACCCCTCAGAACCAAGGGGACAGGGTTAGAAAACAATCAAAAACAAATACCTTCCCAAGACTTATGTAAATAAGTTATATAAAATAGTACATATAAAGATTTAACACAATTGTGCAATCCTGTGCAAATAAACTTCTTTTATCACAGATATGAATATATAAATGTATTAAAAATCATGACATTAGATACAGACATACAAATAAACATATTTCAAATAACATAAAGCATCACAGGAAGAACTAAAAAATGAGGTGCCTTTTTGTAGTATTTTATATAACATATTTAGATATAGCCTTGGGAGGTATTTGTTTATTTTAAAGTACAAATAATACCAACGATAAATATTCCATTACTTTAAAGACTTAAAAAGGTGCAGCACACAGATGTGGAACTCTTGAAAAATATGATGGATTTCAGAGGATTTAATAGATATCCACTTTTAGCCAAAAATAACTCAGTGAGTTAAATGTCCTCTGCAGAAATCTGTGCAAACCCTGCAGGTCATGGTGGATAACTAACCATTTAATCAGCCGCGGCTCTTGCAGGTAAGAGCGGTGGGTCAGTGGGGCCGGGTTGTGGGGGATTTAGACAGACGACCATGAGGGAAAATTTATTATTTATTTAATTTTCCCTTGTGGCCACCTGTCAAAATCCCCCCCCCACTCAGCCTACCGCCACACCGCTCGTACATGTACGAGCCGCGGCTGCATTTAATCCTTCTGACGTTGACAAAATGGGTCCTATTGAGTGCTGAAATATTAATACCTATGCTTTAAACGCCAAGAGATAATTCTGTTTGTGGGATGTCTTTTACAAGTGCTGACTATTGTTATTATTAGTAGTAGCTGCAGTATTATTTTTAACATTGGAATGTTGAGCGCTTCATTGAAAACAATGGAGTGCTCTGGGCTTCTAATGGCTGAAAGAAGCCTGGGGCATTCCAATGTTTAACAAAGGCCTCACTGACACCGAGGGGATTTAAATTTTACAAATTAGAACATTCTGCCCTCTAGGGGCGGAATGTTCTAATAGCCTTAGAGCCCTCCGTAGCAGGCTCTACCGGCCATTAAAGGCCCGCTCTCTTGTTAAAGGCCCGAGCCAGAGGCTTGGGCCTTTAACGCTGGAGCGGGTCCTTAATGGCCGATAGAGCGCACTATGGAGGGCTCTAAGGGGCACATGCATCAACATAATGAATTGCGATTCCTTAATAGCGATTTTTTTGAAATCGCTATTTAGGAATCGCAATTCCTTATGCATGTAGGAATCGCTAAAAAAATTGCGATTCCTACATATTCCTTAATTGCGAATTGCAAATTGCGATTCGCAATTAAGGAATAGCTTCCTATTCCTTCCTATGGGCCTAGAGGCCCATCGGAATGAATGGGAATTGCATGCGCAATTTGCGAGTACCAAATAGGTACTCGCAAATTGCGCATGCAATTTCAAGGGTGCAAGGGTGCTAAAAGGACACCCTGATGCACCCCTGAAATTGGCATGTGACCACATGTTGCGCACACACATGCCCCAAAGGCATGTGTGTGTGTAACATGGAACTTTGAAAAATGCACTTTAGTGCATTTTTCAAAGTTTTCGCAAATTACCATCAACTTTAAATTGATGGTAATTTGCGATCCCTAATTGCAAAATCGCAATTTCAAATTGCATCATGCATTGCATTTAGTGAATCGCAATTTGCGATTCCCTAAATGCATTAGCAATTTAAGTAATTGCAAATTTTGCGATTACTTAAATTGCGAATTTGCATTTGGGTTGATGCATCTCAAATGCAAAAATACCAGTCGCAAAGGGGCAGATTCTGCTAATCTACCCCTTTGCGACCGGTATTTAGAATGATGCATGTGCCCCTAAGGCTATAGTAGAAACAGCTGTAGCAGTAGTAGCATTACAGACTAATCTTACAGTGGGTGTTGCCTAGCCTAAGAAATAATTCTGAAACTTCCAACATAGTTTTCTTCTATTGCGTTCTAAACTTTTCAAGCATGAGTTAACTTAAACTTGAGCCCTGTCTGGTACCTGTGAGAGTCCTTCTGCATGAATAAAGAGAATTGCAAAAATAAATCACCCACCATTTCGATACTCTGCTTCTTTCACAAAGAAGCACACTTCTGACTCCGCTTCAGTACACACCGAAGAAGATGACAAAGTAAAACTAAACGTCTCATTTCAGGCATGGCGAAGAAAATTGTGATCATGGGGGATGAGGTGATCGAGGTGGTGCAAGGATGGCCAGTAACCATCCACGTACAGCTGCAGGATGAAGATGGACACCTTTGTGAAGGTAAGGGCTTTGTGTATATTAACAGAAAATCTCCTACAGGCCCTTTTCCATCAGTCCTTCTCTGTCAAAACCAATGAAGACGTCCCCTCTGTTGCATGCTTCAGCAGTGTTACCCTCCTGAGTACAAAATTGGTGGGTGACACTGCTAATAAGGTTTGACCAAAGACTGGTGCATCCTGCAAGTAGTTGTAGTATTCATTCAAGGGTTTTCTTTCCCACTGTCCCTTCCCAAGAGCCGAAGCAAAGAGGGACAAACTCTTATAGAAGATTTCACAAATGCTGCAAGCATGTGCAGTAAATAGGAGAATAGATTATGTAGATTTACTTCATAGGGCCTTATAACAAAAAGGGAGACTGGAAAGTTGAGGCCCATTTTAGACCTCATGACTATCGATAAGTTCATGAAAAAGGAAAGTTCAAAATCTCTTCTCTGATGCAGATATTTGGTGATGTTAAGAGATGATAATTGAACAGTGCCCTAGGGCTTCTAGAATGCACCGGGGTTGATCGCATTGGTGTAGCAGAATGTTTGTAAGGATCAAGTATGGTGGACACAGAACACCAACCTATTGAATTGTTAGGACTTTTTATTTTGTCAGATTCAAGTGGCGGTGTAATGTCTACATGACAGAACGGGGTTCATTTGTATGATATGAACAGTCTACTCAATTTGTATATATCTTTTTTTTCGGGTTTAGTGTGATCAGGTTGCTTTCTTAAGGCTTTTTTCACCTGGTGCAAGGCAGACAAGTTCTCGTGATGACTGACCATGCTGTTGTCAAGTCCTATGTCAGATGGGGCAGGTAGTGGACCTTTTGGAGTTGTGCAGGGAGGCAATGCTTCTCTGTTGTTAGGTAATACCCTGCGCTATCTATGTTCGTTTGGTAGGTGAAAGCAAAGAGAGGACAGATGTTCTGAGCAGACTTCAGACATCTTCACATAAATGGACTCTTCCAGATGTAATTGCAAAATTTTGAGATGTGACTGTGTCCACATTTGCACCACTTTGCAACCTATCACATTACAAAGTACCAGTTGTTCTACTCTCATGAGTTTCTGAGGAGGTAATCACTTGGTGCTGAGATTCCGGTCCCTTGGTTTATGTCTTTCAAGCTTTTTTGGTTATACAGCTGATTTTGAACACATTTGTGAAGTTTCATATGTTCCTGGTGGATCCAAATTGGCAGAAGACAATCTGGAACATAGAACAACACGGGAACGTCAGTTAGCAGTCAGGCTTTCACTGGAAAGTTACACCTCTTGCACCTGTACCTGATCACCTTGCAGTTAAAAATGTGTCTCAAATTATGCTGACCTTTGATGATCTTGGCTTCTCTGAGGAGTTGTTAAGTGTGGTGGTGGATGTCAGAGGCAAGACCAACAGGTATTTATAAATGTGGGTAGCTTATCTTCTTACTGCTTTATTGTCCAAAGTGCTGAACTTTTCTTTGCATTTTGCCAAGGAAGGCTAGTTGGTGCTAAATATAAAAAAATGCAAACGTTCACTTGGTGGCACTTTCAATATGTTTGAGGAAACCTAACGATGCGTCTCTTTTTGAGATCAAGGTAGTGTGAAGAGTATGGTGATGGGTTTCTCCTGCCACCTGTTTAACTGCTCGTTGAACACTAATTTCATGTTGGCTTATAAGATAGTTTGTACTTTTCGGCCCTTGCACAATTGCGATTTCAAGCATCCTAAAGGTCCACCTGTTTTCTTGTTGGCAGTATCTTCAGCCTGTAGGTGGAGTGAGTGAATTGTTGGTGTAATTGCCATTCACAGGCTTTTTTCCAAAGACTTTGATGTTGAAGCTGAATATTATTTCTAACATGGCGAAGTAGTTTCAGTATGCTCTTTTCTGCCATTCCATCTGCCTGAGGTAGAGAAGACACTACACAAGCTAGATCCAAAAAAGACTTTCCTTCCTACATTTGGTCAATAAAACCTTTTTTATAATCTATGGAAGTGCTTCCAGACCATAATAAAACTGATAATTTCATTATGGATTGTGTTTTGCATCAAGGATTGTTAGGTGGAAGCCAAAATGATTCCATCTGAATGTATAATTCTACATTTGACAGGAAGCCGAGTGGTTATTTGCAAGAGATCTGAACTGCAGTTACTTGGTCTTTTTTTTTATACTTATGCAGTGTATTTTTGCATTGATTCCAATGGAGAGGTGAAACCTTGTTTGAATAATAAATGAATTAGTATATTTTTGGCTTTCTTTTCTGATCTTTCCTTAGCCCAGGTCCCTCCACTCAAATTTGTTAGTAATTGCTCGTTCATCTTTCAAAGATAAAAAGTGTCCAGAAGGAATAGTATATGTAAGGTGGAAAAGTTAAGTACCTTCGGTAACATTGGTGGTGATGGCTACTGTGTTATATATTTTTTTGCCTACCAATATCGCTGCTCATCCTTTTGATCTTCAGACGCTTACCGGGCTGAATATTTCTGGACCTCAACAGGGTTTTAGTGAGGTCATTCCATTCATGAGCTTGGCGTTGCATGTCTCTAGTGCGACACGAAGTAGGTAGGTGGCAACACCTTCCTCTGTTACAGAATTCACAAATTTTCTAGAGTCATTGTCTGTGGCTGGAGATACTTCAAAGATAAAAAGGAAATAGATAATTTGCAGAGGTAGAACAGTATGTATCAGAATCCCCAATAGGGCAGGTATGGATTTTTTTCTCCCCCTGCCCATTCTCACCACCATCCAACCTTTCCTCAAGGGGGTTTCACCACAGGTTCAAGGCACAAGCAGGGAGCGTGAAGATGCCTCTGTTGTAGAATAGCCTCCCAGGAAGGCAGGAGCAGCTGCATCAAGCATTTTTGAATCGTTCTGCGTGACAGGCTTGCCAACGCAGCTTCAGCGTTTTGTACTGTTGCCACTAAAGCCCCCGCACTGTCTTCTTTAATTATAAGTTTAGGCTAGTACAGGTGTTGGTCCCTATAAAAAGGTACTCCATTTATCTGGCGCGCGGCAGTCAATTCTTGTTTTAATTCCTCTCCGCCTGAAATTTCTGAGCACAATGCGGTCCCAGCTGTTAAAGATGGCGCCGTGCCAGCAAAGGCTCATTAAACTTGCTTTGTAAATATTCTCTAATGATTAGTGCACAGACGCTAAAGTCCTTCTCTCAACTGGAGCACAGACCCAGAGGACGATAAATGGAATTATGTTTGTCTTGTTTAGGTTATGTCTTGAACGGATACTGTGATTTCCCGCTAAGCATATTCACTTAAAGTGTCTTGACTCCAGAGTCTGTGGCATGAAGTCAATATGTATGAATGTATCTATTTATGATGGCGTCCAGAGCTATAGATGCCCGATGATTGACACGTTTCTGCTGTGCCTGTACTCGCAAATTAATTCCCCAGGTGCAGAGTGCCATAGGAACATTGACCAAGTAGAAATGACCAGACATAGGGCCTGATTTAGAGTATGGTGGTTTTACCTCTGTCCGTCGAGGTGGCACAGGACATTACGTCCCCCACGCTGATGGACAGAGCACTGCCATATTTAGAGATCACGTCCGGCCCAGCGGTGATCTGATTCCTTAAAAGGTACTAAAAGTTTGGTGGACGGTCACTGTTGGTTTTGATGGATGTCGACCAAACTTTTTGTTTTTCAAAAACAAACTTCCAAAAGGGGAGTTTGTTTTTGAAAAATAAATAACTAATGACCACCACACCAAGGGCAATATTTCCCTGAGTTTCCGGGTTCTTTGGTTAATTTCTCGGTTCCTGGCAGTGACGTACAGAGAAAAGGGACATTAGACTGTCTGCCCTAGAGTGGACAGTGTGATGCCCTTAATCTGACAGCCAACACTCTGTCAGCCAGTTTGCAGGATGCTTTCCCTTGATGGAATGAATGGGGTACCACCGAGAGTTTGGCGGGCATGGTACTCGGTCACGTTTTGTGACACAGTACCCTGTCTGCCAAACTCTAAATCAGGCCCATAGGCACAACTCAGCAACACACTTACACTTCAGCTGACACTGTTGTGAATGGAGTATTTTTTCACATTGGGGTGATGAGGTTATTTTGTGAGGTTTCAGAAAAGAAGGTGACTATTGAATATACAAAAATCAATTTATCCCTGGCATCATCAGTACATGAAAAAACAGATTTTCCTACTCCATACATGTGATATAAAATGGCAGTTCTTTCAATTTTTTTTAAACTATGCAATCCCAGTAGAGTTTTTGTTGTTGTTAGCTAAAGAAAAAACGCATGATGTTGACGATGTGCATGGCTGTATGGACGAATGTCCACTACTGTCAACTTTAGCTGTTTTACGTTGCATTTAAAAAACAATTTCACCTGCAAGTGCCCAATTAAGTATATTTTTCCGCCCCTACTTTCTAAGGCCACATTGAGATTGACTGAGTGCTCCGCCAAAGAGCCATAGAGCATGCATTGTTTGTGCATATTTGCCAGTTAGGCAAAAACTGCATGAGTGTAATGGTCGACGTGTGCCTTCCGGGACAGTGAGATGGCTATTCAAACTATACAAAGTCAAAGCTACTGTTTCCTTCATTGTCACTGTCTTGGGGGTATCCACATGAATCCCCACTCAGTAGGTATGGGAAGAAGCAGGGCTGAACTCCCCTCTTTGGTTCTGTAATAAACACCAGGACATGAAACCCCAAATTAGGAGAGAGACTTTCTAGATGCCATTTAGAGGGTTTGGCTGGCTCTCAATGCATGAACTTAGCCAGCGTTTCCAATTGTTAATGGCCTCTTGCACAACTGTCACAAACTCTGAATATTGGCTGAAGCCTGACTCAATCAATTTAAATCACTCTACTAATTTGGTAGGCAAGGACCACTGTCAATTTCTGGACAACTGGAGTTGCTTGATGCTCTTCTCCACTAGGTGGGGACCAAGCTTGAAGATCTGCCTTTGACATGCTATTGCCTTCCTCACTGAAAACTGAACATCTTCTTAAACGTGTACCCCTTTGGATCGCCCCACCATAGCCTCCATCTGATGTGCCACTGAGGGTGGCCCAACTACCTTTTGACATAGGTGCTGAAAGAGTGCTGAAAGACACTTTGGGTTCTCCCTATCCTCCTGGCCTAAGTAGAGGTCAAGTAAATTGTTTTCCCCTGCTCCCCAGATACAAACGTATTTCAAAGAGATCATGAATTGCATCTATGACTCTGGCCCATCTGAACCAAGACATCAGAATTTAGTTTCAGGCTTGTCAGATTTCACACTTGTATACACATATAATTTTATTATTTGGAATGACTGTTACAAGGGTGTGCTTGGACAACATATTTCAGAAGGGATTTGGTTTGAGCAAGGTGATGTAATTCAGACACTGGCAATTACGCCTTAGTATTTATTTATTCATGTAGTGCTATAGCATGCTTCTCAGAGCCACTGTCTGGCCATCCTTTCATGGAACAAAGACACTTTTGTCTCTCCCCTAAAATAGTGGAAGACTACAATATTGTCCCAATATACTCTCCCAAATTGCAGAGAGAAATTGATATGTTATAAACACTTACAAATAAAAAAAGACCGATGGTTCGCCGATGCATAAGTTCAGAGTTTATTCAAAATAAGATACTCTTACTTTCATCAAGTATAAACATAAACATTTTTGATGAACAAATGGTTGGCCTAAAATCGAAATCATACTCTATATCGATTGATCTTACCTGGTACATTCTTATTTTGTTGATCATGATTACTTCCTTCTAATCTCCTAGGGAGGTCGCGTCCTGTAACTTGCTATTCTACTATGAGGGTATTTTTTTGTATCTGTGTTTTATTACTGTGTCTTTACTGTGTATTCACTTCTCCACCCTGTAAAGCGCTCTGATACCCTCACGGGTCATGTTCGCGCTATATAAAACTTTATAAATAAATAAATAAAATTACAGTGTGCTTAAAGATTTGGTAATTTAACAGAAGGCTACAGGCAAGTATACTGAAACATGTGTGAGAGCAACGAGAATCAGTGCCTTTTCTTTCTCTGCCGAAACCTTTTCTAGAACTTCTTCAGGTTCTAAGTGGATATCTCTGAAAACATAAAGAAGCTGATATTAACATCTCTCGTCACTTATTAAAAACTTGGATTTCAGTCCACCAAAGTGCCAGGGTTACAAGAAAAGACATTATTAACCCCTTGTCTCCTAATGGTGACCCAACGCCCACCATGTGCTTCTACATGGTCTCCTATTTACTGCTGTTGGGATAGGAAACTGATTAGGACCCATGGAAAGTAGGATTAGGTCCTATGGAAAGTAGCTGGTGTCTAAGAGTTCTGCTTACTTTCTGTGCTTATTGATGACGTCATGATCCCGATAATCAAAGACCATGACAGAGGTACCAAAGAGTAAGCCAGAGGTAGCGTCTGCAACTCCTAACTGATGCCCATGGACAAGAATTCACATTTTGAAATGTTATATTTCCTGGAAAGAAACCATGTGGCCTGGTTCCCAGAGATTTTTACATGGGATCCAAACAGTAACCATTACTTTGGCACATGTAGTTACAACCACTTATATCTCATCTGTGTTTTATTAGCATGATTGCCATGACTGTCAACCAGAGACCATTATTTTAACTAACTGGGGGGAGAAGTGGAAAAGAGGGATGATGTCGAGCACATGCGATCTTGCATCCCGAATCAATGTACTTCATGCCTTGCAGTGTTGAAGACGAGCTGACTTCTGTAAACCCTGTGAATTCCAACTGACAACCAGCATGTACAAATAAACCCTAAGTAGGTGGTCAAGAGCCTTGAACTAGTCTTTGGTTTCCCCTCATGACATGATCAAGATGTCAACAGAAAGGCATTTGTGCCTCGAGAATGGCACACATATTTTGGCATTTTTAATTCAGTGACTTAGGCTCTTAGCATCTATAGAACTAATTGTGTTCTGCTCCATTTGTAAAGCGAGCATTGATGCCATGGTTTGTACGGTCTGTTGATTCAAATGAGTAGCATTTCCCTTTTGTATTAATTAATTTAGAATTTTAGACAGACAGATGGTGCTTAGAGACAATTCTAGGAGTGTGGCACACAAATGCTGTCACTCACGCATAGATGTGTGAGTGGACAGATAGGCACATACTCTAACATTCTATGGCTCAGCCATTATGTGATGATATTTGTGCCCAGCGAGTTCTCTATATGTTTCCCTTCTTCGTTATTTGACTTCTGAATTGTTAAAGTAACTGCGCCTTAACTATGTATCATAAAGTATTACTTGACCAAGGAAATAATAAACCTTGGATTCCAAGTTATCAATGAATGCCCAAGTGGACAAATTAGTAAGATCAAGCTTCATTACTATGTAAACTCTGTGATGCATTTTCCCCCACCTAGGATTTCCACACAAGGTTCAGGCTACTATCTCTCTTGTACTGTCTAAACTTGATTACACCAATGGCTTCTACCATGAATCATCTTTATAAACTATCAAAAGATTACAACACATTCAGAACTCTGCTGCCAGACTACTTCCTACATGTAAAGCCACAAGCCCACATCTCCCCTGTCTTGAGGGTCCTACATTGGTTACCGGTTTCCAGAAGATCCTCCTTCAAGCTGCTTTGTATCACCCCCAAAGCAATACATGGAACAGGACCAATTTTCATCCAGAATAAAATCACCAAATACATACAACAAAAGAACCTCTGCTCCAGATTGGTACCTCGCCTCAAAACCCCAGCATACAAGAAAAAAAACGTGAGTGTTAAATCTTTCTCTCTTCGTGCGGCCAAACTATGGAATTCATTACCCCCAAACATAAGATCAACGGGTAACTGTATTATTTTCAGAAACAACTCAAGAGCTGGCTCTTTCTTTCATAACCACCATGTTCAAACACAAATGTACAGCATATGCCCGTGTATGTAAACATTTATAATTTGATTATATGTATGCATTTAGATGTGTGCATTTATTTGTACAAATATATATACTACCTATGGTTTAAAATGTGTATAGATATTCTTTAGATCTGCTTAACAAATGTATATATTACTTATGGGTCATACATGTATGTATATAGATATAGCTATATTTTAGCTTAACATGTATACAGCTCACTGCATAGTTTTTTTTATAAGTTATTTGATTAGATGCTTATGGGGTATTTTATCTATCACAATATGTAAATATGATCATAGCAATTGTAACTATAAGTGCTTCACTATTGAAATATTGAGAAAATATATATAATACAAACAAAATCAAAAACTGTTTTTTTAATAAAAATACACAAATAAATTAGCTTCACGTATAGCAACACTTGAAAGTCTGAGTTTATAACTATCTATCCACACATGCCCATATGGGACTTTATATCTCAACATATTATTTTTTTACACATGTATATCTTTTCTATGTAGTTATGTTTCTATACATTTATTACTTTACTCCTACTGTAGAAAAAAACGAAAAAAACGTCGACTCTCTCCAATGCACTACTCTTATGTCTCATCCTTTACCTCTCTCAATATATCCTCTACCTCTACTCTCTGACTCATCCCAAACCTCATTCTACTACTATGTCCTCCCAAATAACCCTTTTAGACTCTTCCCTCCTCTATCTCTCCATGGCTCCCCCAAACCTCATTTTACTACTAGGACCTCCCAAATAACCCTTTCTAAACTCCTCCCTCATGTATCCCTTCTTTAACTCATCCCAAACCTAATTTTACTACTGTGATCTTCCTAATCCCTTTATCGACTCTTCCCTCCTGTATCCCTCCTTTGACTCATCCCAAACCTCATCTTACTACTATGATCTCCCAAATAACACTTTCTAGACTCTTCATTCCAATATTGCTCCATTATCCTATTCAATTAAACTAACAGACTCACATGTCCACTGGGCAAATTGAAAATGTATATTTCTCTATACTAATCCACCACTAATCCTTTTTGGGTTCCAGAGTAGTGTGATATTCGTTGATAAGCGCTTCAAAGCCTCGTCAGGGGTAGTAAGGGCTATATAAATACAATTACATCTAGAAAAGATAATTTAAGCACAGTGTCTGTAGACCTTATCCAGGGCCTTATCACAGTTTTTCATGTTAAGACATCACTGTCTCGCAACATTTTTCTTTTCTCTAACATCAGAGTATATCAACTTAGTTTGACTGACTTTAGGCGACCCAGGTATATCTTTATTTTTGTGTTCCTCAAGACAGTGATTTTATTAGGAACGTCATCCTTAATTTCTTTTCTTTGGAGAGACTTATGATATACTTTGTTGCATTTCTGTATGATTCTAAATTTTACATGCATAATTGGTAAATTAAATCACATCACCACAGGCATTGGCACCTTTGTCGGAAATCTCAACAGAGATGTTGAAGATTTCATTACACAACAAAAGGATGAACGGAGTGCTGAAACTTTTCAAACAGTCATCCCCAGTCAAGAGATCTGGGTTAAATCCATCGTTCTTTTGCTCACTACACCACCCCAGTTTGGACCCAGCCATGTGCAAATCAGTCTTGACCCTGCTCCCCATGGTAACAGTCCAGCCCGAACTGCCAGGCCAGGTCCTACCTGGACTGAAAACCGGTCTGTAAGGATGAGCCGACCCCGGCAACTCTTAACAATACTCCAATTCACCCCCCGGACCCCAACCCAGTACCCGTGACCCATTTGGACTTAACTTTTCGCTCCCAGCCCGACGACCTGTTCCGTGCACCCGATACCTGTGAGAAAAAGAAAGAAAGGGTCAAGGTACACGGCGGAAAGACGTGGACAGAGAAGGAGGGTGGAGCCATAAACACAAGGGGCCAATCACCAGTGAGCACGGACCTGGAGGGACGGACGCTCGGACCAGGGGCAGAAGGCGGAAGAAGGCAGAATCCGAAAGACTCCAGAAAGGAAGGAGGAGTCTGGACTCAACGGGATAAAGGAGAGGAGGACGAAGACGCCGGTTTGGAGGAAGAAGAGGGATGTCCCATTTCGGCGGCCGAAAACGGGAGAATAACGCCAGAGGACGACGAGGCCCCAGAAAGGTGGAGCGAAGAGTGGTGGTCGCCCTGGGAAATCTGAAGTTCCTGCCGCAACTCAGGGGAGAGTTGCGGCTTTAACCGGTACATGAAAAGGGGGGGGTGACGGTAGCCTTGGGGTTGTACGGGGTGGAGAAGGGAAACATGGGGAGAGAAGCATTAGAGAGACTCACGACGAGTGGTGTGTAGGGATCAAAAAAGAGTCCCTGATTTAATATCAATGTCAATGAGTGAACTCAAAGAGAAACAGGCAGACTTAAGGGAATAAAGCAAGAGACAAACGTATATACAAAGAGTACAAGAAGAAAGGATTAAGGCAGTAGCTTAAGGGAAGTCACAGAAAGGATTCAAGAACACTGAAAGGAAAGTCCATGTAATTAGTTTGAAAAGAAAGAGAATAAAGCGACACAGATTTAGTTATATGCATGTATTTATTTTCTCTCTCTCTTCTTTTTGCACAAAATCTTCCCATCTTTCCCCCCCTTATCAGAGGGTTAGGTGCTATAAAGGATTGAAGAGTAATAACTCAAAGAAAAAGCAGTTTTTAGTTTTATGTGCACCTGGGTGTGGTGATGGTCTCTGCACTATTAAACCTAATGGACAGGCCATTTTACTTACCTCAACTTCCTTGTGCTCTCTCCTGGTAACCCGGGGACGACGCACCACTGGAGACCGGACCTGGGACCCAAGAAAAGGACAAGAAGAAAAGAGTTTCACTAAGGAATGAAGAAGTCCTGACAAACCAAGAACAATTACCTAAACCAAGACATTATTTTCTTTGTGTTTTACTCAATTATTTCTTGTTACATTGACCTCTCAAAATACTGGATATTTACCATATCGTTCATGGTTCTCACTCCCCCAGGGACCGCCTGGGGTTGCATGACACTCTATACATCCGGTGTATTAGACCCGGAATTTATGAACAGATACGAAAATACTGTAGAGAATGCCCGATTTGTCAAAAAAATAGTAGAAGTCTGCCTTCTAGGGTCCCATTAAAACCACTCCCTTTAATAGAAGAACCCTTCTCAATGGTAGGCATGGATATAATTGGTCCTCTCCTGCCTTCACGTAGCGGATGCCGATACGTCCTTGTCCTGGTCGATTATGCAACCAGGTTTCCTGAGGCAGTGGCCCTGAGACAGCCTAATGCTATCCAAATAGCTAAGGCTATGGTTAACATTTTCTCTCGAGTAGGGTTCCCACTGGAGATTGTAACTGACCAGGGTACACCCTTTGTTTCCAAACTACTATAACAAGTTTGCCAACAGTTGAATATTAAACAAATAAGGACGTCTGCTTATCACCCACAGACAAACGGGTTAGTGGAGTGATATAATGCCACACTAAAAACAACACTAAAGAAATTGTTAGAATTAGAAACGCGCAAGTGGGAGGATATGTTACCCCTCGCCCTTTTTGCTATTCGATGCAAACAGCAAAAAAGTACCGGATACTCCCCCTTTGAAATATTATATGGGAGGCAACCTCGTACCCTGTTAGATATGCTCAAGGAGGAGTGGGAGGAGGAAAAGGAGACAGGAAAACCTTTACCTGAGTATGTCTTTACCCTAAAAAATCAATTAGGTCAGATCCGAGAAATAGTAAAAGCACATTTAGAACAAGCCCAGACCGCCCAAAAGATCCAATACGACAAAAAAACCAAATAAAGAACCCTTGCCGTAGGGGATTTAGTCTTGCTTATGTTGGCTACCTCTTATCATAAGTTACTGGGACAACGGCAAGGCCCATTTCGGGTGATAGAACAAGTAACCCCGGTGACCTACCGGTTGGAGATGGGCCCAGAAAAGAAAACAAATACTCAGATTTTCCATATTAATCTGTTGAAAAAGTGGGAAGGAGCCAAACCAGCTTTATTAAGCATCAATGAGGATCCCTTGCCCTTATATCTACAGAGTATAGATCCGGAACTACCAGATCACCAGAAACAAGAAGTAAACTCCTGTTTACTACCCTTTCGATCGGTGTTTTCTCTAATTCCGGGGAGAACATCAATTATAGAGCACTCGATTCAGACCTTTCCAGGAAAAACAAACAAACTACGCCCCTATAGAATACCGGAGTCCTGGCGAGAGGCTGTTGAGAACGAAATTCAACATGCTCAAAATGGGGGTCATAGAACCTTCCACCAGTTAATGGAACTCCCCAATCGTTATCGTTCCCAAACCAGATGGGTCTATCAGATTTTGCATTGACTTTCGTGAGGTGAATAAGATATCACAATTCGATTCATATCCACTCCCTCGAGTGGATGAGATGATAGAAAGGTTGGGCGAGGCCCAATATATCAGCACTCTAGACCTATGCAAAGGTTATTGGAAGGTACCACTAAGGGAGCAAGATAAGGAAAAAACAGCGTTTTCCACACCTGGAGGGTTATACCATTTTACGGAATTACCCTTTGGACTACATGGGGCCCCTGCAACCTTTCAAAGACTCATGAATACCATACTAAGACCATGAAGCACGTTTGCAGCCGCCTATATAGATGATGTAGTTATCCATAGTTCGTCTTGGGAACAACATTTGATACATCTGAGGAAGGTTATTCAAGCCTTGCAGGAAGGAGGACTAACCATTAATCCAACCAAAAGTCACATAGCTGCAAAATCGGTTAAATATCTGGGGTACCTTCTAGGGGAAGGCTGTATAAAACCCCAACATGAAAAGGTCGCAGCCATAATGGACCTACCCTTTCCCAAAACAAAGAAGGATCCATGGGGCATATGTATCAAAAACCCGTTTTGCGAGTCCTTAATAGCGAATTTTAGCGATTCGCTATTAAGGACTCGCAAAACGAAATGTATGTAGGTTTCGCAATAATAATTGCAATTCCTACATATTCCTTAATTGCGACTCGCAAATTGCGATTCGCAATTAAGGAATACCTTACCATTCATTCCTATGGGCCTCGAGGCACATAGGAATGAATGGGAAGACATTCACAATTTGCAAGTACCCATTAGGTACTCGCAAATTGTGAATGCAATTTCAAGGGTGCAAGGGTGTCAAAAGGACACCCTGTTGCACCCCTGAAATATGCATGTGTGCACATGTGGCGCACATACCATGCCTAAGGGCATGTGTGTGCGCCACATGCCACTTTGAAAAATGCAAAATTGAGCATTTTTCTAAGGATTTGCAATTTACCACCAACTTGAAGTTGGTGCTAAATTGCGATTCCTTAAAGCAGGTTCGCAATTTATAAAGCGCTTCCTGCATTGCATTTAGAGAATCGCAATTTGCGATTCTCTAAATGCATGCGCAAGATGGGTAATCGCAAAAATTGTGATTACCTATTTTGCACTTGCCTTTTGGGATGATGCATCCCAGAAAGGTATCAGATCAGCAAACGGGCCGATTCTGAGAATCGGCCCGTTTGCGAACGGGAAAAGGGTTGATACATATGCCCCTGAGAGCCTTCCTCAGGGGCAAGCAAGAAAGTTAGGGAGGGGGAATGTAAGGATGAGCCGACCCCGGCAACTCTTAACAATACTCCAATTCACCCCCCGGACCCCAACCCAGTACCCGTGACCCATTTGGACTTACCTTTTCGCCCCCAGCCCGACGACCTGTTCCGTGGACCCGATACCTGTGAGAAAAAGAAAGGGTCAAGGTACACGACGGAGAGACGCAGACAGAGAAGGAGGGCGGAGTCATAAACACAAGAGGCCAATCACCAGTGAGCACGGACCTGGAGGGACGGACACTCGGACCAGGGGCAGAAGGCGGAATCCAGAAGACTCCAGAAAGGAAGGAGGAGTCTGGACTCAACGGGATAAAGGAGAGGAGGACGAAGACACCGGTTTGGAGGAAGAAGACGGATGTCCCATATCGGCGGGAGAATAACGCCAGAGGACGACGAGGCCCCAGAAAGGTGGAGCGAAGAGTGCTGGTCGCCCTGGGAAATCTGAAGTCCCTGCCGCAGCTCAGGGGAGAGTTGCAGCTTTACCCGGTACGTGAAAAGGGGGGGGGGTGACGGTAGCCTTGGGGTTGTACGGGGTGGAGAAGGGAAACATGGGGAGAGAAGCATTAGAGAGACTCACGACGAGTGGTGTGTAGGGATCAAAAAAGAGTCCCTGATTCAATATCAATGTCAATGAGTGAACTCCAAGAGAAACAGGCAGACTTAAGGGAATAAAGCAAGAGACAAACGTATATTCAAAGAGTACAAGAAGAAAGGATTAAGGCAGTAGCTTAAGGGAAGTCACAGAAAGGATTCAAGAACACTGAAAGGAAAGTCCATGTAATTAGTTTGAAAAGAAAGAGAATAAAGTGACACAGATTTAGTTATACGCATGTATTTATATTCTCTCTCTCTTCTTTTTGCACAAAATCTTCCCATCTTTCCCCCCCTTATCAGAGGGTTAGGTGCTATAAAGGATTAAAGAGTAATAACTCAAAGAAAAAGCAGTTTTTAGGGCTCGCGCCTGCGTTGCAGTGCGCAGCACTGCTCGCGCAGCGAGAGCCCTTTTGTATAAGGTTCTGAAAGCTGCTCACACGCTCGTGCGTGTGGTTTTGCTTTCCGCGGCTGCCATTGGCTTTCGCGTGCTTTTTTTAAAAAAAGGCCAGCACGCAATTGGGCAAAGGCGGGCGCATGTCCCGCCTTTGCTCCGCCCATTCCCGTCGGTGGCCAGCACGCGCAGCAGCGCGCGTTCGCTTCGCTGCCGCGCTCCCTAGCCCCCGCTCCTCTGTGGTGCGCGCGCACCACTGGTTTTTAATACTTAGTTGTTGAACCGGATTTAACGCTGATGTGTTTGTAAACCAGCTGTGTTTAAATGTGTGCAATATGAATGCACACACTGTTGTGGAAGATGCCTCGCGCTGTTTATGACTCAGGCTGCGTTAGCAAATAGCGGAACCCAGTCAAGGCTTGCTCAGGTTCACACACATGAACGGGTGGAGAAGCCGGGAGTACAAGTCGGATCTCCTGGTCATAAAGTGAACAAGGTCAGCCGTAGTCTGAAAGAATAAATAGGAGGGGGGCTTTCACAGTCCATCGACTAGGGGGAATGGGGTAAGAGGGATGGCAGGCTGACGTACACATCGATTGGCTTCAAACACTCAGGAGACCTGGGACTCTGCAGGAATACAGAAGGATGAAGACGCAAACAGGAGTGGGAGGTGTGTGGGAAGAAAGAAAGTGAAGACGGCTGGGAAACAGCCCTAATTTGAAAGGGTAATCCAGTGATTTGTGCCACAATGCGTCTCAGCAGCACCCAGATGCCATCAAACACTGGAACGTCTTGGAATCCTATTAAAAGTGTGTGTTGGTGTTTGTCGGTGATTCGGACGTGAATAGGGAGACCTGTTGTATTTTATTTTCTCTTCATAGCCAGTTAAGCTTGCACGAAAGCTCAGCGAGTTAACCGCTGACCCATAACATCTGTTATTTTGAAGCCTCGAAAGACCCACCATCTCTCTGTCTTGGCGACAGTAAATATAGTCCCTTTCTATTAGGTACGCTTGTTATTTACACCTCTCAGGAACCTCGAAAGTACAATTTAAGGCGCTAAATAAAGCACGTTACTGTGTGCAATACAGCAAATCCACACATTCATTTGTATCCAAACCATGGAAAAGACTTTGTATGTTCATCATGTGTTGGTCATATAAAGAAAATAATGTACACATTACATGGCTGATGTGATAACGTATAATGTCTGATAATTTACGAGTTAGCAAACTTCAAATCCCCATCCATTTTACACATGGAATATATAGTATATACATCCGTTCTTACACAAAAACACTTCAGGCATTTTTGAAACATGTAGCTCCGTATTTAAAATAAGCCCCAGATGCTAGGTCTGCTCAGGCGCTCGCATTAACCCACTGTGTAACACGGCCCTGAAAAGGTGGATTGTAAATCACGACTCGGGCACACGTTTATTGTTCACTGCAGGGGGTTTACTGTCGTCGGGGTACATTTTATTTTAGGAGTCCGCGGTTTTCCTCTTTCCACCCCTTTTCCTGATCCTCCTTTCAACTCTCAGCCTCTAAAGCCCATCTCCTATAAAGTGCATTTATAAGGCGTGTATGTTACAACTGCACCCTGGTGTGTGTTTGTGTAGATTTAATATGCGTGCCGCTGAAGGAAGAATTAATTGTTTAGGTCCTGACACCAGTGACATTAAATGCGCTTTTCAGGTCAGAGGAAAAATGAAATGTTTTTTTTCTTCTAAACAAAACTAACGCGGAAATAACGAAGCCACGGCCACAGTTTTAGGCGATGCACATTTTTCTGCGCATTGAATCCTTCACGTGGGTTTACAACAAAAGAGGAGAAAGATAATTGAAATAATTCCGTTATTACTGGCAGGGCATTGGCACCGTTTTATGTCGGATTCAGTTACTGCCCCTCGCCAAGGAGATGCCAGTTCGGAGCAGAGGTGTGCGCCTCGGCCCTTCACGAACCCCGACCAACCTCCCGCTTTAAAGCCCCCCGAAGCACCCCTCGCCTTCACCCTGGAGCGCTCCTTAAGAAATAGCCCTTGTAATAAAACGGTTTAATTTGCTCATCGAGTCCCAGTTATGGGGTAACGGTTATGTTATGTTAGGCTAATTTGATCTTGATATAGCGCAACGACTCGACCCTGAAGGGACATCTCGGCGCTCTGACACGCAGGAGATGAAAGAGGCAACTAGTTAAACAGCCTCGTTTAAGATGTATTTAAAACCAGAAACAAGGGGCCATGCACGAATAAAGTTGCTTCTATCGCAGGCTCATTAGGTAATAACCCTCCCAGCCAAGCTCAGTGCATTTATCTGTATAACTTGTGTTTCACTCAGACACACTTTTAGGATTTGAGCCTTCGACCTTTCAAAAGGAGGTCGGACACATTTGGGGTTCTGTTCGGGTGCACTTTCGAGATACCGGCTACTTGGAGAAGTGTCCAATAGTAATTGTTGTGACTGGCGAAATATATTTTTATGACAAAGAAGTAATACTTTTCCTCCTCTTTAACATTGAAGCGAAATATTTCGGCTTTAATTTGCTGGTCTAGCCGCCGCCCCTTCCCCGCACCCACCAGTCCATCAAAGGTGATGCTTACAATATCATGAACCGGCCACCTCTTTGACCGCCAGTGTACAGTAAACAGTAGCCGAGAGTTGACGGGTTTACTTTTGCACCGTCATGCCCGGCACTGCACCCATGTTCCATGACTCATGCATTTTTAATCAAAAAGTTTTTTTTGCTAAATCTGCAGGCGTATTTTTTTTTATCAATATCTGCAGATGCACCCTTTGCAGAACACGCTGCAGTATAGCATTTAATAGGCATGACTATTGCTTCATAACTTGTTTTATATGGCTTTTCGAACTGCTCTTATTGAATTTGTAAGCGCTCTAAGTAACTTTTTTTATTGTTACCCAATGTAATGGGTCTGAATTTACCAACCTGGGAAGGCTGGAAGACTAAGTAGGCGTGGCAAAGATTCGAGCTTCCAACCTGTAGATCACCCCTTGATTCGAGGCGAACATTCACCCCACTCGGCCATCCTGCCAGCCCTCCCGCATTTAAACCAGGATCAGTTTTGGTCACTTCAGAAGGATGAGAGCCAAGTCAGCCCCGTCAGTGTCTGAACCCGAGACTTGGAGGTCACTGCAAAAGGAACACACAGACACGTGGGCATCTCACTTCCTTGGCACTGACCAACAAACTGAGTCGAATGCCTGTCAATATTACAAATGGCATGTCCTAGCAAGGAGAGACACTCAATGCTGTCGCCACAACAGCAAATACATTTACATACCACAGAGAACTTAAGGAAAGGGGACCCGAGTAATACAAGGTCTTGATGATTACAAGTAGAAAAGACAAAAAGGTTCAAATGGTTACTCATCAACAAGACACCCGCGAAAGGGCATTACAACGTTCCAACTCTGTTGCTGCTCTACGCACCCACCGTTCTGCCCTCCGTAGACCCCAATTCTAACCGCCATCTTTCCCTCCAGTTTCACTTCCACCCACGCCCCCATTCTCACTAGCATGGCCTCCAGGGTCGCCGTCGTCCGCGCCAGCATTGACACCACCTCGCATTCCCCCACGCAGCCTTCTCACCTTCACACACCCCAATGCCACCCTTACCAGCATCTGCCATCCAGTACCAGCTGCACCCATGCCCCATTGTCACTCAGACAGGTCCCTGTGGAAAGTGCGGCCTGCCCTTACGGCAACGACGCACTCCAGCCACATGTAACTGCGAACACATCTCGGGGAGCACAGTCACTGATGGGCGGGGCGCGGCTACACAAGAGTTGTGATAAATACATTCATCCCTTGGGGACTCTGAAAAAGATTTTCAGGACTTTCCTGAAGATCAAGGAAGGTAGTTATGCTCACATGATTCCGGGTAAGAAATCCAATTATTAAAGTTTGAGCTATTGGCATTGCTAAATAATGCAACACCAATACCTCAAACTTTAATAATGCGAGACCTATTGCATTGCAAATGCTTGTTAGTTTTATGTGCACCTGGGTGTGCTGATGGTCTCTGTCACTATTAAACCTAATGGACAGGCCATTTTACTTACCTCAACTTCCTTGTGCTCTCTCCTGGTAACCCGGGGACGACGCATCACTGGAGACCGGACCTGGGACCGAAGAAAAGGACAAGAAGAAAAGAGTTTCACTAAGGAATGAAGAAGTCCTGACAAACCAAGAACAATTACCTGAACCAAGCCATTATTTTCTTTGTGTTTTACTCAAATTGTTCTTGTTACATTGACCTCTCAAAATAAAAACGCCAAAATTAAGAAACACATACGGCCTCCCAGATTTATTTTCCGCCCATACCTCACACGGTCCCAGGATGCTTGTTTCTGATCCAGGGAGGACTTGGCCTGGCAGTTTGGGCTGGACTCTTCCCATGGGTAGCAGGGTCAAGACTGATTTGCATATGGCTTGGTCCAAACTGGGGTGGCGTGGTGAGCAAAAAAAACATGGGTTAAACACAGATCTGTGACTGGGGTGAATGTTTGATTTGTTTAGCATTCTGTCCATCATTTGTTCTTTTTCAAGATTTAATTACCCCATCTTCTCTTTATGAGGATGGCTACATTTTCCAGCACACTCAAAAAGACGTCATCATTTCTTGGAGGATAAATTAATGCAACAGTCTGGAAGCAAATTACAAAAGACACATTTATGGTGTTATCAAGTAATAAACCAGCGCTGTGCTTGTCCCGCACGTTGTCCTTTCTTTGTTTCTTCGTCAATGGTAGACTGGAGTGGCATCCATGTTTTTTGCTCTAGTCCTCTTAGGCAAGTGCTTGGCTTGTATTCCGTGGAGTATATAGCATCACTAGCAAATTTCTCAGACGGAGCAGTGTGGGAGCAGAAGTGCCGCTAAGATGCCACAGCAACAGGCTTCAGTGCTTCAATTAAGAGAACCCCTTGAGGACAGCCAGGGGAGGCCAATCCGCATTGTCACCGCTATCATTATTGACCCAAGTGCCGTGAGCAGGCGGCGGAGGCGCTGGGATTTGGAGTGCATGCCACTGAGGTCACACAATGAGACACCGCCACACCATTCTCTAGAGAGCCTGAGTGGGACCCAAGTGGCCCGATTCATAATCTGAGCGCCATTTTTGATGGCGAACTCAGTGCCCGGACTGTTTGGAATTTGGGTCTGTGTGCCAGCGCCTTGGGCATTAAGAACAATGCGGCAGGCCTAATTACGCCAAACTCTTCTCTCGTGCTTTGTCAATCAAGTGCTTCAACTCAGCCTGCAGCAAGGGTCGCATAAAGGTCCTTGAATCTCATGCCTGTGTTTAATCTAAATACTTGACACATTTGTGTCGTTCATAAGCCTCCTTGCTTGCCACGTCCGAATTTTATCAGCACGCTCTGCAAATGTATCTCTTGGTGGCAAAATGGAAGAAACTCTGATGGCTTTTCTAGTCTTCCATGATTTTGCTGTAAAAGGTAGATTAATGCATGTATTTATTTACATTGCGCCATTAACAATGAGTGGGGCCACTGCGATGTACTGGTTAGAATGGTACATATACATTAGGTAGTTCATACTCATCCTTTACTAGAAATTGAGGGCCAGATGTATCAAGAATTGCTTTTGCAATTCTTAAATAGCGAATTTTACCGATTCGCTATTTAAGAATCGCAAAATTCAATGTATGTAGGATGTGCAAAATTTTTTGCGAATCCTTAACATTCCCTTTTAGCGAATGGATTCGCTATTAGGGAATGCATTCCCATTCATTCCTATGGGCCTATAGGCCCATAGGAATGAGTAGGCCCATAGGAATGAATAAGAATGCATTTGCAATTTGCGAGTACCAAATTGGTAATCGCAAATTGCAAATGCATTTGTGAGGGTGCTAGGGGGCCTAAAGGCACCCCTGATGCACCCCCAGAAAAGGTAAGTATGCACATGTGGTGCACACACAAGCCCTAAGGGCATGTTTGCGGGCCACATGGCACTTTGAAAAATGTACTTTTGTGCATTTTTCAAAGGAATCGCAAATTACCATCAACTTGAAGTTGGTGGTAATTTGTGATTGCTACATGAATTGCAGTAAGGGAATCGCAAATTGCGATTCCCTAACTGCATTCGCAATTTAGGTAATCGCAAAAAATTGCGATTACCCATATTGCGAATGCCAAGAGTTTGATACATTGCAAAAGGCATTTTTGCATTTGCAAACGGGACGATTCTGTGAATCGGCCCGTTTGCGAACGCAAAAGGCCTTGATACATCTGGCCCTGAATTCTGTATCTCTTCTAGGTGCTCGAAGGAGGCCTAAAAATATCAGTTTGAAAATGTGGTCTCTGTGTGCCAGGGTGTTTCCTTGGAGTACACAGTTGCAGGACCTACCAAGCATGCTAGAAGCGAGAATACCAGAAGTCCATACTAACCAGGCATAAGGTACTCAGTCTGTGATGGAAAGCTAGTCTCAGTCAGCCTTCTTGACCCTTCGGTTGGATCTGAATGAACAGTCCAGTCCTGGCTCATGGGAGAAGCAGGGAGACTCTAGGTGCAATACAACACAATCTGCTACACAAATGTTCAGGCCCAGCCAGAGTAGTAAGTACTCAACACTGCACTAATAAGTCAAGAGTGTGAGAAAGAGCACTACACAGTAAGCGATCAACACAAGGCATTTGTAAAAGAAGAACCACTTGCTGTGTACACTAAATAATGTTCCTGATTACTAAATGATCTAGAACGTTGGAAAATGATGAAAATGAAAAGCAGATACCACAAAAGCACCTATTGGTAAATGTAAGCAGTTTATTTTATTACGATGACCAGCTGACTGTGGTCAAGAGCTTCAGACTGGAGCTCACGTTTCTCTTGCCATAAAGGAGTTATGTTACTGCGAGTGGGTAAGTATCTTGTTCATAGCCCAATTGTTTGTGAACACCAGGAGCACTGCAGAAATAAAGTATTGGCAAGTGGCAGTGCTTTTGGCAAACTTTAAAAGAAGGGGACAGCATCTCAAAGTTCGAGAGTGCGTTTACTGAGCCAAGCATACATTCTTGTTTAGGGTTAGTGATTTGGCCACCTGAAACGGGGATCTTTCATAACCTGAGGACCTCAGAAGCTTCACACTCAGTGGGGGCCAACCTCGATGATGATGGGGCGGACGTCTGACTGACTCACAGACCAGGGGCGGCTGCTCCGGATCCAAAGCAGTAGGGCGGGGGGAGAGGGAAAGAGGGGAACAGAGGGGGATTGGTAACGCGGGCACTCGGGTAATGGCCGAGGGGCCGGTATCTGAGTTACAGCTAGGGTCTGCTTTTTTGGGCAGCCTTGGGGCCGATTTGGGCAGTGTCTGTGCTGTTCGGATGCCGCCAGCGGCCCAGTGGGTTCCTGAGTGGCCTTTCTGGAGGCAGATGGGCCTCTGTTACCTCCGTTTTACCAACGGGCGGAGGTGTCAGTCCCTTTCTGTCGCTAGGCCGGCCCATTAATATATGCAGATTGAGCGGTGGCAGGGGGCCTGAGCAGAAGTGGTCTCGCTTGTATTCATGTGTGGTTCACCAGTGTGAACTAATACATGCATTTTTTTAAAATCTAAGTGCAGTTAAGAAAACATTCCTCTGTCAGAGACCCCCCCCCCCCTTCTTTTCATAAAACTTTGCAGTAGCAGTGTTTTGCGGAAAGGCAATCTGCAAATGTGGGCCACTTATTTTTAGTGTGCCCAAGCCGATTTTTGATCCCAATCCAACCCTGTAGGGGAATAATACAAAATATGCACAAACAAAAAAAATATAAAACTTTACTTTCCTGCCACTGCGGTCGCCACATTCCTCCTCTCCCGATCCTTGTCTGAGCTGGTGCACACTGCGCAGGCTCCCAGATGCCAATCGCAGCACTGCTCTCATGCAGGGATTGGTCTGGGTGGCCTGCTTTGCCGCTCAGACAGTGCCTGAGAGCCTGTGGCTTTTCTCCACCTGGCTGTACAACAGAGCCGGGTGGAGAAAATCTAAGTGCGCATGATGGTTTGGCCGGCCTAAGACGGCAGGCCAAACAGTCATGCTAACTTAGTAGTGCCCATACCCCTCTTCCCCACTGTTGCACATAGAGTGCATGGGCCACCCCAGCCTATGACGCAGCTCACCTGCAGGTAAGAAGAAAAATAAAATGATAATAAAATTGATTTATTATCATTTTATTTTTCATATGTTTAACTTTGCTGCCACTAGAGGGGCGACGCTCCTCCGCCATAACGGAGGAGCTCCCTGCCACAGACACAGTTGCAAGACTATAGGCAGGGCCACTGGAATTATGCGATTGTGCGGCCACAGCGATTTTCGCATAATTATAAATTTGCCACATAATCCATCATCTGCTGCATAATCTACAGATTTTAACAAAAACAATGTGTTTCTAGCTCAAACAGTTCAAAAGTTAGGAACAATACAGCGACACGTGTTGTCGCGCAGTAGAAGGCCTTTTGCAAAGGTTGACTGGTCACCTTTCTGTTACTTATTGCTATATTTAGGTATTAAACTGGTATTAATGAGGTGCACCCAATGCCCAAACAGTGTTGATAAGTATAAAAAGTACAAAATAAAGTAATACTATTAAGAAATGTGCAGCATTACGTTTCATAATTTGCCCTTTCTTGACGCATAATTTACTCTACCCTGCCGCACAATTTGGCCCTATCTTGCCGCATAATTTCAGTGCCCCTGACTATAGGCACAATGGACCTTATTCAGCCCACACAAGCTTCTCTCATTATGGTTAGCTAGAAAGCTGGACAGGGACTGACCACTGCAATAACAAGAGGTCCAATTAAGAATAAAAAACAACAAAAGATGAATCAATGAGGGGGTGGGCTCACCAGGTAGTCAGCTCTCAGCTCACCAGCTCTGGTAACATTAGCTTTTCTTGGGCAGCCATTCTCTGGTCTTTTATGAGGGCAAGAGAGGGCTTCAAGGAGCTGCGGCCGCATCTCTGGGCTCATTGGGCTGGCTATGGAACGTCCCAGCCGGCAAGGTCATCAGCAGCAGCAGGGAATGCCAGCAGAGCTTCATCAGGGTCTTTCAGGCTTGGTTATTACCAGAAGGAAATGGGGAGCAATTGGATCCAAGCTCTGGAAGTGCCAAGAGCATCATGGTCCGTGCAAGGGCTGGTTTCAAAGTGTTCAACATGTTGGAGGGAAGCCCCAGCTTTTATTGTTGCTTTGGTGGGTAACCTTGTGAAGACCCTCCACACAGTCTTGGAAACAAGCAACAGCAGAGGAAGACATGGGTGGTGGAGTTGTTCTCTGAAAGCAGCAGCCGTCCTCCATCTTGCAACCTTCATTCTTACATTAATACTTTGCTCACAAATAATCAGAGTTAATTCTAAAGATGTTCCATTGATCTCGATCAGTATTGCAAAATGTTATACTCATAATTCCAAACAGCGAAAAAATAAACACAGAGGGGAACCCATGTGCCCCAAGCATCTGAAATTAACTTGCATTACAAAAAAAAACAATTATGCTGCCACCAGCCGGGGCTTGTGCACCGTGGATCAACTTGACTATCCCCTTGATGCTACAGAATGGAGAGACCTAGGGAGGGTTTCATTTCTCAAGGCATACCAAAGACGTGTCCCTGAGAAGCACCAGTCTGCAGTGCATGGGATCCTTCAGGACTGGTGCACAAGAAAGTTACTGAAAGAGAGGTGACCGCTTAGGGACAAAGATAAAAATTACAGGAATGGCACAGTTGTACAGGCTGTTGGAAACTTTCATCTTTACAATGTTGTAATTGTTGTTTCTTTTTGTTCTTTAAGACAATGTACATGATCTACATAGACCATTGACACTCACTCAAAGCCAGTGATTGCAGCATGCAAGTTTCCGAGAACTGTGTCATACTTTATTCAGGCAGAGGACTATGATCTTTAATATGATGTTGACATGGAAAAATAAATTGGAACTGAGGAACTCTAAAGTGAGCAGCTACCTCATCGCATTACTGACTCAGGAAAAGAGTCTCCCCTCATAGGACACAAATATCTTCATGGGCATTAAAAATTGAATATTTTATGAGTTGTGGCTATCAATACAAGCAAAGTCTGGGAAACGATGTTTCCTATTCGCTCTTTAACAATAGTCAGAGGGGATTTAGATTAACTTTGGAAGAAGGGGTGGCACGGGTAAAAGCCCAGCACTAATATCAGCCTGAAACTGGGTGAGACATGTAAGGCCCAGAATCAGCCACTGCATGTCCACCTTCTTTGGTACAGCTTGAACACAGGGATGGCACCACCACTAGATCGGTGAACCTAGTGTCAGTGGCCTTAGTCCCACTGGATACAGAGTGCAGAAAACCAATGTAATGGGGAGAAAACTGGCCGGCACGTCATCGTTCACAATCTGTGTGGACAAAGAGGTCATGCTCTAGACAAGTTTTACTCCGAGCGGCATAAGAAATGGCCACGATCATTCCCTTCCTCCGAGGTGACGAGCTGGCTGGGCCAAAGCAAATTCTGACAGAAGCAGACTGGCCTTTAAGGGTACCTAGCTGACATCACTGAATCTGGCATAGTCAGGATTCTGCCACATGTGCTGTGAGGAGGTCTTGTGCCTACAAGCCTGCCTCCAGTGCACAGGTTCTGAACCAGGTAGGGTTCTCTGCATGCCGTGTAATGGCAAAGACCTATCTGCAAAGATTTGATGCCTTGCAGACTATAAATTCAATCACATATTACAGTGAAGCCCATGGCAGTTTTTACAACAAAGTGTCCTACACCCATTGAATGCCCAGGAAGCTGGTAATAAGTTCTCTAGATTTTTCTAGAAATACAGAGGTCATTTTTCTAGATCCTCTGGCACCAAGGACTTAGTCAATGTGTCACCTGAATCAGAAAACCAGTTGGGCTGCAACCATTCCTCAACCTACTGAGCATTATATGAGTGAGCTGTTTTTCACGTAATGATAAATCCCATGAGACATTACAAAAATAGTTAGTGGTATTCCAAACCGTCTTTTATTAAAAAATGACACATTTAAGAACACTAGCATATGAGGGATAAATCTAAAATATTTATTTCAAATCAGATTCCTAGTCTATTTCCCATTATATGAATTGTACCCACAATAAAGACAAATAAAATGGCATAAGCAACGTTCACCAAAAGCATAAATAAGAAGAACCATCCTTGTGGTGATGAATGTATAGCTATCATACTCTCATTCTGCTACATATAAGCGCTGATCTCATTCAAGCACTGCAGGAAAAAAACCTGTTTTGAGCTTCAGAGATGGAACATGCCCGCATACCTATTTGAACACTAGATCTTGTATTCAATGCAGTTACAAGATCTGATTTCTTATCTCACGATGCCAGTTGCGCTGATAAGTCAGCGTGCGAAGGCTAAATTCTTCCCATCCCGGTAGCCTTCAATTGGGATCCAAGATATGATTCTGTATGACCTGGCACAGTGAAGCCTGGAGTGAAGACTCTACTCTACCGTCACTCTTTGTGATCAACTTTTATAATATAATCTCATTGTTATTAGAAACTCATAGCAAAAACAATTAACAGAAAGTGGCCCGGTGCCCTTTCAATTATTTTTGTTCTACTAGATTCCGTTCTTTTTCTAGAAACTCTTATATAGCAAAAACAATCTAATGTAAAATGAAGCAGTCAGCGTTGAAAGTAAATACTGCAAATATAAAATATATTCTGGTAAGCTTGATGATCACATTGGAGAACATAATAATATAAACTAAATGTGTGTCATACTAATCACACACATTCCGCATTTTACCAATCCTACATATTGACGTTTTGAGTGATTGACTGGCAACTCAAGCAGGAGAGTTCCCAGAATAGAAAAAAACATAATATTCACAACACTGGTATGAGCAGGGGCAGAGATTTTTGATTCTTCCATTTCTGTAGCAAGCCTTTCATTCCACCTCCTGTGAATCCCTATAGCAGTAGAAGTGGCTGGCCTGATCTGAACCAGATTTGACCAGATCTGAAATAGTGCAGTTCAGGCCATCAACTTCAATGAAGGAGGCCACGCAGAACAGGCCTGACAACTTCCATACGGCACAAAGCCATTACTCATAAGAGCTAAGGGGTCTACCACTGTGCCTCTAATTGGGATGGACTCTTTTTGGGCAGTTCGGTGGAACGCATCCTGTCATCAGGACACCTTTGGAGTTCACAGAAAAACTGCTGCCTCAAGTACACTTCAAGCAATTGGAAATTGCGGTATACAGGATGCTTCACAATCAAGGGAATTAATCCAGGAATTTCCTTGTGCACAAAAAACGCAAACACTTCCGGCATATTATGGATGGAAGATTGGGAAAAAATGAATTTGAACATAGTCCTTCAAGATGGTGACTGGAGAGGTAGTGCCCTACTTCTAAGAAGTCTAGCCAAATGAATTTCATTTATGTGGGGTGTATGCATTTCCACCTTTCAGTCTACCGTAACCATTCAAAGTACCAGAGTTACACTGAAAGACAAGGAGATTGGTAGTTAAATGTCCTTCCCTTTGGCCTGCAATCTATACTAGCACCAGTGGCCGTGAATCTGCACAGGAAAATGGTACATCTGTCAATATGTAGATGAACAGCAAATGAGGGTATCCTTATATGATGGAGAGAAGACAGCTTTGCAAGTATGGTCTACTGCTTTTATAAGGCATAGGACTAACAATGACGTTCCAGAAATTAGAGAACCACCACAGGCAATACTCTGCCTTGGATCTCAGCTGCATTTATGATGTTGCAAGATTTATCTAGGCAGTGTCCAAGGTGCAGTTCTTGGGATAGATGGCAGCAGATCTTCATTCCTACTGGGTCTCGTGTCGTATTTTATTAACATGACCCTGTAGCCTGAAGATGTAAACCCTGCTGAAAGAGATCCACCTATATCGGAAACAGGTTGAACAGTGACAGGTGCATTCATTTGTAGTTCACATACAGAAGAAAGCCATCCCTATGCTGGTGGACTCAGTGTTTCAACCTGAAAGTAGGCATATCATTTCACCCGTCTTTGGCACAGGTCACATCCACAGGCATAGATTTTTAAGGATAATGTGGATTAGAAGATCGTTTCACATCTTGGGACATAGGTAGAAGAGAGAGGGGCCTCATGAGTGGGGAAAGTTAACTTGAGGGATGTGTTTGCACAGGAGAGATTCAGAAGGCTGTGCATTACCAGATCTGTAGAGAGAAAAGTGGCCTTGCAGACAGAAGCAATGATGGTCATAGCAAGCTTTATATATTATGCAGAGAACCATAAAGTTAATTCTCAGGTTTACTGACAGCTAGTGAAGTGCCCTACCTACTGCTGTAACCACATTTATGTAATAGGGAGATTTTGCAAATTGTGAAATTTTAAACCCTCTGCAATTTGTTGAGAGTGGTGTGTGGACGTCCCAAGTACACACTATTGTAATAGTCTAATTGGGAGAGGACAGATGCGCACACCACTTTGGAGGAAAGGTTCAATGGTGGGAAAGGAAGAATGTTGCCCAGCAGAGCCAGGCCATATGAACAGGAAGGATCAACAGCATAAATCTGGCCTTTAAACAAGTTCCCCAGCAAGGAAGACTCCCAGATAATTCACATTTGCAGCTTGCTATGAAGAGGGATACAAGAAGAGAGGGCTTGGTGACTATTGACTCCAATGTTTCTATCTACCATTGAGAACAAAGCTCCATCTTGTTGGCATCTAATTTAAGAAAATTGATGGTCACTTGAGGGAGGATGCTCAAGCGCAGTCACTAAGATTAGAGGCAGAACTTAGGGAAATGTTCTCCAGATGCACACTTAGGGCCTGATTCCGAGTTTCGCAGTCCGACCGCCTGAAGATCACTGCCGGGTCCCCTAGAAGACTGCAGTGCCGGTGGTCTTCCGACCGCTGTAATACGAGTTGACCGCGGTGTCCGCAGTGTGGCTACAGAGGTCTTGTGGTGGTGGTGAATAGATTTCCATACATATCGATGCTTGTGTGAGCATTTCGACTGCATCTATGTTGAATGCACACATATACATGATACATGTGGAAAAATACCACCTACCCATTGCCGGAGTCCGACCCATTTGTGGGTAGTCCAGGCAATGTGTACATGGTACAAAGAGCACTTACCTGTGTATCGCCACAGACAGGGTCTTATTCCTTGGGTTGAAGATGCTACTCTGAAGGGGGGACCTGGAGAAAGGGATCCAAGTCAAACTCTGATAGGAAGAACAGGAAAGGGGTGAGTATGCACGCAAATCCTTTGTTTTCGTCGACCTGAAGATGCTGGTCCCACTGCCCCGGTCGGCTCGTTGGAAAGCCAACTTGTAATACGGACGGCAGTGAGACTCCTCTGTACCACCCTATAGCAGCTGAATTTCCCCAACCGCAACGGTCTGTGGATGGCTGGCGGTGTCGGCGGTTCGACCGCAGTCTTTGCAAAGGCACTCCAACAATCTCGTAATACAGCGGTCAGGCCACCGAGTTTGCGGCTGTCGGACCGCGGCCATGGTGGATCACAGACCGCCGAACTCGTAACAAGGCCCTATTTTAGGTGCCATCTGCTTAGCTCACAGCTTAGTATCCAAATGACATAATGAGTTTTGCCATAAGTCTAACATATATCTTAAAAACATGGGTGACAGATGAACCCAGTGAAATCCCACACTGCACATGAAAATTGATTCAATAAGGAGGAAGGGTGAAAGACTGAGAGTGATCTTTAAAAAGGATGTGACCCACGCTCCAACTGTCCTGATGATGCCAACTTTTCTTAACCTTACTGGGAGAATATTGTAATCATCTGTGTCAGACAAGATAGACAAAACAATGTGGTCACACCCACTTCTTTCCCTTCACACACAGGATGGTATGCAGCTTATTGATATTGATTGCTTAAACAGTTTATCTTTTCCGTCACTCGCTGTGGATGGAAACAATGTTTCTAGGGATCCAGGATGTAGAGCTCTTCTACGTGGATTAACAGCTGCTTTGCTCTGCTCTTTTTGTTATTTTGCTCAGTGCCAGAAGTAACGTGATAGGGTAGTAATTTTCTGTGATGGATTAGTCAAAGTGATCCTTTAAAGAAAAAGACATTACACCAGTACTTGATCTAGAGGTTGAGGATAGATTTACAATGTCTGAGTGTCTAGGAAAGATAGCTGGGCTGCATTATTGCAGTGCGAGATTAAAAAATGTTATCCAGATCTGAGTTTGTGTAGACACCCTGTGACTTCATTGCATAAAGACAGGCTAGATTAGGGCAAGTTATGGCCAAGTCAGCTGTCAACACGTGGCTTCTGTTCCATGTCAGGTTTGTTCCAGTTTCTAGGATGGGTGACTGTCCACTGGATCTATTGCATATGGATAGCCTTGACAAAGACAGGTAGGTGGTCGTGAACCTGGCTGTTGCTAACTAACACCAGTTGCCAGGACGCATTAATTGCTAAAACATCCTTGGTGGAAATTGCATAGCAGCCTCTTGAAGGCCCTCACATGCTTTTTGTGTGCATGTACTACCTGGGTATGGATAACACAAGATAGGCACGTTCAGATGAAAATACACCTCATCTCTTCCTACTTAGGTATCCACTGCTTGAAACAGTATCCAGATAGCAGGTGAACCTGTAAAAGGCCCATTCCTGACGAAAGAGGAGTTACCAACCTTTAACTGTAGTGAACCCATATTGGTATATTTTGTGGATTCACATTCATCCCCCCCCCCCCCATCTCCCTGTTGGTTTGTGACATTGATAAGTTCTTTGTTGTAGAGGCTAACCTAAGATGACGTTTCGGTTGGGAGGATCACTGCAAGAGCTAGGGTTCATAGAAGAAAGTCCAGCACATTGTAGAAAATATCCCAATTTCATTGAAGCATTTAAAGGCATGTCATGATGTCCGTGTTTTACTTATGTTTCCCAGCTCGACTTGTGGGAATATGTAACACACAAATCTATAAAATATAATATTGATTGAGGACTACCTTTAAAGCCAAATCAATCAATAAGTGAATTTTTAGACCGCATGGCTCCCCAGGAAGAGTTTCCCAGCATAACAGTAAAGGAAGGGACAGCAAGAAACTCAAAGAAGCTAGGTTTTCAGCAGTCTCCAGAAGTCTAAAGAAGAAGTGCAAGTACGAATTTTAAAGGAAGAGAATTTCATAGAGAAGGACCAAGAACAGCAAAAGATCTGCCGCCCTGCCTTACACGAATATACCAAGGTATGATAGCTAAGAGCTGTGTTCCAGAGCAGAGGTTACGCTCGGGAGGATAAAATTGCACCAGCGCCTTAAGGTAAGTGTTGCCACCACCATACGGGGCCTTATGCATAAAGTTCTAAAATGGACGCGCTTCTCAATGGTCAGCCAATGGAGAAAGCAGAGGTGTGAAGCTACAGAAGAATGCATGGGAACATGGCATTGTAGACGTGCTGCAGCATTTTGTACAATCTAAAGATTTTTCAGCATTTTTTAGGGACACCGAAATCTAGCACATTGCCATAGTCCAACCTGAATACAATCAGAGCTTGAACCACCGTTTTTTGTGTCAAAAAGAGGGTGGAGCCAAAGAATTTTCTTAATTGCACTTAAGTAGCCAAAAACAGTAAGCCACAATTTTATAGATTTGAACATCCATTGAAATCTTTTGGTCCAACCAAAAGCTTAGGTTCCTAACTACCTTGCAAGGAGTGGGGAGTGGCCAAAGATCAGCGGGCCGCCACTGAGGGCCCCAAAGCTGGGGTCGATTACCCACCACCAGCACCTCAGTCTTTTTTTTTAATATCTTTTTTTATTGACATTTGTGAAACCACAACACTTTCCCAGATCAGCATAATACCATGGATACAGTGTGCTTAATTCCCATCAAACTGATTACATATTTGTACAACATAGGATGTTACCACTATTTGGGGTGTTTCGATACAATAAAACCCGCAGAACTTCTGTGTCAATAGAAATTTTTAGTCCACCTCGAATTTGATAATGAAAACTGTAAACAAACAAACCAACAAATAAACATACCCACCTCCCGCTCCCTATCCCTCCCCCCCCCGGTCATGGGTAGCCCACTTCACTACGGAGTCGAGGGTCATCTATTCAATCCTATGCTTCAACTATCCATATTTTCCATTATTGTATGTTGGGCCTCTCACGTGGGCAACGGTCCCAACCCCTCCTGAGTGGATTGGGAGGGAGTCTCTTCTATCTCTGGTGGATCCTTCTCTTTAGAAAGGTCTGCAATCATTAAGTGCCAGGCCCTCACGTCATCCTCAAGTTTCTCGTCTTTTCTCACCTTTTTCATCCTTACTGACTCTGCAATGGCCCACTCTATCATGTCTTTACTCCATCTCCCGTGTTGGGGTGGATCTGGACTCAGCCAGTGAATCGCAATCCACCGCTTTGCTAGCACAAGCCCCAGCTGCACGAACCTCCTGGTAAGCTTCTTATGTTTAGGCATGGGCAATAGTCCCAAAATCACTGTTTTAATGGTGACAGATATGACCCATCCCGTAGTTGTCTGCAAAGTGTCTATGACCGCACCCCAATAGGGTGCCAGTTCGGGACAGTCCCATATCATGTGGACAAAGTGTGCGTCCGATCCTCTACACCTGGGACATGTATCCACTCGTTCCGGATATATTTTATGCAGCGTGCGAGGCGTGAGATATGCCTGGTGCACCACATTGTATTGGATTAATTTAAAGCGTGTGTTGGAACTTATTTGTTGGACCCCTTTATGCACCCTCCGCCATTGCGTCTCCGTAAGTGGCTCGCCCATTGCATCCTCCCATTTCATCTGTAGTGGAAGGGGAGCCATGGGGACATCCTCCTGTAGTGCTCTATAAATGTGTGAGACCAGCCTCTGCCCCCCTGCTAGTGTGAACCAGCACCTCAGTCTTATCACCATTCAACTTAAGAAATTAAGTCTCATTCATCTTACTACAGCTGTAGGACAGAGGCGAAGATTGGTTGCCCCATCCCCATTCTCAGTGCTGAGCATTACAGTGATCTAGTTGTCATCAGTGCACATGAAGAAAGACAGGCCAAAACCCTCAACTAGGTCGGCCAAAGGCCTAACATAGATGTTATAAATTGTAGGGCTCAATGAAGAGCCCTGCGGCAAACCACACGGAAGAGAAAATATAGAGGACTCATACGGCTTAGAAAAGACCTGAAAAGTATAGTCCTGAAGGAATGATAAAAAGTTAAACCAGGAAAGGGTAGAATCCTGGATGCCAATATCTGACAATTTCTGACAAAGCACCGAATAAGATAGTGTCGAAGACTGCACTAAGATCTAAAAAATTGAGAGCAGTGGTGTCCCCAAGGTCTGATTATTTCCTAAGATGCTCTATTGCCCCCAGAAGAGCAGTCTCCATGCTAGCTCCAGGGTGAAATCCTGACTGAGAGGGATGCCGCAGACCATGGTTCTCCATATAGATTTAGAGCTGGATGTTAACGTACTATTCTACTATCTTAGTACAAAACTGTAGGGGCAGGATTGGGAGAAAATGAGCCCAGTTTTGGGGATAAAAAGTATGCTTTTTAAATAGAGGGACAACCATAGCGTGTTTCTCTGTTGAAAAAACTCCCCCACCCCTCAAAAAGAATGCTTTCAGCAAAGAGCTAAATAGTGTTTATTCAAAGTAGTCTTTTTATATTGTTTTTCGTATTATTGCATGTTTCAGGGGAAAATGTTGCTATAAGAACTAGGTGACAACCTAAGTTTCCAATTATGTTGGGTTTAACATGTCTAAGATTGTATAGACACTCATTGGAGACTTGCATGTGCTCACAACATCTGAGTCCATTTCCATGGCCTTGAAAGCCTGGTCCCAATGGGTGAAATGAGGGTTCAGGGATTTTACCCAGGCAGGATGAATTCCTGCATTAATCCCCCCCCATCAACTGGGTAGAAACTGTTCAGGAGACAGACAAAGGATGGAGGTTCGGGTAGAAGGTGGAGAATTGAAAAGAACCAAGGGAAAGGGAGACGTAACTTTCCATCACACCTCCCCCCATCAGTTTGTCACTTGATCGATAGCTGTTAATTTATTTATGATCCCGCTTCCTGCGAAAATTCTGGAAGAAATTGTAAATGTGGAACTTTCCACTTACATTCTAGAAAACCACATTTTAGACCACAGTCAGTTTGGATTTAGGTCATGTCACAGCACGGAGACAGCTCTGATAAAGACCATGGAGGAAATTCGCTCCGCATTAGATGGCGGAGGGTCGGCGGCTCTTATCCTCCTTGACCTGTCCGCGGCATTTGATACCGTGGACCACACCTTGCTGATAGAACGTTTAAAGACTATAGGTTTGGGAGGAAAGGCCCTTTCGCTTTTAACATCCTTTTTAGCAGATAGAACTCAGACAGTGCAATTAGGCGATTTTAAATCTGCACCTTTTATCCTGCCTTGTGGGGTACCGCAGGGCTCTTCACTGAGCCCTACGCTTTTTAATATTTATGTGTCCGAATTAGCACCTTTGATCAGAAGTTTTGATCTAATCCCGACCTTGTATGCCTACGACACCCAATTGGTTATTTCAACGATAGACAAGGATGTTAACTACTCCATCAAACTTCATGATTGTATGGTCTCCTTAAGCAATTGGATGAGTAGGCATTGCTTGAAGTTAAACTCGAGTAAAACCGAGGTGGTGCTATTTGGAAAGCTTTTTCCTCTATGGTCACCAGTTTGGTGGCCAAGTACTCTGGGCCCCCTTCCTACACCGGTAGTAAAAGCTAAAAATTTGGGGGTCATAATAGATGAGAAGCTTAATTTTAAATCTCAGATTTCAAAGGTGGTGTCTTCTGCATTTTTTTACTATCAGAACCGTGCGTAAAATTCTTCTGTTCATTCCTGAAAAGACCAGAAAAACAGTTTTAACCTCCCTGGTTTTATCAAAGTTGGACTACTATAATGCCTTATATATTAACTTACAGTCCAATCAACTCAGAAGATTACAATCGGTACAGAATGCCGCTGCCAGATTAGTGCTAGATGTCCCTAAATACCAGTCCATTAGGGCTGGGATTCAAGAGTTACATTGGCTGCCAGTCGGCCAGCGCGTGAAATTCAAGGCACTTTGTATCGCACACAAGGCACTTTACAGAGAAGGTCCACAATTTCTTTGGCATGCTTTTAGTTGGTACTCTCCTAGCAGATCACTACGTTCGGCCAATGCTTTCCTAATGCCCACCTCCAGAGTTAAAAGGATGAACTGGGGTGGGAGGAGTTTCAGACATAGTACTATCAGGATATGGAACTCTCTGCCACTTTTTCTCAGGAAAATCCCATCCCTGTTTGAATTTAGGAAACACCTTAAGACTTGGCTTTTTAAAAATTAGCTTCCCTCTCACAGTATGCGGACCATAAGCGCCTAGACACCTAAGGGTATTAGTGCGCTTTACAAATTGTTATAACATAACATAACATATAGGTATCTACCAATGTATTTGTTTGTCTCTTAGTCCATCCTTCTCTGTTCTCATTTCATGATAACTCTTTCTCAAACATTCTGAGATCTCCCTTTTTATTTGTCTGAGGCCCTCTATCTTCCAATATCTCTCAGTCTCATCTCTTTGCCTGTCAGTATTTTTGTCATCTATCTATCTATCTATCTATCTATCTATCTATCTATCTATCTATCTATCTATCTATCTATCTATCTATCTATCTATCTATCTATCTGTCTGTCTGTCTGTCTGTCTGTCTGTCTAGTTATCTAGCTATCTAACTCTGCCTCTCACTTCTTCTATCCCTTAGTGACTAATTCTCTGTTTCCAAGGGAATGTCATATCACATCAAGTCAGGATTGCAAACACCCAGGCTGCCTAATTTTGATTCCACCTTGTGCCTCTTTGATTTCACCTCACACCTCCTTCTTCCACCACCCGGAACTTCGTCTCTTTATCCAACTCGTACAGATTCTTTTCATCTGTGATTTCTCCTTGTTGTATTTCTAACTCACTCTTCCTCTTCCTTATTCCAAGTGAGAATATATTTATTTGTTTGATAGTATGCTTGTTTAGGCCACTCAAACATATTGAAAACCCATAAAACAATTACAAAAAATGTGTTACCATAAAACTATATCTGTAAAATGATTCAATCCCAACCATTAGGAGACACACACTCAATTTCATTTTATCCTCCAAACCATTCAAAACACTTTTCCCTATTATTAGCATAAAGAAATATTTTCACATTTCATTATGCAGATGAAGGTATCTCTGCAAAATGTTTTATTCTCAACCTATAGGAACCACTACTTTATAATATACCACCTAAGTTCAGTTTATCTACCAGAAGAAAGTTTTAAAAAATTCCCAATTTATAATGTAAAAGAATATTTTTACATTTTATTACATACAATATCATATCCTCAACCTTTTAAATCTATAGTTTCCTTAGGAACTGAAGTAATAATACTTGCATTGGTCCTTTAGTGTCTTGCAGAATAAAATTAGACAAATTAAGGATAAGTCTATTAATTTACATAAGGGGCATTACAAAGTATTATGCATATCATTTTTCTGAGCCCATCACCTGATATGTTGATGTATCTGTCCCAATCTTAATTTCAGCATCCATTTTCTTATTTCTTTAAAATGAATACCTCTAAGTTAGGTTCACAGCAGTCCCATCTTTTATGTCCTGGTTATAGATTCATATGTAACGTGCCTTGTACATGACTTCTGGATTCATTCAAAGGAAGCCCTTTTTGCCACATTTTATACCACTTTTTTCCAAATTCTACCGGACTGTAGAACATTGACTCATTCTTTGTATAGCTTTAGATATTGCATGATTTTTTCTATGTTATTGTTCCATTGGCAATTGAAATTACTCTTTTTGGGCCATTTAAACGTATAGTGAAGTGTACCTTATACAAATAAGTAAAGAAGCAGATAAGTTACATCTCCAATACTGTAGAATACTCTTATAGTATTTATGAACTGTGCTGACCAATCCCAGTTCCAGTCTTGTGGCAAATCCAGGAACCTCATGTGATAGTCCCGTCTACTGCTTCCAGATGGTGATTTTGCTTGGTCAAAATTCTTTTGGATCAATACGTCACGGCCACACAATAGCAGACTTACTATTTTTAATTCATAGGTTGGGCAAGTTGTGCGTCCAATTTCCTCAGAGCACCTGCAACTATCTTTCCTTGTCATGTGTCACCGACTCAATGGTGGAAATACAAATTATTAGAGAAGGCTACACCCAAGTAGGAATAATAATTCACTGTTTTAAGTTTTTAATCTGCAGATGAAGTTCTTCTTACATTTTCTTCTTTTAAACAGTGTTACTGTATTAATCTTTAACAAGTGATGTCACAATAACTCCCAAATGCATCTAACACTCTTTCCTGCCCAACAAGGGTAAGGCCAAAGAGGATGGTGTCATCTCCACAAAACAGGCACTGTATATTTTCTTGTACTAAAATTAAAGAAAACAGTGAACCTGATTTCATGCTTTATGGGCACCTTCTATATAAATAGAAAATATTAATGGTGCCAAGATACAGCCTTGTTTCAGCCTTTTTGAATTTAAAAGGATATCGTATTTGTTGATTTAATATTATTCGTTCCGCTATATCATCATTTTTCTGCAGGATCTTTCTTTTCATCAGATCACTTCTTTTTAGCGAGAAATATCGCAGACATTTTGTGAAGTAATTATAGTGTTCCAGCCTTTTTTGGGGAGTTATATTCTTTATTTCTTCATTAAAAGTGATCAGTAAATGCTCCTATTAGTCTTCATCTCGAGGTTTGTTCCAATTTGGCATATGTCACTCATCTTTCCTTCTAAATCCATAATCACTGCCATAATGCTCCCCAACCCTGAGAACTATAATCAAATTGAAATGTTGAGATGAAATTATCACTTTGTAGATCAATGAACTGGTTCTTCCATTATTAAATGTCAGTTGCCTGGTCGATCACTACAGCGCCTTCAGTTTATTACACTGAAGTTAGAACTGCTGTAGAGTTAATCTAATTCTTTACCTCTTTTGTTACACTTCAATTTATTAAAAATTTGAACAGGAATTACCATTGATTCTTCATAATTTTTATACAAAACATCCTTGTAATTCATTGCGATAGCCGAGACTACCTAATAGCACCGTTTGGCACTTTGAATATGTTTCTTTCCTTTGTTTGATTTTCAATTCTAAACATTTTGAATAATCATTTAACTGGCCACAGGTGGAATGTATATGTTAATTATAATAATACCTTCCGGCTACTGGGTGCACTTGAATTGTTACCACCCCTTAGGGCAGGTATTAGTATAGGGAGAAATGTGTTATGATTGCAAAAAACTCTTTCACTCCTATTATTTAACAGTACTGATACTAATGTTATCATGACCTCGGATGGATGTTCAAATTTCTCTTTTTTTGCTTTATTTTCATAGGAGGTATAATTATTAAATTCTGTTTCTTCAATTTCCTGTAGGGCTATTGTCTTTATTTGGTTCTCGACCAAGAGTAAATGCAGCTTTTACGGTGGCATATAACCTCTGCTAAACACCATGATGTTATGTTCCATAGACCGTTGTTAGGGACCATGTAGTTTCTGAGCAGGCAGATATGAAATTTATTCCTGCAGCAATCCAATTCTGCTCTGTATTGCCTAAATGTTCTGTTTTTTCACCTTGATGAAACAGTCTGTTCTTGTTTATGTAACTGTGATCCTATGATTCTTTGACCAATTTGATCTCACTTCACTAAATCTTGCCATTAATTCCCTGGAGCTATTATGGATTGATTCAGTGCAATTTTTTGTACCTTTGTGGATAGCCTACCTTTCTTCTCATCTATTGCAAATGCATCAAGATCCAATCTTTTTCTATCATCTACAGGTGTTAAAATACCTTCAAATATGCAATTGGGATGAAAGTTCACTACTGCTTTATAAAAATATTTTGACAATTGTAGCCATTCTAAAAGGATAGTAACAAACTATCCTTCTAATTTATTTTACGTGAACTTAGGACAGATTGCTATGCTTTTGATATTTTCGAACTGTTCATGAGGTTCCAATTCTGCTTCATTACGAAATATATCCTTGGACTGTAGACAACTTGTATTCGATATTGTTGAGATCTAGTTAAGCGATCTATTCTCATTGAGATCAGTTTTTTCGGATTTATTTCCTTCAAATAAGTTATAATACCCTACATTTCCTCCTCTTCTGTCATTGCATCCACAGTTCCGCTCCCCTGTCTGAGTGTTTTGGTGGATCATTTCCTCTTACAGATGTCTGACGCACCTTTTCAGTTTCAATCTCTGTGCCTTTCTATATTGGGAGTATTGGGTGACATGATCCTTATTATTTATATTCATGGTCTTTCTTTTTGGTGAGAAAGAGTTCGTTGATAGATTTAGGGGATTCAGTTTTAGTTTATGCGGCCCGGGTTCTTATTCTAGCATACCCTTTTTAAATCTAATTACTTGCAGACTTTTGGGATATTTTCCATATTCTCTTCTTTTTTGGGTTCTTCGGACAATACTTCTTTTCTAGATACCTCTTATTGACAACGATTGGAAACTTTTGAAATTCTTTGTTTTTCTTTTTCAAAATACTGGGGTTATTTTCCATTTCAGCTTCCATATCTTCCAGATGTTCCCCAATGGTTTGGTCGTTAGCAGTGCATTCCTCTCTAGTATTTGCTAGTCTTGCACTTATCTGTTCTTTATTTATTTGCTCTTTAGTCTTATTTTCTACAGCAGATTTCTTCTTTGTTTCAGGTAATCTATTCTCAATAGAAATCATTATTTCAGTTTGTGTGCTCTAACAATTTTTTCCAATATTTCTCTTTTGCACAACTAGTGTTTTTAGTATCAGTGTTACCAGATCAATATTATGATCGGATTCTTTAGCAATTTTTTCCCATACATTTTGACATTGATTCAAGACTTAATTTGGTTGACATCAGCATTAATGACCTGTTGGGACTGAAAAGTCCCTCACATGGTGATGGACGTGCACTGTTGCTGTAATGATGTTTGGATCCAAATGCTGATTTTTGTTATTAGGGGCAGTGCTTAATTTGTAAAAAAAAAAAGTGCCAGGGCCCTTGTCAGGAGGTTACTGCAGCTTGCACCACCCTTTGCCTCCTCTAGCGTTGCCAATGACAGTTCCAACACAACTAACCATCACACTCATACAAGTGTGACAATTCAGATTTTAAATATACATTAAAAATTACTAGTACATACCGCCTAAGCTATTCTTTTTGCTTTGGGTGGCAGGTATGTGTGAATTTAATGATATTTAATTATTAATCATATGTTGTTGTGCTCCTCACAAAACTAGACAAACAGCGCCACCATATGGCCGGCTGTCATAAGAGCCAGTGTTGATACTAAAGTGCTGGTGCCGAGCACCGTAAACCACTAGCTCAAATTAAGCACTGTTTAGCGGGTTATCCATGGATGTTTGTCCTAGAAAGGTAACTTACTAAATTGCTTACTAAATTAAAATACATGAGAATTTCTGCTTCCTCAAAGTCCTTTTTGTCCGCTGAATTATTTCCTATAGGAGTCAGGTCCAGCATTTAAAGTTTCTGAGTTTGAAGCCAGGTAAAGTTGTATTTTGACTTTGGATTTCCAAGGATATTAATACTTAAAACCCCTTAACGGTTTCTCTCTGCTTCCCTGCAATGATGGTATTATTGGCAGTTAATATTTGTTTGTTCTCACTGTATTTAGTGGCTCCCATCTTAATAAGGTTGCTACTGTTTCTGTTACGTTTCTGGGTATTCTTATGGAATTAGTCAGTGCTGCGTTTATTCTTTTTACTTATTGCATCTTCAGGGGTTATTGATATACTCTAATTGTGATTATCTCCCGATGTTTATGATTTTCTATGAGGACAGAGCAAGGTACCTCTGATAGTTGAAGTTGAGTTTCCGTCTTTACTCTGGGTCCTTAGTAGGCTCTGTGGTACATTTGTTAGATTGGTTATCTTTGCTTTAAGGTATATCTCCATCTATCAGTCTGCTATCAAACATTTTTTTTCAATTGTGCTTTCACGTTTCTCTTACTAACCTTATTTGACTCTCTCATTAGCCTACGTTGTAAACTTTTTTGCTCCATTTCTTTGGGTTCATTGTCTATTTATACAGCAGTTATTGTTACCTCACTCCCATCTTCTTTAGTACTAAGGACCTTTTTTGTCCCAGTTCATTAACCTTCTCTCTTTTCATATTCCTTAAAGGGCTCTTCTCTGGCCCTGATCCACTTAATTGCAGAGTTTGGGCCATATTCAAAGTAGTATACAACGTAGCACTCCAGTGAAAGTGTGATTTTATGAAGAGTCAATTGAACATTGATATCTTTAAATTTATTCAGATCATGGCCCAGCTGATACTTTTGTGGCTACTTTCAAGCATGATACCGTCAGTGACTTCAAACCCGTGATAATTGACCAAAGCGATTCATTGCCAATCTCTGGGTCGTAAATTGTGAGCAGACTGAGTGGCGATGACAAGGCATCTTAGGTAAACGGATTGTCCGAATATTAATAATCCACAATAGACTGGCATCCGAGGAGTTAAAGATAAACAACTACATCCATCTTCAGATCCTCTAATCACACACTACAGGTTAGTGTTGCACCTCTTTTACTGTCTGTCCCTCCGCCATTTGTTTGGTTGCAGTGAACAAAACATGTCCACTGCCACCTTATTTGAACACTAGTCAGGGGGACAAATACTGCAAAGATATCCAGCAGGAGCTCAGTATGTGGTGAGCAAGCTGAGGCGCACAGGCGTTTAGGGGCTGTCAAATGCATCGAGGATTGCAGTGTCAAGTCGTGTTTTGGAAATTTGCTTTTCAGAGAACATGCAAGCAAAATTAAAGATTAACTTTTAAACAAAGAAATTAATTCACAAGTTCAAAATAAAAAGAGAGAAGAAAAGTCATCACCTTACTACTTACTGCCTCTGGTCTGATTATTTAGTCTTCTTGATCATGTAGTCCTCACAAAGATTCTCCTCTGAGAGCAACAATGACTGCAACAATGGATGTTGGCTCCTATATCAACTCTTGCGATTGCCGGAGCCTCAACCCACTCCAGTGTCACCTTCTACTTTGTATCCACCTGGGATAGGACACCGCACAGGGCCAACGTCCCGGCTAAGAGCAGGGCTCTGTGCTCTAGGCCCCCTGCAACTCCAAGGAGCAAAAGAGAATCCACCAAGATCAGTGGCAGAGCAGTGGTGCCTTGCGGGAACACAAGGTGAGGATCCAGAGACTGCTGATGAGATCCGGGAAGCGAGAGGGCACGAGCGCAATGCCCACTTCTGCAGTCTCAGTGAGCATGTCCGCCAAAAAACGGGTGCAAACAAAAGTAGTGGTTATGGCCAGGGAGTATGAGCAACAGTAGGGGTGCAAGTTGTTTCCACCTTATTCCTTTGTCTGCCTCTTTCTCTTGGTCTGGATCAAAGTCTGATGATGAACAATATCTACCCATTCCCAAAACTGAGTGCTAGTGCCCACCACCTGCCTGTTACTGACACAAATTAACCACTGTTGAAGCCCATACTTTAAGCATCTTAATGGAGGAGGCTGGGTGACGTGTAGATAATCTTTGCAGATCTATCTTTCCTCAAAACGTATGGTAGAAAAGATTGAAAAATGGATGTAGGCCAGGAGGATGAATTAATTAGAAATGGATGTTTAATATATTATATATGGTTTTAATTAACTTGTACAGTAAAGAATTCCTCCTACTCTACAGATGTTTCTTTCCCGTTGCCTGATGAGCGTGGCACTGTATATGAGAGTGATGAAAATATTCCCTGAGGGGTTCACATTAGGCAGTAGTCTCATTTTTCATAGACACACGGTCTGATGATGCTCCCGCCTGCTCGTCTGACTCATGTGCAGTCTCTTGTATGGAGACATCGTCTCCAGTGAGCATCCTTTTCTCAGCTTGGTTGAGTTACTGGAACAGTGTGCAGGGAACCAGTTTTGCCAGCTGTAACATATTGCATATGCTTCGTCACCAGATTGCTCCATATTGACAGGACACACTGTTTACAGTTCGAGGCTTTTGTTTGACAACCCAGTGATGCCTGGGAGTGGCTTTCCCGTTTACTTCGTTTGAGCCAATCAGGCTGACACACTTGATAAAAAAAGGCAAGGTCGGGACTGGCAACATAGTACCCATTCAGCTCAGAGTGACTGCGCATGCCTAGACCTGTTCGCGGGTCAGATGTTTCAACTTTGCATATTTATTTTTTTTAAACGTAGATTTAAAAAAATCAGGATGATGAAAGGAAATCCTGTGTGAACAATGGGAAAAGGGGAAAGTGTTCTCACTAGCACTCGGTACCTCTAGCTGCCTTGAGCCACCCAGCAGCCCTTCTAACACCCCTTAACTTTTCAAGCCTGGCTTTATTACCTGCCACTGAAAGTCCCATTCCAATGGGTGGAGCTTCAGCCAGTAGTGGAATTGACTGTGTATTGACTGTGTATGGGCCAAGGAAGTAGCCAGAAAAATAAAAATACCCTCCTCTCTTATCTAATATATGTCTGCCAATGAGTGAGTGAGTGAGCGAGCGAAGTGTACGATCCTGGCCATTTCAAAGAATGTATGTACCCAGGAATTGTTGTCCTAAGGAAAGTTTTCTTCCTTCCTTCCTTAGCTTCTCTCTTTTCATTTTCTTTCCATTTTTCTTTCCTTCCTTAAAAACCTTTTTCCCTTTGATCTTTGTTTTTTCTTTCCATTCTTCTTTTCTGACTCCATTTGCCTTTCTCCTACTTTTTCATTCAATTTTCATCATTCTTCCTTCTCTCAGTAATCATGTTTGGTTCTATTGCCACACAATGGCTCCCGCTTCACAGCTGTCTCACCTTAGTATCTCCTTTCTGTTAATAGTTTCTATTTCAGTCTTGTGACCTAAAAGTCGCAGTTGAATGTTAATAAGTGTAATGCCCTCTCAAGCGTGTGCTTCACTATGCCCTTGGTGCGGACACTGAAGTGATTCTCTGCTGCAGATCAGGGCTAAGCTCACACCTCATCGGTTGTGGGGAAGATGGGGAGTCAATTCCCCGCTGTGGTAGGACATGTAGTTTAAAGGAACAGTGGTTCTAGAGTGGCCTAAAAGGTCCAAGGGGAAGTAACCCTGTAAAGGGCACTGAGATAAGTAAAGGGATAGAAACTTAATTCATAAAAGAGAGCAGTAGGAAATATAACGAGGGACATATAGGTCAATGTATGACAAATATTTATTACACAATGAAGGTATTCAGGTGCTCACACAGTAAGTGACAATAAGCGTGACGTGAGAAGTGAGGGTGAACTTAAAATAATGACATCGCATTGACAACAGAAATAGAAGCTCCTTTAAAGATTTTTACAGAGTATAAGGAGTTCATGTTGTAGGGGGTCGACGACGTTTCGAACTCAATTATTCGAGTTCATCTTCAGGACAAAAAAATGTGAGCAACTTGAATTGAGCTGAAGAAGGAAATAATATCCTTGGTAAAGGCGTCTGCGTAAGCGCTGTGCTTCTTAAGGTGACCGGGATAGCCTGCGGATTAATGCGCGTTATGGTGGGGCCCGGTAGGGGAAAAAAACAAACTTAGTTTGCTGGAAGCAAATGCTTAAAATCCTTCGCCGTTAAATGGCAATGTGCTGTGCCGGGGAATTAATTAAATTGGCCGGTCACAGTTCAGTAAATGGAGGCCTGGGAGATGAAAGGAGCGTGTCCTGCTCAAAGGAAAATCCGCGCTGAGTGCTAGTGGTAGGACATGTGGCTGCAGGCACTTTAAGGTAAACTTCAATTCGATGGAGTTGGGTGTAGTCAGGAAACTTTGCCTCTCCTTCACAAAGGGCATAGATTCTTGACTTCATAGGCAAATCTAAACCTTTCTCACATCTGCACAGTATATGACCTTGCTTTGAAACAAACGTCATGACATGCTGGTTGCTGTGGTGTTACGCAAAATGATGGGCCACCCCAGCATAATGTGAGGATGAGCCTCTTAGTCTTCCATATTTCACAGATATTCATTGACCTTAGGCTGAATGGGTTCCCCCTGAAGGGCTAGGTGCCCACTAAGGGGGCAGAGGGCCCTTTATTGCACAGGTGCTGCAGTGGCCGCTGTTTTACCTCTTGTTGGTTACAGTAAGTCTTTGGTCACAGTCAGTGGTGCTGGAACAATTTTCAGAGTGGTGTTCCTGCTATCAGTGTTACATCACATAAGCCCTAGGGGTTGTGAGAATGCAAGTGTCACATGAAGAATAAGAGCAGGAAATGTACTCAGCAGGAGAGTGGTAAGGGTGTGGTATATAGATGGTGGTTCATTTTAGAGCACACTGGCATAAATATATTATTAACGCATCATGTGGTAGCACACTGTCGTTTACAGACAGCACATTTTATATTGAAATGACCACTAAATTTGTACAGGTATACAGTTTTTCTAATGAAAATATGTATAGCGCACAATTGATAATGTGGGGCAATTGTGTTTCAGCAAATATTTATCATTTGCGCATCATCAAGCAAAGTGTGCTGATTTGTTTTTAACCTATTAAAATATTTGTTTCTATAAGACTTTAGATTTTCAAAAAAAAGTGCCTAATTTGTGCATCCCTACCTAATGATATAGTCTGAAATACTTGTAAAGTTCATTTACATGTATTTAAAAGTTGTGTGTTAGAAAAAAATGAAATACTACAGACCTTTCCTTTCACAGTCTCTGTACCCCAGCAAGATTGACATATAGTTCACTTTACAAAGTCCTCTCACTTCTCGTCAAGCGAAAGAAATGTAGACACCAATCTCCATGTTAAAAGAATTAGCAGCAATTTGCCAGAAGAGCCTCACATTTGACCTCTGACTTTGAAGCTCAGGAAAGGTGACAACGTAAACACAAAGGGGCCGATTCCGATCTCGGTCAAAGGCGCACCTAACACCATTCGGTCGGGATAAAAGCCATGCGAATGCCTGTTTCCCGACCGATCTGCACATTATTCCGAACGAGCAAGTACGATGCGCACAACAGCATAGATTCCGACCCAGTCGTACTCACCCAATCCAGGTCCTGTTTCCCGACCGAGCCGGATCCGTAAACGCAGAATCGAGTCGCACGGAAGCCAAAATGTAGCCCCGTCCGGCCGGACAAGTACGATGCGCTTCCCGTACGCGCCGAACCCGTCGCTACGCACGGCACGTCAAAGCATCCGGGAGAGGCGCACATAAGCTCCGATTCGCGCCACAACACGATCCACGGCTACGAGACGAACACGCCAGCGACGAGGACGAGGCGAAGCAAAGAGAAAGACGAGCGAGACGAACCAACCATGAATCCCATCGTGCCGATCCTACCAATATTCTACATCTACTACCGGAACAGGCACGGACGCGTACGGCGCAGAAGGTAAGTCAGACACCAACCACAAAAACAAACTACACGTACCCGACATATCACACACACACAGAGGGATGCAGAAATTACTTACACCAGCACCATAGGGGCGGGATGGCCATCACCAATGCCACATATACACATAGGGGCCCGGATGCCCACCACCACTACCACCCCTACCCAGGGGGTGCCAGATGCCTACCACTACTACCACCTCTACCCAGGGTGTGCCAGATGCCTACCACTACTACCACCTCCACCCAGGGGGTGCCAGATGCCTACCACTACTACCACCCCTACCCAGGGGGTGCCAGATGCCTACCACTACTAACACCCCTACCCAGGGGGTGCCAGATGCCTACCACTACTCCCACCTCTACCCATGGGGGGCTGGATGCCTGTCACTACTACCACCCTTACCCAGGGGGTGCCAGATGCCTACCACTACTACCACCCTTACCCAGGGGGTGCCAGATGCCTACCACTACTACCACCTCTTCCCAGGGTGTGCCAGATGCCTACCACTACTACCACCCTCACCCAGGGGGTGCCAGATGCCTACCACTACTACCACCCCTACCCATGGGGGGCTGGATGCCTGTCACTACTACCACCCCTACCCAGGGGGTGCCAGATGCCTACCACTACTACCACCTCTACCCAGGGTGTGCCAGATGCCTACCACTACTACCACCCCTACCCATGGGGGGCTGGATGCCTGTCACTACTACCACCCCTACCCAGGGGGTGCCAGATGCCTACCACAACTACCACCTCTACCCAGGGGTGTGCCAGATGCCTACCACTACTACCACCTCTACCCAGGGTGTGCCAGATGCCTACCACTACTACCACCCTTACCCAGGGGTGCCAGATGCCTACCACTACTACCACCTCTACCCAGGGTGTGCCAGATGCCTACCACTACTACCACCTCTACCCAGGGTGTGCCAGATGCCTACCACTACTACCACCCTTACCCAGGGGGTGCCAGATGCCTACCACTACTACCACCTCTACCCAGGGTGTGCCAGATGCCTACCACTACTACCACCCCTACCCAGGGGGTGCCAGATGCCTACCACTACTACCACCCCTACGCAGGGAGTGCCAGATGCCTACCACTACTACCACCTCTACCCAGGGTGTGCCAGATGCCTACCACTACTACCACCTCTACCCAGGGTGTGCCAGATGCCTACCACTACTACCACCCTTACCCAGGGGGTGCCAGATGCCTACCACTACTACCACCTCTACCCAGGGTGTGCCAGATGCCTACCACTACTACCACCCCTACCCATGGGGGGCTGGATGCCTGTCACTACTACCACCCCTACCCAGGGGGTGCCAGATGCCTACCACTACTACCACCTCTACCCAGGGTGTGCCAGATGCCTACCACTACTACCACCTCTACCCAGGGTGTGCCAGATGCCTACCACTACTACCACCCCTACCCAGGGGGTGCCAGATGCCTACCACTACTACCACCTCTACCCAGGGTGTGCCAGATGCCTACCACTACTACCACCTCTACCCAGGGTGTGCCAGATGCCTACCACTACTACCACCCTTACCCAGGGGGTACCAGATGCCTACCACTACTACCACCCCTACCCATGGGGGGCTGGATGCCTGTCACTACTACCACCCCTACCCAGGGGGTGCCAGATGCCTACCACTACTACCTCCTCTACCCAGGGTGTGCCATATGCCTACCACTACTACCACCTCTACCCAGGGGGTGCCAGATGCCTACCACTACTCCCACCTCTACCCAGGGTGTGCCAGATGCCTACCACTACTACCACCTCTACCCAGGGTGTGCCAGATGCCTACCACTGCTACCACCCCTACCCAGGGGGTGCCAGATGCCTACCACTACTACCACCTCTACCCATGGGGGCCCGGATGCCTGTCACTACTACCACCCCTACCCAGGGTGTGCCAGATGCCTACCACTACTACCACCTCTACCCATGGGGGGCTGGATGCCTACCACCACTACCACCTCTACCCATGGGGGGCTGGATGCCTACCACTACTACCACCTCTACCCATGGGGGGCTGGATGCCTGTCACTACTACCACCTCTACCCATGAGGGGCTGGATGCCTACCACCAACAACACCCCCACTCACAGGATGGCTAATACACGACACAACAAGCACACACCAACATAAAGAATGCAACATAAAGACATCCCCCCCAACACCATGACAAGCGTGTGTAGACTGTGTCAAATGCCTACAACACTGAACATGACTTTGAACATACAATGTGACCCCCTATCACATGTGCCACACATAAATGTGTGTGGCCCCCACAATGCAAGCAGGCCACTACCATTGTGGCAATGGGGTCCAAAACCCCATCATCACAGTGACCAAAATGTAAATGTGGGGTCCATAGCTGAAGCACATCTTGAACATTGTGGCAATGGGGTCCAAACCCCCATCATCACAGTGACCAAAATGTAAGTGTGGGGTCCATAGCTGAAGCACATTTTGAACATTGTGGCAATGGGGTCTAAACCCCCATCATCACAGTGACCAAAATGTAAGTGTTGACAAAGAAAAAGCTGCAACTGCCAAACTGCATGGATGATTCCTGGTCACAGAACAACAAACACATCAGTGGCAAAGTAGTGCTTGTGTCCCATAGCAACATAGATTGGGGGAGGCAAACAGTGCAGTGCAAATAAGACATACCTTTGGCCATGTGCAGACAAACATCACCCATGGGGGCTGACACTGTCAACATTCATCAATGACACAATGACAGAAGTGACCATCAGAATGCAGACCCACATATTTGCACCAATGGGCACACAAATGCAGATACCCTGTGGAGACTGTAGATGTGAGGTGAACAGATACCATACCATGGCAGCAATGGGACACACAAACAATGATCATTGTGCTGACTGATGACCTAGGAGTCCCAGGGACAGCAGGGGAAACCCACCAAACAACATACAGCCAATGGCACACTAAAGATATGCCAATGCAGTGGTGCAGATGCACAAACACAAACAGGCAGACCCACACTGCACATCAAACACAACAGGTGAGGGGGGGGGTGCCAGTGTCCCCAGGCAACCACACAACACATGAGGAGGCCTGAATACCAATTACACAGATGTGCATACAGTGCCACACAAAGGTAACTCATGGATCCAAATCCCCTATGTGGGCAATCAGGCATTGTCAGATGAGAGGGAGCACAAATCACACATGTCACACAAGCATGTAGGAACAGCAACTGACACAGCAAGACACAGAGACACCACAGCACTACCCCCAGGGCCCCCACAATGTGGTGACCCTGGGCTGCATTACAATCCCACTGTGATGACAAAGCTAGATGTCGTTCACACTGTGAACCACAGTCATGTGTCCTGAGCAACAAACTACCATCACACCTACACAAGCACAAATCAATCAGCACGGCCAGTAAGCCAAGGCCAACATGGAGGCAGGGGTCTAGCCGGGCAACAACTCTCATCTGCACACACTCAACACCACACACCTCGACCTCCAACAATGTGCAGCAGTGAAGCTCACATGCACTGGTGACATTGCACATGCACCCATGACAATCCCAGGGGGTGGTGGGAACCAAGGTGCAGAAACACATCACACATGGCCACTCAACAAGACTCCTGAATGTCTGACACACTGCACACTACGCTGTACATGGACATGACGGCAATACCACACCAACCAATGGGATCCCAGCCACAGTCACACACCAATGAAGAAGCCAAGGTCACCCACAAAGAACACACATAGACAACTACCAACATTGCAGCCCTGACCCTGAGGAGTGCCAGCAGTCACACACACAACGTGTCACAACCAATGAAAGCTAACACAAACCGGAAATCACATGACAGGTGTAAACAACAAGTGCCAAGGGGAATCCTGACTGTGACCCATCTGCGTCTGCCCACAAACTCAGCCCTGACAGCAAACACACCTATGGGTGACACCCTGATGACCAGTAATGTGCCATGCACCCACATCACAGAGAACCCAGGGAGAAGACTTTGGGGGAACATAGGTCAACTCAGCAAGCATCACAAACAGGAACATCACTAGGGATCCCAGCATGCACAGCAAAATGGAAGTGAACACACAGACATGCTCATACAACACACACCTTGGGCGCAGGCGATGTCACAGGAGTACACACTGCCATGAGGGGACTCCACTCCTGTGTGAGGAAAGCTGTGCCATATGTCGCCTCAGTAGGGCTCCATCATGTCAGCAGAACACTTGGTCACACAGTCAACAATTAGCACCAAATGAAGGCTCCCGTCACATCAGCCTGGTCATGGGAGTGTCAACGAAATCATCAGCACAGATCCAACACACATGTATAGCAAGTTGCACTGACAACACAGATGAGTCCTTCCCCATTGATGCCCAAACCTGCATGTCCAGTGGAGATGGCCACACGGTCAGGGAAGTAGACTAATTGAACAATGGCAAGCACAACAGATGTGCAGGGGTGGAAGCCACAGATGTGACATTGCTAATGTAAGTAGGAAATCCCATTGCCAAATATTGAAAACATGACACCCTCAGATGCTGCTAAGGATGACATGGATACACCACAGGATAGGACACATTCCCCCTGGACCACATGGGTTCCTGCACAGTAACACTTCATTTTCATGAGACCAAATATCACCATCACTGCAGCAAGGGCATGGTTAGCATCATCAACATCATGTACATCAGAAGCAAAAGCACTAGAGAACAGAAAGTTGCTTTATTCAGCATATGTGGGTTCAAAAGTTGAAGTCATGTAAAAAATAAACAAAGGCCAATGGCCAGTCCATCATGAAAGTCAAAACAGGGTGACAGTGGCAGATGTCACCCTACGCATGCCTGCACTGATAAAAACCAGGGACAATCCCCTCGGAGGGGCATACGGGGGGCAGGCCAGGCACCGCAGGGACAGGATCAGGGCTCACCAGAAGGAGGCAGGGAAGGGGTGGTGGGTGCTGGAGAGCCACTGACAACTGCAGTGGAGGTGTCTGACATGGTGTGTGCCGGCACAACTGGGGGGCATGACTCAGATGGTGTGGGTGCCGGCACGACTGCAGTGGACCGTGCAGATGGAGTGGACAGGTTCCCCACTGCAGTGCCCAAGTCAGACAGGGTGGTAGTGGACTCCACTGCAGTGCCTACCTCCAGGGGAGGAGAATGGGGATCAGGTAAGGTGGGCAGGACAGAGGGGAGGACACCGTCACCACACCAGTGGCACAGACAAGCGCAGCGGGGGTGTGGGGCCGGAAGAGCAAGTGGCAGGGGGAGAAGGCCTGATCCTTTTGGGGATGGTGTATCTGTGGGTGGGGGAACCTGGGGCAGGGTGTGGTGGGGGCACCTGTGGAGTGGGGGCCTGAGGGATGGAGGAAGGAGACTTGGTGCCTGAGCTGCAGGGCGGCGGCGGGGTCTTGCTCTTCCGGGTCCGGGGGGACTTGCGGATGGGGGCGTCAGTCGGTCTGCGCCTGGGGGAGGGTGTCCGGGGGCGAGGGGCACTCCGCTCCGTGTGGGTGGGCTTCCTCTTCCCCCTGAATGCTGTATCAGCTGGATCGGAGGGGAAGAGGCCGAGGTCACTGAGGAAGAGCCGCTGTGTCTTTGGGGTTGCAGGTGAGGCAAGGGAGGGGGCTTTGGAGGGAGAGGCAACTGAGGACTGCGCAGTGCTCGTGGATGCGTGTGTGTGTGCCTGGGCCCCATCCCCTGTGAGTGTGGTTTCAGTCCCCTGACTGTGCGTGCGTGTGCGTCTTGTTTGTGGCGTGTGTGTCTGTGTGCTGCTCGTGTCTGTGCTGGTGTGTGCCTGTGCCGGTGTGTGTGTGCTTGGGACAGGTAAGGTGCTGGGGAGTGTGGATGGGGCAGAGGCAGGAGGGGTGAGGGACTGTCGGAGGAGGGACACTGCTGCCGTCAGGGAGGAGTCCATGGACCTATTGCCCCTCTGTAGGGCAGACATGCCCGATGAGATGCCCTCCATGAACGACACCAGCTGAGTCAACAGAGTGGTGTGTGCATGGAGGACACTCAGCATCGCTGTCTGCCCTACATGGAGCTGGCGAAGGAGGTACACAGACTCCTCACTCAGGGCAGCAGGGGACACAGGGGCAGGGGTGCGGTGCCTGGCCCGAAGGAGACACGCTCCCGAACATGGGAGCCTCCACGGACCTCGGGAATGGGAGCCGATGGGAGGGCGGTGGTGGTGGTGGTGGTGGCGGGGACAGCAACACTAGCTGGGGTGTGGTGGCTGCTGACACCCGCCTCCATAAGGGAGTCATCCTCCGAGCTGCTGTGGTCCTCAGCTGAGGTGGATGGTGCTGAGGACTCCTCGGTGTGGCTCCCCTCGCCCTCCGTGCCACTGGGTCCCTCCGACCACTCCTCGGCTGCTGACCCAGTCTGGCTCTGCGGCTCCTCCTGGTCCGTGGAGCTGTCCCCTCCTGTGGCCGTGGATGTATCTGCAAACAATAGGGAAACAGACAGACATCAGTCACCTGCACCGAACGCACACACCACAGTAAGTACAGCACATTACAGAGCAAGCCCTGGCATCCTTAGTTGAACATTGCTAAAAGTGCCCAAACAGAACAGGAGAAGCCAATTGTCAGTCTGATGGTCAACCATGGCACTCACATCCCACCTGGCCTTGCACCCATCTGTCTGGTGTCTGTTGGATGGCAATACCCCAGTGTGGACACATGCACCACCTACACAGTAGTTGGACAGTGCAGAGAACACGGTGAAGCATGTGAACATGCACACATCACAACTCTTGCCACTGAGTCAGTACAGGTGTCCGGATGAAAGGGATGCCCAGAGTCAAATAGGAAATGCATGTGATGCATACCAGCGACAGACACCATGATGCACCCATGTCCTGATAGCCATTGCCACAATGGTGTGCATGTAGCACATGTCACTCCCCTGCAGGATCACTCATAGGAAGTCACATGCCATGGCACAGGCATGCCTGCTAAGTCATACATCACTGTCTCCAGTCACATGGGCAGGGCAGCCAGACAACAACACTCTGCACTGTGTCACAATAGTAGGTCATGGGGAATGCAAGTCCTGGAGCTGAACAAGTGCACATGTACATCCCCCACACACCACATCATCTGAACCCTTATCTGTCCAGGTCATACCGATTGGACATATGGGAGACCTGTAACACAACCCTCTGAACCTGAGCACCTCACAATCTGCTGTGAATGGGAAACAGCTGCCTGAACTTCACATTCGCATACCCCAGTCTGCACGGTCAGGTGATCAAACACCTATGTGTCACACAAGTATCGTCTCCTATGGTCACATCTCCGGTGGCATGCTGAGCCCCAACCGAGAAACACCCCAGCAGTCCTGACAACGAAGCCACAGCACACTGACACAGAGGCAGACACCTGAGGGGACATATCACTGAGCACAACGTGTCAGCTGATACACGGGAGTGGGAGTACAGAGTGTATTGTATGGCCTGGAGTAGGCATGACTGTCCTGCCCCACATGAATGAGGGATGAGCCCTGGACAGTAGGCAGCTGGCTAAGTATGTGTGACACACGTAATATACACACTCCTGGGGCCCAAACATTGTTCCCACCCGCAGCATGGGTGTGTGCCAGATACCCCAGGCACATGTGGTGGATCAGCTCAGCAATTGGACCACATATCAAAGTAACACGCAGATTACATGTCAGAACACAGGCATTGTGTAAGCAATGGACCCACCCATGATGCCCACCACAGAGTTAGGGAAACAGATGCTGTCCCCCACCTTGAGTCAAGCAAACTGCAAGGACACAGTACCCAAGTGACACAATTCCCTGACTGTAAGGGCCACACCTGGGTATCAGATGAGGAGTGGGCAGTGCACAATAGAGGGACATGGGTCCTGGACCACATGACTGATGTACTGTGGAAGTTTAACCAGGCCAGAGGAGGGCACATAGCATGGCAGACAAAGTTCACAATGCAGTCATGGACTCACCCCCTCCTTGCTGCTCTCTGGCCTTCAGCTGCCCATCCAGATCAGGGAAGACCACCGCCAGGATCCTGAGCATGTGGGGGGTCAGGGTCCGGTGTCCGCCCCTCCTGCGAGGAGGCGACAGCTTCAGCTGGACCCGTGCGATCCTCCGGGTCCAGCCCCGAAGGTCCTGCCACCTCTTCTGGCAGTTGCGGATCCGGCGCTTGTAGACCCCCACGGATCTCACTGCCCGGACGATGGTCAGCCATATCTGCTGCTTCTGGTGGGCATCAACCTGTGAGGATGACAAAGTGAGAATGCCATTACTACACATGCAACATATCCGTGCATTACACAGTTGGATATACATGTCTCAATCACAGGGGCACATGATGTACACAGGCAGTGCAACGATGGCCATGGACAGTATGCCAGCAGTTACTACATGGTATCATTGCCTGGGAAGTAAAACCTTGTTTAAATGCACTGTCACTGCACTATACCTGTTCAGTGCATGTAACTACACACTATGGGGGGTGACAACTACTCAGTGAGCCTGCTAGCCAGTGGCGTGCAGACTGTTAGCCTTGCTAGTCAGACAACATGCACATTTAGAAAGGCAGTGGACAGAACACTCACCTGCTCCCCTGCTTTCCCATACAGCTTGCTGTACTGTGGAAGGAGGCTGTCCAGCAGGGCCTGGTTCTCCTCAGTGCTGAAGGCTGGGGCTCTCTCCACAGTACGTGCCATTGCAGGGTCCAGAGGGTGCAGATACAGCAGCAGTGGTGGTGGCAGATGTCGTCCTGGAGCATGTAGTGCAGGCAAGTGAGCTCTCAGGGGAACAGCCAGCATTATATGTGTGCTGCAGAGGCAGATACTGTCCCATGTGTCCAAAGTGATAGGTCCAAGTCGTTTGCATCTTCTGAATCTGGCCAATCCATGGAATTGCACCACTTACACACGCCCACAGCATCCTTCAAAAGTTCAACTTCATGACACCCATGAATTTGCAACATTGTTGTGAGTGACCAACTGAATTTCCAGCATCAGACTCGTTCGAAATTTGAAAACGCGTCCGTTGCCAGGCCAGGCCATAGCCAATGGGTGCGCACCGATCGGTCCATTGCTATTCAACGCGTACCCAGGATACAACGCGTACCCGCACACATTGAATGCAATGGGCCGGCCGGGCACACCGATCGGTCCATTGCTGTTCAACGCGTACCCGGGATACAACGCGTACCCGCACACATTGAATGCAATGGGCCGGCCGGGCACACCGATCGGTCCATTGCTGTTCAACGCGTACCCAGGATACAACGCGTACCCGCACACATTGAATGCAATGGGCCGGCCGGGCACACCGATCGGTCCATTGCTGTTCAACGCGTACCCAGGATACAACGCGTACCAGCTCACATTGAATGCAATTGCCAATGTGTGCGCACCGTTCGGTCCATTGCTGTCCAACGCGTCCCTGTACAAGTCACTGGCATATGTCACCATGCATGTCACAGGTGAACATATGCCAGCCACATATACTTCCCAGGGAGTGAGGGGCACACCTACAACACCACAGCCTGTCCAAACTGTATCCTAAGGCATGTAAGGCTGCATTACCTATTCCGTGTATGGGGGTGAACATGTTGTTCTGTGGGTGTCACTTGGGGGCAGCCACTCCCAGGCTGTGCACGTGTTCATGGGGACAGAATCCTTGGTGTTTCGTGTACATGACCACTGTGATGTGCAACTGTTCATTTCTGAGCATGTGGCATGGTCACATTTCACGGTGGTGTATGTGTATGTCATGTCACATACCCCCTGAGTCCCATGTGGGACGGTATGTTTATCCCAGGGTGACCCATTGGCACAATAGTGATGGTCCTCCACAGTCTGTGTGCATGTTGTGTTTACAATGTCTCTGATTTCATGTGCACAATGGGAGACAGTCTCCACATCCACGTTGTTTGTGCATGGACTTTGATGTTGTGCGTGTGTGTGTCACAGACGTCCATGTCTGTCCTGCCGAGGCAACAGGGACCACTACCTGTGGGGGTCATGGTTGTTTTGCTGTGGTGTATTCATGATACACCATGTCATGCCAGTGTCCATGTGGCAATACAGGGTCCCTGGGAATCTACCTGTCGTTGAGCTGTGATGCCTGGGGCACATCTGTCCTCACATGTCACTGTGGGGTGTGTTTGGAACGTGGCAGCAGGAGATGGGAACTGTGACACGGCCTCATGATATCCCATGGCACAAGCTGGGACTTATTGATGCCACTTGTTGAACTGTGATGTTAGATGTTGGCCATGTATGTGCCATACATGTCCTTACGGAACTGCACACATCATGTACTTGTGCCTCATAATGATGTATCATGTGATATTGAGTGTGTTCAATGCCACATATGTGGGGTGACTGACAATCTTTCTTTCTTCACCTATGCACTGCAGGGCACCAGCTGTCCATAGACCATTCCCTGACCTTGCAACCATGGTGGAACGGGACTGCATCCGACGGTACCGCTTCACCAGGCCGCTGATTGAGGTATTGACGGTGCGGTTGGCCCCACATTTGCAAGCTGGCCGGACATACCCTACAGCGCTGACCCCCAAGGTGAAGGTGATGGCAGCCCTACACTTCTTTGCCACCGGTACCTTTCAACACACTGTGGCGACTGCTGGTGGGATGTCACAGACCATGTTCAGCCGTGTGCTCCGCGATGTTTTGGAGGCTATGTTGATATACCTGAACCAGTACATCTATTTCCCTAGACTCCAACAACTCACTGACGTGAAGAGTGACTTCTATGCCCTGGGGAGGATGCCGCATGTCAGTGGCTCCATTGATGGGACACATGTGGCTTTGGTACCACCACAGGCCCAAGAGCAGGCATACAAGAACCGCAAACACTACCACTCGGTCAATGCACTGGTGGTCTGTCTTGCAGATATGAGCATCTCACACGTGTGTGCCCGTTTCCCCGGTTCTGCACACGATGCCTACGTGATGAGGAGTAGTCGCATCCCGAGGATGATGTCACAGATGCGGAACCAGCGTGCCTGGCTTGTTGGTGTGTACTGACTTTGTACCATTGTGTGTGTTCTGCAATGTAGTGTTCCACGCTCTTTTCCAACTCAGCTAATGTGCAATTGTCTGTATGTAGGTGACTCCGGATACCCCAACATGCCGTGGTTGCTGACGCCCCTCAGGAACCCTGTGACACCAGCCCAGATGCGCTACAATGAGGCACATGGTCGGACAAGGAGAGTGATTGAGCGGACATTTGGTCTCCTGAAGAGCCGCTTCCGCTGCCTGGACAAGACAGGAGGGGCCCTCCCATATGCCCCAGCAAAGGTGTGCAAGATTGTCATCGTCTGCTGCATGCTACACAACCTGGCAGTGCGGAAGGAGTTGCCTCTCATCCTGGATGACGATGACCAACATCCGCCACCTGTGGAGGATCCTGGCCTGGACCACGATGCCAGTGATGATGATCATGATGGTGATGGTGATGTCTGCACACAGCTCATCACCAACTTCTTCAGCTGAATGTGAGTATCCAGAGATGTCATGTCAATGATGTGAGTTTGCATGATATGTGTTGGTGGTGCTCTGGTGCTGTTTGAGTGTGTCCATGGGCTACATGACTGTATGCGTGTAGCGATGTGTCCTTACAGGTAGTCTGTACTCCCCAACAGTGTTGACATGCTAACTTGGTTCTGGGTGGGTATCTTGTGACATGTATTGGGCATGAGTATTGCAGTTCTGTCCTGTTCTTCAGTGCTTTTGACTGTGTGTCATTTCTGTCCTTCACAGGGTACTTTCAGAGTCGTTTGGTCAACTGTGATCCCTGACACCGTGATTCGACTTCCAGGGTGGTAGCTGTCGTGTCCCTACAGGTGATGTGCGCCACACCCATGGACTTCCTTCCTTCTACACTTGTTGACTGTGTGCCCGCTGCCAGGTGGGATTACCTTGCATCTGTAGTGGTTACAACATGTTGCAAATGTGTAATAAACCTGTGCTTCACTTTGTGATGTGTGTTGTCTGTGGTCACACATCTGACTGACATTTGCTTACTGCACCAGTGGGCTAGTTGACAAAGACTGTGAATAGGTGTTGTGTCTGTGCATTGCACCATATTTCCTGGCAACATCAGTGTAGGCAATGAGTCAGATGGCCTAGGTGTGTATTTGTTGTGTAGCCCTGGTGGTGTGTCTCCCTCATATGTGTCACGTTGCCATGACTCACATGCCTGTGTTGTACTTGCTGTAGCAGTTAGCATGCACAGTGTAATTTCGCTGGTCATCATCTCCATGACAGAAACCACGTTGGAATCACGACAGAGGCAGGTATGGTGTATTAGTGTGTTTATTGTCATACATGTGTGTGAATAGTGCACAGGATGGTGGGTGCTGTACATTTTGATTGCAATCCAAAGTTCCTAGATGAATTGGAAGTCCTGGTAGCAGAAATGTCCTGTATAAAGTCCACAGTCATCTGAGACATTGGTCCAACTTGTACTCCCCATGTCATGTGGGGGAGTTGTGTTGCAGTCAACAGGGTGAACAGTTTGCGCACAAAGGTGATTATCCAGAACAGGTTTTGGCTTCCTGGGGGTTGCACATGGCCATCGGCCTCTCAGTTGCCCCTCCTCGGACGACCCCTCTTCTTTGGGGGGGACCCTCAAGTGCAGGCTGCTGCGGTGCAGGGGACTCTCCGCCAGAGTCATCCTCCCTCCCTGTGGCAGTTGCAGTTGTTTCAGCACCAGATGTTGTGGGCACACAGGGAGGTGTTGACTGGTTGCTGCTCATCTGGCGGAGGCATTGTAATATGTCCCTATGCACCGCTGTCATCTCTTGCAGTGTGTCCCACTTGGACTCCACGCGGGACATGTGTGAGTCCAAGCGGGCATGATGGGCAGCCTGCTGCTGTTTAATGTCCCTGAGGAGCCCCACTACCTGGCTGAGCTCTCCGGTGCTGGACTGGTACGCATCGGCTATGCGTACCAGTTGTGGGTCATCATGCAGTCCAGACCCCTCTGCGATCAGCGACCTATGTCTCCCACCCCTCCCACCACCCCTGGCGACACGTGCAGTACCTGAGGTGGCACGCACAGGTGACCCTGGGCCCCCTTGGGGGTTGTTGGTGGTGTTGGTGTCCATGGCCCCACGTTGGTCCAGGGTCCCTGTGCTGGTGGTGGTGGTGCTCCTTGGTCTGTCCATGTCGGCAGGGGTGGTATGTGTGTTGACAGTCGTTGGAGGGGTGGGTGCAGGGGGTGCAGCTGGTGGTCCTGCTGGTGCTGCATGATGACTTGCTCCGGAGGTGCCAGGTAGGTCTTCTTCATCCGAGGAGGGCAGAGGCTGTTCCACACCAGTGAGCTCCGTATCCTCTTGAGCCTGGGACGGGGACTCCTCAGCGTCTGCTGCTGTGTCCCCATCATCACCTGTTTTTGGGAGACACACACAATGTATGTTATGTTTCTGCAGGCATCAATGGTTGACACACCTGACAGTTGTGACTGTGCCTCTGGATGCGGGCCTGTACATTGCATTGTCCTAAGTTGTCACAGTCAGAGGTTGATATTGGTGCAGCACATTGTCCTGCATTATTTGGGCATTTCTATGTGAATGTTGGGGTGTGTACATGGTCTGCATTGGTTGTATTTGGTTGACATCCGGCCCTCCTTCCCACCCAGCCAGATATTCCACCATGGAACGTGCTTCCATTGCAGGGAGTGCAAGTTGTATTTCAGGATGTCAGTCAGTGGTGTCCTGCTGTTGGTTGGTGCACAGTTAAGTAGAAAAGATAATCCCTTGGCCAAGGATGCAATAAAATTACTAAGTACAATATTAACTAGTACAAAACAGAGTGTTATATCCTCATAACACCAATGCGTTGCACCAAATACCACAACATCTGCAGCCCATATGGTAGATCTAAGTGGTTCTAATAACAATAACAACGTATTCAGAGTAAAAAAAACCATATATTTTATTGTTTTATAAAATATCCCGTAAATCACTCAGTCATAAAACTACCCCATACATTTCATAAAGGTACACAATAAAATTCATAAACATAAAACATTCATAACACAAACACCAGAGAGAAACACAAAGACAGTACACTTTGTCATAAAGCAGCACATCAAGAGAGGAACACTTCTATAACTTGTACTGGATACACTGTATAATCTTTAGTCTGCAGTATAAGTTTGTTCCAGAGATTGTGCACAAACAGCGTCGACGCGTTTCGATGGCTTAATTTATTTTTCCATCTTTGTCAAGACAACCATTGTCTCTCTCTTATCGGCACTATATGGTTACCATGTAAACTAATCCTGTGTAAAACAAAATCATATATTGGTATATTGCAATTCTAAACCGTACTATAATACACAATTTTTAAAATAATCAATTGAATAACACTCGACTGTGCTATATATAATTCAACATGAAGTAGATTACATCACATGTTAAAAACAATGAACACTCAAATTACCAAAATATGATCCTCTTTTTGTTTCTTAAAGCAATTTAATCATAGCTTTACTGCAAAGAGACATTTTAAAGACTAAATACTCGCTCCATAATTGTGTGGCATAGACCCTATAACATTTGTCATATAACTTAAAGAATCACATTTAACAACCAACGATATATAATTTAGGAGGTCTCATTATTAACCTGACCTAAATGGACATCCGCTTCAGTCTCTATCATATGGGCTGATCAATTACTTCACCCCACCCTTGAAAGGAACTAATTCCACACAGGGAATAACGTTAAATAATCATCAAAGCATGTCTCACGCCCTCAAAAAATATAATGAAAACCCACTCGAACTATAAATCAATTGTAAGACTTTTTACCTTATTTCTTTCGAATTATTGCCTCTATGTCTGTCTGTAGGGCATGATGTTGGCCCTCAATGACCCACATCTATTATCAAAGAAAAAGGAAATATATACCAGGATATTATAAAACTCTCTGCACTGATACATTACGGGCAAATCTGCCTTATTGCCTTTCTCGAAATACATTTCAAAGTTGTTACCTGTTAAAAATCGGGAGATATTTCCTCAAAAGATTCCTTTTCTCTCTAATATGTGTCTTTTTATTAAAAAAACCTTCTTTCTAGATTTATGCCGTGAGATCTACGAGAAAGAGGAATTATTGTCAATTCTCAGCGTTTCAACTATACGTTGACACAATCCCATAAAAAATATATTTAGTGTTTTTACTAACATATTTTCCTACCTGTATCTTAATTTTATATTCCCGGCCTGGAATCCAATAGTAAGATATCTTAAAATCTTGAGCGCTATCAGGCTAGAGGCTCCTCTGTCTTAGCAAACACTGTAGAAAAACCAAAGCGGTTTCTATCATTAAATGGCACCATATTTCTACCATTGATAAAGGATTATACGGCTAAAAAACAGAAAATCCTAATAAACAACATTACAATTTGATTCCACCTCCCTCATCTCTTACCTTGCGTAATAGAATATATATCCAGAGACTAATGGAACTTCCTCTCGCCTGCGTCTCTCGCCTGCACCTTACATGAATACTAACGGCTTCTCCCCACTCTGTTTAAATAGCAAGTATTCGTCTGTTTCATTGGTTCGTACCCTCAGATCTTCAATTGTTCGCAGCTGCGTGTATATCTCACCATTTGCGACTGATCTGCTCTGCTCATGCTGCCCCGGTTGGTGCACAGTTGCCAGCAGGGCCTTGTGCTCCCCACAGCAGTACCCAGTGTCAGCCATCTTGTGAGTTCTTTTCCACTCCCTGTGATGTGCGCATGGTTCAGGGTGGTGTTAATGGGACAGTTGTGGGGGTGACTAATATCTGTGACTACCACTCCCATCATGCTATTGCCTCCACCCCACTTCCCAGCATGCCCATACTTCCTTCCTTTTGAGTGGACTTCACTGTGTGAGTGTGACAGCAATGGCAAGATGGCTGACAGTGGTGTCCTGTTGTTTGTTGGTGCCCAGTTCCCAGCAGGGCCTTGTGCTCCCCACAACTGAGCACCAGTGTCAGCCATCTTTGCAGTGGCTTTTCACTAACTGTGAGGTGTGCATCCTTGAGTGTGAGCTTGCTGGGCCATGTGGGTGGGGGATGTTGAGCTGTGACTACCACTCCCATCATGCTATTGCCTCCACCCCCCTTCCCAGCATGCCCATGCTTCCTTCCTTTTGACTCTGCTTCCCTGTGGGGTTGTGTGCCTGTGCTGACAAGATGGCTGACAATGTTATCCTGCGGTTAGTTTTGCTACAAGTCCCATGTGTGTCCCTGTGCTTCACTCAGCATGACCCAGGGTTGTGGTTCTTTGTGGGATATTTGATTGGAGTGTGAGGCAATGCATTCTCCCAGGTGAGTTATGTGGAGTTTGTGTTAGGGGTGTGTGTGAGAAACGCTGCTGGTAACTATGGTCAGGGCTGTGAGTCCTCCTTCCCACCCAGCCAGATATCCCACCATGGAACGTGCTTCCATTGCAGGGAGTGCAAGTTGTCTTAAAGGATGTCAGTCAGTGGTGTCCTGCTGTTGGTTGGTGCACAGTTGCCAGCAGGGCCTTGTGCTCCCCACAGCAGTACCCAGTGTCAGCCATCTTGTCAGTTCTTTTCCACTCCCTGTGATGTGCGCATGGTTCAGGGTGGTGTTGATGGGACAGTTGTGGGGGTGACCAATATCTGTGACTACCACTCCCATCATGCTATTGCCTCCACCCCACTTCCCAGCATGCCCATACTTACTTGCTTTTGGGTGGACTTCACTGTGTGTGAGTGTGAGAGCAATGGCAAGATGGCTGACAGTGGTGTCCTGCTGTTGGTTGGTGGCCAGTTCCCAGCATGGCCTTGTGCTCCCCACAACAGAGCACCAGTGTCAGACATCTTTGATGGGGCTTTCCACTCTCTGTGAGGTGTGCATGCTTGAGTGTGAGCTTGCTGGGCCATGTGGGTGGGGGATGTTGAGCTGTGACTACCACTCCCATCATGCTATTGCCTCCACCCCCTTCCCAGCATGCCCATGCTTCCTTCCTTTTGACTCTGCTTCCCTGTGGGGTTGTGTGCCTGTGCTGACAAGATGGCTGACAGTGTTATCCTGGGGTTAGTTTTGCTACAAGTCCCATGTATGTCCCTGTGCTTCACTCAGCATGACCCAGGGTTGTGGTTCTTTGTGGGATATTTGATTGGAGTGTGAGGCAATGCATTCTCCCAGGTGAGTTGTGTGGAGTTTGTGTTAGGGGTGTGTGTGAGTGGAGCTGCTGGTAACTATGGTCAGTGCTGTCAGTCCTCCTTCCCACCCAGCCAGATTTTCCACCATGGAACGTGCTTCCGTTGCAGGGAGTGCAAGTTGTCTTTCAGGATGTCAGTCAGTGGTGTCCTGCTGTTGGTTGGTGCACAGTTGCCAGCAGGACCTTGTGCTCCCCACAGCAGTAGCCAGTGTCAGCCATCTTGTCAGTTGTTTTCCACTCCCTGTGATGTGAGCATGGTTCATGGTGGTGTTGATGTGCGCATTGTGAGGGTGGGCAATATCTGTGACTACGACTCCCATGATGCTATTGGCTACACTGACTTGCCCAGCATACACAGAATTCCTTCCTTTCAGTGGGCTTCACTGTGAGGTGGTGTTGTAGTGGTGGCTACATGTCTGGATGTGTTTGTTAGTTATATTTGTGCCACTGCCTAGCTGTAGTTGTAGTTGTGTTTGTACATGTGATGACACAGTTACATATCACTATGAGATGGCATGTGTTGTGTTTATCTGACTGACATACACATTTTGGGATGATTCTGTTCTGGTTGCTGTGTATTTGCTAAGGGTGCATGGTTTGACTCTCCCCTTGACAGTGATGTGTGTGTATTGTCGCACAATATTGTGTACATTTGTTGTGTACTCACCAGGCTCTGGGATGTTTCCAGTCCATATACGCTCACTGGTGGTAGGATGGCCCGCACCTTCTCCTCCCAGGGCCTGAGGTATACTGGTTTGGCAGGAGGGCCACTGCCGGTGTGTTGGCTCAAGAGGTAGTCCTTCTTCAACAGCTCCCTGACCCTCCTGCGCACGTCCTACCACCTGTTCTGGATGTCTACCTTTGTGCGCAAACATGGTGATTGTGCGTTCACCCTGTCGACGATCCTCTCCCACATCTTGGTTTTCTGCGACATGGGGGTCTGTTGGACCAGTGTACCAAACAGCTGTGGCTCTACCCTGAGGATCTCATCTACCAGGACTTCCAATTCACTATGTAGGAACTTATGATTCTTCTTTGGGGGCATGGTGATGGGTGGTGATGATGAGTGATGTGTGTGTTGGTGTGCAGGTGAGGGTGTGTGAGTGTGTGTTTTGCTGGGTGTATGTGAGGGTGCTATTTGTTGAGGTGCTGATGGTGTGTGGCTTGTGTGATGGATGAGCTGTGGGTGTGTGGTTGCTGTCTGTTGAGTGCTGGCAGGTAATTTGAATTTGCAAAGGATCATGGTAGGGATTTGTGTCCTTTATATGGGTGGAGTTGTGGGTGTGTCTTTGTTCCCTGCCCCCCCAGTATTTATTGGCTTTGTAATTGCTTGTTTGGCCTTTTTTTTGTGTTTTCCCTTTGTACTTTTTGTGCATGTAGGAGACGTTCTTGTGACCGAGTCGGACCCTGCAGTTGTCTCGTACGAGCTTCTCCGAGTCGTTCACGCTGTGTTTGTGCTGTTTTCTATGCTGCGTACGCGTCGGTCGCGGTGTTTTGGGTTGCTTCGGCTCGCAGTTTTGTATGCGTGTCGGTCGTACGGCTTGTCCTCCGTGCGACTCGGTCGTGTTTTCCACGCGTTGCATCGTACTTGGCGGGTAGGAGTTCGCGGGTACGTTTCATTCGGGATTGTTCCGGGTGCGTGTCGGTCGGTTCGATTCGCGTGGTTTTCCGGCCGGATTGCTGTTTTCCGCGCGGCTCGGTCGTTCGGCTTGTGTTCCGTACGAGTCGGTCGGGTTTTGCACGCTTCTCATCGTACTTTGCGGGTCGGGCTGCACCGGTACGTGTCGGTCGGAATGAATTCCGGCTCCGAGTCGGTCGGTACGTTTTCCGGCCCGAATCGGAATCGACCCCAAAGTGTAGAACCATGATTTTTGTTTATTCGTCTTCTGAACTTCAGCATGATTATGGGGGTGGGGGCCCGCAGAGAAACGGTTGCCTTGATCCTCCTTGACCTCTCCGTGGCGTAGCCATACAGCAAGACACCCTCAAATGGATCACCTCCTTCCTTACAGGACCCACACAGAGCATCCGACTGCCTCCCTTCACCTCCGCACCTAAAGACATCATATGCGGAGTACCACAAGGACCATCCCTCAGCCCCACCCTGTTCAACATCTACATGACCCCCTCGCAGATGTCGTCAGCTCCCACAGACTCAACATAATCTCCTACGCAGATGACACTAAACTGATCCTCTCGGTCACTGAGGACCCCTCCAATGCCAAAACCAACTTCTGCAACGCCCTGACCAACGTAGCCAAATGGATGAGAGACAACTGCCTCCAACTCAACTCTGACAAAACTGAAGTAGTGATCTTCGGGAAGAACACTTCTACATGGGACCAAAGCTGGGTGGCCTGCAGAGCTCTGAACCACACCCACACCGACCGACCATGCTCGCAACCTCGGCATCATCCTCGACAGCCAACTGACCATGAAGCGACAAATCAATGCAGTCGCCTCCTCCTGCTTCCACACACTTAGCATGCTCCGCAGAATATTCAGATGGATCTCAACCAACACGAGAAAGACCATCACCCAGGCCCTTGTCACCAGCCGCATCGACATGGCAACTCCCTCTACTCCGGCATCTCCACCCAGCTCCTCAGAAGACTCCAGACCATACAGAACGCTGTAGCCTGACTCATCTTGGACATCCCCAAATATACACACATCACCCCTCACCTAAGAGACCTCCACTGGCTCCCCATCTAGAAGAGATGCCAGTTCAGGATCCTCACAAACGCCTACAAAGTCCTCCACGGCCTAGGACCTGCCTACCTCAACCATCGACCGAACTTCCACCATCCCGCTAGACACCTGTGCTCCTTTTCACTCACCCTCGCACACACCCCCACATACGTTGCAGCTGCACCATTAGCTGCTCCTTTTCCAACATCGCTGCCAAGACCTGAAACGACCTCCCCCACAGCCCCCTCATTGGCTGACTTCAGAAAGAGACTCCAGGCCTGGCTCTTCGATGGAGACACAGTGCCCACGTACCCCTAGGGGTGACAGTGTCACGCTTTACAAATGCAGATTGAGTGATCGTTTGATTGATTGACCTCTGTCTTTGAAGCACAGGAAATGTGGCAATGTAAACAGAAAGTGTAGAACCATGATTTTTGTTTATTTGGCTTCTGAACTTCAGCACGGTTATGGGGGTGGGGGGTGCTGAATCAACAACACCCCACCCCAGCTACCCTACCTTCAGTGCTAATGCTTACGGTAGAATGTCACATGAGAGGAAGAGTAAAACCGCGTGGAGTGAGACGGGCACAGGAGACGAAGAGTATTGTGTTACTTCACTTTGGGTGCTTGCATGCCCATTTTGCCTCTGTAGGGCAGATTAAAACTGTTAAGGGGGAACCTTAGGAGCTGGAAGGAAACGGCGCAGGATGACATACCTGCCAACATTTTAGAAGAGGAAAGTGGGAGGATTTAAAAAAATAATCAGGAGAATGTATTTCTTCCTTTGACTTCTATTGGAGCAGAGGAGATTTCAGCCGGGAGACCTCCAAAGATCGAGAGTCTCTGGCCTGAAACAGGTCTATAGGCATGTATGTGATGAGACGGAAATGAGAATTCCATGTGACGTTGGTCTCTTTTATGAAGCTACAGCGCCCTAAGGCCTATTGAAAAAGCTGAGGGAGAATCAAAGGGGAAGGAGGGAAAGATATAAGGAGTGTAAAAGAGAGAAGAAAGGGGCATGATTATGTCATGATGGTTGCTGTTATAATGTATACCCTGCTCTCGGACCGTTTCAGTGCGTTGATCTGCAATAAACTGAGCTTTTCCGGTAATGGAGCAACTTCCAAGTAACCCCCAGACGACTTTGCTCAAAAAGTCTGCCTCCAGGGAGGTAAGGCAGACCCCTGCGAGTCAGGGGGGACCCCAATTCTTCAGGGGCCCTAAAACCCTGAAGAGGGGACTCATTCCACCCACGGCCAATGAATACCAGTGAGATATAGGAGACTCTGGGGCCCTTCTTCACATTCTTGGGGAGGGGGGGTTGCAATCTTAACGTTAAGCCACTCACTGCCTTAGTTCCATTATTGGCACAAAACCCCCACCCCCACAATAGAGTAGGCATGCATAAATAAATACGCCACACACCTTTTGTTTGGAGAAAATAATGCTGCAGGTTTATTCCATACAAAGTATGCAAAACATGGTGGGTTATCTTACGGGCGATCCAAGGGCAGGCAGCTAAAACCAACCTATGCTGCCCGCCCGCCTGCTGAGCCAAGCACCGTGGAGAATCCAATCGGCGCTACCCTTATGGGGGTGATCCCCTTACTGGATCACGTGACACATTGGTCCGAATTACTCACGCCCCTTTCGGGGCGGAGCGTAGCAAGGCAAACCCCCGGTTGTTCAGGCCCACAACCGCCCGGAGGACTAACGGGGCGCCGACGTAATTGTTCCAGGCCCCTCCCATGAGGTTCCTGGGGTTTGGCTCTGGCACCCCTATTGTGCTCTTGCAGAGGTACCCTTCTGTACCCGTCCTGCGTCCAGATCGCCCTGTAACTCCGCCTGCAACGACAAAGAAAACATTACCACGTCCTCTGTAATTAGCCTGACAGCCACCACGCCGGGTAAGAGGTAGGGTGGGAAACGGCGTGCCAGGCGTAAAAGAGGGCACAAAATGGAGTGGGGAGGCCTAAATACCCTCCCTCCCCAATCCTAGCCGGAAGTGACGTGCTTGGGCCGTCATGTAAGGGGACTCCGCTAGGAGTCCCGCAAACCACAACGTAGGGGTGGGGACGTGCCCAAATGCCACTAAAGGGGCCGCCCTTTTAGGGTGGCCCCCTGCGGGGCCGCGGGCAGCCTCATAGTTCCATTATTGGCACAAAACCCCCACCCCCACAATAGAGTAGGCATGCATAAATAAATACGCCACACACCTTTTGTTTGGAGAAAATAATGCTGCAGGTTTATTCCATACAAAGTATGCAAAACATGGTGGGTTATCTTACGGGCGATCCAAGGGCAGGCAGCTAAAACCAACCTATGCTGCCCGCCCGCCTGCTGAGCCAAGCACCGTGGAGAATCCAATCGGCGCTACCCTTATGGGGGTGATCCCCTTACTGGATCACGTGACACATTGGTCCGAATTACTCACGCCCCTTTCGGGGCGGAGCGTAGCAAGGCAAACCCCCGGTTGTTCAGGCCCACAACCGCCCGGAGGACTAACGGGGCGCCGACGTAATTGTTCCAGGCCCCTCCCATGAGGTTCCTGGGGTTTGGCTCTGGCACCCCTATTGTGCTCTTGCAGAGGTACCCTTCTGTACCCGTCCTGCGTCCAGATCGCCCTGTAACTCCGCCACAGCTCAGGAGGCGGCCCCCGTCGCCTAAAGAGCCCCCCCACCACACAGCCCTCTCATTCATTTGCAACCTGCTGTTTCCAGTACCTCTTGTATGTCCAAGAGAAACAGGTCCATACCAACTTGGGACAAGTGCACTCCATCAGCCTCAAAATAGCCTCTCACCTTCATTTGGATCAGCTCATGTCTGATAAACCCAAAGCCTCGCTGGACTGTAAACTTGCGCATTGCGCTATTCACCCTTTTGCGCGAATGTTCTACTGCTTGAATAGACTTGGCCCCGTGCCAGGCCAGGCGCGGCACCATTTCCGACCAGAAGAGCTCACATTGCCCCAAGTACTTGCTGATCTCCCCTAGGTCAGCCTTCATTGCCTGTAGTAGGGCACCCCTGCCCCTGGTAGTGAGATCGTTGCCCCCTAAGTGAATTATCAAGATGTTGGGGAAACCTATCTGCCCAGCCAGGCCCTGCTCTAGCCTGTTCAGGAGACTGTTCCAGGTCATGCCAGGAAAACCCCACCAGACAAGCTTAGTGTTTGTGAACCCTTGCATCCACCTCCTGCGTGCAGCCCACTGAGCCAGTCTGGCGACGAGCGAATGGCCGATCACCCATACTTGAAAACCTGGCAAAATAAACGGATGCCGTTTTACTCACTTGTTTTAATAAACTTGGTTTTACACAATGCACTACATGTTATGCTACTGGTATTCACTGCACACAATATACAAAACGGATACTAGGATCCGGAAACGCACTTCACTGCACACGTAATATAGGACAAATGCTTGATTCTGTTGCCAAACTACACTGCACTCCCCATAAATGCGTTGTCCCCAGGGAACGCCGGCACAGCACGCCGCTACCTGTCCCACTCAAGGTCGAATGTAGCGCGCAAAGCAACGGGACTCCCAGCGTCCCACCTTCTTTATGCTTTCTTGCCCCATGCCTGCCTTAAACGCTGCAGTGGCCGCTCCGATCCGAAATGAGTGGCTAGAATACCTCTTGCCAGCCTGGGTGAGACCCGCCCGCTCAAGGCACGCACCCATGACCTTATCTATTTGGAACTTCGAGAGAGGCACCTGGTCTGCATGAATAAGGAAGTACCCAGGGACCAAGGGGCGAACCGCTAAGTACTCTTTGACTCTACCCACTGGGCAGTACCTCTGATCCCCCAGAGGCATCAGTACTATGTCAGCCCCTCGCCCTGCTTGGTCAGTTTTGGACCTCCTGAGATGGATTAGCAATCTATCCGACACTCTTACATCCGGGCTGCATAAGGCATCTCCTGACTGGTCGGTTTTAGACCTGGCCACTAGTTCGCTAATGCGTAGAGCCCCAAAAAATGCCAGGCAAAAGGCAGCTGCAAAGAGACGAGCCTCAAACTGTGAGAGGGTAACCTGACCTACCACATCTAGCATGCCCTGCAGCGTGTGGAAATCAATAGGCGCCCTGTTATCAGGAACTCTGACTTCTTCCCTGGCCCACCCTTTTAGCGCTGCCCTGATTAAGAACGATTTTGTCGGGTCCTGTTCTCCTCTCAGTTTGGCGTCGTGGCTACACGCCGCCAAGTGGCCGCGCACCCAGGAAAGGCTTCTCTCCTGTCTTTTTGCCCAGAGTACAAAACCCTGCACCTGTTGTTCTAGGGGGTGGGATGCTAGGCCCAGTGCCGTGGAGACGTTCTGGAAAGTGGTGAGCTGAGTCCTGTATCTTTTCCTGGTCCCTGGCGCCAGTGCCCGTTCACCCATCGCTCTCAGCTGCTGTTCCATTGCAGAAGTCTCCAAAGCTGCGCTGGGAAAGGGGTCATTGCCGCTCTCGCCCGTGGCCAGGCCTCCCGGAACCGGAGCCACTGAAAACGAGAGAGAGCGTCAGCAGCTACATTCTTTACCCCCTCGACGTGTCTAGCCCTAAACTCGACATTGCAGCGCATGCACACCCTGATAAGTTCCCTCAGCAGACACAGCACCAGGGGGCATTTGGCTGTCTGCCCGTTTATGGCTTGCACCACTGCCATGTTGTCAGACCAGAAAACCACCCTTCTGGCTGACAACGTGTCCGGCCACAGATGAAGGGCAACTACGATGGGGAACAGCTCCAGTACAGTTATGTTCGCTGTAATTTTCTTTTTACGCCAAGCATTAGGCCATTTTTGCGCGCACCAATAGCAGTCCATAATGGCCCCAAAGCCCTCCCTGCCTGACGCGTCTGTGAATAGGCAGATGTCGGGGCTCCCAGCCCAGGGGGATCTCCAAAAGACTGTGCCATTAAAACTCAGCAGAAACTCGTGCCACATGAGGAGGTCCTCTTTCAAACCCTTCGCTAGTCTGACCATGTGATGTTTCCTTTGCACGTTGGCTGTGGCCCTAGCTAGTCTTCTTGCAAAGACTCTGCCCGCTGGTATAACCCTGGCGGCAAAGTTCAACTTCCCTAAGAGGCTCTGAACCACAGCCAAAGGGGCCTTGTCCTTGCCCAGGAGTGCCTGGATATCCCGCTGCAGTGCCTGCACCTTCTCCGCAGGGAGCCTGGACACACCTTTGATGGTGTCCATCTCGATGCCCAGAAAAGTGAGGACCTGCGCCGGGCCCTCGGTCTTCCCTGGTGCCAAAGGGACCCCCAAGTGACCTGTCAGTTCCTGAAAGTGACCCAGTGCCCTGCTGCAGTCCTGAGTCCCTGCCTCCCCTATGAAGAGGAAATCATCCAGGTAATGCGTGACTCCACTTGTGTTGTAAGACCAAATGAGCGCCCACTGCAAGAAGCTGCTGAACGCCTCAAAGTAAGCGCAGGACACCGCGCAACCCATCGGCATACACTTGTCAAAGTAAAGTTTGCCCTCCCACTTGAAGCCTAGTAGGTGGTGACTATCTGGGTGGACCGGGAGCAGGCGGAAGGCTGACTCAATGTCAGCCTTGGCCAACCAGGCCTCCCTCCCTGCTCTCCGGACCAAGTCCACTGCCAAGTCATAGGAACAGTAGGAGACGGAACACGTTCCGTCCTCCAACCAGTGGTTGACAGAGTCGCCCTCCGGGTAAGACAAGTGATGTATCAGGCGGAAAGACCCAGGTTGTTTCTTTGGAACTAATCCAAGGGGAGATACCAGGAAATTGTCCAGGGGGGGGTGGTCAAAAGGCCCTGCTATCCTCCCCAGAACCGTCTCCTTCAGGAGTTTATCCTGCACCACGCGTGGGAGCTCTCTGGCTGACCGCAGGTTGTCTGCATCCCTGCAAACTAGTGGGCCTTGGTATGGGATCTTGAAACCCTCCAGAAAACCCGCCGCCAGCGTCATGCTGTCCTTTGTGTTGGGGTAGATCCTGAGCAGGGGGAGGAGGTTACCAATAATAATGGGTGAGGGGCCCTTAGAGGCAGAAACCTTGAAATCGGTGGAGGCTGAAGGGGGGGGGATGCTCCTGGGTGAGGCTGGAGGCAGGCAGGCAGGCGGAAAAAGGTCTGTCGCTATAGGCATGTTATTTGTCTTGCTTGGTGGCGGCTGGCTTGGTGTTGCATGACACTGCCGGGTGGCTGGCGCCGCACTTGCTGCAAATGTGCCCAAACTTGCAGGCCTTCCCCCAAGAACAAGACCCTGCGTTGTACAATCTACACGTGCCAGAGTTGAATCGCTTGCCCCCTTTCCCCTGGTTGCCGCCTCCCTGGCCTTTCCGAAAGGACTGCTTGAACTGACGTTTCCCTGACTGCTTCTGTCCCTTCTGGTTGTCCTGCCCCTTCTGACTTTTCGTGGTCCCCTTGATATCTACAGTGAACTTCCCCATGTGTTCTACCCAGAGCTGAATTTCCTTCTGGTCCCAACTTAAGTCTGGACACATTGCCATTCTTTTGCGGAAGTCACGATCGTAATTGTACCAACCGATGCCCCCAGTTTTTCAGCCTCATTATGGATAAGACGGGAGTATTGCCACATGGCTGGACCTTGTTCTGGGTATTTCTCCGTCACTACTGCTGCCAGTATTGCGAAAGCATCCCCCAGTTCTTAATGGTCTTTTCTGGCCAGGTCTGGAATTTTACCTTTTTCTCGTCATCTTTTAACCCCATCTTCCTGGTGTCAAGACCGTCTGCCCCATGCATTAGTAAAGTAAAGATGTCTACAAATTCCCTTCTCCAGATCCCTTCTTTCGCAGCCAGAGGTACTTCCCAAGCCAGTGAGCAGCGCCCGGATGCTAGTGGTGCTACTGTGACGAGCGCCGGAGGTGTTGCTGGGTCCGACAGGCCTGCCTTTGCTGCTGTGGCGGGATTGGGAGTCCCTGTGGCCCCGCCCGCTGGGAGGGCCACCTTGTCTGCTACGCCGGGACTGTTGGGGGAGGCCCCAGCCGATAACTGTGGGATGGGAGACGCCAGCAACTGCGCACTAACTGTAAGGCCGCCTCCGCCAGAGGGGTCCCTGGAGTCGCGCTCTGTTACCTTTTCGCTAAGCAATCCTGCTGTGCCCCAGCCGGAGCACCGGCCACTGCAGGACCCGGTGCCCTCAGAGCACTCGCGCTGCTGGCCGCTTCCCCCAAACTTGAGCAATGGATGGTGGCCCCCCAACGCTAGGTGCAGCAGCCACGGGCATGGGTGATATTACAGTGCTGCCAAGGCGAGATTTAAAGTCCTCCAAGATGCCCAACATAGAGTCCATCATCTTACCCATTTTGTCAGTGTTCGTGTCGCTCCCTGCGGTAGGGAGGGACGGGACGGCCGGGACTGCGGGCACCGCTGTCCGAGGAGGGAGGTCACCCTGACTCTCTGCACTGTGGGCTCAGGAGGGAACTCCTTGTTTGTCGCGCGGCGGGCCCTTTTCGCCCGTCCGAGAGTTGCCTCTTCTGGCCTTGCTGTAGGCCCAGTGGGCACGTCCTCAACTACGCCAGAGTCTGCTTGGTCTCGGGCGTCTAGCATCCCTTTGGCCCAGGACACCCCTCTGGCCTTCGCCATTTCCATGAAGTCGGCCCAGATGTCCTCCTGCGAAGTGCCGGCCTGAGACTCTTCCACTGTGGTGATTTGGGAGAAGAGTAGGGAAGGGGATCCTTGGCTATCCATGCCTCTGGCTTGTCGTGCAGCAACCTCTACGCAGGTCCTGCAGGGATAAAAGCACGTGAGTATCTACACAAGAAGGCAAGGCTGAAGAACGGCTCCCCTCCCTCGTTCAGCTAGGCCGGAGTCCCTCCCCCCTTGCGTCTGCTGTACTTACTTCCTTCTTAGCTTCTCGTCTCCCCTATCCCCTGGAGTGGGTCTGCTGTTCGCACGCTTCGAGAGGGAACCCAGCGGGGGGGGGGGGGCGGGTATCCGAGAAAGCCGGCCAGCAGGGGGGTGGGTGTCTCACTTTGCTGTGGATAAAAACTACGGTTAGACTGAGTTGCGGAGCGTAGGCCCTCGCAGCGGAGGGGGGGGTCGGGTGATGGGAGGGTGGGTGTAGCTCAAGTTTACCTACGCTGAGTCCGCCGGGGACTTGCTCGTGCGTGGAACGACTGTCAGCGGGGCGCCAGCTCCACATCCTGAAAGAAGAGCAGTTAGCACGGGGCAATAATTAGCGGCTGGCACCCCTCCCGCCTGCCACCCCCCCTCCCCCCCCCCCCCATCACAGGGTGGGGAGGGTCCACCTGGAAACTCACTGAGTCTGACGAATGTGCGCCTCGGTGGCCTCCCTTGGTCCTCTTGCTCGGTGCGTGGGGGAATGTTCGAAACCTTGGTGATATAAATAACAATGGTTATGTCCCTTCAGAGGTTAACCCTGCATGACCTGACGTAACAGGTGTGTTAGCAAAATGCAAGAATACCCGCAGGTGTCTTGGCGCAGGATAACAGATGCTTGTTGTTACCCAAGTCAACTGTACAGATATTGACCTAAGATGGAAGGAGAGGCTGAGTGGACCCACAGGGGCAATGAACCAGAGAGCATGCGGACGAGCACCGGCTTAGCGGGGCAGCATAGTTCCAATAGGCCACCACCCGCCGCTGCGTGCTCCTACCTTAACTCAGTCCGGGGTAATGCTCCCTTGGGGACCCCCTCTCCAACGGGCCCCCCAACCCAACTTGCTCCCCCACGCCTACCTCTGTGCAGCAGCCGCGCAGATCCTGCTATGGCTTAGCCCTCGGGCGCCTGAACCTGTCGTCTCACGCGTCGAGCTTTCTTATTCTCTCTGGGGGGGTAAAGACAGTGGACGTTAAATGCATGGCGGACCAGTAAAAAAGTGACGCTAAAACATAGGTATTGCCCCCAGTCGATCACATCCCTGCTTGGAGGTGGCCATAGCGTGATCGGCCGATATGGCACTACCGTCAGGTACTCCATTGTGATGCTTGTCATTGTGATGATAGACTCGTGCACTGACTTACCACGCTGACACAGTCCCCCGGGCCGGGCGTTATACCGCGGCGGGCGGCAAGACTCAGTGCTCGGCTAGCCCCCGAGAGACTGCCTCCCGCCTCCTGCCCTGTGCGCCCGGGGAAAGCCTCCTCCCCACTCCCCACCCAACGTGTAGGAAACCGGAGCTGGCAGCACACCGAGGAGGGGGGGAGCGTCACAGGACTGGCTCGAGAGCAGAGGGGGACACCGAGACTCCAGGAGGTGTCGGCGGTAGCACCCGGGGCGTCAAGCATGCAACGCATGTGCTCACCACTGCACTACAACCCACTGCAGCCAGGAGCACCGCCCCGGTCGAGGGAGCCGCCAACCCCCCAAGGTGCCACAAGCCGTCGATCCATTCGCAGCGCAGGCGGGATGGCCCGAACTGGAAACACACTCACCAGCCTGAGCTGCTGCGCCGCTGGCGACGCGAGGGTGGGGGTGCCGGGCATGCGAAGCGTGCGCACTCCATCCCTGGCTGGTCTCCATCCTCCGGGGTCACAGCGGCGCGCGAGATCAAAACGCAAATGATTGCGCCTCATCTAAACCCCAACACATGGCGGCAAGCCCGGGGGCGGGCACCATAAGAAATAAGGGGGGGGGGGGTCTGCACAGCACCGCATGGGAACTCTGCGGGCGAGCCCGGTGCAGCTGCGCCGGCCCATGACCCCCCAGACCGCGGGAGACCCCGCAAGCAGGCGGCCGTGCCGCAGGGATTGCCCACAGTGCCAGCACGAGGGCGTAGGCGCGTACCCCCGTGGGTACGGGGCTGAATTGGCAGTGGGGGCGGGGGGCAAGAGGCCGCCTGCTGCCCCTATACAAGCGCGCTAATGGAGAAAACTCCCTCCCCCTGGGCGTATAACAGCTCAGAATCCCCCCCCCAAAACAGACTCGAACCCGTGGCCCCCCCCAGGCATAGGAGGCCAGTGCCTAACCGAGGGTAACAAGGCTGCTGTAAAAGAGGGGGGGGGGGAGGGGGGGAACGTACAGGGCAACCCCTCCCTCCCGGCTACGTGCTCCGACCGGTCCTGGCGCGCCACACGGCCCCGGCCCGAACCAGCAAACCTAAAGCCCCCAAGGGGAAAGACCGAAGCACCGCCGACGCCGGGAACGGGCTCCGGCGGGGAAGCCACCCGGCACACAACCAAGTGAACGGCAAAACTGCCGGGAGTACCGGGGGCCAGGAAACCACCCAGTGGGCACCGGCCGCGATGACCCCCCTTACTGAGCTCATGCGTGCCCGCTCGCAGCGAAAGAAACGCCGCCGCGCCATGTCCCGTCGGGTGTAGGGCACCAGCCCACTGTCGCGCCGCCCGCACAGCAGATACACCCCTGGCCCACAGGCAGCCAGGGGACCCAGCGCACCCCAGGGAGAGCGCAATGGAGGGCAAGCAGGAGGCCGCCGGCGGGCCCCAGCCGGGGCCCCTGGCGCGAGGACAGCCCGGGGGCGGAAGGCCGAGGGCCCTACACAGCCATGCACCACCCGCGGATGTTTTCCTTTCAGTGTAGCGCAAACTCCACCGAGAGGTGGCAGAGCGCTTTACCCAAGCACCAGTTTCATTACAGGGACACATATAATTAATATTGCATAGACTCGGACGATGTATGAGGACTCAAACCTAGCTCTCCAGCCTCAGGGTCGGCTGCCCTATCGGATGAGCTCACCTCGAGGTGCGGTAGGGGGCACAGCCAAAGGCCGGAAGGGAGGAGGGGGGGATGCAGGCACACCACCCTCCGACAGAGAAGCCAAGCCGTAAGCAGGCCGTCCGAGGCGCCGCTCCCTGGGCAAGCAGGCAAACCCCCGAAAACCTGCAAGGACTTTCGCCGCCCACGCAAAGCCGGCTAAGGCCAGGGGGCGCGTGGGGGGGAGGCGGGGGCCCCAGGTCCCACGGACCGCCCATGAGACCGCATGAACGACGAACGGCCCGCATGGCCGAGCACCGCTGCTAGCACACCCCACGCAGGGGTGGGGGGGGGATACCAAGCAACCCGTGAGCCCCCTCGGGCAAGGGCTGCCCACACACTGCGGAGCCCGCCGCCACCGGAGCCTGCCCGCCGCCACCGGGGCCTGCTGGTACAGGGCCACGAGACATGGCCGGACAGCCCGTCCTGTGCGGGAGACCGCCCCGGCTAGGGACTGGACCGTGCGGGCCGGGAGCAACGCAACCCCACTGCGTCCCAGGCGGGCCAGGAATTCAGCGATGGCTGGGTAAGGCCCTCCGCCTGGGGACGACCAAACATGGGGGTGGGGGAGGCGCAAACTCACCGCGCAATCTGCTCCGGACACCCGACGATATCGTCACACAGCTCGGGACACGTCCAGCAACGGCGTGCCAGGCGTAAAGAGGGCACAAAATGGAGTGGGGAGGCCTAAATACCCTCCCCTCCCCAATCCTAGCCGGAAGTGATGTGCTTGGGCCGTCATGTAAGGGGACTCCGCTAGGAGTCCCGCAAACCACAACGTAGGGGGTGGGGACGTGCCCAAATGCCACTAAAGGGGCCGCCCTTTTAGGGTGGCCCCCTGCGGGGGCCGCGGGCAGCCTCAGACTCTGGGAACTGCCGATTGCTTCTGTGAGCCCCCTTCCCTGGCCCTGTGTGGTCTCTACGCCGCTCACAGTTCCTCAAAGACCCTGAAATAACAGCTTTGGAGCCAAGCTAAACGGTAGAGAATAATTGTGCGGATGGGGGAAGGCCTCATTTTATGTTCTGTGCCGCGCGATCTCTGAGTAAAACCATGTTTTATATTGTGCTATAACAAGAGACTTTCAACCAGGTGGCAGATGCTGTTTTTTTTTTTTTCTTCTTAATTTTGCTGGCAATGAAACAAGCCAAAAAACTGACAGCCCACGGAAAGCTTTTAACGAGGAGAGTCCAAAATACCCAGTGAATTAGATGGGCGGGCATTGTGCGACTTTTGCATGGAGAGGAGGTGGGTTGTGTAAGTGCCTGTGATTGGCTGGGGGTGGAATGCACTTTAAATAGATGGTGCCTGCGTGCCTACGGCTAGTTGGGCCAATTTCTCTTGGAGAGATGTCAGCAGTAGTTTATAATTTACGTACATGGCGTCACCACGCAGAATTACCACGGCGTGGTGGGCAGTCGGAGGCGAGGATTCGGACTCCGGAGCGGACGGGGACTTCACATAATGCAATCAGAGCCTTTATTTGAATCGAAATGGAAATGCCAGAGTTTGCGCTCACCGAACAACCGTTCCTGGATCTCTTTTCATTAGATTAATGAACTACTTGTTACTGATGGCGAAAGTGTTTCCTTGTGGCTGGTTCCCTGGCAGTAGACTTAAGATTTTTTTTTTGCCACAGAGGTTGTTGTTGTTCTTGTACGTGGTCCAACTCGAAGCACAAAAAAAACATAATAGAATTCGAAAACGCTCTGACTGTTTTTCATGGAAAAATTGCTGGTTGCTCTGAGCAACAGGCATTTCTTAGGCATTAGCGCACACTGCTGTAGGCTCTGCAAGATTAGAAAGTAGTCTTCGAGAAGGAAAGGGAGGCTTATCAGTTTGGCACAGTTGTTAGCCTCTTGATCACTGGTTCAGTAGCTTAGGCCGAAAGTGAACAACGGCCATTCTCATTGGGCGGCTGGATGTTCGAAGATGTCTCAGACCAAAAAGGGCATATTTCCATATCTAGAGCTTAATTTGTAAATAAATAAATACCACGTTTTGGGGCCCTTCTCAGGGCACCCCAGTGTCTTGCGCCACCCATTGCCCTTGGCACTGCTGCCAATGGCAGCACCGACACAACTACTAACTGTCACACTCCTACAAGTTTGACAAATCAGGCTATTCCAAGCCCCCAAAGCTATAAGATTGGATTGGGCGGCAGGTATGAGTCATTTTTAACCCTCTCGCTGTTAGGCCTCAAGCCCCATGCTAAGCCTTTTTAAGGCTATTTGGGGTAGTTTGCGCTTATGCATCCATAACTTTTTGTCTACATAAGCTAACTACGCCAATTTTGCGTTTTTTCCCAAACATTTTGGGTATTCTACAGGTATCCAGCGTTTGGGGATTCTCCTGGAGGGGACTGGGAAAGTAGCCAAAATATAGCTATATTGTGAGTTTTGGGGGAAAAATGGGATAAACGTGCTCTGGATAAAAGTGTCTGTTTTTTTCTTCTTAAAAATGGCATCAACGAATGGTTTGATGTGCTAAAGTCAGGAACATGCAGAGCTGAATCAAAAAAAACAATTTTTTTACCTCAGTTATGGCATTTTTCGAAGATGTAGCCCAATTTTCCTATTTTTTGTGCTTTCAACCTACTTCCAGTTTTTGATGCAAACCAGTGAGGAACCCATGGGTGATCCAGAAAAGCTATATATTTCTGAAAAATAGACTGAATTCTGAATTGAACAAGGGGACATATGTGTAGATCCCTCAAGGTTTTTCCAAAGAAACTAAGGGCCTCATTACGATGTCGGTGGGACGGTGGCGGTCCCACAACATCTATGCCATCAGTCTGACCGCTGGATTACGATTCCGGCGGCCGGAGTGAGTTAGGCAGGGAGAAAGACCACCGCCTCCGACAAGCTCAAGGAGCCCGTTGCGACGGCGGTTGGATTTCTAATCTCTACAATGGGGCGGTGCCTGCGCAGACACCTCCGTAGGGATTAGGATATCCCATTCCGACTGCCTGTTCATGGTGGTCCCACCGCCATGAACAGGCAGCCGGAAAGAGACTTTGGGGGCCTCTAGCAGGGCTTCCGCTATGGGGGCAGGGGGCACATGTGGTGCCCCCCTAAACATCCATGCAGCGTGTGCCAGGCAACCGTGTGCCAGGCACCACATGGTACCTGGCACACAGTGCATGGATGTTTGCAAATATGCCCTTTTTTATTGCGGCTTGTGCTGTTGCCCTTTTTCAGGCCGCAGCACAAGTTGGACTAGAAAAGGGCATGTTTACGACCGCCTACAGGGCGGTTGCATCGTAATATGTCGGGTGGAACCGCCGACTACTAGTCTGTCGGTTACTGTCCCGCAATGATGGTGGTCGGATGCCATCATAATAAGGCCTTAACTGTTGAAATAAACAAATATTGAAAACAAGTAGGAAAAACAACGAATTGTGACACTGTTTTCATCTGTATCTTTTTGTCACAATGGCCGATTTACAAAAGCAATGCACCATTACATTCGCTAGACCCTTTTGGTTGTAGGGATTTATAGGGTTTGTAGGTTCTCCAAGAACCAGAGGTACCCAGAGCCAACAACTGAGCTGCACCGTTCAATAGTTTTTCATTGTGTACTGAGTATAGACCAATTGATATGGTGAAATATGTAGAGTGAAAAATAGCTATCAAGGTAACCAATGTATTTCTGAAATGGGCACAAGATATGGAGTTTAGGAGCAGTGGTTATTTGTACATCTCTGAATTTATGGGTACGAGCATATGATTTAGATGGTATTTTTCAAAATGTCTTCTTTCTTACACACTTACTTACATTTGTTAGGCACAAATGCAGCAAAATCGTATTGCTAATAATAAATATTCTACTGTTCTCTGCTCCCACATGTCTTCTGATAAAAATGATACCTCACTTGTGGCCTTGTGCCCACGACAGGAAATGGTCCAAAACGCAACATGGATACAACACATTTTACCACTCAAAACGGACCCGTTTTTTGCAAAGTGGGTAGCTGTGGATTTTGGGCCCTAGCTCATCCGGCACTTAGGGAAACCTAGCAAACCTGTACATTTCTGAAAACTAGACACCTAGGGGAATCCAGGATGGGGTGACACACCAGGTTGTTTTACCCAGAATCCCTTGCAAACCTCAAACCTTGACTAAAAAAACACATTTTCATCACATTTCTGTGATGGAAAGTTCTGGAATCTGCGGGGAGCCACAAACTTCCTTCCACCCGACATTCCCTTAAGTCTTCTCAGAAAAATGCTACCTCACATGTGTGTCTGGGCCTAGTGCACACGACAGGCAAGCATCAAACCATGGCCAATGGGAGACTCATGAACTGACTCTCATTGACCCAGGTTTGATTTGGGCCTGTCGAGGTCACACAAGTAGGGTAGCATTTTTATCAGGACAAGTGGGGGAAAGCTGGATGGTAGGCATTTTGTGGATTCCTGCTGATTCCGGGAGTTTACATCAAGGAAATGCTAGGAAAATGTGCACTTTTAGGCTAAGTTTGTGGTTTGCAGGGCATTGTGGGTAAGAAACCTTTGTGGGATCTACACAAGGCATACCACCCTGGACTCCTCCGGATGTCTAGTTTTCAGAAATGTCTGTGTTTGGTAGGTTTCCTTAGGTAGCAGCTTCCTCAAGCTCGAATCGTCCAGCCATTCACCATAGAAGTGGGATGATATTGGGACTTAGCCCAACTCTTCTAGCCATATGTATAAAAAAAAAAAAGTAAAAAAAAAAAATGTCCAAAATCAAAATTTCCCTTCTTGCCAAAAAGATGGAGATGCTTTAGTTCCCAGGGGGCAGAAAGACTGTTGGGGTTGTAGTGGAGGTGGAGGCTCGGCCCGATGTGTGGTTGGGTGGGTAGGCCAATGTCTAAGAAAGCCGCCCACACCCATTTTGCTCAAAAAAACAATCCCTGGTGTTGAGTGCCCTTAGGGGCCGATTGAAGGTAGCAACTTCCAACCTGCCCCCGGGAGGGAGGGAGGGAGGGGGGGGCAGAAAAACTTTGAGACTGGGGGGAGAAGGGGAGCATTAGGCCATTGCGAGTGGGCCGCCCCCCTCAAAAAATAGTCCCTGCTGAGGGATCGTCCTTCATACGATCCTCAAGCAGGGATTCACTGGTGAGTGATACCATTGGAAAGGGGTGATTCTCCCTTTTCCAATGACACCTTTCCTCTGCAAATCGGTGCTCGGGGGCTGAGATATGGCCCTGTGCACCCATGTAATTGAAAGTAAATGAGCTGATCAGCTTATTTTACTTTCACTTTCGGTGTAATGCTTCTCATTACACAGAAAAAAAACACAGCCTCAGGTGCTGGGCAAGCTCTTCCCCCTCTCCAGAGGCTTAAAATAACAAAAGGAAATCAGTCTGGTGCTCGCATCGGAGGTATTTCCTGCCTCATGTGCCAGGAGGACTTGGAGTCGTCCTCGGCACACAAGGACTTGTGCGGAGGGCGGTACGGAGCCGTCCTCTGCATACAACTGGTTAATGTATATTCAATTAATACACAACTGTTGCTCTCATCTCTATGTTAGACAAAATGCGCCACCATGTGGCCGACTATCACAAGTGCTGGTGCCGAGCACCAGAAACCATCAGCTCAAATTAGGCACTGTCCATATTACTCCATTCAATGTCTCAGATTGTAGAAGTTTGCCTCTTTGTTGTCCATATCAGTAAAAAGCTCAGGGTCTGGATACACATGAGTCCTGAAGTAACCGCTAGACATTCAGAGGCAGTGGTGATGGAATAATTTTCAGACTGGAGGTGCTGCATCAATGTTACATCACCGAAGTCATTGGGATTCTGAATAATCCAACCATCATACCAAGACAAAGTGTTGCAAATGAGCCACGCCGATTCAGCAAAATAGTGGTAGGGGTGTAATATGTTGCTGGTGTTGCATTGGAAGCACACTATCACAATTATATTACTAAAGCATGGTGTGGTAATACACTGTTATTTCTAGGCAATACATTTTGCATTGAAATGACCAGTAAATTTGCATAGACATACAGTTTTACTCATAAAACAATATATCACACAAACAATGTGTGGAAATCGGGTTTCAGTGAATATTCGTCATTTGCGCATCACCAAGTAAAGTGTCTTGATTCATTTATATCCTATTAATATCTTTGTTTCCATCACACTTCAGAATAAGAAAAAAAAGCGTAATTTGTGCTTTTCTATCTGTATATTTTGAAATATGTGTACAGTTCATTTATGGGTATTTAAATTTTGTTGTGTCTTAGAAAAAACAACATTCTACAACCTTTCATTTTGCACTCAACAAGATTGTCACGTAATTCACTTTAAAAAATCCTCACACATTGTAGTAAGAGAAAGAAAATTAAACACCAGTCCATGTTAAAAGAATAAGCAGCAATTTGTCAGAAGACTGACATTTGACCTCTCTCTTTGAATGCTCAGAAAATTCAACAATATAAAAGCAAAATGTAAAGGCATCTTTAATGCTCAATCGCCTTTGAAATTACAGCATGGTTATTCTGGGGGTGCTCCTGCACCCCCGCCCCCCCTTCTTCCAGGACCTATATTTATAGGCGGCCTCCAAAGCAAAGACGACGACCATTGCTTTTGTAAGTGTCACCTCGTGCTGCTGCCACCAGTGCTGTTCCTGATAGTGGATGAGAGCTGTCAATCAATAATGTCCTTTCAGAGCTTTCACTGAAGTGCCTTTAGTTTCCCTGAAAAATCTAGATATAATTCTCTATATCCCTATGCCATAGTTTTTGTTTATTTTTTAGCAATATTGTCATACATAAGGAGACATTTTTTTGTTGAAAGGCCTGAAATGAAGACAATTGAATCCAAACCTTCAGGGCAGTAAATCAGCTATGACTTTTGTTATAATAAGTGCATTCTTGCAAAAAGAGGCTGCATTCAGGCCGGATGACCTAGCGAGTCCACATGTATGCTGAGGTTTAGAACATTTTCCATAAGTCTTGAACAATGGTAAGGTTGCTTACAATTCCAAAATTCCAGGAGTAGTTGAAGTGACATCACAAAATTTGCCTTAGACCCAGTCACATCACAGAAAGTGAAATCATATGATCTGACATTGAATCCTCCCAGGAAATGATATCTACTTTGCACTGCTTGTATATGTATTTGTTTTACTGAGCTAAGAGTAAAATGCCATAGTTTGCAGCCAGAACTGTAGAAAGTAAATATTAATCTTTTATTCTCTTCTTAGAATTGCCTTTGCCAGCCTCTGAGGTCAGGGGTCGCAAAGGATGTGCCAAGGGTCGCAGAAGCAAGTCAAGGGTCGCAGCTGCGACCCCCTAAATAACGTCTAAGCAGCCAATGGGTGAAATAGTTCCTATTATGGTCTTCTTGCCAACCAAGAAATCCTTTATTTTATATCCCATTTTGGAATTATAACTCGAATGACCAAATGCTTCAGCAAGACTGGCTGATTTACAGAATATAAGTGAGATGCTCCATAATCCTGAAGATATTACTGTTATTTTATATGGGAGTGGCTGATGGAAGTGACGGTGGGAGCAAGCTGATGTTGTTCTTATTGCTGAGTGACCTGTGTGATGAGGATGAGGTGCAAAAACATAATGCACTTATTTTCTTAAAAATGTTTTTTTTTTGTTTTGATGAAATGTTTTTGAAAGAGAACTACTTGGTCTGCTTCACAAACCAATACACATCTTAGAAGAAAATAGCAGGGGGCGGTAGTGTGGGTACTCTCACTAATGACTTGCATAACAAGATAGACAAAGAGTTCATTCTTGAAGCACTTCTTGCCCAGCGTTTGTTTTTAAAATAAATCCAATATAGAAAAACCATTACAGTGCTTTGATCTATCTATTTTTAGCTTAGGGAGTTTATTTTTACCTTCATCAGTCCAGCTTTGCCAGTGGGGTCTTACTTTGTCCTGGTTTCCTTTTTGGTGCGAAGTAGCTTCTCCAACTAGTTGTACAAAACATGCTGCATATTTTTGCCTCAAGAGGATAAGCCAACAAGGTCATCCAGTGACTTGCTTGCAGTCTTTGGATTTGATGGGAAATGGGTCACTAGGTAGATTTTACATTGAATCTTTTTGGCTAGGACGTTGCAAACTAGCTGGACAGCCTCATTTTAAAGAATCTTAAGAAGGTTAAAATGTTCTGTAATTGAATGACAGCACATCCTTTCTGCTTCAGATTGTGTTTTCTCCCGTTCCTGGTTTTTCAGTGTCTTCCTCCGTTTAATCAGTTCATTCTCACATCTTCCCATTCTTTCCTTCGGCACTTGCCTGCCCAATCCTTAGCAACGTACCTTCCCCTCCATATCAATACTTGAATGGGTCCCATACTGTATTGATGGACATCCTTTCTGTACAATTATTTTTTAAACAATTCAACAATTAAGTCCCCCAACTGCCTTGTTAATTAGCATATTTACATTTCCCCTCCAGTTAGGTACCCTGGGCTTAGGGAGTTGACTGCATTTTCCACTACCAGTGGTGAATGGTCAGAGGTCACTTTGCCCCAGTATTCTAAGCTTGCAGCAGTCCTTGTCACCAGATCAACGACCACTAAAGGCCCAATCACACTGAAAACTATGTATACCAAAGATGAAAAAGTTTAAAATCTAACATCCCGCGCTTAGGATGAAACCATTAGTGTCTAACTAGGACATTATTTGAACCACTAATAATCAAAACAAATGTAAGAGCCCAGCGAGATGCCTCCCCTACCTCTTTAGATCCTAAGAAACTTGCATGTCTTGTAAATGCACCTGCATGCTCGGTGAGGCCAACCCACTTCTCCTGTGCCTCTCATAACTATGTACTGATATTTTGTAAGGCGTGGACACAGAAATACCCTTTTTACACATACGTCTGGGCTTGGAAACTTTTACGTTAGTACCAGTCTTAGTGGAAAATGTGCAGCATGACCAGGATCAAGGTGGCACTCATTCACTTTAGAGTATAGCACTGCCGGGACTAAGTACACAGCCCTTTTATCCTCATCTTTCGTGTCCAGTGAGTCATCTGCGGTCTGCTTGTTCTAGTCATTCTGTTGTCTCTCGCAGGAGGATATTGAGGCTGAAAGCATCCTTTCCCCTTCCTCCTCCTAAAAAATCTGTCGGGACTGTTCTGTTGTTGAGAGCAATGAGGTGGAACCCATTCTTGTGCTGGGTTCGGGTTTATTTTCATCAATGATAACAGATGCTGAAGGTTCTGAGAAAGTAATGCAACTTTTTTTATGGGTGTCTCTGATTATTGTACCTTTTCTGCATTTGCAGTTATTAGTATTCCTGTGTAACTTCTCTATTTTATGGTCGAAGGTGATGGATTGAAATCTTGATGGTTGTATTTGGATGGAGAAGGGCATACAAGCATTAGCCGCAGTCTGAAAACGGGCTGCACCAAAAGAAGTTTACTTTATTTGAAATAAAGTCGCAGACATGGTGGTCTGCTGACCGCAGTGGCGTCACTAGGGTGGGCGGGGGGTGCGGACCGCACCGGGTGACACCATCACATGGGGTGACACCTTTCCCAAATGAGACTATTTACTAAATAGTCTCATTTGGGAAAGGTGTCACCCCATGTGATGGTGTCCCGGGTGACACCATCACATGGGGTGACACCTTTCCCAAATGAGACTACTAAATAGTCTCATTTGGGAAAGGTGTCACCCCATGTGATGGTGTCATGGGGTAAGTCGCCGCACTGGGTGACACCAACCCTAGTGACGCTGCTGGCTGACCCCCGTAGGTCACCATCCCTTTGATGGCATTCAATCGTAGTGAGTCGCAGTTTGTGACCTACCCCATAAATATTGATACAGTAGGCCGGAATATGACCCACAAAGATTCAGAATTTTGTGACTCGATCTATTAGAAAAATGTCTGTCCATTTGCAAAAAGCTGGTGCCAGTGTGTAACCACTTTTTGCGACTGAAATTTTTGTACATCAGGCCATTGGTACTTACAACTGCAGGTGTCATATGCTGTGACCATTAATGTACTTGGCTTTCAACTGCAATTTTGCATGTGACTTTTTCTGTTAATCCATTTTAGGTTTCACCTGAGAAAGCATGTTCGCTGTCACTTGCGAGACATTTTATTTACTTACAGGGGACTTAGAGCCCAGCCATTGCTTACTATTGTTGGACCTCATCGTCACTCCTATTTCCTTGCTTCTCTTTGGTCAGCATTTGTCGGCTTCACTTCCTCTTCCGGTGTTTGGTCCTCACCTGGAGCATGGCCCAACTACTGGTTCCCTGCCCAGTGTACTACTACTACTACTGCTTGCGTTTTGGAGCTACTTTTTTATTTTACTTGCAGCACTACATAGGAGTGCATGTGTTTGCAGACTATCTGCTCTCTGTCCCATCCTGCACCACATTGTTGCTTGCCCCCTCCCTTGTTGTTTCTTTCCCCCTCCCACATTGTTGCTTGACCCTTTGCACGTTTTTTGCTTCCCTCCCGCCTCTTCCCGGGTTGTTGCTTGCTCCGTCCTTCTTGCCCTCAGCCTGCTTTATTGCTTGCACCAATGTTGTTGCTTGCCCTGTCCCTCCCGCCACACTATGGTGTTGTTTCTTGCCCCCATCCGTCCCACTCCCTCAAGGGTTGTTGCTTGCCCTGTCTCTCCTACCCCTTCCCATGTTGTTGCTTACCTCGTCATCCCACCCGCCCCCTCCTGCGTTGTTGCTTGCCCCATTGTTGCTTGCCCCACTGTTGTTGTTTGCTCTGTTGTTGCTTGCCCCGTCCCTCTCGTCTGCTTTCCTCATTGTTGCTTGTCCTGTCCTACCTACCCCTGCGTTGTTGCTTGTCCTGTCCCTCCGGCCCTTCTCTCTCATTGTTGCTTGCACCGTCATTGTCCCACCTGAAAAATAAGGGCTGCCCGCATCATAGTGCTTTTTTTTAAACTTTCAGCCATACTGCTGTATAACATGGCTAAAAGACATTCACAAAGCTGATAGCAGTTGCGTAGGCGAGACCTGTGTAGCATCAGGGTGACACCATGAAGAAGAGGTCAGGAGTCCAGGGTAGGCTTGAAGTAGGCTTTATTTGGTTACAGCCAGCACAGATCCCATCCAGCATCCAAGCCTCGCAACTGTCAACTGACAAGTCGCCAACATCACTAAGCAACCCCCAGGTTCCACATTCCAGGGATGGTCACCTAGGAACAGGGAGCTGCATTCTAGCAGAGAGCAGGACACTACATCACCTCCCCCTCAATAATAACAAAGAACTAGAAAACAAGGAAAAAAATAAGATAATAAACAAAACAAAATGTACAGCTACCATCAGCAGCACTGCAAGAAAGACATAGCTTATTAGATATAATCGTGCAATCTAACAGGGCGCCTGACCACCCTGCGAGGTCTGGAGAACTCCTCTTGTGGAACAGCATCCGTATGCTCAACCACATCAATAGGTTGACATCTAGCCACTGTTCAAGTTCCACACCCTGTGGTCACTTGTTTTGATTGCATTCTTGAGAACCTTTATCACCTTGAACGGCTTGCTGAACTTCGAGTTCCCTTTACCCATACAAGGAGATCTGATCTTTACCCAATCACCCACAGACACCACCGTGTTCTTGGCAGCTCTTCTCTCATCAAACCATCTCTTCCTCTTCTCCATGACCACTCTCTCTCTCCAACCTTCCGCACGACCAACATCACAGTCAACCAACAATCTCTTGGCAGAGACCCATGAAGGACAGACTTCCGTGTTCGCCACCCTTTTCTTGAACAGGCGAAATGGAGATAACCCTGTAGAAGAATGCGGGGTAAACCTATACTCTTTCACTTTCTTTCTCATGGCCACCTCCCAGTCTGCTCCCGTCACAACGACCTGTTGCAGGGTCTCCTTCAACACCTTTACGAATCTCTCAGCCACACCATTGCTTTCTGGATGGTAAAGAGCTGCCTTCTTGTGCTTGATCCCCCTGTTACACAAGAACTCCTCAACCGCCCCTGATGTAAGTTGTACACCATTGTCCGAGAGTAAGGACAACGGAAAACCCTCCCTCTTGAAGAGATCATCAAAAAACTCAATGTCTACAGTAGACTCAACAGAGCTCACCACCTTAATTTCTGGCTGCTGTGAATACATATCCATGCAGACCAGGACATACAGATCTCAAGTTTTCAGTTTCACAGGACCTAAAATATCAATGGCAATATCCGACCAAGGCTCCTTGGACTGTTCCCTCAGCACCATGGGTTGCGTTCTACATTTTAAAATCTTATCGCTGCACGTACACTCTGCACAATTCCTAACCTCCCTCTCGACCCAGACGTCCATGTCTGGCCACCAATATACTTCTCTAATCCTCTCTTTAGTTTTGACAATTCCCATATGGCTGACATGAGCACTCTTTAACAACCGTTCCCTTAAAGCGTGAGGGGGAACCAATTTGCTGACCCTCAAGAGGAGACCATCAACAACCGCTAGTTCACCTTTAACTTGCCAAAAGCCCTTCAAGTCCTGTCTACAATCCTTCTTCTCACACAACTCTTCCAAAATCATTGCGACCACCTTTTGTAAAATATCATCCTTTGCTAATAGCTCTCTCCATTCAGCTTCAGAAACGATACCATCACTAATCATGCTCACGTCAACATTCTCCTCAAACTCTTCTCCACCAAACCATTCACCCTCTTCAAACACCTCCTGATGCACATCACCCAACCTAGACAACCAGTCAGCCAGAGTGTTACTGGCCCCAGGCAAATTATAGATGACAAAATCAAATTCCTGTAAACCCACCACCCACTTTCATATGCGGTGGGAAACAAAATCAATCCCTTTTTTAGTGAACACCTCCTTCAAAGGTTTATGATCCGCCAACACCTCAAACTTGCTACCCCAAAGGAACTTCCACAACTTATGGATGGACCAAAAGATGGGCTTCCCTCTCCACAATGGAATAATTACACTCCGCACCCCTCAAGGGTCTAGACATAAGCAAAATAGCTTTCTCTTCACCCTTGGACTTCTGAAACAGCACCACACCTAATCCCCTAGAGCTGGCATCTGTCATCAAATAGGATTCCTTCTTTGGGTCAAAACTGCCCAGATCTTGCGCCTTGCTCAAACACCTTTTCAGGTTCTGAAACTCATCATCACAAGCTTTTGACCACACAAATTCACAACCCTTCTTCAGAAGATCTCTTATATGACCAGTCTCTCCAGAAAAGTTGGATACAAACTTGTGATAAAATTCTGTCATCCCCAAGAACTTCACAAGCTCATCCTTGTTCTGAGGGATCCTAAGCTTGCAAATGGTGCTGACCAAAGAAGCTTTGGGCCTAATACCACTCGCTGACACCAAGTGTCCCAAGTACTCGATCTCTGCCACATCAAACTTACATTTGTCAGTTCGCAGGGTTAAGCCAGCATCACACAGTTTTCTCAAGACCATTCTCAACCTCCCATCGTGCTCTTCAGAATCAACCCCAAACACCAGAACATCATCCTGGTATACTTTGACACCATCAACTCCCTTCAAGATGCGTTCCATGACCGTCTGAAACACCGAAGCAGCAGAGATTAGACCGAATGGCATCCTCAAGAACTTGAAGGTGCCAAACGGTGTAACAAAGGCAGTAAGGTCTTGAGAGGTGGAGTGCAATTTGACCTGATGATAGGCCGATGTCAAGTTGAGGGATGAAAAATGCTTCGCCCCCCAAGTGAACATAACATTTCATTGATATTGGGTAGGGGGTAGTGATCCACCACCACTGCGTTGTTGAGTTCTCTTAAGTCTACACAGAGCCTGGCCTCCCCATTGGCCTTGCGGGCCATAACAATCAGAGAAAGTCATTCAGTGGCCTCAACCTCCTATATTATGCCATTGGCGATCAATTTGTCCAACTCAACCTTCATACTTTCCTTTACCATAAGCGGAACACCCCGAACTTTAGCTACCTTCGGTACTGAGCCAGGCTTAATTTTGACGCAATGTATGTAATTTTCGAGACACCCCAACTTGCTATTGAACACTTCAGAAAATTCCTTGACCCATCCTCGTCGCCGAATGTAGGATCAGGGTGACACCATGAAGAAGAGGTCAGGAGTCCAGGGTAGGCTTGAAGTAGGCTTTATTAGGTTACAGCCAACAGAGACCCCATCCAGCATCCAAGCCTCGCAACTGTCAACTGACAAGTCGCCAACATCACTAAGCAACCCTCAGGTTCCACATTCCAGGGATGGTCACCTAGGAACAGGGAGCTGCATTCCAGCAGAGAAGCAGGACACTACAACCTGCTGCTACACTAATGCTTGTTTGTTATTCCCAGTTCCTTTGATTGTATTTGGCCAAAACCCTTTGCATGATATACTGTGTATAATTGAAGTTCACCACTACTTTGATAAAAGTGCAAATTGGCCTGAAGGCAGTAAAAAGTCCTGGCATATCAGAATGAGCCCTTCTATATGTGGTCTGTCTGTTCAGCACTGAATGACACCCCTGGGTGCTTGTTTAGTGTTAGTTGTCTGTTGGTCTCTGGTTTTTAGAAGCTAGGTGACCCTCTTTGTTAGATGTTTTATCATTACATTAGCAACAAGTATAGTCAAATAAAACAGAGGAAATGTTGATGATTCAACTTATCACTCTGCAAATCATTAGGGAAATTACACAGTCTACTTCCTCAAACAACACACCAATCCGTTCGCTGGTACTCCTAATTCAATCCATCCTCTTGGCTGACAGTGCGAACACAACTCACTCAAGTCCCACCACAACCCTGGCTTCTCATTTATCTCTGTCCTAGTATTCACAGACAAGACAGCGTTTACCCCTTGCTCTGTTTATCGTGGTGGGATCTTAGCTGTGCATTTCATCTTATCCGCATCTAAACTTAACTTCATCCTGGGTTGGTGGAGGGAGAACATTTTGTTTTTTGGCAACTCATAGACTGTGTAAATTCCTGCAGCCCTTTGCTTTGAGGTAGTTATTTGCTTAGCATGATTAGTCGTCACATATATGTTCTAACACCCTGACCATTATTTTGTAAGAACCAGGCCTTAAAGGGACAGGGGCTCAATTTAAGCACAGAGGTTGGTATTTAGTGAATGGCACTTGGGGGGAGCATACCCCCCAATACTGGCAGCCATCATTCAGAATCGGAAAGCTGCCCCTAAGGAAAACGTTCACTTTGCAAATGCCTTACCACCCCCTTTCAGGAGTCGGTGACAATTCAATGGCCTACAACCACAGTTGTGTTCACAAAAAGCTTTAATACACTGTATAGCGAATTTCAAAGGAGAGGCGGATGCGTAGTACATGCCCCCTTTCCATTGCCATCTGTTATTGGTCACAAAGTGCACTTTGCAAATTGGAAAGACATTTCTGACTCGCAATATGCAACCAGGCCTATCCTGCCTGTAACTAGAATTATCATCATATGAAAGCCCTACCACATATGCCAATATACTAACCTCCTCTTTTACCAGTCTTCTCACTATCTCTTATAAAACTTATAAGACTTTCTAAAATAAATATATTCCTTAACCCCAAATGTTTGTACTTGTGGTCCTTTGGGACGATGAAGAGATACATAGGCGGCGCGCTAAGTTCTCTTACTGACACCTTCCTTTATTGTCCTTCTAGACTTATGTCGGAGATCATGTGTGGTGATTAATGGCGAGCGGTTGTGGTTAATGTTCAAAAACCCCTGTTTATAACTGCTTTGAAAAGATATTAAGTAATTGTTTTTTCGTTTCAACAAGATGATTTTTGTCCTCTAAAGAAGGGCTCGTTGACCCGAAATGCTTTGGGGCAGAGAAGAGAACAATTCTAAATATAAATGGATCCATTACAGAGTCATTTTTATTGGACTTGGGCAATAAATGAAAATTTCAAAATAACAAACAAGCTTGAATGAAGATGTTTCTGGTGTGCAGGGGATGAATGTGGATTATGAGGAACAAGTTCCTGCAGGCACCTGTCAAGTAGTGCGACATGGCGGTGATACGAACCCAGATGTGGCAAGTGCATAATGGGAAATTTGCATATTTTGCTTTCTTTCCTTTTTAACACATGGAAACAATTTTCCTTTTGATAGATCCTTTCTCCTACCTCATGTAAAATATGGGTGTGTGAGGCAATTTTCCACCTAATTTGAACACAGGCCAACATTTTATCACTATCGTTGAGCGCACAAATTAGGTGAGAAGTGTCATTGGAATTGTCTGTTAATACCTTTGTTTATGGCTTTCCCCATGTTCAGCACATTCCCAGTGATCACCCTCCACCTGTTCCTTAGTACTACACCCATTCCCACTGTCTGACTTTTCCTCTGGATCACATAGTTGCAAATGTCGGCAAACACGTTCGACCAACCAAAAGAGATATGCGTTACTTGGTCTGCGAAGGAAGATTAGCCTCCTTAACTCTCCAAGTAGACATGGATAAGCAGTCAAGGCAGGTCACATAGGGTGCCTGAATTTCAACACAATTATCACTGTTGCGATAAATATGTCAGTGCCATATACTATAGGGCCCTAGACTACATACACTCTATATTGTGTGCAGTCTCTATATAATTGTTTGCATTGTCACAAAACCAAAATACAAAAGCACCATACCACAACAATGCAGTTCCTGAAAGGTTGGTAAGGTTAAGCAATTGTCACAAAAATATAATGATCATGATCACTAGCCGACCACAATCAACACGCTGGTTCATAAACCTCCCACCAATATGGAGCGTGTTTGCATTTTCTTTTCACAACTCTTTTTATACATCTAGGTAGCAATCCAGTTGTGTGCTGGACCAATGAAACGATGCAGGGTCAATGAAGAATACAAAATAGCAAAAGATGCTGCAGTGAAGTAGTGTGCTCACCAGGCAGGGTTACCACTCAACTCAACTGCGTTTATAGCGGTTCTTAGTGGGTGCAGGCCTCCTCTGGTCCTAGGTGAGTGGTAGAGAGGGCTTAAAAGTGCTGCATCTCTGGACTCACTGGGCTGACTTGGGGCTTCCATACTGGTAATGTCAGCAGCAGGGCAGGGCAGCACAGCTTCAGTGGGGGTCATCAGGCTTTTCCTGCCAGGAAGAAATGACCAGCACTAAGCTCCATGTTTTGGAAGCAGCAGTGCTGAAGTGGATCAAGATCCAAAAGGTGTTCAACTAACTTCATGGAAGGTCCAGCGTATATTTTCAAGTTGAGGCAAGTGAACCATGGCCCGAGGGCAATCAGAACCGGTCCGTCATCTGAGTTTTAAGGGTCCAGCCAATCAGAGTTCTCCTGACAGAGTCTGGGAAAGTGGGTATATTGAAGGAAACCAGCAAGTGTAATTGATAATTTTTTCTTTTTATTAACAAGGTATCAAAAAATATATTATATCATAGCAAAGTGATACATACAAATAAAATACAATAAAAAGAGTACCCCACAACAAACCGTCATACACACATACACACTCAAAAAATTCACATGAGCTCTTTGCATCCATCAAACATTCGTACACTTGGGATCTATCCCGATGTTTAAGGAGGCCAAAAGGTGAGCTGATGTTTTAATAAATTGGTCCAGATGGTCACTTCCGGGTTTAAAGGGACCAAACGCCGACGCGCGTTTCGGTGAGAACCCTACACAGGGGCTACACCTTCATCAGGGCAGGTCATATGCAGTGAAATAGATGGCGTGGGACACTCAAATACCTATTGAGGTATTCTAACAAGGCATCATCCAGCAGGATTGAATTCAGAAAAATAGCCATATAGGCCTAGGGATACTAGACATCTGTATCCAACAAATCCTTAAATGTAGGCATGGAGGAGGGCTTGACAGGGAACCACCTTTCAAAGATTCAGCCGGATCGGATTTCAATGTGGTCCTTACTCAAAACGTGATATAGGGATAGATCTGAGAGTGCGCTCAAGGATCAAACCGGGTAAGGATGCTGCCCGTTTCCGTCTCCCGTCGAGAAAAAATTATCAATTACACTTGCTGGTTTCCTTCAATATATGCACTTGATAGCCTTGGTTGTTTAGGTATAATTACAGGACTCCTTTGTGGGCCTTAATAATCAATCTCTTGAATGGGTGGGTATTCTTCTGCTGTCTTGTGCTGTTTACTTGATCCCCTGTTTTACCCACCCTCATCCGCCTATAGGGGTCCCTCCTTTTCTCTGGGAAGCCTTGCGTATTCTCACCAGCCTGCCCTGGAAACAAAGAATAGAAGAGGAAGAGTTGGGGATGGGATTTTTTTTTGGTGTGCTCCATGTTGCAATCACCAGTCATACACAAATAAATGTTTGTGAATAGCTATGAGTAAGCCTAATGACAGGCGGACCAGTAAAGTTTGCTAAGCAGTTATCGCTCGCACACCTTGAGATGATGCAAACAACATTGTGCAAACTTAGCTCATAACATTTGTTAACATCCAAAGCTGCCTTACTTCAAAAATTAAAGTATGCTGTCATCAGCCGATGCTTGTGCAAATAAGAGTTGAAAGTGGGTCTTTCTTGAGACTGTATGGTGGGGAAACCAATGGAAAGCCTTCCCTCTCAGCATACACCAAATTGGTGTCCCTGCGAAACAAATTTGCACATAATCAAAAAGGCACAGGATATTTCTGCAATAAAGGGAAAATAGCAGTGAAAGAACCGCTATAGATGATGTCATGACTTGCATCCTGAAACCTACCAAAGCCCTAACTTTATGAGTGAAGACAACCTGCCAAAAATGCTGAGTTTTTCAGTGGTACTTCCTATCTCAGGCACAATGTCTTTCATTTGCATTTGCAAATGACACTGTTAGAGCACCAAAGTAAAAAAACGTTGTGAATTTGGCTCTTGCACTGGTACGTGGATCTGTCGAATCAACGTAATCAACGTGGTAAAGCCCAGGCTTAATAGCCTGCTCTGAATTTTATGCACCTTTTAACTAAAAGAAACAGAGCATCCTGCTGTAAAGCCCATCTATAGAGGCTTCTCTCTGCAAAAGGACTGGAAGAACATACAAGCCCACCAGTTGGGTCTCATTGCACCTACTAATCCGTACACTTGTCAACATTTGCCATAGCTTTTCAAACTGTGTTTGGCTATGGCACATAAGATAGCAGATGTGATGAACATGTATATCTAATATTTATGTTTCTTGCACATTGAGCGGCTATATGTTAAGGAGCACGTGCTTCAGATGGTTGTTTGGACAGGATCAGAGATATTAGAAAAACCCTATAACTATGACTCATGATGATTATCGGTTTGGTGCAAAGGAAAATCTGTAAATCCCCTTACCAGTAGAATTGTTGATTCCTCTCTATTGATTATATTATTCCGTTTGGGCTTTAAGTTTATCTTATAACTCAATCGGGTCTCCGGTTATAGGTGTTGACTTTATGAATGATCCCTTAACTTTTTTATCTGTTACTGAATTTATGAAGGTTTAATCTAAGTTGCAGTTCGTTCCACGTCTTGCAGAATTTAATTTCCTCTCAGTTTAAGATTAAAAATCAGTGTCCTTTAAATGTGTTCACTTTTGAAATTTGTACTTGTCTTTTAACACTTCTGCAAGGGAGATCCAGGATCTTTTTATTGCCCATCAATACATTGCGCTTTGTCCAGATATGCATCTGCTGAAGACTGTTCCTAAAGCCTTGTCTGCCGTGGTGCATTACCAACAACACTGTTGTTATTACTACTGCATTGAGGAGACAGTGTCCGAAAAGTTTGATGTCATTAGGGGTCTGTCATTTCTAATTGGAAATGAAGACATATCTGAGGAATTACCAGTGTATGGACTTTCTCCTCGATGCTTCTGTTTTTTTTCTTCTTCTTCAAAAGATCCGATTTTCAGGTGATTTCGTTAATGCACCTCTCTGTGTTATGCACTGGTCATAGTGTCTCTAAGGGTTTCTCAGTCAGAGCCAATGCAACCAATACTATCGTGCAGGTTTCTATGAGGGAGGTTTGTGAAATCTGTAGACAATTGTCCACATAGTATTGGCTGGATTCTGGTATGTGCAATTCCGCTAACTTTGGCATTATTTTCTCTAGATGCAGGATATATATATATATTGTATTGTATTGTAATTGCATTTATATAGTGCTTACTACCCCTGACGAGGCGTCGAAGCGCTTTTTCGGCGAGTAGCACGCTACTCCGTAACACATAAAGGATTAGTGTTGAATTAGTATAGTGAAATATGAAAGTAATTTGAGTGGTGGATAGGTTAGTCAGTGTTTTGGATTCAGAAGTATAGCGGAAGGATAGAAGAGGGAAAAAAGGTTTGTATTTATATAACGCTTTTACCCCTGATAAGGTGTTGAAGCGCTTTTTTGGTGAGTAGCACGCTACTCCAGAAACCCATAAAGGGTTAGTGGTGAATTAGTATAGTGAAATATGAAAGTAATTTGAGTGGTGAATATTAGGCAGTTATTTGGAGTGAGAAGGATAGCGGAGGGATAGAAGAGGGAAAAACGGTTTGCATTTATATAGCGCTTGTTAACCCTGATGGGTTGTTGAAGCTCTTTTTTGGTGAGTGGCACGCTACTCCTGAACCCATAAAGGATTAGTGTTGAATTAGTATAGTGAAATATGAAAGTAATTTGGGTGGTGGATATGTTAGTCAGTTATTTGGATTAAGAAGGGTAGGGGATGGATGGAAGAGGGAAAAAGGTTTGCATTTCTATAGCGCTTGTTACCCCTGATGGGGTGTTGAAGCGCTTTTTTGGCGAGTAGCACGCTACTCCGGAACCCATAAAGGATTAGTGTTGAAAATTAGTATAGTGAAATATGAAAGTAATTTGAGTGGTGGATAGGTTACTCAGTTATTTGGATAGAGAAGGGTAGCGGAGGGATAGAAGAGGGAAAAAGGTTTGCATTTATATGACAGCTATGGCAAGGCAGGGCGGTTGTGAGCAGGAAAAAAAAACAGAAATGTCCCAGACAAGCAGGGAGAAACCTACCTGGGCTTCAGAGACATTGCTGTTGTGTTTTGTTTTGCCAAAATAGACCAGTGTTTTGGGAGCTTTGTTTTTGAAAAAACAAAAATGTCGGCTAGGCCACCATGAAATGGTGACCCAGGAGGCGTTGACCATTTGCGTTCCATGTTGCCTGCGTTCCATGTTGCAGGCGTTAAATTTGAGAAGTGGGTGCTTCAGGGCCCTGTCACACTAGCAGCTAGGAGGCTTGTTAGTCAAACTTGAAATGACCCCAAAAGATTTGTTTACTCTTGTTGAGGGGCCCAATACTGTTAAAACCAATTTCTGACTCAAATCGCTATGGTGTCATATAGTAATTCTATCGACAGATGCCTCGTTTCCCTAAAAATGACTCTAGTGCTCTATTTTATTATATCTCGAAATACCGACAACAGAAACATTGTGCTACCAAATAATTGTGGCGAAAATATAATGGACCAAATCATCAAGAAGGTAAGTGCTTATAGGTAAATATAAGTCACTATTCTCAACTCCACGTCTATGCACGTATCTAGAAGATATATATATATATATTCACTGAAAAAACCATAGGTTTCAGGTACGTTATAGTTAGAAATTAGCATTTAAAAAACCTTAGAAATTCACTGAAAAAAACACAGGTTTCAGGGACGTTATAGTTGATTGGACATTTCACTCGTACAAAACCAGAGAAATTCGGACGTTATAGTTAGTTGAGCTAACTATAACTCGCGCCCCCGCAATGCACCGCTGATGACGTCACATATTACATCATTCATGACATGGTTAGTGACATCACTGATGACATCTCAAATGACATCACTGATGACATCACTGATGACATCATCCAGTGACTATGTGTTTCTGTAAAGTTTAAATATGTTTTATATATATATATATATATATATATGCCAAGGTGTATTGAAGAATGAGTGGGTGTATAAGTGTCTGAATGGATGATTTAGTAGGTGCGTGACTGACTGTATAAGTGAGTGATTAATCGTGTCTTACTGAATGCATGGGTTAATGACTAAACTGTGTGAATGTCTGTATTAGTCTGTCAGTTGGTGTGTAAGCGGCTGCATGGGTTGGTGAGTAGCTACATGAGTGTCTATATGGGTTATTGATTGGTTGTCTGAGTATCTGTATGGGTGCCTGAGTGTCTCGGGGGTGTGTGACTGTGCATAGATGTGTGAGTAGGTGATTCACTGGGTGTATGGGTTCAAGAGTGCATCTGTGAAGGGCTCTATGGGTGGGTGAGTGTGTGTATGGGTGTGTTGGTGAGTGAATGGATGTCTCAGTGGTACATGTGTGAGTAACTACATATGTGAAAGGCAGTATATGTGAGTGTTGGAGTATATAAATGACTATATGTGAGAGTGAGTGATTGTCAGAGTGGCTGTATGGATGAGTGTGTGCTTGTGTCAGTGATTGTAGAAGAGAGTAAGTATGTGTTAGTATCTGTATGAATAAGTGAAGTGGTGTGTGTATAACTGTATAGGTGAGTAAATGGGAGTGTGATTGATTCTTTGCAAGACTGACTAGGTGTGTGAGTAACTCTTTGGATGAGTGGCGGTGTGTGAGTGTCTGTATAGGTGTATGAGTGCATATGATAGTGCTGTATTGATGAGTGACTGCATGTATGAGTGACTGTATGGGTGAATGAGTGGATGTGTGTGTAGACCTAGGAATCAGTGAGTGGGTTTGTAGGAACTGGTATTTGTGTGTCTATGGTTTCGAAAATGGTAGTCTGTATTTTAGCGTGGGTGTATCAAAGGTTATATTAGGGTATGAGGAGGTGCATCAGATTATCACGTGGATGATGTCATCAGTGATGTCATCAGTGATGTCATTTGAGATGTCCTCAGTGATGTCACTGACCATGTAATGAATGATGTAATATGTGACGTCATCAGCAGTGCATTGCGGGGGCACAAGTTATAGTTAGCTCAACTAACTATAACGGCCGAATTTCTCTGGTTTTGTACGAGTGAAATGTCCAACTAACTATAACGTCCCTAAAACCTATGTTTTTTTCAGTGAATTTCCAAGGTTTTTTAAATGCTAATTTCTAACTATAACGTCCCTGAAACCTATGGTTTTTTCAGTGAATTTCAAAGGTTTTTTAAATGCTAATTTCTAACTATAACGTCCCTGAAACCTATGGTTTTTTCAGTGAATTTCTAAGGTTTTTAAAATGCTAATTCCTAACTATAACGCCCCTGAAAACTATGGTTTTTTCAGTGAATTTTGCGAAGGTTTTTTAAATGCTCATTTCTAACTATTCCTACAGAGGTAGGACGTGCAGAAAGAGGAAGAAAATCGCAGAAAGAAGCAAGAGAAATGCAGAAAGATGCAACAGAAGTCCAGAAAGACGAAGAAAGGTGCAGAAAGAAGCAAGAGATATGCAGAAATAACCAACAGAGGTGCAGAAAGAGGCCTCATTGCAAAGTCATCCTGTGCCCCCAACGTTTTGCTGACTGGTACTGGTGGTAACTGACTCTGACTAACCAGGCTCGGAGCCAGTGCTATGCTGAAAGACACTTAGAATACAGTGAAAATACCTACATACACTAGGGTACACTATGGGTTGGGGTACCACTGTGATTGGCATGACCTCCCCTGTAAGGCCCTAGTACATAATAGGGCAGGGGGATTAAAACTACCTCTAAGTCAGAGGTGCAGAAAGAGGAAAGAAAAGTGCAGAAAGAAGCAACAGAGGTGTGGAAAGAAGCAAGAGAAGTGCAGAAAGAGGCAAGTGAGGTGCTGAAAGAGGCAAGAGAGGTGCAGAAAGAAGCAAGTGAGGTGCAAAAAAAGGGAACAGGGGTGCAGAAAGACGCAAGAGAAGTACAGAAACAGGCAGGAAAGGTACAGAAACAGGCAGGAAAGGTACAGAAACAGGCAGGAAAGGTGCAGAAACAGGCAGGAAAGGTGCAGAAACAGGCAGGAAAGGTGCAGAAAGAGGGAACAGGGGTGCAGAAAGACGCAAGAGAGGTGCAGAAAGAGAAAAAAGGGGTGCAAAAATAGGCAAGAGGGGTGCAGAAAGAAGCAGGAGAGGTGTAGAAACAAGCAAGAGAAGTGCAGAAAGAGGCAAGAGAATTGCTGAAAGAAGCAACAGAGGTGTGGAAAGAAGCAAGAGAAGTGCAGAAAGAGGCAAGTGAGGTGCAGAAAGAGGCAAGAGAGGTGCAGAAAATGGCAAGAGAACAGCAGAAAGAGGCAAGAGGGATACAAAAAAGAGAAGAAGGATACAGAAAGAAGCAAGAGTGGTGCAGAAAGAAGCAAGAGAAGTGCAGAAAGAAGCAAGAGAGGTGCAGAAAGAGGGAAGACGAGTGCAGAAAGAGACAACAGGGGTGCAGAAAGAGACAACAGGGGTGCAGAAAGAAGCAGGTGAGGTGCAGAAGGAGGCAAGAGAACTGCATAAAGAGGCAAGAGAGTTGCAGAAACAGGCAAAAGGGGTGCAGAAAGAGGGAACAGGTGTTCAGACAGAGGCAAGAGAGGTGCAGAAAGAGGGAAGAGGGATACAGAAAGAGGCAAGAGGGATGCAGAAATTTGCGAAAGAGGTGCATAAAGAAGCAAGAGCAGTGCAGAAAGAACCAACAGAGGTGCAAAATGAGGCAAGAGAGGTGCAGAAATAAGTAGGAGAGGTGCACAGAGGCAAGACAAGTACAGAAAGAGGCAGGAGGGGTGCAGAAAGAAGGAAGAGAAGTGCAGAAAGAAGCAACAGAGGTGCTGAAAGAGGCGTGAAGGGTGCAGAAAGAGCAAGAGAAGTACAGAAAGAAGCAACAGAGGTACAGAAAGAGGCAAGAGAGGTGCAGAAATAGGCAGGAAAGGTGCAGAAAGAGGGAACAGGGGTGCAGAAAGACGCAATAGAGGTGCAGAAAGAGACAAAAAGGGGTGCAAAAAGAGGCAAGAGGGGTGCAGAAAGAAGCAAGTGAGATGCAGAAAGAGGCAACAGAGGTGCAGAAAGAGGCAACAGAGGTGCAGAAAGACGCAAGAGAGGTGCAGAAACAAGCAAGAGAAGTGCAAAAAGAGGCAAGAGAATTGCTGAAAGAAGCAACAGAGGTGTGGAAAGAAGCAAGGGAAGTGCAGAAAGAGGCAAGTGAAGTGCAGAAAATGGCAAGAAAACAGCAGAAAGAGGCAAGAGGGATGCAAAAAAGGGAAGAAGGGTGCAGATAGAAGCAAGAGAGGTGCAGAAAGAAGCAAGAGAAGTGCAGAAAGAAGCAAGAGAGGTGCAGAAAGAGAGAAGACAAGTGCAGAAAAAGACAACAGGGGTACAGAAAGAGACAACAGGGGTGCAGAAAGAAGCAAGAGAGATGTAGAAATAGGCAATAGAAGTGCAGAAAGAGGCAAGTGAGGTGCAGAAGGAGGCAAGAGAACTGCAGAAAGAGGCAAGAGAGTTGCAGAAACAGGCAAAAGGGGTACAGAAAGAGGGATGCAGAAATTTGCAAAAGAGGTGCATAAAGAAGCAAGAGCAGTGCAGAAAGAACCAACAGAGGTGCAAAAGAGGCAAGAGACGTGCAGAAATAAGTAGGAGAGGTGCACAAAGAGGCAAGGCAAGTACAAAGAGGCAGGAGGGGTGCAGAAAGAAGGAAGAGAAGTGCAAAAAGAAGCAACAGAGGTGCTGAAAGAGGCGTGAAGGGTGCAGAAAGAGCAAGAGAAGTACAGAAAGAAGCAACAGAGTTACAGAAAGAGGCAAGAGAGGTGCAGAAACAGGTAGGAAAGGTGCAGAAAGGGAACACAGGTGCAAAAAGAGGCCAGTGAGGTGCAGAAGGAGGCAAGAGAACTGCAGAAAGATGCAAGAGAGTTGCAGAAACAGGCAAAAGGGGTGCAGGAAGAGGGAACAGGTGTGCAGAGAGGGACAAGAGAGGTGCAGAAAGAAGAGAGTTAGGTTCAGAAAGAGGCAAGAAAGGTGCAGAAAGAGGCAATAGAAGTGCAGAAAGAGGCAAGTGAGGTGCAGAAGGAGGCATGAGAACTACAGAAAGAGGCAAGAGAGTTGCAGAAACAGGCAAAAGGGGTGCATAAAGAACCACAGAGGTGCAAAAAGAGGCAAGAGGGGTGCAGAAAGGGGCAAGAGAAATGCAGAAAGAGGCAAGTGAAGTGCAGAAAGAAGACAGTGAGGTGCAGGAAGAGGAAGAAAGGTGCAGAAAGATGGAAGAGAAATGCAGAAAGAGGCAAGACAGGCACAGAAAGAAGAGAGGTTTGTGCACCATTAGTACCAATTTAACACCCACATTTAGCAATAAGTAATACGTGACCATTCCAGCTTTGCAAAGGGCCTTCCACCACGCTGTAACACGTGAAGCTGCATTTTTGGGAACATTTGAGCCGTTTGAGCTAGAAACAAGGCTTTTTTTGTTCAAATCTGCAGATTATGCAGCAGATGATGGAATATTTGGCAAATGCGGAAAATGTTTAATTATGTGACAATTGGTGCAGCCGAACAGTCACATAATTCCAGTGCCCGGCTCATACTTCCGACTAGGTCTAGAAGTGCTCCATCTTTTTTTGTGTCTTATTGAGTTTATACTTTAGCTTCTATGGAAACGAGGAAGACTAAACCTGAGGTTACCACTCCACAACACAGACTACAATACCACATAATTACTCTCCATAACACATATTCCCACTCTACATAATTCCTATACACTAAATACCACATACTTTCTATCCACAAAATTTCACTGCACAACATACCACATAATTTCACTACACACAACATACATCCACTTTACACCAAAAAACATTAGTAACAAACTTTTACATTTACAACGCCAATAGCTCTAACTCTCGCAAATGCAAAACCTATTACATTGCAAATGCTTCTTTCACTAGTAGTCACGTTTGCAGAGTGGTGGAGAAAGGGGGCTGGGCCTCCGACCAGCGCTCAGGAATTCCGCTACGTAGAACTTACAGGAGGTACCAGGAGGGCTTCTTGGCCCCCAAAGTCCCTTAGGAGTAAAGTGGACTTCATCCTCCATCCCGTAGTCTGCCTGGAGGTGCGTTTGCAGAGTGGTGAAGAAAGGGGATGTGGCCTCTGAGGACGTATTAACAATCCTACTGTGTGGGAGTTACTGGAGGTAACGAGGGTAGTTGGCCCCCAAGGACATCCTTGGGGGCCAACTACCCTCCTATTACCTCCAGTGAGTACCACACAGCAGGATTGTTAAGTTCTCATAACAGGCCACGCCCCCTTTGCCCACTACTCTGCAAACGCACCTCCAGGCAGACTACGGGACCTCAGGACACAAGTGGACTTCATCCCCCGAGCAGCAGTGCGCCAGGAGGCGCGTTTGCAGAGCCCCCCCACACTTTAATTTTGAATATAGCCCCGGGGAGGTGGCGGTCCCCGGGGCTGCATGGGGGGGCCGCGTAGCCCCCCGCATTTAAATCAGGTAGCCCCGGGGAGGTGATTGGTACCGTAGTGTGGACTGTAAAGAGACCTAATCAGGCCAAAATGCCTAAATGAAGAATGCGTCCGTAGGTAGTAGAGTTGTAATGTCACATAACCAATCAGTGTGCGAATAGAGCTGAATAGGCCAAAAAATAAAGCCAACAGATGTTTCCAAATTCTGTATAATTAGACAGTAGGCGTGGAAATAGGTCGGTTCTCCAGGCAGTAACTCTGGAGTAAGAAAGGGAGTTCCCCACGGCCAAGTAAGGCCTTTCAAAAGCTGTTCCGAGGGCCCTGATTGGTTACGTACCAATCATCCCACTGCCAAACTTTTTACTTACAGCCCTATATCTGTTTCGTGAGGGCTATTACCCCTACGAGCCCTGACGAAGTTCTCTATGAGAGAACGAAACGCGTTGGCTGAGTTCTAAAGTGTCTATACCTTAAAAGAATTGAAAATAACGGCTTTTTGGAAATATACTATTATTTTCTGGACTTTGTTACCCTGCGCACGCCCATCGCTTGCTTCATAAAGGATCTGGATTACAGAGGCGTCACTGGACGGCTGATGCCAGGGCTTGTTGCACAGGAACTTTATACAATTGGAAACTTGCGTGAGGTGCAGAAGTAGTCCGTCATCCTTTTCTTTTTGTTGCAAACTTGTGGGGGGAGTTGTGGGTCTGTCCGAGGGGCCCTGAGGTATCGGAAGGACAGGGAGGTAGGAACACAAACACGCATCTGCAAAACAATCACAGGGCACAATGCACCTCATAAACAGCGGTGGGAGGGAAAATAAAAGTGTGATGGAAGGGAGACTTACTCAGCGCACCACCCCCACGTAAATTTACATTTTGGGGCCTACCTGCTCCGTGCCATGCCCCCAATAGCCGGGAGACACACCTCCCCCACTTTGCAGTCAAGCCACAGAGAGGGGTCGAGAAACAAGTGTGTTTTTTAGAAGTTTTGTTTTTGCTTAAATCATTAACCATCCCCCAGCCGTCAGAAAAAAGGCGGGTCGGCGCCTAATTAAGAGGGGTTTGTTAGAAGGCTGGGGGGGGGGGGGTGTATTCATCTTTTTAACGTCAGCTGCTAATGACCTCTGAGAAGAAACAACAGTGGGAGTGGAGAGGGCCTGAAAGCGGAGGGAGGAGAAAGAGGCGTTTACACTAATAACCCCCCCCCCCAAGAAAAAGTAAGGTGTGCCAGGATAAGTTGGCTTTAGCAAAGCAGGCGTGAGGGGAGCGCAGCAGACACACTTGGTTTGGTATTATGCGAGGATGTGGAGTGTGTGGGGGGGGCATGGCCATGGCCGGCAGAGGAGGGGCAGAGTTTCACAGAGCTCCGGACAGGCGCTACGGCCTTTCCTGCCTCTACCCACTCCAGGTACCACTGCCCTGCCTGCTACAGCAGACCTCTCACTCCCAGCGTCCTTCGGGCTCAGTATCTAGCAGTTCTATATGTACCCCCTCACTGCCCTACTCTAGACTCAGTCCCCTCTCAACCTTGCTCTGTCCTGAGTCAGCCTCACTTAACGACCCGCAGGAGACCCAGCTCCCTGCACTGCCCTGCTACTGACTCAGCTCCCCGCACTGCCCCGCTACTGACTCAGCTCCTCTCACTGTCCCGCTACTGACTCAGCTCCCCACACTGCCCCAGCTCCCCTCACTGTCCCGCTACTGACTCAGCTCCCCGTACTGCCCCGCTACTGACCCAGCTCTCCTCACTGTCCCGAAACTGACCCAGCTCCCCGCACTGTCCCGCTACCGACCCAACTCCTCTCACTGTCCCGCTACTGACCCAGCTCCCCTCACTGTCTCGCTATTGACTCAGCTCCCCGCACTGTCCCGCTACTGACCCAGCTCCTCTCACTGTCCCACTACTGACCCAGCTCCTCTCACTGTCCCGCTACTGACCCAGCTCCCTGCACTGTCCCGCTACTGACCCAACTCCTCTCACTGTCCCGCTACTGACCCATCTCCCCTCACTGCCCTCTACTGACCCAGCTCCCCTCACTGTCCCGCTACTGACCCAACTCCCCTCACTGTCCCGCTACTGACCCAGCTCCCCGCACTGTCCCGCTACTGACCCAGCTCCCCTCACTGCCCTGTTCTACACTCCGCTCTCTCACTGCCCTGCTTCAGGACCCCCCGTTCTTGCGCTCCAAGCCCTCCGTACACACTGTGCCGAATGATTTAACTGGTTTAAGCACATCTACATCGGGCCCAGCCACCGTCCTCACTGCCCCCGTTGACTATGCAAGCGCCTATTCACTGTCCTGCTCTGTGTTCACCCTCACTGTACCGATACAACCCGAGTGCCCCTCAATGACCAACTAGTGACCAACATGAGTTTTGCCCCCTCACTTCCAAGCCGCTTTGAAACTACTGCCCTGCTCCACGCTCACCCATCACAGCCTTGTTTCATACTCTGACCCTTCACTGCCATGTTCGAGACTGTGCCCCTCACTGCCCTGCTGCACACTCGCCCCTTACAACTCAACTCCACACTCACAACCGCACTACTGCCCCTCTTGAGTCTAAGCCCTCCTTGCTCCCCTGGTCCAGGCTCTGCCTCTCACTGACCTGCCCCATACTCAGCCCAGTCACTGCCCTGTGCCATTTTCAGCCCCCCCCACTTTCCTGCTCTTCAGTATGAGTATTCCTCGCTCCTGGTCCAGCCTCAGAGCCCTCACTGCCTTCTCACTGTCCGGCTCCATACTCAGCCCCTCACAGCTCAGCTGAGCTCCACACTTAACTCTTCACTGTCCCTCCTCAATATGAGCCTTCCTCGCCCCCTGGTCCAGTCTCAGCACCTCCTGCCCTGCTCCGATCTTAGCACTCGCACTGCCCCTCTCCATACTCAGCCTGGTAACCCTGGTAAATTGGCAGAATAAAGGAGCGTAGGCAGTGAGGAGGGGAGGGGTCCCCCCAGGTCTGTGGTGGGAGGCCGCCGGGCAGGTGTGGGACCAGGGGGAAGAGACCCATATCCTCTGGATAGCAGCTCATTTGTGTGCAAGAAAACAGTGGCCGCCGTGAACAAAGGACATCCGGCCGCCGAGGTGAGCAGGGCGCCGCCGTCGGAGGGGTCAGCTCACCGGGGCCTGAGGGCAGGCAGGGCGACTGACCGAGAGGAAGGTGACAAGGGGGTCACACGACGGAGCGAACAGGCACACGGAAAACCAGCTAAAAGCAGCAGCAAACTAACCCCAACTGCAGTTACATTGATTTTCACTCGATGCGAGGCACAAGATGGCTGCCAACACTTCCTGGTTTGAAGTGTTGGCAGCCAATCAGAGGCAAGCTCGTGCTCGGGAGGAGATGTGTGGTTAGGCTCCGCCCAGATATCAAAAGTTTTCTTTTTTTTAATTTCTCAGGAACTACTGAACGGATTTACACCATTTTTTTAAAAAAAAGGTCGCTTTCTGAACCAAGCGCTACCTTTTTGCCAAATTTGGTGTAATTCCGTTCAGCAGTTCTGGCTGTAGCTTTGTCTAAAGTTTCCTATGGAAATTAACATGGAGAAAACGCGTTTTGGGACCCCCCTTTTTTCTCGGCCCCCGCTTGACGAATCACCCCGAAACTTTCAAGACAGGAGCTAACCAGAGCGCCCCACCAGTTTTGAAAATTTCGCAAAGATTCGTCAAACGGCGCCAAAGATATTGGCAAAAGAAAAACGCTTTTTGAATAGAAACGAGGTCCTAACTATAACTACCTACTGGCGACCGCCAGTAGGTAATATATTGTCATGGTACATATATGTGGAGTTAAGTAAAGCAAGCCTGTACTTACCTACTCAAATTACCTGTGTAATACTTTGGTCCTCGATATTTTGTGCATGATAATCTGGGAGCATGATATTCTGGAATTGATATAAAGGTGGAATACCCTCTATTCAGAAAGCAGTAACCTTCTAAAGAACATTTATGTTTACATTATTCATATTAACTTGCATTTCTTGTGAGGTGACTGTAAAGGCTTTAATATAATACTCCGTCCTTCGTACCTTGACACTATCTCTATGTCATAATATTATTACCTCAGATATTCAATTTCCACTGAGACCTGCGAGCAATAACTACAGATTATTACCTAACTTATTTTACATTTGTGCAAACACGTTAAGAATTTTGCTTCATCATTATGCTGCAATTCTTTAGCAGCCAAGTCAGGTTTACTAGGAGAGGCGTGGCCGAATTGGAAGTATTGCAGGATTTCAGTAGTGGAATTGGGCCATGGTTGGGTCTGGCAGCCTATCCCGCTCTGAAAGCAGCACCCTCGCCTAATGGGGAACTGACAAAGTGGCAGAATGAATAGTCATGCCTCAGGAGATGGTGTGGCCACCTGTTCTCCCGTAGACATTTAGGGGATCTGGTACCACAACATAAATGAGTTCTATATAAAAGAAATACAACTTCAGAGGAATTTGAGGGATGCTTAATCATGTCTGTTGCAGATGCTCAGATGCTGCTATCAAGAATGACCGTCATTGGAAGCATATTGCATTACATAAGGGGTGTACAAGAAGATGCTGACTGGCTTTGGAAATCCCTATAGCTCAGTGCTTGCAAAAAGCCTGTGGATTTGGATAGAGACAGTTAAATGTTAGGATCTAACTAACTGTTCTAGGGCACCATTGGCCTTTCAGCGACACCACCTGCAGTCTTACAATTTACCCAGTAGGCTACTCCTCCTCATCAGCACAGTAGGTGACATGCACATCTTGGTTATAGTAATTATTAGCCATTACAAAGAAGCCAGTCATTGCAATCTAAAATAGCATGAGAACAGTTCTGGAGTCTGTGATACAGCTGGTCGACCAATCATCTGCCCTTGTAGGCCAATGACCATTCGTGCAGTGTGTGCATGTGACAGATAGCTATGTAATAGATGTTTTGGCTGTACTTGACATGAGCAAATAAGAATGTCTGCTGACTGAAGAATCAATAAAGTGAGAGATTAAAGGTAGAAAGCAGAGCCTGAGAGAAGGAGATGAATAGAACCATTGGACGGAAGATGGAAACCAGCTGCTGAAAAGACAAAAGCCATCTCCAGACTAAACCTATTCTTAGAACACCATTCTTCTGTCTGTGGCCTTTGCATCCTGGATTGAGAAGCCCCTTGACCTAAAGGCAGTGCAAAAGACAGAAAGGCAGTACAGGGACAAAAGAGGAAGAGGAAAATTATATGAAAACAGTCACAGAAGGAGAAAGCAGGGTTGAGGACACCCTGCATGAGTGAGATAAAGACACAGGAAGTGTCGGAGGTGGAAGAAAAAGGCCTGAGGTGGAATTAAGACTAGGCAGCCTTGGCATTAGGCAATCTAAGCATTCAACAGAACTGGCAGTTGGCTTACAAGAAAAACTTTGGGCCTCCCTCCTGGGACATGTGAAACAAGCATTGGCATAGCCAATAGGTCTCGCCTTTGGGACCTTATAAGTGTTTAGCCAGAGCTATTGACTTTGCCAATGTCTTCAAGCTGTGCTGTAGAGAAGTGTGGCTGCTGTGCGGCATGCTGAAACGTTATAATAAAAAAGTGTCAGAAGCATTTTTGTTACTTTATGTATGACCAAGAAGGCATTATGTAAAACTGAACGACCATATTAAAAAAAGTATTTACAATAAAAAATGTCCTCAGTTTTCTTTTGTTCTTGCAATGCTGGCAACTTGTTTCTGCCTATTGCAATGGTTGTTTGTTAAAGCTTTTTTTTTGAGGGGGCATAAACAATCGGAGGGTGAAGGTTGGGAACTAGTACCTGTATTACAACACTAGCAGCGGCCAGACGCTAGGGGAGAATCAACAGATGCCAGATTCCGAGAGCAGGCTGAGGTGGTGCTGAGTGATGCTGAGGTGGTAGTGGTGGTGGTGGTGACTGTTGCGGAGACGATGCTGAGGTGATGCTGAATGATACTCAGGTGTTGCTGAGTGATACTGCTGTGGTGCTGAGTGATGCTGTGGTGGTGCTGAGTGATATTGTCTTGGCGCTGAGTGATGCTGTGGTGGTGCTGAGTGATATTGTCTTGGCGCTGAGTGATGCTGTGGCGGCGCTGAGTGATGCTGTGGTGGCGCTGAGTGATGCTGTAGTGGTGGTGAGCGATGCAGTGGCGGTGCTGAGCGATGCTGTGGCGGTGCTGAGCGATGCTGTGGCGGTGCTGAGCGATGCTGTAGTGACGCTGAGCGATGCTGTGGTGGCGCTGAGTGATGCTGTGGGGGCGCTGAGTGATGCTGTGGTGGCGCTGAGTGATGCTGTGGTGGCGCTGAGTGATGCTGTGGTGGCGCTGAGTGATGCTGTGGTGGCGCTGAGTGATGCTGTGGTGGCGCTGAGCGATGCTGTGGTGGCGCTGAGCGATGCTGTGGTGGCGCTGAGCGATGCTGTGGTGGCGCTGAGCGATGCTGTTGTGGTGCTGAGCGATGATGTGGTGGTGTTGAGCGATGCTGTGGTGGTGCTGAGTCATCCTGTGGTGGTGCTGAGTCATCCTGTGGTGGTGCTGAGTGATGCAGTGTTGGCCCTGAGTGATGATGTGGTGTCGCTGAGTAAAGCTATGGTGGTGCTGAGTGATGCTGTGGTGGCGCGGAGTGGTGTTGTCGTGGCGCTGAGTGATGCTGTTGTGGCGCTAAGTGATGCTGTGGTTGTGCTGAGTAATGCTGTGGTTGTGCTGAGTGATGCTGTGGTTGCACTGAGTGATGCTGTGGTTACACTGAGTGATGCTGTGATGGCGTTGCGTGATGCTGTGCTGGCTCTGATTGATGCTGTGCTGGCTCTGATTGATGCTGAGGTTGCGCTGAGTGATGCTGTGGTGTTGCCGAGTGAGAGATAGAGTGAAGATATAATGCCCAATTAGAGAGGGTGGTGAGAGAGAAAGGGTGTACATAGAATAAAGAGTGGAGCGGGATAGAGAGAGAGAAAGAAGGGGAGAGAGAGTGAATGAAGGAGTTTGAAAGAGAAACAGATAAAGGGGTGAGAGAGAATGAAAGGCTAAAAAAGATAGAGAGGGGAGAGTTAATTAAGTAGAGAGAGAATTAGAGAGGGGAGAGAGAAGGAGAGAGACAATAAGAGTGGGGGGTGTGGAGTTTAATTAGAGTGAAGAAGTGACGCGGAAAAAGTAACCTTAAATATAGCTTTGTGCTTTGCGCGAATAAATATTTTTTTTAAAAACAGTGAGAGACAAAAATACTGCTAATTAGGCTGTGACTCCCAATATAAAACAAATAGCGATATAAGGTGAAATCAACCCACCGAAGCAATATTTCTAACTAGACAAAAAAAAGCTTGCATTTCAATGCTAATCGCTGTTGTTTTTCATGTGACTGTAGTCCAGGGCCCTCAGTTGGTAATGTGAGCTGCTGCTGCGATTGAAACATCAGAGTCCAGAGAGTTAATGAGCCATGACGAGGAAATGAGGAAGAGATAGGAAACCCAGATGCCAGCTGCGCGTGCACGCCATCGTGAACTCAAGCTGGTCGCCAGCCGAAAGCCAGTGTTTGCACTTCCAAAACCCACTTACTAAAACTCTCGGCCAGACCAGCGCAAGCGCTGGTGCAGGCCAAGACCTAAAAATGGCTAGCAACAGCCGTAGATAGGCAGCATTGGTTTGCGGCTACACATAGAAGAGTGCTTAACATTGGTGACCAGCCCTACTGGTATTACGAGATCCATGGTAACTCTGCAGATCCGGTATGTTTCATCCAGACAGACACCCGGCCTGGTGGAAGCAGGTGACAACGTCTGGATGATACTTCTGGGGAATAAAGGGAACAACTGCTGGTGTTGGTGATGTACTCCTTATGCACCCAGTAATTCCCTGTTTCAGAGGGTACCTCCAGGGTACACCACGTGCTTGGAGTAATTTCCTTTCATCCAGAATGACTAATGTCCTCTGGTATCAATAACTCTGGGATTAAGGGGGGATACTGAGTCATTTTGTGCCCTACTCGAATTATTCAATTTTGTAAAAACAAATTGGTCTGTATTGTGATTTTTCACTTGCCGCCTTACAGTTGTTCGAAGTGTGAGCTTTAAATTAATTTAATTCCAGTAACTGTTTCTGTGAATCACAAGCTAGGCACTAAAACCAGCAGAGTAATAGGTTTTCTCGTGCTACTGGACTGTATCCAGAATTCCACGCTTCATGGTGCTTCTTATATTTAAATGGCTGTTAGAATATAATATATATAATATAATATATTGTTTCTGATTACCGCCCCTCCGAATTACCATCCAGGTGACACAGAAAGACGGCATGTGAGAGTTTAAAGATATCCAACAGCAATTTTATACTTTTTCCTTTTTTCCTTCCTTAAGCAAAGTGCATGTGCGTCAGATTAACAGACCTACGCGTTTCGGCGGTAGGCTTCAACTTAAAATCACATTTACCTTTTAAAGGGGATTGAATCATCTTTCTTGATTCTTAACCAAGCTCCATATACTGATTACAAGTCAAGAGCACATTGACAAATCATATTCCTTCTTTTCCTTGAAGTACATATATATATATATATATATATATATATATATATATATATATATATATATATATATCACAGCCACTGATTCCCAGAGACAGCGCGCTCACTTGTCCGGTGCTGGCATCTTTGGTGGGCGGAATCCTGCCCCAATATTATATTCTATAACAAATTGATGTCACACTCCAGTAGTACTGTTTCAAATGGTTTTATTCACCACTACCACCAACGCGTTTCACCATATAGGCTTGTTCACGGTTAGGGAAGTCTGTTTACACTTTCAATTTATACTACTTTTCCCATGTGCCCATAATGAGGCATTCTGGGATGTGTAGTTTCCTTTAGTTTTTCAAACATTATTATATACATTTATTTACAAATATTTACAGTGTTGCATTACATGCACTTTGCAACCCTAACCGTGAACAAGCCTATATGGTGAAACGCGTTGGTGGTAGTGGTGAATAAAACCATTTGAAACAGTACTACTGGAGTGCGACATCAATTTGTTATAGAATATATATATATATATATATATATATATATATATAATATCTCACTCTCTCTCAGATCTCTCTTTCTCTCTCTCTCAGATCTCTCTCTCTCTCTCTCTCCCTCTCTCTCTCAGCAGATGTCTCTCTCTCTCTCTCTCTCTCTCTCTCAGATCTCTCCACAAGAAAATCTGTCTGGTGAAAGGAGTCTAACACGCTGCCATAAGTCTGCAGAATGAGGGGAGCGCTGAGCCCTCTTTAGCCAAATCATTGCCTGTAGAGAATAATTGAGCCTCCCACCTGCACGTGGATTCTGTTTAAAAAGTTCTATATTTAAAGCTAAGTTGCTTACAAGCAGGTCTCAGCAGTGGAAGGGATTCATCGGGAAACCGCAGGTTTGTCCGTCAGCAGCTGCATGCCCCATACCTTGTGCTTTGTATATGGCCACAGTGTCAGCATAATCGCTACTAAGCTTGCATGGGGTGGCATGCCTTTGTCACAGAGCTCGTATAGCTCTGCTTTTCTTGTCTTATCCAATTTTTCTCTCTCTAACACACTGCCACGCTGTGGCTGGTAGAAAGGGAGAAGCGGTTTGTCTGCTGCATTACCGCAGTAACCTGCCAGTCCTTTCTGTTCCATTATCCTTCATTCAATTCATGTGCCGCTAGGGCTCTTGGGCTTTGTTTTGTCAGGCCCTAGGAAGCATACTTCCAGTAAACCCCTGAACCTTTGTACTCGCTGAAACCACTTCAGCATGTGTTCTCTAAAGACCTTCAGTCGTAATGCGCAGCGACTTGTTTTGCAAAAACCTCCATGACCGACTTACCGCGTGCGCGGGCATGGTTGGAGAGAACCAGGCAAAGCCTTGCGTCAGTGGGCGGTGGAAACGCGTTGTGTAACTGGTGTGATTTATACGCTGAATGTGTGTTGTGACACCCCATGTTTTTGTTTCGCTTGCGACTGTTGTAGGAAGAAGCGGCGCAATACCAGGATTTGATGTATTATTAAATGACACGCCGCACAATTTCCAGCAGGTCGTCTTGCTATCCGTCATTGCATTGGCAGCAAGGGGTATTTTCCTCCTTTCCTATATAATTTGATTTCTTCATATAAAAGTGCACTTGTCAGAACTCCACCCATATCCCTGATAAATGCCCTGTAAAGGCTGAAATCTGTCAGGGTGAGTCATGCTTTGATTCTGCAGTCAGCTTTCAGTGTAATGCATTCCTGGAAAAAATTACATCCAACCACACAAGTGCTTTGCTTTTATGAAATGCTACGAGCTGTGCTCCCTATTGCTAGTTTGACATCCAAAACACCACTGCGTGAATGTATGTTTCCCACTCGTGTCAGCTGTGGTGCATGTCACTCTGGAAACTGGGCTACAATGGCAACAATTATATACAAAATGGCTCCCGACCATACGGCCAGTGTTGCATTTTAAAAGCTCATGCTCTGAGTCCCCGCCTGAGCTTGTATTTTCGAAATACGCTTACAATCTGATATTCTCCCATGATGCCTTGAAGTAAAACAACAATGTTCAAGATTTGAGACTGTGAGGTCTCTTCACTCAATGAGTGGCTGAAGCCTCGGTGTGGGGGTGGAAGGTCAAGATCCAAACTGTGGGATTCGTTTTTGGACTTTATATTATGCACTACCGATCGCTCGGGCCGCATTCAAGTGCATCATTTTTATCCCATATTAGCCCCCTTGTAGAGCAGAAAAAAAGGAACCAAGAAGCACACTGCACAGGGAAGGGGTTGAGAGGCACCTCTTAAAATAAAAAAAAAAGCATGAAGGCAGACACGAGTTTTTCTTGCGGGTTGTGGTATTTTCACATAGATATCACCCTCTCTTTTCCCAGATATCAGGTGAAAATTGTGGGGAAAGATGGCACGCATACAACAGGTATGTCGTTGAAGAGTGGGAGAACTGAGCACATAATATGTGCGACACTCAGTGGCGTGATACATGCGTTGTGGCTTTACCATGGCGATAGGCCCTAGAACTGATCATTCCTTAAGTACTGATAACATCTGTTCATGTTAGTGATTTCTCCATCATGTGTCCTCCTACTCAAAAGGAAGATACTTTGCTGGCATTTCTCCCCGCCGATCTCCACGAAGATTGGTGCCCGCTGTGGATTTCTGGTACAATTGATTTTCAGGGTCATAGACTGTATAAAACTTCACCTGAACACCACCAAAGTAATCCAGACAAACAATGAATGCAGAGAGTACACGGTTCACTGAAAAAACATCATGGACAAAGTGCTTAAAGATGGCCATCACGCACCATTTTCATGATAAGGTCAAGTCCAGGGCCCTCCTGCAGAATTCCTTGTGTGGCTTTAGGCTTTTTGCAGTTGCCAGAGGCTAAGATAATTCAAGCATTCCTTTCATCACTGAGCTGTTTGTTGCAGTAGACACCATAAGTGCGACAGGTATGTCCAGATGTGGGTCCCACTCTCCCTGTGCCAGAGGAATCAAGCCGCACATGACCGACGAGGTCGGGCTTGGCCAGAAAGTGTCTGTGATTGCTTCTGTTACTGTCTTGAGGGAACGTGGCCTGGCAGTTCGGGCTGGGCAGTATCTGAAGAAGCAGGGCCAAGACTGATTTCCCTGTGGAGGGTTTCTGTCTTGAATGGTTCAGTGGCCAAAAGATGACATACTGGAATGCAGCCCCAAGTGATCACCAGTGGCTTAGAGAAATTCAGGCATTCCTTTCAACACTTTGTTGTTTGCTGCATTAGGCTTTGTTGCAGCATTAAGAGAGCAACTCTCCAAATAGTTGTCAATGCCCTTCAGATATCAAGCAATGGCGAACCCTGCTGCCTTGTATTTTTGTTTATTTTATTTAAGGCTTTTGTATAGTACTTCTCTACCCACAGGGTGTCAAAGCGCTTCACAGTTGTAACAATAACTGAAGAGCCAGTTTTTACAACTGCAGCCTTGCCCCCTCCCCCCCTCCCTCTGGATTCCAGGGCACTGGGAGTGGACCCGGTCCGGCCGGCCGTAGTCTCGAACGCATCTAGCACCTCCATCCGAAACGTCGCTATCAGTCGTCTCCCCACCTCCACGTCTCCTCTTTCCAAAGCGCTAGCTCTTCTGCCCTATCCCACTTCTTAATGGCAGCCGCCCATCTGGACATCACTGGGCCCCCTGCCGACCGCCATGTCAATGCAATCTGTCTCTTCGACAATATCAGTGCCAAATCGATGAATCGGTTCCCCACTTTCATATTCCGGTGGAGCGTTCTGTCTAGTTTCCACACCACTGTTACCCAGAACTCCTGGGTGTATGCACATGACCAAGTCATATGACAGAAATCTGTCTCCTCAAGGGCACAGTGAGGGCACCGCCTGGCCTCTCCCCCGTATATATAGCAGTAAGTTTCTTGGGTGTTAGGCATGTCTGGTGGAGGCAGTTGAATTGAATATATTTGAGGTGTGTTTTACAAGAGATCTTCTGCGGGTACACTAACATTCTCACCCATTCTTGGTCTGGTATGGCCCCACCCAAAGACCCCCTTCCATTTCATTTGCAAGTCCAACAACAGTTTCCTAACCATCCCATCAAGGGCAGTATAAAACCACTTAACCAGGTGTCTCCCAGCACCCATGGACAATAACAATTTGAGTATGGCATGTGACTGTGGTTCTTCCATCCCCTTATCCCAAAGATCCATAAAGGTCCTAACAAGAGCCACATAATCCAGGAACTGTCCCGGGGACAGGCCATGGGAATCAATCAAAGTCACCATGGGTATCAGCAAAGAAGCCTTATAACAGTCACCCACGGTAATCAGCCCCACCTCTGTCCAGGTTGCCATTTGTGCCGCTGAGAAAAACATTGGGGATCACAGTGGGGCAATCCCACCAGGGGGAGGGCTGGGTTATACAGTGACCAGTGCAGTGTATGTTGAACACTCTGCCACCAACATCTGAGAGCCATGGAGAGCAGCAAGCCATCCCTCCTCGCCCTATGTACCCTCTGCAGAAGTCTTGACAGTAATGCCCCTTGATTATGCTCAGTCCCCACCCTCCCCAGCACCGCCATATTCACACCATCCAACCACTTAGTGATCCACTGCAACTGGGATGGGACCCTTCTCCAGGATAGGCTGCCTGAGGGTATCCAAAGCCACTCAATGGCAATCACTATCCCATATAAGCCCCCGAAGAAGCGAGTCCAGCTGTCTGAACCACAGAGGGGAGGTTGATGAAATAATAAAGCAACCAGGGTAGCATAATCATCTTAGTAAGTGCGATCTGTGCCAGAAGGGGAAGCTTCAGCATATGCCAAAAGGCCCGCACCCCCGCAAGGAGCGCCGGGCAGGACCCAAAATACCCTCCCTCATGTCCTCCAGTGTGTGGTAAATTTGTATCCCCAGATAAGGAGAGGGACCGGGGCCCACCGGATGCCTAGTACTAAGGTGTGAGGCCTATCCAGCCCTGTATGTGTGGGGAAAACGCAGCACTTTGACATGTTCACCCGTAGTCCCGAAACAATACCAAATTTTCGGAGCAACTACATCATGAAGTGGACGTCCGTCTCCATATTGGACATGTACAATAACAAGTCGTCCGCATATAAACAAATGAGATGGTCAGTCCCATATAACACCACACCTTTTCCCTGACCTCGTTCCCTGCGCAGCTCTGCCAGCGGCTCAATGGCGAGCGCCAACAGGAGTGGAGCTAACGGGCACCCCTGTCTGGTTCTGCAATGGACCTCATACGAACTGGAAGCCTTGCGTCCCGTCCGCACCCTAGCGGTAGGGCCTGCGTACAGAAGGCGCACCCATTTCATTCAGGCGATTCCCAGTCCCATTTTAAGCATTGGCCATCTCCAAGTATGAGCAACTAACCGCGTCAAACGCTTTTTCCAAGTCGATCAACTCTATCCCTGCCTGCCCCTCCCACTGCAAAGATGGAGAGTGCAGGAGCATATACAGACGGTGCAGATTCAGGGAGGTTTTGCTTTGTGGTATAAATCTGCACTGATCAGGGTGTACCAACTTTTGCATATGCAAGAATAGCTGCATCACTAGAATTTTGCTCAAAATCTTAAAGTCCATGTTCAGCATGGAAAATAGTCTGTATTCCATGACAGGTGCCCCCCGTACCTGGGTCTTGGGAAGCCGGACAACCATTGTGTCACTGGTGGAGGCTGGGAGTTCTCGTTTTTCCAGAGCCTCAGCATAGACAGCTGTCAGTTTAGGCACCAGCAGCCCAGTAAAGGAAGAGTAAAATTCCGCCAGGAGGCCATCCAGCCCAGGCGACTTTCCTCGCGCCATGTCACATATGGCAATTTTATTTTCCTGCAATGTGATGGGGCCCCGTAGCACCTCCGCAGTCTCTGCATCAACACTAGGTAAACGCAAGGGGTTCAAAAAGGTCTCCGTAACCTCTGAGGGACTCTCAGCCTGCTTGTCATAAAGGGTAGTATAATAGTCTCTGAAGGCGGTATTAATATCCGCCTGGGAATACACCAGCCACCACCCATTACTTGCAGCTGAGGAGACCCCTTACACTCTGGCCTTGCCAGTCACGCCAACAGCCACCCTGCCATACCTTTGTTCTTGTGTACTTGGGCAATATATTCCCTATAGCTATGACACCAGAGCTTCTCCAAGAGAACACTATATTGCTGTCTGGCCTCTGCCATTTGTGCCCCCGCCTCATCATCAAGGCCCAGTCGGTTGTCCAGGTGACGGATATCCCCATCCAGCCTAATCAGATTCCACTTTACGTCTCTCCTGATCCACACTGATGCTCCCAAGCAGTAGCCTAATGCCACCACCTAGAAGGCCTCCAATTCAATGAGGCAATTCAACGCCGTACCCTGAATATGCACAAAATAACTCAAAATGGCCCCCTGGAAGCCCTCCCAGTAAGTAGGGTCCTCCAAAGCACTGGGGCACAGGCACCACATGGGGACTGCCGGACGTTCCTTCCCCAGGTGGATGCGCATCAACAGTGAGCTATGATCAGAGAGAATTTGACCGAGGTATTCAGTGTGCTGTACAAATTGACACAGTAGCCTTGAACAAAGAAATTTATCCAGGCGGACATGCAGCGCATACAGGCTGGAGTAATAGGAGTATTCCCTTGCTGAACCGTCTTGTGCCCTCCAGACATCCTCCCGCTCCCCATCCAGTCCCGGAGTCCCCTCACCAGCCTGTGGGTAGGCTCCCCGACAAAGGCACATAGGGTGGTCTAAGTCCTTATCAGCCACACAGTTAAAGCCCCCCAAGGAGCATGTCCCCATCAGCAATCAAGCTCATTTGCGAAGACAATCTGGAGAGCAATGCCATCTGGTCCTGATTCGGGACATATATGAAGCTGATAGTCCGTGGTTAACCATCTAGCCTCCCTTCCACCAACACAGATCATCCTTCCTTGTCTGTTCTAACTTGCTCAAAGGGGTCGCCAGCCCTGACCTACAACATAGCTCCCTAGCAAATGCAGAATATTCTGTGGCATATACCTGCCCCCTCCAGCGTCGTTGGGGCCGTTGTGCCTCAACTTTGGTACAGTGTGTTTCCTGCGATAGGGGAATGTGAACAGCCCTGCGCTTTAAAAACGTATGGACCATGTGACGCTTGCCTGCAGATCCCATGCCCCAGATTTTGCATGTCAACAGTTTAAACCCTTTATTTGATGCCATCATACCAGCACTCTTTGCCCTATACCAAGGCAGGCCTACTCTAGCCTCCCTCACCCCATGCATTGCATCTCCACATGTAATGATACACAAGACCTTGAACTCAGAAAGCAAACAAGCAGATCCCAATTCCCCAACCTCAGAGCAGCCTAGCAACAGCTAGTTGCCCAAACATAGACATGATGGACAATAAGTTCAGTGTACTACTGCTGTCCACGAGTGAGTGGACAAGGGTATTCAGTGAACAAACTACACAGACAGGCCACGGAGGTGTCCCGCCCCGACCTCATCCCAACTGTAGTAGCCACCCGCAATCAGCTCTGCAACAAAGAGAACCCAAACAGCGCATTTAAGACACCAGATAGACCCATGTCTCATCTGTAAGAGGCTGACAAAAATCACACCCAGCCATCACACAGCAGCGATTCTGAAACACCACGGCACGCCAGCATGCGACCCACAGGGGCCCATCTCCCTCCAATGTCCAGGCAACGCAGCTCACTCCCCACATGTTGTCCATGAACACCCCCCCCTGAAGGGCCCAACAATGTACGGCACAGGTCATTGCATGTCTCCACAAAGGAACAATCTCACCCATCGGGCTCCTCAATGTCAAATTAAGTTTACTACCATTTGCAGCGTAACCCTGGGCATGCTCCATCCACTAACGTAGGTATCATCTGAAGTGGACCCCTCGTATTGGCCCTTGGAATGGGTGCCAGTGTCAGAGTCTATGGGGCCACACCAGTGAGTCTGGTTGCGGGTGGCCAGTAAGGCCGCTGTCTTGTTCTCATCCGCTTGTTCCCTCAATAGCTTCTTTATATGTGCATGACTCATGCAACTGAGCACCATCATCGCCCTTTCGCCCTTGCTTTCGGCCAGCTTGTCGTAGAGCAGTTAGATCAGTCATTTGCTGTTGTAAAGAGCGTTGCACAGGTCAGAGCTCATCCACAAGCACGTCAGTAGCTTTAATCTTATCGGCCAGCTTGTGGTAGTTTGCCCTAAAAAGACCAAACTCCATCATCACCTCACCAATCTGGTTCTGCAGTATTTCCTTGGAGTCCAAAATAGCAGCCTATATTTTATCCTGTGTATGCGTTGGGGGCTCTGGTCCAGTCTCCAGGGCTGACCCCTCCACCCGGGTTGCCCCCTGTGTATCCGCAGATGAGCCTTCATCCTTTTGTCTAGTTCTGATCATTGTCTTAGTGGCACTGAGCATCACACAAGTGCACCAGCAGGCAACGCTCCTAGCAGCGACTCCTCCCCTGCCATCATGGCAGGGGGGCCAGAACCCCATTAGTCAGTCCAGTGCACCAGGAATATACGACTACGTGCCCCTTGCTCTAGACCACTGTCCTTTCCACCAGCACTGCCCACCAATCATCCAGTATGGTTAGGTTAGTTCTCTCCAACGGGCTCCCCGCAGATCACCACCTCAGCATCAGCCTCCCGGTCTCCATCAGGCTCCAGGGCCACCAAGGCTGAAACACCATGAGTGGGCTGGGTCATGATGCCGCCTCATGGGCAATCAGTTCTGCCAAGTAGTGTAGAGGCATCCCCAAGGTGCCACTGCAGGAGGCCCCCCCAAGGAAAAGGGGGGGACGTCAACTGCCCCGCTCCTGGCGTGTGATCCCTGCTGTGGACTCTAATGGAGCAAGCCACCTGATGGTAGAGCATGGGCCTATCTGTCGTTGCTGGAATGCTGAAATGCGGCAGCCTCCGCCTCAATTCAGTGTCATATACCGGACCACTCCAGTACATCCAGGAGCTTCCCCAGGGCACATCTGTGAATCAGGCTCCCCAGCAGGGAGGCTCCTACTTCCTCGCCAGGCCAGGGCCACCCTGTGCAGAGTCCACAATGCTGCCTCGTGTAGGAACACAGACAATGGCTCAGAGTCACAGCCCGACCCCCGTGCAACCCCCAAGTGCAGGGGACCGCCACCATCAACCAAGTCTCCAATGTATGGTCCAAGGGTCCAGGATTCTCCGTTCCTTCCCGCTGCGCCGCACACCATGTCGGTGTGCGGGTTAGGCCCCTCACAGCCTGTTCACTTCGCTCGAGGTCCTCTAATCGAGGGTTATGCCGAGCACCACCAGCAGCCTTTGCTGCACAGCGCCATGTGTGGTATGGGTTTCTACAACCCCAACAGGGTCAGGATCCCTCCGTAGGCGGCCCCCACAATGACAAGGGCTGATAACAAAGAAAGGCCAGAGCAGAGTGAGAGCCTCATGCATCTGCCATCTTTGTCAGCCAAGCCACGCTCCATGGGGAGCCACAGATAAATACAGAATCAGTAATTCACGTACATTTAGTCCATTTTAACAGCTGAATTTTAAGTATTTAAATCTTGTGTGAAATGGAGATAGTTTTTAGCTGTTTCTCAAAACTGCCTAAATCTTTTTCACATCTGACTTCTTCTGGGAATTAAAGCAACAGCTGCACCCCAGCAATGGTTCTGTGTGTGGCTTAATAGTGTTTAAAATATTTGCATTCCAAATGGAAGGAGTCTTTACTCCTCCCTGCAGTCTTTGACATCATTGAGCATTAAGTCCTGGTTGCCATACCAGCTCTCTGAATGGGTATCAATTACATCATTCAATAGTGAATCATACCTAACGAAGAGATGTCAGTTGGCCAAGATGAGCTCATGTGGGTCTGAGACTATCCCAGTGATATGCGGTGCACCAAGACTCCATTCTCTCGTAGATGATTTTCACCTTACACATAAAGCCTCTGCAGGACCTGTTGTCCAACAACGATGTTGACAACCACTTCCTGCCATTGAAGCGTGGTTATCCAAGTTATTTTTCAAGTTGAACCTGACCGATGGAGTCTTTATTTTCTTGACAGTGTCAATAAGCAAGCAACAATAGCAATCACTTAGCAAGAGGATTATTGATGGTTTGAAACCATTATTCCTCAACAGCCCAAGTCCCCGGGCTCCCGCATCAACATCAACATCATTTTCAGCATAAAGATACACATTATGCACCAGACCAAGACTGCCTAGCATAAACTGCCCCTCCTCATCAGAGTGTAGCCATCCCTTCTCGATGATGACTTTGGAACAGACATGCAAGCGCTGTAACTGTCTCATCTTGACAGAGGCAGTGCTCTCTTGGCTGTCATCACAGAGACCCACATGACACTCCTGAAGAATGCCCTTCCTGTGGTGGCCTGCCTCTTAAAATATCTTTGGAAGTTTCATAGGACATCTACAAATCGCCAGAAACTTGACTAGCTGTATCCACCCAATTGCATCATCTTCAATAGCTGCTTCATCATCTACAAGGCTGTTGAAGATAGCATCCCATTATCTATGCTGAGTCAGATCAGGATTTCTGAAGGCATACAAAAGAGAAGAAGCAACACCATTTATTAGTCTCCAGTTATGCTCATAGAGTGTGGAACTCCATCCCAATTGAAATCCAACAAGCTCTACCCACTCCCTCCCACTTCAGAAAGGAGCTCTAGACCCTACTCTTCAAGCAACACCTTGTTACTGTGTAATGTAGTGGATACCAGATTCCTCCAGGGAAAGTCCCACATGAAGCCCTAATGTCCTATCCCACTGCCAACTTGTACCTCCTTTGTCATCACCGTGTACTCGTCCTCCCTTGCTAATTTGTCCCACCTGTGCTCTGACCTCTCCCAGCTGCAAACCCAGCAACCAGATCCCTTCACTTCTACTTGTCAGGCTGCCCTTGAATCCTGCCTTCCTCCTATGCTATATTAGGTTGTCACATATTCACCTTCCCCTTCCCTCCATATCTGCTTGCCCTGCTCTGCTGGCTTGTGTTCATTTCTGTCCACCGTCCTTAGGTCTAATCCTCTGCCAACCTCTCATATTCCCCACTCCTACTACCCCTTCATTATCTATGCTGTAAGGCACCATCACTTGTTCATCCCTCCTTTCAATCATTGCCTCTCTTTAGCCCCATCTGCAATGAGTCTCCAGTGTCCAAAGTAGTCTTGCCCAGCCATCTCTACCCTATATCTCTCTGCTTACTACTGTACAATACTGAATTACTTTATAGGTGGGTTTGTGCTATAAAAATGCACATGCATGCATAAATACCTGAACGGAACGCTGAGCACAGAGTAGGATAATAGTGGGTATAGCCAGCATGATAGTAGACTAGAAGAAGAACAGGGCAGGGAAACTGTAGAAAATACGACTCGCCTTAGAGCAGGGAGAGTCATTGAAAGCAGAAAAAAGCAAGAGAGCAGGGACTCAATGGCAAGACCTCTAAGCAACAGGGACTAAGGTTTCAGCGTAAGGGATAGCTGCTGCATTAGTTTCAGTACCGAATTTTGAACAACGTTGTACACTGTACAGAAATAGCCCTGGACAGGTAACATGGCAAAATGTGGATGCCGCTTAGAAGCAACCCAGTAGTCCAAAGCATTTAGTTGCTCTGTGGCTGAACTTGGGTACGTTTACTGTTTTTATCACTGTTCGAACACTTTTAAGAGCCCATTTATTCTATTTATCTCAATTAAGGCAAGGACCCTCGAAACAAATGGGATGGTTCTTGGTGCAACAATTACTGCAGCCAATGAAATGTGACACTGATGTGTACGGAATTTATCAGTTGCGATCTGTATCGACTCTTAGAAGTTTTGTTCTCAAATGGAGCATAACATACAGATATCTGATTGAGATATCTAGCCAAAGATTCCTTACCGTTGAATTATCCCCAGGCGACAGACTGGATCCAGGACATTTTCCACAGCAGTACCTCTGCGTGTCAGTAGGGGGCGTCGAGCAACCCCGTAACAACATTATCCATAGGAAGTGAGGACAACAGAGTCCATATAAGCCCCCCCACCGACACTCTCATCAGTTTCTTCCTTTGCACGCTTCCACATGGATCCAGAAAGCTGTACCTCTGGCCATTTTGGGCTATCTCTACGTTTGTCGACGACACAGTGTGCCTTTTTCTGGATGTTTTCGGGGTCCTGTGGACTACGATGTCGACCCCGCATCCTCATTCTATTTGCAAGTGGTGTCTGGGCGTGCACTGTGACTCCGAAGGGTGCAGCTCATGTCTTCAGCTTCAGTCGTCAGCGCTGCAGGAGCGCCGTATGACACTTTTAGCGGTGCAATGGTCGAAGATCCCTCGCTGGACGCGGTCTTCTTCTCCCTCCAAAGAGCGCTGGAGGGCCAGTTCCCGAAGTCCTTTGTCTTCGCTGTGGACTGGTTAGTCACGCTGTCAGCGGTTGGAGTTGTGGTCTTCCCTGACTTTACCGCGTACGTGCGGTGTCTCTGACACACCGCCAATTCCTCTGGTTGTGGAGTCGGAGCATGAGTCTGCCCTGCGCCTTCCGGTACTCCCCGGTGCCGATGCGACTCTGGATCAGTTGAGGGAATATTATCTCTCCCTTCGTGCTATTTTTGGTTCTCCTCCCTCTGGTGCACATCTTAGCCCCAAGGAGGCCGGAGAAGCCTTGACTGACTCCATGCCGGCGGGACCTCCCTCTGTGTCAGTGAGGCCCTCTGGATCCGTGATCGAATCCATATCGTCTCCAGTGCACGGCCCTCCCGGGTTCCCACCTGGGATGCCAGAGTTGTATCCGCCTGCTCCGACGTTGGCGGCGCCGATCGCCACTACTATGTCTCTCCTCCCCGGCGCTGCAGTGTTGCCTCTTTGACTCCGGTCGATGTCGGGGCGGCGTCGGCAGAACAGTTCTTTTCGGGCTACCTTTTTCCATCTTTGGGGGAGCCCCCTGTTATTTTCCCCTCAGGGGACACGTATTTTGGTGAAGTCTGTGATGACGTGAGTGACACTACTCAATCTCCTCTGGAGTTTCATTGGGTGTTTGACCTTGGTGAGGCTTGTGGCCTTGACTCTTCCCCTTCCTCTGGCTTGTTTTCTTCTCCTAGCCTCACTACTGAGGCTAGCTCTGCTTTTCCGGAGCTTCTGAAGAGGGTTGCTGTTGTTCTGGACCTGCAGCTTCCTTCTGTGGAGGTGGCCATTGATCCCCTAATTGGGGTGCTTCATCAGAGCCAGATGGGGCTGAGCCTGTGCTCCCCTTTAGTGAGGCCCTCTTTGATATTCTGTTGGGCTCTTTGGCTAAACCCATTTCAAAGGCCTCTGTGGACCGGTCTATAGCTCATAGGCACCGGCCTGCCCCTGGAGACCCAATCTGCCTCTTCGGACAGCCTACTCTGCGCAACTTTGTGGTTCAGGCTGCTACAGCCTCCCGCCGACACCAGCGCCCTGCCTGACGTCCCTTCAGACAGGGAGTCTAAGAGTCTAGATGCTCTTGGTTGATTTTTCTTTTCTGCCACCAGTTCCGCTTTGTGGTCCCTTAATACCACTTGTGTTCTGGGCCGTTTTTCTCACATGTTGTGGGATTCGGTTTCGCACCTTCTCCCCTCCAGCCCAGATGACACCCGGGACACTCTTAGCTGCTCCAAGATGTTCGTCAGGCGACTAAATTTCAGATTCTCTGTGGCATGGATACCACAGATTCTGTCGGGCGAGCCATGGCTCTTTCGATAGCTTGTCGCTGCCGTGCCTGGCTATGCACCTCAGGCGTTTCGGAGGCTGTTCAATCTGCATTGGTAGACACCATCTGTTCGGCATTCACTCTGACTCCGCTTTACACCTTTTTTGGGATAGTTGGGGTGGAGCGAAATCTTAGAGCCTTGCTTGCTATATCGTCTGCTCCTCATTTTCCCCTGTACTAAGCTTTTACGGGGAATGGTCACCTTGTTTTTCCTTTACATGTGAGCCATTTCCGAACGGTACCATTGACTTTTTTCTTTCCAACACTTTCTTGTGAGTGGCACCGGGTGATTTGCTCTTGCATCCTGCAGGTATTTTTTATTGCTTCCTGAACGGTCAATGGCTGGTTATAGTCCCTGTTATTGGGGCGCATTTTTTAATATTTTTTTTAGTTTTATATAGCCCATACTCAGCCCGAAGGTATCAGAGTGCTTTACATGAGCACCAATTGCGTTACAGACGGCCACATTCATTTTGTTAGGCACGGGGAGATTAAGTGATTTGTCCAGTATCACAGGATGTTCAGCGTCTTTGCTAAGACTCGAACCCGGTTCTCCAGCTTCCAGGTCGACCGCTCTAGCCATTAGGCCACATCCTCTCCAATTGGCTTCCACGCCTGTTGATGCAAGGTGTTCTTTTGTTTTTTTTACCCAGGTTCCTTTTGGGGTATTTGGCTTGTCTTGTGAGAATTGACTGTTGCCTTGTTCCCTGTCCTCCAGGGTACTTCGTTGGTATCCCCTACAGGCATTCCACCATATGTTTCTGGCACTTGGTACCCCTTATAGGGGATGTCTCATTGTGCGTTTAGGTAGGATGTTACAGGGGGTTTCCGCTCCCCCCCCCCCTTGTTTTGTTGACTGCAGTCTCCTCCCTAGCTTGGGGTCTTTTCTTTGCACTTTAAATGGTGCCCTTCCTTCCTAGCAAACGCAAGGGAAGAGGGAAAACTTCTTGACCAAGGGTAAATTGTCAGCTTCTACCCTAGGCGCTGTTTTTTCTTTCTTTCTTTTTTTCCAGCTTAGCTCCTCCTTGTGCTAGTTCCCCTATGTAGGGATGCTTTTATAGTCCTTTACGCGATCGCATATAAAAATCGCGACGAGGGCTATAAACGCGTCCCTACATTTGGGAAGCTTTTTATATAGAAAGAGTCTTGTCCCCTATTGATGAAAAAAACAGGACGGAACCTAGTGGGAAGAAGGAACATTGGGTGATTGAACTACCCCACATTTTAAGGATTTATTTTATTTGATCCATTACAGAACGTTGAAAGAAATTTCTTCTGGTCCACACTTATTGGGACAATATGTGAATAAAACTGTGTGTTTCGCACTAAAATACACTGGAAGACTGTCAAAAGTATAACCGTTTTTATAAAGGTTGTGGGAGAAATCTACTTGTCCAGAAAAAGGTGGCTTTAAATGTTGGGCACCCACGAAACGCATCAATGCATAGGTGGAACTAAATCTGATGGGCACTGAAACACAGTAGATATTGACCATCTGGAATTACCCTGTGTATTGAACAATGATCTAAACAGATTAGTGGTTGTAAAGACCTATGTGCTTGTCTGTTGTACTCTCCCTGTTTGTGTTTATGTATTTGTGTAATGGATTTTTTTTTTATTGTAAAATAGGAAAAAAGGGGGAAAGTGTTTTTTTACTGTCACCTTGAGGGGGCACATTATTATATGTTTTTTAACTGTTTTTATATTTTTTTAAATTGTGGTTGGGGTTTCATTTTGTGACCTATATGAAATTTAATAACTGTTCTCTAGATCATATTTGATGATTTTTTTTATCAATAAAGTATTGAAGAATTTTTAATGATATATAAGTGTGGTATCGAACCTTAGTGTAACCGGGTGAATATAAAGTGATGAGTGAGACTGGTTTGTGAGAGATATAAGAGTGTGAAGTATCTGTGAGATTTATGATAAATGAGCCCGAGGGGAGATCTTCTCTGACCTAATAGTATAGTTTAGTATAACCCTGAAGGCTTCCCTGGCTAAGTGGTTCATCAGTGTAGGCAACCTTACAAGATAGTCCGGCAAAGTTGGCATCTGCCATCAATGAAAGCACTGGCTCATGATACTGGTGATACTTTGCAAATATTGTGTCTTACATGACACCGAAAAGGGTCATTACAGAGCCAGAGCTCATTTTCGAATGCAAATCTGATGTCGACATAGGAGTTCTGGAAAAGAAACAGTTGCAGCCGGCATGGCTCGCGGGTGGGGTGGACAAGCACGGGGGTGTCGCTTGGGGGGCGGGCATGCCAGCGGGAGGGGTGCTGGGGGAGTTCGCGCGGGCGGTGTTATAATTAAAAAAAATAACATTTAAAACTTACCTCGAGGCTGGGTTCCGTTTCTTCTCGGCTACTGCTCTCCTCCTCTCCTGCCTCTGACAGGAACAGGAAGCAGGCAGCCAGGCTCCCTCCCCAAAGCCAATCACAACGCTGCAAGCAGCGTTGTAATTGGTCTGGAGCGCCGTGACACAGCGCTCAGCCAGGGGCTAGAGGGGTGGGCATGTTCTCCATTTTTTTTTTTTTTGTTTTTTGTTTTATAAGTTTCAATACATCTGACATTTCTGGAAGTCCATTCAAATTACACTGTAACTTGGTGCCGACAATGCAGTCAGTATAGTAGGCAATCCGAACATTATTACGTGTTAACAGATTTAAGGTAACATTGGTTGATGTAGTGCCTTTACATACAGATTTTAACTATAGTCAACTTAACTCAAGTAACACACAACAGTTTGCTCTGCTTCCTGAGACTCTGCATTACTGCCTTAGATTACCATATGTAGTACGGCTATTATTCCCTGTATTGCAGTGTGTTAGTCCAACCACCCAGTCCAACAAGATGCGGTGTGCTGGTATCTGTGTGTGTACGCCAATGCCCAATGTATACAAATTGCATGGTTTGCCGCAATGCCCAGGGGGTTCCGTGTACATCTAGATTGATGGATGGGAAACAGGCGGGGGAGGGCAAAACGAGTGTTCCGCAAAGGAGTGGGGAAGGAGGGGGGGAAATAGGTTTGTAGCAGGCTTGGGTTGGAAGGGGGGGGGAACTACTTCTCACTCGCTATCCGGCAGTGGGCATGTTTTCAAAAGTGCGCATGACTGGTTTGGGCAGCCCGAGAGGGCCAACCAAACAGTCTTTGTGCACTCAGGAGTGGGCACACCACTACTCCCCTGTCCTGCTCGGAGAGCATAGCAGCCCTGCCCATCCACCCACCCGCAAAGCAAACATAAAATGATAATAACTAAAAGTTATTACCATTTTATGTTTTTGCTTCTCGCACTGCGAGAAAGCAGTGGGGCAACGCACCTCCACCATAGCGGAGGAGCCGTCACTGAAAAGAAACCTTTACATTTTACCTCTTTAAGTAGCATGCGTCACGGGGTGAGGTACTAGATGAAATAAATGTACTTTGGGCAGCCATAGCAGCTGATACTGCAGCCGCAATCGAGGCTGTGGCTCACCTCTGTTCGTAAGGCCCTGCTTTATGATAGGGTGAAAATGCATCGGATGGCCAAAATAAAGGGAGATCTGGTATCCCCGCAGCCAGTAGCCCCCATATATCAGGCTTGCCTGGCACAAGGAATGGATATTGCGGCGGATGTCAGGGGATATGGCCGGTGGATCGCAGGAGCCGCTCTAGCAAACAGCCATCTTGCTCGGCAATTGGCCACAACCGTTCATTATCCTTTCTTGTTCCTGGGCACTGGAATGCCCTGCCTCTCTCCATGCACCCAGCCTTGAAATAACAAATGCGCCCCTTTCTCCTTAAAGAAATATAACAGGTCTTTTTAGTCTTGAGGCGAACCAGTACCTGCACTGGGGACACTACATCAGTGGAAGATGGACCGGCTGTTTGAAGGCCTTGGTTCACCTGTCACTACCGGTCTTACTTTCAAAGGGGAAGAGATTTCCCTGCAGGCGGGTACAGTGAGTGATTGCATCTGACTCGAGTGGCATGCTGGGGGGAGCGGGGGTGTTCCTGCAACCCACTTCCTGCACTTCCTGCCCTAGCAAGGGGCACCCATGCAAGAGGCACCCTTAGCAGGCACAATAACTGTGCAAAACGTCCATCTGGAGGAAAGACAGTGCGCCACCTGATGGCTTCTATTGCTCTGCAGCTGCACCTGTACTACAACGCAGGTGGAAAGGCTTCCCTCATTTGCATGGGGTCCCCTTAAAATCGCGAGGGCACACTTTTAGAGCTGGTGCGAGCTGTATTACATAAAAGGCTGTGTAAGCATCTGAACAGTGCAGTGGGGCCTGGGGGCTGGGGGCTGTACTTCAGATAATCCGTTTAGAAGGAATTCATGTTCTGCCCTTTAAAAAGCAGAGTTTTGAGCATTTCCTAAAAGCCTTAGTGGCACAGATAGGCTGTTGTGTAAAGGAAGCCCATTCCAAGCCTTTTGAAATCACTTGGGAGAAGGCTTTCCAGCTAGATCAGCATACAAGGAACCTGTAAAATACAGTCTTTATGATTTTGAGGAGTTTGGGTTGCATGAAAAGAAGAGTACTATATTGTGGGCAATCTAGAACATCTTGGATTCTATTCTCTCGCAGATGGGAGGCCAATGGAAGGTACAGACTCGGGGAGAGGAGCTCTGGTCGCCTCAATCTCAGCAGTAGCTGAGTGGTCGCACTCTGCTCTGCTTTTAGTCTTGAAAGGAAATACTGGGGTATTCTAAAATAAGCCTCATTTGCATACTCTAAACATAATTATACCAACCCTTTAAACCTTCACAAATTGTTATACTTTTAGGATAATCCAGATGCAAGAAGACAATAAGTGCCTGATTTCACAATTGCATTATTTTAGGGTTCAAATGTTAGTTTTCTTTTACCAGATTCTTAGCTTAATTGGCTGCAGTAGAACAACAAGCAAAATTGACAGCAACCGAAGCCTCCACGCGGACAAACCTACTTGGAATTGTCTCTACCAAATCCAACTTCTTCAAATAACTAATTTCCCCAAAAAACCTCCCGCTCATTCGAACCCCCAAGAAGACCCTTCAGTGTCGAAAGGCTGCAGATTCCACCAGCTCTGTATTTATTATCAACACTTGGAAGGGTTTTCCTGTTTATAGTACAATTGTGAACTAAAGACAGCACATATGTACAATTCATTTGCTACCATGGCAGTACTGGCAGGAGTTTAGAAGTACATTCTTTCTCTAGGATATCTGCCATCTGGAGCGCTGTAGGGTTACGACAGCTCAGAGTGGCCCTGTGGTTCATTGCCTACTCCCGGACGCGACTCTCTGGGTGTCAACGGGACAGCGTAGGCTCCCCTGAGGATACAAGAGACGGCAATACAACTAACTGAGTGGGTCTCCCCCTCCTGAGTGTGGCAGCCTGGACTGCAACCGCTTTTGGGGAACATGACGCAGTCTAGTGAGAGACCCATGTCGTCTCATTGCCCCTGGCCATGCACAGCTCCTGATCCACAACAGCCTACTAGTAGTGACTGAGTGGTTCACGGAGGCCAGCAGAGGGAAAACCGACAGCCGCAGGAGGCCACTTGACCCAGTTTGCCCCACCTGGCTGTCGGTGGCGAATACAGAGGCAAGCCCCCCTCTTCCCCCCTGGTATTTTCTGCTGCGAGGCACAGCAACCGCTATATTTGGTGGTGATAACTGGAGGCAGAAGTGGACATGGAGCCCTCCAAACTGAGCTGGACAAGTATACTCTGTCCAAGACCAGGTTATGGCAGCCGTAACGGTAGGGCCGCATAGGCTGATGGACCAAGCGCCATCTGATGACGACAAACTCGCCCTCAAAGATATCATGGCAGCCATACAGGGCCTTTGTGGCTTCCTATGGGCTAAATTGATTCTGTCTCCACAGAAGTCACATGGTTAGAGTGGATCTCCGCAATATGGGAGCCCGTATGAAAGAAGCAGAAGACTCACTCGCCACCCTCTAGGCCTAAATGGTGACCTTAAAGAAGCAAGTCAAGGAGATGCGCATGACCATGGACATACTAGGGGCGAAGCTTGAAGACTTTGAGGGCCGCTGGTGAAGGAACAATGTTCAAATAATTGGGGTGCCAGCGAGGTCGGAGGGACCAGCAGTGGACCTTTTTGTCAAAGACCTCATACTTAAACAATTACAACCCAAGGGCCTTTCAAACTATTTTTCTGTCGAGCGAGCTCATTGAGTTCCAGGCACCCCCCTGAAAACAGGGGTGCTACCTCGCCCAATTATTGCATGCATATTCAATTATCAGGACCAGGATGTAATCCTGCACACAGCACACAGTGCCCTGCTGGTCAAACTCGACAATGCCACCATCACTTTCTTCCCGGACTTTATGCTCAGAGGCCAGTGGCTGCGCCGCAGTTTCGTTGAAGTTAAGAGGGCCCTGAGGGAGCGAGAGATCAAATACTTCATGATGTTTCCTGCTCAACTGCGAGTAGTAGCAAATGGGGAGACCTAACACTACGCGTACCCGGATCCGGCATGGGACTCGCTTGATGGCTGGAGACCAGTTGGTGGGACAAAGATCTGAGAACACCCCTGACAGCAGCGACAGGACAAAAACGCCCTATACTGCCGATCATATCAGCTGACCCGCGCCAGCAGTGGACTTCGCCGCAACGCCAAGAACATGAAGTGACTGAACAGGAATCCTGCAGGGACTGGTTCTAAGGGCATGGGTGAGGTCAGAGACTTAGTGATTCGCTATGTCCATTACGAACTTCTGCAGTGAACTACAACTTGCCCTTTGTATCTGAGACGAAGGAACATAGTAGTCCTGGGTGAGCTGCCTCTAAATGAAGATGGGAGACCTTGGCAACAAATTAACTTTTGAATTTGGGGGGGAGGCTGTTCGGTGGTTGCCACTGTTACCTATAGGTTGAATTATGGTTTTGGGCGACAGGCACTCTGCAATGTGAGGGCGGGCAGTTCAAAGTCTGCTATGCAGGGAGGCAGGGTGGGGGGTTTGTTTGGGGGCCTTGTTTGTTCTTTCGTTATGTTTGTTTTGCAGCAAGCACTTTACATCACACTATCACTGACACAGGTTCACGACGCTCGACATAGGTTCCCTGCTCGACCCCCAGACTACTCCAACGTCATGGGGAAGAGGGATGCACCAGAGACCTACTCACACGTATGGCCACCAAGGTAGATGATGTACACATCCGACTCATGAAATGGAATGTCACTTCCCTGGGGGACAAAATTAAAAGAGGGATGGTACTGCCGTACATAAAACGGCACTCCCCAGACATTGTTCGCCTTAAGGAGACACATCTTTTGGAGAACACCAGTCGGGCAATGGACAGGTGGAGGTACAAAATGGTCACCCACGCGGGTTACACTGCCGGTTCAAGAGGAGTAAGGGTGCTGGTAAATGATGCTACCGCTCACCATCCAGCGCGCCTGGTCTGATGCACATGGAGGATATGCCGCCCTTTCAGGGACTTGGGAGGGTGCAAACATCAATATAATTTCTACTTATCTCCCACCACGATTGCACAACACCACGCTCCCTGATTTGAGTGCTCTCTTGCTCCGGCTGTCAGATGGGGAGCTGCTGATGGGAGGTGACTTAAACATGGCACTCTGTGATGTAAATGACGGCTGGCCCCCCAGACAGACGTCATTCCATCGCCATCCACTTGGGGACTTCCTGTTGGCCCTGGGCCTTGTAGATACATGGCATGCCCTCAATCATACAACACAGCACTACACATTCCACTCAGGGACCCACAGTAGTCTTGCGCTCATCGATTATATCCTTACCCTGGCACATCAGTGCCCTCGGTTCCGAGAGGTCCGTCACTTAGCCAGGGGTATTACTGACTACTCCCCACAGTGGACTATCTATGGTTTGGCAACAGGCATGAGCGCAGCAACATCACACTTGATACCTGGCATTTCAAAATTCCTAGAATTAGAAACGGCCTCCAGGAGGCTACAGAACAGTACTTCTCAGAGAATTAGTCCTTGGTGGACTTTGTGTAGACCCTATGGGAGGCATATAGAAGTGGTCATTAAAGGGCAGGGCATCTCCTTAAAAGTGGGATACAGAAAGTGCCAAAGGGCTGGGTTAGAAGCAATTGAGCAGGAGATCTTCGACTTAGACACTAAACTAACGTACCAAGACCATGCAGATGCTAAGCATGGCCTGGGCCTCAAGCAACAATAATACAGAGACGTGGCATCAGAAACCACCAGTACAGAGCATAGGGCAACACAACATTGCCTTTATGAGGTGGGAGATAAAGGTGGAAAACACATAACATGGCTCGACAAGTGGGAGTGGGCAGACCGCTGGGTGCTGGAAATTCAGACTGACGATGGTAAACGCGAAAGAGCTAGACAGGGAGTGGCTGAAGCCTTCGCCACATACTATACCCAATTATAGTCCCCAGCTGCTACAACTACGGCTGCTGCTACCACTACTACTCTTGGCTGACATACAGCTCCCCAGCCTCACAAGTGAGGACCAAACGCTTCTAGAGGGAGATCTCACCGAAGAAGAACTCATACGGGCAATATGTGACTTAACCCTTTCAGTGCTCATGACGGAATGGTTCCGTCATGAGCACAAGTTCCAGTGTGCTCATGACGGAACCATTACGTCATGAGCACATGCTCAGAAAATCCCTCTGCTGCAGACAGCAGAGGGATTTCCCATTTTTTTTTGCCTGGGGAGGTGGGGAAGAGCTTCCCCAACCTCCCCAGGCCTCTTTGAATTTCGTTGCAATGACGATCGCGCGCATGGCGCGCGATCGTCATTAACGCAACAGCTGAAACATAGTTTCAGTTTCAGTGTTTCAGTGCTCGTGGGGCTATCTCAGCCCCCGAGCACCGAAAAAGATGGGAGAGGTATCGTTGGAAAGGGAGAATCTCCCTTTCCAATGGTACCCTTCCCAGTGGATCCCTGCTTGGGGATCATCGCAGGGGGGCGATCCCCAAGCAGGGATCCACCCACTAGACACCAGGGAGGGGGGAGCGGCCCCTTGGGCAAGGGCTTTTGCTCCCCCCATATTTGTTTGGGCACCACAGTCTTTCTGCCCCCACTGGGGGGCAGATGGGGGCGGCAGCCCCCAATCTGCCAACCCGGGGGGGGGCGGAAAGCCCACTAGAAGCCAGGGATTATTTTTTTTTATTGACGTTGGGGTGGGGGCTGCCCAAAAAGGGCATGGCACTGCCCCCCCCCAGAGAAATGTCAGTCTTTATGCCCCCAGGGGCAGACGGGAGCAGTAGCCCCTAATCTGCCCCTTCCGGGGGCAGAAAGCCCACTAGAAACCGGGGATTTTTATTTTTTTATTGACGTTGGGGTGGGGGCTGCCCCAAAAGGGCATGGCAATGCCCCCACCCCTCCCCCCAGAGAAATGTCAGTCTTTCTGCCCCCCCAGGGGGTAGATGGGGGCAGTAGCCCCCAATCTGCCCCCCGGGGGGGCAGAAAGCCCATTAGAAACCAGGGATTGTTTTTTATTGATGTTGGGGTGGGGGCTGCTGCCCAAAAAGGGCATGGCAATGCCCCCACCCTCCTGGGAAATGTCAGTCTTTCTGCCCCCAGGGGCAGATGGGAGCAATAGCCCTGATCTGCCCAGGGGGACAGAAAGCCCACTAGGCACGAGGGATTTTTTTTTTTATAATGTAGGGGTGGGGGCTGCCCGGAATGGGCATGATAATGCCCCACCCCAAAACAATTACCACAGTCTTTCTGCCCCTCCCCAGAGGCATATTGGGGCAATAGCCCCATATCTGCCCGAGAGGGCAGAATGCCCACTAGGCCTCAGGATTTTTAAATTTTTATTCAGGGTTGAGGTCAGCCCAGAATGGGCATGCCAATGCCCACACCTCCCAAAAAAGTGCCACAGTCTTTCTGCCCCCGAGGGGCGGACGGAGGCTGTGGCCCCTGATCTGCCCCCGGGGGGGCAGAAAGCCCACTAGGCGCCAGCGATTACGCTGGCTTTTTTATGCGTGGGGTTGGGGACTGCCCAGAATGGGCATACCAATGCCCCCACCCCCCAAAATCATAGCCAGTCTTTATGCCCCCCTTGGGGGCATATTGGGGTAACCCTCCCCCCCCCCCGATTCCCCCTCAGGGCGGCAGAAAGCCCACCAGGCACAGACTTGTTTTTAGCAATGTGCCTACCTGTGGATTTTGGGCTCTAGCGCAGCCGGCACATAGGGAAACCTAGCAAACCTATACATTTTTGAAAACTAGACACCCAGGGGAATCCAGGATGGGGTGACTTGACTGGCTTTCACCAGGTTCTGTTACCCAGAATCCCTTGCAAACCTCAAAATTTGTAAAAAATAAAACATATTTTCCTCACATTTCTGTGGTGGAAAGTTCTGGAATCTGTGTGGATCCACAAAATTCCACCCACCCCGCATTCCCCAAAGTCTTCTGAGAAAAATGGTACCTCACTTGTGTGGGTGGGTCAAGTACCCGAGACAGGCAAGGGCCCAAAATCTATTGCGGCGACATCAAAATTACCTATCACAAAACAACCTGGTTTTGCAAGGGAGTCCCATGAGTTTTTGGCCCCGGGCTCAGCGGCCATCTAGGAAACCTACCAAACCCACACATTTCTGAAAACTAGACACCTGGGGAGTCCAGCAAGGTATGGCTTGCGTGGGTCCCCAACATTTCCTACCAGAATCCCCTGCAAACCTCAAATTTTGTTGAAAAAATTCATTTTTCTCACATTTCTGTGTGGGAAAGTTGTAGGATCACCGGGCTGACACAAAATGCCTACCACCCAGCGTTCCCCCAGGTCTCCCGATAAAAATGGTGCCTCACTCGTGTGGGAGGCCCAAGTACCCACGACAGGCAAGGGCCCAAAACGTATTGAGGAGACATCAAAATTGCCTACCACAAAACGACCTGGTTTTGCAAGGGGGGGTCACCTGGGATTTTGGCCCCGTGCTCGGCAGCCAGCTAGGGAAACCTACCAATCCCACACATTTCTGAAAACTAGACACCCGGCGGGTTCCAGGGAGGTATGGCTTGCGTGGATCCCCCAACGTTTTCTTGCCCAGAATCCCCTGCAAACCTCAATTTTAGCTGAAAAATCACTTTTTCCACACATTTTTGTGTGGGAAAGTTGTGGCATCACCGGACTGACACAAATTTCCTACCACCCAGCGTTCCCGCAGGTCTCCCGATAAAAATGGTGCCTCACTCGTGTGGGAGGCCCAAGTACCCGCGACAGGCAAGGGCCCAAAACGTACTGAGGCAACATCAAAATTGCCTATCACAAAACGACCTGGTTTTGCAAGGGGGGTCACACTGGGTTTTTGGCCCCGTGCTCGGCGGCCAGCTAGGGAAACCTACCAATCCCACACATTTCTGAAAACTAGACACCCGGCGGGTTCCAGGGAGGTATGGCTTGCGTGGATCCCCCAACGTTTTCTTACCCAGAATCCCCTGCAAACCTCAATTTTAGCTGAAAAAAATCACTTTTTCCACACATTTTTGTGTGGGAAAGTTGTGGCATTACCGGGCTGACACAAATTTCCTACCACCCAGCGTTCCCCCAGGTCTCCCGATAAAAATGGGACCTCACTCGTGTGGGAGGCCCAAGTACCCGCGACAGGCAAGGGCCCAAAACATTTTGTGATAGGCAATTTTGATGTCGCCTCAATATGTTTTGGGCCCTTGCCTGTCGCGGGTACTTGGGCCTCCCACACGAGTGAGGCACCATTTTTATCGGGAGACCTGGGGGAACGCTGGGTGGTAGGAAATTTGTGTCAGCCCGGTGATGCCACAACTTTCCCACACAAAAATGTGTGGAAAAAGTGATTTTTTCAGCTAAAATTGAGGTTTGCAGAGGATTCTGGTAAGAAAACATTGGGGATCCACACAAGCCATACCTCCTGGAACCCCGGGTGTCTAGTTTTCAGAAATGTGTGGTTTGGTAGGTTTCCTAGCTGGCCGCCGAGCACGGGGCCAAACCCAGGTGACTCCTTGCAAAACCAGATCGTTTTGTGATGAGGCAATTTTGATGTCGCCTCAATACGTTTTGGGCCCTTGCCTGTCGCTGGTACTTAGGCCTCCCACACGAGTGAGGCACCATTTTATCGGGAGACCTGGGGAACGCTGGGTGGTAGGAAATTTGTGTCAGCCCGGTGATGCCACAACTTTCCCACACAAAAATGTGTGGAAAAAGTGATTTTTCAGATAAAATTGAGGTTTGCAGAGATTCTGGTAAGAAAACATTGGGGATCCACACAAGCCATACCTCCCTGGAACCCCGGGTGTCTAGTTTTCAGAAATGTGTGGGTTTGGTATGTTTCCCTAGCTGGCCGCCGAGCATGGGGCCAAAAACCCAGGTGACCCCCCCCCTTGCAAAACCAGGTCGTTTTCTGAAAGGCAATTTTGATGTCACCTTAATACGTTTTGGGCCCTTGCCTGTCGCGGGTACTTAGGCCTCCCACACGAGTGAGGCACCATTTTTATCGGAAGACCTGGGGGAACGCTGGGTGGTAGGAAATTTGTGTCAGCCCGGTGATGCCACAACTTTCCCACACAAAAATGTGTGGAAAAAGTGATTATTTCAGCTAAAATTGAGGTTTGCAGAGGATTCTGGGTAAACGTTGGGGGATCCACGCAAGCCATACCTCCGTGGAACCTCCCGGGTGTCTAGTTTTCAGAAATGTGTGGGTTTGGTAGGTTTCCTAGCTGGCCGCCGAGCACGGGGCCAAAACCCAGGTGACCCCCTTGCAAAACCAGGTCGTTTTGTGATAGGCAATTCTGATGTCGCCTCAATATGTTTTGGGCCCTTGCCTGTTGTGGGTACTTGGGCCTCCCACACGAGTGAGGCATAATTTTTATCGGGAGACCTTGGGGAACGCTCGGTGGTAGGAAATTTGTGTCAGCCCGGTGATGCCACAACTTTCCCACACAAAAATGTGTGGAAAAAGTGATTTCTTTCAGCTAAATTTGAGGTTTGCAGGGGATTCTGGGTAAGAAAACGTTGGGGGGTCCACGCAAGCCATACATCCCTGGCATCCCCCGGGTGTCTAGTTTTCAAAAATGTATAGGTTTGCTAGGTTTCCCTAGGTGCTGGCAGAGCTAGGGTTCAAAAACTACAGCTAGGCACTTTGCAATAAAAGGGTCATTTTTCACCGTGAAAATGTGGTGTGTCCACCTTGCTTTTTGGGCCGTTTCCTGTTGCGGGCACTAGCCCTAACCACACAAATGAGGTACCATTTTTCTCGGAAGACTTTGGGGAACACGGGGTGGGTGGAATTTTGTGGATCCACGCAGATTCCAGAACTTTCCACCACAGAAATGTGAGGAAAACGTGTTTTTTTTTTACAATGTTTTAGGTGTGCAAGCGATTCTGGGTAACAGAATCTGGTGAGAGCCTGTCAAGTCACCCCATCCTGGATTCCCCTGGGTGTCTAGTTTTCAAAAATGTATATGTTTGCTAGGTTTTCCTAGGTGCCGGCAGAGCTAGGGTTCAAAAACTACAGCTAGGCTCTTTGCAAAAAAAGGGTCATTTTTCATTGTGAAAATGTGGTGTGTCCACGTTGCGTTTTGAGCCGTTTCCTGTAGTGGGCACAAGGCGTACCCACACAAGTGAGGTACCATTTTTATCGGGAGACAGGGTAACACAGAATTGTAGAGCAACTGTTATTATCTATTGACTTTTGATGCATTTCTGCCTTCCAAATGAAAGACAATGTGTAAAAAAGAAGTCATTTTGAAAAATGACCTATAATTCTCATGCTAGTATGGGTACTCCCAATTTCGGAAATGTGCAAATATCTACTGTTTCTAAACTCTATATTTTGTTCCCATTTCAGAAATACATAGGTGTCTTTCATACCGATTTTTCCATGAATACATTTTCCCAAATGAATTGCTATATACCCGGTACATAATAAAAAACCATTGCAAGACGCTGCTCAGTTATTGGCTCTGGGTTCGTCGGGTTCTTGGTGAACCTACAAGTCCTATATATCCTCACAACCAGAAAGGTCTAGCGGATGTAATGGTATATTGCTTTCAAACAACTGTCATAATTAGAAGAAGTTACAGGTGAAAACGTTGACACAAATGGCTGTTTTTTTCAACTAATTTTCAATTTTTCCTATATTTAACTGTTAGTTTCTATGAAGAAACCTTGAAGGATCTACACAAATGACCCCTTGCTGAATTCAGAATTTTGTCTACTTTTCTAAAATGTATAGCTTTCCAGGATCCATTACTGATTTCATACCCATTTATACCATTAACTGGAAAGAGGTTGAAAGCACAAAAAATAGCAAAAATAGGCTATGTCCCAGAAAAATGCCAAAACTGTGTAAAAAATGTTGGTTTTCTGACAAAAGTCTGCTTGTCCCTGAAAGCTGGGAAGATGGGGATTTCAGCACCACAACCCTTTTTTTGATACCATTTGCAGGGAAAAAAACAGACGCTTTCATCTGTAGCCCTTTTTTCCCATTTGTCCCAAAAAAAAAATGTTGCTGTATTTTGGCTAATTTCTGGGTCCCCTCCAGGGAAATCCACAAACCCTGGGTACCTTTAGAATCCCCATGATGTTGGAAAAAAAGGACGCAAATTTGGCGTGGATACCTTATGTGGTCAAAAGGTTACAGGGGCCTAAGCGCGAACTACCCCAAATAGCCAAAAAAAGGCTTAGCACAGGGGGGGAAAAGGCCTAGCAGCGAAGGGGTTAAGTTTGGGTAAGGCAGTAGGCCCTAACGACGTACCAATTGAATTTTATAAGCTCACTGCCTCAAAACTTGCCCCACATCTGTTGCAGATGTACAAAGAGAGTCAGGACCTGGGCTCACTCCTTAGAGATCAAAAGTTGGCCTCCTTTGCCGTTATCCATAAGAAGGGCAAACCACCAGAAAGATGTGCTTCATATAGGCCTATCTCGCTTCTTAACACCGAAATTAAAACCCTAGCCAAAGTATTGCCTCCCTACTAATCCAGATCATCTCCAAGCACGTTCATCCGGATCAATCTGACTTTAGGCTGAGGCGCAGCACTGCTCTCAATTTACGACGTCTCCATGGTGTGCCTGGCCAGACTGTCAGGCTCCAAGAGGAGGCTTTAGTTCTCTCGCTAGATTCCCTCATGGCGTTGACATGATCGAAGGCCTTATCTCTTTGAAGTGTTGGCCAGGATGGGCTTTGGCCCACAATATCTAGCACGGATATGTCTCCTCTACACCTAGCCTTTGGCGCAAGTTACTGTCAATGGGGGAATTTCCCGGATATTCAGTCTCCAGCGTGGTACCAGGCAGGGAAGCCCGCTTTCGCCACTGATGTTTACTCTCATATTAGAACCCTTGGCTTCTTGGATCAGGATGGACCCTCTGGTCCGAGGTCTACGATGAACCGAACACTGGGAGGACAGATTATCACTCTATGTGGATGACATTCTGCTCTATGTAACAGATCCTGTCCTTACACTTGACAGGATAATGCAAATACTCACCCAGTTTGGTCGCTATTCGGGGTAGACCATTAACTGGACAAAATCCCTAATCTATATCCTGAGTGGGCGGACGCCACGACTGCCCTGGGGATGCGAGGCAAAGATCACTGCAGATGGGTTCCGATACCTCGGAATCCATGTCACCACGGACCCAGACCTGTTCTATGTTAAAAACCTGCAGCTACCGCTGGCGTGATTAAAATGCGATGTCCAACACTGGAAGTCCTTACCACTGTCACTGCTTGGCAGAGCTGCGCTTTTCAAAATGATGGCCCTACCTCGCTTCCTCTTCGCCCTACATAATACACCCTATCAGGTCTCTGTGACCTTCTTCTAAGCAATAGAGAGCGAAGTCAGAACCCTACTATGGGATAGGGGTCCGACGTGAATAGAACTCAAACTGACGAGGGGATGGTACGATGGGGGGATCTCCCTGCCCGACATTAAAAAATAATATTGGACAGCGCAACTCACTGTTGTTAATCCCTGGGTTCATCTCCCTGCACACAAATCCATGTTTCATATGGATAGATAGGTCATGCAACTAGGGGGATACCTTAGTGCCATCTATGCCAGCCCACGGCATACCACTCTCAAGGGAGTCTGTGGTTGCCCGCATGAATGACCAATGCAAGAGCAGTATGGGGCCTCCGCTAAATGGTGCCTGTTAAATTTTGGGGAAGTAACTGACCTAAGCCGCATGGAGTGGACATGGATGACCTTTGGTCTGCAATAGCCAAACACACTATTGCGTTTTTACGGGGTGTTGCTCAAGCACCACACCTGGGAGACTGGAAGTGGGACATAAACTGGTGTATTTTGGCTGAGAAGGTGATATATGAGGGCCGGAACAGTCCTTGAAAGTGGGCGCAAATCTGGGGAAAATGGAATGAATACAGGGGGGTCTCTGCAGTCCACTCATTCCAGCTGGTGCTGCTGAATTGTTTTCTAATGATTCCAATTCAAATGCCATGGTTTGTGATGCAGGGTTACGGGAGGGAGGGGACAACAGTAATGTTTAATGACGTACAATCCATACTTTTGCCGTATCAGTGTATGATGCTGTGTGGTATAGTTGTATTTTTATTGCTTGCCATGATTCTAATAAAAAAATCTTCAAAAAAAAACAGAAATGATAATGCTCTAAACATTGATTGAGCACTTAGAAGGTGGGGAGTGGTAGGCAGAACCCGAGAAAAGGAGCGAAAACAGTAGATAGGAACACAGAGAGAAACAAGAAAGGAAAGATACCATGATAAAAGACCATGCATGCACTTGAAGATGATAGAAAGGAAAGAAATCATGATGGGCAGCCGGAAAGTCAACCAGTGAAGGGAGCAAAAAAAGGAAGGCATTGGGAGGAGATCAGAGAAGTCATACATAACCACTGAAAATGGATTGAATAGGGCAAGAAAGTAGGCAGTCAGAGTAGGAGGAAAGAGAAGTAATGCAGCAAGAAAGAATAATGGAGGAGTCCTACTAGAATGGAAAGTGAGTGGAGGCCATATCTTGTAGAGCTAGTCACGGTTGAAGGGAGCACTGAATAAAATGTGTAAGGAGAAGTACAAAGGTTTACACAAAACATACTGACGTGGACAGAGAAAGAAAATCAGACAAGAAAGGAAAAGATGTAGTAGGACAAAGGGGTGGGGGTAGGAAAGAACAAGAATTCAGTCTTGGAGGGGTTGATATGAAGAGAGGGAGAGTACACTCAGAGCAGGACCTTGCAGAAACATTCAGAAATGTCACTGTACACACAAAGGAAATGATAAACGCCTGGCTACCTTGCCCTCTCCTCAAAGGAACTTCCTGTTGACGCATGCATATAAACCTGGCACTGGGGAGAAACTTCTGAACCACTAGCCCACACTGTGTGGAACTCCATGCTGCCAGATATACTTTGAAAATGATCTCTTTCTGAACTATCTTGGACGTTAAAACCTCCCCTATTCTCCGTGTTAGTCACAGGACTGGTGTCAGTTTTGGACCAAATAAATTGTTTCCGCTTTGGCTTGTGGCTTTGGGAGTGAAGTGAGTCAGGATTTTTCTGAAGAATGGGTAGGGAGGGCAGAGTGGTGTTAGGATGGTCGGCCCTGCCCCCATGCTGCAGACAGAAACATGTTCAAGGCCTTCTGGGCCATGCTGGTGATTCAAGTAATTGGCTGCAAGCAAACGGGCATATTTGTTTCTTGAATTGTCATGGCGCTTGGAGAACGGAGCTCACATGTGCCTTTCATTTGTGGAGGGAGGCCAGCTCAGAAATTCACTTCACAAAGAGCATAAGAGCGCAGAGGGTGTTTGAATAATTTAGGGCAGCCTTGGGAACAGGCTGTGTTCCGAACCGAGATATTCTTCAGAAAAATTGGCCAGCGCGCGAAGCCGTGTTGGGCAGGCAGGGTTTGTGGTGAACTCCCCCGGAGCGCCTCAGGAGCGCGTGTGTGGAGATCTCATCCGAATGCTTCCCCGTTCCAGTCAAGGCGGACTGGCCAAGTGACCGCGTTGACCAGAGGGGCCGAGTGGAGAGGTGTGGTGCAGCGGCCAGGGCGGCTGACTTCCAAGCATAGGGTTCACGGTTCGATCCCCGGCTCCGGCGGCAGCTCAGCTCAGCACCATGTGACTCTGGGCAATAGCTCACTTAATTTCCACTCCGGCCCCCAGCTGCCGGTTCGATCCCCGGCTCCGGCGGCAGCTCAGCTCAGCACCATGTGACTCTGGGCAATAGCTCACTTAATTTCCACTCCGGCCCCCAGCTGCGCTATATAAAAACGAACTTACATTTTCACCATTTTGCATCCCAGCGCATATTCTCCGCCAGAGCTGAGGCCCATATTCTCCACCAGAGCTATGGACTTGTGGGAGGGAAAGGGATTCAAGTCCCGGCGTCAGCCCACCATCCTGTGATTCTGGACAAATTACTTAATCTCCCAATGCCGTATAAAAAAGTAAAAAACCTGCACCCGACCTCGTGTAATATATTCTGGTGCGTATGTAGAGCACTCATACCATTGGGCCTAGTTCGCGCTATATAAATACTGCAGCAAAAAAAAAAAAAAAAATCCTAGCCAGTTCGTATATAGATTGCGCACCAGTGCTCTTATCATCACGAGGTTTTGATGTGCTGCTTACTTAGCGTCTGCGGTTTTGGTAATTTCAACACCAGGTCAGTCTGAGTACCAAGAATGCTATGACTGGATTGCTGGATTGAAAATAAAAAGACTCAAAATAGGAAATAAATAAAAAGCTTCATGTCTCGCTTGGCTGTGCATTCCACTACCGATCGTAAGCCTTGCTGGTTTTAATTTTGCTCTAGTTTTGTCCTGGCTGGATCATCTTCCTCGCCTTGCAAACATGCACTCTTTTTTATAGTTATTATTATTATTTTTTTGCAGTTTTATATAATTCGAACTCGACCCGAAGATATTGGAACGCTTTACATAGGCACCATTCATTTTTTGGTAGGCACGGGGAGATTAAGTGATTTGCCCAGAATCACAGAATGTTTAGTGAACCGAGGCCTAGACTCGAACCTGGTTCCCCAGCTCCAAAGTCGGCAGCTCTGGCCGTTAGGCCATATCCTCTGTCATTGTTTGCGTACACACAGACGCATACCGCCCACCCAGCATTCTACTCGAAGAAGAGTCAGTGATAGGCATTTCTTAGAAAAGGAATGCATGGTTATACGCATAGTAACAGTAGCATAAGCCAGTGTGTCATAGGTCATAGTGCAAGGAAGGAAATGGGACCCCTGGCTGGTGTCAGAATTATAAAATGCAACAGTAATCATACTTCAGTAGGCCTCGTAGGGCTCCTGGGCCGCGGTGCTACTGCACCTGCTGCACCAATGGAAACTACACCCCTGTAGACTAGTAAAATAATGTAAATTATACAGATCATCGAAGTGAAAACGCAAAGTGTGTCATTTAAGATATGGCGCCCACCATAATTTAGCTACCTGCCGCTCCAGTGAAGCATTTCTGATGAAGGCGCTTCTACCATACCAGAAATGTAACGCTGAGAGGGTCACCATGTCATTCCGTGCCGCTCTACGTTATTTTTGATTCTTGGAAACAAATCCCTAAAGCGAGTGTTTCTGAGAAAGAATATATATGACCCAGGTGCACAGGGAGTTTTTTCGCAGTGCAGGAGCTCTTGATAATTTGTCTTGCCAGGGACTGCCATACCTCGAATGGGGATGGGGAGCTGGAAAAATGTATATCATAACAACGCATCCTAAGTAGGGCAGGATTTTCAGGATAGACCTTCAGACCTGTGGTGAATGGGCTGCTTGCTGGTCGACGGTTTCTGACAGTGGAACCAGGTGAGGCACCGCCATTGGAAACTTGGCGCATCCTCTAACCCAAAATGAGGCACCACCATAACCGTGAGTATGGTGGGGCAGGGGACCGAACAAACTATGAATGACCTAAAATGCTTAGTGCATGCAGTTGAGAAGTCATGCTTCTTAACATGTTCTGTGCATCTCTGTTGGGCAAAAATGTAACCCATTTGACTCGGTGCATTTCTGTGGGTTTCACTTTCCCATACCTGCTCAATGGCCTGAGACTCTTTCGATATTCCTATGTTTTCTTTAACAGGCTCCAGTCAGTGGATGATACACAGTAACCAAAGGAGCAATTCTTGTCTGAATGTTTCTTTAGATCAAGGCATCTGCCATTGAACATCAGAACATTGACCAGTTTGGTTCTGAACTGTTAAAAAAAAGTTTGGAAAACAGAGATTATTATAATTTTTTTATTTTTTTATTTCTTTATTAACTTTTACAGCTAGGTGCAGTAGTACCATTACATGTAGACAAATCGTACATGTCCATAAATAGAGAAGGAAAATTGCAATAATAATACAGATCAGGTAGTTATAAACAGTAATTTCAAAATAAAATGCTTAATTCACACTCATATTACCCTCCCAATACACTATGGTGATTCGTTAACGCATGTCATCAGGTTTAAATGAGCATTCGGTCGGAATGGAAAACAGAGTTTTTTTTAAATAAAAAAACTGGTCACCAGATAATGGCTTTAAAAGTGCACTGTGGCGCCAGGGCATATATCAGCGTACGGACAATGGTTAAAGCTACAGGCTGGACTGGTCAAGAGCCAGACGCACAACCTGTCCAAATAAAATTGCAGTTTTCTGGTGCCCCCAGGGTATCGGATCTTCACAACCCATATTTCAACAGTGGCTGTTCACAGCCCAAATATTTTGGAACCCCAGGGATGCATGGGTCTTTGTGGGACGGTTGGGAACACAAGGTGCATCATCGGTTTCTTGAAAGAACAGACATGCCAACCTGGCCTCTTGGCTAGTTCCCTGTGCTTGCTTCTCAAGGCAACTCATTAGCAAGCAGACAGGCAGGTAGCCAGATGGCTTTGTGGAGTTTCACCCAGTTTGGTCCTAGTGGAGAAAGAGGCAGGCCACAAGGTTCCTTGTTTTGAGGTGCACCAGCACACAAGTCCTGCAGGGCAAGGCCTTTCATCTGCACTGACAAAGGGGCGCAGTATGTTTTTAGCTCTGTGGAGAGTTCTGACAGGAACCCACCCAATCAGCGGATTTGCTGTCTTCGGAACTCCACCCAGGAGGATCAGCGATAAAGTCAGATTTGCTGGCTTTTTCAGAGCTGGCACTACAGAAATCTGCTCTGCGCTGGAGCTGGCTAGGCTGAGGTGATATTTAGATTAAACCTCGTAGGCCACACAGTTGTATTGTATTGTAACATTTGTATTGTGCTTCATACCCCTATGTAGGACTCCTAAAGCCTTCCCAGATCGGTAGGAAGCTACGCTGTATGGAATTGTGTGGTTGGAAGAGTGTGTGTAATAGGCTATTGGCTGTAAGTCAGCTCTTCAGATCCCTGATTGTTTGTTTCTTTTTTCAGAACCTTTCTTTTTCCGGTTACAGCATAATGGTGCCCACTTTCAGCGCTTATGTTGGTGGAAAGAGGTGGCGAGCAGCAAAAGCTGGTCTCCTTCTGGATGGCTTGTGTTAAAGTAATCCTTGTGGTTGGTATGAAAGGTGAGGGGTGATTAGATTGGTACCGGACCAGCAGGTAGGAACTATGTTAGACTCCTCCAGTTCACCAGCTGTGCATATCAGATCTCTTGCTCAAAGTGTGCCTGCCCATCTAGCAGAGTGATTAGTTTAGAGTGGCCTCATAATACATTCAATTGGACGAACTGGCATTACTGTTAGGATGACGTTTGGTTGGGATTAATATGATTGAGGTAGATGCTATGTCTTACAGGGAGAGAGGATTGGTTTGGATTCCTATGTCTAAATTATACGGGTAAGAATATTTGCTAGGGAACCAGGGGGATTCCACACATTGAAGGGGATTATTTTAGTGTGTGATAAGCGAGTGAATCCTGGGAGCATATTTAGCTCTCCGGCCAGGTGGTGAAGATGACTGTGTTGGTCTTTTCTTTGTGGTTTGTGTTAAACTGTATGGGCATTTTACTATGTTTCCACAAAACCTGAGAGTGTTAACATTCACTGACTCTGTTCCAGCAGCCTTGGATGTTATGCCTCCATTCTGAAACTCAAGTGTTCCTGCATATTTCTTCTTCTGGTTGGCATCGAGTTCTAGAGTCTTACCACCTGGACTGAGTAGGCAGATCTAGCAGAGGAGGTACGATGAATTTTGGAGCAAACCTTGAGCGTTTTGTCTTGTTTTGGGAGTACACCTTGAATCTCAGTTTTAGATAGAGTTGGCCTTTTCCTTGGGGTGATTTGTGAATGAAGTAGAGTGCCTTGAACATTGATCCTCTACTTCTGAGTAGCCAGTGGAGGGATTGCAAAACTGGCTTCATGTGGTTTCTTTTGTGTAGGTGAAGTAGTAGTCTTGCTGCACTATTCTAAATCTTAGTAGTTTTTTTATTAGGAAGCAGACAACACCAAGGTTTGGACTATTAGCATAGTCAGTCTTAGAGTAAACAAGGGTGAGAATGCCTAGAAGCTGCTAGTGGTATTCGAGTTAGGGGAGGATACGCCTCATCCTTCTAGCGTAGAGGATGCCCCTTATGTTCTTGTTGACTAGTGTTATCAATGATAAGTTTGAAACCATTGTCACACCAAGATTCTTCACTTCCACTAAAGTCACTGGTGGTTCTACAAGTTCCTTGGGCCATATAACTATGGGCTGGAGGCTGTGCCATTGTACACAGGTTATGATCTAGTTTTCCCTTGCTGAGTTTGAGGTGATTGGTCATCACCCAGAAGACAATAGCACGAAGGCAATCAACGAGTTTTGAGGAATGATGGCTCACAGGATTGTCATTTTTAGAATGCATTGTGTGTATTGTGTGTCATTCGCGTAACTATGACAGGTAAGATTGAAGGGTCCGGCCAGATTCTGAATAGGGGTCAGGTAAAGGTTAAGTAGAAGAGAGGAGATGATTGATCCCTTCGGAACTCTGCTGGGTGTGGGCTGCGGGGAAGTCGTGTATGGACAAAGGATTGCCAGGCTGTGTCTGTCTTTGAGGTAGGAGGTAAATAAATTAACCCCGGGCGGCGAACTCTGCTCCGCCAGTGGAGTTTGCGGAGTTTTGCCAACTCCGCCCTCCGTTGGGAATGCGAAGTTCAGGCAAAACTCTGACTCCGTGGCGGAGCGGAGTTAGCCCCTGCGCCACGGCCCAAACTAAAAAAAAAAAACACTTACCTACTCTCTGGCGTCTCCAGGCTGCCCTCCTCCTCACTGTGGTCTCTCCTCCTCGCCGCCGTCCTCCCTACAAATCCCTACGTTGTACGTCTTGTGTGGACTGCGCATGCGCAGTCCACCTAAGAGGTAAAATGCAGGGGTTTGCGACCGGCAACGAGGACGGCGGCAGGGAGGAGAGACTACAGTGAGGAGGAGGGCAGCTCAGAGACACCAGAGAGCAGGTAAGTGTTTTTTTTAAAGCTTTTTTTAAAATTGGGAGTGGGACTTGAGAGGATGGAGCCTCTTTTTAACTCCGTGGAACTCCGCGTACTCCGCCCAGATAGAGAGGCAATCCATTTAAGGGGTTTCTGCAAGTGCCAAGACTTTCAAGTGTGAAAATTTTGTGGTGGACCATGTTGAAAACTGCTGATAAATCCAGAAGCCGGAGAGCTGCTACACCTCTTTTGTCCACTGTTCATTTTAGGTCATCCCAGATGGATATCAGGGTCGAGTTCGTGCCTCCGTCTGGTCGGAATCCTGATTGTTTCTATGACAGCAGGTTATTTTCTTCACTTAAATTACAGAGTTGGGCACAGACTGTTCTCTCAATCAGCCTAGTGAGGAATGGGCCATTGGAAACCGGTCTGTAATTTGCAGGTTTGGTATGGGAGATACCGTGACCAGAATTAGCTTATCCAAACAGTATCTCTCCATCCAAATCTGTCTATTCCGGGATAATGTCCTCAGAATGAGGAATAGCCATGCCGTCCTGAAATTATTGGGCTCTTTTGCGTCGTCATACCCGATTCTGAATACATTTCCACTCAGATTTACGTCTGCTCTGAGCAAGTGGTAAACCTGAACAGGGGGTAAATGTGAGTGGAAGGCCATAAAAGGTCATAAGGCAAGGAGCCAGCATTGTGTGAGCAGGCAGGACAGGCTCTGGTGTGGCTGGGTGAGCGTTGCCCAGTCCTTTTGTGCTGTGGTAGCGGGATGGCTGGGCTGGGCTGGGCTGAGGCTTCTGTCCCTGCCTCAGCTTCCTGGTCCCGGTGGTTTTACATGGTGTGGACTCACACCTGGTAAAGGACTGAGTTTTCCCTGGGTAACCTCTCCATGTGGCTTATAATGAGAGCCTAACTGTTGCCATATGATGCCGCTTTGATACACACACCGTACTTTCATTCTTACACAGAGCAGGAGCAAAAACATTGCTAGAGATAAGGCTCTCATTATAACTGTGGAGGTAGTGCTGATTTGGGTCCCTTCCTTAATTGTGAATAAAAGTTGTGTGGCAAAACACCCCATCTTTGGGTTTTAATACTGACATATTTCTCCATTGAAATCCTTGTGCAACATATATCCAGGCAAAAGAGACAGGAAGGTGGAAAAAAGCCTCCAGAAACCGGTGCACAAGCACATGTTTCTGTTGTTATTCCCCATTCCATAGGTGAAAACTCAATGGGGTGCAGCACCACGTGGGTGCGATATTATTGCATCGGTTTTCATGCACACTTGTACAAAGGGTCAAAACAGGCTGATGTTGTGCAGCAGGCATGGGCATGCACGTTCAAGATAATACTGCATGAACCCTTCTCGTTGGATATATATATATATATTAGTAGTGTTTGAACATTGTGTGATCCCACTATTTATGACCAGGACGCCGTATTGGACGACGTGGGAGGTGGGCCTGGCACACAAGACTGGGAAATTCTCAGCACTTAGTAGCTTCCGTGGAGTTATTTTAGCCTGAATAGAAAGTTTCTTTTGTGAGAAGCTGTGTGCCAGCCAGCGCTGAATGCACATAATTATATGACTGGCCACATTTCACTAACTAAACAAACAGTCTCACCACAAAAGGCCGATGGATGATAGAAATAGCTAAGAGTACACAGTATGTGCTGATCGTTGGGTTGACCTGTGGTATTTTATATTTACACTGCAGTAAGTTTATGCCTCTTGTGAAAATATCTGGGTAAGTCTGCTGGATGGATATATTGTGTCAAATAATACAGTTGTCTAGCTTTATGCATTATGGGTGTTCTCTTGTTTAAGTCTGGCTGAAGGAAACTCTAATTCTTTATGCTGAACATACAGTGAGATGCTTAAAATAATGGACGATTGTACACATTTACTGTCCAAGCTGATTCTGTAAATATACTTAACCATGCTGTTTCAGCAGCACCGTATTAGCAACAACACTCCACACCACTCAGCAACCTACTAAAGAACAAGCCCAAATATACCATGAACGGGAAATGATGGTATCCAACAACACTCGCTAGCAGTCTCTCCTGTAAACACCTACATCTGCCAGGCATTGGGCATGCCTTCTAACTCAGAAGACGGGAACCAGCCTTTACAATGCAGGCATTACCACGCAATGCCTATACCACACAAAATTTACCATGCACCACCTTTACAACGCATGCCCTTACAACACAAGATAAGTGTATTTAAGGTAAGTATGCATATATATCAATCAATCAATCAGGGAATTGTTAAGCGCACTACTCACCCGGGAGGGTCTCAAGGCGCTCGAGAGAGAGGGGAGGGGGGGTGATGGTGAGCAGCTCCGGTCAGTCGAAGAACCAGGACTTGAGGGTCTTCCTGAAGATGTGCAGAGAGGGGGCGCGTCTGAGGTCCACCGGGAGCTCGTTCTAGGTCTTGGCCGCGATGTAGGAGAAGGCTCTTCCACCCGTTCTGGCTCTGCGGATGCGCGGGATTTTGGCGAGGGAGAGGTCGGCGGATCAGAGGTTTCTCTTGGGTATGTGGAAGGATATTCTTTCGTTGAGGTATTGGGGTCTGGTGTTGTGGAGGCATTTGTAGGCGTGGGTGAGTATTTTAAAGGTTACTCTCTTCTCGACAGGGAGCCAGTGAAGGTCTCGCAGGTGTTGGGTGATGTGTTCTTGTCGAGGGATGCCGAGGACGAGTCTGGCTGAGGTGTTCTGTATGGGCTGAAGTTTGCAGAGCAGGGACTTGTTGATTCCGGCGTAGAGGGCGTTTCCGTAGTCCAGTCTGCTAGTTATGAGTGCGTGGGTGAATGGCTTTCTTCATTCGGGGGAGGACCCACTTGAAGGTCTTGTGCAGGATGCGGAGGGTGTTGAAGCAGGTGGAGGCGACAGCGTTGACTTGTCGGGTCATGGATAGGGAGGAGTCGAGTACGATGCCGAGGTTTCGTGCGTGGTCCGTGGGGGTGGGCGGGCTGCAGAGGGTGTCGGGCCACCAAGTGTTGTCCTATGCGGTGGGAGCGGGTCCGAGGACCTCCGTCTTCTCTGAGTTGAGCTTCAGGCAGCTGCTGCTCATCCAGGATGCAACGTTCTTCATTCCTTCCTGGAAGCTGAGTCGGGTGGTGGTGGGATCCTTGGTGAGGGAGAGGATGAGCTGGGTGTCGTCGGCGTAGGAGACTATGTTCAGTCCGTGCTGTCTGACAATGGCGGCTAGGGGGGCCATGTAGATGTTGAAGAGCGTCGGGCTGAGAGATGATCCTTGAGGTCCCCTGCAGTTGATCTCTACGTGTTCGGAGAGGAAAGGTGGCAGTCTGATTCTTTGGGCTCTGCTGGAGAGGAAGGAGCAGAGCCATTCGAGGGCGGTTCCCTGTATGACCGGTGTCGTGGAGTCTGGCGGCGAGAGTGCGGTGGGAGACGGTGTCGAAGGCTGCGGAGAGGTCGAGTAGGATCAGGGCCGCGGTGTGTCCTTGGTCGAGGAGGGTGCGGATGTCGTCTGTGGCGGCGAGTAGGGCGGTCTCGGTGCTGTGGTTGCTGTGGAATCCAGACTGGGAGGGGTCGAGGATGGAGTTCTCTTCGATGAACTTCATTAGTTCGGCGTTGATGGTCTTCTCAGTGACTTTAGCTGCGAAGGGGAGGAGGGAAATGGGCCGGTAGTTCTTGAGGTCCGTAGGATCTGCTGAGGGCTTCTTGAGAAGGGGTTTGACCTCTGCACGTTTCCAGTCATCAGGAAAAATGCTGGTTTCGAAGGAGGTGTTGATGGTGCATCGTAGTTCCGGTGTGATGGCGGATATATGTGTATATATATATATATATATATATATCTTCCAAGGTTGCCCTGTAAGCAGAGACGCACATACAGTGGATGAATCACCAGGATATTTATTTCAAAATCGGCATTTCCTCCCCAGTACAATTCCGTTGCCTGACGCGTTTCGGAGCGGGCTGCTCCTTCCTCATAGGCTCTGAGCGCAAACCACAGTCCAAGTGAACCAACCCTCTTTCCCTTTTCTGCATGCTCCTCGGTAATTGCCCTCTGGTGGGCCTCTCAGGTGAGTCAAACCTTTGCATGCTGGGAGTTTGAGTCCGCTTCACTAAATCATCCCCTCCAGTGGGGTCCGTGATTTTGCCTCAATAATATTTCTATTGTTAAGCCCTCCAGTGGGCCACAGGGAAGAAAGGCCGGTTTCAATCATGCATCCACTGCGCTGCTTCGGCTCCGATATTCAAAACCAGCAGCCCCAGATTTCATTCTCCTGGCAGTGCAGCCTCCCACGGCCGGACTGCCGCGCGTTAAATCTTCCAAGGTGAAGCGGACTCAAACTCCCAGCATGCAAAGGTTTGACTCACCTGAGAGGCCCACCAGAGGGCAATTACCGAGGAGCATGCAGAAAAGGGAAAGAGGGTTGGTTCACTTGGACTGTGGTTTGCGCTCAGAGCCTATGAGGAAGGAGCAGCCCGCTCCGAGCGCGTCAGGCAACGGAATTGTACTGGGGAGGAAATGCCGATTTTGAAATAAATATCCTGGTAATTCATCCACTGTATGTGCGTCTCTGCTTACAGGGCAACCTTGGAAGATTTAACGCGCGGCAGTCCGGCCGTGGGATGCTGCACTGCCAGGAGAATGAAATCTGGGGCTGCTGGTTTTGAATATCGGAGCCGAAGCAGCGCAGTGGATGCATGATTGAAACCGGCCTTTCTTCCCTGTGGCCCACTGGAGGGCTTAACAATAGAAATATTATAGAGGCAAAATCACGGACCCCACTGGAGGGGATGATTTAGTGAAGCGGACTCAAACTCCCAGCATGCAAAGGTTTGACTCACCTGAGAGGCCCACCAAAGGGCAATTACCGAGGAGCATGCAGAAAAGGGAAAGAGGGTTGGTTCACTTGGACTGTGGTTTGCGCTCAGAGCCTATGAGGAAGGAGCGGCCCGCTCCGAAACGCGTCAGGCAACGGAATTGTACTGGGGAGGAAATGCCGATTTTGAAATAAATATCCTGGTGATTCATCCACTGTATGTGCGTCTCTGCTTACAGGGCAACCTTGGAAGATATATATATATATATATATACATATATATATATATATATATATATTCTATGAAAAACCAAAGGTTACAGGGACGTTATAGTTAGGCTCAGATTTCACTCATACAAAACCAGTGAAATTCAGCAGTTATAATTATTTGAGCTAACTATAACCTACGCCCCCTCAATGCACTGCTTATGACCTCACATATTACATCACTCATGACATGGTCAGTGACATCACTGATGACATCTCAAATTACATCACTAATGACATCGACAGAACCACTCACACACCCACTCACACCAGCACACGACCTCTCATACACCCACTGACACACCCATATAACCACTCACACACCCGCTCACTCATCCAAAAAGCCACTCACACACCCACTCACTCACTCACACACACAGCCGCACAAAGCCACTCACTTACCCATACACCTACCCACACAGTCACTCACTTACCTATACAATCACTAACACAGCTAAATATGCAGGTCCCTGTGTGCGGGAGCAATCTTTCATCTGTTTACCTGCCCGCACGGCAGTGGGCAGGAGACCAGATGAAAACTCCGCTCCCAGCAAGCGGGAGTAGTTTGACAGCTCCTGCTTGCTAGAAGCAGAGTTAGTGCTTGCTCTCTCTTGGCAGGAGCTGTCACAGCAAACAGCTATCTCCTAAAGGTGGGCACCTCAGGAGTTAGCAGGAGCGGTCCCTAGGGGGCGACAGTCCCCAGGGTCATTAATGACTCCAGAAAGGCGACTGCGCAGCCCCCTTGTTTAGTATGCTTGGGGCGGCCCCGGGGAGGTGGTAGTCCCCAGGGCTGGATATAGCTGCGCTGCTCCCTCCCCGTTTTAACTAGTTTTGTGCCCCGGGGAGGTGGTGGTCCCCAGGGCAATTTTCAACATTTGAGGGGGGACCGCACAGCCACCCTCTTTTTATTCTTACATGCCCCGGGAAGGTGGTGGTCCCCAGGGCCTTTTAAGGCCTATGGGGGTGGGTCGTGCGGCCCCCCTCCGAATTAATAATAAAGCCCCGGGGAGGTGGCTGACCCCGGGGCTCAAACTGGCCTTGGGAAGGGGGTGAGTTGCATGCACCCCCCATCACTTATATATAAATATGCCCCTGGCCCAGGCACCTGGCACCTGGACTGAAAGTGAAACAAGCGCGGAATACTTATGATTTTGTGTAAAAAAAAAATTTGCCTTAGGAGACCCCAGCACCAGGCCTAAAAGGGTCCGGGTATTCCTACCCTGCCCCGTTTTCTTTATTTTTTACATTTTTTTTTATGACTCGACTAATTCTATACTATAACTATCACTACGAATCTGCGGTAAAAACAAAAACAAAAACAAGTGTGGGCTCCCGCGCTTGTTTTCTTTAAGGCCCCCAGATGGGCCAGGTCCTGGGAGGTGGATTAATAAATTTAATTAGGGGAGGGGAGCACTGATGGCCCCCTCACCAGGCCGATTTCAGCCTTGGGAACCCCATCCCCCGGGGCCCAGCCTTAATATGAAGTGGGAGGGGGAACATTGCCCCCATCCTGGGCCGAGTTTGGCACCAGGGACCCCATCCCCCAGGGCCTGACCATCTTACTAATGGGGAGGGGAGCCACCCGGCTCCCATCCGCAGGTTGATTTAGTCCTCAGGGACTCATCCCCCAGCTACAAAATCAAAGGGGAGCTGCGCTGCCTACCTCCCGGAACCATTAATGGCCCAGGGGGACCCCATCCCCATGGCTGGCTCCAGCTATGTCCCAGGGTGCCCACCCCAGGACATAGTGGTTTCCCTGCTTGGACTGGCATCGAAACCTGTGTTGGCTAGAGCAATTTCAAAGTCCCGCCAAGGGAGAGCAAACACGAAGTTTACTCCCAGCTGGCGGGAGCTTTAAAAATGCTCCCGCCAGCTGGGAACAGACTTTGATCTGTTTCCCTGCCCACAGTTTTGCGGTCAGGGAAACTGATCTGAATATTGCTCCAGCCCGCAGGGAGCAGCATTTTTAGCTGCTCCTTGCGGGCGTGAGCATTGCAGGCTCCTGCTGGATGCAGGGAGCAGGCTGGGGTCGGGGAGGCCTTGGGACTACCCCCATGGCCCCCAACAAGGAGATGGTGGGTGCCCTGGGTGGGCTGGACTGCTACGACTGGAGCAAGGTCAGGGCTGATTTGCATATGACTTGGTCCAAACTGAGGTCGCATAGTGTGCAAAATAACGATGGAGTGGGATGCAGCCCGAGTAGTTACCAGTGCCTGAGATTAGTTCAAGCATTCCATTCATCACTTTTTTGTATACTTCAGATCGAGTTTAAGGCCACCTGCTGGGTAAGCAGACTTGGCATCTGAGAGCACCCCATTAAGGAGCTAATCCATGCACGAGGAACAGTGGAGAGAGATCAATGCAAGGGGAGAGCTTAAAGCAAAAATTGAAGACTACACACCTGAATATGGGACCCCTCTGTATCCAGATGAGCACATATAAAGGAATCCTGGACTCCATTTTGTCTCTGAGAAGGGCCCACCTCAGTCGGCGAAGGAATGATGGAAAGAGGCCAGATTAATCAGAGGAGCAGACACCGCTCCTGAAGGATTTAGTAACAGAATACAATAGTCAGAATATTTTCAGAACTAAATATTGAGTACTAAATATCATTTACCAAAATATCAGGCCATTGGAATTAATAAAAAATCTACACCAAGTGGGACCATATTTTTGTAAATGATAATAAAATCACAATATATATGTCAGACAATATTTCTGACTAAGATGTTTTCACATACAACCCTCCAGGAGAAGTTCTGCAAGGCAGCACCATGATAGAGGAGCCCTAATAGGGGGCAACAAGATGTCCTGGTTTAAAGAAGGCTGGAGTTGTAGCAGTAGACCAGGACCATTACTCTGCCAGTATAGACAAGCGATCCTTGGAACAACTTCACAAGACTGGAGAGGACCTTTTTAAACTGTGCTTATAAGGGGCACTCCTAGACCAGATCTTCGGAAAGTGTGGGGGGGGGGGTAACAGGTCAATCGATGGAGGTGGGACTAACATTTCAAACAATGGGGATGAGCTGTCCTTAGAGCCAATACAAAAAAACAGTGCTAAATTGTGCATTTTAAACATTTTGGTCAAGTCTAATATGATTACAACAAGCATGTTTTAGTGAATTTGACAATGTTTATAGGATATTGACAGAGATCTTCCAAAAGGGAAATAAGTGATTTGACAACTAAAAAGCATTTTCTACAGATTTCAATACAAAGCACTTTGGAACCAGTTTTCACAAAGCTATTTCACAATGACAATCCTTTTCCCCAATTCCATCTTCAAAAAGACGCCCCTGCCTAAGTGTAGCCCAAAGATGCGTTTTCAGTCTGCTCATCTAGATGTTGCAACATATGCTTGTTTGAGGCCACACAAATTTTCAGGTCTCAGATTATTGAGCTTAGTGGGTTAACACACCTGATTTCGGGATGTTTGATTGGTGAAGTCACAAGTTTGATTCTGAATGCATCTTCCATTCCTCCTGAGATAGAATAAGTGAGTGTCAATCAGTTGATAACATATCACCTGTTAATTTCTCTGCCAGGAATCTGCACTAACCTAAATCAAAATAAAATATTTGTTCTTAGCACCTCACATTGAGCATTTGAGATATGAGATGGGTGAGTTGCATTCATGCAGGAAGCCACCAAGTCTAAAGAATTGGCAATAGCTATCTTTAAATAACTTTGCAACAAATCATGTTATAGCATGTAAGCATGCCCAGGAACATACATAATGTGTGGGTGATGGTCAGTGGCCCGAAAATAGGTCATTCCAATAGCAACAGAAATTGTGCCTCTTAATAGCATATAGTATAGTAACAACAATGCTTTTAATTCTGTTCTGAAGCCACAAGCACATAAAGTGTCATATCCACATAAATATCTATGTTTTTAAAGCCTGCAGAGCCAATATTACGGCAGGGCATTTGACGTATAAAGCAAATCTGGTAGTGTTTAGGTAACATCAATATCTACACATTATCTTGATTATCTAATTAGCTGTCCTCTATGATGCTATCATAGTGCAAGAGCCACACACACACACTCTCTCTCTCTTTCTCCTTTCTCCTTTCTCTGTTTATAATATGTAATTGCGTTGTCAGGCTCTGAGGTTACAGCAGGTAGAAAAATGACTAACAAGGTCCAAACCAAGACTAATATATTGTAAGCTATGTACCTGTATGTATACGATCATGCTGGAAACACAAAGACAGATTTATGTCTGAAGGCCGTGGTTCCAAGTTATGTAGAATTTGCTGATAATTATTGCTTACAGTAATTACAATGAGCTGTTGGGTGGGGGGAGGGTATTTAATGGATCACATAATTAACTTCCTTTAAGTTCCCCACCTTAGAATGTTTACCACACTGAATTACTGCATGTTTTGCATTTAGGTCTTAGCATTTTATCCTAATAGATTTCCTCAGGCTTTTTCTGGTAGAATCTGTCAATAAAAAATTGCAGTGTGTGATAAACTGGTGCCCAACTCAGAATTCCAGTCTGGGTGCAAACATCCATTTCCACATCGACTGGGATTTTCAAGGTCTAAGTAAAGCCTGCAGGTTTATAGAAGGCAGGCATGGGTTATGTCAACAAAGATTTGCCAAGCTTGTTTCCATTATCATAGCCTCAGAGTGCTGTAGGGGTTTGAGTATGTTGTAGTGTATATATTCGGTGCGCCATGCTCTTACCAAGGCACCAAAGTGCATTTGCAAAGGGGTAGCACGCTACTCTGTGGAGTGCCATTTATGAAACGGTGCGTATTTGTCATGTGGCATATATGAGGAGTTTTTTGATGTCATGCGCCAAGACAAGGGTCATGTTCTTAATAGGTTTTGTTTCTATGTCTTTGCATGAATTTGAAGCGAAAATGAGTTGGAGGTAGATTGCTTATACACAAGCGTGTAGGTGTTCTTACTCATGGGTGTAGGAGAAACCTGTGAGGATAGATGTGGAAGCACAAGCTAATAGCACGACACGCAAAGAAAAAGCGAAGTCTCCTCTACCTGTAAATGGCTTTGTATGACCACAGTGGTTGAAGTGTGTGGGATCTTTTGGAAAGTTTGTCCCCATTCTTTTTAAATTTTACAGTAACAGTTCCTTTACTTTTTGTTAAAAAACAACCTTTCCAAAATGGGCCTTCAACACCAATAGTGCTTTTTAAGTCACATGTCCCCAGTAGGAGGTATGTTATGAATAATTTAAAGTATCAATTCCAAAGTTGATTAATGCTGAACTTTATTTTTGTCCCAAAGCCAAGTTCTTTACTCACATATCATCTTATCAACCGATAAACATCTTGATCAAACAGCAAACACGTGTTTCGAGGTAACCTTCTTTGACAAGGATGTAAAATAAACATAATAATAATATTATATATATGTATTGTGTGAACAAGGCAGGGGACCCTGCCGAAACGCGTTACAGCACTTGGATAAACAACCTTACTTGAAACTGGAATTGCAGTGTCGGTATCTGGCTTTATGGATTAGCATGCTGGAGCTGGTTGTGGATCTATATATATATATATATATATATATATATATATATATATATATATATATATCTCACTGTACAACAGAGACTTGATAATACATAAAAGGTCATACCTATCAAACGTTTCAGTGCACCTACCCTATATAAATACAATTCCATTGCACTTTCTAGTACAATGCTAAGACATAATGGCATTACAATGACTCTCATCTTCTGTACATATCGGAGCCAAGTACCTGTCTTGCCACCAAGCCGATGGCAGAGAATATTAAATCAGAGCACACATTACAACCCAGAGATCAACATTGCTCGATGTTAGAGAACCACTGTAACTTCTCATTTACTATAGCAAATACACATCACATTTTCGTTATATCTCAGTGGCACTAAAAAACTAAGGTGAAGCATATTTCAGATTTAGTAATCTTAAAACTTTCTTGTTGTATCAAGTTGTTAACACACCTTATCTTTCCTTTATCGTATAATTTTATGTCAGGACTCGACAAGAGGGTTCTTTAGTGGGGTTGTAGCTGATCAACATTGTAGAATTGGTAGGCTTCCTTTCAGGAAGCAGATTCCCACTTAAAGAAAATGGCGGAGAAATCCTTTTCAGTACCCCATACACAGAGGTAGCCTACTGGGCTGCTGGGCGCACTGGAATTTGGGTACAGGTGATCCTTTAGATTAGGGCCACGCAGATGCACGAAATTAACAAGCAGTTGCAATGCAATAGGTCTTGCATTACTGAAAGTTTGACCTATTGGCGTTGCATTATTATTTGCAACGCCAATAGGTCAAACTTTCAGTAATGTGAGACCTATTGCATTGCAAAAGCTTGTTTCATAAGCATTTGGTCCGAAAATAGTGGTAGTCGGAAGCCCTAGACAGAGGATATTGATCATCTGCAGAGCTCAAGGATGGGGCATTTTAGGTAAGGGCTGTAAATCTTGCTCTTATCTTGTCACATTTGCTGTGCATTCAAAGACAGAGGTCTGTTTTTTTCCCCTTGTTTTGATTTGGCAGGAATGCTATGGACTACACCAACCGCATACAGCAACAGACTTTAAGGAAAGCATTTTGACGAGCAATTAAATTGGAATTTCTATTTTCTTTAGACAATATGTCCCTGTCTTGCACCTAATATTTTGTTTTTCTTTGCATTGTTTTGTAAAATGTAAAAGGTGCAAGACAAAGACGTGTTGTCTAAGGAAAATAAAAATTCCAGTTTAATTGCTCGTCAAAATGCGTTTGTTAAAGTCTGACCTCGGTCTTTGAATGCATAGCAAATGTGGCAAGATAAGAGCAAGATTTACAGCCCTGTTTACAACAGAGCTCATTAAACCATGAGCACTGATCTCGAGTGCCCCATACTAAAGAAAGAAATAGTGCTCTTAAGCTCTGAGTAACAATACATGTAACAGGGGCAGTCCTTGAAAATGGGATGAGTTTTTAAAGCCCATATCCTGAATACAGCATGTCTCTCAGAGACAGCGCAAGCGCTGCGTAGGCAAGACCTAAAAAATACACATCTTGGACAGGAAAGCGAAACGAAAACGTATAGGTTAGGACAGAGGCAAGGGCATACTTTGGGTGTAACAGACTAGAGTTCTGCCAGAGGGGGCTATCACAGAAAACAGGTGGAACAGCCTCAAGATTTCTGTCCACAGGACAAGAAATATAGCAGATCAGACATAACACACAAAATGAAGGCGATGCATAGAAGTACAATGTTGGGGTGGCTGCTGCATCACGAGAATCGTGTTGTGTTAATACTGTAGTATTTCTGACAGGTCATGGTTACTGGATAAGCGGTTCATCTCTTTCATGAAGGGAATCAAGTCTGGAGCAAGATGGGGTATCAATAGGAATGCATTTTCAATTTATGATCTTCATTTGTGCAATACCTGAGATAGCTTGTACTTCCTTTTTGTGTGCTCTACTAAAGTAGCACCTCTTTTCTCCAACAAGGTCAAGCACCACCTGAAAATATGTGTACATTTGGCAAGTTAGGCGGGTTCCCTAAGTAGATTGGCAGAATGCCACACACTCCATCAGACCCCTCAACGACATTCAGAAATCACCTTACTGTCGCAGGACTGGATTTCCTCGCCATGCATAGGCTTATCTTATAGCCTCACTGCACTGAGGATTACACATAGTGCAGATATCCCATAGCCAGGCACACATGCCCCTAAAGCTGAATGAATGCATGCACAAGCATTAAAGGTAATAAGCCAGAAAAAATGAGACCACACCAGGTTGTATTGGAAAAACGTTTCTACAAGTTTATTATATGTAGGCAAGGTAACGTGTTAATGTATAGGTGATTCAAGAGCGACCAGCAATAATAGAACCTATGCTGGCCACCCGCCTGATCAGCTACAGGGCATCAGAACTGCAGTCCATCCGGTATATAGCTTTTAGGGGTCACTCCACTTCAGGAAGCCTCGACTGCCCTGTACTGGACTACACTTTCCTTTCCAAACCCCTTCACAATTGAGTCTACAGAATGTTTCCATGACTCGCATATATCAGGAGGGCTCACCCACATGCCATTCAGCCAGCCCTTTATTTTTTCCTCATAACTCAGTTTTTTAAATCCTTTTCAAGCAATTGCTTGAAAAAAAGCTAGAAATGATGAACTTGTGACTGTAATATCCTAGTCATCTAACGGCGTCCCTTATAAGAGTATGAAGAAAATTGTTCACAGCATGAACAAAGACGTTGCCCATGGGTCTGTTTCATAGTAAAACCTGATGCACGTTAACCATAAAGCCATATTTTGTGCACAGTATTGTAACACTGTGTGTGGGGAAAAATGGGGTAATGCACTTACTGCAATTGTGTTTATTGCAGGGCCAGAGACAGTGTATCTGCCAAGAGCGAGAGAGATTTGTTTGGTTTCGGAGACTAAGGAGGTTGCACTGAGTGTGATGTTTGTTCAGTGAAAAGGTGTTGTGCACTTATGATCAGTAGATTATGTTTAAGAGCAGGAGGAATGTGTCATTACAATGAACCTGTTTGTGTTGTAGAGGAGAGTCATACGCAAATGTGTCTTTGGCCATGTCAAGTAGGACAATTGTGAGGGGTGTGATATTTTTTTGATGAAGAGGGATATTACACTTGTGATGAGCGTGCTCTGTTTGGAAAAGTACACCTGCACAGTTTGAGGGTTGGTTGGAGAAGAAGGGTAGTGCAACAGTAAATAGTGTGAAATTTGTTTGGTGGACATGGGTACAGCATGTGCGATGCATGTTATATTTCTTGTATTACACTTGCTCTATGTGTGACATTTCTTTGTCTAGATGACACTATTTCAGTACAGTGCATCCAGGTAGCATTGCTGCCCACACTCCTGTGAATGGCGCATAGTGTATATAGTAGTGATGCAGATGTAATGGCTTCTGTACGTCTACTTCATGCAGTATTGTGTATATCATACTTTGTGTACTCTTTACAGGTTGCCTTGACTTTGGTACGCTTTTTCACTACATCTTTTGCAAAACTCCTGTTTACTGTCACTGTTTTTAGATAACAAGTACTGCTGTCACACTACTTGTGTGCTGGTATGCCAGGCAGTGTACTCCCTCTTTCTTTTGCGATTGACTCCTTGTTAAGTTGTGGGATGCACATGTGCTCTGGGAGTGGTACGAAACCCATGAAGACTGTGAGCAGCATTGCCAGCCCCACCCCCCTTAAATTTCACTTGTTATTCTCTACGGAAGAAGGACAAAAGTCCTGAAACACAGGTCTAGAGATACACAGCACTGGCTGCACCAAAAATGGTGAATACTAAAGACTAAAGTTAGTGTTATCATGATCTGAATTTACCACAATGCATCTGGGCTGATTGTGTGCCGGTATGCCAGGCAGTGTGCTCATTCCTCCTTTTGTGATAGGCTTTGGAGGCCTAACTTTCCAACTCTGACCAAGTAGACATTCTCCTCATCAGTAGGGAGAACATGCATTTTTCACCTTTAATATTGCCTATACCATAACATGTCTAAAAATGTCTAGTCCAGGGCTACAGGCCTTTTTATTGCATCCCCGAATGAGAAGTCTACTAGCCCTAAAGGGGAGGCTATTCCTTCGTGTGAGTGCTTTGTGGTGGATTTTGTGGCTGCCCCATTGAGGCATCTGAAGTCCTTGCTGTTATTTATCACCACCTGGAATGTGTCTCTGCCCTGTCAAGGCTTACGCACGCGCCCTCAGAGATCCTGTCTTCCACCCTGGGTTGTTAATCTATCTGGTTTAGGGCTTCTGTTACACACACTGTAAATTATGCCCAGCATTAGGACACCTGAAGCCCTGATTAGGGTGTGGTACCAATCCCCCATTCTGTGGATGCCAGGAAAGGTAGCACAACAACCGGTATCTGAATAAAGGACTCTATTGGATGTGTGGGCCCAATACACATCTGAGGCCACTTGGTGCTCGCTCGCTTTCACCCTACTTCTTTCTTGTGAGGAAAGCTCATAAGATTCCCTAAAGATGCCCTTTCAATGGGTTGAACAGCCACAAGAGCTTCATTTATGAAGGCACCTACGAACGTGGAGATATATGCTGGTCCCCAGATCCAGTTACTTTACGTTCACTTTGATTTCGGAAGAATCTCTCAGCTATTGCACTAAGGAAGGCATGGACCACTTGCAGGACCCTCCCTTACAGAGAGTTGTCCAAGCAGAGGAAATGCTGGATATGGTTGGTCCCGTCATGGGTGATTGGACACTGTATCTGTCTCCAAATGGTTTGTGGGCTGCATTAAGTTAATTTATTTAATATCTTTCCCAGTGTGCGCACAAATCGAGAGGAGAGATTTTCTGTGCTGTCCTTCACCTTGCTAACATGACAAGTCAAAAATTAGCTTTACAGTAAAGGCAGATGTTCTCCCATTCGGAGGAATGACAGAACTCCCTTGCATGCCATCTCTTTGGAAGCTTGGGTATGCAGTGTGCAGGGCGTAATATAGTCCCCTGCAGTTTCGTCGTGTGGGGCCAATCGTCTTGTGCTCTCTGTCTCTATGGGTCTTGGATCTAGGGCACACACCTATGAGATCATTTACAAATATAGTAATTTAGCATATAATTCAGAACACTAAAGCCGTTGTAATTTGGAATTGAAAAGATCCCTTCTGCAGTTGTGAATTAAAAACGGGTAGATTTGGTTTGCCACATTTTATATTTTTTTACCCCGGCTTCTCCATTTCCAAGAACAATGAAATTGGTTAGCATTGTTACTCACAGAAATGGCATTTTCATGTGCCTTGGAACCCTGGCAGTAGTGCTAAAACTAACACAAACAGGATGGGCCCATATCAATGTAAGCACCAATTTAGAACTGAACTCAAACTGCCTTCACTCGTGGTTTGTACGTGTACCTTGTACGTGTACCTTTCACCAACTATTAGCTTGTGGTAACTATAAGTGCAAGAAAGGGGAAACACAAAAATAGTCTAAGAGTTTGATCACAGGTGTCAATCACCTGAAGCAGATGGTAAATAAATATTTTCCCGGTTTAACCAAAACAGACATTTTACTGCAGTGATCCGGGATTAGAGAAAATTGCGAAGAAAAAAGCTGGATAGATTACCACCGCAAAAGTGGATTGAGCACAGGCACGCAACGCCCATAGGGCTAAAAGTGCTTCAGCGACCCCCCCCCCCTCCAACCACCCCCCCAACCCCTCGTGTGTCTCAGCTCGGGCTGCTGCAGCTCGAGCTCGGCTGGGCAGTGTCTGGAGTCTTATCTCTGGCATGCCCGAGTTTTTCACAGGTCTTTATAGACCATTTGCATATTTACATACCTTTGTAAACTGGTTACCGAGGCTTAGTTTTTTTTCTGGTTCTAGTACCCCCTGGGGCCCCACTCTGCCTATTCCTTACATTTGTATTTTACATTTACTGCCCTAGTGTGAGAATGCATTTCATGAAAAGGTATTTAAAGTAGGGTTCCAAAAAGAAAAGTGCCAGCCATGTGTTATTTAAAGAGACTGCAAAGGCCTCCTCTTGACACTAAATAGGGTTACAAATAAAAAAGTATGTATTCATTTGAAATGTGTCTTTTCTGTCTTTGATCCCTTTAATTATCAGTCATGGATCATCCAGGCAGCCCTAGAACACAATTAAAAGTGCTTTCTATTTATATTTGCTGTTCAGAGTATGCACAGATAAGTGCTGAAAATAGGCTTTCAGGTGACTGCTTATTTTTATACCGTCTGGGACATCAAAATAATGAGCTGGCAACCCTAATCATAAGACTGGAAGTTTGTTGCAGGATCGGCACATTATTTATTTCCTCCACCCTCGATCCCTGATTAATGCCATAATGGCAGTAGTTTAACTTATATCTGAAACCCTACGCCGCCGTCGATAACATGCTGAGTTACTTCAAGTGACTTGGCGATGCACCCTGCATTCAGACAACTCACTCCTCATTCTTGCCCTTCACTTTCACGCTCACCTTGCACTCACAGCGATCACAATGCACTCACACTGATCACCATGCACTCACACCATTCAGCCACTCACCCTGCATTCAAAGTGGTCACTCTGCACTCACAGTGCACTTGTGCTGTTCTCCCTGTACCTCACCCTGTAGTCACATGAGCACACTACTCACCCTGCACTTATGGGACACTTCACTCACCTGTCCCCCTCACTGCTCAATCTGCAATCTCACTCAAACAAGCCCATCACTAACCATGCATTAATTCGTCCCACTCTGCACTTACATCCGCACCCAAATTCATATGGTCACCTCACTCACCCTGCAGTCACTCCTCTTACCCTACTCTCACACTGTCGCATCGCTCACCGCGCACTCACATGGGCACTCCTGCCATAAATTAACCCTGGGCGTAGTGGGCGTAGCGGGGCTACGCGGAAGTCCACGGAGTCTCAAACAAACTCCGTGGAGCTCCACTACGCCACCCGCCTCCACCCCCCACTATTACAAGTAAGTAAACATTAAGTAAAAATAAATTTAAAACACTTACCTACGTACTGTGGCGTCCCCGGGCTGCAGTCCTCATCTTCCTCGCCGTATGGGTAATCCTGGTGAAAACTGCGTATGCGCGCGCGCGTATGCGCATTTCTTGCGAGAAATGCGCGGGTGCACGCACATGCACATGCGCCGTGCCTGAGAAGGCAAATCTCCGCACACTCCGCGGGCGGAGCGGAGGTCTCCGCCCGGGAGCGGAGGTCTCCGCCCGGGGTTACCATAAATACAGCACAGAGGGTTAATGTGCCTGCTACAAAGAACGTGTACCATGCAGATCACAGAACTGAGTGTGAGTAAACTATGAGTAGCGCTATAAAAAAATGAAATGTTTGTCAGTAAAGGTGCTATAGAGGGATGAGGTGCATTGTTGGTGAGTGGTAGTGAGGGAATTTATGGAGAAGGAGGAAATGGGGGAGGGGGCGCCAAAAAAGACTTGCACCATGTGCGACCAGTGCTAGGGCCAGCCCTGGTTAGGAGTGTTAGCCCTCCCCAAAGTTCGGGTCTAGTTGCACCCCTGATTGAGCATCATCACAAAGCTGTTTAGAAGATCACAAATAAGCCAAAGCTGGATAGAGCATCATCATAAAAGTGCATAGAACATCACAAAAAGCTGCATAGAACATCGCCACAAAGCTGCTTTGTGGATTACAACACAGCTGTATAAAGGATTGCCACAAAACAACTTGGAGGATCACAAATAAGCTGCATACAGCACTGCCACAAAGCTTTATTCAGCATTGCCACAACGCTGCATACTGCATCGCGACAACGTTGCATAGAGCATTGTGACAACACTGCATAGAGCACGTCCACAAAGCTGCATATATCATCTCCACAATGCTGCATACAGCATTACAACAACGCTGCATAGGGCATTGCCACAAAACTGCAGTCAGCATTGCGACAACGCTACACAGAGCATCATGATAATGCTGCATACAGCATTGCCACAAACATACACAACAGCATCGCCACAATGCTACATAGAGCAGCACAACAGCGCTGCTTACAGCATTGCCACAAGCATACATACAGCATCGCCACAACACTGCATTCAGAATTGCCACAACACTGCATACAGCATTGTGACAATGTTGCATAGAGCACTGCGACAACGCTGCATAGAGCATTGCCACAAAGCTGCATACGTCAGCTCCACAATGCTGCATGCAGCATTACAACAACGCTGCATAGAGCAGTGCCACAAAACTGCATTGCGACAATGCTACATAGAGCATCACAACAATGCTGCATACAACATTGCCACAAACATATATAGAGAATCGGCACAACGCTACATTCAGAATTGCCACAACGCTGCATTCAGAATTGCCACAATGCTGCAAAAAGCATTGCCACAAAGCTGCATAGAGCATTGCCACAAAGCTTTGCTAGAGCTCTGCGACAACGCTGCATAGATGCTGCAAACAGCATTGCAACAAGGCTGAGTACAGCATTATCATAAAGCACGGAATAAGTAGGATTAGAATTAACAAGGAAGGTTTTGGGATGGGTAAGCCAATCATCATACACCTTATGAGGCGCAAAAGTCCATGGTGGGCTACTTCCCAAAAGTATAAATGTATCCAAGAGGCAGGAAATGCTTGGAAGATCTCTGTGTTTACTTCTAGTTTTCTTGTGTTCTCTTTTCCTGTCATTCTTCCTTTGTCACATTTTCACTCATTTCTTCTTTCCATTATCTAAGCCTAAGATATTTTTTTCATTGGTCTTATTTGTCATATATAATTAGGTTTTCCCCGGTTTGCAATTGAATGTAGGCTGATATACTAACGAAAAACCTGTGTCTTATTTTTACGTTTACTATTTGAAAATCTCTGCCATGTCTGGGATGGAAAGTACTGCTCTGTTGATGGAGACCTTCGTGGCAGGAGTTGCCACTTGAACTGAGTCTACATGGAGCAAGTCACATTTGAATGCACTTATCAAGATGGATTCAGTTCAGAAACTACTGCTTAACTTTCTGCTAACATATATGGATATATATATTTTCACTGAAAAAACCAAAGGTTACAGCAACGTTATAGTTAACTACTGCTGAATTTCTATGGCTTTGTGCGAGTAAATTCAGAACCTAACTATAACGTCCCTGTAACCTTTAGTTTTTTCAGTGAATTTCTATGTTTTTTTTTAGCACGCACGTTAATATAACCAGTGCCGCGCATGACCTAGGGCCATGCATGGCGGAGTTTGGCCGCATACACCCAAACACAAGCTGCGCATTCATTTTTTTTCTGGATCTGCTGATCTTTTTTCTGGATCCAAGAATTTACACAGGAGGCCGCGCTGAGACTCGCAGGTGGATCCACGGATCGGACAAAAAACATTGGGAAGCTTTTTGCCAACGAGGGATACCTAATGGACCCCTTTATGTGTCCTGTGTGTTTTTGTGCTCTCATTTTCCCACCCCCAGCTGATGTGACAAACAAAATGACGGCCACAACTTTTATGTGAGGTTGCAGCCAGCCAATCACAATCTTTCTTTGGCGCTCGGATCCATGATTCCACTGTAAGGATCCGTGTCCCTATATATCTATATTTTTTTGCCCTTTAAAATCTCTACAACTTCTGAACGAATTTACACCAAATCACAACAAGCATGCTTTCTGGACCAACATCTAGCTTTCTACCTAATTTGGTGTAATTCCTATGGAAACTAGGTCCTAACTATAACTAATAATGTGCCCATTAAATCTGATTTACGAACATCCGCAACTGGAGTGGCTGGTTTCCTTACCGCTATTGGGGTAAGAACTTTGTATATGCATGCAAGCGGCGGCGTCCGCGTAGACGAGCCCCGACCCGCTTGGAAGGGCGTTCATCTGACGCCATCCCCCGTTTGATATATATATATATATATATATATATATATATATATATATATATATATAGAGAGAGAGAGAGAGAGAGAGAGAGAGAGAGAGAGAGAGAGCGCGAAACACGTGTTGGCTTCTGTCTGATTATTTACAATTTATTGACATGGAGAATTACTTTAAAGAAAGAATAAACACAACTTAAGAAACCAACCAAGAAGACTTGTTGTGAATTGTTGCGATTGTGGATATCTCAGTATCTTGTTGTTTTATATGATTGTAAAAAACTGGTGAGGACCAGTAACTGGGATACTTAGCGCCGGGCAGAAACAGTTACCCAAATTGTGTATATATATATATATATATATATATATATATATATATATATATATATATATATATATATATATATATATATATATATATATATATATATTATATATGAGACTGCATTTCTTTCACTTCGTGCTTTCTGTGTGAACTGTATGAGCACCTCTGAATGTCTGTGGCACGGTTCTTCAATCTGTGTGGCAACTGAAGTGTGGTTGGCCTGCGGTTCCTGTTATTTCACTAAAAATAGACACATTTCCAAGCTGTCTCCTTCCTATCTCTGAGATTACAACCCTAAAACGAACCTGTTATAGATGAAACACTCTGAATTTTATATTTCAATAATGGATCAGAAATTTGAATGATTATATTTTTTAGATATGATCACTTTAGATGTTCAGAGAGAAAAGTTGATCTGTCCATTTAGACATGCCATGCAGTACACACTTCTACACCCATTACCTACATTACAGAATCACTGATCCTAATATATACACCGGATAGTCATCACTGTGCAATGCTTGCCATAAGTGAAAGCACCAGGCACCGTACTGCTGTGTGACCAGAGGTCAAGCTCAAGTTGACCACAGTGCGCACCGCAAACTGAAACTCATGGTGACTAATCATCATTCGTGCAAGCCGTCGAAGTGACAATGCATTCTCATGTCCAAGGAATTGCAGAAGTTGTGACTCACAATGACTGCAGAATTTGGCCTACTGTTTATACGCAACGCTCTACAACAGTTGCATTAACCTACTGACCCACAGCACATATGAAAAGAATATTGTAAGCAAGAAAGTAATATAGAACATACAAACTATATATACATTTGCTCTTTATCCAGTGTTCAAAAGCATGTGCCAAACAACATTAATGTTGAAAATCCTAAACAACTCTTTAAAATTATACCTACAGTGCATTGAAACAGCTTCTAGGCATTTTAAAAATAAAACTGCAGTATAGTAAACAAAATGTACATTGTTGGATATCATTGGTTTGTATTGCATTGTAACATATAGACAGCGCTTCATTCACCTGATGGGGGTAGCAAAGTGCTCATTGCAAGTTGTTGGTTAGATTGACATGTATGTTGGACAGGTGAATATAAGGTGGTTGCGTTCTTCAACTACGAGCTACCGTAGCGCTATATCATTAATTTTGTTTTCCCATCTTGATCACAATGTGTAATCCCGGGCAGACCAATTCATCTCCCTTGGCCTTAATTTAATCAGCTGCTGTATCTAAAGATCTCTTCTAGGGCAAGCAACACATGGGAAGGGGAAAGCAACAACGCGGGCGGGCGGTTGAAGAGACGGCCTGCAAACACATGCACTCTTATACTTGATGCAAACACAGTTGCTCTTATACTCCAATTTTAGTGAAACACTTCAGCAAAAACTCAAATAAGCGTTTAATGCTAAGGGGTGAACTGTGCTGGGAGGTGAAGCAGTGTGCTCCCATCCCCCTTCTGTTTAAAAAGGCTTCCTTGAGCCATTGAGCTGACGGGCTTTTGGAGATGCACCTGTGTGCAAGAGAGAGGTACTGAGACCTGAGAGGATTGTGGCAGCTTTCTCAGCAACCCCAGATGAATTTCATTTTTTATCTCTACTGATGAAGGATAATATCCAGAAACACATGTGTCTAGAGATTCACTGCACTAACCTGCACCAACTTTGGTGAAACACTTCAGCAAAAACTCAAGTAAGCATTTAAAGTGAACTGCATTTACCATAATGCTAAGGGGTGAACTGTGCTGGGAGGTGAAGCAGTGTGCTCCCATCCCCCTTCTGTTTGAAAAGGCTCCCTTGAGCCAATGAGCTGACGAGCTTTTGGAGATGCACCTGTGCGCCAGAGATAGGAACTGAGACCTGAGAGGATTGTGGCAGCTTTCTCAGCAACCCCAGATGAATTTCGTTTTTTATCTGTACTGATGAAGGATAATATCCAGAAACACGTGTCTAGAGATTCACAGCACTAACCTGCACCAACTTTGGCGAAACACTTCAGCAAAAACTGAAGTAAGCGTTTAAAGTGAACTGCATTTACCATAATACTAAGGGGTGAACTGGGCTGGGAGGTGAAGCATTGTGCTCACATCCCCCTACAGTTGCTCTTATAAATCACTTAAAAGCAAGTATGATTGCACTATACAGGGAAACTGTACTTCTACATACATTATTGAGAGCGTGTATTAAGCTACCCTACGTCCCACAACAGAAGTACGGTGTGATGAGTTGGGGGGCGGGGAGTGGTTGGAGGTTGTGTGTGTTGGAGTGGAGCTTTAAAAGTACCTAAAGATCTCTTCTAGGCAAGCAACACATGGGAGGGGCAGGCAACAACATAGATAGGGACAGGAGGTTGGGGAGAGGGCCTGAAAATACATGCAGTCTTAAGGGTGCTGCAGCTAAAAGAAAAAAGTAGCCCCGAAGCGTGAGCAGTGGAAGGACACTGGGCAAGGAAGCTGTTACTTGGACCATGCCCTAGAGGATGGAGAAACACAAGAAGAGGAAGTGAAACAGGCACACGCTGACCAAAGAGAAATAAGGAAATGAGAGTGATAAGGAAGCCAACCAGTAGTAAGCAATGGGCAGGCTCTAAGTCCCCTTTAAGTATACAAAATGTCTCTCAAACAACACTGCATGCTCTGTCCTAGGCGAGACCTAAAAATGGGCCAGACTGGTGAAAAAAGAGCTCTTTGATAGTAAAGTATATCACTTTTAATAACATGAGGTGCTGTCAAATATATAAAAAGTAAGGGGTATTAACTTCATTTACATGGAACACTTAATGAAGACGAGCAAACTCCAAAAGAGTGACAGAACAAACAAGCATTTTCAATGCAATGGGTCTCGCATTTACGCGAGACCTATTGCATTGCAAACAGCAGGCATCACGGAAAACGGGAAGGAGGGCGGGCGGGGGGGAGAAGGCATAGACAACGGGAGGGTGGACGAGAAGGCACGGACAACGGGAGGGCGCACGGACAATGGGAGGGTGGGGGGAGAAGGCACGACAACGGGAGGGAGGGGGGGGAGTAAAGAAGGCACCAAAGCATGTCGTGCTTTAGTAGGAGAACCTCATTAAAGAAAATAGTGCTCACAGTCTAAATAACACGTACAGTGTAACACCCGAAGTAAAGGGGCCAGTCGCCATGGGAGGTGACAAATGAAGAGGAGGCAGTACTAAGGAGCGACTAACAAGCCTATTGATGAATCAGGCGCCAGCATTTAGGACAAACATTGACACAAGCCAATGGTAAATCAAGCCAATGCCAAATATGGGCGGAGAGTGGGCGGGGCTTCTATTCCCTACTCTACAATAAGTCTCGCAGAGCTGCGCATGTGTGCTGGCTCTAGGCTCGACCTAAAAAGGAATTCCTCTTAGAGGAAAGAGTACACACGCTCTTTTTCCTATGTAATCTGATTCTAAATCCTTTTCCTCTGAACCTTGTGGTAATAACACAAAGGAAATATTGAAAGTTGTTCCTGAAGTCAAATATGGCAGCCTCTGCTTTCTGGATCAACACTGTCTGAGACCAAGTGGGTTTGGCAGCTACTAACATCGAAAACCATGATGCTGACCCCACTGGTGATAAAAGGTTCCTACTGTGAGGCTGTGACTTGTACACCAGAGGCGACATTTTAAACTGCGTCAGCTTGACAACTGGCTTCTTGATTGACCGCAGCTCAGAATGGGTGGTCCTGGCAGCAGCTCACTGCAAGGGCAGAAACCTTAATGCTACTTTACTTACTACACTGATGCTCCCTGTCGTTTCTTCTGACTTGAGGTCAGACAGCCCTCTTCCTCCTTATTCTACATTGGCCAAGAAACAGAAATCCCACCGACCACTACACCGTGGTGTGTGCATATCTCGCTCTGCAACATTTCTTAAAGAAAAGCGTGTTTTTGTGCGAACGACCACACTTTCTGTCCAAAAGAAATAAAGCAACAGTGTCTCAAATTGTCTTTTAAACAGCAAAAATGCAAGCACACGTGCAATCACAACTGAAGCCAAAAATGTGAAATGCACATAGAAAAATGTAGAATGAAGTTTGGAAAAGCTCTCAGTTTCCAAAAGAGTTATCTTTTATTGCAAGCCTATCCTAATAGTGACCACCCAAACATTTCAGATTAACTTACCAGCAGAAATGTCAGGAAAGGTATTATTATTAATGAAACACCAGCCGAAGCAGTGGGCGCCCCCTGGCACAAAGGATAGAACTACAGCAATAGGCCTCACCACTTCAGCTTAATACATTTTGGAGCTGTAGCCATTTTGTCTTCATCAGCATATCAGTTTTTGAACATCAACTTTTTTTTTAAATCAAATACTTCAAAATTTTGGCAAACGAACACATTTTCCCAAATTTTGTAAATGTAATATGTGGTCCCCAAACACCGGCTGGTCATTTTCATAAAATATCGATGTGCAAGTGCTTCACATGGACAAAATCTGCTCCAAATTTTCTGGATTTACAGTCGCATGCTACTGATGCTCACCATGACGTCACAAATACCAATAATATGCCAATAATGTTCTCCATTTTACCAGAGTCTCCACTGTACTCAGGCTGTGACACAATAACAACCAGGATTTTCACAATACATCAGTCATGGGCAGCCACTCTGTCACCTGTGGCAAAAATTAGGTCAGTGATGCCCTCAGAATGTCAGTGATGGCTGCCGGTATGCACAACTAGCCTGAGTACGTTCACATTTGTCAAATATGGCAATTGTTATGCCAGGGTCACCACTATGCCAGCAAAATATGTAAGGTATTAACCCCATATAATGGAAAGCAACAATACCTTTGGTGGTCCTTGACATTAGTGAGAAACAAAATGGCAAACACACATGCAACTTGATACAGAGGCAAATCTACACACATGCAAAAACATACAAAAAAGCATGCATAGTGAGAATCAGAAGAGGATCTTAGCTTTGGATCCAGCCCCTGCACCTCACCTCCAGGGATTTTCATGCACCCAACGCACACACTTTCTCTATGGCTACTGTGGGCCCAAAGCTAGGTGACTCCGCTCTGGCTCTTGCAGTAGCTACTGTTGGCATTCTTCTTATGCCCCTTCCTGCACATAAACAATCATTAATGGCGATGTGCTACTTCTATGTGTGCTGCATTCTGCAGCACACATAGAAGTAGCAAATCGCCATTATTTAATTGTTTTTTGTGCATGAAGGGACACCTTCATGCACAAAAACAAGGATTAATGGTGTTTTGCTCCTTCTACGTGTGCTGCAGAATGCAGCACACATAGAAAAATAAAACAAAATGAACAGAAATGAAAGTATTTCTCTTCGTTGCACCAATCTAATGCCTGCTTTTGCATGGCGTTAATTTTTGGCGCTGCCTCAGATTTACAGATCCTTGTAAATCTGGAGCAGCGTAAAAAAGCAATGGGTGTTGCGGTGGAACGCCCACATCAACACCCATTGCACACCCGTTTCACTCAGATACCTGGGTGAAAGGGTACCCCATATTTACATAGCGGCAATAAACCACAAAAAGTGGCTTAACGCCACTTTGTAAATATAGAGCTGGGCATTGCGCCACCAGAACGTCAGTAAAAGTGAACTTCCGGTGGCATAATCCCCTTGTACATATGCCCCATGTGTTTGTGTCCTAGCATTTGGCCCTTCCATTGGTTTGACTGGCAGCCATTCCAAGAGTCTTGAGATAAGCAGAGCTGTCTTCTTTAATGTGCATACATCCTTTAAATCAGGGGTCTCCAACCTTCCTTGTAATAAGAGCTACTTATGTTAAATGAAAATCATCCCGAGCTGCTAACCTTATTAGTCTTGTAATAGTGACCACATTAGAAAACATTATGGTAGTGGTGACCATATGCAGGATTACTAGCAGTGATCACCTCAGTTCATCAGGCAGGGTTGCCAGCAGTAATGTAAAAAAGGCTTTGTCAATTTGGAATGTCTGTACATGGGTGATAAAAGCCATAGCTGCAGTGTCACCGACACCAAAGTAATAATGTTAGTTATAAGCCTCTCCAATGTCACATGATTTATCACTCAGATATCACAAGTAAATATATTTTGGAAGTGAAATAATTTTTTCCAAACATCAGCTGAAAAAACACATTTGTCTCAAATACACATTCTGTGTGTTGATATACATATCATTGCAACCAAGCAAATTTTTCTAATTTAGTAGGCAGCGCTTCATACAGGAGAGCTACATACAGATAGCTGGAGAGCTACCAGTAGCTCACGAGCTACTCTTTGGAGAAGCCTGCTCTAAATGATGTGCTAGGCTGAGCTTCGCTTTGTAAAGATACTTCCAGGGCTACCAATAGCTCCCAAGCTACTCGCTGGAAACCCTTGTTGTAGAGCCTATGGTTACATCACAATGGGCAGTGGCATAGGAAGGGGGGTGCGGGCCGCCCCGGGTGTCATCACTGAGGGGGGTGACAAAATGTCACTGAGGGGGGTGACAAAATGGCAAAAATATGTGTAACTATCTATTTTTCCTTATTTTAATAATTTCAATGTGGGCGGAGGGTGTCAAGAAATGTTCCGCACCGGGTACCACCTGGCCTTGCTACGCCACTGACAATGGGATCTTACAACAGAGTACGTGAACGGCACTGGCGCTATAATAGCAATTTGCAGAAATGGTTCTATATTGTGACTGGGTGCATACAGCAGTGGAACCCTTACCCACATAATTGCTCAGTTGCACTTTAAACGTAATCTGTGAATTGTGATAGGCTTGTAAAAGCTACAATTTAAAAGTCTTCTTTCCTGTTTTTGTTTTTATGTGGAAGGTGAGAATGGTCGAGTTTTAAAAATCTGGGCCGGGATCAAGAACTTTCAACGCCCAGCAACTCAAAGTGCCAACTTCCTGGAATTGTTGGAAGACCTGGAGGAGGAGGAGAAGCCCATCACAACTCCCTTGTATGTACTAACGTTCCATACTATTTTAGTCATTTTTACAAACAAGTTCTCTCAGGGCAGTGAGTAATTCCAGGAAATAAAAATCTACTTTATTATTGATTTGCAAACAGTGGAGGTCACAGATTGGGTAAATATATTAGCTTACATTTGGTCTGGATTTTTCTCCAGGTGTGCATCTTTTAAGATCTTTTTTCTTTCTACAGAAAATTCCTTTCTTTGTAGTCTGTGAACTCGAACCACAAAGCTGTTTTTCCGCTCACCATGTTAGATTTATGCCTGCATTACTTATGGTTTGCATGTGTGTAAGGCAATACATAGATGCGGTGAGGTATGCAATACATACAAACATATAATAGACACATATAAATCTGGAGTGACATGAAAGTAGGTGGGATCAGAGGACTGTCATTCATAATTGAACAAGGAACCAATATAACCTAGATTATTACCCACATCGATGTGCATCGGGGTATTCCCAAACATGTTGGAATGCTCTTGCCACCCTGAAGTACATCCCACATGATCAGGCATAAGTAATGTCCTAAGTGTGGAAAAGTGCACCTACCTTTCTAATGTTTTCACGTGGAGTGTGGTAATAGGTATTTTTTAAAAATTGTATTGTGAATAAAACTAAATCCAATTGCTAGACGTGTGATGTGCAGCTTCCTTACACTGGACATGTGGTGGGTTAGAAAAGGTAGATGCAAGTGCCCAGAGTACATCAATACCCTCATTGTTTTGAGTTATCAATAAAAGTTTTCTTTTTGCTTAACTTTGTTGTTAGAGTAATTTTTTATTTTGTCTAATTGGAAAACGGGAGCCCCCTCGCAGTTTTGAAGATGGCAAGGTGGCAGCAGACACCTGAGGCTCATCTGTCAGCTGCTGGAGACAAAAGTAGAGGCTCTTAAAAGGCCACCACTTGTAATATGACTCTTTGCACAACCCCCTTTTACTCCACCCTACGTAACATTAGCGCTAGATGTAATGCTCAAAAATAGCATCTCCACTCCTTGAGGCCTCATTGTCGCGCTCAGTGACTTAGGATGGGAGGAGACCCACCCAGTGGTCGAAGTGGGCGTGATCGGAAGGGCACGGCGTGCCCCTACTTTTTAGGTCTCGCGCCTAGCGTTGCAGTGCGTAGCACTGCTCGCGCAGCACGAGACCTCTTGTATGGGGTTCTGAAAGCTGACCACACGCTCGTGCGTGTGATCAGGCTTTCGCCGGCAGGCATTGGCTTTCGCGTGTTTTTTTTGTAATAAAAAATGCCCGCGATTGGGCAAAGGCGGGCGCATGTCCCGCCTTTGCAACGCCCATTCCCGTCCGTGTCTAGAACGCGCAGCAGCGCGTTCGCCTCGCTGCCGCTGCCGCGCTCCTCGCCCCGCTCCTCTGTGGTGCGCGCGCACCACTGTTTTTTTCCAGATAGTATCTGAAATAAGTTTCGCAGCTGCTTTTAAAAGTGTTGAAGTATTGAAGTATTATGCATTGCACTATGTTCACTATGTTCACACAGTATAAAAATGTCTGCCCCATCTTTAGGCCGCTCCTCGGACTTCTGTGAGGCAGAACTCCCGTGTTTTCTGCTGACTGTCTTTGGCGTGGATGTACGGAGGAATGTTTGATTACAGTGTAACAGGTTTGGTGGCGAACTCCAGATAAATGTACACCACGCACGCAAAATGTTCCTTTGGGCATTCAGTTCAGCTACTTGCAGCAGTGGAGGGCTCTGCTCTTCGATGTACTTCCTGACAGACTGCTAAGTTTGAAGTGCCTGTTGGGCACAGGTTGCTCTTTTGAAACTTTCTTAGATTTTTCACTGAGGAACAGTGCCGATGCCAACAATGAGAATAGCACTGATGATCCCAATGGGACTAGTGCCGATGCCAACAATGAGAATAGCACTGATAACCATGGGACTAGTGCCCATGACAACAATGAGAATAGCGCTGATGATAAGAAATGGGACTAGTGCCGATGCCAACAATGAGAATAGCACTGATGATACCAATTGGAATAGTGCCGATGCCAACAATGAGAATAGCACTGATGATAACAATCGAACAGTGCCCATGACAACAATGAGAATAGCACTGATGATACCAATGGGACTAGTGCCGATGCCAACAATGAGAATAGCACTGATGATACCAATGGGACTAGTGCCCATGGCAACAATGAGAATAGCGCGGATGATACCAATGGGACTAGTACCGATGCCAACAATGAGAATAGCACTGATGATACCAATGGGACTAGTGCCGATGCCAACAATGAGAATAGCACTGATAACCATGGGACTAGTGCCCATGACAACAATGAGAATAGCGCTGATGATAAGAAATGGGACTAGTGCCGATGCCAACAATGAGAATAGCACTGATGATACCAATGGGACTAGTGCCGATGCCAACAATGAGAATAGCACTGATGATACCAATGGGACTAGTGCCCATGACAACAATGAGAATAGCGCTGATGATACCAATGGGACTAGTGCCGATGCCAACAATGAGAATAGCACTGATGATACCAATGGGACTAGTGCCGATGCCAACAATGAGAATAGCACTGATAACCATGGGACTAGTGCCCATGACAACAATGAGAATAGCGCTGATGATACCAATGGGACTAGTGCCCATGACAACAATGAGAATAGCGATGATGATACCAATGGGACTAGTGCCGATGCCAACAATGAGAATAGCACTGATGATAACAATGGGACTAGTGCCGATGCCAACAATGAGAATAGCACTGATGATAACAATGGGACTAGTGCCGACGCAAACAATCAGAATAGCACTGATGATAACAATGGAACTAGTGCCCATGACAACAATGAGAATAGCACTGATGATAACAATGGGACTAGTGCCGATGCCAACAATGAGAATAGCACTGATGATAACAATGGGACTAGTGCCGATGCCAACAATGAGAATAGCACTGATGATAACAATGGGACTAGTGCCCATGACAACAATGAGAATAGCACTGATAACCATGGGACTAGTGCCCATGACAACAATGAGAATAGCGCTGATGATACCAATGGGACTAGTGCTCCTGACAACAATGAGAATAGCACTGATGATAACAATGGGACTAGTGCCGATGCCAACAATGAGAATAGCGCTGATGATACCAATGGGACTAGTGGCGATGCCAACAATGAGAATAGCACTGATGATAACAATGGGACTAGTGCCGATGCCAACAATGAGAATAGCACTGATCATAACAATGGGACTAGTGCCCATGACAACAATGAGAATAGCACTGATAACCATGGGACTAGTGCCCATGACAACAATGAGAATAGCGCTGATGATACCAATGGGACTAGTGCTCCTGACAACAATGAGGATAGCAATGAGAATAGCACTGATGATAACAATGGGACTAGTGCCGATGCCAACAATGAGAATAGCACTGATGATAACAATGAGAATAGCACTGATGATAACAATGGGACTAGTGCCGATGCCAACAATGAGAATAGCACTGATGATAACAATGAGACTAGTGTCGATGCCAACAATGAGAATAGCACTGATGATAACAATGGGACTAGTGCCGATGCCAACAATGAGAATAGCACTGGTAACCATAGGACTAGTGCTCATGACAACAATGAGAATAGCACTGATGATAACAATGGGACTAGTGCCGATGCCAACAATGAGAATAGCGCTGATGATACCAATGGGACTAGTGCCCATGACAACAATGAGAATAACACTGATGATAACAATGGGACTAGTGCCGATGCCAACAATGAGAATAGCACTGACGATAACAATGGGACTAGTGCCGATGCCAACAATGAGAATAGCACTGACGATAACAATGGGACTAGTGCCGATGCCAACAATGAGAATAGCACTGATGATAACAATGGGACTAGTGCCCATCACAACAATGAGAATAGCACTGATACCCATGGGACTAGTGCCCATGACAACAATGAGAATAGCGCTGATGATACCAATGGGACTAGTGCTCCTGACAACAATGAGAATACCACTGAGGATAACAATGGGACTAGTGCCGATGCCAACAATGAGAATAGCGCTGATGATACCAATGGGACTAGTGCCGATGCCAACAATGAGAATAGCAATGAGGATAACAATGGGACTAGTGCCGATGTCAACAATGAGAATAGCACTGATGATAACAATGGGACTAGTGCCGATGCCAACAATGAGAATAGCACTGATGATAACAATGGGACTAGTGCCCATGACAACAATGAGAATAGCACTGATAACCATGGGACTAGTGCCCATGACAACAATGAGAATAGCGCTGATGATACCAATGGGACTAGTGCTCCTGACAACAATGAGGATAGCACGGATGATAACAATGGGACTAGTGCCGATGCCAATAATGAGAATAGCACTGATGATAACAATGGGACTAGTGCCGATGCGAACAATGAGAATAGCACTGATGATAACAATGGAACTAGTGCCGATGCCAACAATGAGAATAGCACTGATGATAACAATGAGAATAGCACTGATGATAACAATGGGACTAGTGCCGATGCCAACAATGAGAATAGCACTGATGATAACAATGGGACTAGTGCCGATGCCAACAATGAGAATAGCACTGATGATAACAATGGGACTAGTGCTCATGACAGCAATAAGAATAGCACTGATAACCATAGGACTAGTGCTCATGACAACAATGAGAATAGCACTGATGATACCAATGGGACTAGTGCCCATGCCAACAATGAGAATAGCGCTGATGATACCAATGGGACTAGTGCCCATGCCAAAAATGAGAATAGCGCTGATGATACCAATGGGACTAGTGCCGATGCCAACAATGAGAAAAGCACTGATGATACCAATGGGACTAGTGCTGATGCCAACAATGAGAATAGCACTGATAACCATGGGACTAGTGCCCATGACAACAATGGGAATAGCGCTGATGATACCAATGGGACTAGTGCCCATGACAACAATGAGAATAGCACTGATGATAACAATGGGACTAGTGCCGATGCCAACAATGAGAATAGCACTGACGATAACAATGGGCCTAGTGCCGATGCCAACAATGAGAATAGCGCTGATGATACCAATGGGACTAGTGCCGATGCCAACAATGAGAATAGCACTGATGATAACAATGGGACTAGTGCCCATGACAACAATGAGAATAGCACTGATCATAACAATGGGACTAGTGCCGATGCCAACAATGAGAATAGCACTGACGATAACAATGGGACTAGTGCCAATGCCAACAATGAGAATAGCACTGATGATAACAATGGGACTAGTGCCGATGACAACAATGAGAATAGCGCGATGATACCAATGGGACTAGTGCTCCTGACAACAATGAGAATAGCACTGATGATAACAATGGGACTAGTGCCGATGCCAACAATGAGACTAGCACTGATGATAACAATGGGACTAGTGCCGATGCGAACAATGAGAATAGCACTGATGATAACAATGGAACTAGTGCCGATGCCAACAATGAGAATAGCACTGATGATAACAATGGGACTAGTGCCCATGACAACAATGAGAATAGCACTGATGATATCAATGGGACTAGTGCCGATGCCAACAATGAGAATAGCACTGATGATAACAATGGGACTAGTGCCGATGCCAACAATGAGAATAGCACTGATGATAACAATGGGACTATTGCTCATGACAGCAATGAGAATAGCACTGATAACCATGGGACTAGTGCCCATGACAACAATGAGAATAGCCCTGATGATAACAACAGGACTAGTGGTGATGATAACAATGAAAATAGCTCTGATGATAACAATGGGACTAGTGCTCATGACAACAATGAGAATAGCACTGATGATAACAATGACTATAGCTCTGATGATAACAGTGGGACTAGTGCTAACGAGAACAGTGAGAATAGCACTGATGATAACAATGAGAATAGCACTGATGATAACAATGGGACTAGTGCCGATGCCAACAATGAGAATAGCACTGATGATAACAATGGGACTAGTGCCGATGCCAACAATGAGAATAGCACTGATGATAACAATGCGACTAGTGCCGATGCCAACAATGAGAATAGCACCGATAACCATAGGACTAGTGCTCATGACAACAATGAGAATAGCACTGATGATAACAATGGGACTAGTGCCGATGCCTATAATGAGAATAGCACTGATGATAACAATGGGACTAGTGCCGATGCCAACAATGACAATAGCACTGATAACCATGGGACTAGTGCCCATGACAACAATGAGAATAGCGCTGATGATACCAATGGGACTAGTGCCGATGCCAACAATGAGAATAGCACTGATGATACCAATGGGACTAGTGCTGATGCCAACAATGAGAATAGCACTGATAACCATGGGACTAGTGCCCATGACAACAATGAGAATAGCACTGATGATACCAATGGGACTAGTGCCGATGCCAACAATGAGAATAGCACTGATGATAACAATGGGACTAGTGCCGATGCCAACAATGAGAATAGTACTGACGATAACAATGGGACTAGTGCCGATGCCAGCAATGAGAATAGCACTGATGATAACAATGGGACTATTGCCGATGCCGACAATGAGAATAGCACTGATGATAACAATGGGACTAGTGTCGATGCCAACAATGAGAATAGCACTGATGATAGCAATGGGACTAGTGCCAATGCCAACAATGAGAATAGCACTGATGATAACAATGGGACTAGTGCCCATGACAACAATGAGAATAGCACTGATAACCATGGGACTAGTGCCCATGACAACAATGAGAATAGCGCTGATGATACCAATGGGACTAGTGCTCCTGACAACAATGAGAATAGCACTGATGATAACAATGGGCTTAGTGCCGATGCCAACAATGAGAATAGCGCTGATGATACCAATGGGACTAGTGCCGATGCCAACAATGAGAATAGCACTGATGATAACAATGGGACTAGTGCCGATGCCAACAATGAGAATAGCACTGATAACCATGGGACTAGTGCCCATGACAACAATGAGAATAGCGCTGATGATACCAATGGGACTAGTGCTCCTGACAACAATGAGGATAGCACTGATGATAACAATGGGACTAGTGCCGATGCCAACAATGAGAATAGCACTGATGATAACAATGGGACTAGTGCCGATGCGAACAATGAGAATAGCACTGATGATAACAATGGAACTAGTGCCGATGCCAACAATGAGAATAGCACTGATGATAACAATGAGAATAGCACTGATGATAACAATGGGACTAGTGCCGATGCCAACAATGAGAATAGCACTGATGATAACAATGAGAATAGCACTAATGATAACAATGGGACTAGTGCCGATGCCAACAATGAGAATAGCACTGATGGTAACAATGGGACTAGTGCCGATGTCAACAATGAGAATAGCACTGATGATAACAATGGGACTAGTGCCGATGCCAACAATGAGAATAGCACTGATGATAACAATGGGACTAGTGCTCATGACAGCAATGAGAATAGCACTGATAACCATAGGACTAGTGCTCATGACAACAATGAGAATAGCACTGATGATAACAATGGGACTAGTGCCGATGCCAACAATGAGAATAGCACTGATGACCATGGGACTAGTGCCCATGACAACAATGAGAATAGCGCTGATGATACCAATGGGACTAGTGCCGATGCCAACAATGAGAATAGCGCTGATGATACCAATGGGACTAGTGCCGATGCCAACAATGAGAATAGCGCTGATGATACCAATGGGACTAGTGCCCATGCCAACAATGAGAATAGCACTGATAACCATGGGACTAGTGCCCATGACAACAATGAGAATAGCGCTGATGATACCAATGGGACTAGTGCCCATGACAACAATGAGAATAGCACTGATGATACCAATGGGACTAGTGCCGATGCCAACAATGAGAATAGCACTGATGATAACAATGGGACTAGTGCCGATGCCAACAATGAGAATAGCACTGATGATAACAATGAGAATAGCACTGATGATAACAATGGGACTAGTGCCAATGCCAACAATGAGAATAGCACTGATGATAGCAATGGGACTAGTGCCGATGACAACAATGAGAATAGCACTCATGATAACAATGGAACTAGTGCCGATGCCAACAATGAGAATAGCACTGATAACCATGGGACTAGTGCCCATGACAACAATGAGAATAGCGCTGATGATACCAATGGGACTAGTGCTCCTGACAACAATGAGAATAGCACTGATAATAACAATGGGACTAGTGCCGATGCCAACAATGAGAATAGCACTGATGATAACAATTGGACTAGTGCCGATGCGAACAATGAGAATAGCACTGATGATAACAATGGGACTAGTGCCGATGCCAACAATGAGAATAGTACTGATGATAACAATGGGACTAGTGCCGATGCCAACAATGAGAATAGCACTGATGATAACAATGGGACTAGTGCCGATGCCAACAATGAGAATAGCACTGATGATAACAATGGGACTATTGCTCATGACAGCAATGAGAATAGCACTGATAACCATGGGACTAGTGCCCATGACAACAATGAGAATAGCCCTGATGATAACAACAGGACTAGTGGTGATGATAACAATGAGAATAGCCCTGATGATAACAACAGGACTAGTGGTGATGATAACAATGAAAATAGCTCTGATGATAACAATGGGACTAGTGCTCATGACAACAATCAGAATAGCACTGATGATAACAATGACTATAGCTCTGATGATAACAGTGGGACTAGTGCTAACGAGAACAGTGAGAATAGCGCTGATGACAACAATGAGACTAGTGCTGATGACAACACTAATGACAACAACGAAAATAGCGCTGATGATAACAATGAGACTAGTGCCGATGACAACGAGACCAGTGCCGATGACAACGAGACTAGTGCCGATGACAACAATAAGAATAGCGCTGATGATAACAGGACTAGTGCAGATGGCAAAACTGCATGATTAAGAGACTGTTACTCAGGGTCCGCACTGTCCTGGACTCACATGCCTCTCATCAGTGTGCACACTGGTGTTTAACCATATTCCTCCAACAGATTCTAGCACATTATTACAGGTTAATATGTTCCTTGTGAGGCCTCCTGACTCCTGCCATTGGGATTTAAGTTCTGCCACTATGTTGATTATAATTCCAGTGCTGGAGCATTGTGCTTTTGGTTACACGAAGCCATCTCGTGCTTTACCTGTACTTGTTTGTTTTTGTGAGTAACGTTAAAGGAGCCAGTATGCGCTGTGGAAAGTGCTTGGTAATAACAAGCATTTGCAATGCAATAGGTCTCTCATTTACGCGAGTTTGACCTATTGGCATTGTAAATGACAATGGCTTTTATTTATGTTTCAAAAACCAAAACATAAATAAAAGGCAATGTCATTTACAATAAAAATAGCTCAAACTCTCGCAAATGCGAGACCTATTGCATTGCAAATGCTTGTTTAATTTAACAATGTCCGTTCCCCTACTTCTTCATTTTAAAAATGCGTCCCAGGACGGCAGGAATGGTCCAAACGTAAAAAATATTACGGGATCATCCAGCCCTGTGTGGTGCACATTGAGTAAGGCCTCTGCAGCCGCGGGACCTCCTCCCCCTTCCCCTCCTTATCTGTGGCCAGGGGCTGCTCAGCAACACTGTAGGAGCAATCAATCAGCATGTGAAAATGGCTACCTATGATGGCCCTGCTGCTGCAATGATTTACATCTCATTTACTGACGATGCTACCTGCCTGCCCCCCACTGTGACCAATACAAGTTGTCACATCAGGGCGCATTGGTGGCCCCGCCCTTGACCTCATCTGCCCTTTATTTTCAGGCTCACCCAGACTGACGACGCCACAAGGAAAGGAGGTGGACTCCAGTGTGGAACTCGTGGCAGGCTGTGCCCAAACCTTGGCGCTTTAAAAAAAAAAATAACTGTAGAAAACTTTTAATGTCTTATCATCTGTTCTCCTTCTTTTATTTAATTTTATAAAATGTGTATTGCTGCTCTGTCTGTGTTCAGGGATGTGGTCTTTTTAAAAATACAGTTGAACTTTTTTAAGGATATAACCAGTGCTTCAAATAGAAAAATATAAGTGCAGGTACTCTGTACCAGAATACCTACTTGTTTCTGAGAAGTGCCGGTACTCTCCAATTAAAAGTATTATGTCTGTCTTGAGAAGTGCCGGTACTCTCCAATTAAAAGTATTACGTCCGTCTTGAGAAGTGCCGGTACTCTACCTATCAAAATAAAAAAGTGCTGGTGCTCTGTACCGGACAGTACCGGCCCATTTAAAGTACTGGATATAACATAAAAGCAGCCCGAGGTGTCCAGTTCTGTGACACCCGAGCACTCCATCCAGGGTCAGACTGTGAAAACAAATAGGCCCAGGCACCAAGGCCGGACTGGCGTAATGGGCATCGGGCGGGAGGCTGGAGGGGTGGGAGGCTGGTTTTGTTACTGGGGGCTGCAAAACCGGCCCTCAGTAACAAAATGAGCAGGGCTGTCCAGCACAATGACTCACTTCTCACTTTCAAAAATGCATAAATCACTGCAGAGTTCCTTGTAAACCCAGCAGTTTTCAGGCAACAATAAAAGAGTCAAGATTTATGTCTCTGATGGTTGATCTTCCTGTTGGAGAGAGATCAGAGTATTGTCAATTGCCAGTTTTGACTCGTCTATTGTAGCGCCGAGGGTTAATATGCCTGCTGCAAAGTACGTGTACCATACAGATCACAGAACTGTATTTAATGTGCAGAGCTCAGTGGGTTACTGCTTTTGTCACAGAGATCCATTTGTTACTTGCAGTGCATAACTTACAATCGTAATAAATCTAGCACCTTAGCTATGACCTGCCATCAAAGAGCTGCATGCAAACTGCATGGTGCAGGTTTGGAAATGATGTTTTTTCCCCAGTCTTTCATTATCCTCATGCTGCTAAAATGGGTTTGTTTGGGTAGAAATACATTCTTATTAGTAAATCTAACCACTGTGTTACGTTTTGAATCCTCAGGTTGTGCTTCTCCAGATCTTAAAAATTGCCAAGCAGAATTGATGGCATGTGAATCCTACACCTTGTAGTCCCTTTTGCATTGTAGAACATTTTCTAAACACTGATTTACACACGTATGATTCATTGTCTCTGTATGTGTGTATGTTGTAAAGTGCTCCAAGTCCCTACACTGGTATGAGAGGCGCTATGAAACAAATGAAATAAATATGAGAGGGGCTATAGAGAGATGAGTGGCAGTGTTGGAGGGTGATAGTGAGGGAATCATTGAAGAACCCTAACAAGATTGTTGCATCCAGGTGCACTGTAAGGTCATCATTTACTGAGCTCTAAAAGCTAATACAATTGAATATATAATAAAATGTGTTGTAGAATGCATCATATATGCAATGTTTTCCAAACTTTTCTTGGGGAGAGTACACCCTCTCCCCATGTCCCCTTTGTAGTGGTCAGGCACGCTTGCTGCGTTCTCTCGCAACACACCGTACAGGGGATGGACACAATTTGCCAGGGCTGCTTTGGGTTCCCAGTTCGGCCATGTCTGGCACCGAATTAAAAGTGCCCCATTTAGCAAATGAGATATCTAAACAAGCATTGGCAAAGCCAATAGCTCTTTCCTTTGGGACCTCTTAGGTTTGTGAATTTTTTTAGCAACGCTTTACAGCATCACTAACATACTATTGTGTCACCACAAAAAATAAAGTTGAATGTATCCTTCACTTCCTGAATGAAAATATAATTTTGCCTTTTACTCTCAAGAGCTCTCTCAAGTTTTTTGTGGGTAGGAGAGTTTAGCCAAGCCGGACAGTTAAAAAAATATCCTTTGCAGGACACTTGAATACATAATGTCGATGTTTGAGTGGCCAGCTGGCTGACATGAATGTGGAGGAGCCCTTGTGGGTTTCCGTGAGTTAGATCAGATTTTCCTGAAGAGTCCCTTTATCTTCTGAGCCCTGCTTAACCCCTTCCCTGCTGTCCATAAGTGCAACAAAGGCACACCTGTGTACAGGAGGAGCCCTATATTCATGTCCTCAATGTTTGAGGCAAAAACACTCATTGATTTCTGCACAATGAGTGTAAAAGCGTTAGGGGTACCATGTTGTTCCTGCTTACATTTCACATGCTTTACATAATCTTGCATTGCCTATGAGTGTTTGCTTTTTCCAGGATGTTGTTACTTTTTTTCAGGCAGTGCATAATTTGAATTGAGTCACATCCAGGTGTTTATAACAGGGCACAATTGGGTTGTAGCTGAAGGCAGTGCAAGTTTCTCTCAGTGGGGCAGAAAGGTGTCCGGGGGGGGAGAGGATGTGGCACTATGGCCAGAGCTACCGAATTTGTAACTGGGGAATGAGGCTTCATGACCAGTCCACCAGACCACTCTCCTGAGGGAGCACATTCCCCTACTAGACCTTAGAAGGCCCCGCTAGACCATAGAAGCCCGGGTCTCTTAGCACCAGCAGGTGGACCCTACCGGAGGCCAGTGTGGGTTAACCTTGAAGCCCTGTCCACCACAATCCATACTGAAATTCACCTCCAGTCAGTCGGGCAGGCCTACGAAGCAGCACACCCTAGATCAGCAGAGTCTTTGTCTCTGAGGTCACAGGAACCTTGAGGCCAGTCCACCTCACCCCTTGGTGACTCCATTGGCCTTGTTCCAGCAGTAGTAGTGCAACTCACCAGGGATCGGCAATGCAGGATTTGCACGCACACCAAACTAAGGGGCATATTTACGAGGGCCTTGCGTCATGCTTGCACCACGGAACGTGGTAAATGCACAACGCAAATCTCCAAGTCATAGAACCCGGATCCCCCAGGTTGCTCCTGACCCCACCCCTGACAACCCCACGAATCAGTGACTGACAGGCAAGCATTGTGGGTGTAAGTCGCCATGTTTATTCAAATCATCAACAATCAAACATGACAATATATTCCAATTCTAAAATCAAACAAAAATCAAAACATGAATCAACTTTAAAACACAAGTCTCTATATGGCATAGGGCGTATGCAGGAGGACTCCCCTTGACGTTGTACAGCATCTATGGGCTCTCCTTACCGCTAACACACCCCACTGTACACCCCTCAATATATTTCCTCAATGAGATGGGTGGGAGGGTCTGCGTCGCTTTCTCTCCTGCGCCAGTGTCGGATGCAAAGAGGAAGAGGGCCAGGGCGCCCTAAATAGGCCCTCGACCCCCCCCCCCCCCCCTCCAACAAACGGCGGGAGCGGAAGCGACAACACCCGTGCCCCGGAAGGAGTCCGGAAACCCCTCCTCTCTGGCCAACGAGTCGGGGACAGCCACGGAGGCGGGGCCAGGCTCCCGGGGTCCCGGATCCTAATGGCGCGTGTCCTTAAGGTACGCTCTTTTCCATATTTATGAAGCCACACAAAGCCACTTTGCATGGCTTTGAATGGTTTCATAAATATGGAGTAATGCAACACAGTGCAAATTGCTGCTTTGCCTTACTCTGCATGAGGGAGGCGTTGCAGTGGGTATTCCCACTCAACTCCCATGGTTTTTGACGCATTCCCAGATTTACAAGGACTTGTAAACCTGGGACTGCATCAAAATCTTACGCCTCCCCAAGGGAGGCACAACAAGGAGAAATATCTTTATTTCTCCCTGTTTTTTCCTCTTTCTATATGTGTCCCTTCCTGCACAAAAACAATTCTGCATGCAACAGAGGCACCCTTGCACCATGGTACAAGGGTGCCTGCATTGGCACTAGGCTGACAAAACGGCGCCAGCACACTGGAAAAGGACAGAAATGCACCGTATTGGATAAATACGGTGCATTCCTGCCCTTTCCCTGTGACGCAGGGTAGCACAGCAAAGTAACTTGCTGCGCTGCACCACCATTCCAGTAAATGTGCCCCTAAGTTTGCAAACTTCACGGTCTCTTTGCTTCATGCACAAGCACTTTTAACATGTGCTGCCTGCTTTAGGGCCACTGCAATTATGCAGCAATGGAGGACAAAATTATGTTGCAGTGTTGACTAAATTATGCAGCAAAGAAAGGCTGCAGCTCAATGTGGTACATTTTCTGATACTTTATTATTTTGAAATTTTTACACATACTAACAGTCTCTGCAAAGCTTTCGCCTCATTAATAGCAGTTTAACATACAAGTGCAGCAGTGAGAACGGTGACCAGTCAACCTTTGTAAAGGGCCCTCCACTTCACAGCAACACAAGTCACATTGTTTTGATCCGTTTGAGCTACAAATTGTTTTTGTTAAAACCATCAGATTATGCAGCAGATGATATATTATGTGGCAAATACGGCAGAGCTATAATTATGTGGAAATCATTTGCAAACTAGGATATTTTGCCATTCATGTTTGAACTTCTCTCATGCAGTCCATGTTGGGTGGTATTACTAGACACCTACAGTGCTCGTGGAGAGACAAAGTATGAAGGTGTCTAATAGTGATTGCAGAGGATAGTAGTTTGAAGGGAGAAAATAACTGATTGAGATAATCCTAGGACCACTACCTATTTCTGACTCTACCAATATTTGAGTCTCATAATTTCAAAATTGATGCATTTGCAATTCTCATTGCTAACTAACTTGAGTAGTAATTACACAAACTACTAATAAAATAGTTGTATCTCATTCATCTGATACTGTTAAAGCATCTGCCAAACCAACAGGTTTGGGTTGTTTTAGAGTTCTATGTCTAGATACAATAACAGGAAACTAAGAGGCATCTAATGCTGGGTTCATGACATGTTGCATGAAGCACATAAAAGACGTAGGACTACAATTTGGCATTGACCGAGGGGCATAGAATGATGTAATCAACAGTGCTCCCCAACATGTGGGGCCTCCTGTCATAGAATTTAAACCCACATTTTATGTTCAGAAATGGTTAGAAAAAGGGAGGAGAAGTGCTGATGAAACAAACTGCATGGCTCGGAGACAAATGGCTTATGATTCCACTTATAAGTGTATTTGGGACATTCTGTGATTAAAAACGTATCCCACATTGTAAATGTATTTTAATGTCAATAACTCATATATTAAATCTCAAATAAACGTGTATCTATCGGTTGCATTAAATAACATTATAAGCTGTAACTGGTCAGTGAAATGCCAAACATACTAAAAATTGGTATGTTTTGCTCTTTCTAGCCACACCTCTGACTCCGCCCACTGACCCAATCCTCGGATTTTTCCCGCCCCCTGATGCTCCGCCCACAGTTCCCCTACTTTTTTTCCCCCACTTCGACCACTGGACCCACCACATGTCGTGTTGGCTCAGTTTGGTCCTCTGTTCTACTGTGCATGACAATGAGCCACCAAGGGTCTGTACTTGGTCATTCTGAGGTCTGACCTCTGCTCTAGGCCTTCAGCAGCCTTTCGTGTTGTGTACAAGAGGCCATGTCGTAGGGATTCTGCACATACACAGAGCTATGCACAGGATAATAGGACCTCGGAGTAGAGTGGTGAGCCAACCATAAACCTTAGTACCTACAACCCTAATCCGGCTAGCATTAGCGTCTCATTAGCAGCACAGCTACCAATGATTAGACAACCCAGAACACGGTATCTCTCTCTCAGGACTCGCGGGAGCAAAGACACCCTTTCGTAACTCACTCATACCTGTCCACAACTTGCGTAATAAGAGACACTGTATAGTTTAAAATGTTTATTTCAACTATCGTGCTCTAAGATACAGTACACGTGTAAGTACTATCAGCATAATGCATAAGAATAAAATAATAAGCATAGTTACAATTCCATAGAATACAAATGGGGATAGCATTTTATAAAGACAGTGGATATAGGGCTAAATGGCCTGTCCACCCTCCCGTGCTAATAACTAGTTTATTATAAAAACAGAAGACCTCTGGGCATTGTCAGGCAGACCCCCATACCTTAATATCTAAATGCTAGGTTTACATCATCAGACAAGCACAGCTCTTCTCTCTGGAAAGGTTTTTCTCCAAGTGCCCCTGACACTGAAATCACAATATTAAAAGCACACGAATTTCCCCAGTGCAGCTGCAATCAGTGTTATGTCTAAGTGCGAGGGGCTGACCAGATCAGCAAGAACAAGTGACATTGTTTTCCAACCTTGTACATGATGTGCAGACACAACCCAAAGGGAACAGGAGGAAAGGTGATAAGCAAACAGTTCTAAAATAGCAAAGGCTGGAAAACAAAGGCACGAAGTAACGTGCGCAAAGAGGCATCATGGCAGCCAGGCCTAAGCTAACTTAGCAATGCAGTCCATGAGTCCACAAACCACACCACACCCTCCCCTGGTCAGTCCACGGGCGAAGACAGAGTTCAAATAAATGGAGCAGAAGGGCAAAGTCTGTTGCGGAGGAGTCCCCAAGGAAGGACAATAAGACGGACTGAAAAAACAAAACAAAAACATAGAACATAAAAATCCAGTGGACAGGAGGCCGAACGTGGAGATCCCCTAATCAAATAGAGTGTAAGTGCAGAAAAACGCCACACCTTCCAAGACCACATCATTGGAATCGTCAGAAAAAAGAGACGCCATCCAGTCCAACAAATTAAAACTGCATTCATGTTCCTCGCAAGAGGGAGCAGCAAACAGCATTGCGTGACAACTTGCGTGATACTCAATATAGCTTCGTTGTAGGAGATCCTGAGCAGCCACCCAGACATCCCATTGTGCCAAAATTCCAAGTGCAGCCGCACGCGCCATGTAGCCAGGTCCGGAACAGTCTCGTTCATGGGCCTCTAAGGGACCCACCAACTGGACAAAATCCGGGCGAGACAGAGACGTATTGGAGAGGCAATAATCCAAGGACCATGAGAAAGGACATCGGATGCAAGACATCACAGGTTGCACGCAAGTGAAAAACGCAAAGCGAAAAGAAAGTCTGTAAGATACACCAAGTGTCGCCAATGGCAGGACGCCGAAGCCGGCGAGGAGACGTTCACGGAGCACCCGAAGGCGTCTGCGGTCGAGGCGGGCTCCATGAGGTGCAGCCATTGCGTAGTAAACAAATTAAAAGTAGTATTCCAGCAGCTAACGCTAGGATCAACGGAAAGCCACCAAAGACACTGGAAAAAATAGAATGAATAAAAGCCGGTATTACATCAAATATAGTTTGAAAGGAGGTAACGAGGCCAGAGCCCACAACTTTAAAAAAGTGCACAAAACCTTCAGTGCGAGATGCATTGAAAACGCGGTGAAATAGCTCACCGAAATGTTGTGGGAGGTTTGTGTTTAACAGGGCCTGTATTTCACTGTGAGTACTCGCCACCTGGAGAACAAATGTCTCCTGGGCGGATGTGAGCATAACCTCCTGATTCAATAATAGTGCCTTTATTCTGCTCAATTTATTGAAATCTGCCTTCAAAGTTGGAATGGAAGGCCAAATGGAACTATCTACAATGGCGTGCGGGGGGGGAAACAGCACATTTTTGCAGCAGACAACTCTGTGGGAAACTGTTACAATATAGGGTATACCGGCAAGCATGCCACAACAGTCCTGATTATTTAGAAGGAGATAGCTGCCATTAGCAAGCACAGTGAAAGTAGGAGAGATAGAAGGAGCAGGAATGCCCTTCAGAACACAAGCAAGATTCGGAGCTGAAACATTACAAGCTCCGTGCAATGTAATGTGTTTGCAAACAAGGGAATGACCCACAGTAGAATCGCATGACTCCCCCGTGAGAAAAACTTCCTTCCCGTCCCTAAGACATCTATACATGAAAGGCAGAGACCACAGTTCATGCAGGAAAGCACTACCCAGAGGCTGAAAACGTCAGACAGGATAATGTTTCATGCAGGAACTAAACTCAAATAAAGAAAAAGGCAAAGCTATAACCCCATGTACTAGCCACGCAGCAGAATCTAATTCTGCTACTGAGAATGGTAATGGCTCTATTCTCTCAATATGTAACAGAGTGTAAGCTGCATCTTTCATGGACATAAACTGCTGTTTTTCAGTCAAATTAAAAGGTAAGAATAAGGCAGAGGTGATTAAAAAGTGCCAAGGAACATTCCCCATTTTAAGGGTTTGCATAGTCCATGCAAACTGCATTACTGAACGCAATTGATTTTGACCATGATATAACACAGAAACATCATCTTGTACAATATCAACGACAGAGGAAATAATATTCTCTAATGTGTAAATGCGGGAAGACAGGGTATTAATACTATTATCAACAACAGCAAGCACCTTTTCTAAATTTGCTTGATCTATTTCCCGAAGACGGGAAGCAGCTTCAATTTGCGAAAGCTTCCAGAGTTCATTATAAGTTTCATAAATGAATCTCTTTGGTCGAGGACCACGAGGCCCTAGAACAAAGTCGGACAGATCAATGTTGCCTGTTAAGAGGGATAAATGTTGTTTAACAGAATCTAAGGAAGAGTGCTGCAACCACTGTTTACATAATTTACCAACAGAATATGTTGTAACAGTACGAGAGTCAGAAAACCTGGGGTCTGGCCTATCCTGTTTATAACCAGGATCCGTGTCAAGAAAACGCAGTTGGCAGGCATTGGATGCTGTGGGCCAAGCCAACCAGGGTGACTGAACAACCGTAGACATGTTAAATGAATTGTTCTGGAACAAAGCTTGCAAAGTCACAATGGAAATATTGAAAAGCAAGCTTTCGTTGGGAGTGGAAGACAATACAGGAATGGAAGGTGCATTTAATTGTTTGGAAGTAGCCAAACCCCAACACGTTGTTTGATAGATGGTTTGATTCAAAAATAGAATCTGGGCTGGGATGATGCAAGCACGGTGCAAGGCTTCTGTGCCTTGTACCTGCCATGCTTTGGAGCCCCAGATAGATTTTAAGTCAATGGTATCCCGCCAATGTCCATACCCACCCACAGATAAGGCATTTAAAAAGGAACCCGAATAAAGCAATTTGGTATGGGTCAACATGATTTTCTGAGTAGATGAAGTGTTTAGTTTAAAATAATAGGACCCAGGGTTCGATCTATCAAAGTCTGTAAAATAAGTAAACTTATTTCTAAGAGTTTGGGAGCTACCTGGTAAAGGGGTCGGACAATGTTCCCATTGTGTGTAATTAAAAGGACCCCGAAGGGTACTTGGTTTATGGAGAAAATGGTTGCCCCAATGCTGGTAACAGTATAAGTCGGCATAACTTGCAGAATTTAAATACAAATCCTCAGCATTAAAAGCAGCATAATATTTCAAATCAGAAAATAACGATTCGACAGCATGTACATCCCAATCGTCAGAATGAATATTACTTTTTACGACATCACCCATTGAAACACGGAGGACATTTGGTACATTAACAATCTCGGTTGGGCCATGAATTTGGAAATTTACTGCATCCCATACGATGCCATCAGCAACTGGAAACGCTGTAATGTTCACAAATGTGTAGTCACGCTTCATGATGTGAGAGGAAGAATGTGGAGCCAAAGTTCCAGCGACACAGTTCACAGCAGAGCGTTCTGGTAAATAGTGACCATTAATGAGTAGAAAAAGACAGTGACAAAGCCAATGGACATGAACAGAAAAATCAGGAATAGCACCAACCAGATGTATGTCCATGGGGGGATCAAAAAATTGTCTCTGAACCAGGATACAAAAATACTGAATCTGGACGGGATAAGTACTGAGGGGGAATACGAGTCAAAAGAATAACGTGTTGGGCTCAATGGCGTTGTTGGTAGATGAGCCACGGACTCGGTGGCGGGATAGGTATACTCGGTCTCCGCGTTGCAGGGGGAATCCGGGTAGTCGAGCAAATGTTCAGGCAAATCAACCATCTCAATGGCAACATCAGTGACCGTTCGGGCTGGAAGACCACAAACATTTGTCCTTGAAATGACTGGACAAGAGACCGCTGGTGTTACACTATTCAGGATCGGCCAGATGTTGTAACTTGACATTTTCCACTGAGATGTATCTGTTTTCCTTGCGACCAGGAAGCGGTGGTAAGATGACTGTACGAGTACCCTTCAAGCCAAGGACTGGAACCGGTGCACGATAAGAGGGGCCAAATTCTTTTTGTTCTCCACCTTCTCTCGGACCAGGTCTCCAACTTTCGGAAGCCAGCCGGCTACCGGAATCTGCAGCGCAGCTTCTGTGGCTGAAGGTAAATGTGCAATTGCTAGTTTGTCTTGGGCTTCTTGTAAGTCCTGTAACATAGTAGAATGATTATCTACATCAAAGATTGCGGATTGCGCCGCTATGTCTAGACCATCAAGGTCAGGCACAAACATTCTTATGCCAAAGAGCATTTCGTATGGGGTCCGCCCACCCAGAGGTCTTCTAGGGAGATTATTAAGTGCACGTTGTACGCTATACAAGTGGGCCAGCCAGTTCCTGCCAGTACCTAAAACTCTAGCTGTCAAGGATTGCTTTAAGTCCCGGTTCATTCGTTCAACAATCGAATTACCCTCAGGCCGATATGGAGACGAAAATTTCACCTGCACCCCCAGTGTACCCATTGCGTCCTTGTAAGCCTTAGAGGCGAACGCTGGACCTTGGTCAGAATGGAAGGTGCCGCAGGCGAAAATTCCCACAAAGACACGCAAATCCCTGATGACATTTCGAGCATCAGCACTCCGTTGTGGCCAGACCCAGATGAAACGTGTGCACGAGTCTACTGCAACTAAGATGTATTTATATGCAGTGTCAGACGAAAATGGACCGCAGTGATCCAGGTAAACACACCCTAAAGGTCTGTTTGAAAGGCAGAGCGGTGTTTGCGGTGGTCGGGTAACCGTGGAAGGCTTAATTTGTTGACAAATGTCACAAGAAAGCACATAAGTACGGGTTTGTTTATATAAACCCCGCCACCAGTAACGCTGCTGCAAGATGGAAACCGTCGCAGACACACCAGCATGAGCCGATGCCATCCCTTCGCGTGCGGCCGTTATCAAGGAAAGTCTGCGGTCCGTGTTGGGAATCAGCCGATCCCCAACGTCCGGAATACTTACATAAGGAGTCTGATCGAGACTTAAGAGATAAGAGTACTTGGAAGGGAAACCCCTTGGGTAATTAGCACCTTCCTTTGTTGCAGCTATTGCCGCCAAAATATCTTTATCTATTTTAGTCATGGATCTTGTAACTTCTGCTACTGTGCATGTGGCTACTGCTGATTTGGCAGCCTCATCTGCCAAACCGTTACCGACAGCGTGTGCGCCCACACGCTGGTGGCCAAGTGTATGAACTACCTGTGTGAGAGGCAGACGTTGTTTAAGATCTGCCACTCGAACCCAAAGCGTCTTATGCTTAATAGTGCTGCCTTTAGCATCTCTATAGTCATTTTGTGACCAAAAGAACAGATTGTCATTGAAAGACTGAACACAGTAGTAAGAATCACATACTACAAGAGTAGTCATATCTGGATTTGCAAACTCAAGTGCTAGCACCAAAGCGCGCAGCTCGGCTAATTGTGCAGTACTGTCTCCTAGTGCCTGAGTATGCACTACAGTCTGTTTGAACTCACCGTTCACCATAGTACCTGTAACAATAGCACATGCTGCTGAATAAGCATGCTTGGAACCCGTGGCCGGTTGTGCCGAACCATCGGTGTAGATAATAAATTTGTACTCCTCAAACGGTAGCAAAGACAGAGGAGGAAGATGAACAAATTCATACTTCAAAAACTCCTGAGTCTGTAGTGAAGAATCAAAGATGAAAGTGACATCCGGAGACGTCAAAGATGTTGCCCATTGTATCCAACGGGGGTGCAAAGCTTTAGAGTTTGGTACACTTGCTTTCGTCACTGCCTCAAGGGCAGGATATGGTGTTACCACCAAAATGCGTTTTCCCTGTGCCAGTGCGCGTTCCTTTAGAATCGCCATTTGCACTGCTGTCAAAACTTTCTCCACAGAGGAAAATCGCAACTCTGCCGAAGTGTAAAGATGTGACTTGTATGCAATAGGTACTGTGTCACCTTCGTTAAAGGTTAAGTACATGAAACCCACTGTCCCTGGTATTATTCTAATCACCAGGTTGGTGTGGTTATCACGCGTCAACAAGAATTTAGATTCAAGTAGATCAGACTGCAAAGACTGCAGTATAGAGGAATGCTCGGGAAGCCAGCATGACCTCGAAAAGTTAGGTTGTATCAAGGCATAAAGAGGCTTGATACGCTGGGCATATTCGGGAATATAAGTACGCCCAAAGTTCAGAAAACCCAGTAAAGACTGAAGTTTCTTCAGTGTGGTTGGAGGAGCACAAAAGTGCGCATTTCTCCAAGAAATGAGGGGCTAAGCCCTTACCTTCATTGTTGAGCTCATAGCCCAAAAACAAAACTGTTAATTCAGCAATGTGTGATTTGGCAAAGTTAAACTTGTAACCTAAGACCGCAAACTCGAGAATAATGCGGTCCACTCGGGAAAGATGCGGGTATAATTCGTCGTCTGTCAGGTAAATATCATCGACGTACGAACATGCATGTGGGTCTATGCCGTCTAACAAAGAGACAACACGGGCAGCGAATACACCTGGACTGTTTTTGTAGCCCATAGGGAGACGCCGGAATTTGAATTGTTTACCACCGGAGGTAAAAGCGCTCCATTGGCTACACTCCGTGGCTAAGTTGTGCGTGTAAAATCCATTGGATAGGTCAAGTGTCGTTTTATATTTTTTACGAACAAGACTGTCTACAAGCGTAGACCTATGGGTATTTTGCACCGCAAAGGTCCGACAATGAGAGTTCAAATGCCGGTAATCCAAAACTAGGCGGTACGATCCATCGGGTTTAGAAACCGTGAAAAGGGGGTTATTCATTGGTGATACGCATGTTTCTATAACTCCTTGGTATTCTAACTGTGTCAGAATTTCGGAAACGGGACCTTTAGCTTCCCGTTTGATGGGATATTGGGGTTGTGGCTGTGGCAGCGACCGCAAAGGTATTTCATGGGAGGGTGAATCCTCATCCCACCCCACGTGATTACGGTATAACGCCGGAGCCAAGGCTACAGCCCATTCAACTGCAAGTGCCTCTGCTTTGTCCTTGGGGACATGGCGAGAAAAGCTTGGAAGGATTACCTCCTCCCCTTTACGAGCAGCAAGTACGAATGGGGGCGGCCAATCCGCCTCCGCTAACAAAATGTCATATGAAGAGGTTAGATTTTCCCCAAAAATCCCTTTAATTACACGCTGTATGTCACCCTCAATTTGGATGACAATATTATGTAGTCTGTCAGGGGGTGCCACTCTGGTGTCTGCTGTCTCGACAGTGATGAATGTTTCAGTTGCTGTCGCCTCCATATGAGGACGTAGTGCCTCTCTCACTATGGTTACTTCCGCGGCGCTGTCTAGGAGCGTCACTGCCCACGTCCAATTCAGGAGTCTCGTTCTCACCGTCTGTGGCATACCTCGCTGTTACAGCGGCAACTTTTTTCTTCTGAAACTGTGGGCGAGAACGTTGAAATTCTTCTGGTGTCCCTCTGACTTGTTGCCGAGGTTGGTCTCGTCCTGGCGGGGCTTCACGACCCCTACCTCTATCCGGGCGATCTCCTCCACCAGTCTGTAACGACGTTGGTGCCTGTAAAGAATGAGGAGAACGCGAGTCAGGAACCTGAAATCTCTCTGGAGATTTTATTCTCGCTCTGTCGCGCAAGTCATATGTGCGTTCAGAAGATTCTGAAACCGGGGATGCGCCTCGCGATCCTGGCTTCTTTTGTTGCTTACCCTGTTTTTTCACTCACCAGTTCTTTTTAGTAAAGAACGGTTTCTCATCTTTCTCAGATTGAGTTTTTGGTAGTGGTTGCGATGGAGTTTGTGTTTTAGCAAAAGGTTTAACTCCCAGGCTATTGCGGCCTATGGTTTTATAAGCTTGTGCAATAATTTTCGGTAATTCGCGTGGCTTGTCCGGTTCTGGGACCAAAGCCAAAGCATTAGCTACTTGAAAGTTAACTGCATCACCCTTGACATTACCAAGGATTAGTTCAGCCACTTCATCGAACACTCCCACCAGTCTCATCCCTAATTCCACAGCCGCTTCAGGGCCATGTTCATCCTGTACTCGTTTGATTACAGAGGGGAGAACTGTCATGGAAGGAGTGCCGAAACATTTTGCATATACCGCAGCGAATACCTTACCCCAGTTGTTACAATCTGCCAACTCGGGAATTAAATCTTTTGGCAAACTAATCGTCAAAATCCTGTGTTTTGGGGGCGTGGCTTAGCAAGCCAGTATGGCGGACGTGTTCTAAGTAGGCTCCGTCCAGCCCTTCATTTATCCTTCACTGATCCTGCTCCTCCGGCCACGATATCCCCCGTCTGCGGTGTCCGGTAGTGGGGAGACGCAGCGACGCTTGTTGGCGGTGTTTGTGGGCCGGTGCTGCATCCTGCAGTGGCGGTGTGCCGGAGATCGGCCCTGAGGCCTGTGGGCGGCGCTGCGACCGCGGCCTCGAGTGCGGCCCAGCCGGCGGATCCTGTGGAGCGGTTGCGGGTGGTGCGGCCCCCCCCCCGGCTGGTGGCGCGGGGTAAGTCAATCCGCTCCATCCTGACGGCTTGCGGGTGTTTCCCGCGGGGCGGAGCGGCCCCCTTGTCCCCCCCCATTGCTCGGCGGTCGGTCGGACCGAGGGGGAAGGTGTAGATGATTGGGGAGGCGTTTGCTGTTGTTGCCGCCATATTGGAGCTCACGGCCCGCTGCAGATCCGGTGGCGGGCCCGTTGGTGCCTGGGCCCAGCCTGGTTGTGACGGCGGTTGGTGGAGGCCTCCCCTGTTTGGGGCCTTGCCTGGTTTGTCATCTGGGGGCCGGGGCCGGGTGCGTGGCCCCCGAGCGCATCCCCGAGGAGTGTTGGGCTGCTGGGGTTGGCCCGTTCCTCGTTGTTCGAGGGTGGGCTCTGCCCATCCGTTCTGTGCCCCTGGTGATTGCCGGCATTCACGGGGATCGTTCCTCTCGTTCGGCAGCCAGATCGTGCTGCGGGGAGGACCCGGGTGACCTGGGGTGAGTGGTCGTATCCCCCGCTGGGCCCGGGGGTGTGCTGCGGGGGCCCGTGTGCGGTGGCCTGCTTCTCCTGGTGGGTCCGGATCCTCCGCCTTCCCCCCCCCCATCTTCTCCGGGTCTGTGTGGGGGCTCGGCGGTGCTGTCGGACCGCGTGGGGGTGCGGGTTGGCGACCACGGCCCGCTGGGCCATCTGGGTCCCTTGGGTGGCCTTGGAGCACATCTTGGTCATCCCGGGGGCCTGTCGGTGGAGGCTGCCATTGGGGGCCCAGGTTCCGGGCGTACTGAACTGGGCCCGTGCTCTGCTTTGGGTGCCCTGGCGGCCCCCCGCCGCCCTCTGGCCCACTGTTAGGCGCTGAGATTCACCCACCTGGGGATCATTGCCGAGTGGAGTGGAGCAGTGCCGCTTGATGCCTGGGGATTCCGGACAGTAGGCGGGGGCACCTGGACGGCCGCATCGGCAGTTGGATCGAGCTGCGCGGGCCGTGGCCGGACGGCAGTGTCACCCCTGTGCTGCCTACGCTGCCCTGCCATTTGGTGGTGAACGGTGATAGCGCCTGCCTATCGGGAGGGGGGGTCGGGAGGGTATACCTGGCCCGCCATGACGAGAGACAAAACCGGTGGAGGGTCCTCCAAGCAAAGCACGCTGGACAAATTTGCTGGCCCTGGAGGCTCCGCGGTGGCTGCGGGTGGGGCCCAGGGTAATGTTCTAGACAATGCCGCCCTCCTGGCGGCAATTACCCAGTCCAGGGATGCCCTGGATGCCAAAATAGGGGCGGTGGGTTCAGACGTTATGTTGCTGCGCCAGGACCTGCGGAATGCGGTGGCCCGTATCACTGAGACTGAGACGCGGATTTCGGGGGTGGAGGATGTGGCGACGTCCCTGCAACAACGAGTGGTATTTCTGGAGACTGCTCAGCGAGGTTTAGCATCCAGGGTGGAGGATGCAGAGGGCCGGGAGCGACGCAACAATCTCCGCTTTGTTGGTTTTCAGGAGGGGTGTGAGTCTGGCAATATGGAGAGGTTTATCACCCAGTGGCTAGAGAGCTGGCTACCCCCCGATTCTTTGTCTAAATGCTTTGTGGTGGAGCGTGCACACAGGGCCCTGATGCAGAAGCCTCCCCCGGGGGCTCGGCCGAGGCCAGTGATTGCAAAGCTACTTAATTATCACGATCGGGATGTGATCCTGAAGCAGGCCAGGGCCCAAGAACCGGTGCTGTATAATAATGCCCGCATCCTGATCTTTCCTGACTATACTAAACAGACCCAACAACAGCGGCAATCATTTCTCGCAGCCAAGGCCCGCCTGCGAGAACTCAAACTCCCATATGCATTGCTCTACCCAGCCCGGCTGCGAGTTGTATATCGTTCTCGTACTTATTTTTTTGACTCCCCGGAGGAGGTCTTTCGTTGGACAAATGAGACGGTGCGGCTGCGCCCCCACTCTCCTCCCGGGCGAGAATCTGACTCATCCTCGAGCGGAGTGGTCCGGGACGTGCCCGGGGGAGGGGGTCTCGCCGCTCCAGGTCAAAGAGGCGGTCCAAATCCAGCGATGTTCCGTCACGTGTGGGATCTGCTTCGGATCACGCTGCACCAGCGGACTGATTAATTTCTGTGTCTGTGCATCTATGATTCTTAGATATGTTAGAAGTGGCCAGAGGAGCCCGATGAGGGCCAGTATTTCTGTTGGTTATTCCAGACAGGGATAGGGGCTAGGGGATGATGGGCTGTAGTTTGGGGATCCATTGGTGGGTGAGGGGTGGTACCTCCTGTTGGGGTCTGCCTGCTCTGCCTGCCGCGACAGGTACTTCACTGTTTTTGAGGTATAGGGTGGGGGCAGGGGGTTTGTTGGGTTGTTCAAGGGATTTGTTATTGTTCTTTCATCGCACTGTTCAATTGCAGGTCGGGGCCGGGCTATGTTGCATGTCTTGGGCCACCAGGGCTTTCCATGTATCTGATGTTTTTGCATGGCCGCCACTGTGGGTAGACCATTAGACTCCTCGGGGTCCCTGCGCATTTTGAGCTGGAATGTCAGAGGGGCGCTAGATAAGATTAAGCGCGGAGCTATCCTTAAGCAGGCTAAGCGCGCCGGCGCCGACATCTTGATGCTGCAGGAGACGCACCTTATGGGGACTAAGGCCCTTTGTTTTCAGCGCTTCGGCTACATACAAGTGTTTCATGCGGGCTTTGTGCGGGGATCCAGGGGAGTGGCAGTCTTGATCCACAGACGAGTCCCCTATATTCACATTAGAACGTGGGGTGATGCACAGGGCAGATACCTTTTCCTTCAGGGTACGCTGGGGGGTGAGTCCATGATATTGGGCAGCGTCTACGCCCCACCGCCACTGTCCTGGGGTTTTGTAGAGAAACTTGTGACCGTGTGGACGGATATCCCGGAGGGCCTGGCGGTGGTAGGCGGGGACTGGAACGATGTGTTGGATCTTGCTCTTGATAGGTGGAGGCCCGATGGGGCCCCGATAGCTCGCAATCCCACCAGGCTTCATTCCCTCGTAGTGGGCCAGCATTGGGATGACCCATGGCGTCGTTTGCATGGCGGGACTCCGGGGTTCACCTATCTCTCGGCGGTCCACGACTCCTTCTCTTGTATTGATTATATTTTTGTGTCTCGGGGGATGCCGGCAGGGTGGCGGAGGCCGATATTCTCCCTCGAGGGCTCTCTGATCACTCGCCTGTGGCCATTACCCTGCGTGCTGGCCTTGCACGCGGATCTTTCCGGTGGCGCCTTTCCACATGGAATCTCCAAAATGCGGAGTATAGAGAACACATTGGGGACGCCATAGACCAGTATTTGTCGCACAACATGGGATCGGTGTCGGCGGCGGCGTCTCTGTGGGAGGCGATGAAGCCCACACTTCGCGGCGTGGACATCTCCTTCTGCGCGGCGGTGCGTAGGGCCCGCAGGGAATCTCTTATTCGGGCACAAGCTAAAATCTTGGACCTGGATGCGTGCAGTAGAGACGAAGGGGGGCGGCTGGTCCGCCGCCGGTTGTTGATGGCGCAACAGGATTACTCGTCCCTCTTGCTAGATGAAGCCCGCCAGGCATGGCTGGCAACCCGAAGCAGGATATATCAGCGGGGGGACAAGTCGGGCAAACTCTTACATAGATTGTGCCAAGGGGCGACAGGCTCCCCGGTCCTCCTGGGTATTGTCGGTTCTGATGGGCTACTGATCTTGGATCCGTCGATCATCGCAGAAAGTTTCGCGGTCTACTATGCAGACCTCTATGCTCCCCGGGAATGTTTGTCGGCAGAGGTTATAGGCCGATTCTTGGATGATCTCCCACCCAAAGCTCTGACTGACGAGGTAAGCGCGGACCTAGACCGCCCATTCTCGGCGGATGAATTGACTTCTGCTCTTCAGGAGCTGAGGCCTGGTAAGGCGCCGGGTCCCAACGGTTTCCCGAATGAATTCTTTAAACGGTACTTTCAGCAGCTTGGTCCCCATTATTGCAAGGTTGTGGAAGAGGCCAGAGAGCTTGGTCGATTGCCCAGAGACTGGCGGCATGCTGAGGTGGTGGTTTTCCACAAACCCGGCAGGCCTCCCGAACACCATGCATCTTATCGTCCTATCTCTCTTCTCAATGTCGAGGCCAAAGTTCTGGCCAAGGCGCTTGCTAATCGCCTCCGTCCCCATGTCTCGTCTATTGTCCATCCGGACCAAGCCGGGTTTATGCCCCAGCGGGCGACCCGCCATAATTTTCGTAGGGCTCATACAGCTATTGCGGCAGTCGGGAATCTGGGGATTCGCGCGGCCTTATTGCTCGCAGATATGGATCGAGCTTTTGATTCACTGAGCTGGGAGTATTTATTCGCCCTCCTCCGCAGATTGAATCTGGGACCTCGTTTTCTCTCCTATCTGACTTTACTTTACACAGACATAACGGCGGCCGTGCGCGTGGCGGGTTCTGTCTCGTCGGTCTTTCCCATTGGCCGAGGCACCAGGCAGGGTTGCCCCCTGTCACCATATTTGTTCGCCCTGGCAATGGAGCCTCTGGCCGCATGGGTCCGAATTGATGCGCAGGTGGCCGGGCTTGAATGGGCCAACGGACTGTCGGATCGTATTGCCTTATATGCGGACGATGTGCTGTTCTTTCTTACTCAGCTGGATAGGACTGGCCCGCGGTTGCTGCGCATCATGCAGGTGTTTGGGGAGACTACGGGCCTTTATATGAATGAGCGTAAGTCTACTCTGTGGGTCTTGGGTGGAGGGGCTAACCCTGGTGCCTGGGCCTCCTCGGTTCAGGTGGTGCGTGGGGGGCTGAAATATTTGGGTGTGTTCCTCTCAGACGCGCGGAAGATTGCCTGGGAAAGAAACTTGGTGCCGGTGTGGAACAGGGTACGTGAAGATCTTAAAGTCTGGTCCCACATGCCCCTATCTATATATGGTCGCTCGGCTATCTTCAAAATGGTCTCTCTTCCTCGTCTGCTGTACCAGTTGCAAAATCATCCATATCCTATTTCTTCGGGTTGGTTCCGCCAGGTGGATGCAGCCTTGGGCCAGTTTCTATGGGGAGGGGGGTTGTCAGGGTGGCTCTTCGTACCTGCTTTAAATCCACGTATTGTGGGGGACTCGCTACTTCTGACATACTTTCGTACTATATGGCCTCACACCTGTTGGTTCTCAATGAATGGTGGTATGGCGATAGGTCGGATCCGGCGTATGCCCTGGAGCGCCGTTTGATGGGCGATTACTCGCTACATACGCTCCTCTATTCGGCGCCCTTGCGGCGTTCTCTGCGGAGTGTGACACAGCTGGTGTTCCGGGTTTGGCGGCAGGCGCTGCGGAGGATGGGCTGGTGGAATCGCCTAACTCGAGAGACGCCGCTTTGGCAAAATGGACGTCTGCCGCAGTTGGCGGCCTTGCCTGGCTTCCAGGATTGGGATGCGATTGGGATCTCCACCCTAGGGGATGTTATGAGGGGGCCCGTCCTGAAATCGTTTCAGTGCTTGCAGAAGGACTTTCAAATGCCGCGTACACAATTTTTTAAATATTTGCAATTTCGGCATGCTCTCTCCCCTAGCTTGGTGCGCCTGGAGGAGTTGGCTGACTTCAGTCCGGTGGAGGCAAAAGTTTTCATGGGGGACCTGCAAGACCACAAGATATCTAAAATCTACCAGTCCCTGGTTACCCACTGCTCCCCCTCGTTACAGCGTCTTCGCGGGGCCTGGGAGGAGAATGTGGGCTCACTTGGGGAGGAGGACTGGACGGAGGCCCTGGCCTCCCCGCGCGGGGCGGCTATTGCTATGAGCCTTCGACTCATTCAGTTTAAATACCTCCATAGGGTCTATTTTACTAGAGTCCGACTGTTCAGGGCTGGCTTGGTGGCGTCCCCGGAATGTCTCCGCTGCTTGCATGAAGAGGGTACTTTGCTGCATACTATATGGGATTGTTCTGCGCTAGCTAGGTTTTGGCGGGGCGTACTGGCATGCCTCTCAGAGGTTCTAGGTTGGGATCTCCCACGTTCCCCTAAATTAGTGCTCCTGCATGTTATGGACGATATAGGGGGCAACGTCTACAAGCGCCACCTGATGCTCCTGGGCTTTACCCTTGCCAAGCGCGATATTGCTAGGGCCTGGAAGGCGGCTGCCGCACCCTCTGTCTCAGTGTGGAAGGAAGGACTGGATTTCTGTATGGGCCTCGAGGCCCCCATTTTCATAGCACGGGGATGCCCAAGTAAACATTATAAAATCTGGAAGCGCTGGGCGGATTACAGGGATTAGAATTGGAGCCCATTTCAGCGCAGGGATTGGGTGGGTTGTAGTCTTCTCCGCCCTTGTCTTGGGGGGCCGGTACTATGCGTACACAGGGCGGCTTGGTGTCTCTTGGACATTATCCATAGCGAGTGTAGAACGGTTGCCCTGATCATGCATGCTGATCTTGCCGGGTTGACTGTGCGATGGGGTGGGGGTGTTCTTTGTGTTTCTTTTGTTTAATTTTGTAGTCTTTCATATGCACATCTCTTCATTATTTCTCTTTTGGTATTATATGAGAAAACTGTCAAAGTCAGGATATTATTCATTGATGCTACGGAAGTCTCTGGATTACAGAGCTCCGCTGTATGTGCATTTGACTAATAAAATTTGTTTAAAAAAAAAAAATCCTGTGTTTTTCCACAGGAGATGTATTAGAAAAAACAGCCTCCAGCTGGTCAAATTTCTCTGCAAGCCAATAAGGTAAATCGTCCTTATTTTGTGGGCGCTTGCCCATCACCGAATTAACCATGATGGGACTTATGGTTACGCCGCCAGGTCCAGCTGGATGTGCAGCAACTCCAGGAGGGGCTTGCTGGATGTTGCCCGTAACATACTGTACTAAAGCTCTATGCACACGTATCAAAGACGAATGCAAGATACGCAGGTCAGCGACCGGAAGCGTCATATAACGCGGATGTGGGCTATACCTGGCCAAAACAGGCCAAGTGGCCCCGTCTATCGATAAGGGGCCTAATCTAACCGTGGTTAATGGTTGGGGGAGGGCGCCATCAAACCAAACACGGTGTTGCCATGCCGTGAGCGGTACTTCAAGATTCCGATAAGGATTGTAATTGTTTGGAGGTGCGGTGACTGTATATTCATGGAACGTATGGTCAGTCCCATCCACCGCCTCAAAGGTGATCCACAAGTAAAATACTTCAAAATGGTAAGCAGGATCGGCTTGTACCACGAAGATCAGATCGACACCCGCGTCTGGCACTCCATATGCTGTCAAATGAGCTTTGAGCGCCGCACGGCTATGTGCCGCAATTTCAACAGCCATTAGGGCTAAGAATAACCGACAACCTAATACAAGGCAGCACAATCTTGGGTCAATATTAGCACCTTTTAATAACTTCAAGCTTGAAAGAACCTATAAAAACATCAATATAGGAGGTATCACCTTCACACCCGTTCCCGGAAACGTATGTGAAGGGTGCTGTGGACAAGCACAAGTACTACTCAAGCGTTTCGCAGATAAGCAGCCCACTTCGTTGGTGGCGCCATGTCGTAGGGATTCTGCACATACACAGAGCTATGCACAGGATAATAGGACCTCGGAGTATAGTGGTGAGCCAACCATAAACCTTAGTACCTACAACCCTAATCCGGCTAGCATTAGCGTCTCATTAGCAGCACAGCTACCAATGATTAGACAACCCAGAACACGGTATCTCTCTCTCAGGACTCGCGGGAGCAAAGACACCTTTTCGTAACTCACTCATACCTGTCCACAACTTGCGTAATAAGAGACACTGTATAGTTTAAAATGTTTATTTCAACTATCGTGCTCTAAGATACAGTACACGTGTAAGTACTATCAGCATAATGCATAAGAATAAAATAATAAGCATAGTTACAATTCCATAGAATACAAACGGGGATAGCATTTTATAAAGACAGTGGATATAGGGCTAAATGGCCTGTCCACCCTCCCGTGCTAATAACTAGTTTATTATAAAAACAGAAGACCTCTGGGCATTGTCAGGCAGACCCCCATACCTCAATATCTAGATGCTAGGTTTACATCATCAGACAAGCACAGCTCTTCTCTCTGGAAAGGTTTTTCTCCAAGTGCCCCTGACACTGAAATCACAATATTAAAAGCACACGAATTTCCCCAGTGCAGCTGCAATCAGTGTTATGTCTAAGTGCGAGGGGCTGACCAGATCAGCAAGAACAAGTGACATTGTTTTCCGACCTTGTACATGATGTGCAGACACAACCCAAAGGGAACAGGAGGAAAGGTGATAAGCAAACAGTTCTAAATTAGCAAAGGCTGGAAAACAAAGGCACGAAGTAACGTGCGCAAAGAGGCATCATGGCAGCCAGGCCTAAGCTAACTTAGCAATGCAGTCCATGAGTCCACAAACCACACCACACCCTCCCCTGGTCAGTCCACGGGCGAAGACAGAGTTCAAATAAATGGAGCAGAAGGGCAAAGTCTGTTGCGGAGGAGTCCCCAAGGAAGGACAATAAGACGGACTGGAAAAAAAAAACAAAAAAAAACATAGAACAGAAAAATCCAGTGGGACAGGAGGCCGAACGTGGAGATCCCCTAATCAAATAGAGTGTAAGTGCAGAAAAACGCCACACCTTCCAAGACCACATCATTGGAATCGTCAGAAAAAAGAGACGCCATCCAGTCCAACAAATTAAAACTGCGTTCATGTTCCTCGCAAGAGGGAGCAGCGAACAGCATTGCGGGACAACTTGCGTGATACTCAATATAGCTTCGTTGTAGGAGATCCTGAGCAGCCGCCCAGACATCCCATTGTGCCAAAATTCCAAGTGCAGCCGCACGCGCCATGTAGCCAGGTCCGGAACAGTCTCGTTCATGGGCCTCTAAGGGACCCACCAACTGGACAAAATCCGGGCGAGACAGAGACGTATTGGAGAGGCAATAATCCAAGGACCATGAGAAAGGACATCGGATGCAAGACATCACAGGTTGCACGCAAGTGAAAAACGCAAAGCGAAAAGAAAGTCTGTAAGATACACCAAGTGTCGCCAATGGCAGGACGCCGAAGCCGGCGAGGAGACGTTCACGGAGCACCCGAAGGCGTCTGCGGTCGAGGTGGGCTCCATGAGGTGCAGCCATTGCGTAGTAAACAAATTAAAAGTAGTATTCCAGCAGCTAACGCTAGGATCAACGGAAAGCCGCCTAAGACACTGGAAAAAATAGAATGAATAAAAGCCGGTATTACACCAAATATAGTTTGAAAGGAGGTAACAAGGCCAGAGCCCACAACTTTAAAAAAGTGCACAAGACCTTCAGTGCGAGATGCATTGAAAACGCGGTGAATTAGCTCACCGAAATGTTGTGGGAGGTTTGTGTTTAACAGGGCCTGTATTTCACTGTGAGTACTCGCCACCTGGAGAACAAATGTCTCCCGGGCGGATGTGAGCATAACCTCCTGATTCAATAATAGTGCCTTTATTCTGCTCAATTTATTGAAATCTGCCTTCAAAGTTGGAATGGAAGGCCAAATGGAACTATCTACAATGCCGTGCGGGGGAGGAAACAGCACATTTTTGCAGCAGACAACTCTGTGGGAAACTGTTACAATATAGGGTATACCGGCAAGCATCCCACAACAGTCCTGATTATTTAGAAGGAGATAGCTGCCATTAGCAAGCACAGTGAAAGTAGGAGAGATAGAAGGAGCAGGAATGCCCTTCAGAACACAAGCAAGATTCGGAGCTGAAACATTACAAGCTCCGTGCAATGTAATGTGTTTGCAAACAAGGGAATGACCCACAGTAGAATCGCATGACTCCCCCGTGAGAAAAACTTCCTTCCCGTCCCTAAGACATCTATACATGAAAGGCAGGGACCACAGTTCATGCAGGAAAGCACTACCCAAAGGCTGAAAACGACCGACAGGATAATGTTTCATGCAGGAACTAAACTCAAATAAAGAAAAAGGCAAAGCTATAACCCCGTGTACTAGCCACGCAGCAGAATCTAATTCTGCTACTGAGAATGGTAATGGCTCTATTCTCTCAATATGTAACAGAGTGTAAGCTGCATCTTTCATGGACATAAACTGCTGTTTTTCAGTCAAATTGAAAGGTAAGAATAAGGCAGAGGTGATTAAAAAGTGCCAAGGAACATTCCCCATTTTAAGGGTTTGCATAGTCCATGCAAACTGCATTACTGAACGCAATTGATTTTGACCATGATATAACACAGAAACATCATCTTGTACAATATCAACGACAGAGGAAATAATATTCTCTAATGTGTAAATGCGGGAAGACAGGGTATTAATACTATTATCAACAACAGCAAGCACCTTTTCTAAATTTGCTTGATCTATTTCCCGAAGACGGGAAGCAGCTTCAATTTGCGAAAGCTTCCAGAGTTCATTATAAGTTTCATAAATGAATCTCTTTGGTCGAGGACCACGAGGCCCCAGAACAAAGTCGGACAGATCAATGTTGCCTGATAAGAGGGATAAATGTTGTTTAACAGAATCTAAGGAAGAGTGCTGCAACCACTGTTTACATAATTTACCAACAGAATATGTTGTAACAGTACGAGAGTCAGAAAACCTGGGGTCTGGCCTATCCTGTTTATAACCAGGATCCGTGTCAAGAAAACGCAGTTGGCAGGCATTGGATGCTGTGGGCCAAGCCAACCAGGGTGACTGAACAACCGTAGACATGTTAAATGAATTGTTCTGGAACAAAGCTTGCAAAGTCACAATGGAAATATTGAAAAGCAAGCTTTCGTTGGGAGTGGAAGACAATACAGGAATGGAAGGTGCATTTAATTGTTTGGAAGTAGCCAAACCCCAACACGTTGTTTGATAGATGGTTTGATTCAAAAATAGAATCTGGGCTGGGATGAGGCAAGCACGGTGCATGGCTTCTGTGCCTTTTACCTGCCATGCTTTGGAGCCCCAGATAGATTTTAAGTCAATGGTATCCCGCCAATGTCCATACCCACCCACAGATAAGGCATTTAAAAAGGAACCCGAATAAAGCAATTTGGTATGGGTCAACATGATTTTCTGAGTAGATGAAGTGTTTAGTTTAAAATAATAGGACCCAGGGTTCGATCTATCAAAGTCTGTAAAATAAGTAAACTTATTTCTAAGAGTTTGGGAGCTACCTGGTAAAGGGGTCGGACAATGTTCCCATTGTGTGTAATTAAAAGGACCCCGAAGGGTACTTGGTTTATGGAGAAAATGGTTGCCCCAATGCTGGTAACAGTATAAGTCGGCATAACTTGCAGAATTTAAATACAAATCCTCAGCATTAAAAGCAGCATAATATTTCAAATCAGAAAATAACGATTCGACAGCATGTACATCCCAATCGTCAGAATGAATATGACTTTTTACGACATCACCCATTGAAACACGGAGGACATTTGGTACATTAACAATCTCGGTTGGGCCATGAATTTGGAAATTTACTGCATCCCATACGATGCCATCAGCAACTGGAAACGCTGTAATGTTCACAAATGTGTAGTCACGCTTCATGATGTGAGAGGAAGAATGTGGAGCCAAAGTTCCAGCGACAAAGTTCACAGCAGAGCGTTCTGGTAAATAGTGACCATTAATGAGTAGAAAAAAGACAGTGACAAAGCCAATGGACATGAACAGAAAAATCAGGAATAGCACCAACCAGATGTATGTCCATGGGGGGATCAAAAAATTGTCTCTGAACCAGGATACAAAAATACTGAATCTGGACGGGATAAGTACTGAGGGGGAATACGAGTCAAAAGAATAATGTGTTGGGCTCAATGGCGTTGTTGGTAGATGAGCCACGGACTCGGTGGCGGGATAGGTATACTCGGTCTCCGCATTGCAGGGGGAATCCGGGTAGTCGAGCAAATGTTCAGGCAAATCAACCATCTCAATGGCAACATCAGTGACCGTTCGGGCTGGAAGACCACAAACATTTGTCCTTGAAATGACTGGACAAGAGACCGCTGGTGTTACACTATTCAGGATCGGCCAGATGTTGTAACTTGACATTTTCCACTGAGATGTATCTGTTTTCCTTGCGACCAGGAAGCGGTGGTAAGATGACTGTACGAGTACCCTTCAAGCCAAGGACTGGAACCGGTGCACGATAAGAGGGGCCAAATTCTTTTTGTTCTCCACCTTCTCTCGGACCAGGTCTCCAACTTTCGGAAGCCAGCCGGCTACCGGAATCTGCAGCGCAGCTTCTGTGGCTGAAGGTAAATGTGCAATTGCTAGTTTGTCTTGGGCTTCTTGTAAGTCCTGTAACATAGTAGAATGATTATCTACATCAAAGATTGCGGATTGCGCCGCTATGTCTAGACCATCAAGGTCAGGCACAAACATTCTTATGCCAAAGAGCATTTCGTATGGGGTCCGCCCACCCAGAGGTCTTCTAGGGAGATTATTAAGTGCACGTTGTACGCTATACAAGTGGGCCAGCCAGTTCCTGCCAGTACCTAAAACTCTAGCTGTCAAGGATTGCTTTAAGACCCGGTTCATTCGTTCAACAATCGAATTACCCTCAGGCCGATATGGAGACGAAAATTTCACCTGCACCCCCAGTGTACCCATTGCGTCCTTGTAAGCCTTAGAGGCGAACGCTGGACCTTGGTCAGAACGGAAGGTGCCGCAGGCGAAAATTCCCACAAAGACACGCAAATCCCTGATGACATTTCGAGCATCAGCACTCCGTTGTGGCCAGACCCAGATGAAACGTGTGCACGAGTCTACTGCAACTAAGATGTATTTATATGCAGTGTCAGACGAAAATGGACCGCAGTGATCCAGGTAAACACACCCAAAAGGTCTGTTTGAAAGGCAGAGCGGTGTTTGCGGTGGTCGGGTAACCGTGGAAGGCTTAATTTGTTGACAAATGTCACAAGAAAGCACATAAGTACGGGTTTGTTTATATAAACCCCGCCACCAGTAACGCTGCTGCAAGATGGAAACCGTCGCAGACACACCAGCATGAGCCGATGCCATCCCTTCGTGTGCGGCCGTTATCAAGGAAAGTCTGCGGTCCGTGTTGGGAATCAGCCGATCCCCAACGTCCGGAATACTTACATAAGGAGTCTGATCGAGACTTAAGAGATAAGAGTACTTGGAAGGGAAACCCCTTGGGTAATAAGCACCTTCCTTTGTTGCAGCTATTGCCGCCAAAATATCTTTATCTATTTTAGTCATGGATCTTGTAACTTCTGCTACTGTGCATGTGGCTACTGCTGATTTGGCAGCCTCATCTGCCAAACCGTTACCGACAGCGTGTGCGCCCACACGCTGGTGGCCAAGTGTATGAACTACCTGTGTGAGAGGCAGACGTTGTTTAAGATCTGCCACTCGAACCCAAAGCGTCTTATGCTTAATAGTGCTGACTTTAGCATCTCTATAGTCATTTTGTGACCAAAAGAACAGATTGTCATTGAAAGACTGAACACAGTAGTAAGAATCACATACTACAAGAGTAGTCATATCTGGATTTGCAAACTCAAGTGCTAGCACCAAAGCGCGCAGCTCGGCTAATTGTGCAGTACTGTCTCCTAGTGCCTGAGTATGCACTACAGTCTGTTTGAACTCACCGTTCACCATAGTACCTGTAACAATAGCACATGCTGCTGAATAAGCATGCTTGGAACCCGTGGCCGGTTGTGCCGAACCATCGGTGTAGATAATAAATTCGTACTCCTCAAACGGTAGCAAAGACAGAGGAGGAAGATGAACAAATTCATACTTCAAAAACTCCTGAGTCTGTAGTGAAGAATCAAAGATGAAAGTGACATCCGGAGACGTCAAAGATGTTGCCCATTGTATCCAACGGGGTGCAAAGCTTTAGAGTTTGGTACACTTGCTTTCGTCACTGCCTCAAGGGCAGGATATGGTGTTACCACCAAAATGCGTTTTCCCTGTGCCAGTGCGCGTTCCTTTAGAATCGCCATTTGCACTGCTGTCAAAACTTTCTCCACAGAGGAAAATCGCAACTCTGCCGAAGTGTAAAGATGTGACTTGTATGCAATAGGTACTGTGTCACCTTCGTTAAAGGTTAAGTACATGAAACCCACTGTCCCTGGTATTATTCTAATCACCAGGTTGGTGTGGTTATCACGCGTCAACAAGAATTTAGATTCAAGTAGACTGCAAAGACTGCAGTATAGAGGAATGCTCGGGAAGCCAGCATGACCTCGAAAAGTTAGGTTGTATCAAGGCATAAAGAGGCTTGATACGCTGGGCATATTCGGGAATATAAGTACGCCCAAAGTTCAGAAAACCCAGTAAAGACTGAAGTTTCTTCAGTGTGGTTGGAGGGCACAAAAGTGCGCATTTCTCCAAGAAATGAGGGGCAAAACCCTTACCTTCATTGTTGAGCTCATAGCCCAAAAACAAAACTGTTAATTCAGCAATGTGTGATTTGGCAAAGTTAAACTTGTAACCTAAGACCGCAAACTCGAGAATAATGCGGTCCACTCGGGAAAGATGCGGGTATAATTCGTCGTCTGTCAGGTAAATATCATCGACGTACGAACATGCATGTGGGTCTATGCCGTCTAACAAAGAGACAACACGGGCAGCGAATACACCTGGACTGTTTTTGTAGCCCATAGGGAGACGCCGGAATTTGAATTGTTTACCACCGGAGGTAAAAGCGCTCCATTGGCTACACTCCGTGGCTAAGTTGTGCGTGTAAAATCCATTGGATAGGTCAAGTGTCGTTTTATATTTTTTACGAACAAGACTGTCTACAAGCACAGAACTATGGGTATTTTGCACTGCAAAGGTCCGACAATGAGAGTTCAAATGCCGGTAATCCAAAACTAGGCGGTACGATCCATCGGGTTTAGAAACCGCGAAAAGGGGGTTATTCATGGGTGATACGCATGTTTCTATAACTCCTTGGTATTCTAACTGTGTCAGAATTTCGGAAACGGGACCTTTAGCTTCCTGTTTGATGGGATATTGGGGTTGTGGCTGTGGCTGTGGCAGCGACCGCAAAGGTATTTCATGGGAGGGTGAATCCTCATCCCACCCCACGTGATTACGGTATAACGCCGGAGCCAAGGCTACAGCCCATTCAACTGCAAGTGCCTCCGCTTTGTCCTTGGGGACATGGCGAGAAAAGCTTGGAAGGATTACCTCCTCCCCTTTACGAGCAGCAAGTACGAATTGGGGCGGGCAATCCGCCTCCGCTAACAAAATGTCATATGAAGAGGTTAGATTTTCCCAAAAAATCCCTTTAATTACATGCTGTATGTCACCCTCAATTTGGATGACAATATTATGTAGTCTGTCAGGGGGTGCCACTCTGGTGTCTGCTGTCTCGACAGTGATGAATGTTTCAGTTGCTGTCGCCTCCATATGAGGACGTAGTGCCTCTCGCACTATGGTTACTTCCGCGGCGCTGTCTAGGAGCGTCACTGCCCACGTCCAATTCAGGAGTCTCGTTCTCACCGTCTGTGGCATACCTCGCTGTTACAGCGGCAACTTTTTTCTTCTGAAACTGTGGGCGAGAACGTTGAAATTCTTCTGGTGTCCCTCTGACTTGTTGCCGAGGTTGGTCTCGTCCTGGCAGGGCCTCACGACCCCTACCTCTATCCGGGCGATCTCCTCCACCAGTCTGTAACGACGTTGGTGCCTGTAAAGAACGAGGAGAACGCGAGTCAGGAATCTGAAATCTCTCTGGAGATTTTATTCTCGCTCTGTCGCTCTGTCGCTCTGTCGCGCAAGTCATATGTGCGTTCAGAAGATTCTGAAACCGGGGATGCGCCTCGCGATCCTGGCTTCTTTTGTTGCTTACCCTGTTTTTTCACTCGCCAGTTCTTTTTAGTAAAGAACGGTTTCTCATCTTTCTCAGATTGAGTTTTTGGTAGTGGTTGCGATGGAGTTTGTGTTTTAGCACATGGTGGCGCTGTCTGTCTAACTTACATATAAGCACAAAAACGGTTTATTAATAATATAATGTACTTTTAAAATAACTAATACCTACCGCCTAAGCCACTCTTATAGCTCTGGGGCCTAGATTGGTCTGAATTGTCAGACTTGTAGGCGTGTGATGGTTAGTAGTTGTATTGGTACTGTCATTGGCAACGTTGGCATGGACAATGGGTGGTGTAAGCTGCGGTGGACTCCTGTCAAGGGCCCTGGCTCTTATTTATTTTGTACAAATTAAGCACTGCTGTGAGCTTGCCCTATAACTTGGAACAATCTGGCAAAATCATTTCTCTTGAGAGAACAATTTCATCTCAGATTATTGCCATCACATCGGTTTCTAAAAGAATGTGAAAAATAATCAGCATGCTGAATACTGATATTGAAACATATATGCACCTCAATAGCATCCATCAGCCAATGAGTGAGTAAAAGGTGCTCCTTCTATTTTTTTTCAATTAATGATTATATGTCGCATTCTTCAATTTTAACACAAAACTTTAAAAAAAAAATTGGAATGCATTTTATTCACTCACTGATAGCGAAAAATGCATATTTCAGATTCACTAACCAAGGTGTCTTCCTCTGTGTTTTATAAAAAGTTTTCACTTTGTGTGAGTTCAAAACTCAATTAATCATTTAAATATGGAAGAAATGTGTGTGCTTTACAGTGAAAATGGCATTGTGTTTTCTTGTGTGTTGTGTGTGCGTAAGTTTGTGTGCATGTGTGGGAGAGCATCCCTGGTCATTTTCGCATTGGGCCACAAGTAACCATAACTTGTGCTCTCTCCATGTACTGCTTATGACCTCACATATTACAACACTCATGACCTATTCTGTGACCTCATTTATCATTGATAACATCACTGATGACTGAAATGACATCACTGATAACATCACTGTGCATGGCGAAGGCACAAGTTATAGTTAATTGAGTTAACTATGCCTGGTGAATTCCAGTGTTTTTTTTAGTTAAAATGTTATGTTATACTAACAGAAAAAAACAAAGGTAAAACTAACGTTATAGTTAGGTGAGAATTTCACTGACAACGTAACATTTGAAAAGTACAAAATCACTGAAATTCAACACTTAAGGTTAGCTCTGGTAACTGTAACTCATGGTCTAAGGTACCTATAACCCGCGCCCCTGCAGTGCACAGTTTTCGTATCAATAATTTAATTGCAAATGTTGCAGTGATACTATCAATGATGTCATATAAGATTTCATGAGTGATGTAATATGTGGGGTAATTAGCAGTGCATGGTGAGAGAACGGGTTATAGTTACCTTAGTGCATGAGTTATAGTTAAGATAGCTAAGTATAACTGGTGAATTTCAGTGGTTTTGTACTTTTAAAACATTACGTTGTCACTGAAATTTTCAACTAACTATAATGTTACTTTAACCATTGGTTTTTTCAGTGTATTTCTAGGTATTTTTTAGCATGTGCAGCGAGGGTTTGGCCGCAGGGCCTGGCCTGTGGTCAGAACCTGTGCCCAACCTCCCGCAAGCAGCCATTCACATGCTGCACACAACCTTGGCCCGGAGTCCCCATCCCCCAGGGTCAAAGGATATTTGTAAAGGAGAGGGGGCATGGGCCTCCCCTCCCCAAACCAATCGTAGCCAAATCTCTTAGAAAAGGGGAGAGGGCCATGCAGCCTCCTCCCCAAGCCTGAATAGGCCTGGGGACCCCATCCCCAGGGGCCGAATACCATAAAGGGTTGGGCAGCTGTGCGGTCCCTTTGTTGAACCTCAATAGGCCCCAAACCCTAGGGCCTATGTTATGTTATAGGCCCCATCCCCTGTGCCTGCTTTGGGCCAGGGGAACCCATCCTTTGTGGCCTATCATAAATAATGTAGAGGGGTGGGTGGCCCCCCTCCCCGAGCTTCCTGGGGACCCTTTCCCTCGGGCCTATGTTATTAATAAAGGGGAAGATGCACGCGGCCCCGCCTCCTGTGCCCGCTTGTGCCCCGCTGATCCTATCCCCCAGGGCCAGAGGTGGGTGTCCCGTTGTCTACCCGGGTCACAGACAAACCACTAGTTGGTGGCCACAGGGAGGGGGGAGCCCCAGGGCCCGTGGCACCGTGACACCAGCCAGCTCCGCACATGCAGGTGTTCGCATTGCTCCCACCCGGAGGAAGCTGCTGCTTATGCTTGCTCCCACCGTGCGCGAGCAATATCTTTTTCCCTGCCAGCAAGAGCACAGGCAGGGACACACAACTGTGCTCCCACCCAGTGGGAGAACTTTTTCATCTCCTGTCCGGTGAAAGCAGACGGGAAATGCTCCTCTAGGCAGGGAAGGCATGTTTTCTCCTACCTCGTGGGAGATATAAAAATGTTCTCGCAAGGCGGGAGCAAACATACAGGGGCGGCTCCTCCACATGAGCGTTGGAGCGTCGCCCCACTGTTTTCTCGCAGTGTGAGAAGCAGAAACATAAAATGGTATAAATACCATTTTACGTTTCTGCTTCTCGCACTGCGAGAAAGCAGAAGAAGGGTATGCCTGGTAGCGGGTCGGGGAGGAGTGGCTAGCCCAATGTTATGGGCTCTGGCTGTTTGGTCGGCCCCAGGGCCGACCAAACCAGGCATGAGCTCTCTCCCGTTTTCTCCATGTAGGCTGCATGCAGCCTGCATGGAGAAAACGGCCTCCCCATAGACGCCTGTACGGACGGCGTCCTAGTCAATCACAACGCTGCCATTGCAAAATTGTGATTGGCTTAGGGGAGGAGAGGGAGGCTGCCTGCTTCTGCTTCCTGTGAGCAGAGAGAGAGCAGGAGACACGACGCGGAAGTCCGGGACCGGAGGCGAAGGTAAGTTTTAAAAAAAATTATTTTTTATTAAATTAACCCCCCCACCCCTCCCCGCGCGCCCCCCCCGCCCCCCCTACCCGAGAATCATGCCGGCCGCGACTGCAAACATATGTTTTCCTGCCTGTTCTGGTGTGGGCAGGGAAACTACTGTGTCCCGGGGTGGACTCTCTGGAACACAGTCAGTGAGCCAGGATGGGGTATCCTGACCTTGAGAGGCTCAGCGAGGGGGGCTGCGCGGCCCTCCTCCCTTTCAACTTAAGACCGGCCCCCTCTTAAAAGCTTGGGGAGGAGGGCCACATCCTACCCTCCCCTATATAAACATGTCGGCCCCAGGGGATGGGACCCCCAGGGCTTTTTTAGGCTTGGAGGGGGGGGCTGCGCGAGCCCCTGCCCTACTTTAAAATATTGTGCCCAGAGGATGGGGTCCCTGAGGCTTCCTAGAGGCATGAGGTGGGGGGCCATGGGCTCCCTCCCCCTAAAGTACATATGTGCCGGGCCCGGGCCCACCCCGCGAGTATTTATTTTGTCACATAAGTGCATGCACTTAAAAAAATAACTCAGATGTGTTGCTCCTACACAAATTTGAGGCTATTTAAAAAAAATCTGTTTTTGGCCACAGGTGGGGTCCCACCAGGCCTAGGGGGTCGTGGTAGCCCCACACTGCCCCTTGTACCTTTTTTTGCATTTTTTTAAGGCTCGGGACTGAGTCTCAAGTCCTAAGATAGCTACCACCACATCGTTGTTCATGTGGTGGCAGTCAATCAAATGTCTCCAAGAGGTCTGTCGGCCCTGTGGATCCTCTGCGTCGTGATATATGCAAAGGTTTTGAGCATTAATTGCTCAAAAACTACTGAATGGATTTACACCAAATCACAAAAAGCACTTTTTATGGACCAAGATCTAGCTTTCTGTCAAATGTAATGTAAATTTGTTAAGCGGTATGGCCTGTAGCTGTGTCTAAAATGACTATGGGAAAATGAATGGGAAAAATGTGTTTTGGGATCCCCTGTTTACTCTGCCCCTGCTTGACAGATACCCCCCCGAAACTTTCCATGCGCAAACTAGTCAAAAGGTAGCACTGTTTTGCAAGGTTTTGTGGAGATTCTCTAAACAGTGCCACAGTTATTAGCAACACAAAAAGCCATTTCCTATGGAAACATGATCCTACATATAACTACCCAGTGGCAACCACCACTGGGTAATATATAATCTAACTATATTTAACTCTAAGTGCTGAATTTTAGTGGTTCTGTTAGTTTAAAATGTTATGTTTTAACTGAACTTTTCACCTGACTAACATCCCTTTAATCTTTGTTTTTTCAGTGAATTTCTATATTTTTTTCTAACGTAAGCGAAGATAAAATTACAATTCCTAACTATAACATCACTTTAACCTTTGATTTTTTAAGTGAATTTCTATGCTTTTTTAAACATAAAGTAAGATGTCCGTAACCGTGCACGGCGTGGGGTTGGCTATAGAAGCTGCTCTCCTGCCATGTCCAGCACCCAACCCCTTTGGATGCCCAACTCCCCTTTGTTTATATTTTGTTGCACCCAGCCTCCACCCCGTGGACACTGAAGCCCATTTTTAAAATGTTGTTGTGCCGCAGATCTGCTGTGATTCTTCAAGGGTCCGCGCTGAAGCTTGCTGTGGATTCACAGAAGCTCATCAAAAAGCCTTTTTTTTAAAAAAATGATTTGGCCACAGAGAGGTCCCTGTGAGACCAACCCCCACATGGCCCAGGGTGTCTGGGTACCCCTACTCTGCCCCCTTTTATCTCATTTTATTTTATTTTGTCGGACTCATAGACCGAGTCCCCAAGTTCCAAGATAGCAGCCAACAACTTTTCCTTCATGTTGCAGCTAGTCAATCACAGTGCAAGCTGGAGCTCGGGATCCAACAGGTTGGAACCACGATGTGAAATATACGTACATTTGAAGCTTTAATTTCTCAAAAACTGCTGAACTGATTTACACCTTATCACAAAAAGCATGCTTTTTGGATCAAGATCAAATTTTATGCCAAATTTGGTGTAATTCCATTCAGCTATTTTTGTTTGGCCCAGGGGGCCAAAAATATATTTATTTAAGAACATGCTGCCGCCAGTTCGCGGTTGATCTGTGGCAAATTTTAAAAATAAAACAAAATATGGGCTCCTGCTCGTTTGAAAAAAAGAAAACCCCGGGGTGGGTCACGGCTGAGGGGAGCGCAATGCATTTTAAAGGGGCATGCAGCCCAGCTCCCAGCGCATTCTTCATGCCCCGGGTACCCCAACCCTTCTCATCCAAATCAATTAATTATGGGAGAGGGTGCGCTGGCCCCCTCCCCGAGCCTTTTCAGGTCCCGTGCACTCTATACTCCGGGGCTGTTTTTACATGTATGGGAGGGGGGCATGCAGCCTGCCTCACAGAGACGACATTGGACCCGAAGACCCCAACACCGGGGCCCGATAACAAAACCACTATAATTCACCAGTTACAGTCATTTCAAGTAACTGTTACTCAAGCCTTAAAGTAAGCATAACAAGTGCCCTTGCCATGCACTGCTAATAACCTACCATATTACATCACTCATGACATATTCTATGACATCATTGATAACATGACTGTAACATCTGAAATGACATCATTAATGACAAGACTGTGCATGGCTAGGGCACAAGTTATAGTTACTTTAGGGCTCGAGTCACAGTTACTTGAGATAACTATAAGTGAGATTCAGTGGTTTTGTTAATTTAAAACAGTAGGTTTTGTCTGACATATACACCTAACTATATTGTTCCTTTGTGTGTGTGGTGTGTGTGTGCGTGCGTGCGTGTGTGTGTGATTACATTGTTCTGTTGTTCACTTTATTCTTCCTTCCCCTACAGCATGAAGCTGTAGGTCAGCCACATGGCACAGTGAGCTTTTGAAGCCAACAACATTTTTTTGTTTTTGCCAATATTTATTTTTGATATTAGTGAGGACCTAGCACCTCCTCAAAAATACGCTTTTGCAGAAACTATGACAAAGAAACATGTTATTAACAAAGCCAAATGGCTGGCAGCGGATGCCAGACCTATTGGCTTTGCCAATGCTTGTTATTTATAGGTGCCTACCTTTTGCTTTTAACATTCTGTCATACACAGCTTTTATAGAAGATTGCTTTTAAAGTATTTCTCCATGAACTCCCCACTTTTCGGTAGCAACGTTTCACCTATTGATCTACATTTTCCTTTAGCATTCTTAGCTAATACTTCAACCTAGCTGCCTTTGTTCAGAATTCCATTTAGCTACATTGCTGTATGAATCATCAAATCACTTGTGAGGGCTCTTTTGTTTCTCACAAAGTGAAAAACATTGGCATTGTCTTGTTCTGACACCTCACTTAACATGCGTGTGAGCTCGGATCTTCTAACTGCTGCACATTAATCCATGAGCTGCTTCAGTGCGCCCACTCACCTCATACAAGGGCACGGACACTAACACATATTTTTCTCTCACATTCTTTAACTTACACTCTGGGACCCATTAACAGAGATTTTGCTATGAGTAGTTGTCACTTACTGTTGTAGTTCTCCCAACTTACTCCCGAGCTCCTGGCTTACTCCTGGAATTTAGTAGTAAATCAGGAGTTGTCCAAGGGTGTCTCAGTAAAATCTTAGTTAATAATCCCTTTTTTTCTCTTTTACTCTTGCTCGGGCCTGCTCAGTGCTAGCCAGTTTACCCCTGGGCTCCTCTCTGCAGTGGGATTCTGCCCTAGAGTTCAAAGCCTGCGTACTCAGTAGTCCCCACTGCACTTCCCTCATGATGGTCCTGCCTGGGGTGGCCTTTTGGTGGAAGATGAGTGCTTCGGCGTATCCTAGAGAGATAAGGGAGCTGAGTATGAGATTTTCTGACCAGAAATTCTGTCTGATCAACTAAAATGGATGGTGTAACAAGCAGCAATAATGGAAGGCGGCAGTAGCAATCGGAGAGTTAACAGAGTGGTGGGGTGTGGGGAGGTGCGGAACGGGGATGGGGGGGAGGTGGGGAACAGGGACTGTGGGGGAAACAAATAAAAAAAAGAACACTTACGTGCTCGCTGCATCGTGTTCCTCGATGATCCAGGCACAGGCTCTCAGAGTGCACTGTGGCAAATCCTGACGCTGCTTTCTTACTGTTGAAAGCAGCATCAGGATTGGCCTGAGCACCACTGATTTGCACTCCCACACAGACTGGGAGACTGTTCCTGCTTTCTCCAACCCAGCAATGCAGTGGGGTTGGAGAGAGCTTCACTACGCGTGTGGGTTTGGCCGGCCTGAGACAGCTGGCCAAACCCACATGCGCAGTGAAGGCAGTGCCCAACACTCCCCCTCCAGCCTGTCACCACCCTGGCCCCGACCCCGCTCCCTAGCCTCAGATCAAGAGAAAAATAAAACGATAATAGACGAGTTTATTATCGTTTTATTTTTCCGGCTGCTGGCAGGTGGGGCCATAACGTAGGAGCCGTTGCTGGAAGGAGGAGTTACGTGAGGGGATAGTTCTTCGTGCCAGTGGAAGGAGGGGCGATGTTCTGAAAAGTCACCACAAAAGTAAAGTTAGGACTATGCTCGTTTTATTTGCCTATGCAAAGTGCAGTAGAATGCTGCAAGAGATTAATATTTGTGTGTGCTCTCCAACAGAACAATGCTGGAATTTAGCACATTTTAATATACCAATGTTTAGATTATTTCAACGATTGTCATTCTGCAACTTAAATTCAATAAATAGATTTGCAATAGCCATCTCATTTGGTCTCCAGCCAGTACCTAATTTGTAAAAGAATGAGTGGGGTCTCAAAGCTTTATTAGCTCAGAAGTCTGTGGCCGGTGCAATTAAATGTACGCGCGCCGAATACCGAGGCTGCGAGGTCTTGAATCCATCTCAAGCCTCATTCAATCACTACCAGACACTCCTTGCCCCTTTATGCCATTCTTACAGTGTCCAGATTTCCTGTCTTTCTTTTCCTCTGTCTTTCCACCTTGTGTGCGTTTTCCCTCTCTTGCTCTCGCTAAATATCTCATGAGGAGAAATAAGTGCTGGTCCCCAAAAATGAGTGCTAGCCCGGTGTTGAGACATTCTTAAAGCTCTCCTAATGTGCTGTGACTTACACCATTCACCCTGCATGGATATCCAAGTACTGACACCTTCACTAGACTCTCACAATGTACCTACATATTGACCTACACCATGCACTACTACACCACTACCAAAACGGCCATAAAACACTCACAGTGCCCTGTATCTTTTTTTGACCCAGGCTCTGATATCCCAGTCTGAGACATTTATAAAACTCTCACAATGTGCATATATTTTGACTTCAAAGACAGGCCAAGCTGCTACACCACAGAGACATCCAAGGAGTTGTTATGATGCACTATAATCCTGACTTGCGACGTGTACCAGTAAACCAGGACTAGACATCTACAGACTTATAATAATTTGCCTGTCAAGCAGTGGTTCTCATTCACTGTATCATTTGAAGAGGTTTTTCAAAATTGCTCTTTCTTAACTCGCATTATACCTTGTGTTCCCGTACTAGGTCTAAGTATCTTTGTCAATGCACCTTAGACCTAACTTACATCGTACTCTAGTGCCCTACTACAGAGTCATCTGCTCTCAGTGTGTCTCTGCCCTGATGTGCAGCTCACCGTGGTATTGCAGTACTGAGACATCCACAAGGCTCTTACAAGCACCTCTATCCTTGCATCATGGGTTATTGTATCTGATCCTGTACTGAGAATTGACAAAACTGGTATCCTAGTACTACTGATGCATGGATAGAGCTTTCGCAAAGCATCTATGTTCTGAACTCCACCTTGAAAACAGTGGTTGATGCCTCCACATCCTCCATCATTGTAATTCACCCCTTCTCATTCTCCTTGATCTTTCAGCAATTTTCAACACAGTGAACAACGATGCCCTCATCAAAATCCTCAAAGACAGAATGTGGTATAATGGAACTAGTCTTAGACCCTGAAAGTGTTAAGGTTATTACTATCTGTCCAACAAAAGAGTCGAAGTGTAGTGGCAAGTTCAGCACCTAAGCGATTACTCTTATACCTGCTTATTTAGCAATTTCAAAATGACAATAGTTGCCACAGTAACCTATAAAATAAAAATCAGATCACAGGAGTGGAAGTTCAGTATCTGGATAAGGTGAACAGGAATGTCTTGCTTGACAGAAGGACAATAGGGTCTTCATTAAGGGAGTGTTCTCTGGCGTCTTCTTCAATGTCCTTGGGGTAAAGCCTGACCAAGCATGTTTCAGTGCTTTAACTTTGTTTGTCTATAGGCTATTCATAGTAAAGCTTGATTTGATTTCCACCTTCTGTTTTGATTCATCAACTATTGATACCTTTTATTTCAAAAGGCTGGGTGTTGTGGTGTAGGACTTTATAGTCAATGCAGCAAACCTGGAAGGTGAGTTTCACCTTCAAGATGAAGTCAGGTAGTCGGCAGAGCCTGACCTCAAGGAAGATGGACAACTTATAAACACGGCCGCAGCAGATTGCACGTTTCTTAACCAATACTCTAATATGTTGAAGCTCGCACCTGCTACTATGGCCACCACTGCACTTTGGAGGGTGTAAGGTTCATATTTTTCATTTCACTTGTATCCCTGAGAGACACACATCACCTCTACCCAGAGAACCCAAACCCAGAACAGACAGAGATGGCCCCTGAGACTGCATCCAAGGCCTACCTTCTCTGTGTCCGCTCTCCCTATCACTTCGAGCCCAAAGAAAGGGCTGGTGCTTCTGAAGACCCTCCAACAAGCTGTCCCTACATCTCTGCTGCTACTCCGCCAAGAGCCCCTAGAGGACCCTGAATCCCACTGTGTGTGAGCCGTTCTCAACATCAGGTTAGGGGAAGCAGAGAGGAGGGTCTCCTCTTCCACCGTGGCCCCCTTGCACCTCTCCCTTCACCAGCCAGAACCCCTACCTCAATAACGCATAGATCCTCCAACAGGCGTCCATCCATGGGGCCCAACAAACCAGATAAAGTTTGTTTCTCTGGGACCTGCCATTTTCACATGCGGATGTGTACACTGCCATTACTGTTGACTCCTGATGGCAATACGAATGCTATACTCTCACTGAATGCATTTGTTTTAACCCTCAGTGCACTGCATCAAATGGTGATTACCACCACTGAGAAAATGTCTTTAGTAAAAGGGTAACAGGCTACAGTTTAAATCCTTTTCACCATCAACTGCGCTCTCACCATAAGAGCTGCTATCGGTTGAGAATTTAAACATATTGACCCTTAATGGTCCCAGACACATGCTGTAAATCTCTGTCCCCCAGTCCCAAATATCCAATTTAAATGGGTGAGGAACAAAAACTTTTTAATGTAACTGCACAACAATACAATACTTGGCCAAGCCCAAAACATCAAGACAGCTATTATTTTCTGAAGCTCTGACTGAGGTGAAGAAAAAAGATAAACACCTTACCATCATCAGTGTAGAAGATAACGTTTGAAGCACTTAAGCAGGAGCTCAAATAGATTAAAATCTGTCATGACATGGAATCTTCTACGGGTGACACGGACCCAGAACAGAAATCAATACATATGGAGAGGACCTCTTTAAGGCTCAGCTTGTTCAGAGACCAGGGTCACAGAATTGGGACAAAAAACTGGAGGATTTGGGGATACAGTGCTGGAATTTGCCAAACAAAATATGATGGATCTTGAAGATCACAGCTAATGTGATAACATACAACTGTATGACATTACAGAATTGGAAGAGAAACCGAACATGCCACCGTGCCGCTCCACCCTTCTGCCGAATCGACTGAGCATCAACTTCCACCTCTCTCTGGAGTTCTAGAAGTGCATAGGCTCCAAATCAGACAAAATGCAGTGGAAGACACCCCTAGATCAATAATCTTGTGTCTTCTATGGCACCATCAAGTCCGGCAAAACCTCCCAGCCATGAGGAAACATGGCCTGTATCTGTACAATGGCAATAAAGTCTCATTCTCAGCTAACTTCTCCTATGATACTAGTATGGTATGGATTTTTTTTTAACTTTACTTGTTCTCGTTTTCTTTAAGCAAAAAGGTATAAATACGGCCTTTTAGATTCTGCAATCATCATAGACCAAATCAGGGAATTTCATGTTTCACAAGACACTGGGTGTGTCATGACTTGGCTGCCTCTTGATTGAATCATCAGACAGACACTTCTAGCTAACATTAACTTCCCTTCCGAAAAAGTGGGGTTGCCATACTCATTCGCAAGAATATCTTAGTCAGAATCCACAAACCCTGGAGAGACCCAGGTGGCAGATATGTGTTTGTTTACCTGGGTATCCAATCTTCCAACTTTAACCTAGGGTCTACCTATGCACTAAATGACTCAAAGCAAAGTATGTTTTCCAACCTCAGTAGACTATGAACCAAATGCGGACTCACCTCTGTGATAATCGGAGGAGACTGGAATCTGACAATAGACCCTGTCCTAGAATAGTCCGGCTCCCCGGACACTAAGAACAATAGTGATAGGGGTGTCTCCAAGGCCTACTAGAGGTCCAAGTTCTAGTGGAACCCTGAAGGCTCCTATATCCCATGGAGCGGGAGGTATACTTTTCTATTCTGCCCCAATATACTGAAACTGGGATAGATTACTTTCTAACAGACGCCAATTTTCTCCTGATGGTCATTTCCTGCACAATAGGTGTAAGCTGTTTATTGGATTTTGCCTGTGTGTTGATGACCCTTGATCTTCAACTAGTAACATCAAAGCCAGGACTTAGCGAATGAACACACTAAACTCTGAATGTCTGAAAAAAACAGAAACTACTCACACACCTTAGGTAATATCTTCACCATAACGACATTGAGGAGTTCTCTGTTCAGGCCCAATGGGCTGTGGGGCAAGGCTTACATGTGAGGACAATTCACGAGGGACTCTGCACTAGCAAGAAAACATGCAATCAAACATCAGAGAATACTGGGGTTAGACATATTTAACCAGCAGAAAGATTACTGAGACTCTCCTGAGGCCTCTACTCTGAACGCGCTGGCTGCAAAAAAGTATGAACTGAATTCAATTCTTACCATGAGAGCTGAGAAACCTCTATTCCAGATAAGAGCCAGTCTCTATGAACAAAGTGAAAAAGTGAGAAGACTCCTCGCCCTCCATATAAAACAGCGAGTAACAAGAGCAGCGATCCTATACATCTATGACACTCACAATAATTTACTCATTGATCCTAAGGAAATTACCACCGAATTTGCAAAATTCTGTTATGCATTATACACTTCTGAACCTACATCGGACACCCCTCAAAAAAAGTCTTCCTGGATCAATTAATAATTCTACATCTGACTGAACTGAGAAATCAGTTGAACAGTGATATTAGAGATAAAGATATCATAGAAGCCATCAAGCAGATGTCTAAAGTGAAAGCTCTTGGAGAAGACGGATTCCCCTTGTAATTTTATAAATTGACAACCCTTCTTCGAGTGCCACTTCTGGGCAGAGTGTTCCGAGAAGCTCGCTTGGCACACAGGCTGCATACATCTTTCAACAAGGCATACATTTCTCTTATTGCTAAAATAGGTAAGTACCCTCAATACTCTGATAATTACATCCCATTTCCCTGATTAATAGTGACAAGGAAATCCTGGTGAAGGTCCTGGCCCTTAAATTGGGAGGAGACCTACCACTCCTAATTTATCACAACCATGTAAGCTTTGTACCTGGTAGAACTTCCCAGAATCACTTACATACACTCTTACACTTACTCTGGAAAACCAGGAATGATTTTGACGAGCATGTAGCTCTGTCCCTCAACACGGAGAAAGCGTTTGACAGAGTGGAGCAGAGCTAGCTTTTCCTCCACATACTCCGAGTTGGCCTCGGATCAAAATTTATCACTATGACACAATGCCTATACCAACAGCAGCGGTTAACTAATGGATTTCTATCTGACAAAATACTGAAAAAATACTGATTAGCAGGGGTACAAGGCAAAGATGCCCTCTGTCCCCTTTGCTCTTTCTTCTAGTCTTAGAACCTCTAGCCGTCATTATTCAGTGCACGGATGAAATAACAGCACATAGAAACAGACAATGTGAAACTGATGCTATATGCTGATGATATCCTCTTGACTCTCTCAACCACCAACAATTCCTCTACCCTTCTACTATGATTGCTTCCAGAACTCTCGAAGTTCTTGGGCTACAAAATAAACTGGTCAAAGAGTGAGGCAATGTCCATGTCCATAAGTATGGCTGTGCATTCTCTGGAAGAGTATCCGTTCAAATGGGCTTTGGACAAGGATGAAATACCTAGGTATTTTAATCAGTAGGAATAAACAGAAGATAACCACAGTCCATCCTAAACCATTACAAGAGCAACTGCAATGCGACCTAGTGAAATGGTCTAAATTATAGGAAAGGATCCAAACCATCAAAATGATAGACCTACCAGGGCTTAGCTATTACTTTGGCATGATACTCTTAGGTGCACCTCGTGCTCAACTCCATAGCATTGATGAACAAATCAAATGCTACATTCGGCAAGCTGAAACTCAACTGCTAGCTATATCAAAGCTTTATGCTGCTGCACACTCAGGAAGGCTCAAACTGCCAAAGCAGAAACTCTACCATGTGGCACAGTACCGCTCACAAATAGCGTAGCATCTGTGTGACAAAATGAAAACCCTGGACTGGGTAAAGACAGATCGGAAAAGACAGGGGATGCAATTGGTGCTAAAGTGTTTTATCAACGTATAACAACAAAGCCTGAAGAGCAACCCAATCCGATTCTATTAAACTCCCTCAAAACCTGGTTGGACAGCCATAAGACCTTAAAAAAGCTTCCCCCACATGCAAGAGCCCATATGTCTTAACAATGCTTTCTGCCTTGACAGCAAAGGGATTAGCAGGCCCCTCTAGCAGTGTAAGGGCATTACCGTCATCAAACATATAATCAAAGACTGTATTTTTAAGCCATTCACGGACTTACAAACAGAATATACAATAGAGAAATCCCAATACTGGGGATACACTCAATTCAAACACTGTTTGACTTGTAAACTTAGCAATGAGTTTGCCAATCTTACTGACTCTACCGGGCACAATTATCTGACATGATTGGGCAGCTATAGGAAGCAGATATCCAGCCTGTATGAAATCTTCGTGGACGTTTTATGGTCCCAACCTACTAGGAAGATGCTGCAATCCCAATGGCAAGCTAAGTTGCAAAAAACATACACAGGACAGAACTGGGCGGAACTACTTCGAGAGCACGACAGAGGTCTAAGAGGGCGCGACTTAAGCTGGCTATTTTAAAATTCTTCATTTTTGGCATTGGTCCCCTCTTAAACTACATAGGGCTGGAATCTCCCATAACCCTCAATGGTGGACAAGTGATGATTCACTAGGAGATACACCACACATCCTGTGGTTCAGTCCTGCGCTTCAGGCTTATTTGGATACGATCTGGACACAGCTGCGACCAACAAATGGCTTAACTCTAGCTCCCGCTCTCGAACTTGCTATTCTTCATGATACTGATGACATGCCAGCCTCAAGAAGAGTAGGCTGGACACAGCCCTGGCAGTGGCAAAACTATGTATATTGATGCCTTGGACAGCAAGGACACCCCGACCTTCCAGAAATTGACTGAATCCAACAGCTACTTATGAATGAGTGGTTTACCAACTGAATGATCAAGTTCATATTTTTGAAAGTATGTGGTACGCCTGTTTAAAAAAAAAAAAAAGGACACTCTTTCCACTAAGATTGTGGGGGTAGAACAACACCAGAGATAAGAGCTCATAACCTGTTTTATATGTTGAACTGTGAAGGGGTGACATGAACCTCTTACTTTTTTTCTCCCCCGACCATTTTTCTCCCCTCCTTTCCACCCCATTCAAAAGTTATTAGGCTCTACATTCTTGTAAACATTACTACCAATATCATGTACCTTTAACTCCATATCACTTTGTAGAGGTGCACTGAATAGGAGCAATGGGCCACATTTTTTTAAATTTCTGGTTAAAAAGCGAGCTGCAATGGAGGAGAACCAATTAGATGAAGGCAAGTCAAAATTCTGTTGTCACTGGTGCTTTCCTGTCATAGATGTAAGTCGGAATGTGTTCAACTTTTCTGCAGTCTTCTTTTCAGCAATGGTCGTCCCCACCTGCCAGCAGCCGTAAAAATAAAACGATAATAAACTCTTGCGTATTATCGTTTTATTTTTCTCTCGAGCCGAGGCTTGGGGGCGGGGCCAGTGTGGTGACAGAATCAAGGGGGAGTGGTGGACACAGCCTTCACTGCGCATGTGGGTTGGGCCGGTCATCTGAGGCCGGCCAAACCCACATGCGCAGTGAAGCTCTCTCCAACCCCAGCTGCATTGCTGGGTTGGAGAGAGCAGGCACAGGCTCCCAGTCTGTGTGGGAGATCGCAAATGATCGGCACTCAGGCCAATCCTGATGCTGCTTTCAAGAAAGAAGCATCAGGACTGGCCGCTTTGCACTCTGGGAGCCTCTGCCTGAATAAGCGAGGAGCGTGATGCGGCGAGCAGGTAAGTGTTCTTCTTTTTGATACAGTAATGATAGCTGCAAACATTTTACAAGTATCAGGGAATGGCGGAGGCTTGTTATCGCCTGTCGAATCAATTAGAGTTTATCGCACAGAAAATAGTTCTCTTCCTAAGAAAAGCGTGCATGGTCAGGAAAAAAAAAGTAATTAAATGTACTTATTTCTTTTCATTGGAATACTGAAATTCACTTGGTAGAGCAAATGTTTCTTTGATAGTTTGCCTTCCGCTTTGATTGTTCACCTTGCAAGGTCTTTCCATATGAAACCAGAGTCCAAGCTCCAACCCTTGGTAGAGATGTTCAATTTTGTGGTTAAAGAAGCCGCGTGAGCAGCAAGGTTGCAAGGTGGCATGAAGGATTACACTGCATTCACATTTTTGGAAGCCTTGGCAGTATTAGCAGAAAGAGTAGCCATTGGAGGAGTATCTGTCACATAGGCCTAATGTAGGCGATAGACACCACCCTCAATTCCCATAGCCACAGTATTTATTCTGCTTCTATACCTGTTACTAGATGTCATTCATTACTAATTGCCTTTCTCTTTGTGAGCACCCACATTTGTATGAAAGTTTGTGCCACTTGATGTTCCACTGAAATTGTTGCTGTGCGCCTTTGAAGACAGTGACACACACAGCTTTCTTCTCATCACTGCTTAATTGGTTAAGAATCCAAGTCATGCAGTCTATTGTCTGCGCTACATAGTATCTAGATATTGCAACACTGCTTATGTGGTAAATATCTGCCTCCAAGACTGCAGTGTACATCACCTTTTAGAGAAAAGCACCAGGAAGGTTGATGTAGCTAATACATGACCATATATTGATTCTGTTCCATCAGTGGCTCTATACCCATAATATCACCAACTTCAAACTGTTTTTGATAGCACAGTAGCCAATAGAGTGGCTTCAAACTCTTGCAGTTTTATTTTACCCATTTTTTAATTAAGAAGATTTGTTTACACTGAAGTAATTTTCTATCTCTCCCTGTAGATTGGTTGGGGACCCGCCTTTGTTCCTTGTTTGATACCAATTCTTTCTCCTTCCTCTCTGTGTTATTCATTTTTTTTGTCTTCTTTACACATTGCGACCATACTATGCCAATGCCTGGTGGCCAGCAGCACTGTGGAGCTTCTCTCTTCCTGCGCTGACCATCTCCCTTGGGTGACTTCCTCTTCAGCCTAGAACTGGAACTCCCCTTCTGACACCAGACAAGGAACCAAAGAGGAGGGATTTCTCTGCTTGCTCTGATGGCCACTCTCAACATTTGCAACACACCTAACAATGATAGGTTTGTCAAAAGAGCGTATCAAGGGCAGCCAGGAAGCCAGTGTACCCCAGTTTAAAAGCACCTGAATTGGAAAACACCATGAAATACCAGTTCATTCCTGCTGCAAGGCTGAATTATTCTGTTTAGAGCAGAAGGACTTAAAGACCTTGTTACTTCCAGGCGAGAAACAACTAACACTCTTTGCACAATCCTCTCTTGCACATTTTAGTGAAATAGCACCTAGAACAGTGGAACTACTCCACATTTCTCTTTCATCAACACCCATCCAAGCTATACGGTCAGTGATTTTCCTAAGCTTTATATATTGGTACAATGTGCTTATGTGTCGACTTCCTGGATCCAGCAAAGCAGATGTTTCTTATGCCAGCTCTCACCAGGCATATCCCACCAGGCAGGAGCGCATGTAAAAGTCTCACAGCTATTCTTTTCAACTTATTTGCAGTATACACAACAAAGCAATGTCTTCATACTGATAGGACTCATCACCTTCTGGATCACCAGAGGCAACAAAAGTATGTATTTGCTATGAAAAAATGGTTGCGCCACTAGTGCCAAGGAACTCTTTGCATCCATTTGTTGGGTGCTAATACTAAGATACAACAGAGGGCGAGTATAGGAAAAGCAGCCTTTTATCAGGCAATTAAAGCCACAGCCAAAATTTTGTCTCATACAACTGACAAGAATATCCTCACACAAAGATGCCACGCCTGGACAGTGATCAATTCCTACAAAAAGTGGCAGCCGCAGGAATACCTCTCAGCTCATTTCTCATTGAACATAAAACAACAGTTCATGCAATTCTGCTTCGGCATGTGGGAAATTAAAGATCTTGCTCCCAATTGGAAATATCAGTTTCAAAATCAAGAATGTCGGCTGTGTAAATATAAGAAAGAGTCTTTAGCGCATATTTTGGATTAGAAAGCAAAAAACAGTTGAAAACAATTTTTACTATATTGAAAATCTGTACCTGCAGGCAAGCGGTAGCAACTTGGCTGGGAGGAATCTCACTCCCACTTGTCTGCAGAGGGGTAAAATTTTTAAAAGTTAATTTAAAAGAAATAGCCCAAATAAAGGACCAATAACACAAAAAGTATATATGTAAAGTTCAGTTGGATTACAAATCGACCAAGAGTTTAGCAATCCTAAACTAAATGATTATGGATGGTACCCTATTAAGAAGAAAAATTTGGATTCAAGGACAATACTGAAATTAATCACGAACAATGATCTTGACGGGAAACATTAATCCCATCCTATACACAAACTTTGAAAGAAAAAAAAAGGAGTCGTTTTGCATCTTACTCTGACTGTAAAGAAACATCTTTTGCCAATGTTCTGACGCATGAGAGATATGTGAAGTATATTATGAATTTTAATGATATGACATTATGAATTTTCTCTTATATTTATACTCATTTTTAAAATTTTGTAAAATAAGTGCACAAAAAGTTTTATGATGTTTATTTATAGTGTAATAGTTTTGAAAAGACTAAACACTAGACCCACTAAACTTGAAACTTAAACTTGAACAGAGAATCTACTGCAGTTTATTCCACAAGACATGAAGCTTGAATCTTCACTGCAGTTGCCTAATGGCATCCACTGACCTAGCTGACTTGGCAACAAGGAATGTCACCCATGGTGTCACTGTGAGATGGAGTGTCCAGGGTGTGTCTCCAGGCCTGAGACCTGAATCCAGAAAACTATAGCAAGACTTTATTTGACCTTGTGCCTATAAGAAAAAATGCAGCGATTGGAAACATAATTATATACATTGAGATCAGTATGCGTTGGGAAGAGGAAACTGCCATCAATACTGTTCTTATCTGGCAGAGTAAACACTTTTATGAGTAAGTTTGAGTTTGAATATTATACAGCTTTGAACATTTTTGGGGGGATTCCACTAGACTCCCTGAATTATCCACCCAGTTTTCAGTATAATGAAGATATTCACGACGAATAATTACCATTATAAGTGGGTGTATTTTACTTTCTCTTACAAGCATCTTGGGAGCTCCTCACTCAGTTTTTCAATTCTCTGTCAACCTATGATATGGCATTCTGAATTGGGTATATGGAGCAGTGTAACTGTAGGAAAGTAGGATCTGGTTTCATGGTTACCTCCACTTTTTGCTTGTGTCATTCTGTTTTCTGACTAGTCTGACTGGGATCCTGCTAATCAGGACCCCAGTCACTGTGCTCTCTCCCTAAATTGGACTATGGTAAGTACTTTGGTACCTTCCCAATTGGCTACTCGTGTACCCTTCTAAGTCCCTAGTATATGGTACTGAGGTACCCAGGTCATAGGTGCACCAGGGGTCTCCCATGGGCTGCAGTATGTATTATGCCACCCATTTGAGAACACTCAAACTTCGACTGCAGTCTGTGTGAGCTGGTGCTAGCACCACTCACCACAGATATAAGTTTCCTTATATCTGAGGTAACTGCGCTTAAAACCTTTAAGTCACCACTAAGGTAGGCCTTTCAATCCTGAAGAAAGGATGCAAGGTTATAAGTGTGAGGGTGCCCTGCATGAGCAGGACACCCCCTACAAACCCAGGAGTCGATTCTCCAGGCCTTGTAAGTGCGGTCAGACATTTTAGACATATAGTGGACATCAAGTCAATTACGAGATGTCTAACTATATATGGGCTGCACCGAAACCGGTCATGTTTGGTATCAAACATGTTGGAATCCTACCCCAACATCGATTCCAGTGTTGGATGTAGAATCCCATGTACTGAGGGGCTCCCATAGGGAGCCCCCCTGTATTCCCGGTACCAGCCTTTTAGGGTCTAACAGCAAGCTAGTGCTGCTGCCGACCACAGACACTATTCTGCCCTCCTGCTCCTGAGCTGAGCTCGAGCAGGGGAAGGTAGAGCAATAGGTTTCCTGTCACAGGGAGGTGTGACCACCTCCCAGACAGGACTTAGTGTATTGGGCTGGGGTGGGGGCACTTGCCAGTGCCACCAGACTGCTTTGAAGGGCACATTTGGTGCCCTCCTTGATTCTCCAGTTGAAACCAGTTCAGGGAGCCATTTGCTCCCGCTCTGGCGTGAAACTGGACAAAGTACATGGGTGTATCCTCCCCTCTGTCCAGCCCCCCCTCTGGGAGGGACCCCTGAATCATCCCAACCCTTTCCTTTGGGTACTTAAGAGCTTACCTGTGGGTTGCTCTTCAGATTCGTTGTGGGACAAGATTCAGATCGAAACCACTTCCACTTCAACCGTCTGGGCACCTTGGACTTCGTTGGACTTCGCCTGGAACCGAAACTGCATCTGGGAAGACTCCTGCTGCTCCTGGTCTTGTCGTTTGTTTTCCTGTTTTCTGTGTCGTCTTTGCCTGTGCTTCATCCAGATTCTTCTCCAGACCTGTGGGCATCAAAGACACCCGAAGTAATCTCCCTTGGAGTGAAGGTGTCAGCCCCCTGCATCTGCAGGCATCGCAACAAAGCTGACCGGTCTGCTGCTCCTGTGGACCCACAGACTCGGAAAGGCTCAGCAACACAGGTGGTGGATCTGCAACTCCCTCGAGGCCTGCACTGTCTTCTCACAGAGTTTGAGGCCAGTATCCCTCGTCGGAACCACTGGAACTGAGCCCCTGGGCACCATGTCGACTTGCCGTTGCCAAGGCTTTGGTGACTCTGTCCTCCAGAGATCTTCAGGCTACAAGAAGCTCCAGCATCTCTTGCTACTAAGATCTTCATCCTCACTGCATCCTCTGCACCGTGGGCCTGCATCCTTGGTGAGCTGCTTGAGGTCCTCTTGCGACTTCTGTGCCTTTGGCCTGTGGGTCCTCTTGAGAGTCTTCTTTGGATTCAGTTGGCTCCCCTGCTTGCTCTGGGACTGCTGTGTCTCTCCTGCATTTGGTGAATCCCTTGGACCCCTCTGGTCCCGACACTGCACCTTCTTCATTTTCCACGTCTATTGCTCCTGCCAAGGCCTGTTGGTGCTCCCGCCGGACACCAACCCCCTGGATCTTGACTTCCGACGTGGAACAGCTTGTGAATGGCTCCTGGTCTTCCACAGCATCGCCTGGTCCTCACAGCTGCAGCGACAAGCTCACGGTCAACTCTCCTGCATCTTCCGTCATCGGTGGTCATTGGTCTTCTGTGCCCCCTGGTCACTCCAGAGCGGCATAGACTCTGGCCTCTCTGGTTGCAGGTACTTCTCTTCAAGAATCCATCCTTGGATTCCACCGGACTCTTTTATCTTCTTCGCTAGATGTATCTTCACTGAAGTCCTCCATTGTGGTCTACGGCGGTTCCTGATGTCACTTCGCACCTATGTACCCGGCTTCCCTGGTGTAGGTATCCTGGTTCCTGGATATCCACGGGTGGGGTAACTCTCCAACCTTCCATATTCCATGGGTTTCTTCAGGGTTCACTGGGAAGGGTCCTTCTTCTTCAAAACTACAACAGCGACTTCCCCATTGACTTGCATTGAGTACGCGGGTGTGTTTCCACTCTGCACACAGCCTCCATGGGGTTCCTGGGTACTTAACATGGGTCGTTCCTTGGGTCCCCAGCTCTTCTGATTCTTCTGGGTCAGGTCTCGACTTCGGTCGCAGTTCGCAATCCACTTCTTTAGTATATGGTTTGGTCTCCCCCTGGAGACCACTGTGTATTTGTGCTTACTTCCCTGTTTCCTTTTGAAATATTGTGTGTATTGTGTTGATATCTCTGGGTAGTAAATATACCAATGTGTTAGTGAGCGTGTATAATAAATATAACTATTTTTATAACTACACTGTGTGGTTCTTTTTCGTTTAGACTACATGTTAGAAATGGGGTCTCTAGTTGGTCATGGCTGGCGCCAATGCCCAAATAGGGACACTTCTTCCTAAGTCAGGGCAAGTGGGCTACCCCCTTTGATAACCCCTGCTCAACCCTGTGGTAATGTAGCACGAGCAGTTAGGCCTATCTCAGAGGCAGTGTGTGAAGCATTTATGACCATGCACAATACGGCAGTAGCGACACCACAAAAGGACACAACTCAAGGAGGTATAGAAAAATAGTATCTTTATCTAAGGTTTAGTAGGAGACTCTCAAAAGCATTTTAACCAGTCACAATGCACGTAAATCAGTAGGGACTTTAAAAAGGCAATAACGTATTCACCAGAACGTGGCACTGACTGAGTTCAAGGCCTGGGTCTACGCGACCCGTTGCGCACCAGATACCTGCCGTTGGACGGGGACACAGCACGTAGCTTCTCGAAGAAGCGGAGACGGTGACAGGCGGACTCCCAGCGACCACAGTTCTCGACTGCAGTGGTCCGCAACGTGCACTCACAATGATTCGGGCACTCGGGGACAGGCGGGCTCCCAACGGCAGCAGCAAGCGGCTGCCCGGGCTGGTGGTGGCGATGACTCTCGTCGTGCAGCTCCGTGGTGGGCTCACAGCGGCAGCAGCTCTCTCTTAGCTGCGGCGGCCCCCAGGGCGACTCACGATGATGCAACATTGGCAAAGATCCGGGCACTCAGCGGCAGCAGCTTTCTCTTAACTGCGGCGGCCCACAGAACAAATCACAATGGTGCAAAGTTGGCAAAGGTGCGAGCACTTGGCGGCAGCAGCTCTCTCTTAGCTGCGGCGGCCCACAGGACAAATCACCATGATGCACAGTTAGCCAAGGTGCGAACCCTCAGCGGCCGCAGCTCTCTCTTAGCTGCGGCGGCTCACAGGACAAATCACGATGATGCAAAGTTAGCCAAGGTGCGAACCCTCAGCGGCAGCAGCTCTATCTTAGCCGCGGCGGCTCACAGGACAAATCACGACGATGCACAGCTGACACAAGTGCGGGCACTCGGCGGCAACAGCTCTCTCTTAGCTGCGGCGGCCCACAGGACAAATCACGATGATGCACAGCTGACACAAGTGCGGGCACTCAGCGGCAACAGCTCTCTCTTAGCTGCGGTGGCCCACAGGACAAGTCACGATGATGCACAGCTGACACAAGTGCGGGCACTCAGCGGCAACAGCTCTCTCTGAGCTGCGGCGGCCCACACTGATTCAGCGAAGGTTCTGAAGATTCAAATTAAGGCGGGCGCTCAGCGGCGGCAGCTCTCTCTTAGCTGCGGCGGCCCACACAGATTCAGCGAAGGTTCTGAAGATTCAAATTAAGGCGGGCGCTCAGTTGCGGCAGCTCTCTCTTAGCTGCGGCGGCCCACACACAGAGTTAACAAGAGTTACCAGTCCGCGTTCCTCACAGTAGAACTAGAGGTTCCGGATTACTCAACGGAGGCCTCACCTGCAAGTAGAATCCCTAGCACAGGAATTCAGGCGGCTGACGGGGTGAAGTCTAATGTCCCTGAGACTTCAGCAGGAGGCGCTCTCAATTCAGGCCCTCGGGTAGTTTCTTCAGCAAGCTTGGTGAAAGTTTCAAAGTCCTTTCCTCTGTCCGCTCGGACAGAGTTTCGTCTTGACATCCAGAAGGAACACCCTTGAAAATGGTTTCAGCGCAGCGTTTTATACCTAAAAAGTCTTTGTTCTCTGCAGTCACAAATCACTGCATCCAGCCAGAACCAGTTCGGTGGGGTCGGGGAGCACTTGGTTTACGAGGCGACATCCTGCCCTTTGAGAATCTGGGGGTCTGCTATCAGACGCCCAGTGGGAGGTGGAGCCATCATTAACCTTGCCAGGCACGGCCCTGCTCAGATCAAAGAGTCACCCCTCACCCTACTCTAAATGCCGATCTCTCTCTCCAGCCAGGTCTGACCCAGCTGGCCCTGCTGCTCCAAAACCAGACAGCCAATACACACGCTAGCAAAGCCTACCGGAAAGCTTAGGCCAGAAAATACCTCGTTTCTAGTAGAGGCATTTTCGAACACGGGCTACGCTAATAATCCTTACTAAAAGATGTATCTCACTGTTCTGAACTTAAACATATCAAATTCGACGTTCCTATCAGGTTCCTGGAGGCAGGTAGGATTAGGGCATGTAATGCTCAGCCTGCCCATTCTGGCCTATGAGAACGGATAGCCTCACAATAGTAAACAGGGAAATGGAGGGTAACTCGCTATTAGAACATGCTACACAGACATACTTTAAAAGCTGCTTCGGTGGGTAGCGCAAATCAGCGCTGCAGGCCCCCCAGCAGTATTTGGTCTACCAGCCCTGGGCACACACAGTGCACTGATACTAGGGGCTGACAGATAAACCAAATGAGCCAATTATGGTTATCCCAATTCATACAGTTATCTTTACACAGGGAGCATTCGCGCTGTGTCACTGATTGGCAGTGGCACAGCACCCAGAGCATCTAAATCCAGCCAACATAAAAGGTCAGAAGCGAAAAGAGGAAGGGAGACCCGCGCCAATGATGCCAGGTCTAACACACGTCCCCACCAGCTGAAATGTGGGGAGAACTATCCATTCCCTTGGGAGTTCTCATCACTAAGGCGGAAAAACCTGGACAGACCGTCAGCATTGGCGTGTTCTGTACCCAGGCGGTGTTCCACCGTGAAATCCATACCCTGTAGGGAAATGGACCACCTCAACAACTTGGGATTCTCACCCCTCATATGCATCAACCATCTAAGGGGCCTGTGGTCTGTCTGAACCCGGAAGTGAGTCCCAAACAAATATAGTCTCAGCTTCTTCAGCTCCCAGACCACAGCAAATGCCTCACGCTCAATTGTACTCCACCTCTGTTCCCGGGGAAGTAACCTCCTGCTTAGGAAGGCTACCGGTTGGTCTAGTCCCTCCTCATTGATCTGTGACAGAACAGCCCCTATACCATGCTCTGAGGCGACTGTCTGGACAACGAATGCCTTTGAAAAGTCGGGCGCCTGAAGCACACGTGCAGTGCACATGGCAGTCTTCAGGGCGTCAAAAGCGTTCTGCCAGGTGTCAGTCCAGTTTACCTTCTTTGGCTGCTTCTTTGAAGTCAGCTCAGTCAAGGGTGCAACAATGTTGCCATATCCCTTGACAAACCTCCTGTAGTACCCCGTGAGTCCTAAGAAGGCTCTCACCTGCGTCTGAGTCTTGGGGGGTTCCCACGCCAGGATAGTTTCAATTTTGGGCTGAAGGGCGCCACCTGGCCGCTCCCCACCTGGTGCCCCAAATACACTACAGAACCCTGCCCAATCTGGCACTTACTGGCTTTGATTGTGAGGCCTGCCTTCCGCAGTGCCATCAATACCTCCCAGAGGTGGCGCAGGTGGTCCTCCCAAGAGGAGCTAAACACCGCAATGTCATCCAGGTAGGCGGCACCGAAGTCTTCCAGCCCAGCCAACACCCTGTTGACCAGCCTCTGAAAGGTGGCAGGGGCATTCTTCATTCCAAAGGGCATCACCCGGAACTGGTAGTGCCCATCGGGTGTGGAGAAGGCTGACCTCTCCTTTGCTCCCTCAGTCAAGGCAATCTGCCAATACCCAGACATCAAATCAAATGTGCTGAGGTATTTTGCAGCCCCTAACCGATCTATGAGCTCATCAGCTCTGGGGATGGTGTGCGCGTCAGTCTTCGTGACTGAATTGAGGCCCCGATAGTCCACGCAGAACCGAAGTTCTGGGGTGGTACCAGGCGCTGCAGCTTTTGGTACCAGGACCACTGGGCTGGACCAAGGGCTGCTAGAGGACTCAATCACCCCAAGGGCAAACATTTTGGTAACCTCATCCTTAATGTAGGCCCTTACTCGGTCAGTCACTCGGTAAGCCTTGTGCTTAATGGGAGGACTGTCCCCGGTGTCCACGTCATGGACACACCAATCAGTGACACTAGGTACCAGGGAGAACAGATCACTGAATTGCCCCAACAGTTGGCGACAATCCCCCTGCTGCTCAGGGGTCAGTGTGGTGGAGAGGACCACACCCTCCACTGACCCATCTCGCTCCCCTGCACACAGGTGGTCAGGAAGGGGCTCGCTCTCCTCCTCCATCCCAGCATCTGTGGCCAGAAGCATGCCCACTTAAGACCTCTCAAAGTGGGGCTTCAGGTGGTTAACATGCAGGACCCGCAAGGGGTTCCTGGGAGACTGCAAGTCCACCACGTAGGTAACAGGACTCTTGCGCTCCACCACCTCAAAGGGGCCGGTCCACCTATCCTGGAGCGCACAGGGCTCCACCGGGGCCATGACCCAAACCTTTTGTCCAGGCTGAAACTCGATCAGAGTGGCATTCTGATCGTGCCAGCGTTTCATCTCTTCCTGGCTGGCTTCCAGGTTTGCCTCAGCAAGTTTCCTGAAACGCCGAGTCTGGTTCCTGAAGGCCAGCATGTAACTAAACACATCCTGGGGAGGTTCCCTGGGAGATTGCTCCCAGCCTACCTTGACCAGACTCAGAGGCCCTCTTACCGGGTGACCATAGAGCAGCTCAAAGGGACTGAACCCTAAGGACTTCTGTGGCATCTCACGGTAAGCAAACAACAGGCATGGCAAGAGGACATCCCACTTACGCCTCATGGGCTCACCTAGGCCCATAATCATGCCCTTGAGGGTCTGGTTGAATCTCTCAACCAGCCCATTCCCCTGGGGGTGGTAAGGAGTGGTGAACTTATACGTTACCCCACACTCCTCCTACAGAGACTTCATGTACTTGGAGATGAAGTTAGTTCCCCTATCGGACACCACCTCTCTGGGGAATCCCACATGGGAGAAAATCCCCATCAGTGCCCGTCCCACCACGGGGGCCGTCACTGTCCTGAGCGGGATGGCCTCAGGGTACCGGGTGGCATGGTCCACCAAGTTCAGGATGAACCTGTTGCCCATGGCTGTCTTGGGATCCAGAGGCCCTACAATATCAATGCCCACTCTCTCGAATGGGGTGCTCACAACGGGAAAGGGCTGTAGTGGGGCCTTAATCTTCCCCCCACTCTTCCCACTTGCCTGGCAAGTCTCACACGTCCTGCAGTGAGCATCTGAGCTCCTGCTCATCTGGGGCCAATAAAAGTGGGTGACCAGCCTCTCAAAGGTCTTGGTCTGCCCCAGATGTCCGGCCAGTGGCACATCATGAGCCAACCCCAGTAGGAAGGTCCTGAAGCGCTGGGGTACCACCAGCACACGGGCTGACCCAGGCTCAGCAACCTTAGGCTCGCTGTAAAGGAGGTCGTTCTCCCAATAGATCCAATGTGACCCTGTCTGGACACCTGCTGATTGGGCGGCGGCCTGCCGCCGCACCCCCTCAAGAGAAGGGCAGGTTCTCTGTTGCTCGCAAAATTCCTCCCTGGAGGGCCCCCCTTCCTGCTGCCAATGGGTCAGCTCCGGTAGGTCCCCCAGTTCGGCCACTTGTTCCCCTGTAGGTTCCAGGGCATCCCCCTCAAGGTCTGCTCCCTCCGGGACCGTGGGAACCGCGGGGGCCGGTTTCCCGTGCCCCCTACCCCTTCTCTTTGAGGCAGGGGCCTGGGCCATACTTTCAGGCTCCAGACCCTCCTGAACATCCTTCTGAGCTGTCATGGACCGAGTGGTCACCCACGCCCACTCAGGCAGACCCAACATTTTCAAATGAGACTTTCTCTCCACCGTAGCCCACGGGGAGTTCTCTAGATCATTGCCCAACAGACAGTCTACAGGCATGGCGGGCCTCACAGCCACATGAAGAGTTCCTGAGACCCCCCCCCACTCGAAGGGAACCTGAGCCACTTCACACTGGCTCTCTGAGTTGTCCGCTGACACTATGGGGCAGAATGCATGGGGGACAACCTGCTCTTTGGACACTAACCGGGAACTGACAGCAGTCACACTAGCTCCGGTGTCCCTGAGAGCCTCCACCCTATGGCCATTGATGGTCACCCACTGCCGGTACTTCTGAGTGTTATTCAGCAGTGTGGGGTTAGGGACCTTCTCAAAGTCTCCTAGCGAGACAAGGGTTAACTCTACGGGATCCCACCCACCTTGGACCTCTACCTCCTCCCCCCCCCCCCGGCTACACTGGCAATCTGGCAGGATGGTGCACGGGGTGGTGCACGAGGGGATGCATTGGGGTCCCTCTGGGGACACTGGGGATCATAATACCGGTGGCCCACTTGACCACACTTGAAACAGGTGAGTGGCCCCCTCTGAACAGGCCTACCTGTCGGGGACACTGGCTTCTTCTCAGGGGGAGGCTGGGACACCACTGCTTGGTTCCCTTGGGAATTACTTTGGGGCCCTCTCTGGAACTCCCTCTGCTTACCCTTGTCCCCCCCACTTCTCTGCTGGGGACCCTGCCCACCTCTGGCGAAGTCTCCCACAAAACCTTTGCGGACCTGGGTGTTCACTCAGCGGTCCGCCTCCTCAGCAAGCTTCCTAGGGTTTGTCAGCTTGCTATCAATCAGGTGCTGGCGTAGCTCTGGAAAACAGTTACTAGAAAAATGCTCCCACGCAAACAAATCATACAATTGCTCGAAAGTTTCCACTTTGCTACCCTTTACCCAGCGATCCATTGCTCTGCTGAAAAAAGACATATATTCAACCCACGTGGTACCCTCTAACTTCTTACAGGTCCTAAACCTCTGCCTGTACATTTCTGGGGTCAAACCATAACGGGTCATCAAAGCTTCTTTCATATGGGCATACACCATCCTGCTCTCCTCAGGCAGGTCCAACAGAGTATCCCTACCATCACTCACAAAGCGCCCCCACAATCCCGCTCCCCAATCCTGCTCAGGGACCCGGTGGGACACCATTGCTATCTCATATGCGGCAAACCATTGCCCAATATCCTCACTCTTGTGAAAATCCTTAATGACATCCTTAGAAATATAAACTCTACTCTCAGGAGTTACTAAAGGTATGCTGCCACCAGAGGGGGAGACCAGGACACTCCTTGCCCTGATCTCTATCTCCCTCAACATTCTCTCATGTTCCATTCTCATTTTCTCAAGTTCAATTGACAATCGATTCTTCTCAATGTCTAACTTCTTACTCTCAAGGTCCTTCTGACCTTCCAATTTCGCCATCTCCAAACTATGCCTCCTATCTCTCTCCCTGTCCTCCAGCTCTTCTGGGGTCAGGCTCCTTTGGGATACACTAGTACCTGGATTGGAGGGTGTTCTATCTCCCCCCCACTCTACTGCATCATCCTGCTGCCCTCCAGCATTCTCTTCCTCATCCAGGCCTTCAGCGCCTTGTGGTACTCCTCCTTCCTAGAGAGACCTACCACGGGGACTGCGAATTGCTTACAAAATGACTTCAGCTGTTTGGCAGTATAGGTATCTAATCTTTCCTCCTCAAAGGCGAGATCCTCTGAAGCATTGGATGTTAGCCTTCCCATATTAGCAGTACTCATGGCCGCGATCAATAATTCAATACTAAAACAACCAAAAAAATTCGAAGAGGAAAAAGAATCCGCGCGTGTCTGCGCTTTGGTCTGTACTCACTAGTGGTGTCTACCAGTTATTGTACGTGGATCATAAATGCAAGTCCTGATCCTCACCGCTGACCGCCAATGTTAGAAATGGGGGTCTCTAGTTGGCCATGGCTGGCGCCAATGCCCAAATAGGGACCCTTCTTCCTAAGTCAGGGCAAGTGGGCTACCCCCTTTGATAACCCCTGCTCAACCCTGTGGTAACGTAGCACGAGCAGTTAGGCCTATCTCAGAGGCAGTGTGTGAAGCATTTATGACCATGCACAATACGGCAGTAACGACAACACAAAAGGACACAACTCAAGGAGGTATAGAAAAATAGTATCTTTAGCTAAGGTTTAGTACGAGACTCTCAAAAGCGTTTTAACCAGTCACAATGCACGTAAATCAGTAGGGACTTTAAAAAGGCAATAACGTATTCACCAGAACGTGGGACTGACTGAGTTCAAGGCCTGGGTCTACGCGACCCGTTGCGCACCAGATACCTGCCGTTGGACGGGGACACAGCACGTAGCTTCTCGAAGAAGCGGAGACGGTGACAGGCGGACTCCCAGCGACCACAGTTCTCGACTGCAGTGGTCCGCAACGTGCACTCACTATGATTCGGGCACTCGGGGACAGGCGGGCTCCCAGCGGCAGCAGCACGCGGCTGCGGCGGCCCGGGCTGGTGGTGGCGATGACTCTCGTCGTGCAGCTCCGTGGTGGGCTCACAGCGGCAGCAGCTCTCTCTTAGCTGCGGCGGCCCCCAGGGCGACTCACGAGGATGCAACATTGGCAAAGATGCGGGCACTCAGCGGCAGCAGCTTTCTCTTAACTGCGGCGGCCCACAGGACAAATCACAATGGTGCAAAGTTGGCAAAGGTGCGAGCACTCGGCGGCTGCAGCTCTCTCTTAGCTGCGGCGGCCCACAGGACAAATCACCATGATGCACAGTTAGCCAAGGTGCGAACACTCAGCGGCCACAGCTCTCTCTTAGCTGCGGCGGCCAGCAGGACAAATCATGATGATGCAAAGTTAGCCAAGGTGCGAACCCTCAGCGGCAGCAGCTCTCTCTTAGCTGCGGCGGCTCACAGGGCAAATCACGATGATGCAAAGTTAGCAAAGGTGCGAGTACTCCGTGGCAGCAGCTCTATCTTAGCTGCAGCGGCTCACAGGACAAATCACGACGATGCACAGCTGACACAAGTGCGGGCACTCAGCGGCAACAGCTCTCTCCGAGCTGCGGCGGCCCACAGGACAAATCACGATGATGCACAGCTGACACAAGTGCGGGCACTCAGCGGCAACAGCTCTCTCTTAGCTGCGGCGGCCACAGGACAAATCACGATGATGCACAGCTGACACAAGTGCGGGCACTCAGCGGCAACAGCTCTCTCTTAGCTGCGGCGGCCACAGGACAAATCACGATGATGCACAGCTGACACAAGTGCGGGCACTCAGCGGCAACAGCTCTCTCTAGCTGCGGCGGCCCACAGGACAAGTCACGATGATGCACAGCTGACACAAGTGCAGGCACTCAGCGGCAACAGCTCTCTCTGAGCTGCGGCAGACCACACCGATTCAGCGAAGGTTCTGAAGATTCAAATTAAGGCGGGCGCTCAGCGGCAGCAGCTCTCTCTTAGCTGCGGCGGCCCACACAGATTCAGCGAAGGTTCTGAAGATTCAAATTAAGGCGGGCGCTCAGCGGCGGCAGCTCTCTCTTAGCTGCGGAAGCCCACACAGGTTCAGCGAAGGTTCAGAAGATTCCAATTAAGGCGGGCGCTCAGCGGCGGCAGCTCTCTCTTAGCTGCGGCGGCCCACACACAAAGTTAACAAGAGTTACCAGTCCGCGTTCCTCACAGTAGAACTAGAGGTTCCGGATTACTCGACGGAGGCCTCACCTGCAAGTAGAATCCCTAGCACAGGAATTCAGGCGGCTGACGGGGTGAATTATAAACAGAAGATGGAAGGTGCACTCGTTTCAAAGTAAAGTCAATCTGCGTCAATAGTATATTCAAAAAGTGTTCTTTTATTCAATCAAGCTTTTAAAAACTGGCGCACAGCCAACGCGTTTCATTCCCATTTCTTTGCCAGGGGGAACTTCATCAGGGCTCTTGTATCTCAAGGGTTCTAAGCGCATTGGGTATAAGATGGGCCTCAAAATCCAGTATCATCAATGGCCTTACTGTCATATGAAACTATCTTTAGTAACTTCTATGCGGCAAGAGAGAAGACCTAATAGTCGTATCTTTATCCACATCAAAAATATATCTGCGGATATCATCATCTACTTGTCATCCCTAAGTGTCTCAGAGCCCGCCGTGGTGGACGCTCGTTCCAAGTGCAAGTGGCTAGATTCTGGAACAAGCTACCTCTATCGCTGAGACAAGCCTCAAGTATAATGGCATTTAGGAAACAACTGAAAACCTGGCTGTTCCAGCATGCAGTTTAATGGCCTTCTGCCTCGGGAACGTTGTTCCTCCCTGGCCTCTGTATCTTTCTATCCTAGCGCCGGGATACTCTATTGAGTAGCTGCGCGCTTTATAAATCCACTCTTAACATAACATAAGCGTAGAAACTCTTCAAGACTTTTACTCTGCGGTGTTGCCTATTTAGGAGCCGTCGGGGAACCGCATATTGCAGGCCTCCAGTTTCCCGGTAGGTTTAATCGAAGAGTTTCTACGCTTATCCGCAGATATATTTTTGATGTGGATAAAGATACGACTATTATGTCCTATTACCGACAAAAAGCTCACACGTCCGTTTAATTTCGGAATTGTGAGAAATTGTTTACATTTATCTATGAGGAGGTCTTCTCTCGCCGCATAGAAGTTACTAAAGATAGTTTCATATGACAGTAAGGCCATTGATGATATTGGATTTTGAGGCCCATCTTATACCCAATGCGCTTAGAACCCTTGAGATACAAGAGCCCTGATGAAGTTCCCCCTGGCAAAGAAATGGGAACGAAACGCGTTGGCTGTGCGCCAGTTTTTAAAAGCTTGATTGAATAAAAGAACACTTTTTGAATATACTATTGACGCAGATTGACTTTACTTTGAAACGAGTGCACCTTCCATCTTCTGTTTATAATTGGCCCCTGCATCACACCTTTGGACGGCGGGTGTGGGAAGAGATCGCACCACCGTACGAATTACTAGTACTCATGGACTGAATGTGCTTGACCTTGGTCTGCCGTTTGTTTTTCCATTTACAGGCTGACGGGGTGAAGTCTAATGTCCCTGAGACTTCAGCAGGAGGCGCTCTCAATTCAGGCCCTCGGGTAGTTTCTTCAGCAAGCTTGGTGAAAGTTTCAAAGTCCTTTCCTCTGTCCGCTCGGACAGAGTTTCGTCTTGACATCCAGAAGGAACACCCTTGAAAAAGGTTTCAGCGCAGCGTTTTATACCTAAAGTCTTTGTTCTCTGCAGTCACAAATCACTGCATCCAGCCAGAACCAGTTCGGTGGGGTCGGGGAGCACTTGGTTTACGAGGCGACATCCTGCCCTTTGAGAATCTGGGGGTCTGCTATCAGACGCCCAGTGGGAGGTGGAGCCATCATTCACCTTGCCAGGCACGGCCCTGCTCAGATCAAAGAGTCACCCCTCACCCTACTCTAAATGCCGATCTCTCTCTCCAGCCAGGTCTGACCCAGCTGGCCCTGCTGCTCCAAAACCAGACGGCCAATACACACGCTAGCAAAGCCTACCGGAAAGCTTAGGCCAGAAAATACCTTGTTTCTAGTAGAAGCATTTTCGAACACGGGCTACGCTAATAATCCTTACTAAAAGATGTATCTCACTGTTCTGAACTTAAACATATCAAATTCGACGTTCCTATCAGGTTCCTGGGGGCAGGTAGGATTAGGGCATGTAATGCTCAGCCTGCCCATTCTGGCCTATGAGAACGGATAGCCTCACAATAGTAAACAGGGAAATGGAGGGTAACTCGCTATTAGAACATGCTACACAGACATACTTTAAAAGCTGCTTCGGTGGGTAGCGCTGCAGGCCCCCCAGCAGTATTTGGTCTACCAGCCCTGGGCACACACAGTGCACTGATACTAGGGGCTGACAGGTAAACCAAATGAGCCAATTATGGTTATCCCAATTCATACAGTTATCTTTACACAGGGAGCATTCGCGCTGTGTCACTGATTGGCAGTGGCACAGCACCCAGAGCATCTAAATCCAGCCAACATAAAAGGTCAGAAGCGAAAAGAGGAAGGGAGACCCGCGCCAATGATGCCAGGTCTAACACTACACTACATGATTAGTTCTGGTGAAAGAAGCTGCTTAACAATCCTTCTGGATTAAGCTGGAAGGCTGCTCTCCACAGCTACCACTTAGTGAGCTTTCTTTGATTGTCCAAGACCACTAAAATCACCATAAGGGTTGTCTATATTAGTGCAAGGTGCTTCACTTAAATAAGTGTGCATCATATACTAAGCCAGCCTCCTACAGTAACCAACAGAAACAAACTAGTAGTTCTATTTACTATCATACGTGTAGTCAGTAAAGGAGAGGAGATAAGCAAGGGATATAATGTGCACTCTCAGGAAATCGGGTATATGTGTAATTGCATGACAAGAATATATTCCAGGAAAACTCAGAGACCTATGTCATGAGAGGATATTTTGGCCGTGGGAGACAGTCATCAGTTTCCAAAGAAAGGTTTTCTGAATACGTTCAGCTGTACTCTGTGGCACAAAGTCATGATCAAAACATGAATGGAAATGAAAAAGCCTTGGGTAGAGAGAAAGGAATGGTAGTTCATGCATGAACAGCAGCAACTTAGTTACAAAGTAACACAGCACTGTTCAAGAGTAAAGGATAATGGTTACATGTACAAGGTACAGTAGATCTCTTCAGGTACCCTGTGACAGCTGAAGGAGGGTGGTCACTTATTTGCTGGTGAAATATTCCCTAAAAGGATGCCTTCAGTTCCTTCTGCCAGCGCAGTGCTAAAAGCTTGCTGGCTCAGATTGGAAATGCATTTCCAGATCCTGGATTCACAACAGAAGGAGTTGTCTCCTTTCTTTATTCACTTTTTTGTTCAGACCCTGATTGGTTTGGAAAGACCACTGGATATCATCTCTTGTTTGCCCTATAGAGTTTTGCTGTTTGCCACCATGAAGGTGATGCAGCATACATTTAATATGATATGGGTGGGGAAAGAGATCCAGTAAGTTATCTGAGCTTGGGGGAATCCTATTCTGTTTCTTAAGTACCTTTTTCAATCATGCGGCAGCATTAAGGGAAGTCCTTCATGGCGGAAAACGGGCATCACAAACACTGGTGAGCTGGACTTTTACAGCATCAAGATGTAAGCTTGGCCATCTGTTCTGTAGTAGGGTTCCGGTAGAAATACCTTGACTCTGATAGCTAGTGTCATACACATATGCGTCTTCTTTGTGATGTTTCTTCTGAAACTGAGGTTGGTTCTACAGATTTTGTGCTGTTGGTTAATTGAAGAGGTAAGTAATCCAGAGTCATTGTTGAAAGCCAGCCTTACACTAGTGCTTGATTATTCTATCTAGTAACATAAATCAGCAAAGGTAAATCTACAGGTCAAAGAGGAAGTAACGGGGCTGGAGCTGGAGGGGAACAGACTAGTTAGAATTGATGGTTCTTGTCAGCCACCAATTGTGTATGTTCTCCAGTATTGAATCTTTCATAGATTCACATGCTTGAATCTTCCCCATCGTCATGTTGGGAGACTCACAGTACCTTAAATAGCAGTACATAAAGTAGTACATAGAAACCAATGCAAAGCACTTGGATTTTGCTATCCCATTGTCTTCTTTATAAAGGCCCAAACTTCAGCCAATGAGGTGCCAGCCCTGAGACCACAAGCCCCTGCAGAGCCACCATACCTCAGATTTCTAACCGCACGTCGTGTGAGAAGGAGTCTCCCTGCGCTCTGCTCAGTTCTTCATACAGGTGAACTTTTGACCCTGGCTAAGGTATTGTGTTTGGCTTCTTTTTTGTGAAAATGTCTGAAGGATCCAAGAAAAGATTATTCAGACTTTGCAGGTCTTGTGGAAAGACAAGATTGTTCTCTGAGGGTCCTCCATAAGAACTGCATTTATTGCTTACATCCCAGTCATGTTCCAAAGGATTGGAAATACTGCAGAACCTTTTCTGCTAAAATCTTGAATGCCAGAGAGGCAAAATTGTTATTGTGGCTGCAAAAGAGAAAGTCCAGATCTGATTCTTGCTCTGACATTGAAGAGGGTCGCTCTACTCCTGAGCGTAAAAGAAAAGATGAGACTTCTTCCTCATCTAAGGCTGATTCTAAAAGGCAAGAGCAAGTAAAACTCCTGAAAAACTAGCCTCTTCTGAGCCTTCTACGAGCTTTACTCATAAGAAGTCTTCAACTTCTTCTTCAGTGCCTCATGGACCCGTCGACGGCAGCAAAATCTACTACGCCGACGGCAGTCAGTACTGCGCTGACTGCTTCAGCGATGACCGTGACAAAGGCGGTGTTGACGAGAGGAGTGATGACGATGACTTTAGGGACTTCATCGTCGACGGCTACCCCAAGGCCGACTTTGTCGATGACCTCATCCACTGCCTCGTCAAAGACAGTCCCGTCGATGATGGTATTTAAATCTCCTATGACACATGGATCGCCGACAACAATAACAATAAAACACATTGCACCATCGACGACCTCGTTGACAGAGCAGAAGAGAGACAATCTGCCACCGGAATCGAAACAAATGCCATCGGATTTGACTACTGTGAGCAAAGTTTCACCGCTTCCTCCGTCACGCCTTCTACAAATGGAAGAATCAGCAGACGATGGGTCATTTGGACCTGCATATAGTTCTTCATAACTTAAGGTGAAATGCCAGGATACCGGCAACGAGGAAGAGTAACAAGGCGATACTTCAGAATATATGGAGAGTGATTTCCCCTTTAAAGATCGCCCTCCAGCTAAGCCACGTCGATATGAGTTTTTCCAAGAGCATTATGACTGTAAAGAGGATGATGATGCTATGCCACCTTCACGTTAGGGTACCATTGCATTTCCAATGTCGCTGGTCACAGACCTCAGACACATGTTGGATGACTACTACCCCTCTGAAACAAAAGGGGCAACCCAGTAACCCAGGGACCTGGGCCGGATAATTTTTAACAAAAAGGTGGTCCCTATGGGGAAAGTGTAGCCTTTGACTTCTACGGCAAAGTGTCAAGAAGGGCATACAAACACCTCTAACACAAATAACTTAGCATTACATATTTATCTTTTTATTTTAGCAATTTTGAAAACTGTTTGAAGACTGATGTTTAAAGATTCTCTTGATTTGTGGACTATTTGCCCCAATCAGTTGGTGTCTGCTATATATTTCTGCGTCCTGATGATGACCTTGTTTTAAATAATCTAAGTCCAGGGGTCGAAACGTCGACAAAAACATTATATGTGGACTGTTTTCCAAGAAACTGATGGTGGCTATCAACGCTCGCTTAGCGGGGGTTGATCTCTAACACTCTATTATCCCTATCAGCCACATGTATATATTTCTGTACATAGCACGTATGCACTTTCTGCACTTATAGTCACTTTCACTGCGCCGTCATCCCCTTTTTTTGGAGCACCTTGTGGTCGATAGAGCAAATATAAGTTTTACTTCTCACTGTTTGTTAAAAAGGATGACTACTACAAGCTCTTTCCAGAATCTCATGCTCCTGTACCTCTCTCTCCGGCTCGCCAAGAACGGAGACAGGTTACGCCTCCTTCTGAAACTTCGGAGCCTTCTCCAGCACAAAAGAGTGGTGTAGCTCCTAGAGTCATAACCATCTGAGATAATTACATCAAGAGTGACCAGGAGGACCAGACAGATGTCACGATTCCGACTCCCTGACTCTCTGAATGCATGCGGGAGGCTGAATCCGCGCTGGGTAAACGGAGCAAGGTCAGCGTTCCAGCTTCCATTGGCCGGAAGCTGACGGCACCTCGATCACTGCGCTTCCGGGAAATCCGCATAACTAACGCGGTTCCCGTTGCGTCCGTGCTTTGGATTAACGCCTTCGCCATGACAGGACGTCTTTGAATTACCGCCTCCGGATCTACTTGCTGGCAGAAATCTTCGCGCTGAACGCATCTCGGCAATTCAGGTACGCTGTTGTTGTGGCCACGTCTTTCTACACGCTAGGAGTGGAACCAGCGATCCTGGTTCATAGCGCAGGAGCGCTTGCTTATTTGTTTAAAGGTTTCCGTGCGCAGGAGCGCTACAGTACTTTGGGAATTCATAGCGCAGGAGCGCTTGCTTGTTGTTTGTTTAAAGGTTTCCGTGCGCAGGAGCGCTACAGTACTTTGGGAATTCATAGCGCAGGAGCGCTTGCTTGTTGTTTGTTTAAAGGTTTCCGTGCGCAGGAGCGCTACAGTACTTTGGGAATTCATAGCGCAGGAGCGCTTGCTTGTTGTTTGTTTAAGGGTTTCCGTGCGCAGGAGCGCTACATTATTTTAGGGAATTCATAGCGCAGGAGCGCTTGCTTGTTTGTTAAAGGTTTCCGTACGCAGGAGCGCTACAGTACTTTTGGGGAAATTCATAGCGCAGGAGCGCTTGCTATTGTTTTAGGGTTTCAGTGCGCAGGAGCACTACATTACTTTGGGGGATTCACTACACGCAGGAGCGCTGGTGTGCTTGCAGTATCCATTGGTGACCAGTTGACCTTGTTATGATGTTTCCAGGTGCTTTCACAAGGTGACTATGTGGATGTATCTGTAGATTGGATTGGGAAGGAAGTGGGGGAGTGCTTGTGTCGGTAGTGTTAATTCTTCCTGCTCTTCCTTTCAGGTGGCATCTCCCTTGGGGTCGTAGGAACAAGAGGTTACCATCCGTTTATTTCCACATCCATCATTGTTTCCCTGGCATCTTCCCCCGGTCCATCTACATCCTTGCTAGTGTCAGCTTCTACTAAGTGGTAGGTGGAATCGGTGGTGGATGCTCATGTCATCTCTGCGAGATCGCCCCGCCAGAAAACGGTAAGATAGCGGGGCTCTGACAGAATCCAAAGCCCACGTAATATATCTCGCCCAGGTGACATGAGTGATCCTGTGATCACCCTCCAGGATATAGCAGTCATGCTTACTAGCATGCAGGCAGAAAACCGTAGCCTAAGACAGGACCTAACAGTGTTACAGGGCCAGGTGGCAGGTGGCCTCACAGGGCCTTGGGGTCCGTCCCCTTCCACCAGGGTTAAGCAGGAAGGACTATTGAGACCTCCTTTGTTTAAACCGGAGGGTTCTGTCTCCCATGATACATCTATACAGGTGATAGCACCTCACACAGTTCAGTTAGCACCACCAGAGCGCTTTTATGGGGATAGCACCAAATATAGTGTCTTCCTACATCAGTGTCAACTACATTTCATGGCTAGAGCCTCAGCCTTTCCAGACGATGCATCCAAGGTCGCCTTTATATTGTCCTACTTGGGTGGTGATGCTTCCCAGTGGTCCATAGCCTTGGTGGAGAACGATGACCCTATGTTGTATAGCCTGCCGGTGTTCAAAGAGACAATGCGAAGGATGTTTGCCCGTCATACCTTCATGCAAGCAGCAGACAACGAACTCCTTGGTTTGAGACAGGGCAGCTCAGATCTACTACACTACATTACCATGTTCAGTAGGTTGGTCATCGAAGCACGTTGGCCTGAAAACAAAAAGGTATCCGTGTTCTACAGAGGTCTACGCGATGAACTCAAGGACTTGCTTTCCCAGATACCAGAACCCCCGGAAGAAATAGGTCCCTTTATTGATCTGGTGGTCAAACTTAATTTCCGGGTGCAGGAGCGTAGGACCGAAAAGACCAAGGGGAGCGATGCCCGATTCCTAGCACACAAAGAAAGGAACACCGAGGAAGCGGTTTCGCCTCCTGAGACACCTGAACCGATGCAGATCGGCGGTATTCGGGGCCCCTTTCCAGAGATGAACGTGACAAGAGGAGGTCACTGAACCAGTGTTTGTATTGTGGCAAAAGCGGGCACTTCGTTCGGGAATGCCCCGTGAAGCCAAACAAACCAAGAGGGAAGAAACCGTTTGTGCTTCCAATCACCAAAGGAGACAGACCGGGAAACGAGGAAACCCGGTAGACAGTGGGGTTCGCCTACTGGGTTCTTCGCGTTCAACAACCCTGACCCCTTCCTTGTGTGTCAACAACCAACATTTGGGGGTGAGTGTCACTCTACAGACTCTTTCAGGCCAGAGGTGGCGGGTGAGAGCCCTTATCGACTCAGGAGCCACCGGAAACTTCATCGACACTCAATACATGACGGATCTAGGGATGGCCACAGTACACAAGGAAAAGCCCGAAACAGTAAAAGCAGTCGATGGCACGGACCTTACATCTGGTCTCATCCGCTTTCAGACCGAGGACATGAGGATGACATTTGGTAACGACCACACGGAAAGCATTACATTCGACGTGATTGATGCACCCCAGTTTCGGTTGATATTGGGCCTTCCTTGGTTAGTGTACCACAACCCCGTATTGATTGGGCGTCCAGGGTTATGTCACTGGATTCGGCTCACTGTTCTGCATCCTGTTACCCACAGACAAACCCCCGAGCACCATGGAGATACAGGCCCATGTATTGCCCCTGACTGGGATGGGTATGGTCACCCAAGGAGAAGTGCCTGAAAACTACTCGGATCTTGCTACCGTGTTTGATAAGAAAGGAGCAAACACGCTTCCTCCGCATCGTAGCTTTGACTGCAGGATCGATCTTCTTCCAGGCTCCACGCTTCCCTGTAGCCGTATATATTCTCTTACGGAAAAGGAGAACGAGCACCTACGTAACTACCTAGACGAATACCTACTTAACGGGTTTATACGCCATTCCAGATCACCTGTCTCCTCTCTTCTTCGTGGCCAAGAAGGAGGGGGATCTCCGCACGTGTATCGACTTTAGGGCCATGAATGCTATCACGGTGAAAAACCGATACCCCTTGCCCTTGATATCCAATCTGCTGGACCAGGTGAAGAACGCCAATATATATACCAAGCTTGACCTGCGCGGAGCTTACCACCTCGTCAGAGTTCGGAAGGGTGACGAATGGAAGACAGCCTTCAGAACCAAATACGGTCTCTTCGAGTACCAAGTCATGCCTTTCGGACTCTGCAACGCCCCCGCTGCCTTCCAGTACTTCATCGACGAAGTGTTGAGGGAATACCTTGATCTGTTTTGCGTCGTATACATAGACGACATCTTGATTTTCTCCGATAGCATGCATGAGCACGTTCAACATGTTCGTTCCGTCTTGCAACGACTACTGCAGTTTGGCTTGTACGTGAAACTGGAGAAGAGCGTTTTCCACACCGCTTCCGTTGAATTCTTGGGACATATTATAACCCCTGCGGGTATTCACATGGATAATAAAAGGTGGAAGCTATACTGCAATGGCCGTCCCCCAGCTCCGTGAAACACGTCCAGAGATTCCTGGGATTTGCGAATTACTATCGCCGCTTCATTTTGGGTTTCTCCGCATTGGTCGCTCCCATCACCCGGTTGTTACGAAAAGGAGCCCGATTCCAATGGGATTCCAAGGCCGAACAAGCCTTCCAAAACCTGAAAACGAGGTTCACCACGGCTCCCATTTTGATCCATCCGAACGCCGAACAGCCTTACATAGTGGAGGCCGATGCCTCACAAGAAGCCCTGGGGGTGTGCTCTCCCAGAGAAACACCGAAACGGGCCTGTTGCACCCTGTGGCCTTCTACTCTAGGAAATTGCTACCAGCCGAACGCAATTACACTATTTCAGATCGCGAACTGTTAGCCATCAAGGCCGCGTTCGAGGAATGGCATCATTATCTGAAGGATGCTAAACACCCAGTGACTATCTACACAGATCACCGGAACCTACAGTTCCTTCGTTCAGCTCGAGCCCTCACCTCCAGGCAGTTACGTTGGACTCTGTTCTTCAACGAATACTCCTTTCTCATCACTTACCGACCTGGCAGAGAAAACGCTAAAGCCGATGCGTTGTCCCGACTAGAGGAAACCGATGAGACCACACCGGTAGCTGAGTCCGTGCCCATTATTCCTGAACACTGTTTTCAAGGGGTGATCCTTACCTCGGCTTTTCTCTCTCACCTCCACGATGACTTGGCGCAGAAAGACACCGCGTCCTGGATTGGGAAACTCAAGGATATCACCGTACAGGATGGATACCTGTATAAAGGAGACCGCTTCTACCTACCGACAATGGAACACCAACAACAAGCCCTATACATGTGTCATGACCACTTGCTGTCCGATCATCCTGGACATGCTAAAACCGTAGATCTGCTACAGCGACATTTCTGGTGGCCCTCAATGGGTACTGACGTGTACGCCTATATTAACCGTTGTACCGTTTGCGCCCAAGGGAAGATCACATCTCAGCCTTCGGTAGGATTACTACACCCTATCCCGGTGCCACCTTACCCCTGGCACACGGTTTCCATGGACTTTGTTGTTGAGTTACCGAAAACCCATGAAGGATACACCACTATCCTCACCATTGTGGATCACCTTACCAAGATGGCGCATTTCGTTCCTCTGAAGAAACTGCCCTCAGCGGCCGAGTTGGCTGTGATCTTCATGCATAACGTAGTCAGGTTGCACGGCATACCTTCTGTGGTAATCACGGACAGAGGCTCCCAGTTCGTGTCTCGGTTCTGGAACGAAGTCTGTGGCACTATGAACATGGAAGTGCGCTTATCGTCGGCTTACCACCCACAGACCGACGGACAGGCGGAAAGAACGAACCAGACCATGGAACAATACCTTCGTTGTTTATTGTTGTCCGTGGAGAAAGAATGGTCGGAGGTGCTATGGATGGTGGAATACGCCTATAACAACAGCAAACATTCCGCCATAGGCATGTCACCTTTTTTTGTCTCCTGGGGCGCCATCCTCGTACAGTTCCCTGGGAGCGGCCGCAGGAGAGCCCTTTCCCTTCAGTACAGGCCTATCACGCCCTTCTTTGCACTCTTTGGCAGCAGGCTAGATTCGAGTTAGCTAAAGCGAAGGAGTCCTATAAACAAAAGGCGGATAGCCGCAGACAGGCCGAACCACACTATAAGGTGGGGGATAAGGTTTGGGTGTCCATCAGCAACCTTAATGTCCACGGTCCCAAGAAACTGTTGCCTCGCTTTATAGGTCCTTATGGTATCGTTAAAGTGATAAACCGTGTTTCCATGAAACTCTCCTTGCCTTCCCAGATGAGGGTTCACCCGGTTTTTCATGTATCCCTTCTGCGGCCTGCTCACCCTGAGAGTGGGGTTGCCTCCCCGCCTCCTCCTGTTCTCGTGGGTGGCCACGAGGAGTACGAGGTTAGGTCTATACTTGATTCCCGTAGGACACGGGGTAGACTCTTTTATCTGGTGGACTGGAAGGGATACGGTCCGGAGGAAAGGTCCTGGGAACCCCTGTCCCATGTCCGTCACGCCTCCCGGTTGATTCGGGCCTTCCATGCTAGTCATCCCCTGTGTCCTCGGCCCGTGGGCCCTGTCTGATCTGTAGGTTGGAGGGGGGTCTGTTTTGTGGGGGGTACTGTCACGATTCCGACTCCCTGACTCTCTGAATGCATGCGGGAGGCTGAATCCGCGCTGGGTAAACGGAGCAAGGTCAGCGTTCCAGCTTCCATTGGCCGGAAGCTGACGGCACCTCGATCACGGCGCTTCCGGGAAATCCGCATAACTAACGCGGTTCCCGTTGCGTCCGTGCTTTGGATTAACGCCTTCGCCATGACAGGACGTCTTTGAATTACCGCCTCCGGATCTACTTGCTGGCAGAAATCTTCGCGCTGAACGCATCTCGGCAATTCAGGTACGCTGTTGTTGTGGCCACGTCTTTCTACACGCTAGGAGTGGAACCAGCGATCCTGGTTCATAGCGCAGGAGCGCTTGCTTATTTGTTTAAAGGTTTCCGTGCGCAGGAGCGCTACAGTACTTTGGGGAATTCATAGCGCAGGAGCGCTTGCTTGTTGTTTGTTTAAAGGTTTCCGTGCGCAGGAGCGCTACAGTACTTTGGGAATTCATAGCGCAGGAGCGCTTGCTTGTTGTTTGTTTAAGGGTTTCCGTGCGCAGGAGCGCTACATTATTTTAGGGAATTCATAGCGCAGGAGCGCTTGCTTGTTTGTTAAAGGTTTCCGTACGCAGGAGCGCTACAGTACTTTTGGGGAAATTCATAGCGCAGGAGCGCTTGCTATTGTTTTAGGGTTTCAGTGCGCAGGAGCACTACATTACTTTGGGGGATTCACTACACGCAGGAGCGCTGGTGTGCTTGCAGTATCCATTGGTGACCAGTTGACCTTGTTATGATGTTTCCAGGTGCTTTCACAAGGTGACTATGTGGATGTATCTGTAGATTGGATTGGGAAGGAAGTGGGGGAGTGCTTGTGTCGGTAGTGTTAATTCTTCCTGCTCTTCCTTTCAGGTGGCATCTCCCTTGGGGTCGTAGGAACAAGAGGTTACCATCCGTTTATTTCCACATCCATCATTGTTTCCCTGGCATCTTCCCCCGGTCCATCTACATCCTTGCTAGTGTCAGCTTCTACTAAGTGGTAGGTGGAATCGGTGGTGGATGCTCATGTCATCTCTGCGAGATCGGCCCGCCAGAAAACGGTAAGATAGCGGGGCTCTGACACAGACGAAGGAGAATTGGTGCATGATACAGTCCCCGCGGGTGCAGAATGGGACAACTACATTGCCCCATCTTCACCATCTCCTTCACCTTCTACAGCCAATTCCCCGCCGCAGGACATCGGGGGGTTCCATGAGCTGCTAGGACGAGCCTCGAAGAGATTTGTCATACCTCTCCCCACGAAACAAGCGGAGTGCTTCCTATACGATTTTAAAGATTCCACCAGGAAGTCTATAAGGGCCATCCCAATGGTGAACTACATTTGGGAGGAGGGACTCAAACTTATGAAAAGTCCAGCTTATGTACCCGCAGTAGTTCCAAGAATGGACAAAATATTTAAAGCCCCAGAGTCATCTCCAGCATGTGTGATTGGGCACCGAAGACCAGAGTCAGTGGACATGCAGGCGGCTCAAAGACGTTCGAACCCTTTGGCTTCGTGTTCTGCTCCTCCCAATAAGGATGGATGGTACAGGAAAGCGATTTGCAGTAATGGCAGCCACTTCCATCAAAGCGTCAAACGCATTAGCCATCTTGGGCCGTTATGACTGCCAGATGTGGTCTGACTTGGCACCTTTTCTGGACCATCTTCCTGAAGATAAGAAAGAGGAGGCTACACAGATCATTCAAGAAGGGGCTATAGCAGCCTCAGAGATCATAGATATAGCAATGGACCTCGTCCATTGCTTTCAGACAAATGGTGGGGGCAATTCTTCTGCGCAGACAGGACTGGCTGAAGGCTGCCTCTTTTCGCCCAGAGATTGAGTCGAAAATAGTGGATATGCCATTCAACTGTGAAAATCTCTTTGGGAAGCATATTGACGGTGCCTTGCAAGGCATAAAGGCCGATACGGAAACGGCACAATCCCTAGGAACCCTCCAGCAACAATGCTTCCAGTCATTTCCAGGGGGTAGAGGAAGGGGTCAATACCAGCAATGGCCTACCTTTCAATCCTACAGATTCCAACCATACCAGCAACAGGGATATCGTCAATATATGGTGGTCAGCAGCAGTTTCAGGCATGTAACATGCCATACAATCAGCAGTCAACTCGACGGCGCCCTCCGACAAAAGGAAAGTCACAGGACAATTCCAGACGTCAGTGCCATTTTGGTTTCACCAGCCACCTCGTTCCAGTACAAATCTCATCAGAACCCCTGCCTGTCTGCGCATTACCATCAATGGCTCAATATAACAATGGACAAATGGGTGTTGGACATTATTCATCAGGGACACATCCTGGAGTTTGTCCAGAGGCCTCCTGGACTCCCTCCAATCCCGAGAAAACATCAACATCTAACTGTGCTGAAACAGGAAATTGCTAATCTTAAGAAACAAAGTGCCAAATAGAGACAGGTAATGGATCGCAGGGGTTTAAACAAATATATCAAAAAATAACCCTTCCGAATGCTGTTGTTGCAGGAGATTCTGTTGAGGATCAACAAAGGAGACATTATGACATCTCTAGATCTCTTGGATGCTTATTTTCACATCCCCATTCACGTCAAACATCGGCGATTTCTTTGGTTCAAGGTGGCAGGGTACCACTATCAATTCAAAGTTCTGCCTTTTAGTCTCCGGTCAGCGCCAAGGGTGTTCACAAATTGTATGGCACCAATAGCAGCCTTTTTGAGACAGCAAGGACACCAAGTTTATCCAGATCTTGACAACTGGCTAGTGAAAGGACCTACATACCACTCGGCAGATAGCTCCACATGAGGTTGCCGGTGGCTCTTCAAAAAGCTAGCTCTGCAACTAAACACAGACAAATCATCCCTCATTCCATCGAGATCTCTGGTGTTTCTGGGCACAGTGCTGAATACCAAGAGAGCAAAGGCTTACCCTTCGAAAGAACACCCAAAAGATCTTGCGCATAGCAGCACAAATACAGGGGGAAAAAGTCTGTTTCAGTGAGAACGTACAAATCCATGCTCTGGATGCTTTCCTCATGCATTCCGCTGATTCCACACTGCCGGCTGCACATGAGGCTGCTTCAAGAACAACTGGATATCCAGTGGATCCAGGCTCAGGGTTCATTCGAAGATCCCATTACTATCAATCCAAAAATTCAAGAAGTCCTGTCATGGTGGAAGATAAAGGAAAATCTATCTACCGGACTAGTCTTTGAGCCACAAACTCACAGTTTCGTAATGACTATAGACTCATCCCTGAAAGGATGGGGGGCACATCTTCAAGAACTGGAGATTCAGGGACACTGGAATGCTCAGGAGGCAGAGATGCACATCAACTCCTTAGAGCTGAAGGCATCGTTTTTAAGATTACAGATGTTTTTTTCCAAAATCCACGGCTCTCCTATACTAGTGAGAACAGAGAACACCACCACAATGTTTTATCTGCTCAAGCATGGAGGAACGAGATTGCGGATCCTATCCTCTCAGGCTCAGGAAACCTGGCAGTGGCTCCTAAAGCACAACATCACTCTTCAGGTGGAGCATGTTCCCGGAATGCACAACACGTGGGCAGACTCTCTGAGCAGGTTCTCAAGCCAATCTCACGAATGGGAATTGAATTCACTGAAGATGGGGAACCCCAAGGTTGGATCGGTTTGCAACTCGGGACATCAGACAATGCGAGAGATTTGCAAAAAGATTCCCTCAGAAAGGATTGTGGGGTAATGCTCTTCAGCTGCGCTGGACAGGAATGTTCGCTTATGCATTTCCACCGTTCCCCCTCATACCGAGGGCACTTCGCAAGATGAAGTCAGAGCTGTGTCATCTGATCCTAATAGCTCCAGCATGGCAGAGACAATTTTCGTTCTCAGAACTGTTAAGGATGTCGGTGTCCCCTCACAACCGTTTCCCGCTTAGTCACAATCTAATCTCCATGAACAATTTCTGAATTTATTCGCTTGGATCCTCATCACCAGGAATTCGAATCCCTGAACATTCCTCAAGATTGTAAAGACATCTTGAATCACTCAAGAGCGATGGCCACTAATAAAACGTATGCTGCAAAATGGAAGCGGTTCTGCCATTGGTGCATAAACAATTCGATACATCCATTTCAATCTGCTCTGGATAAGATATTACCATGGCAGCAGCTTTGTATGGATCAGAACCCTGGAGTATTGGCGATACTAAACAACTAACAAATGGGGAAAACAAGTTCGTGAGGAAACTAATGGGGCTACCCCCATCAACTCCACTCATCCCAGTGTTCTACGACTTAAATATGAAGCGCATAGGACAAACTGTAACACTGCGACCGCTGTTGTACTGGATACGACTGTGGACAACACCAGAATTAGCTGTATACAGAGAGGGTGTAAAAGAACTCTTAGCCATTGATAGATGTTAATCTTTTCCTTGGTTAAGATTTGTCAAGAAATGGCTCACAGAACTAGATCTTAGCTCATATTGGATTGAGCCACATAACTTAACACCAAGCTGTAAAAATTTATTGAAAAGAACAATCTGGATACATACCTCGAACGTACTCCATTGTGACCCAAATCTGGGAAGGTTAACAACTAAATTCCTCAACGTAAAACCTAACCCAAATTTTGAAGTATTTCTTTACAATGTACAACCTCACTTGGAAAGAATTTTGTACTTAAAACTAAGGTATGACACCTTGCAGATTAAGAGTTATACTGCAAATTGGGGAACGCAGGGAGATCGTACTTGCACTTTATGTACTTTAAGGTCTATTGAAAATACAGCGCACATCCTTTTCTTCTGTCCAGCATATGCTCGGGCAAGGAGGAAATGGATCCATCCGTTGTGCAATACAATGGGATTCAGGAAGCACCAAGATGCTTTGAGGGTGCAGACAGTTAGCACTGTACCGTATGTAATATTTGCCATATCTAGATACCTGTTTGTAGTAGGGATCATAAGAGGTAAAATGGGGCTAAAGCTGTAAGGCTGTAATAAATAATGCGCTCCTCCACCTAAAATATGTACCTTGAACTATATTAATTTTATCTGTAATACTTTTTAATTGTTTAAACACAGTTTTAACTGATTTTATATATATGTATAGTAGAGGGATGCATTGGAGTACTTAGTGAATAGTTTATATCCGTTTTCACCTGCAGAAATGTACTGAGACCAATGATTATTTAATTGAGCATATCAAATACACTGTTTAATGAACTTTTAGATTATATTAAGTGGTTGTTCAAAACATGGTGTAAGCACAGATGAGCATAGCTAATTGAATATCTTGTTTTGTTGTGAAACCTTTTATGGTCTTTGGCCGAAATAAAGTATTTATGATGATGAAGATATTACCATACTTACTCCAGTCAGCAAGGGCGGAACTAGCTTATTTCTCTATAAAAGTGCACTTGGCAGCAATCTCGAGATACTGGAGGAAACCTGGACAAATATTGCTTTGGTCTTCCAGAGTGATAAAAGAATTCATGAAAGGGCTCTTCGGGGTCTTCCCACCGATAAAGCGTCCACAGTTTCCTGGCAAATAAACACGGTCCTTGCTCAACTGATGAGGTCGCTGTTCGAACCTATTCATAAGGCGGACATTATGTTTGTATCCTGGAAGACAGCACTCTTGCTGGCATTGACATCAGCCAGTAGAGTAAGTGAAATCCAAGCATTCTAAGTTTTAGAACGCTTTATTCAATTTACGAAGGAAATGGCAATTCTGAGAACAAATCCAAAATTCTTACCGAAAGTCCCAAGTTCTTTCCATTTAAATGAGCCTATTATATTGCCACCGTATTTCCGGGAGCCATCATTTCCGGCCTAAAGGTCACTTCATACGCTGGATGTCAGGCGCTCCTTTAGATTTTACATTGAAAGAACGAGAACGTTTCCAAAATCGGATCAGTTACTTATCTCCTTTGCTCCACCCAGAAAAGGATAAGCTTCGTCAAGAAGCAGTATAATCCTGTTGGATATCATCAGCTATTACTTTTTGTCACGATAAGACTGGAAAACCACCGTCATCAAAAGTGACAGCTCATTCAACAAGGAAGATGGCTCCCTCCACAGCATTATTCGCGGGAGTGTCGCTCCCAGACATCTGTAGAGCAGCGACCTGGTCGAATGCCCATACCTTTACCAAGCACTATTGTTTGGATACAGCATGGAAAGGAGATTTGGCGGTTGGGCAAGCAGTTTTACGTCAGCTGTTTCATTAAGATACACCCTATTTCTCAATACTTAAATATGTTGTTATATTTATGTATGTTTTCTATATAAATGTTAACAGTTTTGAATATGTTTCACTCCCTATTTGCAATGTACTATACATGTCTTCTATTCCTAGACTTTGGATATATATACAAAAAAAAAATATTTTTTCAGGGAAAAAGGTGTCAGTGCCTTCAAACGCTTTCCTATTAGGATACTGAACTGCTTACTATTCTGATTCAAGCATGTGAATCTATGAAAGATTCAATACTGGAGAAAAAACAAGTTACTTACCTGTACATTGTGGTTCTCCAGTATTGACATTTTTCATAGATTCACATACGGCCCGCCCTCCCCTCCGTTTTCGGCTAGCCACTTTTACCTCATGACGCTTAGGTGGTGATTCACACTTGTGCTCGAAATCTGAGATATGGTGGCTCTGCAGGGGCTTGTGGTCTCAGGGCTGGCACCTCATTGGCTGAAGTTTGGGCCTTTATAAAGAGGACAATGGGACAGCAAATTTCAAGTGCTTTTGTATTGGTTTCTATGTATACTTTATATACTGCTATTTAAGGTACCCTGAGATTCCCACCATGACGATGGGGAAGATTCAAGCATGTGAATCTATGAAAGATGTCAATTCTGGAGAACAGCAGTGTACAGGTAAGTAACTTGTTTTTTTATTCAACACAAGAAAACTTGTTTTTTACTTTGAATCTATTGCCCAAGTTTTGGCTCATATTTTAACCTCACTGTGCCAACACTCCCTCCTCGTGTGCTATATGGTCAAAAATTTAAATTGGCTAATGCTACAGCGCTGCATTTCTTCCTGTCCCGTCATTTTTCTTCAAGACGTTTATGACACAAAACACTCTCCATTTACAGTTATGAGGCTTAGAATACATATAAATAACTGTCCTAAGAAGCGTCCAAGAATAAGAGCTTACTGAGAGTAAGTGGAGTAGAACCCCTATATGAAAACTAGGCATAGAACTGCATTCCTCCTTTATATGGTTCTTCTTATGTGACTGTACTCCTTTTTAAGTTATACCCTGCAGTGTTGGTGGAACAGAGTAGGAATGTGTATTTTAAAGGTAAATCTTTACGCTAACTTTTGAATGTGCATTACTCAATTCCTATGCTTGTTAAGGTCTGTTATAAAATGAACACCTTTGAACAGTCTTGCAGATTTCCCTGAATAGGAGCATATACAACAAAAGTATAAAAGGTAACCAGAAATCTTCACAGCTTATGGAACAATTTTTGAATATCTTGTGTTCTGTGTAATACTCACAAATTGTTCATGGAGCAGTTAAAATATGAATTCCTTTCTGATCTTCCTGAAGGCCTCCCAATGCAATTTTTTCACACGTTGCCTCTTTAGCTACACAAATATATGCAGGAAGGATGACCAAGAGGTTCAGCTAAAAAGATTCCATGATAGCCAGGCACGCTTGACTTGTGCAAAACGAGCACAAGTCCTGGTGTAAACTTTTAAGAGAACTGTCACCAAAATATAACTTGAAATCTACCAGGCACCTTTCTTATGTTTAAAAAAAAAAAAACTAGAGCTCAACAGGTGTCTCTCTCTTTCTCCTCATTTGCACTTCTGTGGTCACATTGACCTTCGGTAACTAAATCCTACTATTATTTATCTGGCAAGGACACGCAAGGTGGTTTTGTGTATATTAGCAGGAATCGCCTCACCTCTAATCCAGCAAGTCTTGAATTGCCAACCTTGTCCCGCCTGAAGATAGGGGCTGTCTCAAACATTATCATAGATACCAAATAAGTATCCTATTACTCAGTATGTTTGTGCCACATTCATATTGCAGGGTTGCTTTACTGCGATAATCAGGCTTGCTGTGTAAATACCTGGATTAATGTTTAACGTAACCTGAGTAATACAAAATGTCAACATGATTCTCTTTCACAGTGGCTTTGAATGTATCAGCTATCCCATGATGTCTGCTAGGGTTAGAAGCCGAGAACCCAAAGCTGAGGACGTTAATAGTCAATCTTCGTTGACAATAGTTCCAAAACCAAATGCTCCATTGGAAACAAAGGCCGATTCAATATCGAACATCCTCCAGGAATCAGAACGTGATCCCTTTTTCACTGATGGTGAGTTGACGTAACCAGATAGACTTAGGCTTTGCATTTCTTTGCATTGCTCAAGTTATCCCTTTATTCCTTGACAAATATACAGAACGTTTTCATGTCTTAAACATTATGTTACCTCCATCATTGGTGTAAAAAATTCCTCAAGTTTTGCCATTGTGTATATTCTAGCTTATTCCAGATTGAAATTTTTGATTCGTTCCCTAGAAACATGATGCTCGGCAGATGAGGTGCACCATCTGTATTACCTATTCAAGTTTTTCCTTGACAAGCAGTTGGAATACTTTCAGAGTGAGCTGTATAGAAAAGGGCTGTAACTGGTTGGTTGGTCAATCCCCCAACAAAGAAACATGATTTTGTAATTTGGGAAAGCCTGTAGAAGGCAGTAGGTATTTTAGCAGTAATTAAATAAACTTCTGAGTAGATGGGATTGGAACATTTTCCTTGCATGAAGATCCCACCCTAATGGAGATTGATGAGGGAAGACTGCATGGAAGGAGTGCTCAGTAATGGTACACTGCACATGGAAAGGAGCGAGGTAGGACCTAGTCTACAGAGGAGAGAATGTGAATGGACTTGCACTACAGAGTAGGAAGTATGCGAGGACAAATTCTACAGAGGAGGGGCCTGTAGGAACCCCATTACAGAAGAGCAAATCTAGAAGGAGCAACTGAGGAGGGAGTGTGGAAGGACCTCCTCAATGAAGTAGAGCGTGTGTAAAGACCTACACTATAGAGAAGATTTTGTGGAAGGACAAACACTACAGAGGAGGAGGCGTGGAGGAACCTGCACTACAGAAGAGGGAATGTGGGAGGACACACACTACAGAGGAGGGAGTGTGGAAGGATCTGCCATAGAAAATCTGGAAGGACCCATCCTGCAGAGGAGGGAGTGTGGAAGCATCTTCTGTGTTGAGGAAGTGTGTTGAAGGACGTACACTTCAGAATAGGGAATTTGGTGGACTTACACTACAGAGGGGGCTTACACTAAAGAGAAGAGAGTGTGTAAAGACAACTGCTACAGAAGAGGGGGTGTGGAATGAGAAATACTACAGAGGAAGGAGCATGGCGCAACTCACACTACAGAAGATGGAATGTGAAAGGACAGGAATTACAGAGGAGGGGTGAGGACTGGACCTATACTGTACTAGAAGTAATGTGGAATGACCTAGACTACAGAAAAGGAACTGAGGAGGGCTGTCCCGGGCAGAGTTCTGCAAAGCACAGAGAGAGTGCCTTACTCTTCAGGACCTACAACCTAGGGTGATAGGCCGAAGCCCAGGCAGCTGGCGACACCTCTGGTCATCACCTAATTTACTGGGAGAATGGTCTCCTTTATAGTGAGCCTAAGGTCCCTGAGCCTGGCGCAACCCATGTGTTAGTGGTCCTCTACTGCTGCTGGGCCTTCCTGCTGGAGCTGGCTCATGAAATCCCCATGGCAGGACAAAACCTTTGATCGACCGGTGGTCTGTAGTGTGGAAGTACCCTCACAGCACACTACAGGAGAGGGTGTAGTGGAGGGAATGTGGAAGGACCCACTCTACAGTGCAAGGAGTGTGGAAGGAGAAACATGACAGTTGAAGAGTGAAGAAAGACTATGCTGTAGAAGACAGAGTGTGGAAGAACCACTAATTCAGAGCAGGAATTTCAGAAGAACATTAAAAAGACAATATAAAGCACGAATACTTGGTTTTGTTATTAAAACGGCTTCATAGTGCCAGCAAATATGTGAAGAGAACTCTATTTCAAAATTCATACTTGCTTTCACAATCTGGATTCTGTAGTTATTCTCTAGTCAAGAGAGTGGGATCACTGCAAACACCTGGACCATGTCCCCAGAGCAGTCAACTAATGCAACCTATTTGTCTCCTTGCAAACCAATGTGGATGATATACTGTGAAAATGAGTTTCCACATTTTGGCAAAAAACTATTATAATTAATTTACTACAGCGTGCTGTGAAAGGCTAGTGTGAAGGAGGGCAGAAAAGTTAAGGAAAAGCAAATTTTGGTATTTTAAAGGTGAAAAGTGTGTGCGAAGACTTTTGTGGTGGTTTGACACTATTAACGTTTGTGTAGTCGATAAACTGTCCCTTCTCCTTTATGCAGCAGCTCAGAGAATGATGAAAGTTGAGTTACTCAAATGAAAAATGTTTTATTTGCACCGCAACGAGACCCCGAAAAAATATAAACGGAGCAGTGATTAACAACAGTTCCAAAATTCAGCAAGCGTTGGTTTTGTGCCATTTATTGTATTTGGCACGGTTTAGAGTGCCTGTGTGTAGGATCAGAACCGCTGGGGCGCACGGCTATATAAAAATATCGTTTTTTGTTTTAAATACAACAGCAGTTCTCTTTTCAGTATGCGTGGATGGCTTTCACGGCTCCTATTATCCGTGGAATTATTCATGGTTGCCTGCCGCGGAAACTTGGGAGTTGAATCAAAGTTTAATCACTGCAGTTTATTGTGAAGAGTAACATCAAATCCCCCCCGTATAACTTGATCCGCTGCATATACATGAGTCCCAGCTTCATATGTAAAGGCGGTAACTGAGCTGGGGACGGTTATGAGTTGGTACAAGAACCAAAATAAACAACATCTGTCCTAGGAGGGAACAGAGCTTATTTTATTAGGCACAGGTTGTGTGACGGGGATCTTTCACAACAGTAAATTTTGTTGTAACCGTCTTTCGTTATGTTCTCCCCAAATGTTCAGAGTAAACAATTACTATAAAACCGAGCCATTACCTTTATGCACCTGCAGCAGCATTAAGTGAATTTGCCAATAAAGCATGCTTAGCACAGTAAATATTCTTTGTCTGTCTTGTGGTGGTCTCCTGCCACTGTGGTGGTGGTCCTGTTCCACTATGACATGGCGATTGTGTGCCACTTTGTGGTGGTGTTCACGTTCCACTGTGCAGCTGCGGGTTTGTACAACTTTGCTTGATATTAATGCACCCATACATAGACACCGACCTCCGATATCAGACCCACATCTCAGTCAGTACTATGTTTGTCGATGTGCTTCAAGTTATGATGTTGCTAGTCCCTGTTGATTTCTGTCCAGTGGAATATGCATACCTCTAGGAGCGGGGCTAGAACATTTCCAGGGAAGAACTGATTTTATGTGGAATGCATGGTGTTAAGCGGAAGAACAACAACATTTCATTATAGCAAAGCAGAAGTGTAAGGAAAACAGGATAGTGGACTAAGTGCATGCTTCAGTCATAGAGCAGTCTTGGTCGTTTGGTTTCACGGACAGAGATGCAATGAATAGCGTTTCTGATAGATACATCTACCTGTGGATTCCTCACCTTTTGAATATCCCAATGCACCAGCATTCCACGGCAACTTTTATTTACAGCTGTCTCATGTCGACAAGGACGTCATAATGCCATGGCTCAGCTCGCGACTCCGCGTGACGTCATTGGTGCTATAAGAAGCCCTTGTCGCGTGCTGATGTCCGGTTCCCTTTTTTCCATGCCTTCGACTCGTAAAATTTTTTTCTAGGCTCTCCATAGTACTAGATGCTCTTGCAACATTTTTTCCAGAAAATAGCAACGTTGTTTCAAGGGAAGAATGTCGCCTCCGAGGAAGTCTGGTTTTAAGCCTTTGCAGAGAATGTGAGGGTCAAATGTCGATCAACGACCCTCACAATGACTGTCTTTGGTGCTTAAGTTCGGACCACGATGTTGACGCATGTTCTTCTTGCCAAAAGATGAACCGCAAGGTGTTGAAAGAGAGGGAGGTGAAGCTTATTATGGCAAAGGCGAGAAAGAAGAAGAGAGGACATTGGAGGTCTGGTCCTCGGTCGGAGTAGCCGTCTCCCCACTCTTCGAAGTCGTCCAAGAAAAAGCATAAGAAGAAGCGGCATCATGGTTCCCAGCGTCGTTCTTTGGGAGATGACTCGCAGGTGTCCCCGAGTTTGAAGGCTCATGAAGGCCGAGGTGAGGTGTCTCCGACTCCATCTCTGAAGGCCGCTCCGGCGTCACCCTCGAGTCCAAGGGCCTTTACTCCACCTGGACAGAGTCTGTTCTGGATACAGTTTTGCCGCAGCCTATGCCTCCTAGACAGGTGCAGGATTACCTGGTGTTTCTGACTCCGAGGTCAGACCCATTGAGTTTTCTGAGTGCTTTGTATAGCATTTTCAGAAGGGCGATGGCTCCATTTGGTATGGCTGCGGGCCCCATTGGTCCACTGTCTTATTCTTTAAGTGGTTTTCCATCACACTCTCAGCAGGCAATGTTCCTGCTATTTATGACGATGGTCCAGGTGTCCTCGCCTCCTCCGGCACTGGGAAGGGCTATGCCAAATACCAGTGGAAGAGGTTTGTTGAGAGTCTCCGGCGCTGGTTAAACCTCTGGCGTCGACTCGACCCGTGTCGGCGTCATGCCGCTCCACTTCGGTGTCATCTGCTGATCAGGTGGCTGAGTCCCTGGCGCTGTTGTCGACATCGCCAGCATTGCCTTCAACGATGCTGATGGTCAAGCATAGGTCTCAAAGAGAGGCCCAGAGGCTTTTTGAGGAGGAGCAGTATTTTTATGAGCAGAATCCAGATATGGAAGAGGGTAAATTAGTTTCTTTAGATCTGGAGTTTGAAGGCCTGGAGGTAGCAAGTGGTTTGGATACCTCCCCAGAATGAGAGTTGCTGTCTTCTAAAGGGATTCCACCACCTGAAGTCCAGTGGCGGCCCATGCAGGTAAGTGTGGTGAGGCGGGCAGTGGTGGGGATAGTGACAAACGATGTAATAAGGAAAATAAATAGATAAAAACACTTACCTCGCTCACCGCATCGCTGAATCGGCGATGCAGCAAGCGCAAGGTAAGTGGTTTTATTTATTATTATTTTTTATTTTCCCTATTCCGTTGTTTGTCACTTCCACCCCACCGCCCCCGCCCCACCGCGCTTACCTGCATGGGCCAGCACTGCTGAAGTCACAACATATCACTCTGTGATTAAAAAGGCTGCCAAGATGCTGGAGTGACATTTACCTTCTACCGAACTTAGAAGTAATTTCCTTACAGAGGTGTTGCATTCTTCATCATTCTCTACAGAGCCCTTGCTGCCTTTCAATAAAGCTCTCACTGAGCCGATTCTTGAAATCTGGTAGAAACCTGTGACATCGGCAGCAGTGTCTAGGTCTGTTGCAAGAAGGTAAAAGCCTGCTCCTGGTGATCCGCCATTCTTGTCTTCTCATCCTACACCTGAAAGTTTGGTGGTACTAGCTTCCCGTTCCTCGAAAGCTAATGTCGGGATCATTTCCAATGACTCCTGTGGATAGGGAGTCAAAGAGAATGGAGCAGTCTGCAAAGAAAGTGTTTTCTTCTTGTAGCATGGCTTAGAAATCGACTAATGCAACCTATTTGTTGGGGCAATACAGCCATGCGTTGATAGACTCAGCCAAGACAGCGGTCCCTAAGTTGCCTGATGATGTTCAGGGACATTTTTTAGAGTTACTGAATGACAGTGAAACAGCTGCCCGTCAAGTAATTCAGTCGGGTTTGGATACCACTGATTCAGTCACCAGGGTGATGCGATCTTTAGTTGCTACAAGGAGACACTCTTGGTTAAGGGGGTCTGGCTTCTCACCCGGATGTACAAGCAACTTTAATGGACTTACCTTTCAATGGTTCAAGGCTATTTGTTGCCAAGGTGGATTCTGCTGTGGAGAGATTCAAGGACAGCAAAGCAATGGCGAGACCTTTTTGGGCCTTCAATCGCAGCCTAAAGATTATAGGCAATTTCGTACGTTCGAGGGGTTTGGTTGAAACTTTTCCTTTTGAGGCAGAAGCCAATATCAGCCACAGCAGGAGCAGCAGTAATCCAATCCCCTCTACAGAAGTTATAAGGCGTGGTGCAGAGGCAGGCAATGTAGAGCTGCCCATCAACCTACTTCCTTTTCCTCCCCGGCCAATGTCACAGGAAAGCAGCCATAGTTCCGCCATCTTGGAGCATGCTTGTCCAGTGGGAGGGCTAATGGCCTATTTTCTTCCTCGATTGAGATCTGTGACAACAGTTCTTTGGGTTTTGCACATTGTGGAGAATGGATACTCCCTACCCTTCCAAGAGTTCCCCCCACCTTTTCCTCCCCAACAGGGTTTTTTTTTTTTCAGAAGAGCATCTTCTGTTCCTCCAACAGGAGGTTCAAATTCTGCTTCAGAAGGATGCAATAGAGTTGGTTGCAGAGCAGGAACGCGATCAGGGATGCTATTCCCGGTATTTCCTGATTCCCAAAAAGGACGATCCTCGACCTCAGAATTCTGAACTGGTTCCTCAAGCAGGAAAAGTTCAAGATGCTGACCCTTGCACAAGTGCTTATTGCGCTGGAAAAAGGAATACTGTATGGTTTCAATCAATTGGCAGGATGTGTTTTTTCACATACCCATTCTGAAATCGCACAGGAAGTACCTCCTTTTTTCGGTGGGGTCTCAGCATTATCAGTTTGCAGTCCTACCGTTTGGTCTTACTTCCACACCTCAGGTCCTCACAAAGGTGATGGCAGTGGTCGCAGCGCATCTCAGAAGGTGAGGAATCCCAGTATTCCCTTCCCTGGGCGATTGGCTAATCAAGGCCAAGACTCAAGAGTTAGTGTTGCATTATTTGCAGTTGCCAACACAGTTATTGTTCAACCTGGGTTTTACTTGCAATGTACCCAAATCTCACCTAGAGCCCTCTCAGCGCACACTGTTCATAGGGGCAGTGCTGGACACTACGGTGAATTGAGGCTACCTGCCTCCTCAGAAGATTCTGGACATTAAGGCTATGATTCCGATGTTTCACAATGGAGCTATGATTCCAATCGTAATGGTCTTACTCCTGCTAGGTCTGATGACCTCCTGCATTCTATTGGTTTCCCATTCATGCTGGCACATCAGGGCCCTCCAGTGGTGCCTCGGCATGCTGTCGTTTCAACACACCGGGGATCTCAAAGAGTCGGTCAAGATCTCCAGAGACACTGCAGTGTATCTACAATGGTGGGGTGTGTCCCAATCTGTCTCAAGGGAAGCCGTTCCACCCTTCATCTCTGGTGGCCACAGTAATAACGGATGTCTTCACTCTAGGGTGGGGAGCTCATCTGGGGGATCTGGAGATCAAAGGTCTTAGGTCTCCAGAGAAAAGATTATTGCATATCAATCTTCTGGAATTGTGGGGCAATACATCTGGCTCTCAAGTCTTTCCTCTTCTCCCTTCGCGGTCAGTCAGTTCAAGTCTTAACAGACAATGCTACCGTGATGTGGTACATAAACAAACAGGGAGGAGTAGGGTTATATCCTTTCTGCAGAGAGGCTCTGTGACTCTGGTCCTGGGCTCAGGACCATCAGATCTGCATCTTGGCAAATCACTTGGCCGGAGTTCTGAACGTGCGTGCGGACAGTCTCAGTTGGCATTTTTCGGCCAATCACGAGTGGCGTCTCCATCCAGAAGTGGTACAACACATTTTCTGGCTATGGGGGACCCTTCAGATAGACCTATTTGCCACTCCAGAGAAAGCACACTGCCCGCTGTTCTACAGCCTTCATTATCTGTTGCAGGGAACTCTGGGGGACACGTTTCAATTGGACTGGGGTGCCCAGCTGTTTTACGCATTTCCCCCCATACCCTTGATTCCTCAGGTTCTGATGAAGATTCGAGAGGACCGGGCCCATGTCATATTAATTGCCCCGGATTGGCCATAGAGGGTATGGTATACAGCCCTTCTTCACCTCTCTCTGTGCCCTCCGCTCCGTCTCCCTCACAGGGCAGACCTCCTCTCTCAGTCGCAGGGGCAGGTTCTACACCCCAACCTCCAGAGCCTGCACCTACATGCCTGGAGATTGAATGGGGCAATCTGTGATCTTTTTCTCTTCCTTCTGATGTGGTGGATGTTATACTATCGGCCAGAAGGCACTCCACCATGTCGATTTATCCTGGCAAATGGTGGAAATTTGTAAAGTGGTGTGAAGAAAATTCCATTGACCCTTTGAAAGTATATTTTTCTGACATTTTACGCTTTGCGCTGCCCCTAGCACAGCAGGGTTGTGCGTTTGCAGCAGTTAAAGGGTATTTTTCTGCCCTTTCGGCATTCCTCTACTTACCGGACCATCTTCCCTTTTTAAGTCCCCTATAGTGTTAAGGTTTATTAAGGGACTTACAAGTTCCCTCCCATAGATAGATAGATAGATAGATAGATAGATAGATAGATAGATAGATAGATAGAAGTCTTTAATTGAAGATCTACCATGTGCTTCCACTTGGGTTCTGTTGATTTCACCCGTTCACATCGAAGGCACCAGAAAAATGGGTGGAAACTGACGTCAGCACGCTGACGAAGACTTCTTATGGCTCTGAAGACGTCACGCTGAGTCGTGGCATTATGATGTCCTCGTCGACGTGGGAGAGCTGTAAAGAAAAGTTTCTGTGGAATGCTGGCGCATTGGGATATTCAAAAGGTGAGAAATTTGCAGGTAGATATTGTATCCACCAGAAAAAGTGTTACCGAAGGTAAGTAAGTTGTTTTGTAGGAGCCAAAAGCTGCCACACTCCTATCTTGAGTACTTGGGTCTTCACAAACCGAGTGCCTCATGGTTTCTTTCATTATTTCATTACATCGCACATGGGTAGACAGCTTGCTCAATGGACTTTGGGGACTTATACAGTGTATGCATTGTTTAGTATTAGATGGTGACAACACTAGAAAAATGACAGATGAGTGCATCCATGAATGAAAGAAATATGCATACTTCTAGGAGCAAGACGAGAAAATTTCAAGCAAATGATTGATTTTGTGTGCATGGAGGTAAGCAAAAGAAAATAACATTTTATTGAAGCAAGTCAGAAGTATATGGCCAACAAGAGAGTGGTCTACGTGCATGCTTCAGTCATAGCCCAGTCCTGATGTTTGCTTCATGGGCTGAGATTCAATGAATAGTGTGGTAGGAGCTATAGGGTTGGTGACAATAATGGGCCTGTCTCCTGAATGACCCTTGAAGAATGGGCCCCAACATTCAACACATGATCAGCCTCAAAATCAATCTGACTTCATTCTGATCCCACACACAGACCAGAATCGTTTCCAAAAGAGGTCATGTGGCCGAACATCGTCCATATTTGTTTAATTCATATGAGAAACAGTGCTCACCTTACATTTACGGGACTGGCAGAAGCCAGAACTGTATGGGGTAAAATCGACTTCTAGACTGGCAGACAGGTTATCACATGTACGCGCCTCCTCGTACCCCTCGTAAGATCAAAGCTATCAATAAAACAGTATGTCCACATGGATTTAAAAGCCAGTGCTTAGATTGGACTGATACAGTTTATAGAGTGTTATCCAATATCTGTGCTTTCTCCCATGACAGTTCCAATTTGTCATTTCATGTGACCTTAGTTGTTGGGGCAAGGTCCTTCGTCCTCAATCAGGCAGACACAATTGCTAGTCTTGCATGGGTTAGTGTGGGAAGATTACCAGACTACTGATCCATGTCAATTTGGGGGCCAGAAAACTATCTTTAAGACATATCTTCTCATTTATGGCATGCTTTACCTATGCAGCTTCCTACCATGAATGTAAGTTGCAGCAAGCAATCCATTGAACGAGGCAACTGCACTACAAGATCGCGTCAGTGGTAGCCATCGGTTAAACATATATCAATGAAAATACTTATGTTTTTAAATGCAAGAGATTTTCATTTGGTGTTGTTAGAAATATAAATGTTCTCTTGCAAAGTGAACACAATTGTAAGATAACAACTGTGCAGATTATGCCTCCAATTCATCACCATGACATGAGCTTGTATCTGACAGGATGTCCACATGAATTTAACAGGCAATGCTTGGACAAGACAGATGTATTGTATAGAGCATCGTCCAATGTCTGTGGACATTGCTAGCTACTTTTTTATTGAATCAAATAAATGTTGGTACAAAACGTCTAATCACAAACAAAGGAAACAATCCATAGTAGAGGAATTCCTGGATGTGACCGATGGAGTGAGATTTGGCAACAGAAGAAACAGTTGAATATACAGAGCCCAATAAAATCAAACCTGTGGTATAAGTGACTGATAATGCAAATACATTTTGCAGTGTTAACATTTCAGATATCTTTGAAAAATAATTGCAGATCTTTCCATTTTTTTTTAAAGGATATCATCTACTACTCTTAGTACCCAGGCCAATTATTGCTTGTGTGCTGCACAACAAACTCATAAACCAAAGATTTTCTGACGGGCTGGTTCTCCTCTCTTCACCCTGGTGTTAGTAATAATATGCGGAGAAACATTTATAAACAAATGCTTGCTCTGTTTGCTAAAATTCAGTTAAGTAAACTGCTTTTGAGTCCCCTCACTTTGGCAGATTTAGCGGCAAGGTGGGTTGTTAGTCCTGTGCACATTCTTTCTTGCCAGTGGGATGCACAGTCATTGAAAACTCCTGACCAAATGTTTTATATATGGCTGTGGTACTCCATAATTCTTTTATAAGATTGATTTTGTTTAAACATTGCTTGGAGTTATGCATTTTTGCATTATGTAAATGTAGAAAATTCTGAAATGGCACTAGTTGTTTCCACATTTTCCAACCTGGGTGTTATTGGTCATTGTCCCAATAAAAAAAAAATGGCAGAAAGACTCAGTGATTGCACACAGAATAACTGATTGCAGACTGACGTGGACTTATTTTTTAGCATTAAGTTGATGGAATTGGTTAGGATTGATGCAATGTAGCATTTAAGCGGCCAATCTCTTTAGCAGAATTTCGAAAGACTTTTGATGATATTTTAGATCATAACACATTTTAAGTCAAAGCGTCCCTTGTAAATGTAACTTTTTTTTTTACAGTAGCTTATAGTTTTGCAATGATAAGATAGAAGTTGCCTAAAAAATATGAATAAAACAAAACACTAGTAGATCTATAAAGCTACGTCTGAGCATATAGAAAATATTTGGAAAGATTTCACTCTATTCGTTGTCATTATCAAGGATTTAGAAACATGTAGCACACCATCTTTCCGCTTTTGTTTGGATCCGTATTGGTGTATGGAGTGTACAGAGGTGGTATAAGTCAAAGCAATCACCACCACTATAAATGGTGATGCACAAAAGGACAGTTAGTCATATTTGTAGTGATAAATAAGTTATAGTAGGTCATATTTTTTATCACTTGGTGCTGTGTCACAAAGGAAAAGCAAAGGAGACTGCTAATACTTATTTGTCCAGTGTGTGGACTTGCCAAAAAAAAGATAATTCATGTTTTTTGTCTTTTTAGTAGGTTGAAACAGATTGGGTGTCAGGATTATTTTGTTGAGATACAATTTCTGAGATTCTCTTTAAAAGAAAAGTTGGAATTTTATTCCGTTAGTTGATATTAACAAGCTATACCTCAAACAACACACGATGCAGAATTTCAGTTATCCACTGATCAATAGATTGATCGTCAAGTGATAAATCATAATTGGTGAAAGTATTAACATTTTATTGTTTAATGATACTCTTACAGGATTGGCGTTAGTGAAACATATGCAGTGGAGAGCTAGATTAAGTAGAGGTTTTGTCACTATCGAAGGAAGATAAAAAAATCTCTTAAAACATTTTGGGCATGAACTGAGAAATCCACATATATCTGTAAACAATATGCAAGATCTGTTCACTTGACACTTAGACTGCGGGAAAAGTTTTTCAGGACCTGTTTGGGTGTTATAGAAATGTTTAGGGGTTTAAACAGTTTCCATCCCGTGGCATACAATGTTGTAGTCCAGTGTTTTTTCCATCTGTTATTGTAGATCTGCTGGTTTCATTTCCCCCATTCTGAGATGAAGTTGATAAAGTTGATTCAGTAGTAGAAAGAAGTAATATTAGACATGATTCGATTATTGAATATTTTATTGTCAAGAGCCCTAGATAGATGGGGCTTCTTTCTAAGAAATGGCAGACACATTTTTAAATGTGTTTGGTTAGAGAAAAATTCCCTAGCAAGCAAACAATTTTCCAATTAAATAAGGAGTTCAAAGTTGACCTTGTTGAGGAAACAATGGAATTGCTCCTGAATTGTTCCAGATTAGGGACTCCCAGAGACCTCAATATAAGTGAAATATACACTGGATCTCTTACCCTATATGATAAATATGACTGATTTTTACTTGGACTTTCTTAAAACATATTGGGGTCATAAACAGAAAACCTTTGAAGGATAACAGAGAGTAAATAAAACTTAACGTGCTATCCTGCCATTGCCAGAAAATATTATGACCTGGAAGTGGTGGAACTGTGGAGCCCAGAGCTGTTTCTGGAGATACTGCCAAATTGGGGTAGGTGAGACCATATTTGTTTCTGGAGATTCTGATGTTCTCATGACTCCTATTTTGAGACAGATCCAAGTTCTCGTTGATTTCATAGACTGGCATAACCAATACTGAAATATAGTAGATTGAGAATAGATGTTTAGGAAAATCATCATGGTAATGATTTGAAGCAGCTAAAGCTGCATTAGAAACAAGAGTTTGAAAATCTCAGAAATCATTGAGAAAAATGTTAATTTGCACAGTAAGGCTCTATCTTTTTTCATAACCAACCTTATTAAGTTTAAAGTACACCATGACATCACATGTTTACAAGGAACCACATCTATTGTTTCTTTTACTCTCCCAAGCCTTCACCCCGGCCTCCCACGCCGAGCCTCCCCTTCAATGCTTGTTTGCTATACCCTAATAAATCCACCATTTGCACCATATCTTATTGTGTTTCTTTGGAGACCCTCTGGCCCTGTATATGGGTTCTTCAGTTTTAGCACGCCAGTCAATGGCAGAGGTCTATTTCGCCATGCTAGGGCCTGTGTGAGTGCTCCAGTAATGCGCTATGTCACGTTTGGTCAGGAGTGTAGCAATACCTACTAGTTTCCGTTCTTGGCGGGGTAGATCCAGATCCTCCAGTATACCCAACATCGCCACCCTCTGGGTAAATGCCACTGGTCGCCCCAGAACCTCAGACATTATTGCCGCTATGTTATCCCACAATGTGTCGATCATCGGGCAGGACCACACCATATAAAGGTTCTGGTGAGACGCATGGGGAAAGTTGGGTGAGGTTTGTTTGCCGACTCTTCAGAGCCATAGGGGTGTGATGTAAGTTATATGTAGATACTTAAGTTGATACCAAAGGGGATGATGGACGGAGCGTTAGAGCAAATCAAACACTCACCCCCAGTCAACTGATCTGGGTTTAATCCATCATCATTCTTTAGCTCACTCCACCACCCCAGTTCAGACATGGCCTAGGATGCTTGTTTCCGGTCCAGGGAAGACATGGCTTGGCAGTTCGGGCTGGACTGTTACCATGAGGCACAGGGTCAGACTGAGTTGCATATGGCCATGTCTGAACTGGGGTGGTGGAGTGAGCTAAAGAATGATGATGGATTAAACCCAGATCAGTTGACTGGGGGTGAGTGTTTGATTGGCTCAAACGTTCCGTCCATCATCCCCTTTTGTATCGCTTTGGTCGCCCTAAGTTGGCGGGGGTATGCCCAGACGTGGGTCCCTTGCTCACTTTGCCACTGGATTCAAGCAAGCCTGGCTGATGACGGCTGAAATGCCAGAAACCGGTCCTAGGATGCTTGTTTCCGGTCCAGGGAAGACATGGCTTGGCAGTTCGGGCTGGACTGTTCCCATGAGGCACAGGGTCAGACTGATTTGCATATGGCCATGTCTGAACTGGGGTGGTGGAGTGAGCTAAAGAATGATGATGGATTAAACCCAGATCAGTTGACTGGGGGTGAGTGTTTGATTGGCTCAAGCGTTCCGTCCATCATCCCCTTTTGTATCGCTTTGGTCGCCCTAAGTTGGCGGGGGTATGCCCAGACGTGGGTCCCTTGCTCACTTTGCCACTGGATTCAAGCAAGCCTGGCTGATGACGGCTGAAATGCCAGAAACCGGTCCTAGGATGCTTGTTTCCGGTCCAGGGAAGACATGGCTTGGCAGTTCGGGCTGGACTGTTCCCATGAGGCACAGGGTCAGACTGATTTGCATATGGCCATGTCTGAACTGGGGTGGTGGAGTGAGCTAAAGAATGATGATGGATTAAACCCAGATCAGTTGACTGGGGGTGAGTGTTTGATTGGCTCAAGCGTTCCGTCCATCATCCCCTTTTGTATCGCTTTGGTCGCCCTAAGTTGGCGGGGGTATGCCCAGACGTGGGTCCCTTGCTCACTTTGCCACTGGATTCAAGCAAGCCTGGCTGATGACGGCTGAAATGCCAGAAACCGGTCCTAGGATGCTTGTTTCCGGTCCAGGGAAGACATGGCTTGGCAGTTCGGGCTGGACTGTTCCCATGAGGCACCAGGTCAGACTGATTTGCATATGGCCATGTCTGAACTGGGGTGGTGGAGTGAGCTAAAGAATGATGATGGATTAAACCCAGATCAGTTGACTGGGGGTGAGTGTTTTATTGGCTCAAGCGTTCCATCCATCATCCCCTTTTGTATCGCTTTGGTCAGCCCTAAGTTGGCGGGGGTATGCCCAGACGTGGGTCCCTTGCTCACTTTGCCACTGGATTCAAGCAAGCCTGGCTGATGACGGCTGAAATGCCAGAAACCGGTCCTAGGATGCTTGTTTCCGGTCCAGGGAAGACATGGCTTGGCAGTTCGGGCTGGACTGTTCCCATGAGGCACAGGGTCAGACTGATTTGCATATGGCCATGTCTGAACTGGGGTGGTGGAGTGAGCTAAAGAATGATGATGGATTAAACCCAGATCAGTTGACTGGGGGTGAGTGTTTGATTGGCTCAAACGTTCCGTCCATCATCCCCTTTTGTATCGCTTTGATACTTAAGTTGAACCAATTGTAGGTGGGCCGGAATTACTAGGGTGCAAGGAGCCATACAAGCATCCCTTCAGTCAGCCTCCTCAAGGGTACCCACCCAGGATTCACATTTTTTTTAAACAAGTCAAGGGCAGTGATAGAATTATTGATAAATGTTTTGTAGATTTAGAATGCACCCCCCCCCCCCCAAGTGGGGCCCTGGAGGAGTTTGGCTTAGAGTGGGCTAAATTCGAGGAGGTCTTCCATGTTCCTTCGGTAGCACAAGAGTGCGTGCCTCAGCTGTAAATACCTATAGAATTGGGTAGAGGAAAGGGAATAATTAGCTTGCAGGTCGTGAAACGACTTCTGATTCAACCTCGCCAGACATCTCCCAAAAGCGTGATTCCTTATTTGTCCTACGTGGCAAACCCTTCTAGTTGTGAAACCTGGCTAAGCCAGTGTCCAGACCACAGTAGGGTCTGCTGTGTAACTTTACCATACCAGCCCATCACCCGCAGTGCCGCCTGCCATGTCTGGACAGCCACTCTGGTGGCTCTCAAAGGCCCAGATGAAGTGGACCTCATAGAGGATATGTAGGATGCTGTCTAGACCCAGTTGATTCAGTTGTAGGTTATATGCTGATTCTCCTCAGCCTCCTGTCAGCCAGTCATTGATCAGGAGAAACTGGGCGGCCCAATAATAAAGATGTATGTCCACCATCCCATGCTGCCATCATAAGACTGTTGGCAGCCTTTGTGAAATGCAATCTGAGGTGGGGCTCGTCTACCCATAAGAAGGATTGGTTGTGTGACAAGAGAGTGTGAAACCACTATGATGAAATTACTGATGGACATTTTTGAAGGACGTAGAGAAAGCGCGGTAGAATCTTCATCTTAAACAGTGCCACTTTACCTAGGATATTCAGTGGTAGAGTGCTCCAATTTTGGAAGCCCTGTTTCATGCGTACCTCCAATGGTGTTATGTTAAGGGACCAGGAAAGTTCCAGGAGTACCGAAATATATATATGCCTAGATATTTGAAACTGAGCCAAAGGATTGGAATCCGCACCTGCCAGGCGCCTACGTCCAGGTTTCCTGATATGGGGACCAAAAGGGATTTAGCCCAGCAAACCAGAGGCTTCCCCGTAAAGCGACAGAATCTGCAATAACCCAGGCCATGTAACTGAGGGATTACGGATGTAGAGAAGCGCATCATCCACATAAAGGGAGATACGGTCCTCCATATCTGGGCTCCATCCTCATTCCTGTATCTGAGTCAGGCTAAAGGTTCAATTGTCATGCAAAGAGAAGAAGCGATGGTGGCATCCCTGTCTGGTGCCTCGTCTGATTGAGAAGGGCTCTGAAAGCATTCCATTGATGCAAACTTGCACCTCTGGTGTCGAGTAGAGAAGGTGGACCTCTCTACAGAATGTAGGGCCAAAGCCATACGCTCCAGCACAGCATCCAAGAAGGACCAATTGATGGAGTCAAACACTTTTTCACAGTCTACGAGAAGTAGAGCGCACGTATCGGATATTTCCTACCTATGTGCCAGCGATAGATGGAGGCGCCTTATAGAATGATGGGTGCCAAGTCCTAGCATAAAGCCATATTGAGCAGGGTGGACAAGATCTTTGAGTACCCGAGAGAGCCTTCGGGCTAGGGCCTTGGCAAATATCTTGATTTCAATGTTAATTAGAGACATAGGCCTGTATGAGGCGCATCGGTCAGGGGAGTGTCCGCTTTGTGAACAACTACGATGGTCAGCAGATCTATAGCCCCTAGGGAATGTGCCGTTAGCTTCGGCTTCTAGGTGCAGGTCCAGGAATCGGGGTGTAAGCAGCTCACAGAAACTACGATAGTATTCAGTTGGGTAGCCATCTGGGCCAGGCATCTTGCCCGCATTCAAATCAGTCAAGGCATTCCCGATCTCCTCCAATGTAAGTAGGGAGTCAAGAGCTTCCCTTTGAGAGGAAGATAAGGATGGAAATGGAATATCAGGTAATGTGAAGTTAGACATAACCGATGACGGCAGAGGGCCCGCGGCATACAAGTTGTGAAGGATGTATGATAAAATCCTGCATGCATTTACCACGCATGCCTTTACAACGCAGTCTCTACGCCGACTCGCTACGTTACCATGCGTACCTTTACCACACAAGTCATTGCAACAACTAGCCTTAGGGGGTGCTGGACTTTAGAATAGTATGATTTACTATTCCAACTCCAGCCTACACAACAGTAGGGAAGGTGTTGGACTTAAAATCCAACACCAGTCCAACAATGCGCCCCCTAAAGTGAGTCGCTGTAATGATTTGCATGGTAAAGGCAGATCGTGGTAATGACTGCGTGGTAAAGGATATTTCCATCTACAAAGATTGACTATGGCGGAGGCTGTGTGTCTCCATACACTCATGTGGTCCACAATCTCTGGGACCACTCTCAAGGTTATGTGTCTGGTGGCCAGCCAGTAGAGTAATTTACTGGATTTGTCACCATGTTCGTAAACACATTGCATTGAGACTGCAGGACTGAAGAGCTTTTTCTAATGCTAGTTGCCGTATGGAAGTGTTATTGAGATCGAGCTGCCTCTGCAGTGTGGGGAGGGGGTTAATAATGCATTGTTTTCCCAGTCGAAGAATATGCACCTCTACATCGACCATATGGGCTTGTTTCTTTTTCTCTGCTTGGTGTAAAAGTGATTTCACAACACCTATATTTGCAGCTTTGCCCACGGCCCAAAGGGTACTGGTGGACAAAACTGAGTCCTGGTTAGTTTCGAAACATGCTTTGATTTCGGCCTCCAGAGCATATTGGGGGTCTGAGAGGTGCCACACATTGAGGCTGTTGATGGGGGGGGGGGGGGGCATCGTGTGCCCTTGGGAATCCCTATATGCATTAGAGCTGGTAAGTGGTCAGAGATGCCACGCAGGAGGATGTCTACTACTGTGGAGTGCATCTGGCCAGGAGTAGAAAGAGGTCACATCGGGAAAGTGTCCAATGTACTGCAGAGGCCTGTGTGAATTACTTTTCCTGGGGATGCCAGACTCTCTGTGTCACAGAGTCCCTGGGAGGACATCAAAGTGGTTAGGTATTTCAAGGTCCCCCTCCGGTGTATAATGGGGATGGCTGTGGAATCACGAAAAGGGTCAGGGACAGCATTAAAGTCACACCATATAACGGTAACACCTAGGGGAAAGCACAGAAAGAGCTGTCTGCAAGCCTCCATGGCCGCTTGCAGTGCCTGTGGCGGTAAATATATACTGAGGAGGTTGTAGTGAGTTCCTTTCAACGTTCCCTCTATTCCCACAAATCTGCACAGGGGGTCTAAGCTTGTGGAAGTTACTACAAAGGGGAAACTTCTTTGTAGGAGTATGGACACCCATCTCGTTCTCCTGGAGAAGCCCACATGGGACACCCTATTGTACCCATAACGGCCCAGGAAAGGGCATCTCGTGCCTAAGAGGTGGGGTTCTTGGAGCATAAGCATGAGAGGAGATGTCTTTGAGCGTGTTGCAGGACTGCTGTGTGCTTAATGCAGTCTAGGAGACCGTTTACATACCAGGTTATGATTGTGAAGTTCGGGATGGCGGGGCAAGGGGTTTCAGGAGCACCAACGGGTGCCCAAGCATCTGTGACCCATCCAGTTGAAATGGCTATGGTGAAATGTTGTTTGGCAAGGGATCTATGAATAAGAGCATGGTGTATTGTGATTGTATAAATGCAAAACATTTTACTAAAAAACTTTGAAGCCAACCAAAACAATTCCCCCAACTCCCCCACCCTATACTTCCCTCCCCGTGGCATCTGTCACACAAAATCCACATACAACAAAAAAGAACAGTCACTTCTGGTTGTTGGAGCTAAAGACGAGGACCTCCACTATGAAAGGATACATGTACGTATGATGACTGCTGCAAGACTCAAGCTGTGTAGGCCAGATTTATTTCAAGAAGTTTGAGGCCTTGGCGGTTGGCTCTAAGCATCCTCCTGGGATCACAGACCCGACAGTTTTCGGTCAGGGGGTGCTCCGCATTGTCATCCATTTGAAGAGGTGACGGAAAAGGATCCAGGGATTGGGACTGCGTGGCTAAGGATAATAGACTTCCATCTATTTTAGACAAGTCGTATGTGCGCCTGCTGGTGCCTCTGATATTTCATGATTGTGTTCTGCGCTGCAACTGGGGGTGCGGAGGCCTGGGCGTGGGCAGCTCTGCCACACCTGACTCCAGCCTGGGGACAAGGTGGGCAGGCAGATTATTTTCTTTTCGGACGCCCAGAACCAGGCCGCCTCGGGCGTGTCAAAGAAATAGATGTGAAAATTGTGTATTACTTTTAAAGTTGTGGGAAACATCAGCATATACTGCAGGTTCAAAGCTCTAAGCTTTTGTTGGTTGTATGACGGAACCACGCATGCAATTTCCATGCGTGCCTTTACACCGCAGTCAGTACCCCGAATGCGACGTTACCAACCACACGTTTCTTTACCACACAAGTCGTTACAACAACTTGCCTTAGGTGGGTGCTGGACTTTGGAATAGTATAAATTACTATTCCAACTCCAGTCAGTGTATCAGTAGAGAAGGTGTTGGCCTTAAAACCCAACACCAGTCCAACACAGCGTTCCCTAAAGCAAGTAGTTGTAATGACTTGTGGGGTAAAGGAACGCTTGGTAACGTCGCAGTCGAGGTAGTGACTGCGTTGTAAAGGCAGGTCGTGGTTCTCTCTTCATGGTAAAGGATGTTTCCCGCTTTTGTTTAACCTTGTGAAAGGATTTGCGCTTCTGCTGTACATTTTGGGAGTAGTTTGGAAAAAATCATAATCTGTGTGGATTGAAAAAAGAGATCTCCAGTTTTGGGTGCTTCCCGAAGGACACTGTCTCTATCTCGGAAGTTCAGGACACGGGCAATGAGCAGTCGAGAGGGTGAGCCTGTGGGAGGTTTGTGGGCCTGGGGCCTATAGGCCCGCTCCAGCGCAAACCATTGAGAGAGATAGTCGGTTGATACCCAAGACTTCAGCCAGGACTCAAGAAAAGTCTCTGGGTTCTACCCCTTTGCCCCTTCCGGGAACCCCACGAGAAGTAGGTTGTTATTCTCTGCATCCTCCTCTCTGGCCTCCAAATGTTTAGTAGCAGTGAGTAGTTTGGTGACTGAGGATTTGAGTGTATGGACCTGATCTTCCAAAGTAGGCATCCTGTCTTCTGCCTTCGTGACCCTAAAGGCAACATTGCAAAGGTCTTGTCGTAGCAGGGTCATATCCACTTTTAATTCCACAATTTTGGATTCCACCGCTTCCTTTGAAGCTTGGATTGTTTTGAAAATAATGTCTGTGTCTTTAGGACCCCCTGTACAGGGTTTCGTCAGCCTGTCCTCGCGATGATTGCATACAGGAAATGGTGTCGTAGTGAATCGATCAATGCTCGATTGGGCCTGGGATTATGGACCTTTATCTTTACCCATGCTGCCCCTGTAAACATGCTTGACTTTGAGGTATCTATGGTGCGTGTCCCACGACCACGGAGGGCCGTGTTGTACCAGTCACTGTTATTCAACCCACTTCCCCAAGAGAGAAGGACCAGGTGAGCTGCAGATAGTTGAGGGGTAGCACGAACAGTTAACCAATCGACTGATGGAGTCAGCAAGTCAGGTGGCACGCAAGCTACTCCCAGGCCTGTGAAAATAAGGACGTGCAGGCAGGGCAGTCCGGGGGACCCACGAGCCCCCAGAAGCCACGACCGCAGGTTCAGGGCAGGTGAAGATGAAGCTGAAGATATCACAAGGGTAAGAGACGAACAGTGCTAGGTGTATTGAATCAAGCACTGTGGCCCTGTCTTTATAAGGAGCTACCAGCTCCCGCAGTGGTGTTAGCACCCAAGATCAACATCAGGGCAGAATCACAGGGCCCAGAAAGCCCATGATCCAGAGGCCAAGTCTATGCGGTCCATGGGACACCTCCCAGTTTTTTTTATTTTTATTTTAAAAGTTTTATATAGCGCTAGCTAGACCCGTGGGTATCAGAGCGCTTTACATACACACTGTACAAAACCAAAGGAAATTGCATTACTTATTAGGAAGGCAGTAGGGAAGCAACGACAGAGATAAAAAATACAACATAAAAAATAGATAAACAGTGCAGCGGAGGGAGAGAAAACAAACGAAGGTGGTTAACACAGACCGGTCACCACTATCCTTGAATGTCAAGATAGAGAGGAGTTAACTCGGATATTGAAGTCTAGGTTAGTTGATGTTGGTCAGGAAAGTATTTGTTAAGGAGATGGAGTTTCAGGTCCCTTTTGAAACAGGAGAAGGAGGGGTTGCATCTGAGGACTCTAGGGAGAGCGTTCCATATCCTGGGAGCGTTGCCAGAAAACGATCGGTATTGGGTGGTTTTCTTTTTCAGTTTCGGAGGGATAAGAAGGAGTGAGTTAGAACTTCTCAGTGTTCTGGATTGACCTGCTCTTACCAGTTTGTTGTTCAGGTAGTTGGGGGCCGGAGAGTGAAGGGTTTTGTGTGTGATGCAGGCCAGCTTGTAAATACACCTCCCTTCCATAGGAAGCCAGTTGAGGAGTTGAGAGCTGGAGTGATGTGTTCAAATCTTTTCACTCCAGATATGAGTCGAGCGGCCATGTTCAGCACTGCCCTTAGTGGGGCTAGGTGAGCTTTTGGAGTCCCTGTTAGGATGGCGTTCCCGTAGTCGATTTTAGAGAGAACTAGGGATTGAACTACTGTCTTGAGGTCATCCTGGGGAAGAAAAGGTTTCAATTTCTTGAGGTGTTTTAGTGAGAAAAGAGCACCTTTTGCAGAGTTTTTGATGTGGGCCTCCATTGATAAGTTCTTGTCAAGGGTGATGCCTAGTGACTTCACTGAGTCGGATAGGACGAGGGGGCAGTTTAGGGCAACCAGATTCTTGAGCCACTCTTGGATTGGTCGACGGTTGCTTTTTGGAGAGAATAGGATTAGTTCCGTTTTATCTGGGTTGAGCTTTAAGTGGTTAGTGTTGAACCAAGTTTGGATCTCGGTTAGAGTGACATTGAGGTGTCGGATGTCGTTGGGAGACTTGATTTTGAAATAGATTTGGGTGTCGTCAGCGTAGAGGTGGTAGTTCACTCCCGCTTTTTCAAGATGATTGTGAGGGGCTCCATGAAGAGATTGAAGAGGGACGGGGAGAGGATCGAGCCTTGCGGGACCCCAAGTGTGACTTTTGTTGGCTTCGAGAGACAGAGGTTGATTTTAATTTGTTGCGAGCGGTGTTGAAGGAAGGAGGTGAACCATTTTAGTACTGTGCCATTAATGCCGGAGCGTTTCGACAAGGTCTCCAGAAGAGCTGGATGATTTACAGTGTCGAATGCCGCAGATAGGTCAATAAGGATGAGAAGGCAGGCATCACCTTCATCTAAAGCCTTGTGAATATCGTCAGAGATGTTGAGCATAGCTGTTTCAGTGCTACAGCCTTTCCTGAATCCTGATTGAAAGGCGTCGAGGAGGTTGAACTCATCAATGTGTTTGTTGAGTTGGTGGAGAACGCATTTCTCCAATGTTTTCGCAAGGAACGGGAGGTTGGAGATAGGTCTGAGGTTGTTAAGATCATTAGGGTCGGCCCCTGGTTTCTTGAGAATGGGTGTGATTTGTCCTAGTTGAAGGGAGTCTGGGACACAGCCTGAGATGAGAGAGGCATTGATGATTTTTGTCCAGAAAGGGGAAATGGTGTGGTTGAGTTCTTTTATAATTGTGGATGGGAGGGGGTCCATCGTGTGGGAGGAAGGTTTTAGGGTAGAGATTATACTGAAGACCTCGTTTTCCGACATTAGCTCAAAGTCGGACCAATGCGCATTGTTTTTAGCTGGAGGCAGACCTGATTGTCCTTGGTAAGAACTCTTTCTGATTGGTCAAGGGTGGTTAAAGGGGGCAGGTTAAGAGGGAAGGAGGGTTTGCGGTTTGGAGGAAGGATTGATCAATTTTTGAGACTTTATTAGAGAAGAAGGTGGCAATTTCTTCACATCGCTCTTTGGTGGCTATGATTTCGTTAGAGGGAGTGCAGTTTGTTTGGCTTTTGACAATGTTGAAGAGTTCTCTCGGTCTGTTTTTCACCAGATCTAGTTGGTTGCGGAAGAAAGACGCCTTTTCACTGAAAATGTGTTTTTGTATGCCTGCCGAGCAGATCTAAGTTGCGCTAGGTGCAAGGTCGAGGGTTTAGTCTCCAACACCTTTCCGTTTGTCTGAGTTGACGCCTTTCGTTATTCAGATCCATATTAAACCAGGGTTTAGATTTGGTTCGCCTCATTTGTTTGAGTTTGAGTGGAGCTACTTGGTCTAAGACCTCTGTCATTTTAGAGTTAAAGTGTGTAGTGAGGTCATCGGCCGTCCATGATGAGGGTTGGGGTTGTAGATGGGCATGAATCCTGGATTCAAGTTCGGGTAAAGGGACTTTTTGATGTTTCTGGTCCAGTGCTTAGGTTTGTCAACACGAATAGGTTGGTGTCTGACAAGTGCATCTATCTTGAACAGAATGAGGTGGTGGTCTGACCAGTCAATGGGAGAAATCGCTCTCAGAGAGACCAGTTCATTGTTGGTAATGATCGCATCCAGTGTTGCACCTTTGATGTGAGTTGGTTCATTGCAGAGTTGTTTGAGATTGTATATTTCAAGTAGGTTGGATAGGTTCTGGACATTGGAGTCTTCTGGGTCATTCCAGTGGATGTTGAGGTCACCCAGGAACACGTCTTTTGTGTCTGTCATGGAGAAACGTGTTATTAGGTCTGTTAGTTCTTCGAGGAAAAGGTGCGCTCTCCAGGAGGATGGTAGATGGTGTGGAATTTGATGGGAGAGGTGCCCTTGGCAGTGAGTTCGACACCCAGGTATTCAAACGATAGGTATTCTGCAGGTTTAAGTTTGGTGATCTGTATTCCAGCTTTGTGAATGATGGCTAGTCCCCCCAGTTTTGATTGGCCTGTCTTGTCTGATGATGTTGTACCCTGGAGGGGTGAGAATGTCAAGAATGGGGGTGGAGTGGACATTAAGCCAGGATTCTGTGAGGAAAGCGATGTCAATTTCTTCAGCGAGTAGAGCTTCAGCAATGTCTGTGGCGTGTTGTACTGCTGATCTGCAGTTTAGGAGCATGCAAGAGAGAGGGCGGGGAGCCTTGGTGGTGGGGGGAGCTAGGTGGATAGAGGAGTATTGAGCAGGAGGTCTAGGCGAGTGGACAGTTTTAGGGAGTCTGTTAGTACCAACAATAACAGGGATGGGGAAAGGGGCTGATTTCTGGCTCAGAGCGAGGTAAGGGTCGTTGGTCACATCAGGTTTCAATACCAAAAGGGGGAGGCGATACAGAGGGCTAAAATTCTCCGCCCGGGGACGGCACACTGCCGGGACCGCACACCAATATACGGCCAGCAGGGAGGCTGCACGGACAGGAGGAGGGTAAGAAAGAGCCAACCACGCCCTTACCAGCATCGCAAGGCCCGCTCCTGGCCTAGTCCAACATCGCGGTCCGCCGTGTCTCTCTCCCAGCATGTTCTCTCACCTCTCGGGTTCCACGGTGGTCCTACCGCACGTCCCGCAGCTGCTCCTGCCGCCCCAGCCTCCAGGAACCCCGGCAACTCTACTCCGGGCACGCCAGGAGCAAAGAAGCCACGGGGCCAGACTCCAGGAATTACAGCACTGAGTTTGTGGCAGGATGACTTCAGATTTTAGCAATAGAGATATAAGGCAATAAGAGGATCAGGCCCTGTGCAAGCTGCCAGAACAAAAGCCAGTTGCCCTATCTGGCTTATAAATTTAGACAATAGTAACAATATTTGTTGGGCGCATAGAATAATCCAAAGTACATCAGTAAGGTTCACACCTTTTATTTGAAATAAAGAACTCTTATGTATAGACTATATATTCTTGTCATTAAATTATACATTCATTCTGGTATTCAAACAGGTAGCAACTATCCATGGTTACAACATGAAGATAACTTAGTATCACTCTATTGTGTAGAGCCAACTTGACAACTTTCAGCCATCATGTGTTTGGCTATAACAACAGGCTTTGGGCTAGGATGTAAGGATATGCAACGATGTTTGTTTTTGGCATGGCTTTCTCTGTTCTGCACCTGACCAGGTTATAAAGCACTGAATTTTTGCATATTGTTTGATCAGTCTTTGACATTTCAATAGCATATGCCGACAGTGTTCAATATTTCATCTGAAGACTCTGTGGCGTATTACAGCATATCTGATCACCTAACATAGAGCGTCATAATCCTGTTGGTCACTGATTATGCTAATGTGGCATATGCAGGTCTGCCAAGCAAGACCCTGAATGAACAATTGATGGTGTCATATAAGGCCAGAGCTGAAAGTCCTTCAATGGGTGCCTATTGCCCCACTGATCACAGTGTAGGGGCAATCCAGTGAAAGTATACCAATACAGGTCATTCTTAAATCGCTAACAATAAGTAACTGTAATGTCCCTTTGTTTGATAATGTCTGCCGAACATTTGAAAGCTATTGTGATATAATTCACGGATGCCCTCTTTTAAAGCATTCTGTGGTATAAAAGCCACACCTATATCCAAGTCAGTCAATTAAATATAACCAATTCATTCACTACCCTCAGTGGGTAACTTGAGAAATGTCAGTTCTTTTAGATCTAGAACTTACTATTACAGTATTAGCATGTTGCACTATTAGACATCTGATTGATGAAGTAGGCAGGCCTATTGAAGTCTTTGGAGTCTATGCAGACCACTCCATATCAGAAGAGAGAAACAGATACAACTTTAGGACTCTTCTTAACTTTACAAAGTTTATTTCCTTTCTCAGTGGCTGTGGGAGGGTGTTCCAGAGGAAAGAGCATGACTATGGAGAGGACTACCTCCAGATCTTTTATGCTTTAATTGACATTATATGATTGGATGCTACTGTTATGAGGCTACTGGCAAGCCACGTTCACATTTATTAAGAAATATGTGTTCCACATACTGGTTTAAGTCTCATATTCTATAACAGATTAGTTGTACTATCAAAAAATGTGTAAAGGTTGACAAGGCTATTAAATGCCATACTCCTTATCTCTAATGTTCATGCCTGTTACAGTTTACACTTTCGCCAACAGATACACCAGCACATTCATCTTTTGGAGAATTAATGCATGTCTACTTAGATACTCATTTTATTTATTAAACTTTTCAAAGATCCATCTTGCACAGTCTTGCTTACACATAAAAGTGCCAACATGATGTGATCAAACATCATTGATTTTTAACACTAGCAAACATATCAAGTGTAAATGCACTATAGTTCGTACGTTAAACTCCTTGGCTGCTAAGCCTTTCCTCCGAGAAAGCCCTTTTTTTGGTATTTGAGGAGCTTTGCGCTTACGCCTTCATAACCTTTTTTCCCACATAAGGTATTCACACTAAATGTGTGTCTTTTTTTCCAACATCCTGGGAATTGTAAAAGTACCTGTGGTTTGTGGATTCCTCCGGAGCGGGCTGAGAATAGTAAAAAAAAAAAAGCTATTTTGTTTAATTTGGGGAGGGGAGCTGCTGCGCAAGAAAGCATGTTTTAAAAAAAAAAAGATTTACTGTTTTTGAACCACCATTTTCCCAGCTTTAATGACCAAGCACAGTTGCAACATTAAAACAACTTTTAGCCACAATTTTGGCATTTTTCTAAAAAGGAGTCATTTTTTCCTAATTTGCTTGGTTTAAACCCACTTGCAGTTTGTGGTGGGAATGAGTGTAAAACGCATGGATGCTCCTGGAAAGCTTTACATTTTTGAAAAGTATATAACACTCTGAAGTCAGCAAGGGGCCATTTATGTAGATACCTCAATGTTATCCCAAAGAAACTGATGAAATAAAAAAAATGTATATGAGTAGGAAAAATCTGCCATTTGAAACAATGTTTTCATCTGTAACTTCTGTAGATACCTCAAGGTTATCCCAAAGAAACTGTTGAAATAAAAAAAAAATATATGAGTAGGAAAAATTTGCCATCTGAAACAATGTTTTCATCTGTAACTTTTTGCCACAATTGCCAATTTACAAAAGCAATATGCTGTTACTTCTGACAGACCCTTTTGGTCGTGGTGATGTATAGGCTTTGTAGGTTCCCTAAAAGCATGCAATATCCATAGCCAATAACTGAGTAGCACTTTACAATGATTTTTCTTTGTGTACGGACTATACAGCAGTTCATATGGTAAAATATAAAGAATGTAAAATAGGTATGAAGGAATCTATGTTTCTGAAATGCACACAAGATGCTGAATTTAGGATCAGTGGTTATATGTACACCTCTGAATTCAGGGTTACTAATACAATCATGGGATTCAGAGGGCGTTTTGCAAAATATCTTCTTTCTTGCACACTAGCTTACATTTGGGAGCTTGCAAAAGTGTTCTACAAATCTGTGTTCCCACACGTCTCCCAATAAAACCGGTATCCCATTTGTGTGGCTGGATCATGCGCTTGTGACAGAAAACGCTCCACATTGTGACCTGGAGGCACCATATTTCACCCAGCAGAATTGACGCATTTTTAGGTTTTGCCTGCACATTGCTTGTGATTTGTGCTGAGCTTGCAAAGTCTTTATTTGTATTTAAAAAAAATCTTAAAAGGGGCTTACAGCCAACCCTTACTTTCAACTTGTTTGAATGCTTGTCACTCTGTTTTCCTTGCTTGCTGTTGCAGCATGCTATTTCCTGTTGTGTTTGTCTTTCTCTTTGTGTGTTTTCTTATCAGTGGAGCTTGGACCAAGTACTCTCTTTGAACTTTTCCTCCTCCTTTCATGGCACTACTTTTTTCTTTGTAATTAGGCATGTTTGGCAACTGCACCACCCAAAGGTATTGGAGCGCTTTACATTAGCACCAGTTCCTTTACACAAGGACACATTCATTTTTGCAGGCACAGGGAGATTAAGTGATTTGCCCAGAATCAAGGATGTTAAACCGATGCCGAAACTCAAACCCAGTTTCCCAGCTCCATAGTCAGCAGCTCTGGCCCTCACGCTGCATTCTCTCCAAGGAGGCTGCCACATTATCTCCCTAGCCTCTGCCTCAGTTCCACATTTTGTGATTACTGCCAAATCACTTAATCTCCCCGTGGCAGCTCGCATTTTCTGTTGGCTGCCCGTCCACCTCCCGCCCGTCGCTGCTTGCCCCAATGAACTCAGTTGCACAGGTTCCCTCCTCCCCCAATTCTGCTTTTCACATTTTTTTGTGCAGTTTGATATAGCTTCAACACCACCCGAAGGTATTGGAGCTCTTTACAATAGCACCAGTTACTGTTTTTGTGAAGTTTTATATAGCACCAACACCTCCCAAAGGTATTGGAGCCCTTTACATTAACATCAGTTACTTTTCGCAAGGACACCGTAAACTTAGGCAAATCACTTACTCTCTACGTGGCAGCCCACATTTGCTGTTTGTTGCCCATCAACCTCCCACCCTTTGCTGCTTGCCCATGCTGAACTCTGTTGCACAGATCCACTCTTCACCCTCGATCCCCTCCTCCCCCGACTCTGCTTTTAACATTTTTTTGGTGCAGTTTTATGTAACGCCAACGCTACCAAGGTATTAGAGCACTTTACATAAGCACCAGTTACATTTTTTGTGCTGTTTTATATAAGGCTCCCTATTTATCGTTTTTACTGATTTTTACAGATAAATACAGACAGAAAACCATTTATTTTCTTATCTGTATTTATTTTTTAATGTGGATGATAACGGAAATTGGGTGCTTTTTGAGTGATTCTAAATACACTTTGCCATGACTGCCAGGCCAATAACTGTGTGGATGGATAGGTATGGGGTTAAAAAACAAAGGAATTTTAGTAAAGAAGCTTAAACAGCAGTAGATATGCACAGGGCTGATACTGAAATGTGCATATTTTCATATAAGTGCATTGATTTATCTTCTGCAGGTGTTCATATCACTGAAACCTTGCAGGCATTCAAGAATGACTGCATATTTATTGGTTAAATGAATGTGGAAATATACCAGTTTCAGCTTTGTTTTTTTCACAAAACCCATAATAAATATGGATAAATACAGATAAAGTTGACAAAAAATAAATATGGATAAATACAGATGGAAATGTCAAAAAAAGAAATACCCTAAAACCGGGAGCCCTATTTATATAGTGCCAAACACCACCCAAAGGTATTAGAGCGCTTTACATTAGCACCAGTTCCTTCACACAAGGACACATTCATTTTTTGTAGACACAGCAAGATTAAGTGAGTTGCCCAAAATCAAGGATGTTAAGCCGCTGTCGAAACTCGAACCTGGTTACCAGCTCCATAGTCACCACATCCTCTCCCAAAAGGACGCCATATCATCTCCCTAGCCACTGTCTCAGTTCCACATTTTGTGATCATGGGTAAATCACTTAATATGCCCATTTCTAAACACAACAAGCATTGGCAAAGCCAGTTGGTTTCGTCTGTACGAAATATATTGTATTTAGGTCTCGGGTACACAGTGCATGCGCTGCTCGGCTGGACAGCGCATGCGCTGTCTCGAAGAGATGTGTTCTGTTTTATCTGTGGGCCATCTCCTACAATTGGTAAACTTCAGCGTCATTCTCATTTTCTTTGATGCCATACGTCATGGCATGTGTGCGTCATGCCGTCTTCTTGTGTTTGGCCCTCCCATAGCTCATGGAGCAAGTACATGTTTCCTTACACTGCTCCCAGTTTGCGCCGCTGTTTTTTTCTTCGTTTTCAAGCACTCCATAGGAGTTCTTGTGTTTTCAGGCCGTCTCTCTTGTACACATACAAACATACCACTAAAATGCATATGCGTGTACATAAACAAATGCATTTCTTAAGAAGTTTTTAAAACACGTACAGCAGTTGTTTATTTATTTATTTTTCTGCATGATCAGATGGTATTCGAGCGCTCGCTCCGTCCTCAGTCTTGCCATATTGCGAACACGAGCCAATGGTATTGGAGCGCTTTAAGTGCTCACCGTTTACATTCCGCAATGACACATTAATTTTTGTCGCTGATCCGGCTTCAATTAAGATATGTTTTTTACCCCTTCATTGTGGCTTCCTCCCACCCTCTCTCATCCTTGCTTGCCCATCTACCCATCGCCTTCTGCTTCCCTGCTTGACCCGTCCCCCCACTACCTTCTTCGTCACTGCTGCTTTTATTGTTGTTTTTTTTTTTTTTTTGCATGATCCAATGATATTGGAGCACTTGTTCCGTCCTCCATCTTCCCATAGTGCCAACACCAGTCAATGGTATTGGAGCGCTTTAAGTGCTCACCAGTTACATTGCACAATAACATATTTGTTGTCATATGCAGGGGGAAGCGTAAGTAATTTGCCCAGAAACACAAACTGTTCAGTCGACCCCGAGATTCGAACCTGATTCCCCATTTTCCCTGTCTGCAGCTCTGGCCATTACGCCACATCCTCGCTTTTCTTCAAAGCTCCTCAACTGTTTCTCACTATCACTTCCACATTTGTTCAGCAAGACCCCGTCAACACCGAACAATCATTGGCAAAGCCAAGAGATCTTGGCAATGCCTGAGCTATTGGCCTTGTCAATATGAATGTCTTTAAGCCATATTGTCTACCAGCACATCTGCTGTTCAGCATGGCTGAAAGTCACTGAAAAAAGTGCTGTGATGTGGCCAGCACAGGCCACATCATATCACTTTTTTGTGTTAGGAGGGGCAGGACAATAAACTCAACATGGGGACGAAGAGACTCGGCGTCGACTCAACATCCTGTGATTCTGGGCTCTCAGTGACTTGCAGCCTTACTGAATAGCAGATGTGCTGCTAGACAACATGGCTAAAAGACATTCACATTGACAAGGACAATAGCTTGGGCATTGCAGAGACCTACTGGCTTTCCCAATGCTTGTCATTAAAACAAGTCAGTATCCTCTAACAAAATCTTCGGGTTATGTAAATGATTTTATAGGCAGTGCAACTTTAAATGTGACTTTGTCAACAAAATTATACAACTCTCAAAGATGTTTATTAATGACTGGCAAATTTCACCCTATTAATTTTTTGTCTTTCGGATGTGATTGTTATTTGTTTAGAGTAGCTTGAGGGGAAGGAGACAAATAGTAAAACATCACCATGCGGCGGTGTGGAAACACAAGCATTAGCAAAGCGAATAGGTTTTGCCTATTGTCCATGTCATGGAGTTTTTTTTTTACTTTGTTATATTGCACAGCAGCTCAACTGCTCTGCAAAAAGTAAAAAAATAACATTTACAAAGTCAACATAATTCGCATAGGCGAAACCTATTGACTTTGCCAATGCTTGTTTACAGTGTGGTTAGTTGCGGATTTTGGGCCCTAGCTCAGCCACCACTCAGGGAAACCTACCATACCCATACATTTCTGAAAACTAGATGTCCAGGGTGGTGTGACTTGTGTGGTCCTCACATGGTTTACTTACCCAGAAGCCTTTGCAAACCTCAAACTGGCTAAAACGCATATTTTTCTCAAATTTCTGTGAAGGAAAGTTCTGGGATCCACAGGAATCAACAGCGTTCTTCCACATCTCCTGATAAAAATTGCACCTCACTTGTGTGAGCAGGCCCACCGCTAGCAACAGGAAAAGGACCCAAAATGCAACATGGACAGATACAATTTTTCCACACAAAAGCAACCCTTTTTTGCAATGTTGGTAGCTGAAGAAATCTACCAAACTCACACATTTCTGAAAACTAGACACCTGGTAGAGTCTAGGGTGGCATGACTTGTGTGGCTGTCACCAGGTTTTCTTACCCAGCATGTGTGTGTCAGAGCACATCAGCAAGGAGATCCCCCTAACCGGTAAATGGAAGCAAGCTCCCTGAGCAAAGGCAAAGGCAAGATGCAAATTTATGTTGTAATACAGGTGGTTTCTAGTATCAATCATGTGACTAAATTCTCAATAAGAATAGTGAATGGTCTTCACAACAGTGGCAGTTTGCTCTTATGGGTGTCCAGGCTCCCCCCTTGTTATTTACTACCCCCTTTTTCTTTTCTTTTTTTACTATTCTAACAGTGAATAATTAGCTATTATTCACTGTTAGTATAATTAAAAATGCTGACCCTTGCTGCGTGTGATGGTCAAGCAGCTTGAAGCAGGCAGTGACATCTACCTAATGGCTGATGCTAGCGCAGGCGCATGAACACACTTGCACCAGCCATTAGACAGGTTGTCCATGGATGGGGAAGCCTCAGCCATAGCCTCATGGATCAGCGCCACTTCATAGTCACCTGATTTCTGACACTCTGCAGCATCACTTGTACAGGAGCCCTGGGCACTTTAGGTTTGAGTCATGAAGTGCGCGAGCTGAACACCAATCAGTCTGTCAAACCACCCTTTCCCAACTTGTCAGAGAAGTAAGAAAGGGTGGAGTGAAGAAGCAAGAGGCGGAAAGCTGGGACATGCTCTGCTCATGTTTTTGCTTTCACTTTTCTGTTTCAGTTGTGTGTGTGTGCCACAAAGGTTAGTGGAGCACCTGTAGCTGGAGTGGGACCTGCAAAGGCACTCAGGTAAATAAGAAAAATGCTCCCAGATGTATGTTGCATGAGAGAGAGCGTGTGTGTCTGAGCGTGAGTGCCTGTTTGTTTGTGTGATCACCTGTGTGAGTATGAGTGAGAATATGTGAGACGCAGTTAGAAGGAGTTAGTGGGAGTAGGAGTGGGTGCAAGTGAGTTAGAGAGAATAAATGAGCGAGAATGAGTGAAAGTGAATGACAGTGAGTGAGTATAACTGAATGAGAATGAGTGAGTCAGTGTAAATGAGAAAGAATAAGTGTGAGTGTGCATGAATGACTGAGAATGACTCAGAAAAACTCAGTGTCAATGAGCGTGAGTGAGAATGAGTAAAAGTGAGCGCAAAAGAGTGAGTGAGAATGAATGAGAATGAGTGCAAATGAGTGAATGTGAGTGAGCATGAATGAGTGAGAGCGTGTGTGTTGTGCCTGTGAGTCTGCTATTGGCCCTGGCATACTGGATATAATTCTTGGCTTACAGATGCATACGTGGCAAAATGCTTATGCTAGCATACTTGAATTACTTTTTCGGCATATGAGGTGCTCATGGCAAATTGCAGGCTCAGGCTGGCATACTATAGATAATGCTTGGCAGATGGGACACCCTGGCAAAATGCTGGTGTTAGTATACTTGGGGTAATTCTCACCATATGAGGTATGAATGGAAATTACTGGCAAGGGCACCATGGAAGTAATTACTGACATACAGGGCCACCTAATACTCATTTTTAAATAAAAAGAAGTTACCTCCTAGGGAGCACCAAGCTTCATTGACTAGGCACACAAATGGCTTTGGAGCATACTTGAAAGTTGTGCCTAAAAATGCACTATTTGATCCCCATTATTTTCAAACTTTTCTTTGGGGAAGAACTCCTTTATATGCTTCCTAGAAGAAGCCAGACTTGTTCGCTTCGCGTGCTCGCTGGAATTCAGGGCCAGTTTTATGCCCCACCACTTTCAAATATCATCAGCCGCCTCTGCTTCACAATATATAGCACTTCAGCTAAGAAAGCAGGTTTGCAAAATCTGTGTCTTGAGTGCCAAGGAGTGTCTCGATCAGAGATGGGCACATCGGTAGAGCATCATTGAAGGGTTATTCTACTCCAAATTTAAGTATTTTTCTTCATTTTCAGGTACATCACATCATATTAACATCCATTTGAGGCACAATTTGCAGTTTTATCTTACATGCACTTATTAAGTTCCCCACTGATATGGTTTCTCTGAAAATGTGCTTTTGTTTGTCACGTAACATAGCTGAACATTTACAGGTGCAAATTTTATCTCACAATTACACTGCACAGATGGTGTTCCAGTCTCGCGCTTTGATATGTCATGATAAAATGTGATGGAGTGTATGTAGCCCGTGTGTGGTTTGGAACCGCAGGCCCCGGTGTACGTTTTCAAAGTGAAGTACACCCAATCCATCCTGTCCTCGGACCAGAGTCTGCTTTACAGTAAAGACCTGTCTAGCCATCTTTTCCTGGGTCAAATATGTCTAATCTGCTTTCATTTTGCACAGTCGAATGAAAAAGCGACCCACACCTCTGTGTCGTGGGAGATTCTACCATTATGTTAGATGCCCTTAGAACACTAATCACAACACAGAGTGGGTCTTGCACCTTTTCACCAGACCCTTGCCCAGGTGTGGAGTACTGGCCAGTGTAAGTGTTTGATTCTGTCATTCCTCCTTCCTGTCCCAGCGCCTTGGATAGTATTGCATGCAGGGCTTAGCCACGACACTCTTGGTTTACTTGATTTTTCTGTTGTAGCTTTAGTCGACCAGTCACGTCATCTTATAGCCAGAGTTCAGGGAGCAATTTTCTCTGTGTCGTGTCTCAGTGCTGCTTCCCATGTTGACTTGGGTTCCTTAAAAACATAAAAACTCCTATAAAGTTGCTGAAAAACGCAGCTGAAGAAATTTAGCTCCTAACAGGCCACCAAATCCATTGCTGATGCTGAAATAAGGACAATATGTTGGATTTATTTCCATTCTACTGAAAATTGTAAAGAATAAAGCTGGAGTAAAGAACAAAGGGGCCCATGCATCAAGGTATTATTTTGCGTGTCCTTAATTGTGATTATTAAGGAATCACAATTAAGGACTCGCAATAAATTGCGATTTCTTAAATTGCGGGTGCCTTACACCTTGATGCATCGCAATAGCCCTTTTTGCGGGCGCAAACGGCCGATTTTTGCGAATCGCACCGTTTGCGCTCCCAAAAAACGTTGATGCATGTGCCTGCATGAAAATATAAAACCATATCTGAAATTCAGCACCCAGAAGAGGCAAATATCCTGCATTCAAGGGTGTATCTCTGCCATGCTTGAATGAGATTTGGTCCTGAAGAAGGTGCTTTACAACCTTATTCCAGCACCGAAATGTGCCCCAACCTGATGGACTGTGACAGACTGTAATATGACATCTGAGAAACAGGGAGTTGCACAGGAACTTTTATTATGATTAAAAATGAATTCACAATTTGATATGATGTTTTAGAAACTATTGTGTGGTGGTATATGAGTTATGTAGTGTAGTAGTGTAGATGTGTATATATATGGTTTTAGAAAGGAGTGGGAGATATCGGTATTGTTACAGTTACAAACACAAATATTTACAGAAGGATAAAGAAATATACATATGCTGTGCTTTTTCCATTGTTTGGAAAAGTAAGGCATGCATTAACTGAAAATATTAGTCTGTATACAACTGCTAAATTCAATTTGGACAAGAACAAAAGAACCCTGTCAATATGGATAGACCTCTCCATCACATTCTGCTATGTGCTGGCCAAGAAGCAACACCCTGATGCCCTATGGGCCCTTTCCACCAAGGCATAGGTGGCACGGCCGGACTGGGCAAAGGAACCAGCCCTGGCAATTTCACTCGACCGGGGAGCTGGCGGGGAGGGGTGTCCATGGGGCCGATATTGCAGCACTGCTGCAAAGCCAGCCCCCCAGTGACAAAAGCGGCCCCCACAGCCACAAAACTGGCCCCCACCCCTCCGGCCCACAGGGGGAACACCCTGTGCCCGCTACGGCCAGTCTGGCATTGATAGGTGGCTACGACGATATTGACAAGGGATGACCCAGTTCTGCACATCTGCAAGGCTGCAATATGGGCATTGGTGCTCAGATTCACGAAACATTACTGCCTTGATTGCCAGGTCCGATGGAAGGGCCATTTTTGCTGCTCGGTCCTGCAATATTTCTTAATCTGAATCCACTCGCCAGACCCTCCACCTTTAGGAAGTACTTTATGTGATATCTATGATTAAAGATACTCAAATGACTGCTGTTCAAAGAAAGACCCCACTTCAAGATACTTGCACTGAATACTGGTCAAGGAAGGATTCCACTTCAAGGTACTTCCACTGATTACTATTCACAAAAAGCCACCAACTAGCTAAGTGCAAACGATTTAGTGGTAGACTCTCCAGGCTCACGGCTCCACCTCTGAGACTCCACCCTCTTGACCTCAGACTCGTGAAAGGCTTCCTGAGATGTTGTGTAGGGTTGAAAACCCACCAGTTTACCACTGTCTAGAGAAGTCACAACGGACCTAAGAACTGACAACAGAGAACGGTTCATTTAGGTGTGCTCTCTTCACAGTTACGTAGGGTCCTGCCGATTTAAAGAGCTGTTCATAAGGCTGGCTTCCAGTTGCATGTATTTGCTCTGAGTTGGCTCCAAATCCGTGCGAGTGCTGTATAAGTAATAATACTTTGTGGGGAGAGATCACCTGTGCAAGTAAAGATGCCATGGGACCTCATGCAAGCAGGGCCGGACTGGCCGTAATGGGAATCAGGCATTTCCCCAGGAGCTGGAAGTGAGGGGGCCAGTTTTGTTACTGGGGGGCAGTTTTGCAGCAGTGCTGCAATATCGGCCCCCCAGTAGCAAAAGCAGCAAGCAAGCGTTTCTAGCCTCCCGGGGCCAGGCAGTGCTTCCCCAGCAGCTGGTGTGAGAAAATTGCCAGGGCTGCTTAGGGTTCCCAGTCCGGCCCTGCATGTAAGCAAAGAAAACAGGCAGTGCTTCTACTGTTTCTGTAGTAAAATACTGTGCGACTGTGATAATGTGTGTGCAGTGGGCCCCTTGCACCACTGGACCCCGGTCACACTGTACGTGGAGCACTGTTGAAGGCTAGCCAACGCACCTGGCTTGTAAACTTTCAGAAATAGATCTCACGCTTGGTGATGCTCTCAAACCTGTAACTATAGTAAGTAGAAGTCAGTGGTGGTCGGCACGGATCGGGAGTGGCGGGGTGTAAAAAAGGAAAAAAAATTACCTTATTGCCTTATCTCTCCTCCGTCTCGGGCCAGAAACAGGAAGCAGCCAGGCTCTCCTAAGCCAATCGTAACACTGCATTTGCAGCGTTGTGATTGGTCTGAGTGCCATGGTTTGGCACTCAAGACTGGGACTGGAAACCTGGGCATGCTCATGCAGAACATGCAAAGTGCGCCGGCCAAACATTAATGCGCACTTACATAGTGCCCACCACTCCTCCCCCTGCTCTGTGAGCAGCGCAGCTCCGGCCCGCAAAGCTGCTGCAGCAGGAAAAAATAAAATGATAATAACATTGTTATTATCATTTTATTTTTTCTTCATTTACACTGCTGAAAAGCCTTAGCGGAGGAGCCGCCACTGAGGTTATATGCATGAAAGAGCTGCTCTATGCATACCGGTCAGATATACCAAGTGACCCTAAAAACCAGAGGCAAAATTCAGCAGAGATTAGAAAAACAAGTGAAAACGTATCCACACCTCCCCATAAGCTTCCAAAAGAAACTAATTGTTTTTCTTGGTGGTGCCTAGTGTGGAGAGGCGAAGGCCTCTCTTTGCGGTACGCCTGTTTTCTCAGCATATCTTTGAAGGTCCTCGTGCTGGTATCAAAGCACAGCTCCCGTCAGCACATTCGGCTCCTGTGTCGGAGTGCGCCGTTTCTTGACATCATCGGCCTTGTTTGCGGGGATCATGAAAGGCTACTTTGAAGGCATCTGACTCCCCCTTCCTCCAAAGAAACGTTGCTGGAAAAAATGTGTTTAGCTGGCGAGTCCCCTGGCGGGTTGTTTTCTATGTATGAACGACTCGAGGAAGCTCTAATTGTAAACTCGGTGTCTTCAGAGTCCTTGTCAGGCGCGGGAAGCAGTCGATTTTTGTGCGACGGTTCCTTAGAGGCCAACCGTGCGGTTGGGGGGGCGCTGTTTCAGCCGGAGGGCAGCCCTCGCCTCCGACGCGCCCTCAGGCTACAGGAAGGGGTTCAGACACTTTAGGGAATCTGGCTATTGGGCTTGATAAGAGGTGAAATCCTGCTCCCTGTAGCCTAACGGGAAATGATGCCTCCCTTCGACCCCCTTGCAGAATGTGGGGCACCCTCGAGCATTCCATATTTATTGGCCTTGGGCTGAATGGAGTCCGCTACAGGGTTGGGCCTCCCCCGTGCCCCCACGGGCTGCAGGGAGGGGCCTGCTCCCCGAGTAGGAAGAAAGTTGCCAGCAAGGTGTGTTGTGGAGTGAAATTCATGCCTTTCTTCTGCTGCTGGAATGCGGCTGCCCGCGGCCCCCGCAGGGGGCCACCCTAAACGGGCGGCCCCTTTAGTGCCATTTGGGCACTTCCCCACCCCCCAATGAGGTGCGGGACTCAAGGAGGAGTCCCCCTACCAGACGCGTCACTTCCGGCACGCAGAGGAGGTGGGGAGGTATTTATGCCTCCCCCCGGCCATCTTGGCGTCCTCTTTGCGCCGGACACGCCGTCTGCAGGAGGTGCCACGAGCTGTGTGCCGATATCGCCAGGTGCCCGGAGCAGTTTGCGCGGTGAGTCTTGCCCTCCCCCATCCCCTTGGTTGGGCGTTCCCAGGCTTATGGCCTTACAGGGCCAACGCTGAGGTCTTCTGTCCGCCTAGGGCTAGATGGGGCCTGGGCTGCTCCCGGCCCGCATGGGCCAGTCGCTGGCCTAGGGGCTACTCGCGCTGGTCAGGCTGTCCTGGCCATGTCCCGTGGCCTTGCACGGCAGGCCCTGGTGGTCGCGGGCTCCGCAGCGCGTGTTCTGCCCTGCCCCCTGGGCCCACCCGCTTGGCAATTTACCTCCCTGCTGGGTCGTGCCTCACAGCGGCGTTCGGCCCTGCGAGCCTGCCATGGCCATGCGATAATCGCGGGCGGTCTGCTGGGGCCCCTGCCACTTCCCCACGCGTCTCCTGCCTGGGTAGCACCGCGGTGGGGCGGCCGGAAGCTTTGCCAGGTCGGGTCTTCCGGCGCATCGGACGGCCTGCTTCCGTCTGGCTCCCCTGCGGGGGTGTGGGGGGTTGCCTGACGTGTTGCGCTTGCAGCCCTCCCTCCTCCTCTCCGGCCTTCCGGTGAGTCCCCGGCGCGCGGCCAGGGGGGTCTTGGCTGTGTCGGGCCTCCCTGCCCCTGGCCGTGTCGTTGGCAGGGGGCATGGGTCGGGGCTCGCCGACGGCCTCTTTGCGCCGGACACGCCGTCTCACCACGTCGGGTCGTGTCCCCAGATTTCGGTCCAGAAGCACAGGAGCAGTTCGCGGTGAGTGCATTCCTTCCCCCTCCCCATTGGGCCTTGCAGTAGTGCACGGCCACTGCCGGTGCTGCGGCTGCCTTGGAGGGGAAGAGGACTGCTCCTAGGGGGCATTGGGCAGCGGCGCTCTTCTTCGCTGGGGCCAGCTCCTGGGTGTGGTCTCGGTGTGCTGCTGGAGACCCGGCGCGTCGTGGGCACGGGTGCTGGGTGTGAGCAGAGGGATTTCACGGTGTGGTCCCTGCTGTGGCGGGGGATGTTACTGCGGGGGTGCAGCGTGGTCGCTAGGCGCCCCCATCTGTGCCTTGTACGAGGTCCACGCAGGCTTTTGGGCTGCGGTTGGGTCCGCATCTCGCACGCTCCAGCAGAGGGCTTGAAGTGCCAGGGGCTTGCTCTCAAACTTTAAAGAACAACGCCTTAATTTTCCTGCTCACCGTGCTACGTGGGGTAATGACAGCCAGGTCCCGCTGCTTCTCCGTGAGCCGCGCTGGCTGAGGGGCGGGGCCTGGGCGCTCGTCCTTCCGTCGGCGGGCTGCGAGTCTCTGACTTCATCGCCATGTCGGAGACTCTTACCCGGAGGTTTGGGGTCTGGTCCCTGGGTCTGGCCAGGGAGGAGGCTAAGGGTGGACGCAGGCCCCGATGCCTCGGTCATGAGGGGGCGCAGTGTGCTGGGATGCCCGGGTACGACTCCTCACACCAGTCGCGTTGGCACCGACCAGCGTTCTAATCAGTGGCCGCGCGCGTACAGCCAATCTTTAGCTGAAGTGGTCGCTTTAACCCCCCAAACTGTTCTACCAGCAGACCCCTTTCCCACACATGCATTTCTGTTGCATGTATTTTTATTGTAAGGTATAGGTGAAAGGGTAATCAATTAGTTTCAGATTAATTTATTTTAGTCGCGTCTCTGGCCCCGCCCCACACGATGAACACGCCCCCATTTGTACTAACGAGCACAGTTCCGATACTTTTCTTCACGTACTTCACTGCTGACGGCAGAGCATATCTGTCAGCATAGGTTGACAAGACGACGGTGCGGTGCATAAAAAGTGTAGTCCGTGGAGGGTGCAGTGCAAGAACAAGAGGTGTCCTGTGGCACGTGCCTATGTGAGCAGGGGCGGTGGGTCGGTGGCAGGCAGTGAGCAAGGGGTCCTGGCGGACACCTCTACGACATGGTGGCGTAGCTCAGTGGGTTGTGCTCTCGCGAATGAGATCTGCAGGCCGCCGGCTCAAATTCAGCGATCCTTTCTTGTCCCTTAGACGGCCTTGATAACGTGAGCTCCATAACGCTGGGTTATGAATCGTGTGTGTACAGAGCTTGCCAATGGCGGAAATAGCGCTGTATATACACACACGTGTCACGCAGCACCTAGTGACAACCGGTTTTCCCAATCTTAGTTTCTGGGTAACTGGCTTTCAGGTCTGTGCCAGCCAGCTCAAAGCCTCCAACTGCGCAATCTGCTCACACCATTAAGATGCGGAATAATACTTTGTGCATCTTGACTCTAAAGAAGTGATCTTTAATTGTAATCTCGGGCGTTCTGTTACCATGAATTTAGATTCCCAGTTGTATACATATCTGACCAGTGAAACTGTGCAAACCACAAAACGAACGCCTTTTCGCCACCCAATGTGTGCCCTCGTGACCATAGGCATGGCGCTCATGTTTGTATCATTGGATTAGATGCTGTCACTTGCAGATTACATACAGATCTTCATAGCAAGTGCATTAACCCACGGAGTTGTCTCCTAGACTTCTACCCTGCGGGTGACCAAGAGATCTCTGCTGAAGGTGCATTAACCCTCCGAGGTGTCTAATTGAAAGTGAAACCCTGACTTATCCGGTGCAGGTGCGACAGCCTTCTGCACCTTCTTACTAGAATCCTGCCCTGGAGCCTGCAGGTTACACACACATCTCTGTGGCAGGGTGGTTAACCGTGTCAGTTGCCTTATTCAGTTTTAACAAGTGGTTTGAAGATGACATAGATGTCTGTAACAGTTGCATTCGTCTTCTGTAGTGCTACAGGGGATACAGGTTTATTATAGCCTGACCGGGAGACTTAGTCTGGTTAAACCATAGTGCTGATGCTATCGACAGCGCGGTTACATACAGGTATGGACAAACTTCATCTTATTAAGCGGCTCTTTATCAAAAGCAACCGCGGTGGGGGCTGGTGCTATCATTCCGCGGCGTTCCTCCTCTCGCTCTAGCATACCCTTTGTTGGAGGGAAGGATAGCACATAACGTCTTCCCCTCTCGTGTCCTGGTGTTCCGGTTGCAGCGGGGCAGCTGCTGTCTGAGTGGGGGCCTTGGATGAAGGGGCTAGTTGTGCCCTGTCTTTGCACCAGAGTGCGGCCATATTGTTTGTTCTGTTGGCAGTTTTGTATGGCACGGACTTGGCCCGAGGGCATCCGGGGGCTTTACAGCGGTAGCAGGATGACAAGTTTACAGCGAGTTACGGTTGCATTGGTTTTCATAGCTGCCTAGGTTCCAGTTTGCTATATGTGACATATTCCTGGTTTCAGTGTAATGAGGGAGGCGTTTTGGCGACTAGGGGTGGCAATTCACTGTTGCAATAGGGGCACGCAGGTTTCATTGGCAGCTGGGCGTCTTCGGTTTTGCCGCCAGAATGGTTCCGCCCATGGTTTGCGAAGCGCTTCCGGTGTAGGTGCGGTACTCCGGAAGTGTAATTGGATGGACTTTGCTGCTGCCAGTGTAGTGCGGGGAGGGTGGTCTGGTCGCAGTCACCCCTTTTGCCCATTGTGCGACAGGCTCAGTATATTGCATAACCTACTGTTGATGTGTTCGCGCAGTGCTCTCTACCAGTGAGAAATCTGTGATGGGTCCATTGCGATGTCGTTGCTAACCAGCGGGAGGATCCCTCAGCGGTGTTGGCCGATCCTCGAACGCGGGTCCTACCGCTACACACAGGCTGGTGTTTGTTTTTGGCTGCTGAGGTTCGGCTCGGGGACCCTTATTACCCTTAAAGGACTGAGTCACCGACATGCAGTGCTGCTGGCAGGGCCGGAGCTGCCACCTTCATGGGACACACTGTTGCGTCGTGTCGGTTACCAGTTTAGCGCGAGTACGGGGCACTGTCAGGACCAGGACTCGTGCACCCTTGGTGCCCCCTCCCCCCTTCTCGGGCTGGCTGGCTTGTTTCCTGGTGGAACGGAGCAGTGTGGCCATGCAGATCGCACGATTGTCCGGTGCTGGGGGGGGACAAAGAGCAACCCGCTCAGTGTATTCACTGCCGTAATCTCGAAGAGTATTATAGCATAAATCAGTTGTAACCCAAAAGGCAAAAAAAATAAAAAAAATAAAAAAATAAATCGTTTTCATTAGGTATTTTGTCATCCACCACAATAACAAATCCTTACAATGTGGCAGACCCGCCAGAGCTGCCGTGTTTGGTCGAGTTTCGGCACCGGCTCACAAACCTGTGATTCTGGGCAAATCCCTTAATCTCCCCGGGTCAGGAGTGCATTTTCTTGGGACAGCCAATGGCATCACAACACGGTATGGTTTAGGGATATCTCGCTACAAGGCATCCAGCAAATGAAAATGAAATGGGAACAAAACAAGCCATGCTGGCTTAGGAAAAGCATTTGACAGACTGCCCAATTACGCACATGAGGTCTCGGTAAGTGTGACGGCCAGTCTGTATAAAAACAATATGTGGTATCTTGGGGCCTACAGCTGCACATGGACAAAGGAGGTATACCCCCAAACCCCCCGCATGCTATGCGTGCACGGCTGGGTGCATTGTTTTTGGATTCCTGATCCCACATGAGCATGGTTGGGCTATGCCAATAGGCTAGGTTAATTGCATGCCAATTTTAGAGGAGTTTCATATGTGATCCCAGAGGCCTAATGGGTAAGACGTTGGCTTCAGTTTTGGGAGCATATTACCTGCATGAAATTTTGAAGTGAGGCTGCTGAGGTGCTCCAGCATTGTTTGCCCCATTTCATGGCCAGGGATTGTTTCTTTTCAAGGCTGAGGCTCAATTGCTTAGTTACGTTGTGTAGTACTTGGATAGGTTGCCAAAATCATATAACTTCGGTATGCAGCAGTTTTGTGGCATGTTGGAACTGGGAGGTAACTTACAAAAAACGCATTTTAGATCTGGGAGTCGTCGCTACAAATGGTTTTGTCTGGCTATGGTTGGGTTTACACACATTTACCTGTTTCACAGGGGGGTATGGTTGATTTCAGTTGATTGGTGGTGTTGATCAGTGTGATGGTCCCATTTGCGGTTGAGCTTGCTATTCATTGAAGGGAGGCATTTAATGCAATGTTCAACACCTAAAGGTGACAGTCTCACCATTTCAGAATGAAAGCATTTTCAATATGCTACGCAGCCAAGCCAGAATTGTGGCTTCAGTTATCTTATTCAACTAACCTGCATGGTTAAAGCCAACGGTACTGGCGTGTTGTAGGTGTAGTGTGGTTTTGTAGTATATATCCGGAGGCAATGACAGATGCTGCAAAACACCAGCTGGCAGCACACTAAGCTTAGCACGAAACGCCAGCGTACGAGTTAGCCATGCCAGATTGCATTGACCACGCAAACCGGAGGGTGCCTGTGGGGCACTGTGCTGCCAGAGGACCGAGGCTGAGGTAACACAGGCCTTGTGGGAGACAGCCATTGCCCATGTAGAGTGGTCTCATAGGTGGGGCGTGCCTACCATCGACAGTGAGGGCTTAAGAAGCGATGAATGCTTGGTCCTCTCGCATTGGCAGGCGAATTCTAGGTGGGCTTACCCCGGCATGTCACCTTGTAGTGGTTGCACTGACCCTGGTGAATGATACGCACTCTGGCACACAGCGCCCCAGGGTTTGTGTCACACAGAACTGGGGGATGTCTCAGGGGGCACACTCACTGCCTGTGGTCGTGGTGCGGGATATTATTGTTTTACTCTAGGAAACTGATCTTATGCCCAGGGTCGGTCTGCCTTTGCCACTGGTTACCAGCCCATGTTGGGAAGTATAATTTTACACTTATTCTGGAAATTAGAACGCAACGATAGGCGCTGCGAAATGCTGAGCTGCATTGGGCACGAGGGCCTTTATGAGGAACATCTGCTGGCACCATTTAGAGACTGGTACCAGGTACTCTGGGCGGGCATCCCTCTGCAACCATGGGCAGGTTTCAGGTCGCTTCAGTAAGACATTTCCACCCGCGCTTTAGCCAGGGCAGCAGGCGGGTGGTGGTGGTGTCATCTAACAAGTGTGCTGTGGTGCATAAAAAGTTTGGTAAACTGGTGACTCGCATTTAAGGGGATGCCCATGGTTCTTTGCGTCGCTAATTAAAGTTTCCAGTACACAAAGACATCCGTTGCTTAAGGCCTCATGCTCCTATTGCTTCAGCCTTGGTTTGGTCATACCATTTGGGGGGCCAGTCACTTATGTATAAACCGTCGGTTGGCTATGTTAGAAAGACTTTTCTCACACCGGAGATTACCTGGAGCCCCTATAGCTGAGTAATTCGGAGGAGAGCTGGACAGACCACTGCCTCCTGGGGGTGACTGCCCACGGTAGCAACAGGTGGCTAGGGCATGGGTGCATGCAGCACATTTGTTAATGGTGCAGGAATTGTTGTTTTACTCTAGGAAACTGGGATCTCATGACCAGGTTCTGTCTTTTGGCCGTTGGTTACCAGCCCAAGGGTGGGAAAGTACAATTTTACATTTACTCTGTGCTGTGTTATGCAAAGTACAGTTCCCACCAGCAACTACAGGGTTGTGCTAACTGAGCTGTAGGACAGTGGCCCGAATGACCTAGTGAGTTATGTAATCCCTGTGATGTCCTGATGAGGTTTGGTAGCACAGGGTAATAGGGGCGGATAGTACTAAGTCTCTCTTGGATGGACGATATGAAGAGAATGCCTAGGAGCTGTTTGCAGCCCGTTGCAACCGCCCCACGGGCGAATGTTTTAAGGCCACAAGGTTATGGATGGCTCTTGTGTGGGAGCCGGGTGAAGAGCTAAGGTCAGGCTAGGATGTCTCGTGCTTTCGCCGTACTGTTGAGTCCCAGTCACGAGCGGTTTGTATCAAGGTGAGCCGGCTGTGGGTCAGGAAGCGCCTAGGCATCAGTAGCACTCATTTGCAGGCGTAAGTAACAGTTTCCGCTACCAGTTCAAATGTGCATCTTTCACTAAGTTACTCAGATAACTGGGACAGGAAGTAAGGTGTGCCGGATAACTCTTGCTTCTACCTGCATTGGCACACCCATCCACACCAAGCCGATTGTTTAAGGTCACCCTGGGCCGCATTTACACAGCCCAGGATTAGGCCCTGGTGGGGCATTGCCATGAATTACTAAACTGAGCGAAACAGGAGGCGTGCCCGTGGGTTACATCAGTGCAGTTGGTAGGAGAATTTAAATTCCATGTACAGGTTATACTGGTCTTGCTACCAGTGGGTCTCGTGTGTGAGCGGGTTAACTGCTTTATGAAAGGCATAAGTGGTGTATGGCATAACACATAGACTACTACGAAATTAAATCGGGGACCAGCTACCCTACACATGGATTTCGGTGGAGGGCAAGTAAGTCCGTCCGGGGTAACCAAGTGTACCGGGTCTGTGCTTGGCATCTTGGGTCAAAGCAGGTTGGCACACAGGGGGTGTCTAGGATTGTAGCAGGCACACTCGGCAGGTATAATGCAAGAACTGCACGTTGACACTAGTTTGATTATGACAGATGCAACAATTTTATCCCTGCCAAAGCAAACCAAGGTTCTGATGGTCAGAGGCACAACATACATCGGTTCACTCCATCCTCACTGAAGGTAGTCTGTTAGTTGAGGTATAGAACGGGACGTCTTGCGCCAGGGTGCGGGCATTGCACGGGCGACACAGCAGATAGTCTGCTGTCAGACGAGGGTGTTTGCGGGCTAGGAGGCCAGGCAATGTAGCAGAACCTATTCTAGGACCCCTCTCCCCCACCGTACTGCCCGAGAATGTGAGTGCAGTGGGATTTGCGATGTTACAGGTATTTTCCCGCCCGTCAGGGGCAGAAGGGTACATCGCGGAAAACTGCTTAAATAGAGTGGGGGCAAGACCTTTAGAGGATGTGCACCAGTAACCGCAAGAGCGTGGTGTTAAGATCAAAATCTTGCAGCGGCAAGTTAGCCAGGTGGCATGTGTCAGTTGGTTAGGCCAGTAGGTGGCCATGGCTCCAATAGCGGCTTGAAATGTGTTTGGAGCACCATTGCTGACAATTCCAGACCACACACTGCGCCTCGGTCCAGTAGATGAGGGCCATATGCTCAGGTGCGGCTTGATCTTGTGGAGGGCTATGATTCCTGGAATAACAAAGTGCTAGGTCATTAGCTGGTTGAGCATCTAGGGTCACAGCTGGTTAGCAGGTATGTGTGTATCTGTCATCGAGCTTTAGTTAAGCAAGCCTGGCAGGTGGCGTCAGTTGTCACTCCAATTGGTTTCGATGACTGCAATAGTGTGCGCTAGGCGATCAGCCCTGTTCGCCATGGTTTATTAACACAGAGGTCGGTGCACTTGCTGGTCAACCTCAACAAAGAGGTGCACTCTGCTCCCTGGGCAGGTTACGGGTTGCTTCAGTTAAGCATGAAATGCCCCGCCCGCATAGCCAGAGTATATAGCCTGGTTGTGGAATCGGTCTTCAAGCATGTGTGCTGCTGTTCCAGGTATTGGGGAAACAGGAGTTGGGGAGCATGAACGGCTAGAAGGCCTGCAACTTCTGGTTGCAGGAGGTGGGAGCCACATCAGCCTGAAGGGTAATACAGCGATGTTTAAGAGTAGAGCTCCCTCCTGGGAGGCCATCACATTCGTGCAGCGCATGTGAGGCACTGGTACATTCCCAGAGAAGGATTATCCGCTCCATGCGCTAGTTTGCAGAACAAGGGGCTTTGGCTTCATCAGGCATGAGCTATGCCGGGCGAACACCAAAGGTTAATTTGACAATGTTGGGGTGCACTTGGCACAGGTGGGCTTGGATCTGTTCCTGCTGGACATGAATGAGGCCCGGGAAATTGCAGGTTGCAGTGAGAAAGGAGCTGTTTTGGTGGGGGGCTCTTGAGGCGACGGGGGCCGCCTCCAGAGCTGTGGAGGAGTTACAGGGCGATCTGGAAGCAAATGGGTACAGAAGAGTACCTCTGCAAGAGCACAATAGGGGTGCCAGAGCCAAATCCCAGGAGCCTCATGGGAGGGTCCTGGAACAATTACGTCGGCGCCCGTTAGTCCTTCGGGCGGTTGTAGGCCTGAACAACCGGGGGCTTGCCTTGCTACGCTCCGCCCTGAAAGGGGCGTGAGTAATAAGGGACCAATGTGTCACGTGATCCAGTAAGGGGATCACCCCCATAAGGGTAGCGCTGATTGGTTACTCCACAGTGCTTGGCTCATCAGGCGGGCAGGGCAGCATAGGTTGGTACAGCTGCCTGCCCTTGGATCGCCCGTAAGATAACCCACCATATTGCATACTTTTGTATGGAATAAACCTGCAGCACTATTTTTCCCAAACAAAAGTTGTGTTGTGTATTTATTTATGCATGCATACTCTGTTGTGGTGTGGGTGGGGTGTGTTGCCAATAATGGGACTATGCGGCTGCCCGCGGCCCCGCAGGGGGCCACCCTAAACGGGCGGCCCCTTTAGTGCCATTTGGGCACTTCCCCACCCCCAATGAGGTGCGGGACTCAAGGAGGAGTCCCCCTACCAGACGCGTCACTTCCGGCACGCAGAGGAGGTGGGGAGGTATTTATGCCTCCCCCGGCCATCTTGGCGTCCTCTTTGCGCCGGACACGCCGTCTCCCACCCTACCGCTTACCCGGCGTGGGGTTGGCAGGCGAAATACATAGAACGTTGTAATGTTTTCTTTCTCGTTGCAGGAGGAGTTACAGGGCGATCTGGAAGCAAATGGGTACAGAAGAGTACCTCTGCAAGAGCACAATAGGGGTGCCAGAGCCAAATCCCAGGAGCCTCATGGGAGGGTCCTGGAACAATTACGTCGGCGCCCCGTTAGTCCTTCGGGCGGTTGTAGGCCTGAACAACCGGGGGCTTGCCTTGCTACGCTCCGCCCTGAAAGGGGCGTGAGTAATAAGGGACCAATGTGTCACGTGATCCAGTAAGGGGATCACCCCCATAAGGGTAGCGCTGATTGGTTACTCCACAGTGCTTGGCTCATCAGGCGGGCAGGGCAGCATAGGTTGGTACAGCTGCCTGCCCTTGGATCGCCCGTAAGATAACCCACCATATTGCATACTTTTGTATGGAATAAACCTGCAGCACTATTTTTCCCAAACAAAAGTTGTGTTGTGTATTTATTTATGCATGCATACTCTGTTGTGGTGTGGGTGGGGTGTGTTGCCAATAATGGGACTATTAGCTGTCCGCCTTGCTGCTTGGCGCGGCGTGTTTTACTTATTTAAAAGCTGTGGTAACGAGGTTAGATCGGGCTTTAGTGCACAAAGGGTTCCCCTTTTATGTCACGCCAATCAGTTCTCATTATATTATCTGGCTTAAAGCCACATGGTCCTTTTCTACGATATGGGTGCCATGGCCTGTACTGTGATGTCGTCGTCAGGCCAAAGATAATGTAATATACTTTATGCTAATTAGTGGCACGAAAAATCATACCCCTTTGGTCACAGAATATTGGCAGCCACGAGTTTGGAATGCTGTTGTCTCTGACACTTCTCAATAATACTATATCACATTGGGAGATGTCGGGGGTAAAAACGCATCTCCTCATACGCTTGGCTAAGATGTCTCAGCATCTGAAGCTGGCACTCCTATGAAAAGGTGCATCCGCTTTCTTGTTGTATTCCAATACTCTGTGGAGCAATATCTTTGTTAAATTATATTGGTTATACCTGTATTGGTGAAAAGAGAGAAAGAGTAGGAGGACCAGGAGAGAGAAAATTGGGGGTTGAGACAAGGTAGTTTATATATATACATGCTAAGACTTCAGTATCTAGGCCTGTTAGGGAAGAGTGAGGAAACTGAGTGATAGAAAAAAATGGCGTGCCATGTATCTGTGGGAAGATGGTTTGTTAAGGACTAGTATGGCAGTTGTGCCGGTATTGTCAGCGCATTATATGTATATGCCCGTCCAATGCACTATTCCTTAAAACTGTACAGTTACACCTACTTGCCAGGTCCAAACCTTCCTTTTTATTACATGTACGGCACCCCTAAGGTAGGCCCTAGGTAGCCCCATGGGCAGGTTGTTGCAGTGTATTTAAAAGGTAGGACATATACTTTTGAGTTTTATATGTCCTGGTAGTGAAAAACTGCTAAATTTGTTTTTAACTACAGCAAGGCGTATCCCTCCCGTAGGTTAGCATTGGAGCGGCCTTGTAACACATTACAAGTGTAACTTTCAATTGGGAGGAGGTAGAAAATTGGAGTTTGGTGTTTCTGGACTCACAACTTAAAAACACAACTTTTAGTGAAGTTGGTTTCTAAATTGCAGCTCTGAAAATGCCACTTTTAGAAAGTTGGCATTTCTTTCTTTAACCATTCTGTGGCTCTGCCTGTCCCTAGAGTACACATCTGGGTTGGATGACAGTTGGGCTTTGTGAATTCACTCTAGGCAGCCACACCCAAAGGGAGCTGAGGTGTGCCCTGTATATCCCGATGGCCCATCACCAGGCTGATGGGTATTCCTGAGCTAGAGTGGTGGGAGGAGTTGACACTTGCACCTGAATAGGGCTGTGCCTGTCCCCTCACAAAGAGCTGTAGTGTGTCTGGAGATAGGGCTAGGAAGGGCAGGGTCTTTTACACTACAAAGACCTTTCTTTGACGTCTCCCTACTTCAAAGGCTAAAATGGGTATAAGTACTGGACCTCTGACACTATATACTCAGAACAGTTATGGACTGAGGACATTCTGCCAGGAAGTAGAGCTGTTGTGCTGCCAGGAGGGACTGCCACTTTGCTGCTTGCTTTGCTGTGTTGGCCTGCTGCCTGCTGCTTCTGTCCTGGGAGTGAGAGGACTGGACCTTGCTCTCTGCATCCTGCTTACTAAAGTTTCTTCAAGGACTTGAGTTGAGCTTGCCTCCTTTTGGAATTCTCAGGGCCATCAAGGACTTCACCTGCAGCGCCTGGGCTCCTCTGCTGAGCGCCCTACTCTACCAAATGGTGCCAAATCCAGTTCTCCTGGGCCCGTGGAAGTGAGTTTCTGTGCTAAAAAGAAGAAAATCAACACATTGACTTAGAGCGCCACTTTGAAACTAGCACTGCTGCCTGGACCAAAGCCGTGGTGTCCGCTCAACGCAACGACCGCAGCTTACAACGCAAGCTCCGATGCTGCCGCAGCACCTCTGAATAGCTGCCACCGTGTGAGTCTCGAGTACCGCGTCACTGAAGTCTGTGACACCCGACTCCGACTCTGCCACAGCACCTGTGGTCCCATGGTGTGACATCGATGCCGCTAAATTGACACCACGCGGCTTGACCCTGGGTGCTTTATCAACACCCCACCGCCATTGGAACCAACATCTCACCTTAACCACTGCATCAACTCCTCTGTGCCTCACATCGTCCCTGGACGTCAGTGGCTCTACAACTCTGCACCGCCTCCAGGAACCGACGCCTCACTTGCTTCTGTGATGCCTCACCTCATCGTGCAATGCACCGTCCCTGAGCACCGATGTGCCAACGACCTGCATAGCAGTCAGTAAACGACGCCGCAATTGCCTCGGCGACACCTCACCTCCCCGGCGCCTTGCTTTGTCTTTGAATCTCACGTCTCCAAGGTACTGTACTGGGGTCCTTGTGACTTCGTAGGCAGCACACCGCTCCATCGCGGTCGGCCTGAATGTGTGGATTCGTCCCTGTCAAGCACGTCAAGATAGCCCCGACCGGAGCTATTGTGTTTCTAAGGACTATAACTTCATTTAATCTTGAAAAATTCATATCTTGACTCATGTATGTTGGATTTTTGTCGTTTTGGTCTTGATTTACTCAGATAAATATTGACTATTTTTCTAAACTGGTGTGGAGTACTTTTGTGGTGTTTTCACTGTGTTACTGTGTGTGTGTGTGTGTGTGTGTGCACAAATACTTTACACATTGCCTCTTTAGTTTAGCCTGACTGCTCTGTGCCCAGCTACCAGAGGGTGAGCACAGGTAAGCTTTTAGCATGTACAACACTTACCTTGGCTAGAGTGTGGGTCACTACTTGTACAGGGTGCAAACCACTGCAAACTAAAGACTACAGTTCTAACAGGTGCCACAAAGGAATTTAGGTGTAAAGACATACATACTTAAATCTAGGTGTCTGAGCACATAGTAAATGATTTACTGATTGTGTGTCAACACCCTTATAAATCCATGTTTGACATGTGTAAACTCTATAATGGAAGTCACTCTTTTCACTGCTGCAAACACATTCAGTGGGTATTCATCAGGACAATAAAAAACAGTAGTAGACCCATAATGCCATATTACTCACTGCACACTGGTGAGACTTGGTGCCTCACAATAAATTCCCAAATACAGAGTAAAGTGCATATTAACATTTATAAGGAGCATTAAAAAAAATGCATTCACCCAAAATGGATGGTAAAGGGGCATACCAGGGCCATCCAAAAAATTACTGGTATGAATTCACTCACTGAATTCCAAGGGGTCTTTTATTGTTGGCAAAATCCTGCTTGCACCTATAAAGTCCTTTATATAATATCCTGGAATAAAGATATTCAAAAAAAGGTGAACATTTCCATAAAAACTCACCAAGCATGGTATAAACCCCAAAAGGTAAAGCGGTTAGGACCTTGTCAAGACCATACATGCAGCGTCGCAGTGTCCTTTGGATTAACGCTACAAGACAGACAAGCACCAATGTTAACAAGCATTGGCATAGCCAATAGGTCTCGCCTTTGGGACCTTATAAGTGTTTAGCCAGAGATATTGACTTTGCCTATGTTTTTAAGCTGTGCTGTACATTAGTTTGTAGAATGCTGCAAAGTTATAATAAAGAAGTGTTTAAAGCATTTTTGTTACCTTATATTTGACCAAGAAAGCATTACATACAAGTGAAAGACTATATTAAAAAAGTATTACCTATAAATAATGTCTTGATCTAATTTTGTTCTTTAAATGCTGGCAACTTGTTTCTGCGTGTGCCAATGCTTGCTTGTTATGGTTTTTTTTGTTATGGGGGGGCATAAATAACAGGACGCTGAAGCTTGGGAAATAGTACCTGTGTAACAGTTAGTGAGATAGTTAGCGAGTTAGTTAGTTTGTTAATGATAGAGTTTGTTAGTTAGTTAGTGAGACAGTGAGAGAGTTAGTAAGTTAGTGAGTGAGTGAGAGAGTGAGTTAGTGAGAGAGAAAGTTATTCAGTGAGAGAGAGAGTTAGAGAGTTAGTTAGTGAGAGAGAGAGATAGTTAGAGAGTTAGTTATTGAGAGAGTGAGTCCATGAGAGAGAGAGAGAGTTAGAGAGTTAGTTTGGAGAGAGAGAGTCCGTGAGAGAGTGATAGTTAGAATTAGTGTTTTTAAAGTGAGTTAGATGGTGAGAGAGTTAGTGAGAGGGAGTGAGATAGTTAGTGATAGAGTAAGTTAGTTAGTGAGAGAGTGAGTTAGTGAGAGAGAGTGAGAGAGTTAGTGAGTTAGTTAGTTAGAGGAAGGAACATACACCAGACCTCTTGTGACGAACATAACTGTGCAGTACACTACACATAAACATTGCAGTATGCACAGATGTCATGGGCACACAATTACAAGTGAAGATCACAGGAAAAACGTAAACTTCTAACTGTTATACTACGTGGACTAGGGGACATTGCAACATACCAGTAGCTAAGGGCAGTCAAACATTCACGGCAGCTCCGCGGCAGTGAACTCGATGGATGACATACTCACAATGCACCAAAAGTCATGCTCGGTACATGAGGAATGTCCACATTTTGGAAAGGTGGCATTTCAGATGCCTGTTACATCTGCTTTGACTGTATGTCTTTCATGGTTCGTGCTGCCACGTGACTGCCGGGCCGTGCCTAATATCAATGGCAGCCCACTTTGCGTCATTAAAATGGGGAGTTCACCTATGACCTTGTAGGATATGATTCATACGAGGAAGGCATTACTGCTTTCACTGGTGTTATGCTCTTGCATGATCCAGCAGGGCAGCGTGTGGGTCTGTCGTGTTTATCACTGTAGGACAAGTGCTGTTCTGCTGCCGACAAGCCTACCACAGCTGAGCTGAGCACCGTTTGTGAGAGAGTGAGTTAGTGAGAGAGAGTGAGAGAGTTAGTGAGTTAGTTAGTTAGAGGAAGGAACATACACCAGACCTCTTGTGACGAACATAACTGTGCAGTACACTACACATAAACATTGCAGTATGCACAGATGTCATGGGCACACAATTACAAGTGAAGATCACAGGAAAAACGTAAACTTCTAACTGTTATACTACGTGGACTAGGGGACATTGCAACATACCAGTAGCTAAGGGCAGTCAAACATTCACGGCAGCTCCGCGGCAGTGAACTCGATGGATGACATACTCACAATGCACCAAAAGTCATGCTCGGTACATGAGGAATGTCCACATTTTGGAAAGGTGGCATTTCAGATGCCTGTTACATCTGCTTTGACTGTATGTCTTTCATGGTTCGTGCTGCCACGTGACTGCCGGGCCGTGCCTAATATCAATGGCAGCCCACTTTGCGTCATTAAAATGGGGAGTTCACCTATGACCTTGTAGGATATGATTCATACGAGGAAGGCATTACTGCTTTCACTGGTGTTATGCTCTTGCATGATCCAGCAGGGCAGCGTGTGGGTCTGTCGTGTTTATCACTGTAGGACAAGTGCTGTTCTGCTGCCGACAAGCCTACCACAGCTGAGCACCATTGTAGCCCTATGCTGAGCTGCGGCTGAACGTCCAGCAGTGGTTCATGGTAATTTCCTCAAGGGGCGGCTTTGGACGGGGTCTGCATCACACTTATTGACCGTGAAGAGTCTAATTAGGCCCTCGGCAGCCAATTACTCCGAAGACCCCAACCTCCTTTGTCTAGCATCATTATTATGGGGAATGGTGTCAGTAATGCAATAGCGACCAGCATTTACTGGCACTGGAGTCACGAATTTCATCAGTTGAATGAATCTGAAACGTGAAAAGAAAAACAGTGGAGTGGAGGCTTAGTCAGGAAACTGATGGTGTAGGCTGGGAATATCGAATCCTGTAGATCGATGCATTTTTGGTAAGCATTTCCACATGTTTAAATAGTGCAGTCAAGTGATTCGACTGTGAATATGTTTGAGAAGCTATGACTGTTGCAGCTTCCGAAGGGATACTTCTGGAATTTATGGGTGATCCAAAATATATAAATTTGCTCCAAATTTCGGTTTGAATCGATGGAAGTAAACCTGCTTTATTAGCCTTTTTTTACATTTGGCATTTATTACTTAAAAAGGAACCTCGATTGTCGACGAGTCTCCTAATTATTGTGATAGTCTTGTTCAGGTATTTGCACCCAATCAGGTGCGCGCATCTGTAGGCGCAGCGCTGACGTCAACTGTATGCCATAAAAGGTGTTACTTGTCAAGGGAACGATTTGTTCCGCCTGCCCCAGGAATATATCGCCTGCCATTTCCCACAACGCTATACTTGTAAAATGTTAAGAAACGGAGAAGGTGATAGACATATGTGACAGTCTGGACCAGCTGGGTGTGGACACAAATACCAATGTGCAAACTAGCGCACAGGTGAAAGAGTCTGTCTGTCACCACAGTCTCTGGCTGCTGCATGGTGAGATGTCGCGTGGAGAGGAACGTCACGTGACTACTGTAATATTAGAAAGAGGTTTGTTTGACCTCAGCTGCACTCTATGGCCAGTGCTCTACTCTTAGCAGGGTGCTAAGTTGTTAAAAAAAAAAAAAAAAAAAGAAGAAAGAAAGTTAGATGGAAATTGACAGTGATGGGCAAAGAACTACCATGCGAAGCTCCCACACACAGGCGCGCGCACAGTTGTCTATCTTCTACCCCCAGTCCGCTCCCCTGAAGCGTCCTCAGCCCATTTAAAGCCACCCGATGAATCAGCGTATAGCTTTCTTAATGGCACACTCGTTATTTGCATCTATTGTGTTTTGTGACAGATTTTAAAGCACTGCAGTACGCCTTAAGCTTCTCTTTCGCTTAGAGCTGCTGTTAAAACATATGGCTGAACTGCAAACATTTGGCAAATGTCCCAGAGATTTGTGGGGTAAAGAGTGACGACCAGATCACGTGGGAAAAGGGCCAGTCTGGCTAGTGTATTTGGTTACTCGAGTCACTATGCGATGGTATCAACACATTTTCCACGGTTAAGTTTTTTTTTCTCCCAATCCAGGAACAAAAAATGCAACTACACACATACACAAACATACACATAAATTGACTCACGCATGTACAGGCTACTGGGCATGCACCATCACGCTTACAGCTGCCTCCGTTCCCCCTACCCACCGCCACTATAAAAGCAGATATCTTTGTGGAAATGTTTTGCGTGAAATCCCAGGCCGCCTCCTCCCTAGGATGGATTGAAGCAGTGCAAGAAAATCTGAATAACTAATCCGAGTGCTCATTAACCCCCTGCCGGCGAGAGCAGGGGGAGGAGAGCGAGCAGCATCATCAAAGAACAGGAAGTGTGGCAGCCGTGAATCGAGCGGCGCACGCGTTCAAAAGGGGACGAGACACGCACAGCGTTTCCCTTGCGGGAGCGAGCAGCGGCGCCATCTGTTTCAAAAGCGCGAGCAAGATAATTAAAAACAGATGGCGCTGCTGCTCGCTCCCGCAAGGGAAACGCCAAACGTGCACGAGTGCCAATCGCGAACAGTGCAAAACATGCACGAGTTTGAACGAAAGTCCTGAGCGATTCCAAAAGGTCCCCTCCTAAGCAGCGCTTGCGAGCTGCGTAGGCGAGACCTAAAAAGGAAGACTGCATATGTGTAGGGATCTTTCTGATGACGTCATTGTATAAATCATAGAAACGGACTTGTCTTAAAGTTATTAGACACCATTTTGCAGTGTTTCAACACATATATGGCCCGCTGGCCACCCTTGCTAGAGCCCATGAGATGAACATTATATCCTACGCAGACGACACTCAGCTCATCCTATGCCTGTCCTCAGACCCCACCACCACCAAATCAAACTTTCGCAGGTGCATGACCAGCGTCGCCAGCTGGATGCAAAACAACTGCCTCAAACTCAACACTGACAAAACTGAGGTACTCATCTTTGGGAGCAATACCTCCTCTTGGAACGACTTCTGGTGGCCAACCCAACTTGGCCCCACACCCACAGAACTCACAAGGAATCTAGGCATCATACTCGACAGCAAGCTCATGATGAAGAAGCAGATAAGCACCGTCTCGTCATCATGTTTCCTCATCCTATTCATGTTGAAGAAAATATTCAAATCCCCACCAACACCAGACACCCGTCACCTGGGCCCTCATTACCTGCTGCCTGGACGTTTGCAACGCCCTCAATGTGGGGATCACCATACAACTTCTAAACAGACTCCAGACCATTCAAAATGCAGCAGCAAGGCTGATCCTTAACCTCCCAGGGCGAACCCACATCACCTCCCCACCTCAACGCACCACACTGCCTCCCCATGAACAAACGGTGCCAGTTCAAAATACTTACCTACGCCTACAAGGCCCTCCACAGCCTACCTCAACCATAGAGGTAACTTCCATCTGCTCATCAGACAGCTGTGCTCCACATCTCTTTCCCTGGTTCACACACCACGCATCCACAGAAGCAGGAGCGGCGGTCGCGCTTTCTCCCACCTAGCCGCAAAGTCCAGGAACAACCTCCCACTTCAGCTCCGAACAGCTTTGACCCTGCAGGAGTTCAGGAAGGGCCTGAAGACCTGGTTGTTCGACGGATAGCCCTCAACAGCTGCTCCCTCCCTGCACCTCAGCGCCTGGATACCCTCATGGGTGATAAGCAGTACTCTATAAATCCTGATTGATTGATTGATTGTATAGAGCAGAGTTTATGCAAAGGCACAAATTAAGTAACTGGACATCCTGTGCCATCTGAAGGGCTCATCATTAGAAGCTGTAGATCGCTATGACCTAGAGCATCTGTTGTTGTTTACTTAAGATGGTTATTCCAACAATGAACCAATAATAGAGATTATATGAACAGTTATCAATAGCAAGTTAGTAAAAACAGGCACCATATTTAGGAAGGATACTGTTGGTCTCAGCTGAGTAAGCGACCTGCCTCAAATAAAGGTTGCATCAAATGCTCTATGGCATTTTGAATATTTCAAGCTGCTAAATTCTAAAGCTTCCTTAAGCCACTGCTTGTCTGAATATTGAGTAAAAGTCCAACGTCTCTCTTTCTTAATAAGGGTGGTTTTAACATTATTGGCTCGACTATACATTTATGGACCAGTTCTTTAAAACTGATAGCAAATGTTGTCAGCTTTTGTTGCTTTAAAGTGCCAGCATGTTCTTGCATTCATCATTGATTTTGTGCATTCTCATGCCTATATAAACCAAGTTGCAAAGGAATGTTAAGCGGTAGACGACTTGGGCTGAATTCCAATTAGCGAGGCAACTCTTGGTTCTCACTTAATGTCTTTTAGGTGTATCTCTTTCAGGGGCATTGCTTAGTTAATGTTAGAGGGGTATAGGTCTGAGATTTACCAACAAGTGGTGAGGTGACGACAGGGCAGGCTGGGTTACTGGATAATTTGTAATGGACAGGGTTAGGGGCCTTAGTTTTCAGTTATTTGGTAAAGTAAGGCCAGTTAGCACAGGGCCTCAGTGAGATAGTCTGGGCTATGTTATCCACTCTCGTTCAGTTCTGCCTTACAGTAATGTAGTGCGGACAGGCCCAGGAGTGAAGGTTAGCATACGCCGACATCTAACATCAGCAGACCAGGCTTAGGTTGGGCAGTGAGAGCAAGTCCTTTAGTTGTTCAGGCCGAGCAGCAGACTACAAAGAGAGAAAAGTAACAGGCTAGGTGAAAGCTGCAAAATTGTAGAAAATGCTACAGAATACTAGTAGAGTGTAATGACATAAAGCACCTAAAATTCCAGGAAATGAAAGGGTGAAACTACCTGGACTGTAAAAGCAGTGCACACTACAGTAATCTACACAGCAAGTAACCAGTGGCTCCTCTTTCTGTCTTCCTCCCTTTTAATAGAAAATATAGAAATGGTATTGCAAATGTAAATGTAGCAAAATTATAGTGATGGATTCATATGCTGAAGGACAGTGCAATTTCTTTTGTTCTGTTGGTCTATACAGTTGTCCATTACTTGGCTTCAAGTGGTTAATTAGTTTAGAGCTACCTCTATAATTGTGTGGCTTTGAGTTCAGTCTAGGTGCTTTTAGATGTGGTAGGTTTAATCTGATATTTTTACAAACTAATGTAGATTGATGAAATTATATAATTTGTGACTATAACTTGAAAGGATTTACCACTACTGGAGCAAACATTTAGACAACTCTATGACTTTTAACTGTATTGTGCTTATGATGGTGACAGGAATTGTGTCTAATGTGTACTGTTGTAGTAGGGTGATGTAGTGTGATGTGTAAGTGTAGCTTGAGCTGAATGGACTATTTATCTAATAACCACTAAACCATCTGGATGTCGTGAAGCTGATTGATGGTCTCTGGAGCCATTTCCTTGTCCACTGGCATGTGACACGACACCCCAATGTGATGACTTGAAAAGAGATAGAAATGGTAGATACGACCACCCAGAGGCAGAAAGAGGATGAGAGATACTGAGTTCAAGTCAACACTCTCACCTCCACACCTTGCACATCAGATGAAGAGGGGCCTTCAAGTAGACACAAAAGACCCCATCCCAAAAAAATGTGCTGATAGTCTTTCTGTCCCCCTGGGGGGCGAATGGGGGTGATTACCCCCAATCTGCCCCCTCTCGGCGAGGAGAAAGCCCACAAGACACCAGGGCAATTTAATTTAAAAAATATAGGGGTGACGTCTGCCGACCATGGGCATTGCCATGCCTCCACCCCAGAAAGGCCACAGACAGTCCTTCTGCCCTTTGGGGGGACAGATGAGGAGTGAGAACCCCCAATCTGCCCCCTGTGGTGGGACAGAAAGCCCACTAGACACCGGGGGGGAGGGGAGACACCAAACTTAGGGGTCGGGCAACCCACCATTGGCACGGTCGGGTCCCCAACCCAGAGGGGCACATAGAGTCTTTTTGGCCCCCCCCCCCTTCTGGGGACATATGGGAGTGATACCAACCTCACAACCCTGGGGGCTGAAAGCCCACTAGAGACCAGGAAAGAAAACATATGGATGGGGCCAGCCCACCATGGGCATGGCCATACCCCCACCCCAAAAAGGGCTCAACGGCTTTTCTGCCCCCCGTGAGGCGGATGGGCACAGTTACCCTCAATTTGCCCCCCATGGGGACAGAAAGCCCTCTAGACACCGGGGATTGCATTTAGGCTGTATTTGGTTGGGGAGGAGTGCCCCTCCTCATCATGGACCCATGCTCCCCCCCCAAACCCGCTGCCCAATAGACTTTCTGCCCACCCTGGGGGTGCATAGGGGTTTTCACTCCCAATCTGCCCCCCCCCAGGGGGGGAGGGGCAGGGGGGTGGCATACAGCTCGCTGAGCACCAGGGATATCAAAATGGCACCAAAAATGGCATAAAAGCCACACCCTCTCCCCAAAAAGGGCAATAGTGTCTTTCTGCCCTCCTGGGGGCATATAGCAGGTTTGTCCCAATTGAGGAGGTTGCCCCAAATATCCCCCAGCGGAATGGAAAGTCCTCCTGATACAAGCGATTTTTCCTCTGTGGCAAACGAAAGTTGTGCAGGTGTTGCACTTCGGCGTTGGCCATACCCCCACACCAAATCGGACAAGTCATGTTTTCTGCTCCTTCCTCCTCACCCAGGGCCAGGCAGGGGGTTTGCCTTCAATTTGCCACTATAGGGGTGTGCGCAGAAAGCCCACTACACACCAGGGAATTCTAAATGGCGACAACATTTTTAAAAAAAAGGATGCAGCCTACCCTGGCATCAAAGCGATACAAAAGGGGATGATGGACGGAACGTTTGAGCCAATCAAACACTCACCCCCAGTCAACTGATCTGGGTTTAATCCATCATCATTCTTTAGCTCACTCCACCACCCCAGTTCAGACATGGCCATATGCAAATCAGTCTGACCCTGTGCCTCATGGGAACAGTCCAGCCCGAACTGCCAAGCCATGTCTTCCCTGGACCGGAAACAAGCATCCTAGGACCGGTTTCTGGCATTTCAGCCGTCATCAGCCAGGCTTGCTTGAATCCAGTGGCAAAGTGAGCAAGGGACCCACATCTGGGCATACCCCCGCCAACTTAGGGCGACCAAAGCGATACAAAAGGGGATGATGGACGGAACGTTTGAGCCAATCAAACACTCACCCCCAGTCAACTGATCTGGGTTTAATCCATCATCATTCTTTAGCTCACTCCACCACCCCAGTTCAGACATGGCCATATGCAAATCAGTCTGACCCTGTGCCTCATGGGAACAGTCCAGCCCGAACTGCCAAGCCATGTCTTCCCTGGCATCAAGCCACACTCCCGCCCCAGAAGAGGAAATAGTGTTTCTTCCCCCCTGGGGGAATATAGGAGATGTGTTCCAGTTGGGGAGGTTGCTCCAAACTTGCTCTTCGGGTAAAGGTTAGAAAGTCCACCTGACACCAGGAATTTTGCCTATGGGGCAAAGAAAAGTGGTGCAGGTGTTGCACTCTGGCATTGGCCACAACCCCACCCCAAATGAGACAAACACGCCTCTCTGCACCCCCACTCCCCCAGGAGCAGGCAGTGGGTTTGCGTTCAATTTGCCCCTCGAGGTACAGAAAGCCCACCTCACGCCATGGAATTCAGAATGGTGCCAAAACAAAAAGAGGAGGATGCGTCCTACCCTTGCATTGAGCCATACCCCAGCCCTAGAAGGGGCAATAGTGTCTTTCTGCCCCACCCGGGCAGATAGGAGGTTTTCCCCAATTGGGGTTGTTGCCCCAAATCTGCCCCCTGAGGGGTAGAATGTCCACCTAACACCAAGGTGCCTTTGGGGCAAGCGAAAGTGGTGCGGGTGTTGCATTCTGCCATTGGGTACACCCCCAGGCGCAATTGGACCAACAAATCTTTCTCCCCCCCCCCACTCCCAGAGACAGGCAGGAGATTTGCCTTCAATTTTCCCCTCTGGAACAGAATCCCACTACACACCAGAGAATTCAAAATGCCTCCAAAACAAATTAAAGGAGGGTGCGGCCTACCCTGACATCGAGCCATACCCCCATCCCAGAAGGGGTAATACTGTCTTTCTGCCCGACTCGGGGCAGATAGGAGGTTTGGCCCAATTGAGGATGTTGCCCCAAACTTGCCCCTGTGGGGGCAAAAAGTCTATCTGACAATAGGGATTTTGCCTTCGGGGCAAAAAAAAAAAGTGATGTGGGTGTTGTGCTCTGGCATTGGCCACCCCCCTCACCTCTAAAGGGACAACCCAGTCTTTTTGCCCCCCTCCCTCCCCCCCAGGGACAGACAGGAGGTTTGCCCCTGGCGGGGCAAAAAGCCACTATATGCAGGGAGTGCATGTTTTTAATAAAATAGGGTGGGTCTGGCTGATCTTAGCATCAGGCCCCACCCTCACCCCTGAAGCGTCAATAGTTTTTCTGCTCTTCTGTAGACTAAAGAATCCTATCCCAATGGCAAGCGAGTGGACATTTGATTCTTTTGAGTGCTGTTTTTACATGTGGGCGAGGACAGTGTGGCTAACTCCCAATATTGTCCCACTTGAAGTAGTGAATGGCTGTACTTTTTGGGCTTGGGTAGGCTGCTACCTGGGAAAACCTACCTGAACCAGACAGTTCTGAAAACTAGACACCCAGGGGAGTCCAGGGTCGTGTTCTCACTATATTGAAGCAGCAGGGGAAAGCTCAGGAAGTATCAGGGAAGCCACCTCTCTCAAATAACAGGTACACCACACTTTGTAGCAGCATTGAAAACACCCTTGCATATGTGATGCGTACATTTCAGTATGGTTGATTGGATAAATTAGTGCCTGGAGAGCTGAGCAAGTAAAATGGTTAAGTATCGATGGTTGAGTATAAACATCTATTATTTCAGCACCAAGATGCCCCAAGGGGTGAACGTGAACTTACAAATACATGTCAGGTTATGTTATGTTATGTGTAGAAGGGTGAGTAGCTGTATTCATATATGAGTGGATGGTATTCTGAGTTGGTGGACAGTTGGGTGAGTGGGAAGCTGAATGGCTTTTGAATTTATGCTTTGATGAATGCTGAATTTGTGTGGACAGATGGATGAGTAGGTGAATGGAGATTGCGGATGGAGAATGCTTGTGAAAGGAAAATATATGTGGATTTATGTATATTTGTGCAAGGATGGGTGATGGTTACTTTGTGTGTAAGTGGATTGAAGGTCACTTTGTGTAGGTTATATATGCTTGTGCATTAGGCCAAGCCGAATATAAATTACATTAGCATAATTGGCATAATTTTGGGAATTTCACTTTACGCTTGTTACATGAAATTGCCCAAATTACACAATTACACAAAGTCCCTTGGTTGCGCATGTGTATGAATGTGTTTAAATGAACTTATACTGCTACTTTTGGAGCTACTAACCTAGTGCATGTGCTGAAAAGGTGGCTAGTGACTTTGAAGGGCGTGTATATCTACCTGCTAGGCAATGAAGCACAAAACCTTTCTGTGATAGAGACATGCTGTTACCAAATCTCATCAAGAATCCTAGTACTACCCAGTGATAGGGGGTTGTCTAATGTGCACTTAGGAGTCATACTCCAGTAATAAAGGATTCTACAAATATGATGTATTTGATATGACACTTTAACTTTTCCATTGCTGGCTATAAGAGAAGATAAGAACAGAAAGAATAGCAGAGAGCCATCTCAGAATGATATACAATGTGTTGTTGACTTGTGCGTTCCAAATCTAAAAAAACACATGCAACTGCCACTCTAGCCATTTTGTTAACCATGTGCCGCAATTTATCAGAACATTTATTCCAATCCAATCCAATCCAATCCAAAAGACTTTATTCGGATAACACTGTATCCATAAAAGTAGAGCACATACAAGGTTTAAATCACAATAAGCAATTAAATAACATAATCAGAATTCATGGTATATGGAGCAAGTAGCAAAGCAAGTGCACAATAAAAACAATTACAGGGACATGATAAAAGTTCGTAATATTAAAACCTGGGTGCAAATAGACTTCATGGGTTGCACATTGATTTGCGAGCCCTTGTGGCTAAGCGTAGGAAAGTACCAACACCCATGATCAATTCCACATTTTCCAATTTAAGTATACTGCTCACTGCATCCACCAATAGAATAGGAGAGAGATTTTTTAAAAATGGGATTAGCAGCCATTTTGAATATTTAGTATAATACTTACAGAAAAAAAAAGTGTAGGAGTGTTTGTCCACTCTGGCCATCACATGGACTTGATAGGGAATCAAGTTTAGCATTGTACCCAAGGGGAAAACAGAGCAAATATTTTACAGTCCCAGCCCGTAAGCGAAAAAGAAGTCCTCTCTCCCAATGTGACATCAGTAGTGTAATATAGCTCGGCAGGGAGAGCTCAGTTCGCTCTATGAGTACAAAGTTAGCAATAGTTTGTTTCTTTAATTCCCTCTCAGATCTTTCCACGCTGTAAAGTGCATGTAATGCTGACCTGAGGACTTTATTATCTACAGCAGAGGTCTTCAAACTTTTTTGCTCTGAGCCCCCCCTAAGCAAAATGTTTTGAGGTCGGGCCCCCCCTCCAAAACTTCATGGAAAGGATTGGGGGAGCGGGAGGGACATGGCTACATGCAGGACTTATCGGATGATTTCAGGAGTACTTTTTCTATAGCTTATAAACCGCACTAAATATGACACTTATAAAACAGCAAATGCATCAAACAAAAACAAGTATTATCCCAAACATACTGCTCCCCGTAATTGGAGTGATGTGAGCCCCTCACACTCGTGGACCCCAATGCAACTACACCTGTTGCACTAATGCTAACTGCAGTCCTGAGTTGCATTCTATCTCCTATGCATCTTTTACCTCTTCCCCACCATGACGGACCATCACCTCAGTCCTAATGCTAGAAAGGAAAATAAGCTCCCATGCACTTTTTTTAAAGGTAGACAGTCATAATTGTGATGCAGTGGGCCGCTGAATCCCCTGGGCCCCAGTCCTGCTGCATCTGCTTCCAGCAGCGGCCATTTATACACCTGGCAGTACCTGCTGTACTGATAAGTGGCCCTTTAAAATAAAAAGGCCACTTATATTGTCCCCTTCTTTGGGGTACCTCTCTGATGAAGCGGTCTATTGCCCTTTTAAACATAAAAATGAGTCCCCATACAGTGCTCTCTATTCTGGGCCATCTCTTTGACAATATCCATCAATCTCACTCCTTTCCTTCTTCTCCTGGACCATTACTGTGAGGCGCCAGAGGTCGAGACGATTAGGGCCCTGCATCTGAGTGAAACCCTGCTGGCCTTCTACCTGCCACCCCATGGACTCACGTTTCACACAAAAAACTGCCCCTGAATGGTTTAAGCTGACTTTGTGGTGCCTCTGCCTGAAAGCGAAGGGTGTAGTGGTAGTGCAGAAAGTTAAAAAGGAAACCAGCCTACTTACCAGCCGCTAACTGATTGAGTCACTTAAAGTCAAAGCCACTGGAATTATGAGTTTCTGCAGTAGCAGTGTTTTCCACATAATTATGAGTTTACAGCATTTGCTAAATCTGCTGCATAATCTGTAGATTTCAACAAAAACTTGATTCCTAGCTCTAATGGAACATGGGTTACTTAAAACGTGGCAACGTGTTCCGGAGCAGTGGAAGGCCCTGTGCAAACATTCACTGGTAATCTTGTAGTTGCTTACTGTGTGTTTTTGGGTGTTAAACTGGTACTAATGAGGTGAAATATTTCCCCTGACAGCATTACCATGAGTTAAAATGACAAAATAATAAAGTAATGCTAACCACAAAATGTGGTGCATTGTGCCGCATAATTTACCTTTTCTTGCTGCATAATTTAGCCAACACTGCAGCATAATGTGGGTCTCTTCTGCTGAATAATTCCAGTGGCTCTGCTTAAAGCTTCAGGGCGGCAAAGATCTATTCTTTTTGAGATGTAATATAGGGGTGTTATCTGATATCTGGAATAATGGAGACACTTATAAAAGTGTCTGCATTAAATACAATTTGATTACTTATTACTAAAAAACAAATTTTGTAAGAACATGTTTTATCTCAATCACTGCATCATTTTCCAGCAGCCTAGCTTAGACTATGTAAATACGATTTTAAAATGACGAATTACCTATTCCCAGTGCTTTCTGCCCCAGGCTGGGACCTCATAGCACTATAAAGAGGGCCACTAGAATTATGTGGCAGGAGAAGGACAATTTATGCAGTAGGGTTGACTAAATTATGCAGCAAGCAAAGGCAAATTATGCTGCATAATGCAGCATATTTTGTGCTTGCATTACTGCATTAGTTTGTCATTTTTACACCTGTTAACACTGTCCTTGTCATATTGCCCCTCATAAGTACCAGTTTAACAACCACATATAGCAAAAAGGAACAGAAAGATGACCAGCCAACCTTTACCTGCAGGGGTAACATGTGTTGCTGCATTAACTTTTAAACAGTTTGAGCTGGAAACAATTTTTTTTGTTAAAATCTGCAAATTATGCACTAGATGATGAATTATGTGGCAAATGCAGGATATCCATAACTATGTGCAAAAAGCCAAAACCACACAATTTCATAATTCCAGTGGCTCTGACTATAAATACAAAGGTCACTATTCCTCTGCACCAATTAGGGTTCAATTATGTGTCGCTCAGCTTTAACACACACAGACATCTGCAGTGATGGTAGTCACTAACTGAGGTTTCATAACCTAAAAGAGTACATTTATCACCAGTTAGTTTAACTTGCATTTATTTTTCAATTAAGTTGTTACTGCGTTATTTTATACACACTTACATGACTGTGAAAACACAAAACACCTACTTTTTTTTTTTCCTAGCAACCTCTTTGACCCCGCCTCCACTGCAGTCCGATCACAGTTCTCACTGCAAGGGCTCACAGTAAATGAAGACAGCCTGGAAATGCAGCAAATAAACATCACTGAACTTCCAGGCCATCGTCATTCACATGTACTTGCAGAGGCATTTGTGTGCCCCTGAGAACACATCCACGCCCACCAAGGGGCGCGCACCACAGTTTGAACACCTCTGCATTAGACAAACTTCAAATATTCTGTGTGATTTAAAAATATTTCCCTGTACATTTGACACCATAAACCAACTATGAATTATGCAGATGTTAAAGTTTGTGTATGCCTCGGTTGTTCATTTTGTCACCACATGAGCATACTGTGCCTTTATTAATTAGCTCCCATTTAATCCTTTTTGAGAATTGTGCCCTTTAACTTGGATCCTTAGCAGGAAGTCTAACAGGCAAATTATAGCACCTGTTTTCTTTTCTGGCAGAAATAGGAACTTTTGCTGATTGTACAGGAGTGATTATGGGAGACTCAGATAAAGAATTCAAGTTAAACTTGGAAATACCCACAGAGCCTTCTAAATTGAGCGCAATTTCAAAAGCACAAGCTAGACAAAATAATGAAATATGAAGACGAAGAAAAATAACCTTGTATTGTATAGCATTTGGTAAGCACATGTATGTGGCAAAATATTTAGACACATGACTGTAAAAACACAAAACATACTTTTTTTAGCAACCTCTTTGACCTCGCCCCCACTGCACTCCGATCACAGTTCTCACTTCAAGGGCTCGCAGTAAATGGAGACAGCCTGGGAATGCAGCAAATTAACATCGCCGCACTTCCAGGCCATCCTCATTTACATGTACTTACAGAGGCATTGGCGCCCCCCTGGGAACCCATCCACGCCCCCCCAGGGGGGCGCGCCCCACAGTTTGAAGACCACTGATCTACAGTCTCGGCAGTAGCCGGGTTTGAAAACAGTCCTCCAAAGTTGACACTTTCCAGGCTCCTTTTAACCCCGGCGAGCCATGGGATCCCTTTCTCACAGCCAAAACAATCATCTATTATCTCCCTAGTAAGTAATGCTGCAGGGTTTTTCATAATAGCTAGCCAAAACAATGCGGGGCGTGCCCTTATAAAATCTTCAATATAACTTAATTTTAATTCACTGTGGCATATATACTGAGCAGTGGAAATTGGTGCGCCCAGAAGCTTCCTGCAAAATCTATTTTCTTCCAATTGAATGCTGGTGCTTTTAGCGATACCCCAAACCTCTGCACCATAAGTTGCTATAGGTACGCACTGTGATTTAAAAATCTTTAGGATTGCCGGGATTGCCCCCGATCTTTTTGGGCGGGGGAGGCTGAGGATAGAATTGGTGGCCTTTACAAACTTGTTCTTACAAAACCCCATATGTTCAGACCATGTGCTGTTTGCAGCAAAGACCATCCCCAAATAAGGGAAAGTGGAAGTGCAAACTAGTTTTTAGTCACCAACAGAAATGGAACTTAGGGGGTATTTCTTTGGCCCACAGGGCATTATAAAAGATTTGCTGAAATTAGTGCATATGTCAAGGCCAGTCATAAAATCTGTAAAACCCGTACTAAAGTACGTAGTGCATTTGGGGTGCGTCCAATTAAAACCGCATCGTCTGCGTATAAAAGCACCGGAAGGGTTTTGCCTTTAATTCTGGGAACATCGTCGGTAAGTGCAATCAATGATTTAAACAGATCGTTAATATAAATGATAAAGAGGAGAGGGGCTAAAACGCACCCTTGTCTGACCCCTCTACCAACATTGATGTCATTGGATACCTCACCCCCGCCGCCAATCCTGACCCGTGCCTTTAAGTCCGAGTGCAAATAGGCCAAAAAGCGTACAAGGGCCTCGTCCAAACCGTATGCTAGGAGGATGGACCATAGGCGGGATCTATTAACAAAATCGAAGGCAGAGGTCAGGTCCATGAAAGCTAGATAAAGTGGCGAGTGCTGTGCTATATTATATTTAACGATGATCAGATTAAGATTCAAACACTGCTCATTTGTGCCTACTTTACTTCTAAAACCTAATTGACAGTACTCTAAAATGTGATTGTCCTCAGCCCACGTTAAAATTTTATTATATAAAACTCTTCCTAAAATTTTAAGGGTGTTGTCTATTAGGGAGATCGGCCTATAGCAGCAAGGTTGTGTACGGTCTCCCTTTTTAAAAATTGGGACAATAATACTAGTGGACCATGATTTCGGCAATGGAGCATTGGTTATGTTATTAAAAACGTTTAACAACAAGGGGGCCCAAAAATCTGGTTTGTATTTAATGAGGTCGATGGGTAACCCATCGGGCCAGGGGCTTTATTGCCCAAGCTCTGAGATATGGCCTTCTCAACCTCTGTTATCGATATTGGAACCCTCGATGGAATCCTGTTCTTAAAGGGATCGAACTCCTGAGCGGGAGCTGAATAGATTGTGGAAAAGTGGCTTTCCCAAGTTGCACTGCTTATGTTGCAGCTTATGGGAGTTAAAGGCTGCCCCATTGTTCTTATATTTTTTACAGCAGACCAAAATATGTTCCCATTTTTTAAACTAGCAGCATTAATAAGCGTATCCCAATGCTCATTTAATAATTCTTCCTTCCTTTTTGCAATGGCAGACTTATACTTCTGCCTTGACAACTTAATCAAAGAATTACTCCTTGGACTATGTAGCAGGGCCTTACGTAGCTGCCTATTTGCCTCAGAGCACTCGTGATTGAACCATCTAGGTTCATGGTGCGCCGTAATAATAGGTTTAGACAACAGGGATTTGACAGCTCCACAGAGTTTAGAGAAGACATTAATTACCTCAGGATGAGGGTCCTGGTCCAGCAAGCAAACATTAGTGATGCTCAGATTTTGCCTGACCATTGTGCTAAATAGATCAAAATTATTAACACCCCGCCAAGCCAATCTTAAATTATCCGTAGAGGGTAATAAGTTCCTGGCTCCACATTCTATATTGGGTGTTGGGCCAGGGGATAGTCTTAGCACTATTTGGATTGGGTTGTGATCCCCAAAAGTAGTGGCAATGGTTTCCGCTTTCAACAGGATGTCCTCTAGGACAGGAGAAATAAAAACATAATTATGGATGAGCAGCCCCTCCCTCTAAATGTAGGCTCTGGGGGAGCATTATCTTTTATTATGGCTGCAATCTCCATAGTATTAATAAAATTTTGGTTGTTTAAGTGGTCCGCTAATTCCTTGCCCCTATGGCAGTTATATCCACCACTACATGGATATTTACTTGACCATAGTTGAGGTAATTTAACATTAAAATCGCCTCCTAGGCAAATACCAGTTGTCTTAAAACAGTCTTTGGATTTTTGAATGGACGTAATGAAATTAAATAAGTTTATAAAATTCTCATTAGGTACAGAATGAAAATCATTGTTGTAAAAATTAATTAAGAAAAAAGAAATCCCCCTTTTAAACAATATAGCTTGGAAGTTATTGTTGTTAATGCATATAGTTTTAATGCAGCCACTTGCGGCAACCTTAATCCAAATCGATAATCCCCCAGAGGGTCGACCATGTTTAGATGATGTAGCTAAGATGTTATGACATTCGAACCCTTCAATAAATACATTTTGAGTAGCCCAGGTTTCTTGAAACAGGAGAATATTCTGCTCTCTTATAAATTTTAACCAATCCGGTTGGTGCAACTTTGAATGCAGTCCCGCAACATTCTAATTTAAGATACGAAGATCTGAGTTGGCTACAACCTTAGGTAATACAACTGGGCTAGTGGGCTCAGCTACTGAGAAAAGAGATGGTGGACCGGTATCTAGGCCGGGGGGTTTCACAGGTGGCAGTAGTCAATCCTGGGCATCCAACCCGGACAAAGCCAAGAACCTATTTGCAGTGGTGAGTGGGGGATCTCGTTGGGGTGGGGCTTGTGATTTGGCTTATAAAAATAGCCTAAAGGTAATAAACAAATATTAGTGATGTGAAAAGTTGTAGACTCACATGCTCGTAATAAATGACCCACCAAAGAAGGTCTACGGAAGTTAATCACGATACAGTCCCCTTCAATATTCTTTGGGGAAGAACCAACCCACCCAACTCTGCGTGCCATAATGATGTCATTCATATCAGACGGGTGGAACCTCTTATTCCGTGATAGCCAATCCACACATTTATTGCGTAATTGGTCCCATGAGTCATTCTGATCTCTTTTTAGGGTCGGTACACCGGCTAAGACCAACACATAGGGACAGACAGCAGGTGGCAAACTCAGAACATCCTTATTTGCTTTCCGGGGACTTCTACTCTGAGTGGCTAAAGCAGTGCTGCTCAAATTACCAGGCAATAAGTTCTGGTCTGAGCCATTGGGTCTGTTAGCACTGCCCGAGATAGAAATGGGCTGTAAGGTGGTGACCAAGCCTGCATTAGGTATATTACCAGGACCGTTGAGGGGCAATTGGGCAGATCCCCTGGTTTGCACACGATTGGGGCTCAAATTACTTACAGGGACTCTAGGGGTAGGGGACCTGGTGTCACTAGTTGAAATACTTGTGGTGACAAGAGACCTCCCCCTTCTCCCACCCCCTTCTTCTACAACAATCTGTGCGGTCCCTGTTGATTGACAAGATTGACCAGAAGCCCCTATAAGTGCAACCAAATTCTCTAAGCGGTCCTGTAGTAAGGCAAATTTTATGTCTAAGAGTTCATTAATCTGTTTAGTCACCCTCTCAACAGTAGCATTAATAATAGCGTCCCCAAGGTTCTCAAGATCCAATGTCACATCAGTCTGAGTGCCGACTGAGCAGCTCAAATTCGCGTTAAGAGCTGTCGCAAGGGGTTCAGGGGTTCCAGAGGTGCCAGTACTTGGGGGTGGCTGTATCCAGGCAGAAAGGCAGGTTCGAGAGGGACCAGTGCGAATGGGCTGTTTCCTTTTAGTGCAGATGGGCTTCCTGCTCTTCCTCTTTCGTTTAACAGCTGGGATTAACACAGGTGTAACAATATCTGAGTCAGACTGTGCATGTGCCCGTGCCTCAACAGTCTCGGGCCCACTTACACTCGCATTTACGGTAGGAGATTTATAACATTTGCGGGAGCCAGATCCCTGAGGCTGTGGCGATGGTAAGTCTTGCTCACAGATATTAGAAGCGCCTCTAAATTCGACAATATCTGCTCTCCCCTCAATGCCTAAGGACATGCGTCGTTCCGTAAGTTCAATTTCACCCGAGACAATATTAACCACCCTCTCGAGCATGCTATTGATACTGTCAGTTATCAGGCGTGTAGGTGGTATTATAGTACACTTTCCCATTATGGCAATTTAAAAAATCAATTTAAAAGAATGAGGGGACACCGAGCTAGCCTGTGGGCTTTCCAAAAGGTGAATACAGCAACACTCACCCCGTATTCTTGCTAGATCCCAGGTTCTACTTAGAACTTCACAGGGGGGTGGCCCAGCCCAGCCTCCTCCGGGCATTGACGGGTGCAGACGGGCCCGCCCTTCGCCCGGGCTTCGCTCGGGCGTGGCCCGGGCACGCGCGCACGCGTCCCACGCTGCAGGAGCCCAAGCCTCCTTTTCAGCGCCTCCTGGCGCTAAAGAAACACGTAGGCGCCTCGCCCGGCGCTTGGGACTATGGGGTGTGGTGAGGTGACAGGGTCTGAGGGGCAAATACTGTGTGGGCCTGTTGTGAGGGGGTGAGGTAAATAGGCACTCGACACTGTGAGGAGGTCTGGCCGTAAGGTCACGTGCGACCTACGCCACTTTATTTTTATACCCCCGTAACCGCGCCCGGTCACGAGGGGTGCGGTGCGTAAGCGTACGCCCGTAGAGGCCGGGTGGCACTCTACATCCAATCCCACATTCACCTACAACTGGACAGCCTGTGAGTGGTGAAGGAATTAGAGAGAAAATACAAAACACGAGGAGAGAGAGAGAGAGAGAGAGAGAGATAAAGAGAGAGATAGAGAGAGAGAGAGAGAGAGATAGAGATAGAGAGATAAAGAGAGAGCAAAATGGCTTGCAGCAACGATTGTCCATAGTTCATCGAGTCTCGGCCAAATCCATCAGGTGTTCTGCGGGCCCGACGGTGTGACACACATAGTCTCTCAACTTCTGGCTCGGCGCCGGATTGGGCCTCAGCTGGTATCGTTGACTACGGGATGATGTTTCACCGGGGCTGGAACCTGCGCCCTCTGCTGATCGTGACGGGCCTGACCCTTGGTCATCTTCCTGATCCTGGCCTGGTGCAGGCGGATTCTCGGATTCTCCTTGAGTGGTCGCTCCAGGCGAAACGGGCGTTTCCTCCCCTGCTGCGGGTGTCGCTGGACCCGGTTGGGGGGCCTTGGTGATCTCCTTGAACCACGAAACATTCCTCACCACCGTGTGTCTCCCACGTTGCGCGGTGATCATGGTTCCGTTGACACTTGTGACGACCCAATCTTCCGGTTCATAGGGTGTGCGGAATTTCCACCCTGGGTGTCTGTCTTTTAGGATCACGCGGGCTCCGACTTGTATTGATGGTGCCTTGGCTTTGCGGCGAAGGGTGGCCTTGTCATTAGTCTGTTGGCGCTTCTGTTGTGCCCGTTCTGAGTCGACGTCTGGGGAAACCCAGCTGGTGTCCTCGGGGATGAGGTCCCTGGGCGACCGCCTTAGCAGGAGGGCTGCCGGGGCACACCCCGTCGTGGAGTGGGGCGTCTGCCGGTATGCAAACAGGAATTGATGCAGACAGATCTCTGGGTCTTGATGCCGGTCTACCCCTATTCGCAACGCTCTGTTCAGTGTCCGCATAAAGCGCTCGACCTCTCCATTGGCCTGCGGCCATTGCGGTGTGATCCGCCGATGTCGGATGGCTCGCTTCCCTAGGAACTCCTGAAACTCCTGCCCCTGGAACGGTGGCCTGTTGTCGGATTTTATTTCCTCTGGTAGGCCGAACATTGCAAAGATCCTTTCGAGTGCCGGCTGTACGTGCATGAACGCGGTGGATGTTACAAGCTCCACCACCGGAAACTTAGTGCAGGAGTCGATGGCTACAAGGGTGTAGCGTCCGTCTGGGAAGCTGCCAAAGTCGACATTTATCTTAGTCCATGGTACGTCACAGGGCCCTTCCGTGATAACAGGCGCAGGAGTCGGGTCAGCGCCCGTGATGGCGCAGGGGTGGCAGGTCTGTATCTCTTCGTCCACCAACCTGTCCATCCCTGGGAACCACACCTTGGACCGGAGCCTGGCCTTCGTCTTGGCTGCCACTTGGTGCCCTTGATGGGCTAGGGTCACCATCCGGCGGTGTAGCTCTCTTGGAACCACTATTCTCTGTCCTCTGAGTACCAGGCCGGATCCTCCTATGCTCAGTTCGTGCTTCACCCTCCACACTTGTCTCCTGGCGTTCTGCTCTTCCTCTTCCAACTCCGCCACACCTTCCAAAAATCGGTGCCATCTCCCTGTCATGAGGGCGTCCTTGACCCGTTGAAGTGTGGTGTCCAGCTCCATGGCGCTGCTCATCTCCTCTTTGGTGACCGCCAGCGGGCAGGCGTTGTCTTCAATCATCTTCACGTATGCTTCCATGCTTGGGCTGTCATCCTGGGCCTGTCCGGCCTCCTCTTGCAGGGGGTGTCTCGACAGGAAGTCAGCAGGATTGTCTGCTCCTGGGCGGTACAGCAGTTGAAATGAGTAGGCTTGCAGTTGTACTGCCCACCGTTCGATTCTTGGAGGTGCCAACCTATTGGATCCACTAAACAGGGGCACCAGCGGTTTGTGGTCCGTTATGACCTTGAAGGAGTGGCCATACAGGTAGAGATGAAAATGTTGGCAGGCCCAACGGATCGCTAAGGCCTCGCGCTCAATCTGCGCATATCTGGTTTCCGTCGGCGATAGAGCGCGGCTGGCGTATGCTACTGGCACGTACACTCCTTGTCGGTCTTCTTGTAGCATTACGGCACCTAGCCCCACCGGGCTCGCATCGACGACCACTTCCGTGTTCCGTTTGGGGTGGAAGTACGCCATTGTCGTTTGGTCCAGCAGGGCCCTTTTGATGTTTTGGAAAGCCTCTTCCTCCAGCGGGGTCCACACCCAGGGCGCCCCGGTTTTTGTCAGCTGTCGCAGGGGCTCTGATATCGTGGCGAAATTGGGTAGGAACCTGCCGCAGTACGTCGCCATTCCCAGGAAGCTTCTTACTGCCGTTGGGCTTTGAGGTACTGGCGCGCTCCTGATCGCTGCCGCCTTCTTGGGATCTACCCGGAGTCCCTCCCGGGAGAAGACATATCCGAAGAAATCTATTGATCCTTGGTAGAACGCACATTTCTTCTGGTTGAGGGTAAGGCCCCGGTCTGCTAGCCTTTGGAGGGTGGCCCTTAGCCGAGTGTGATGTTCTTCGAGGCTCTGAGAATAGATGAGGATATCATCGCTGAGGTTGATGACCCCGACCAGGCCTGACAAAGCTTCTTGGACGGCATTTTGAAAAACCTCGGCGGCAGATGACACCCCGAAGCTGAGTCGGGTGTATCTTCTCAGACCCACGTGCGTGGAGAATGTGGTTATATATCGGCTTTGAGGGGCTAGCTCGAGCTGGTGATATCCTGAGTTTAAGTCGAGTTTCGAAAACCACTGGGCCCCGTTGAGATCCGCCACAATATCATCCATCGTCGGGGTCACGTGCCTCTCCCCCGTCGGATGGCCTGGTTGGGGAGCCTCATATCAACACATAGGCGGATGGCACCCGGTTGTTTGGGCTTTGGCGCCACCACCAGCGGGGATACCCACTGAGTGGGTCCTGACACTTTCTCAATCACCCCCATGTCCTCGAGGCTCTGGAGTTCTTTTTCTACCAGCGGGCGGAGATGTATTGGTATCCGTCGTTGTCGCAGAGCGTGCGGTTGGACACTCCGATCGATATGCAGCTTGACTTGATAGTCCTTCAGCTTTCCAAGGCCCCTGAATAGTTGCGGGAATTCCTTGAGCATTGCTTCGGCATGATGTTCGTGCACCTGCTTGGCGAAGAACACGAGTTCTAGGTCCTCCGCCGTGTGACAGCTAAGTAGTGTCCCCTTTTCTCCTTCAGTGACGTGGAATGTCGTTGTTACCGTGTGTGAGTCGCTTGTGACTTCTACCTCCATCACCCCTCGCAGGGGGATGGGCTCCGTACCCCCATACGTGAAAATCCTCGCTCTGCTTGGAGCCAACGGCGGTCTGGGCATTAGTTGGTCATAGTGTTTAGAGTCCATTACATTCACGGACGCCCCGGTGTCGATCAGGGCCGAAATTGGGTGTCCATTGATCTGTATGTGACACAGAGGGGGTGGGCGACCTTTCTTTCCGGACCTGCCCGCGAATGAGATGACAAATATGTCGTCGTCGTCCTCATAGTGCGTGACATCAGTGGTATATGCCATGGCGTCGGTCTCTTCACACTCTTCCAGAGATAGGTTCCTCAGGTTTGCCTGGCGTCCTCTGGTTGCGCCGCCGCGTGTCCTTCCCCCTCGTCCAGGACAGATGCTTGCGTAGTGGTTCGCCTTGCCGCACTTTGTGCACGATTGCCCTCTCGCGGGGCATCTGTCTCGTTCCTTATGGTCGAATCCGCAGTATCCGCACTTGCTACGGGACCTGTCACCTGTGCCCCTTCCAGAGATCCCCATCGACCGCCTTTGGATGGTGTCTACCGTTTCTTCTTTTACATGTACCTGTTTTGGCGTGGCGGCAGCCGGCGTGTTCCTGAGACGGACGACCTCCATTTCTTCGGCCCTCTGGTCGGACAGCTCATGCGAACGGGCGAGAATCAGGATGTCGTCAAGCAAAATTCCGGGCTGCCGCAAGATGAGGCACCGCAGGGCCACTGACTTGCAGCCGGCGATCAGCTGTGCCCTAATTTCGTCGTTCCGGTCTATCCCCGTGCACGTAGTTGCCAGTCTTTGAAGGCGGGCATAGAACACGTCCACCGTCTCTGCCTCAGTCTGTCGCGCTTGCCTTAGCTTGAAGCGTTCGTAGTCCGGATTCATCTGGGGGTCAAAGTATTTATTGAGAGCCGTGATTGCAGTGTCATAGTCGTCGTCTTCGCCGGTATCTGGCAGAGTCTCAAACAGGTCGTACAATTCTTCCCCACCGAAATGCATAAGCAGTGAGCGTTTCACTTTCCCATCATTTTCGCGGGTCCCAGTGAAGTAGTGGTTGAGGCGTCCTACCCAGCGCTTCCACCGCGGCGCCGCCGTGGCCGGGTCAGTGAGCTGGCTGAACGGAGGCAGTGGCGTCACTGATGCGTGAGAGTGTGGCGTGGCAGGAGCTAGTGCCTGAGCTTGTACTGCCGGCTCATCCCCCATAATGCCTCTTCTCTGGGTTTGCACTCGCAGGGGGGGGGCTTTGGAACTCTCTTGATGCACGTGCGTGTCCCAAATTGATCTGGAGCGCAGGGGGGGGCTAAAGAACCCACTTGCCAGCGGAGTCGCAAACCAGCTGACCGACTGAGATCTGCGCTCACTAAGCGTCCGTTGCACGCGGCAGTCCTGAGCTTGTGGCTGCGCGCGTAGGAGCAAGATTACCACGTGGCCGCATAAGTCAAGAAGACCCTTCGTTTAGGGCGCTGGCGCGTTTGATGAGCACTTCTTCAGAGGCAGCAGGCGATGCGGCCGGCCTTGCCCTCGCGCATGTAGGCCACGCGCTGCCTGTCCCTGCCTCTCACAGCGCACAGCTTTCCACAGCGCCTTGCAGGCGGTTTCGCCCTACCTTCACCGTTGTTGGAGCGGGCAGGTCGTCGCAGCGTGAGGGCCGGTGGCCCGGGGTGCGCACGGCAGATGGATCGCCGTCACTGCGTGCGCTTCCGCCCCGGCACCGACACGTCCGATCACCGCTCTTGATTTTCGCCGACGCTCGCGAGGGTCCGCATAAACTCCCTCGTTCGCCAAATGTGGTGAGGTGACAGGGTCTGAGGGGCAAATACTGTGTGGGCCTGTTGTGAGGGGGTGAGGTAAATACGCACTCGACACTGTGAGGAGGTCTGGCCGTAAGGTCACGTGCGACCTACGCCACTTTATTTTTATACCCCCGTAACCGCGCCCGGTCACGAGGGGTGCGGTGCGTAAGCGTACGCCCGTAGAGGCCGGGTGGCACTCTACATGGGGGATGAAGTCCCCCAGATGGCGATGGCAAGCTGGAGGCCGCTGGCAGCAAACAAACAAACACGGGCTCCCGTGCTGCAGGAGCCCAAGCCCCCTTTTCAGCACCTCCTGGCGCGAAAGAAACACGTAGGCGTCTCCCCTGGCGTTTGGGACTATGGGGCATGAAGTCCCCCAGATGGCGATGGCAAGCTGGAGGCCGCTGGCAGCAAACAAACAAACACGGGCTCCCGCGCTGCGGGAGCCCAAGCCCCCTTTTCAGCACCTCCTGGCGCGAAAGAAACGCGTAGGCGCCTCCCCCGGCGCTTGGGACTATGGGGGATGAAGTCCCCCAGATGGCGATGGCAAGCTGGAGTCCGCTGGCAGCAAACAAACAAACACGGGATCCGAACATTTATTATTTACAGAGCTTCAGAATGACACAACATAACGCACTATAAGAAGTAATCATTGGGATGCTAATGATCTGTTAGTAAAGTGTACCTTTTTGTGCCGCTATTCTGAGAGCAGATATGGAACCACCACATCACTGTCCCAGTGATCAACAGAAATGCGTGGTCACAGCTGAGGGCTTGAACCTGGTGGAAGTGAACAAAGCTGGATTGTGTTAGGACCCGACAGCTAAAGATAAAATTACTGGCATGCAGATCTGTGTCTGATACTTCTCATATACACGTGGGGATTCAGATGCTGCAGCAGGGAATACATCATTTAAGAGCCGACTTCAGTTACTGAAGCATTGTGTTCAAAGTGTCCAAGCACCATACATAAGACCAGTGAGGGGCATAAATCTCCAGTGCTGTGTGTTGGTCCGATCACTGTGTCATCATCCCAGGTGTCATTACTGTAAGTGGGATAAAAAATGGGAGTAACTAAAAGAGACATTGGCAAAAAATTGTTGTTAATAATCCTTTCCAAGAGGTGTGGTGTAAGTAATTAAGCGTGTAGGTTAAAACAAGAAACCTAAAATCCTTTGCTTTACAAAACTTGCCACCTAGCCAGTATGTGGTTACCCTTCTGTGAGTTTTATGTGCATCTAAACATATATAAAAGAGTAATAACAATTTCATTGTGAAAAATTTAAATTGAAAATGCTTCAATTCTGAAAAGTGGAGAGTGAATTAAACATTGTTAAGATCTGTAGAAGTGCAGATGGTCTTCAGAGTGTCCCATCACTTCTCTTCCCCTCCATGTCAATCTCTTCTTCCATCTCCCCCTCTGTTAGACACTTACCTCCCCCCCCCCACATCTTTCAGAACCCTCCATCTGCATACCTCACACATCATCATTTTCCTTTCAGGCTGTCTTGCCATTCTTTTCTTCTACATGTACTTCTGTTCATCTCTGCACTTCGCCATCTCCTCACACACACAACTCACCCAATTCAGCTTTAAAAACTATTTTATTTTCCTTTGGCACTGTCAATATTTTAACAGCTGTATACCTCCTTCACACACTTTTCCAAAAAAGGACAATTACAATTGACACATAAGTGACCATCACTCTGTGAGCTCTGTGGAGAGGCCAAGGATTGCATGTAAATGAAATCAGAACACTTTTATGACCCACTGACAGGCACTACAACAAATTCACCTTTCCGACTCATCTCCAGTGCTCTCATCCATTCCCAGTCATAAACACTCACCCACATCCGAAACCCATCTAGATGCCTAGAGGTAACTCAGTTCACTTAAAAGAGTCATATGTTGGATTAAAAAAACAACAGAAATACAACATATGGAAAAACACAAATACTCTTAGGGATTGCAAGATGAAATTGAAATGTAAACCAGGACTGCATTGCTGTTATGGATTACCCCAAGGCTTTGAACAGTTGCTGTTGGGAAATCAAGCATTGTTTTTTAGTGTAAAGGACAAGAATTTAGGACTCAAGAGGGACCCATTTCAAAATTTTTAATTACTGCTGCATCTGAGACCTCGCAGGACCCGACCCACTAAGTGCCCTGCAGACAGCAGACTAATGTGGAATGAGAGAAGCCAGAGACCCAATCAGATCCGTGCCCTAGGCAACGCCGACATATCACACACACATTTTCGTAGATCAATCTGTCATCCCAGACCCAGTCTTAGAGATGGGCGAGCCATTGAAAACTGGAGCAAGATGCCTGGCTCATCGCGAGGTCCTTCTGGACCCTCAAGCCCAAAATGAGCAGAGCTTTCCTGTGTCTTCTGCCTTTCCTCATGTTCTAACTTCATACGACAAGAATTAATCACAAAGCAGTGACTTGTGATGTAAATAAGCAAGCGAGAAAGAGCTACCTATCTAGCAGCTGTATTGCGCAATGTGAAACCAGAATATCTGGGCTAAATCCCAGTTTCCAGTTTAAACAAATTGTGTGATCCTAGGCAAATATTTTATTTCACTGAACCTGCTTTTCTGCATTATCACATGCAAGAGTACCTTCAAATACGAGGGTTCAGGAAGTGCGCTTTAAAGAAACCTCGTGTTTGATTTAACAGACCATAATGTTGCTCCATCTTTAATAAAAATGCTGGCCACACAGGTAGGGTACACATGACAACTGACTTGGCTTTATGTTCAGTAGTGGCATTGTCATCAGAGTGTGGGGAGACATGAATACTTGTAAGCTCATGTTTCACAACTATTACTTTGAATAAATGCCTCTCTGTTCTGTTAATCTGAAGTACTAAGGTGAAACACTTTAGTATATTAAAGAAATATGCTTTTTCTTAATTTTAAAGAGACTTTACCATATGTTTAGATGATATGTGTTGCATAATTTACATGCCAACTATTTTCATTGTGGCTCGTGCACAGGCTCTTAGTGTTCAGCCAGACCCTTGTCTCGGTTCTGGCACAGCTCTCCCTGTTAATTTGTTGGCTCATGCACCTCTACTCTGCAGCAACAGTGCCTTAAAATCATTATTGCTGCAGACTGCGGATCCTACTCAGGGCCGGACTGGACGTAGCGGGCACTGGGCGTTTCCCCGGTGGCCCTCTAGGGTGGGGGCTGGTTTTGGGCCCCTGGGGGGCCGTTTTTGTTACCGGGGGTCGGCAATATCGACCCTCTGTAACAAAATCGGCCGAAACCGGCGCTCGCAAACTGCTCGGCTGCACCCCCCTCATCCCAGGGGGGGCCGTCCGAGCAGTTTGCCAGGGCCGGTTTCAGTTGCCAGTCCGGCCCTGATCCTACTGCACTGCCAGGTCATGACCAAACTGAGAAATTATTAGTGGGGTGACACATCCCATATACCCCACCCCCGAAGCTACGTTCCTGACCTTTTTGCTCACAGAAGACAGAGGGCAATATATAACCAATGCCACAGATACAGTGTCCTATGCACAACTCTGGTCAATATTTTAACAGAATATTCTTTTTTCTTAGATTATGAGTGGACCAGAAAAGCTCTCATGTATGTTGCTCCAATATGCCTCCTTACAACGCATGCCTTTTCCCCGCAGGCTATTACAACGCGGTCATTATAACGACCGTGTTGTAACAACGCACACCATTACCCCGCAAGTCATAACAACGACTTGCTCAAGGGGGGGGCGCTGGAAATTGGAATAGTATAATTTACTATTTCAACTCCAGTCTGTGCAACAGTAGGGAAGGTGTTGGATTTTAAATCCAACACCTTCTGACCCATCCGCAAGTCGTTGTTATGACTTGCGGGGTAATGGTATGCGTTGTAATAGCCTGCGGGGAAAAGGATTTGTGGTAAACGATGTTTACCATGTTGCTCTCTTAAATGCAAAACGAGGGTGGGTATCGGATGGAGACCCAATTGGCACTTTTTGTCACTGAGTTTCTGATTCTGTTGGGCAAGGGGTCAAAAGCGGTGATAATGGTGACACTTTCTTCATCAGCAGGTAATTTAATCTCTAATATGGCTTCATATGGAGTATTCAGTGACCTATTGAAAGCCTGTCCCATCGTTGTTCTGGAGTAACCGCTCTCATCCAATTTAGACTGCAGGACTTTGAAATCCTTGACAAATCTCGCAGTTTTGAAACAGTTTTTTTTATACTTGGAAAACTGCCTTACAGGTAGATTTGGACTCTTGGGTGAAACAAGTCATCATCAAAGTTTTATTCGATTCATCAGGCAAATCATAAAAGCACATCATCAAATACACAGCAATTTAAAAAGGAGGTACATTCATTAAAAATATTATATCATCAAACATAATTAAAATACAATATTCAGAAAATATTAAGACAGAGAGCTAAGATGTCTATATACCATAAATAAAAACACTGCTAACCTAAAATAGCAATTTATCCCTTTTAAAAATGTTTGTCACAACTGCTATAAAAATGTCAATACGTGTCACTCTATAACAACATTTACCTGTGCCGCTTTCTAATTAGAAGGGCCCCCCTTATGAAATTTACAACAGCAGTGCAGATATCAATAGAGGCCAATAAATACAAATATCTAAAACCATCTCTATAAGAACAGGGACGTTGCTCTCTCAATTAAGGGAGCAAAAAACCTTGCTTTTACTTTTTTATAAAGTGCACAAAATAACACAAAGTGCAGGGTGCTTTGTTTAGACAAATTATCACGGGGACAAGGCATAATCTTGTCCAACCAGCCTCCGTGACATGGAAAAGCTACCAAGAAGTGCTTAACCAAGTCATATTGTTTCAATGAGAATTTGTGAGTGCATTTTGAAAATAGTGCTCGAACATCTACTTCCCTCTTGTTTAATTTCACGGTCAAAAAATGAACTTATAATTGCTTTGGGACGAGGTGAATACAAATAAGGGGTCATAAGTATAAAGCTACGAGCAAAAGTTAGACAATTCTTCAACTGAGCCATTCCAAATGCAAAGAACATTGTCTATATAATGATGCCATACTGACATTTTGGTTTTGTATGGACTTTTCATACTGTATGATACATATTTTCCAATAGATATTCGCTAGTTTGGGGGCCACAGTGATCCCATAGTTGTACCTGACACCTGCCAATAGAGTTGGTGCATTGGTTGTGTCCTTGATGTTCCTAGATCTGATGCGTCCACCTCACCATGCCATTACCGTTCTTCTAGTGTTCCCTTGCCCTAATGCGTAGTGCACCCTATGTCCTTGTGTTTACAGCATCCTAAGGCAACACAAGAAACAGAAAGTATACATGGGTCTTTCTATAAACCATAAGTCGAATCCACATCAGTGTGCTGGAGTTGAGGGCCATTTGCCTAGCTCCGAAGGTGTTTCTTCCTCCCATCTTGGGCTATGCTGTGCAGGTTCTTTCACACAACCCCCACTGCTGTCCATTACCTCAGCAGACAAGGGCAGAGTGTGTTCCTGGACCTTAAAGACCTTGCACTAGAGGCAGTGAGTTCTAAAACGTGGAATGTTTGGTGGCAGCTCAATTGGCAGGTACACTGAATGTGAAGGAGAAGGCCTTGAGTCACCAGGAGAGAGAATGTGGCCTAACGGCTAGGGCGGTCGACCTCAGAGCTGGGGAACCGTGTTCGAGTCTCGGCAGGGACGCTCAACATTCTGTGATTCTGGGCAAATCACTTAAATCTCCCCGTGCCTAACAAAAATGAATGTGTCCGTCTGTAACGTAACTGGTGCTCATGTAAAGCGCTCTGATACCTTCCAGTCTAGTTTGCGCTATATAAAACTCCCCCTCCCAAAAAAAAAAAACTATCCCGGGAGGATGATAAATGGGAGCTCCACCCTGATGTGAAAGAGGTGATCTTTTATGAGCTGGTGCTTCCCTGCTTCAACCTCTTTGTCAGGGCTCCCTGTTATGCAGCCTGCACTTCCCATCTTAATTTGTCTTTGGGAAACTCCTTCCCACTGAGCTGGTCACAGGGCCTCCTTATTGCATTACGTATGATTCCTCTGCTCTCAAGGGTTCCATAGAAAGTGCAAGAAAATGGTGCAAGCTGATTCTCATCGGCCCAAGTCAGACAAGGAGAATATGGGACTCAGGTCTGCTGTAAATCAGTGTTAGCCGTCTCCATCCTCTCTCAGACAGAGTAGATCTGTTTTCACAGCAGAATGCGTGTGTCCTCCACCCTATTCCTCAGATGTTTGTCCGCATGTGTGGCGATTGGGTCATCCCATTTAGAGGCTTTGAGTTAAGCGTAGAGGTAGCAGATTTTATTGTTGCTGCTTGATAACGAGTTAGTCCCTTGGTGCTAGGCCTTTGGCTTAAACCCTTTTGAGGCTTGCCTGTCTGCTCTTCTGCACCTTGTACTTACTCTTGCTTTACATGGCTTAGGGGTTCTACCGAGAAGGGTTACTTAGGTTCACTGTCTGCTTTTTATGCCTCCTTTGCAAACTTCCTTGCTCATGCTGCTCCATAGTGGCTTATTTCTTTAGCAATCAGCTGTATATGTTTCTGCTCACACCCTTTGTTGTCTCACACCCTTTGTTACTTCTGTTTTTACTCATGAAACTAGTGTCCGATCTGTTGCACAGTCATTTTGTTTGTCGCTAACACTGTCTTCCTAATGATGAGTACCTTTGCCCGCAGGGTTGGAGGGTTTGAAGCCATTGCCGATCTGGCCACTGCTTACTGTCTTCTACCCAGACAAGCTGGCCCTACATACTTGCTGCTCCTTTTTTGCCAAAGGTTGTGTGTCCTTTCACATTGGCCATTTGATCCCTCTTCCATTTTTCTTTCCCCCTCCTCATTCTTCCAAGGAAGAGGAGCGGCTGTATTGACTGGACCCTAGGCAAGGTGTCTCCTACTACACTAATTGGATAAGATCAGGAGCCCGATGAACAAATTCCCATGTGCAAACCAGGATGTGCAATTTACACACCGATTGGTTTGCGAATCAGTGTGCAATTTGCAATGTGACCTATGTACTAATTGGGCGAATCTCAAATTGTACATTTGCTAGCAGTGCAAAACAACTTGCCTAATGAATATTAGTTATGTAGGTTGCAATTTGCAACCCCCTGTGATTGGCTGTGAATGCAGGGTTGGAGACCTGCAAGGGACAGTAGACCTCAGTTCTTGCATTTGTATTCCCAAATGGGAAACATTTTTTAGGGCAGGCTTTGTCAATTGAAGAGACAGGAGATTTTTTTTTAATATAAAAAATGTTTCCCGATTTGGAAGTCATTGGGCAAGCAAGGAGTGATCTTCTGGCCCACTGCCTGCTCCCATGAGGCCACCCAACATGATTCCCAAAGGAATTCAATTATGATCCCAACTCCGAGACTGGTAACTGATCAATGGATTGTGACCATAGTTGCGGTCACAAACCACTGATACAAACCTGTTCAACTCATAAATAGGAGAGGGACAACCATACCCACTCCCTTCTATCTATGATTTGAAAAGGGTCTCAAAACTCTGTTATGACTCTAGAAAACTTTTCTGATTTGTAAACTGGCTTTTGTAGATTGTAAAAGTTCCTTTTAATGTTGCTAACCAAGTGATCCTATGAATTGCAGGGTTTATGACTGCAAAATGGCTTTGTACTTTGAGTCCTAGATCCTGTGGATTCCTTGCTTTTCGTAGGCTTCAGTGTGGCTAAGAAAGGCAAAGTGGTGATTAAGCATACTAGTTTGTATGTGATTTCTCTTTGCATTAAGATCTGCTGCAGTTTGCTAAGAAAAACCTTTGAGCCGTATTCACAAGCAATCAAGGAGGGCCATGGCAGCTTCTACTGCCCTAACTAGTGGCCATGTGGCCCCTAGGTTGGCGTTACTGCCTGGCGGCTGAGTTGCTGGGCTATTGATACTCCATGGGGGACTGTGTTGCACTATTTCCTTAGTGCGTCAACACTGCTCCCTGTTGGCATTGTGTTGGGACTCATTCATAAGGTAAGGAAACTAAGTGAAGAAATATCCATCAGAAGAAAAAACAACTTTTCTTAGGTAGTGATATTTCTGATGGATATTATGTCTTCCCACTGATACTTAACTGCCCTTCCTCCTTCTCCTCTGAGATAATGCCGATCATTATAAGCTTCCAAGGTATCCAACTTCTTACTTTCGATATTTTATTGTCTGCTGTCATTAAGCTCAATCGGTTCCTCTCCGCCTTGGGTGGGCATGGAAAAAAGTAAGGATCTGATGTCAATGCACTAGGCGGCATCTTGCATAGGCCAGTATTGTCACTTCTTGATTGGGTGGAGCAGCAACTGGCATCCCATGAGGCTGAGCATTGGGTGCTAAATACTTGCTTCTTTTCAGACCAGGTTAGAGTCCTTTTATTATTAAAGGCGTGGCCTGACGTCAAAAATCGCCTATAATCGCGGATCTGTACACAACAGTATGCTCTTTTGATCATCCATGTGTTACATACACATATGTGGTTAAGGAAAAACTCCTTCCTGATATCTTCTTTGCAGCAATACCTACCACTAGTACTTTCTGCCACAATGTGTTATGCTCCATCGGAGTCTGCTGCTTGTGTGGTGCTTCAGCATTATCTCGGGGTATCATTGGGAAGGCCATTGCATCCCATCCTCACCGCCTAATGAATAGATGAGGCATCATGACATCCCTAGTGCTTAAAAAGAATAATAATGTTAATAATAATAATAATAATAACAATAATAGCAATAAAAATAATACATAAAGGTTTTCCTTAGGAGCCAGTGCTTCTGAGTCCCAAGGCTGCTCTGTTAAAGATATTCTTTTTTGTGCGGTCTGGTAGACGTTTGGAAGCTTGGGGGGAGGGTATGGGAGGGGTGGTTGAGTATTAAACACAGCATCTGATAGAGACATCTAGCCGCAGATTCCTTAATTTTTTAATTCTCCCCAGACACCAGACTGAATGCGGAAATTTTTCAACAGTACCTCTGTGCACTAGGGGATGGTGCCGTACGACTCCGGTTGTGACGTCAGGGGAGTCATATAAGTCCCCTCCGGCTCGCGGAAGTCAGTTTCTTCTTTTCCACTGTGTAACGCGGATCCGGAGAAGGGGTTCCTCAGGCCGTTTTCCGGGCCTACCTCAACAGTTTTTGTCGATTGGAGACAGTGTGCTTTTCTTATGTCTTTAGGCTTTAAGCCTTGTAGGTCTTGTACTTGGCAAATGTTGGTTACAGACCCACACTCTCTATGTGGTGTGTAGGGGAACACCACTACTCCGAAGACTGTGGCTCCTGCCAGAAGCTGAACCCGAAGGTGCTCAAGGAACGCTGTGCTTCTTTTGGCGGTGATGTCGCAGTCTATAGAGACTTCACATCGGCCTCGGTCTCCTTCTTCTCGTTCAGAGTATTGTTCACGGGGCCGTTCCAGGAGTTGGAGCTGTTCAAGGGGACACCGCTTTCCATCAAAATCCCAAGGTAAGCGCAGACGTTTGAAGTCGCAGCACATACCCGACTTCGCTGCGTGGAGACTCCGTCTCCTATGGCTCCTCCAGCTTGCTGATTGAGCAGGCCATACACGACTCTGCCCTGTGCCTCGCCGTCTATCCGGGAGCGGGGTCATCGATGGCCCAAATGAGAGTACTACCATTTTCTGCATCTTATCTTTGGGCCCCCACCTTCCTCTGGAACGCCATCGGGCCCCATGGAGGTGAGAGGTGCCACATTCTTGGGTTCACCTTTGGTGCAAGTTGGGCTGTCTGAGTCGTTGGGTCGGCGCCGGTCGGCATCAGCTGACTTCATTTCGGTGCCGGTGCACAGCCATTTGGCGTCTCCGCCTTTGGCCTCCATCCTTGATCACCCAACTCCAGCATTGACGTCGGCGGTGCCAATCAAAGTAATTTCTTCTCTTCCTCTTGACTTCGAGGTGTTGCCTTCTCGGCATCGACCGGCGTCTGGTGTGGAGTCGGTAGAGTCAACTGAGGAGAATGTTGTTTTTCCACTTTCCTCTCATGATGGGGCTTCTGGAAGTCGCCTTGTAGTGGGTGAAACAGAAGAGTCTGGGCTGTTACAGCCTATTTTGGAGACTATTCCACCTCTTATAGAGGAGATTAGGCTATCTGCACTTAGAGAGGCTTGTGGGCTGGAGTCTTCCCCAGCCTCAGGGTTACTTTACCCTCTTAGTCTTGCCACTGAGGCGAGTTCCTCTTTTGCAGTTATGTTGAGGAGAGTGGCTACAGTATTGGAATTATCACTACCTACGGTGGAGAAATCCACTGATCCCCTGATTGATGACCTTTATCAAGGTCAGACAGGGGTGGAGCCTGTTCTCCCATATAGTGAGGCCCTGTACGACATACTGTTGGGCACTTGGGCCAAGCCTGATACGGGGGTCTTGGTGGATCGGACTATATCTTTCAGGCAGTTGCCTGCTCCTAGAGATCCAGCTTGTCTCTTCAAGATCCTACCTCTTGTAGTTTGGTAGTTCAGGTGGCTTCAGCCTCACAGGATATGGATTCTCCACCTAATGTTCCATCGAATGGAGACTCTAAGAGGCAAGATTCGTGTGGCAGGCATATTTTTTCCTCAACTAGTTCTGCTTTAAGGTCCACTAACACATCTTGTGTTCTTGGGCGTTTTTCTCACACTTTGTCGGACTATGTTGCCATCACTTCTAGATGGCCACCGTTCTAATATAGAACAGTTGATTCGAGATGGCCAACAGGCGACTAAGCTGATTATTAGATGTGGATTGGATACCACTGAATCAAAAGGTGGGGCCATGTCCTCCTCTGTGGAGCTACATCGTCGTGCCTGGTTAAGTACCTCAGGCTTTTTTTTAGGCTGTCCAAGCTGGTTTGGTCGATATGCCTTTGATGGCACCCATCTTTTTGGAGCCCAGGCTGACTCAGCTTTACGGCATTTCCATGACAGAATAAGTGAGACAGAGTTCTTATTTCTCTTTTTCTAATTATACACCTATTGATTTTTTTCCCTATACTAGGGTTGTATGGGGGATATTAATCTTTTGGTTCTTACAAGGCTGGCCATGTTATGGCAGTACCATGGTGTTGTGGTGTTGCTGCGGTTCGCAGATATTATTGTTTCATTACTGTCTTTATCTCACGAAAAAGGGAGCATAAGAGGGATAATGAACCAGGACGACCTCCACTCATAAATCTCAAAAAACAAAGACCTGGTTACATGCTTGCACATACAAGTCCAATTTTCAAGGGAGCGTCACACCAATTCTTTCATGGTGAGACAGGGTTGACTGTCTAGTCATACCCACCAATACGTTTCTTTAAGTCTATAAAATAACCCGCAATGAAACATGTCGGCCGTTCAGGTTAAGATGGTCTAAACATGACACTGTTGTTTTAACTGAGTGCGGATACTATCAAAAATAAAAGATAGGTGTGATCGTTTTCCGTAACTCAATTTTAACATTGGGAGAGTATATTCAACCTCCTTTGTATAACGGGGCTCTGGAGTTTTCAGGTTTTGAGATTGATATCACTTTATTTGATACACTTTTTTCTCAGTCTACACATAATTGGGAGTTGGGTCACGTTCCTTTATGTCAGGAAAGTGCCAATGATGACAGAGTGAGCTAACAGGTGAGCACCTACCAGTAGCTCCATTGGTGTTGCTAACGTGAGGCACTTCCTGACTCGCCTCACACTTTTTTAGACCCACATAGTTATTAAAGAATTGTGGGCTCCTGGCCTGTTTTGATTTGTTATGTTTGATTCTATAGACTTAATGACACGTATGGGTTGGTATGACTAGATAGTCAACCCAGTCTCACCGTGAAAGAATTGGTGTGACGCTCCCTTGAAAACTGGACTTGTATGTGCAAGCATGTAACCAGCTCTTTGTTTTTTGTCATTACTGTCTTTGACAGGTTATGTGGTACAAGGATACCTATTGCATAGGTTTTTTCCCTTCCCTTTTTTCCCATGATGATGGGCTTCATGCTCAAGAGGTCATTTGCTTGTGCTGTTTCTTCCGGTTAGAAAGCTTACCTATCCCGCAAGCTTCTTTGGAAGCAGTTTGGTATGCTGATATGTATTACTTTTGGTTTTTAGTATCTCTCATAGGGACATATTGCTTATGCCTATGGGAGACCTCTTATACAGAGAGTATGTTTATTCTTTACACCTACTCTGAATTTCCACTTCAGTGCAATTTTGGGTCTGTTTTGACCAAGATTTCCACTAGGACATTCTTGTTTGATCTGTCCTTCATTTGATTGCAGTCCTTTTCACTAGTTTTGGCAGGGTGCACTTTGCTTTGAATTCAGAGGGTGCATGGATTGCTTTTACATTAGATGTTTTTTTGCAAAGGCTAGGGTACCCTAAGAGGGGGTTATGCCAACTTTACCACGTTGTGTGTTCTTTGCCTGTGCATGGAATTTTGTCCCTTAAGATGTATTTCTCTTTCTGGGAGACATTACAAATGGGAGGTTCAAGGGCTCTATTTTGTATTCTACTGAAGGATTATATTACTAACACTTACCTCCATTTATGGCCAACTTTAATTCTTAGAACATGGTTGTTCCACAATCACTGCTTGTAATGTTATCTGGAATGCAGTGTCAGAATATTTTGACCCTATGGGTTTAGCTTTTACGGCCATGTCTAGCACCTTCTGGGAGGATTTCTTCTTTTCTTAAAGAGAATGTTCACCTTTATGGTTCTTCTGTTCCCTATAAACATCCTGAGTTTTCCTTTCCATATACTTTGGTATGCTGGTGTAGTTACACTTTCCTGTTGGGAGGTTGGATGTCCTCTGTCTCCTTGGGGACATTTTATTTCTCTAATCAGCAATTGCTCTTTTTGTGACTTACAGTCCTTTTAGGGTTCAGATAACTATACCTATCCAGCTATCTATCTATCTATCTATCTATCTATCTATCTATCTATCTATCTATCTATATGTGTGTGTGTGTATATATATATATATACATATATATATATATCTGTATATATATATATATATATATCCACCCAAGTTGGTTCACTTTCGTCCAGCATTTGTGGCGCTCAATCCAGGTGCGAAACCTCCGCGGTTGAACCAAACTGCTCTCTATAACTCCAAATCCTTTGCCGCCGAAAGAAACAACGGCTCGCACTCTCCCAGAGCTTTTGCAGTTTTTTTTATTTTCTCGTTTTCTTCATTTGCTTAATCAAGATACAGGCGAACAGACCAACGCGTTTCGGTATTACATAATACCTTGGAACCTCTTTTTTTCTGGAGTTCTTAGGACAGGTTCTTTTGAATACCTCCTTACTGGTATAAGGAACTGTAGTTTACAGGGTATTTGTTATTGCCTTTGCCCCTTCTAGTCCACAGGCTCATTTCACCCTTTGATGGCCATGTACAGTTGTCCTACTGTTGTCCTCTGACACATTGTTTTTCAGCTGCCCTTGGGGTATGGTTCTTTCCGTGCTTGTAGGGTTGTTTTTATTTTCATTGCCTGTGATCCTTGCCACAGTTTGAGTTTAAAAGAAATTTTATTTGTTGATAATATATAAAACATGTTACAATTATCGGAAAAATAATACATAAACAGTAAATGATGATATTAACTCATGTGAGGGGGAGGGGAAGGAGAGACAAGTGAGAAGGAGAGGGGGATAGAAAGATAGAGAAGAGAAGGGGGGGAGAAATAAAGCTCCATGGTGGTCTTAATAGAGAGAAATAACAAATATGTAGATTAGTACATCTAGCCAACCGTACATTGTAAATAACAACCAATCGATAACATAGCATATTCAAGAAATTAAGGGGCATATTATCAAGAACGGCGTTAAAATTATCGCCGGTTTAGCGGCAGAAAACTGCCGCTAAAGCGGCGATAATGGGCTTGATAATATGCCCTGGAGAATTCCTATAGAAGCCCATGTTCACACCAGAACATGGACTTCTATTGGAATTTTCAAGGGCATATTATCAAGCCCATTATCGCCGCTTTAGCGGCAGTTTTCTGCCGCTAAACCGGCGATAATTTTTAACGCCGTTCTTGATAATATGCCCCTAAAATCTTAATATAATATGTAAAAAACAAAAATTATGGAATATCACGGAGGTCGGGCAACCTCTTGCTGAGCAGGAGACAAGGAGAAAGAATGTTTAGCACTACAATCAATGAAGGATGTAACAGGAGACCATATGATTGAACGCTTCATGGATAATTGAATGGGGTGAACAGATGCTGTATCCAACCTGTGATGATAACACACCGCATACCACCAAGCCTGAAATGATAAAGACTTAAAGTCTTTCCAGTTTTTCGTTATTTGTTGGAAGGCCACTGCCAGTAGTACATCAACAATTTTGTTATCAGAAACATTATTTTCCCATATAGGGGATACACTACCTAGGAATAAATGCGTGTAAGAAAAGGAAAAAGTGGAACTAAATATGGAATTGATTTGGTCCCAAACAGATGTCCAGAACTTATGTACGTGAGGGCAAGTGAAAAGCATGTGCTTCAAATCAGCTAGTGGAGACGAGCAAGACCAGCAAGTGTCTGGTGTCGTGAAATGTCTTTTATGTAATGTGACTGGATGAAGGAGAAGCCTATTATAAATAAAAAACAATGTCTGTGTAACATTAGCAGCCCTAGAAGTTTGCCACAGTTTTTATAAGGAGCTCATGCTCTTTTTCATCTTATTCTTACGTACATCTGGTCTATTGTTAATTTCGACCGGCTGGTTCTCCCTGAGAACTTTTGTAGGATTGGTTCACAGACCCTCTTCCGGGTGGGTATAGCTATGGTATTTAATTCAAAAGTTAGGGAACCTGCGGCTAGATGTCTCTATCAGATGAACAAGTTACTTACCTTTGGTAACGCATTTGGTAGAGACATAGTCTAGCTGCAGATTCCTTAACGCCCTACCCATCCTCCCCGCTCTGCGAACGACCTGAAGTGTAAGGGTTATACCCTTTATCAGCACTGGTTTTATACACCAGTGAGCACTGTTTCATGTAGTAGTGTAATTCAGCGAACCATTTGGTCTTACCTTATAGATCTTGACTTGGTATTACCATACCATTCATTTCTGTTTTCTAGTTATTGTTTCAAAGATGCATTGATTTTTTTGGCACACGGTTTCCACAGCCAGTTTCTATAGTGGCGCAGAAAGTTTTACAGGTGAAATTGACGTCCGCGCGCCAGAGGGGACTTATATGACTCCACTGACATCACAACCGGAGTCGATGTCATCATGGAGTCGAACAACGCCGTCCCCCGGCGCGCGGAGGTACTGCTGAAAAATTTCCAGACCCAGTCTGGCACCTCCGGAGAATTCAAAAGTTAAGGAATCTGCACCTAGACTATGTCTCTACCAGATAATGTGTTACCGAAGGTAAGTCACTTGTTCGCTAATGTAAGCTGTACTTTCCATTATTGTTGATTGTAGTACTACTATGTATTTTTGACAGTCAAAAGTGCAGTAACTCATCAATGGTGTGCAGACAGACGTTGATGACTATTTTACTATGTTCTGAATAAGTATTCCACTAAGTAATAAACTGTCCTGCTACTTGAACAGTCTGATGTACAGGCGGGTGCTGTAGCCTGTTTTCCTATGTTGACAATAACTATTACATTGTGATGTACACTATACTACTACTTGAAATGCTAATAAAGAAATATATTTTTTTTTTTAAAAGGCTGCTTCTTTCTGTGACCACTCTACACTCTGCCTATCTCACTCTTACAGGATCTTTTTGATCAATGATTTCTTCCTGGTCACTGTTTTCCTTTCCTTGACTTCCTTTTCTCTATCTTTTCTGCCTTTCTCTCCTTGCTCTGGGTCAATGACTGATCATGGAAAATTAGTGCTGTCCCTAAACATGATTGTATTACCATGCCCACCACCTTCAGTTACAGAGCAAATTAAGCACAGGATTTTCAGTGGCACAGCAAATCAGCAAGGCCCCAATGCAAGCAAGCACAATGGGCTTCTCACCCACTGGTTTCATAATGATAGTTAACAGCTACAACTGGGATGTGAGGTATCTCTGGGTTCTGGTGCCACTGCACATGCTACACTATTGATAGCTGTTCTCTTGTGGACATACCAGTTTGTTAGCAGTAGATTAGTCGTTCTTAAGAACCTTAAACAGTAACATCCCATGCTGAAGAAAATACCCTGTGATTGCCCAACAGCCACCCCTTAACAAGACAGCCTGACAAGGTTTGTCTCACAGACTTCCAAAGGTATATGTGTGGGCACATAGGCCCATATGCACGAAACTTCCATTTTGCATTTCCTAAATAGCGAATCCTAAGAAATCGCTATTTACCAGCCTTAAAACCTGGTTTTTTAATCAATGATCTCTACTGACATTACTTAGCTCGCATCTGCTCCTTTTTGCTCTGTTTAGCACCAAGACACCTCCGGGTATTCGTGCACTTTATAAGTTGTATCATTCATTCATTCATTCATTTAGGAAATGCAAAATTGAATGTACTATAATAGCAATTTCCTAATAGCGATTCCCACAGAATTGCAATCTCTATTAGGAAATCACAATTTAGGAAATGCAAACCCAGTCGTTCCTATGGGCCTAAGTCCCAAAGGTATGAATGGTTTTGCATTTCCAAAATTGTGATTTCCTAATAGGAAATCGCTATTTTGGAAATGCATAATCATTTGTACCTATGGGCCTTAGGCCCCCCTTAAACAAAGGGTTAAAAACATTGGTGCTCGTGTAAAGGGCTCAAATGCCTTTGGATAAGTGGGCCCTCTGTGACACTGGTAAAAATGCATTTTAGGTGCATTTATACAAATTGCACCTGGTTACCATTGGATTGGATCCGACGGTAATAGCATTTCCTAAATGACTGTTTCGCATTTAGGAAATGCTATGTACATAGGGTTAGGAAATCACAAATTTGAAATTCCTGTTTGCGATTTCCTATTTTGGTAAAAATCGCATTTTGCGACCTCATTTCCCCTTTTGTGCATAAGGGAAGCCTATTTAGCATTTCTTAACCGCCCGAAATTGTGATTCGGTCCGTTAAGAAATGCTAAATGGCTTTGTGCATACGGGCCATACACACTAGCAGACTCGCCCTCTCTCTCCTCTCTTTCACACACACTTTTTCTCTTTCACTGTCTCTCTCTCACTCTTATCCACTTCCTCCCCACCCCTCTCCTCCCAAAAGGCCGTATCCTGACATGTAATTTGCTCACATCTCCAGATTGCCCTTTAGTCTAGTTCAACCCTCTGATCATTCACTTCTTTTTTTTCTGCTAACGGTATTTATCCAACGAATGCATTACTCAAAGTGTTCTGGACAAGGTGGGCCTGAATAAATTCCTATTGTCTGTGTGGAAACATTTTTTCGGCTTTAGTCAGAGAAAGCCTCTTTATTTGCTCAGTTTGGCAGACAACTTTAATGTCACGGTTCCGTTTATAAGTCTTTTTTCAATAGGGCGTTTCACTGAGTAAAGCACACATTCTTAATCTTAGCTGCATTATGATTGAGATGCTGAATGTGAATTTCTTTTAAGTCTTTTCAGCGGGTGTGAGTGCATAAGGGTTTGACCCTGTTCTGGAGGATGACGGTAGGTGTACTTTTAACTATAAGCAGGAGGAGGATTCCCTCATTTACCACCAATTATCGTTTACTTAATGCATTTTAGCAACATGCGGACTTTATTCATCTTGTCACCTTTCTTTTCTTTCATATAGAAACATTTAATTATCAGGCCAAGTCATATATTTCAATAAAGATTTTCAACATTACAACATTGACATATACAAGACAAATATCTGTATAACAACATGAACATTTAACAGAAGTGATTATGTGCACTTGAGTTTGTGAGTGTAAATAGGGCGAGCCTCATTCTTGACTTTTGATTTCCAAGAGTCCTTGGTTATAGGGAATAGTCCATTATTGTGTTTGTAGGAGGCTGGCTCAGTATAGGGTGTACACCTATTGGTGAGGCACCCTGCACTGAGTCCAGGCAACCCTCAGGGATATTTGTAGTGGTCCCTGATAACCAAAGCTCTCAAGGGGGAGCTGTGGAGAGCAGCTAAGACTTATTCAGTAGGGTGTAAAGCGGGTACATTACCACACAGTCAGTCAGTGAAGCTTACACAGAAGAAAGAACCACACCAATGTTAGAAAAATATCTTGTATTTATTATACACCAACACTAAAACTACCTTGGTATATCTCCTACCCTAAGATATCAATACACATAGAAATAGACTTCAAAACAGGTAAGTAAAGCAAAGGAAACACATGGACCCCCTATAGAGGGACCAAACCATATACTAAGAAAATGGAATGCGAGGTGAGTACCAAACCAAGACTAACACCCAAGGAACGAGGGACCAGGGAAAGCACGGAACCACCACACGAAAGTAACTAAATGTTGCTAGGCACCCGTGTGCAGAGGTGCTACCCCGGGTCAGTGTCCATAGGATAACATGGGGTAGTGGTTGGAGTTTTACGGATTCAGGACCCTTCCCAGAGGATCCCGAGGAAACCATTTGCAAACAGGAAGGTTGGAGGACACCCCCACCCTTGGATACCCAGAGAACCAGGATACCTGCACCAGGAAGCCCAGGTGCATAGGTACGAAGTGGTGTCAGAACCACCCGTTGTCGTCAATGGGAACCTTGGATGTCCAGCTGCTCCAGAGTCTCGTGGACCAGGTTGGTGGAACTCAGTTGTGGATTCCAGACGAGGCGTACCTGCAAAAAGAGGGGAAAGAGTCCAAGTCACCCTGAGATGTTCAGGAGGAGCAGGAGCAATGATGCCAGCCCTTGTAGGAGGTACTTTGCTGTAGCATGGAGGTCTTGAAGATGCAGCTGTGGAGCACAGGCGACTATGCGGAAACACAGGAGACATCCATAAGCTGCCCCACGTCGGTTGTCAAGATGCAGGAAAGTCAGTGGCCGGCATGACCACTAGCAAGCCTTGGCAAATGCAACAGACGTGTTGCACGAAGAGATGTTGTGTTGCAGACCAGCAAGGTCTGATTAACTCAACCAGCAAGGGTAAGTCAGTACTGGCCCTCAGCAAACAGGTGAGCCAGCAGGAATTGGTGGGGACCCCAGGAGGACCCTCTGGTAGCAGGCACAGGGAGTTGCAGGGAGGCCTCTGCAGCACACATAAGATGGATGCCCAGGTCGCTTGGTATTGAAAGCCTTTCTTCCTTACATTAATGAAAGGCTGGTTCAGGTGTTCACGGACAACACCACCGTCATGCATTATTGCAACCAGAAGAGTGGGGTGAGGTTGTGGACCCTGTGTCAAGAGACCCTTTGTCTCTGGACATGGCTGGAAAATAAGGGCATTTTGCTGTTGGTTCAATATCTAGCAGGCTCTCTGAACGCCAGCGCAGACAAACTCAGCCATAAATATCTCATGGTTAATGAATGGCGTCTCTATTCGGAGGTGGTGCAAGGTCTCTTCAAAGAATGGGGAGATCTATTTGTCACTGACAAGAACAAGCAATGTCAGCACTTCTTCTCGCTGGAATTACCAAGGCGAAGCATTTCATCTCAAGTGGAGCTCAGACTTCTGTACTCCTTTCTGCAAATACCACCTCTGCCCAGAATTCTCAAGATGATCAGGAACTATCAGGCCCAAGTCATCTTAGTGGCTCCGGATTGGGCAAGTAGAGTCTGGTATCCCAAACCCCTGAGTATGAGCATCTGTCTCCAATCAGACTGCCTCTAATGGAGGATCTCCGGTTGCAGCAACAGGGCAGGGTCCTGTACCCAAACCTGCACACTCTCCATCTACGTGCGTGGAGATTGGGCGGCCACAGTTGCTGCTATTTGACCTCTCTCCTGAAGTGTGTGATGTCATTCTTGAAGCCAGGCATCTCTCCACGAAAACAGTTTATGCCTGCTGATGGGACAGATTTGTGGCTTGGAGTGCTGCCAAATCTGTTGATCCTCTTTCTCCACCCTTGTCTGAAGTTCTTTTGTTTGCCTTATCCGTAGCCCAGCAAGGGCCTTAGGCATAGTAAATGGTACCTTTCTGCCAATTCAGCTTTCTTGCGGTTGCCGGATCAACCCTCCCTGTTCGAGTCACCTGTTGTGACTCATTTCTTGAAAGGTTTACAGTATATGTTTCCCCTTACACCTTTTATTATGCCTCAATGGGATCTTAATTTAGTTCTCACCTTCTCAAAGCGTTCACCATTTGAGCCCATGCACAACTGCCCTTTGAGACTGCTGACCATCAAAACAGCCTTCCTTGTGGCTATAACATCTGCCAGGAGGGTTAGCGAATTGCAGGCATTTTCTTTTAACACACCTTACACTGCATTTTTTCCTGATAAATTGCTCCTCTGGACCCATGCCTCCTTCTTACCAAAGGTGATCCTGCAGAACATCAAACTGCCTACTTTCTCCCCCTCCCTCACCCTACTAAGGATGAAGAAAGACTCCACCGCCTCAATCCAAGAAGAGAGTTGTTGTTCTACATCATTCATACCAAAGACTTCTGGGTAGATGATCAGCTCTTTGTTGGGTTTGTGGGTGTGAAGAAAGGAAAGGCATTTCACAAGAGAACCATCTCTAGGTGAATTGTCCTCTGTATAAAAATCTGCTACGCAATGGCCAAGAAACACCCCCCTGAGGGCTTGAGAGCTCATTCCATTGTGACCACTGTGCTATCTAGAGGAGTCCCTGTTCTGGACATCTGTCAGGCAGCTATGTGGACATATCTGCACATGTTTGCCAAACACTACTGCCTGGACATTCAGGTCTGGCGTGGTGGGCATTTCACCCGTTTGTCCATCTGGGACCTTTTAGTGTAAACAGTCCGCAGACCCTTCTCTGGGTAGAGATTGCTTTGGTATCTATTCTAAGGTATGAAATCTACGGCTAGAAGTCTCTATCAGATGAACAAGTTACTTACCTTCTGTAACACTTTATGGTTGCATATTCCTTACCGACCCTCCCATCCTTCCCCTTCTGCCAACTGTATCTCACATCAAAGAGGTCCTTCAGGACCTCACCTTGGCACACTGGTCATTCCACATCAGGTTGTCTCCGTGCTTCTGGTGTGAGAAAATTGTCACAAATTGAGGTCAGTCACTGGGATGGGCCCTATATAGGCACTGCGCACATCATTTCCGGCAAAGGACACCACGCAGAGCCGAACAGTGTCACCTACCATTGTGCAAGGGGACTGCTTTAAAATTTCCAGACCCAGTCTGACCCCTGGGGAATATTCTAAGGTAAGGAATCTGCAGCTAGATAGTCTCTACCAAAGAAGGCATTACTGAAGGTATGTAACTTGTTCTTTACGTGTCTGAAATACTGCACATGCATTTTGCAGACACTATATTCGATGCTTCCCCATAAAATGTGTTTTCATTCTGCCAAGATGTCTTGCGACATCTATTTGGTTAGACAATATTTGCACAGTGCTGCCCTTCTTGTTCTCCCATTTGGTTTGCTTCTTGCTGATAGTCTACCTTTTGGTTGTGAATAGAACGAATGTGTGGAGGAGCAGGAGAGAGTTAAGTTTATGAAGACTCTTAGTCCAGTGCTACCCTTTAGTTCCAATACCCATAAGCATATCCTTTTGCCTTGATCATATCATTTAGATCTGTAGGCTCTTCATTTATGAGGGAACTGGTGAATGTGCATGACCCAGTGACATAAGCCGCAAAACTGCATACTCTGTATATAGGCGTGTAATACCAGTCAGGCACAACTCTTATTGTAAAAGCTTTGAGAAACAGTTTTTGGTCTTGCCACTATGATCCCTGTTACTCTTGGTCTCTTAATTCTGATGGGTCCAGTAGCAACACTCACCTGTCCCATCAGAATTATGAGATCTGTGCAAAAACCGCAGATCTCTAACTTTTCACCCCAAGATTTTGGGTGCTAAAAGCAGGCAAAATTTCCAGTGAGAATAGGGCCGAAAATGAGAACTTACTGTGGAATTTGGCCTAGAATTACCGATTCTCTTGTTAAATTCCCCATTTCATAGTGGACCCTCTGGTTCAACTCACAATTGGCCGAATTTTCCCCACCCCTGTAGTTACCAGTACCCCGGTATTGGCAAGTCCCGAGGATTGGCGAATCCGACTCATTTACTTGCCCACTTCTAATGAGGACCGAAGTCTTGATTTGCTGATTCATTGCGAACAGGAAAGAGCCTTGGAATTGAAGTAATAAAGTCACCATGAAGCTACCTCTACACTACTGTGTCTTTATGAACGTGTTCTTATCTGGAGTCTAGAAACACTACACTTAAAAGCCCTCAATCCTTATCCTTCAGTTTGCATTTCCCATCCAAAGTTCTTCATCTAACGCGTTGATTTGTACAGGGAACTGTTTCAGAATCTTCTGTCAAAGTTCCTCGTTGGCTCTTACTCTCAGACTTAGGGTTCTTATGCAATTGGGTGAGGATAAGCACAAACATTTTGATTAAAATATCTTTCATGCAGTCATACTTGACTCCATCATTCTCACTCAACTCAAGAATGGCCTTAATCTCACTGAGGTAAGATGACTCACTCAGCTTCTTCAGCTCGAAAGATAGCTAAAAGCGTGTCAGCCAAGCGAGGTTATCCAATCTACTCCAGAAGTATGTAGAAAGGATGCCATGAGCCCTAGTGCAAGCAAGGAAAATGGCCCCATTGAATTCTTTTGGGGTAGTAAAATATAGCAATTATCAGGGTTCAATGGGCCCTGGTGCACTGCACCTGCTGCACCAATGGCAGCTACGCCCCAGTATTTCAGTGGTGTATATTCCCAACAAGATCGTAGGGCCAGTCAGCAGGGCAGGGCCGGACTGGGAACCCAAGACAGCCTTGCTAATTTTGTGGGATCAGCCCCCGTAAGCGAGTCTGACCACTAAAAGGGGAGTTTGGAGGGGGGGTAGGGTGCAAGTGTGAAGCACTGAGGGGCCCCTGGAGGCTGGAAACAAAAGTGAGTGAATTATGCTTGCTTGCTGCTTTTCTTACTGGGAGCCGATATTGAGTCCCCTGCTGCAAAACCGGCCCCCAATAACAAAATCGTCCCCCACCCTTCCAGCCTCCCGGGAAAACGCCCAGTGCCCGGTACGCCCTGTCCAGCCCTGCAGCAGGGGCCTATGGCTCTGCCAAAGCCAGATAGCTCTTTGAAACCAACTTCTGCAACACTTATTTCTCTTCAACAACCCCCAGCCTCCGGAAGTCAAGGCCTTTCACGATTAAACTTTACAGTCGGTTGTGGATTCATCCTTAACCACAAAGGACAGAAACACGAATTCTTTTCTTGGTTGCACACTAAATCTGATAGTTTCCTGTTTCACATTCATCCCACGTACACACTACTCTTTGATGTATTTGTTTGCCCAAAACTCCTGATTTGAAAAAAAATGTTAGATGTAATGGACATTGGATTTTGATGTAAGTGCATTACCCCATTCAGGAGCCGTGCTGTGATCACTGTGTTATTGCCAGAGCTTATTATGGAAATGTAATGACTTCACCTGGCAAAGTTGCATAAAGTCCCGCGCCTTCCTCTGTACAGGACGCTCGTTTGCAGATGTTCAATCGGTGCCAAGATTAAGGATTATTGGCACTTTTGCGGGGGAGATTTTCTTTTCTTTACATCTTTGCAAAAGTGACGAAGTCAACCTTTCAGAGTTGCACTTATTCAGCGCAGAAGGCCTGCCAAGTCAGTCTTTAGAGCAAATGCAACCGTGGAGTAAAGAGGTTGCGGTCGCAGTAAAAATGTGAACATAAGAACTGGTAGGAGCAGAAAACGCAAATAAACTCTTTCATGTGTACCATTGATTTTTAGGGTGATTGACAATACTTTCTGCACTGATGCCTCATCCAGGAGGAGGAATGAGGTACATCAGTCAAATGGTCACCCCTACATTAAATCGCAACTAAAAAAGGCCATTGACTGGAAACGCAGAGGGGGTCATTTAGAGTTTGGCGGAGTGGGTAAATCTACAGGGCTACAACCCCACCGAATCCACATCTGGGCGTCAGGAGGCTCGCGAAATTTAGGTCAGTATTTCTGCCTCATAATTTCCTTCAAACAAGGAAGAAGCGTCCCTGCGCTCAAAAGCAGAGACTGAGAACAAGACCGGACTATCATTTCTAATTTTGGTCGAAGAGCTAGGTTTTTAGTTCTTTTCTGAAGCAGTGCTCGAACTCTGCCACGCCAAGTTTGATTGGCAGGGTGTTCCAGAGCTTCGCCGTAAGTACAGTGGACGGACTTTAGCGTATCTGGGGACACGCATAGGTCTGAGATAGTAAGATCTCAAGGATCTCTCTTGTTGGTACCGTCCAAGTCTGTTTCTCAAGTAGAGGGCCTTTGCCCTCAAGCACTCTGAAAGCCAAGGTGAGCGCTTTGAATTTGATCCTTTTCGCCACAGGGAGCCAGTGTAGCTGCTTTAAATGAGGTGAAATGTATTGGCGAAAAGGGACCCGCCGGGTCAGCCTAGAAGCCACATTCTGTATGATCTGGAGTCTATGGGTCAGAAAAGCAGAAAGACCCAGATAGAGGCTGTTGGCATAGTCTAGGCAAGATGTCACCAGAGCATGAAATACAGTTTTTCAGGTCTCTTCCCGGATCAAGTGTAGCAGCTTTCTAGCTGATCTAAGCTTCAGGAAGCAGATTGAAGAGATCTGCTTGATGTGGGCAGCAAAGGAGATGTCGGAATCAAACAGGATGCCCAGGTTTCTGGCTAATGAAGTCGGCACCGGGGGCGGATTCAGTTCTGCCAGCCAACAGAGGTTCGCGGGGGCTTCTGGCTGAAAAAAGAACCTCTGTTTTATCCGCGTTTAGTTTCAAAAAGTTAGATTCCATCTGATTGGCTACACCTTTTAAACATTCTTTAAATTTGAGGAAGGCTGCTTCTGAATGTTCTTGGAACGAGAACAGCAGTTGCATGTCATCTGCATAGGAGACTACCTTCACTCCCCAAGTTTCAATAAGGGGGGCCTTGCTTGGTACTGTCACAAAAGGCTTGTTAGCCAAGCAGGAAATGTAATCAGTGCCCTCCATGTACGTAGAGGAAACTCCTTGCTCACAAAGGTCAATGATTTTTTGGTTTATCAGAAACAATCTGCTGCTTAGTGCTGCATGGGCCACTATCACATGGTGGCCACCTGGCATTATATTTCTGATGACAGTCCTCTAATCATGTTATGAAGGCACTTTTGCCAGAACTTTGCCACCAGTAGTAGGAAGCTGCTGGCCCTCCCTATATCCCTGCCCTCAGCAGCATGGTGGACTGCCTGCAGAGGTCAAAATGAACCCCTAAATCCCATTAGGTCCTATTGATAGTAGCAGCAAGAGTTATTAGTTCAGCCAGGACACGCCCAAATGTTTCTCCATTAATAATAACTGGAGCATTCTATAGAACACATGCTCTAAGGGCCCAATAAAGAAAGTGAAACCATTTCTTCCCGGAAATCGGCTTCAGCACTGTTGTTCAAGCCCTCACATGCTCACTTATCGATGGTGGTGATAACACTCTAGCTATTAAGAAAAAGGAGTACCCCCAAAGAAACATTTCAATTTAGGTTCAGGAACCGGGGAAATACACACATCAAGACTACAAAAAATCCAGCTAAACCTATATCTGTCTTTCAATGGAAATAAATCTCAAGTGGCCAGATCCAAACGACAAACTTACATCGTTTTATAAAAAGTTTTATTTTAATGTTACATTATGGACTTTTCACAAAAAATTCATATTGTCATTTTATTTTTTTCCATTTGTTCATTATATAAAAAAAACTTAGCACATATACAGCATGTTTGCACTAATTTTCTTAATTATTAGCCTTATACAAAACTTTTACAGAATCCTGTTACTTCCTGTCCTTTATTGCGACTGGTGTTCCATGTACTTGTGAGCGAAAATGCTCTCACTCCTCTCCAAAGAGGAGTTAATAGCTACAGTGTTATCGCTTGATGTTAGCGATAACACTCTAGTCAATGACCTTCCACACGCCACACTAGCAGCCCTTAAGAGCATCCTACATGCCGAGCATGTATCATCCAGGACCTGAAGAAATATGATCACATCCCACTCGTCCTGATAGAGCTCTATTGGCTCCCCTTGCTAGCGTGCAATATCTTCAAAACCAGCTGCTTATTTACAAATCCATCACGACCAACACCGCCGCCTATCTTGGAGACAATATTAGCATGTGTAGTGGTTCTCAGAACACCTGCAGCCAGGACACCCTCAGACTGCAGACTAAGAAGTGTAAAAAAGAAAAATCAAGGCAGCAGGCCTTTTGACATCTTCGCACCCAGGATCATCCCAATATCCATCAGGACCCACCGATTGCTGTTCCAATTTAGAACAAAAGATGAAGACGTGTCTCCTTAAAGAACACACAATGCATTAAAAGTCCACAAACCAGCTACCTCTCCTATTACCTATTCACTTTTTGCTTGCCGTTGGCCCAGTACAGCGTTCCACTGCCTTTTGGCTAGGTTTGGGCTATAGAAATACCACATACATACATACAATCAAAATAATTTTATTGTGAAACCTTCAAACCGTGGGAGGAGGGCGGTACCAAAACTACTACCCTTCTCCTAGGTGTCATAATTGAGTCCCATTTACCAATGTTTAACCCGTTAAGTGCTTCTGTCGGCCAACGGCCGTCGCGAGCACTACCTCGGTAGTGCTGCGCATGTCCGTTGGCCGACGCGGCCCCGCTCGCTTAATAGAACGTTCCGCACTGGCGCGGTACGTTCTAAGCAGTTAACCGGTTAAAAGCAAAATGTCACTACAAGATGGTAAAAATTATTAAGCTTACTCCTGCCACAACTATTTTAGAAATATATTGTTGAAACACTGCCTGCTAACTGAAAGTCTGCACTGATCATTAACCAGTACAAACATTAAGTATAGCACATAACAGTATTTTGCTAAATGGAAATAAATTGGTTGAATTTATGGGGTACACTAAGAAGAAGTTAAGATTGTTTGCAGGTATCAAAAGCAAATAGTTTCTTTAATATGGAAGGCACGTGCCTATACATAAGATCTCATGCACGAGTAAACAAACATTAATGTTGATATGGCAGTGTGATGATTTTCACCTTTCCTCAGGTGCAATACAAGGCCTGTGTGCTGCCACAAAGGCTAGGCTGTATCATGATCCCACTGTTTACACTTCGTTGACGCAGAAGGGCTCTGCGCATTTCTTTTTCCCCTTCTACAGCACATACATTAACCCGAAAAAGCTCTGTGTTAGTGCATATGCTACTGACCGCATAGCCCGGAAACATGAAGAGGCAATTACTTCCCTGTGTTTCAGAGCTCTGCTGTCACAAAGCCATGCGCTAATTCGGAGTGTTTAGAGTTAATCCATTCGCTGAAGAAAGGAAAAATAAACGCGCAGACCTCTTCTGTGTCAGCATGAAGTAGCCCTTGTGTGCAGTGCTTAATTTGAGCCGGTGGTTTCCAGTGCTCAGCAACACTGGCGCTTTTCATGAGCACCAGTTAAGGACACATTAATTTACGGGGGGATTAAGTGATTTACCCAGAAACACAGAACGTCGAGACTCAAACCTAGTTCCCCAGCGCCAAAGTCGGCAGCTCTTACCATTACACCACATCGTCTCCCCACTTTCATGGTTAGTATTTGGTTCTGTTTTAGGCAACACTAACAGGAGAAATGGGCTGGTGCAAGCTGCCCCCCCCCCAATGAGAGCCCCGTCACTTACTTTTTTACAAATTAACCACTGCTTGTGTGCGACCCTCCTGCAACTGGCCAAGACCACGAGCCCTTGACATGAGCGAGATCTCCTATAAATCTGTGGCGCTGCTGTCATATGGCCCTCCTAAACCCTTGGAAGCCCTGTGACATGCACCTCACATAGGGTACATGGTCTACTATGAAACATTTTCATGATGATGCAAAACATTTAAAAGTAGCAGCTGATACCTGCAAAGATAAAAAACGGATCCAACCGTACTAAAATATATTTTTTTCCTCATATCTAGTTAATTTACTAACAGGTAATTAAAATATATCTCAATTATTTATTATACACAATTTTTTTTTTTTAAACTGTTGTACACTTTTACATATTGCTTTACATTCTTTCTTCTTCTACAGTAACCAAGAATTCAATGTCGTTACCATAGCATTCCGAATTAAAAAAACTACTGTCTTACCTGTTTAAAATAAAGACCAGCAAAAGGCTACTCAGATGGCTGAGTAGCAGAAGTCAGAGAGGGTGGCTTTAGAATGCAGTTGGTTATTATATAATTGTGGACAAAATCCTTGTTCTATTGTACTCTAGGGACTTTATAAAACATGCTTTTGAGTTTGTGGCATTAAAAAGTCCATACATAATGCTAGCCTCTGTTCCTGACATTAAATCCATAACTTTCATCAGGACCCTGCACCCAATCTATGTCAAGGTTCAGTGGTTGATTACATAGCCAAACAAAGAATGCATTATGCAGGGGGGGTTCCTTAAAGTTGTGTTGTGTTGGGAAATATTATTTCAAAGCCTGCTTTGGAAATGGAACTGGGTGCTGAGTCATTGATTCAGAGTTTTCTCACTTTAGCTGGAGGGTGCAGTGCTAAATAATGGTGGACCTTTAGCCATGTGTTAGTGTTGTAAGCTTAAGAAGTCCATTGTCTTCAGCATTTGACAAGATGCCCATTTTTAAGATCTGGCTTGACATCGCAGCTCTATGCCAGTGCTTTTTATTCTAAAATATAAATACAGTGGGCTTCGGAGAAGTAAACCTTGCTCACCTCATGGTATTGCTGCGTGGCGTATCATTCCACTTCCTAGTAAGCGCTTCCACTGCAGTGCATGAGGTACTTTGTTTTCAGTATGTGGCAGTGACCACTGAGTGAACACTAAGCAAATATGAAAAGAAGGCTTCACCATCATTCCCTTGTGAGCGTGCACCTCACAAAGATTTGTATATGGCATTGTTGTCCTTCTTCTATGTTGCTAGTTATATGTGCCAATATCTTATTTATTCAGTGTTGGTGGCTGTGTGGGCCCACTTAGTTCTTCTATTAGGGTAGGCAGAAGTTTAGTTCCATCGGCAGAATTGGAGGAATTTGGTAATTCCTCATTACTCTTGTAATGTGGAGTTACTGATTACATTCTGCCACTCTGCGGGTGGAATTCATCTAGAGTGGTTTTTAATATAACAGAGCTGAAACGGGAGCAGTCCCTCTGTGTTTAAAAAACACTGAAGATAAAGTTTAATTTGCAGTGGTTTTTAAACATAGTCGGATTGCTCCCTCTTCCAGCCCTGTTTAAACCACTGCAGAGCAATGTAAGGCTGCTGAGTGGTATGCACTGAAGTGGATACCCACTGGGGCCCTTACATACTTATGCAAGGGCATTGGGGGTATGCATTGCAAAGCAGTGCAGTGCATACCCCTCTGTGCCCTTACATAAGTATATAAGGGCACCGAGTTGTATGCACTGGAGTGCATACCTCTCGGGGGCCTTGCATACTTATGTAAGTGCACCGAGGGGTAGGCACTGCACTTCAGTGCATACCCCTCGATGCCCTTACATAAGTATGTAAGGGTGCTGAGTGGTATGCACTGGTGTGGATACACCTCGTTGCCCTTGCATACTTATGTAAGGGAACCGGGGGTTATATACTGCACAAAGCGATGCCCACTCTCCCCCTTTGCAGAATTCTGCAGAATCTCGTGGAATTTTAATGTAATTCTGCAGAATGAAACTCCGCCAATTCTGCCCACCCCACCTTCTATGTTGATGGGTGTGTCTGCCATTGTGTCTGCTACTGTGATCCTTCTTCTCTGTTACGGTTGCACCATTGTTGTCCTTTTCCTATATTGCAGATTGTATGTGGGATTGTGGCCTTTCTATGGTGTTGCTGGTTGTATATGCCATTCATTTCGATACTTCTAACCATAGATTCTGCTCCTTTTCTAATAGAGTCGCATATAAGCCCCACCCATGCATGGTCAGTTCCTTTCTTTCCATGCCTTCTGACGCAGACGTGGAGTTCTACTCCATTTGTCTGCAACACTATTTTTTTTCCTAAATATTTTAACAGTGTGCAAGGGAATTGCCCCCTACTAAAATGACAGGGTTCCAACCTTATAGGGACAGTCACAAACAAACATCTGTGACAGATCCTCACCAGGTATGCCTCTGGTGCTTGCGGTCAGAACACGACTCCAGAACCTGCAATAACTGTGCTTAGATGAACCTGAAGTATTGCGAACTGAAGCTCTACATCATAAAACACCATAAGTCTGCACACCATTACCATACGAAGCCCAGAGAAAGTTCTCGTTCCTGTAGCAGATCTTCATTGTGGTCGAAGTCTTCGGGTAGGTCAAAGAAGGGCCATTTTCAATCTCCAGAGAAGGCGCAAGGGTGTCAGCATGCCACCCTGTCTCGCATCAGAACTCCTAAGGAGATGATTCCAAACCAGGTCCCAATGCTCCATGACATTCTGGGTCCGCTGGCATTGTCACAGCATTTAGGGAGGCAATGCTGTGCCCTCTGACACTCCTTTAGGCCCCAAGGATTCACCGGGCCCTTTAGTCAGACTCCTGCTGGCAAATTCACCCTCAGCACCGTCTGTGCCTCTTGAATCTGCCTCAGGATCTGCACCAGCTTCAGTCCCATTGCCACATTCTGTGCCAGCACCTTCTACATCAACGCCGGCTCCAGAGGAGGATCGACAACCTATAGTGCTTTCCGAATCCAAGCCGAATCCATCTCGACCTCGGCCAAAGACACGCTCCAAATCCATCGGGGCACAGCCTTTTGGCAATCCTTCCATCTCTGACACAATGAGTTTACCACATAGTCACATTCAGACTATACACCAAATTTGTGGTTCTTATTCAAATGACAGCCAGAATTTCAAAGACAATGGGGACAAATTTGTCCCACAATATGATGAGGACAAATGGATCAAAGACCGAAAGTATGCCAGTGGTCTAGACCCTTCACCAGATACTGTGTTAGTTTGTTCCCCTGGTCCTGCCACAGAGCAGAGTACATCTTTTGCAGTAGTGATCAGAAGTACTGCAGAGGTCAGTGACCTGCAACTCCTGATTTTGGAGATTAAAATAAACGTCCTTACGTAGGTGCTTCAGCCTGGCCAGGTGCATACTGAACCTCTCCTGCCATTTAATGGAGGTCTTACGGATATGCTCTTGGGTACTGGGGCAAAACCTTATTCTGGCCCTTTAGTCATCAGACAGGTTGCTTTTTGCTACAGATTAGCTCCAGGGCACCCTGAAATTCTTACGCAGCATCCAATGCCCGAGAGCTTGGTGGTTCAGGTATCCACCTGTAAGGTCAACCTTAACGCCTTTCCTAAGAACTGTCCTGACCATGAATCCAAATGTATAGAAGCATTTGCCCAGTGCATTTTATCATCCGCCAGCCTTGCCCTACATTCAGTAAATGCTAGAGATTTACTTAACCGATACACCCATGCACCCATGCACATTGGGGCATGATTGGTCAGATGTTACGACTGGTCTCAGATGACCTATGGGCATATGTAGCCCTAATAATTCAGGATGGCAGAGTTGCAGCAAACTTTTACACACCTGATCGCTTTGTTCTGCAATTGGCACAAGTGTGGTGCTTTGGTGCCACACTTGGATAGGGCCCACACGCTCATCAGGGGATGTCTAGGCATTCTTGATGGATATGCTATTTGATGGTTTCCGCCCCTTCAGTGAGAAGGCGGATTCAGCCCTAGAGTGATCCAAAGAGAGTTGCGCCACATCTTGCTCACTGTGTCTCTCCACACCTGCCAGACAGTTTCTTTAGCAATTCCCCCCCTTTCGCATTTTCACCAGGGGTTTGGCATATACAGGCCAATCCAGAACCTGTCTCCAGCACAGTGAGCTCCTCAGTCCTTTCCAGGTCGAGGCAGCAGCTCCCAAAGGCAATGTTCAAGACATTAGGAACAATGCACATCTCTGTCTCCCACCCCTCCACAAACTACAACTTTAAAACTGCTTTAACGTGTGCTTTCCAGCACACCGCTACCCTGTCAGAAGCAGGATCCCCCATTTTTTTCTGGGGGTGGCAAGACATTACTTCTGACAGATTGCTCCTCCAAATTGTATAATGGTGCAATGTCCTTCTATTTCTTTCCACACTGACACACCTTCCACCCCCATCAGAGCGACTGGTGGAGGACCACATCCCCCATTTGCAGCAGAAAGAGCAAGCTCTTTTGGCTAAAGTGGCCATAGAGAGGCTTTCAGCCTCTGAAGCAGGAACTGGTTGTTACTCCCACTACTTTCTTCTGCTGAAGAAGAACGGAGACCTTCATCCTATTTTAGATCTTGACCCTCTCAACACCTTCCTGGAAAAGGACAATTTCAAGATGCTTACACTAGCCCAGGTTCTGTCTGCCCATGATCCTGGAGACTGGAAAGTAGCATTGGACTTTTCCATATTACTGTCCTGCAGGCCTACAAACATTGTCTGCAGTTCACAGTGGCCCACCAATGCACATTGGGTGTTCACGAAAGTGATGGCAGTGGTCACAGCACACTTTCAGAGAGGTTGGGCCGGGTGTTTCAGTCTTCCCCTACCTTGATGACTGGCTGTTGAAGGCAAGCTCGCCCTAGGCAGTAGTGGACCACCGCCAAACAGCGGCAAACCTTCTAACATTGTTAGGGTTCACTATTAATGTGCCAAAGTCACACCTAACTCCTTCTCAGATGTTCCTGTTCATCAGAGCCATCCTAAATATGGGGAGGTTTCCCATGTGAAGTAAACAGTCCAGGACATTAGCGCTATGACAGAGTGTTTCAGCCTCTAACCTTGATCTCAGTGAGAATGACTCTAAGGGACTGTTGGCCTCCTGCATCCTGCTGATTGAACATGTCAGATGGCATATGGCGCTCTGTAGTGGCATCTCAAGTCCCATGTGGGTGCAGCACCAGGGGAACCTTACAGATTCCATCCAGGTTTTGGAGAAGACTGCAAAGTATCTGCACTAGTGGCTGCTCAACTGTGATTAGACCAGTGGCAGATGCCTCACCTTACCCCACCCAGAGCTGACAGTGGTGATGGATGCATTGCTGCAGGTTGGGGAGGGCATCTGAGAGAGATGGAGATCAGAGGACTCTGGTCTCCAGTGGAAACCCAATTCCACACCAGTCTAAGAGTTGAAGGCAATCTGGTTGGCAATGAAGGCTTTCCTGCCAGCTGTCAAAGGAAGGGTGGTACAGGTTCTCACTAACAACACCCTCACCATGTGGTACTGCAACAGGCAGGGCAGGGTGAGGTCTTGCGACCTGTGCCATGAGGCTCTACTTCTCTGGAACTTCCTGAATCTTTGGACATTTCCCTGGCTGTGAACCACCTGGCGGGATTTTTAAATGCCAGGGCAGACAATCTCAGCCACCGGCACTTAGCGTATCATGAATGGCAGTTAAACTTGGATGTTTTGAGGAGTATCTTCCAGCAATGGGGAGAACCCTGTCTCAATCTTTTTGCCACTGCTGAGAATGTGCAGTGTCATCACTAATATGCTATGGATTTCCCAAGAAGGCTCTCACTTGGAGACGCAATCCACCCAGATTGGAGCTTGGGACTCCAGTATGTCTTCCTGCCAGTGCCTCGCATGGCTTAATTTCTGAAGAATAACGGAACCAACAAGGCCCAAGTCATCTTAGTGACTCCATTTTGGGCCAGGAGTGTGATATCCAGAACTCCTTGGAATGAGCTCCTCCGATCAAGCTGCCACCTTGGTAGAATCTTCTGTTGCAGTAGCAGGTCAGGTACTTACACTCAGGGCTGCGCAAGCTGCCCCGCCATATGTAGAGATTGAACAACATTAGTTGATTCCATTTGATCTCCCTCCTCAGGTTGTTGATGTTATCTTGGTAGCTAGATGCCTGTCCACGAAGTCAGAGGATGCCTGGTGCTGGGAACAGTTTGTAAATTGGTGCAGCAACCCCCAGATGGAACCATTACAGTCTAAACTGTTGGATGTTTTGTTGTTTACTTCATCTTTGTTCCAGTGAGGACTTGTGCTGGGCCCTGTTAAAGGCTACTTTTTGCCTCTTTTGGTTCTTTTGCATTTGATGGATCAGCCTTCTCTACTCAAATAATCCTCTGTGAGGAGATTTCTTAAGGGTTTACAACAAAGGTTACCACTGAAAGCCCTTTGTGATGCCACCGTGGGGCTTCAATTTGGCTCTCACTTTTCTAATGTGCACCCCTTTTTAGCCAAAGCACAGTTGTCCACTATGCCTCTTGATTGATTCTGAAAACTGTTTTTCCAGTCACAAAAATGTCATCTCGTTGCTCAAGTGTGCTGCAGGCACTTCCAGTCCAGCTGCCTTGTACAACATGTTTTACAAACAAACTTGTATTGAGAACTCAAGCTCCTTTCTGCCAAAAGTAATAACACCTTTCCGTGTTGGGCAGGTTATCACCCAGCCAGCATTCTTTGCCCCATCTTATCCCTTAAAAGGTGAGGTACTGCACCGATTGGATCCCAAAAGAGCCTTCAGTTTTTACATTGATGGTACCAGAGACCACAGGGTGGACGATCAGCTCTTATTGTGTTTCTCGGGGGCAAAGACGAGCAAGGCACTGCAGACAAGCACCATCTCTAAGTGGATAGTCCTCTGCAATGAAATCTTCTACGCACTAGCTATGAATCAACCCTCCCAAGCATTACGAGCCCATTCCAATGGTCCAAGGCTGCTACTACTTTATTGGCATGCAGAGTGTCCATTCTGGATAACTTTTAGGCTGCTACATGTGCATCAGTTCACACATTCACAAAGCACTACTGTCTTAACAGTCAGGTCTATAGGGATGTGCATTTTTACCATTCGGTCTTGCAGGACTTTTTTGGCTTTGAGCCATTCTATAGACTCACCACTTTTGGAGGTAAAGCTTTGGTATCTATTCATAAGGTGAGTAGTCTGTGGTTCAAAGTATCCATCAGAACAAGTTACTTAACGTTTGCTAATGCTCTTTCTGGATGCCACTCTATCTAACCGAAGGTTCCTCACTGCCCTCCCACCTCCACGCTGTTAATAATGGATTGTTTTACATCTAAAAAGGACTCAATCTAGAGATATGCACCATTTTGCGGAAGGGCTTTGCGTCGTCAGAGTGCATGGGAGGTGCTTATATGTGGCTTCATTTGTCAGTTCCAGAGCAGAACAAAATCAGTGTGGAGCCTCACTGTGGCACCTATAGGTGTGCAGCTGTACTTCTGTAGAGTTTTCTGGACCCAGTATGATGCCTGGGGAATAGTCACAGATAATTGCTCCTTAATATACAACCTTTGAAATATTAACCAGCAGTTACATTCTTTTCTTGGTGAGCTTTGTCATTTCTTTACTCAGGCCTCACTCCATTTCCTGGTTTGGATCTGCCGGTTTCTTTTCACAAAGATTTATGTATCATTTTGTTCCTTCTTCGATATCACTGATTTATGTGCCATTATGGTCCTTCTTCATTGTTTCTGGTTTTATGTGTCACTTGAGTCTTCATCTGTCACTGGTTCTGTGAACAATTGTGGCTATTTGTATGTGTCTCTTCTACAATATTGCTGGCCGCTGAAGTCCTTCCTCTATGTTGCTTGTTATATGTTCCATTGTGGTCCTTCTTAAATTTAGAACTTTTGTAGAAACTATAAAACCAGTTGCATTACTATAGGTGCTGCATCATTCATTAAATATGTTCAAACTTATATCGCTGTTACTTTGATGCTGCTCTTTGTAAATCGTGGAACGCTTAATTACAGCATATATCTAGTATATAGGGTTGGACAAGGTTAATATACAGTGGACCTGGATGTATTGATTTATAGGGCATATATGATTCATCACTCTGCGGGTAATGGCAGTGAATTATTTCTCTTCCTTGTTGGTATTGTCTCCTAATTTCTCAGGCCTCCAGAGCGCTTATAGTCGAGTCACCCTTTGGGAAAGCTTGCCAGTATCAATACTAGTTCCATTCCTTCTAAACTCTGCTCCAGTGTCCCTACATCGCTCTTCGAACCGGACCCCAGGCGTCTGCATTATCCTGCTTACGCACAACCTGATATCGCCCTTGTTTTCCCGCACCCGGGCTCTGTTTCGCACTCCGCCTGTTTGGCTCCCTGCTACCTTTACCCCGCCGGACACAGGACAGCCTCTTCCTGTTACTCCAGGGTCAATCAACCCTCCTAGCGCTGTGGCACTCCCGCCCCAGCCCTTACTTCATTTTTGCCGTCGGCTGACACGCAGCCCGCGGTCCCCTCCTACCGTTGTTTCCAGCGTGGCGCTACATCCAGCGCCTGCCTGCCTAGTTGCTCCCGTTCGCCCCATACCGGGTTGGAATTATCACCGGTTTCTGGGGTCCAGCACTCCTCCAGTTACTTTCGCATTTTAGCCCTGATGAGTCACGGGACCTCTCCCAGTGATGAAACACGTGTCGGCTGGTTCATTGTATTCGACATAGTCGTTGTTGAGATATAAAAAAACTTTTTTGAACCAATACTGATGTCGACCACTGCATTTATATAACGTATCGATACTGATTGTTATATTGCGAATACCCTCACCGCGTGTGCCCAGGACTGTGCTTACTTTACATTGTGGATCCTGCGATTCACACATTCCCCAGGGGTTATCGGGTTATCGGGTTACTCCCCTGACCTGGCAGCACCGCACCTATACAGGTCTATAGTTAGTACACGCAATAGCCTGAGCGCCACTTTCCTGTCTTAACTAAAAAACCCCTACCTAACCTCATCAATACTAGTTAGGCTATTGATATTCATAATTTCCCGTCATCTTAAAGCAGTGCTACTGTTCCACCCTAAGGAAGGGTTTACTGTTCACCACTGTTTTTCTCATTTCCTGTCAACGTAGTACAACCATTAAGTGTAAGGAAGAGAATATAGCTCACCAGTGTTTTCTCCACATCCATTCACCATCTGTTGGTTCTCCCCACTTTGTAGTACTTCATGTGCCCCTATTTACCCTCCCAAGTTCCCTATTAGGCGGTGCACAGAAAGTCTTCTGGGGACTGCCTTTCTTACAAGTTTGGTGTAATAGAATATTGATTACTTTCCTAAGGGCATGGCTCTTCTGTGCAAATGTTACAGAGGAAGGCTCGGAACCAGGCTATGTGTCTCGGCTCTGCATGTTGCCAGTTTTAAAGGGGGGAATCTCCTTTGCGGCAAGTCTGTTCTCTCTTTTTGTCGATATTTGGGCTCTCTGCTACCTACCTGGCCCGTAGGCATTTCTACTGATTGAAATCTGGACAGAAAGTCAATTTTGGTCAAGAGAGACCCAGGATGATGAAGAGTTTGAATGTGAAAGGCTGCAAGGCAAGGACCTACCTTAGTATCCATAGACTTATATCCTTATGATGAGCCTTCCAAGTGAGAAGTGCATGGTCAGTGTACAGCATGAATGAATTGCACAGCATGTATTATTTAAGGATCCACCACCCACTTGATGGCTAGACACTCTTTCTTGATTGTGGAGTAGTTAATTCCCTGGCGTGTAATTTCCTAATGATGTTCACTAAAAGGTGGCCCATCTAGTAACAATCCTCCTGGGACATGCCAACCCGAACCTAAAATCTAATGATTTTGATTGTTGACTACAGGGGAAGAGCAAAAAAGTGGGGCAAAGTAAGATGGGTTCTTGTCGCTGGAATGACTTCAGAAAATAAAGCAGTTGCAGAACCTCTATAGAAGAATTCTGTAAACTATTAGGAAGCCCTTTCTTCAATATTTTATCATGGCTGTGTTTGCCTACATTAGCACATTAAAGTGAGACCTATTGGCTTTGCCAGTGCATGTTAGATGTGCAATCTTTGTAAATAATGAGGTTTTAGGGTGTATTTTCAGGGGAAATTTTCGATCCTTTTCATATTTGCAATAGTGATAAAAGGAGTTGTAAATATTTAGGAAATAAGGCTAGGTTAGCCTTAAGAACAAATGTAAACCTGAAGTAGAGAGGGTGTGGTCTCATTAAAAATGTAGGTAAAACACTGAAAGAACTGAAAACAAACAATAACACACATTATGTGCAGTTGTTTTTAAACAACATATGAGTATTTAATGCACGCCATTAAAACTTTTTGAACTAAGCATCATCCTGAAACATTAACATAGAGGGATCAGGCTCATGTCCACATCACACTTGCAGAGTGTTTTTCTATCAAAGATGTTGTGACACTTGGGGGCGATATCAAAGCACAGCTCCCCTGAGCCCTTCTCCATAGATTTGTGAGTGACAATTACAGTATTTTCTGATTTTATTGTACTGTAATCGCATTTATATAACGCTTACTACTCCTTATGAGGCATTGAAGCGCTTTATAGCAGATATCACTCTATCTCATTGTGATTGCTGAAGCGCTTCACTATCTCTGGTGATGGTCTCTGGATGGCCTAAATGAGGTGTGTTTTTTTTCCTCCAATCATTTTGGGCTGGTTGGAAATCACTTACAGGCAGCAGATGGAAGATAGACTCGGGGCCACTGGCAGCACCCATGAGTTGCTTCCAGCCTCAGTGAGAAACTCCAAGAGGAATGCATTTCCACTCAGGTCATTATTGGTAAGAATCTTTAAAGTGCTAGAGTGCTACCACACATCATGCCTTTGGTCCCTGGCTACTGAGCTCGCAGATCACTACCAGTCAAATTGAATGCAGTCTTCAAGGTTTGTCACCAACAGTTCAGCTCAGCTGTTACCTTTTCGATTTTTCCCGACTGTAGAGCAGAGTTCTCAAATTTCCCAGTTCCCAGTGTAACTTATCCAATTGAATTTTCTTTCTCAAAATGCATAGAAAGTTCCTTCACTGCATGGGCTTCTCACTCGTGTACCTGGGATACTTAAGAGCACTGCTGTAAGTGGTCAGAAGCAGGAATGGTGTGGCTCTCCATTGTGTATTCCATATCCAAGCCAAGCAAGAGAAAGGCCAACCACATGAGGCTTTTCCTTCTGCCGTAGCTTTAGCTGTAGTTTCGTAGAGATACTTCTAGGTTGAGGTGTTTGTAGTTGTTCGACTGAAAGTGAAGGAGTGCCAGGTTTGCACTGATCTGGTAATCAGTTCCAACAGGAGCAAAGCTAATATTCACACTTCCCTGAACCCACGGACAACCATGCGAAGGATATTTATGCTTGTCGGCAGGAGACCTGGGGCAATGGGAATGGGACAAAAGAGAGAGAAACAGAGATGGTGGGTATCCTCACTCTGTCTGTTCTACCTCCTGGCCTTAACCTGCACTGTAGAAGCCTACAAGAAATAACTCTTTTAGTATTTTGTCATTTGAATTCCAATTCACTATTTCTAATATGACATATGATATACCTTATGGCAATCTCTGTACAACTGATTCTGTATGTTTGGTTGAAACTGTGACATCTTAGAGCAGGGGGCTGGGGGAGTAGGTAGATCTCGCCCTTGGGGTACATCCATGCTGTGGCCCAAAAAACTAGAATTACTTTACTATGGCTAGTTACCAACTTTCAGCAAAAGGTGGGATAGCCCTGAGAGGAAAGTGCAGTGCGAACCTTTCTGGATCACCTCTTTCCAGCAGCAGACTAATGCTAGGCTAGGATGCACTGGTCTCTTAAATTAAGGGTCCCTTAGCTACCATATAATAAAACATATAGCCGGGCTTTGTAAGGGAAAAGTCGAAAAATATAGTTTTTTCATCTGAGGCCAGTCATGATAGTAGGTTCTCCCGTGGTCCCATGCTAGGTCTTAGCCATGGGGAAATACAGCAACAGTCTTGCTGCTGGTAAACATGCCTCCGTTCTGGTAAAGCAGAGCTGCTCTTTGAAGTCCAGATGAAGTGCCACTTTTGGCTCCCTGGGTCCAGTATTTATCCTACTTTAGGGGCACTGCTAGAAAGCTAACCAATCACAGACTAGTGCATGTTTACGGTACTTCTTCATGTGGCCTTTGCAGGGCACATGTAGTAGGAAGGTGGTTGGCATCAAATGGTCATTTTGTGTTTACCATGGTGAGGCCGGCCAAGCACCTTACTCCAGTATTCTTTCTTTTTTCACCATTGTTAGACAACACTCACCACAACACAGGGGCAAGGGTAGCTCAAGTAATATGGCGGGCCATTTTCTTCTTTCGAGACAGATAGACACATATATTCCCCACCCATCATGACATCTGCGAGAACTGTGAGGTGCAGGCCCCAGGGACAGCAACATGTGTGTTGTCACATCCACACAGAGAATTAATACACACATGTACCATAAAACGCGGGGGTAGAATGGAGGTGTGTGAATAGAGTGAAATTAAAGATCCCCCGTTATGAGGGCCTGATCAAATGTTACAAAAGTGGGCCGCTAACCCAAAAGTGCTGGAGATAATGCCAGCACCCCTAAACTGAACTAGAATCAGCGTGATGGTACACTTGGGTGAACCACATGGCCGGCACTCTCTGGTGCTCAGCAGGTGAAATGCTGTCAAAACCTAGAGCACTTCCAGTAAACTCCCAAATTGTCAACATGACCAAACACTTTACAGCAGGGCGACTGTATTTTACATGAGTTTTTTGACTACCATACAATTATTGGAGAATCACTACTCTGTCTTCTCAGTGGGCTGCTACACTTATATGGAAGATAACAATATTTCTCGGCTTGGCTACAGTACATTAGGGCCAATCCCATCACTTATTGGTAGGACTACCATATTTTTAGGGGACAAAATCGACACTCATTGGGAGATACCATACTTTTACTGGAAAGTTTACACATCTCTTACCGTTAGTCACAGAAGCACCATTCTTAGTGGCCCTTAGTAATTGCATGTCTGCGCTATACAACTGAGGCTGGCTAAACAGCTCTATGAAATAAGCTGGATGTGCAGGTCACAGGTTCAAATCCATGCAAGGTTGATTCAGCTTTTTATCTCATTTGCATTGATAACGTGAGTGTAAACTACAATTAAGTACTGATCGCCTGTATATATTTTATACGCAGAGCACTTTGTCTAAACCTTTTATCATTCTGTGGTTGATTATCTGAGTGCACATTGTGATTGTGTAATTTTTAGTGTACATTAAAAAGCTGTATGCAAACCTCTTTGTCTCATATATAAACTTATATGCTATAAATGACACATATGCCTATGTATATTTATGTCTATATCACACACATATACAGATAGATAGAAAGATAGATAGATAGATAGATAGATAGATAGATAGATATATGCTCTATGACATATTCGTATTAATCTTGTTTGTGTTGGGACCATAAAAATTAGAAATTGCATATTATTTCTTCATGTATCACCTCTGCTCCTTCTCCCCTATAAAGGCCTCTTCAGTCTCTTTGGTTTACATTCCTAAATGCATAAACATGTAACATAATGAATACTTACGTTATATTTACGCACCTTTATTATTGCATTGTCATGTTCCAATCCTTTTCTCTTCCCCAGTTTCCTTACCTTCCTTACCTACATCAATGGCCTTGTGTATTGCCTACTTTTATCTTTGTAGACTTTGATGTGATGCGTTCACGCCTCATAAAGATTAACCGTTGTTTAGTGCTACATATTAGGCATCTGATGAAATCTCACTCATTAACAGAGTAAATTAACAAAGTTGGTCCTTGTATGTCTTAGTGTTCTTAAGTAAGAATAATAAGACCTTTCAGCACCCCTGACTGGGTAAAATGTACTGCCTTGGCAGATGTAGACCAGCTCTAAATGTTAAAACACAAAAGGACCCATGTTGATAAGGATGGCTCACAAGAAATTGCGTAAATTTGGAGTCAGATATTGTATTCTGCAATAGGTAGACACACAATAATTAGATCCTGTTCAAGGTTACTGCTGAAAAAGGAGTACTTAAAAGAACACTTTGGAATTATAGCGTAGTAAACATGAAGAATGGTGGTAGCCTCTAGCCTTAACTGTTATAGAGAAATCAAAGAATATAGCTATAGGGGCAGGGCCAACTGCCAACCACCTGCGGTTCACAGACCAGGATAGTTCCAGATCATCAATTTGTTGTGGCGGAACACTTCTCATAGAAAACTGTGAGATAATGTTATTCTATTATAGTTCAGCACCATGGACAGCTACAAAGCTGTGCATAGAGGTCAATGTCTTTAACACTGAATTTTAAGGAGCATCCCCGGGGACAAGAATCGAAGTTTTGGGTACCCCTGGAGGAAGGCACTTTCAGCCTCTCTCAGAAATGGAGACTCATTTTAACTGATTTTGTGAAACAAGGTGAAGCCCATTGAAGTCAATTCAAAATTGGTAAAGTGCAGTTCTTCAACTTCATACTGCCTCAGTCAAACTATTTTAGCCTCCACTTGGTAAAAGGTTCACCTGATAGCTCGCGACTGGGTTAAAGAGCGACTGTAGGATAACTGGTCCAATTACACATGATTTACTGATCGCACTCAAAAAATTCTAGTTCCTGTGTTGTAAGGGGATAACGGACGATACCACTTTTCTGTTTCGGCAACCTTAAATAACTGCATTCAGGACCAAGTGCCTCTGTGATTGGATGGTTCCTTTGAGTTGGAGTCACGAGGACACATCTAAATAATGGTGGAACCACTGGGGGGGGGGGAGAAAATATGACAGGCTGAGGCGGTTGGTAGGTGGTTTCATCCTTACAGTTGTTATGTGAACTAAATCCTGTGAAGGCACTTTGCGGTAAGAATGAGTTTCCTTTGGTTCAGTTATTAGTACCATTTGGTAGTGCTCACCCCTCAACCTAAAAGTTTCAAGTAAAGCAGAGGCAGGTGACAGAGAGCAAACATGGGTCTCCCCTAGGACCGCCATAGACTCACGTTCTCTGCATCGAGGCAAGATGGCAACGTTTGAAGTGAGTTTTTGTTTCTGCCCTGCACTCCCTTGTTACGTCTTTCCTTAATTGGGAATGGTACTCCCGGTGGAGGCCAAAGCCATTTTGGAGTTGAGGAAGAACAGGCGGATTAGAGGAGGAAGTATTACTATAGTTCTGAGGTGCTACCTGTGGAAATCCTGTGTTTTTCTGGAGGCGCCATTTGAAGGTTATGGGCTCAACTTTCATCTGTAGTTTACAAACCCTTTCCAGTTCGGTGTCATAATTCTTTGAAACCGGAATGCGATAAAACCCAGCTCTCTGACTGAACGCCGACATTTGGCGCAGCACTAGGCCCACTTGTCGCGCGCCATAACCAGCGGCGTGAGCGTGACGCACACAGACACGTTCTGAAACTGACCGACGAGACGAGACTCCGCAACATTTATCTCCCGCCTTAACGCGGTTCAGATTCAGACTCTAAATATGCTTCTGAGAGATACCCTGTCTGTGACCCCTTTTCTTCTTCTGCAGTCTCACTTCCCCACAGAACAACAGTGATGTAAAGTGATGATTAATGTGTTTGCAGATTCTGCAATTAAAAACCCTGGGCTAGTCCCGAGCCTGCTGATTCTATTAGACTAACGGGGGGCGCCGGGGATGTGGCACTAATTGTGATAAAATGGGTCTCAGTGTGTCGAAAGCACATCCCCATTAACTCTGTTTAATGAGCCATAGCCTCGGAATTAGACTCTCGCGGTGGAGAAGCCCTACTGTTCTGTTAGGTTGTGGAATTGCCTCATTTCTGGCGTCGCAAAAAAAGCCCCCCCTCCCTCCCGCAAGGTGGGATGTTCAGATAACAGGTTCTCATAGACTTGATTTGTTTGGCCCTCGTAATGAATTGTGAGCTCTGCATGGGGTTGACTCTCTTTCCCAAACAACAACTGTGCCCTCTCTGGTGTTCTCCACTGAGCTGGTTCAACGGGGTAGTAGCTGCTGCCGCTGGCTTGCCCTTTGGTACCCCAAGCAATGCTGTTCCTTACCCTGGTCTGGGGGTCATGGTGGCAGTGGCAGAATCAGAAAGCATATAAGTCTGTAAGAATCATATTTGCTTTCTGCAGTTTCCATTTTTGCTCTTAGGAAACACAATAAGATGATGGACGCAGCGCTGAAACTTTTCAGACACTCACCCCCAGTCACTGTTAGATCTGGGTTAAATCCCAGTTCAGACCCAGCTATATGCAAATCAGTCTTGACCCTGTTCCTCATGGGAACAGTCCAGCCTGAACTGCCAGGCCAGGTCCTCCCTGGACCGGAAACAAGCATCCTGGGATCGGTTTCGAGGTAACACCCCTCATCAGCCAGGCTAGCTTGAATTCAGTGGCAACGTGCGTAAGGGCCCCACGCCTGGGCATACCCTGCCAACTTAGGGCGAACAAAGCAAACACAATAAGATTATGGATGTAGCGCTGAAACTTTTCAGACACTCACCCCCAGTCACTATTAGATCCAGGTTAAATCCATCACCGTTCTTCATCTATATATGATATTAAATGAAATGAAATGAAATACCTGCATTTGTAAAGCGCACAGCTACTTCCGGAGAGGAGTCCCGGCGCTGGGGGCCGTCGGGAAGATTAAGCGAGCTATTGCCCAGAGTCACAAGGTGCTGGGCTAACCTGCCGCGGGCGCCGGGGATCGAACCATGAGCCCCCGTGTCCTGGAGTCAGCCGCCCTGGCCGCTGCACCACACCTCTTCCACTATCCACTATCCACATACCTCTGCACAGGAGAAACGTAAATCAAATACTCTAAAGGTGAAGTTAATGCAAATGAAAATATTTTGGGGCATATTTACAAGCCCCTATCGCCAAAGGAACATCACTTTTTTAGGCGACAGGGGCCTCGCCTTATTCACAAGGCGGCATTAAGCCACTTAGCGCGGCTTAACGCCGCCTCGCGAATAAGGCACCCTTTCATGCGATACTTAGCATGAAAGGGGTGGGCAATGGGTGTTGCAATGGGCGTTCCGCTGCAACACCCATTGATTTTGACGCTGCCCCATATTTACAAGGGTGGCATAACTACGGGTCAGTGCCAAAATTAAGACCAGAGAAAACCTGGTCTTAAACAGTTAAAACAAGGAGAAATGCTTTATTTCTCCTCGTTTTTGCTGAAACAGCAAAACACCATGTACAATTTATTTGCAGGAAGGGACACCTTCCTGCACATAAACAATCATTCCCACAATGCAGGCACCCATGCACTATTGTGCAAGGGTGCCTGCATTGGCGCTAGGCAGCTAATCTTAGCGCCAGTGCAGGGAGAAATGCAGGGCTGCACCGTATTGTTGTAAATACGGTGCAGCCCTGCGTTTCTAACGTGACGGAGCGTGGCATTAGCTTTCTTGGCTTAATGCAGTGCTCCGCCACTTTCGTTGTAAATATGCCCCTTTGTTCTTTTAAAATATGAGCAAGACGTCTAGATCAAGCAAACAACATGGCGCCTGATTACAAGTTGTCCATTAAGTTGTGATCCCCGTGAGAAAACTTTTTTGTGGAGACTCTTGCAATTATAAGTGCTGCCATGTTGATCGCACTGATAAAGATCGCACCCTTTGTTAAACTTAAGCTGATCTGACCTGCTGGTATTTAACGAGAGGAAAATGTCTGGTTTTTGCTGAAACATGTGGATTTTGGTTCAGTAAGTACCAAAATTATTTGGTGCTCCCCAGAAAGTCGTAATGGCGTATAATTATCACAATCAATAAATTCCAAACAACTCAGAATTTTTATTGGACAGGCAAATTATCGGCCTACTTGTAATCAGACCCATAGTGTTTCTAGATTGATTGATCGTATTCAGATACATGTACAGCATGCCTATATCCAACCGATCATAGAATTGAAAATAGTGATCTAAAAAAAGTGCTACAAAATGAGATGTAGGCTGACAACAACGTTTTTCAGTAGTGTCGAAGGGAGTCAGCCATGGAGCCTCAGTTTGTTTTTGTATGTTATAGGTAGAAAACAGTCACTGCAGACTCCAGCAGGAAAAACACCAACTTTCATTGAGCACATAGGGCATCCCACTGTAATCTTGCTGATATAATAACTGTTTTTATGACAACACCTTCATACAAAAAGTGTTTTAATCATTAGTTAATTAGTAAAATTGGAATTATTGCATGCAAAAATAATGACGCAACCCAAGTTTTGATTAGTAAAGAATGATGGTAAGCAGGGACTGACATGGTAATAACAATGATTATAATACAATTTCATCCGAATCCTGTTTTCCCCTAACAACTTAAAACATTGACAATATTTGTTTGTGTAACCACTGCTCATTACGTCCCGCTGCTTTTCTGTTTCTGAGATCAAAACTTAAATCTGAAACCACAGTCCTTTAAATCCACTTACGTGGCTTTTTGCAGCTGCTAATTCCATGTTTTTACATAACATTGATGTTTCTTCCAAAATTCAAAACTAGATGTCATGTCATGTCCCCTTTGTTTAGCAATTTGTGATCCAGGTACTGCAGAAGCCAAGCTTATAACATAGTGGCTGAAATGAAGGGTTGCACTGTACTGGCGGGATGGTAAAACCCCATATGAAAACAACGCTAATGTGGTAACATCGTGCCTGCTCAGTGCACTTACAAGTTAAACCCAATAGAATGAGGAATTAAGTTATTGAACAGGATTTACCAATCTTAAAACTACATAGATTCCCAGTTATCTGGTGTTTAACATATATATTTACCACCTTCTCTGGGTAAGCGGTAAATGAATGCTTTGGTCTCTGTATGGGGTGGGGATGGAGGGAGGGTAGTGTGGAAATTAAGGAAGGTAAGGCAAAGCTAAGCTCTGGCAGAGCTGATCACTGTATGACGCCCCGCCACAAAAGAACAGGCAAAGAAGCTTGGCTGCTGCTGCTCTTTGATGTTGTTTGCCTGGTCTAGGTGTCTTGCTTACATTTGAAATGAGCTTAATTTGCTATAACGACCGCCTTGGGATGTATGATTTACAGCAATTATCCTATGCTGAGGTATGAGGATACAATACTATATACAAATAATTCTAGTTTATAAATGTATCCTTGGTAACCACAGTTTTTTCAAAGAGCGTGAATGCCACATTGTGATACACAAAGTAGTGGTGAAAAGCAGTGGCGGCTCCTTCACTAAGGCAGAGGAGCGTCGCCCCACTGCCTCGAAGCAGCAAAAGAAAGGAAAAAATTAAATTATAATAACTAATGTTATTATCATTATATTTTGTCCTCCTGCTGCGGCAGCTTGTGTGAGGGGGCGTGCGGGGCTGAAGAGCAGGGGAGGGGTGGTACAACCCTCCTAAGTGTGCAATGACTGTTTGTTCGGCCCTCTCGGGCCTCCCAAAACAGTCATGCGCACTTTCCCTGTTCTCCATGCAGGCTGCATTACAGCCTGCGTGGAGAACATGCCCACCCCTCCAGCCCCTGGCTGAGCGCCATGTGACTGCGCTCAGACCAATCACAACGCTGCATTGCAGCGTTGTGATTGGCTGCAGGAGCGTGGGAGCCCTGGTGCTTCCTGCTTCCTGTTTCTCATAAGAAGCCAGGAAGAGGACGCAGAAGAGGCAGCGGCAGCCAGCCGGCAAGTGATTTTTTTAAAAGTGATATTCCCCCCCCCCCTCGACCCACTGCTGCTTCCAGGCAGCCTCCTCTTTACTTCGCTCGTTCATTGAGTACCAAGAAAAGCATCAGCCCAACAGGAAGATCATGACATGACAGAAGAAGGCAGGAAGGAGGCAGGAGAGAACAGTTCCTTATTATGTGGTGGTCAGACCGTGTGCGTCTCAGCCATCCAGACCCCTTGCAGATCCCCAACCGAACAGTTTGTGGCATCAGGAACGGGCACAGGAGAAGACGTACAGACTGTAACATTCTGGATCAGAGATGCTTTAAGGCATGGGCAAAGTGGGCAAATGCCCAGGGCCCGCACCTTCCAAGGAACATTCTCTCTATTTGACCTCTGTCTATTCTAGTTTTCCATCTAAACCTCTCTCCTACTCTGCCTACCTATCTCTGACTCCGTCTGCCTGCACAGTGTCATCTTAAGAATTTTTTAGGTCCCGGGCAAAACATATTTGACCTGTGTTTTTGTGACCCTATTAACGATTAATATATGATTTATTATTGGTTGGCATCATGCAGGCTTAAATTTACAAGAAATGGGTAATAATATTCAAAGTTGTTCCTAACAGGGGTCCCCAGAATGTTTTGCCCGGGCCCCCAAAATCCTTAGGATGGCACTGTTCTGGGTGACAGTTCCGATCTAGGGAACTACATGTGTACCTTGGGGTTCTAGTTTAAGAACTGAATTCCACAAGTGTATGAGTTTCTCACTTTGCAGATTCTAACTTCCTTCCTCCTAACGTTCTCTCGCATTTCTCTCCTAGCTCGGTAGAGCTACTTTCTCTTTCCATTGGTTCACTGACTCTATTTAGAACTTTCTACGTTCTCTTTTTTATCATGAAACCACTATAACCATTGCCTCAAATTCCTCCCTGTTATTAGGCATTTAGTCTGAAGCCCCTCCCATGACTTGTGAGGGCAGTGAAGATGCACAGATACAGGCAGTGTGGGATCCTTATACTGTTGTGGAGGATTTGAGCCTCCAGTGCTCTACCAGGCAGCTGTCAGGAGCTCTAAAGTCACACCTTAAATCCGGTTAGGCATTACCACGTCTAAGGCTACTGCCTTCAGCCGTTCTATCCTTTGACAGAGTGATAAGGGGTACCATCTCAAGCACAGGTTTGCCTCCTGTGGCTGAATTGGGTGGAGGCTGAGGGATTGTTTGTATATGATCTGAGTTTACAGGAGGAAGGTCTGATGGTGTCAACACAGTAGATCAGCAGATTTTCTAATTCCCAGATGACTATCACCTTCAGAATTCAAAAATGACATAAGAGGTCAAGAGGAGGTCAGAGGTTCACAGTTAGGGTTCCTCGTAGTGGGCATGATGCGTGCAGTTTGCTCCCTCCATGCTTTCGGCATTTGTGAGAAGGAAGTGGACGGAGATGTAGCTGATCCTTGTGTAGGAGATAATTGGGTGGTCTGTGAAATCCTTCAATCATGCGAAGGAAGCTTACAACACCAGCCCATGTTCTCAGTGTGTGTCATTTGTACGTCTATATGTATATGTACCCAGACTCAGTGAAAGGGAGTGGAAACCTAACAAATGCTTAGGTCAGGCTGCTGAATACTGAACACATACGAGATCCCCATGGAGAGTATACGAGCAGTTCTTCCACAAACATGGTCTGCAGCCCGGACTTCATCTGTGACGGCCACGAAGCAGCTAATTGGTAACGTCAGATGTTCCATGAAACATGAGGGAACAGGGCAGCATAATTGCTGATAATTAAAGTGTATTTCTGTCTGTCAGCATCTGAGTTCCGGCCCTTTTAAGAAAGCTGTGCTGGCCGCTGCCGTCTGACAGATAAATTAGGCGATGCGGTGTCAGGCGCAGGTTTTTTGGTGATCTCAAAGCTAAGTGACATTCAGAACCTTGGACGTGGGAAGAAATGATTGCCAAGCCTCCATGGTTTTTAAGGACAGATTGGGTTTTACAGAGAGCCTATCCTCATTTCTCTCTGATTTTCCTGATATTTTAGGAGTAGTGAATGCAGAACAGATTGCACTGCCCCCTCCTGGAGGGTCGCGCGTTGATGGTTAGGGATGAGTGAGGTGGCACTCACTAATCTAAGGTGGCCAGATTTCTACGCAGAGGCAATTTTAACATTTATAAATGTAGCCCCTCAGCTCGGATTTTCCTTCAATCACCGTTCAGCAGTACCGTGGATGGCAACAAGGTGCAGTGAGATTTTTTTCTTAAATTAGTTGCTCATTCTAGCACGGGTCTATTTCTTTATGCACAGGTGCAGGTTGATGGTGTTGTGGTCGAACACATTTTGGCTTACAGCACGGGGCCTCGCCTCCCTTTTTTTTTTTGCCAAACCACTGCCCCACCCTCCCCGCACCACAATCCTGGTCAGGTAGCCACAAAGCAAAACCTGGCAGTTCAAATTGATTCTAAGTTAAGACTTATCTGTCATGCCAAGCCTGTGTCCAGACTCAGTTTCTACCAACTCTACTTCTTAAGTCAAGCACAAGTTCTTTTTGGCTTCCTTGGGATGATCGCCTGTGCAGGACGTACCCAAATGGACATCTCTCCGTATTATACATCAGGCATTGGTCTTGTCCCTTGTTCTTGGGCAAAAGTTATCACTGTGCCAACCAAGTGGGACTCTGTGATCTGCCTCAACGATACTTCCGCATGTGCCTAATGTCAGGTAAGCCTGATTGTTGTTAGTTCTTTTTTAGTCTAAGAATTCTCCTTATCAAATTTTCTTCCAGAGAAGACTTGCAAATCATGCTAAATGGAAGACTCAAAATATGGCCCTCAACAGGCTGGCTTCTTATTCATGGCTTTTATTCCAAAATGACAAAAGCATCAGGATACTGAAGAGAAATTATACATACTGCCAACAAAGCGTTTCTGTCAAGGTGATTACAACAGTTTAGGTTGGAAGATCTTATTGCTACTATGCATCCTTTGAATGGGGGATCTGAGACATGAAATTCACATTTTGTAATCACCAGGTAACAAATTCAGTAATAGGGATTCTTGCAAAATTGCTAATAAAGAATTTGTAAAAAAAAAAAAAAAAAACTAAAATAAATAAACTGCGCTCCTTATTATCCCTTTTTATGATGAAATATTAAAAGAAGGTCTCAGAACACCTATTATAAATAGATTCACCACAGCATGATGATTAATGTATTTAAATAATACAAACATTTTGACATGTCATCTCCAAATAATGTAAACCGAAAGAGGGAGAGAGACTAGGAGACACATATTAAGGATTTGTTTGGGCATAGGTGGGACATATTTGGAATACATTTGAATGTATTACCATTTTTCATCTAATTCAAGCCCAGTAATGCAGAACAATATTGAATTATACCTTAAACTATAGCAAACAGGGGCAAGCAAAGACGTCAGAAAGCTCAAACTCCCAGCTATCCGCCACCCAAAAGAAAGCTTGAAGAAGTGTCGATAAAGACACTTTTTTGTACTTGGATCTACATTTTATTGGACATGCAACCATATTTTACTTTGATATCAGTGTCTAACCTGCCTGTTCCTCCTACTGTAGCATGATATTAAAATAAAACATAAGCCCATTGTGCTTGAAATTGTAGCTTAGTTGCTGGATATTCCTAATTACAAATACATCCCCTTCACTACTGGCACTATTTCAACATCAGTGAAAATTAAAGTACTGCTCTGAGGATTTTAACTGTTCCATTAGTCGAAATCTGAATATTTTGTTCTTGTTTCTCTTGCTTGTCCCTCTTTCCCACCGTACACTTCTCTGGCTAGAAAGTTACCTCCGACTGTACGGAGTAAAAAGTGGGAGTAGAGGATAAACAGGAGTAGGACAGAAAGGCAGATAACAGTATTGTGACAGAGGTTAAGTAAAGGAATAGGGAGGCTAAGATAGAGATGAAGTAGAGAGGTAGGCTGTGTAGTGAGAGAAGTAACGTGAAGAGAAAAAGGTGAGGTAGCCAGAAGTAAGAATACCAAGCGGTAGGAAGAGGAAGAAGTAGGCAGAGAAATAAAGAGCTAGGTAATGTTTTGAAGTGAGGTAGAGCGAGCTAGAGATAGGGAGAAGGAAATGTAGCTGCAATGAGTGGCAGGGGTATACTGAGGAGTGAGGAAGAGAGTGGTATGGTAGAAAGAAAGGTGAGTTAAAGAAGAGTGAAGGCAGGGGGCGCTAGAATGCCGGGCCCCAAGATGGCCGCACTGCTGTGAGGCTCATTGTGCCTGGGGTGCCATCCTGGCTGACCATGGCCTGCAGGACGCCTGGTAAGAGACTTCTCCTGCTCCTGATGTGGTGGTGCACCGACAAAGGCGATTTGGGGACTGAGAGAGGACTGCTTGGCCTGAACAACTGGAGCTGAAGCTGCGGCTGTTGCCCAGCAGAATGGCAGCTTCCACTACCTAGGTGCTCATCGGAGACCAAGCGGCGAAGAATTGTGACCACTGCGCGCGTTGGTCACCCCTCCTCCCCCTATCTGCCTGGAGTCTGGGGGTTGCCCGCAGGGGTGTGTCATGCCCTGGCCTAATCAGCATATCAACCACTGCCAACATGGCAGTTCCTGCACTTTGAGAGTGGCTGGGTGAGCGCTGAGAGCGGATTTGGAGCCGCTGCCTGCAATGACTCCCCTGCTCAGCTTGTGGGCAATGAAGAGAAGGACCACTGGTTGCTCACCCTGGCCGACTACCTGGAGACTAGTTGCGCTGTGCAGGGACCCAGCTTGGAGGTGCCTCGGGCCACAGCATAGCGGGTGTGCCATCTGCCTTGCGGGTCTGGGATTGTGGATGCACTGGCCTCGCACTGCTGCCATCCCCTTCCTGGGGGTTGGCTAACTCTTGCAACGGTCAATCCTCTGGAGACTGCTGACAGTTGGAGGTGAAGGGGGCTGGACTGGAGGCTGGGGGATCTGCTGGGATGATCCTTCTGTGGCCCCCCCCACTGCACTAACCACATCTCGCTGTGTCTACCTGGACCCGATCATTGGCCCCAACTATTATTGATGAATGCTACAGTACTGAGGAGGCTCTGAACTTTTGTGTGAGGCTGCTAGCACGAGGTGACTCTCAAAAACTTGAGTTTGCGGTTGCATACAAACCTTCATTGTGACCTGATGCAACTCCATTCTCAATTTTAAAGCTGGTACTGGTGAAGGGTCTGAAGTTGGTGGCTGATCCTATGCCTCCTCTCCTTTGTAAGATTCCTTGCCGCTCAGGGCAAGAGGGAACGCTGCCTCCATCATTGGCAAACATCAGCAAAGGAGATCAAAGACAAATTGTCTTACACGTCTAAGAAGGCCAAAGCCGACCTACCGGATGATCACAGTCTGCTGTAGGCTCATGGGGGAGATGGTGAGGAGCCAGACATTAGATCCCTACTATCCCACATCTAAAAAAGCCTGTCCTCCTTTGATGGCAATCTGGATGCACTCACGACCAGAGTTGACAAGATCACGGCTAAGCTGGATAAACAGTAAAAGCGTATCTCTGACGCTGAGAGTGTCATCTCGTCGCTGGAAGATAACGCGACAGGCCATGTCAGCAAGCTGACCGATATAAAAAAGATACTGAAGGTAATCTAGGATTAAAATGAAGACCTTGAAGGCAACAACCTCTAACTCATAGGCCTACCGGAATACGCCAACACTGGCAATATGTCTGACTACATTGAAAACCTACTTTGGACACTGCTCAGAACTGAGCGCTTGTTGCCCTGGTTTGTGGTGGAGAAAGCACATCGATCCCTGGGTCCCTGGCCTCCCCCGGGCACACCTGCATGACCCATCATTGCAAGACTTCTCAATTTTAGGGACCAAAACATGGTTCTGTAACTCTCACGAGAGAAGCGGGATATAGTGCATGATGGTAATGTTCTCTCCATCTTCCCAGACATCACCCTGGCAGTCCAAGCATCGAGATGGGAATACCTGCTGCTGAAACACAAACTGCAGTAAGCGGGCGTTCCTTACGCTATGGTCTACCTAGCGCGCTTGAAAATTACATACCGCATTAAGCCGTGGGTATTCCAGGACCCATATACAGCTGCTCCCTTTGTCAAGCAAATTGTAGCCGCACTTCATGCACAGAGCAAGGAACAAGACACTCCACTGAATGGATTGCTGAGTGATGTGGAGTAAGGTGTTGAATAGGAATCCTTGTGGTTGTCTTCCCTCTGAATCGCTCAATGTCACCATTATACACACTTGTTGTCAAAAGCGAACATGACTCAAAAAATGTCTCAGCCCCCTGCGGCCCTGATGGGCCTGCCTCATAGGTCAGATTGGCGGCCACTGGTGGGCTACAGCGGGACTGCTGGGCTGCAAGTGTACATGACTGTGTTCTGCAACCTACTACATTTATCCCCAGGCAGACGCCTTATACATGAGCCGTTGGCTCGTCAGAGCTCTGGTTCCCCCAAGGATAATCCCCCATAGAATTGAGATATGTTTTTTCTTGAGTTATTGCCTTATTGGCGTGAGCCGGGAGGGTGGGGCGGGATGGTGTTCGCTAGCTGGTTGGGGTGGCTAGTGTGGGAGGAGGGAGGGAGTACACTGTTTTGTTTGATTCTCAGCACAGATGATTCATATCTAACACAGGTAACAGCAGCATTTGGCTGCCTGGAGAACTGTGGATTTGCTGGACACCCCTGTGGCTGCCAAATTTACGTAACACGTAGCACACGAAGGCCATGAGTAGCAATACTATGATACAGCTGACCTTTTTGACCAGGACCGTGCGAGGCCTTAACATTCTGCGCAAGATTAGACAGGTCCTCACATATCTAGATAGACATCATGTAGACAGTGCACTGCTTCAGGTAACGCACATAGCTGATAAGGGCAAACATAGTCTGTTGAATAAAAGGTTCACTTACACATCGATTACAACATATTCCTCATACACCCGCGGCACAGCACTGCTGGTCAGAAGGGGCCTCTCGTTTAAACTCCTCCATGAGCAAAATCATTCACAGGGCAGGTATAACTTGCTACAAGCAATGATGAGTGGTCGGCATATAACAATCTTAAACACATATGGCCCCAACACTGACGATACAGACTTCCTGGAACAGATCTGGTTGAAGTGTATCTCCTAAACGCCCCCAGCCTTTGTTGTTGGGGGGTGACTTTAACCTGATCCTTGGACTGTTGAACCTGGAAGTGGACTATTTGAACCCTAGTCTCTACGTACTCCACAAAGCCACGAAGACATTGGCTGCTGTCATGGCTGATGGTAACCTGGTGGACTACTGGCACCTGTGGCAACCGAACACGAAGAAAGGCATGCAGGTGTCCACGGTGCATGCATCCTGGGCCCGCTTAGACTGTCACGGGTGACATATGCATGTGGGTAAAGCAGGTGGTCCACCTTCCCCGCACGCTGTCGGACAATGCCCCAGTTAAACCTGTATTAGGCTTCCCCAGCCCGGCACACCGAGCATTTACTTGACGCCTACCCCCAGTCGGCCCTCCTATATGACGCCTTTAAAGAGGAGATTCGGTCTGAAATCCTGACTTACTTTCAAACTAATGAGGGGTTGGTTGACAATGTGGGCACTCTATGGGAGACCTTCAAGGCCTATATGCAGGGTGTCTCATGGCTAAACAGAACAGGGTTCGTAAAAACCTATGTAACCGACGTGATCTGCTGGAGAGAGAGCTAAAGACCCTTGAAGAGCACTTGGTGCACACCCCAGACACCAGAAGCATAGTGAACATGTGTGGAAACAAAACAAATATCTAACTCTAGCTGATCAGGAGCAGAAACATGTGCACAAATATTCCCATGTAAAGACATATGGGGAGGCCGAACCGCAGGACATTAGCAGCGATAATAAGCAGCCACCACACAGTCCCCATCTTCACCCTGATACACGCTGACAGAGAGCACCCCTTGTATGAGGCAGAGGATATCCTAGTAGAATTTTTGAATCACTTCTCTGTCCTCTACATGTCCCATTCTAACGCTCCACCCAGGAGCCCCTCACCTACTTTGACCGTATCGTTCTGGCATGGTTGGAGGGCCTGAGAGGGCAGTTCCTACATGCGCCCCTTAACCTGGAAGATATCACTGCTGCCATTTTGGGACTCCCCACCTGCAAGGCTGCTGGAAGTGATGGGTTCCCTGCCGAATTTTAGAGAGCATACGCAGCCCAACTGGCGCCCCAATTACTGAAAGTGTACAACGAAGCGCAGAAGACAGGTGTGCTGCCCCCTGTCTTTGCAAAAATACTCTTATTACTCTATAAATACCTGGCAAGGATGCAGATCGCTGTGACTCCTATCGCCCTCTGCCTTCAATCAATGTCAACGCCAAGATCTTGGCCAAGGTTCTGTCAAACAAGCTGATGCTCCTGCTTCTGGATCTTGTGCTCTCATACCAGGCCGGATTTATCTCCAGCAGATCCACGGTTCATAATCTCTGTACCCTCTTTGCCCTCCTTCACCAGCTGAACCCTCAACTCAATGCAGTGGCAGTCTTCCTGGACACCACAAAGGCCTTTGACTCCTTAGAATGGCCCTTTTTATTTGCCGTCCTTGTTAGAATGGGTTTCCCAAGTAGTTACACTTGCTGGGTAAAACTCCTATATACAGCCCGACCCCCAGGGTGCAATTGAATGGCCTACTCTCAGACCCTATACCGCTGAGCAGGGGCACCTGACAGGGTTGCCTTCTTTCCCCATTGCTCTATAGTCTTGCTACAGAGCCACTAGCGTGTGCCATATGACAAATGCATGGACAGAGAGGGCCAAACTTCACTCCACGCAACATCCTCATATTCCTATATGCAGACAGGGTAACCCTACACTTGTGGTACCCTGCCAAATCTCTGAGCCCATTCATGAGGGAGTTCATGTTATTTTACACTCTGTCTGGCATTGTCATTAACTGGAACAAGTCAGCAGTCTTCCCACACACTCCCAATGCTCCAGAGGTAGCCTTGGAATTCCCACTCCCGTGGTGCACCTTATCAGTGAAATACCTGGGAGTCTGGGCCAGCGGTGACAAAGATCAGACACTGCTGGAAAACTATGGGACGGCTATTTCGAAAAACAGCAGATCAAGTAGGGAGATGGCAACGCCTGCCTTTCTCACTAATGGAGCGTCTGACGCTAATGAAGATGGTTATATTGCCGAGGCTCTTATACCTCTTCTACAATGTTCCTATCCTTCTCAACAAACATTTTATCACCACACAACGCTCGCATATGATCTCACTGGCATGGGTGGGTAAGCAACCACAGATAAGATGGGAGGTATTCACATTGCGCTACGTATGGGGCGGCTTTGTGTCACCAGAATTTGAGCATTATTATGCCTGCACCCAAGCACACTTTGCTCATTACTGGGTGCATCCTTCGCCTTACATGGCACACACTGCGATAGAGCATGACACAGCATGGCCTCAGTCCTTGGCTGCGATGGTTGGCCAGTGCCCACCATGCAGGCACAATGAGATTAATACAGTAGCTAGCACCCAAACAGCCTGGCTTATGGTACATGAAAGGCTCCAATGTACCCACGCTTTTTACTCCACCACAACTACTCAGGCATTACCCACAGATTCACATCACACAGGAGCCTCTTGTCTACCGTTGGCTTCAGGATTGGAGATTGAGGACATTGGGAGATGTTTACCCAGATGGGCATTTTGTTGACCTCAACACCATGGCTGGGGATGGGGGAGCTACGGTGCTGGATCGTTTCATTTACTTCCGTCTGAAAACCCTTTGCAAGGCACATAATCCCACTTTCCCTCTGGCACCACCAATATGCCATTCTCTTGGCGCTTTATTTGCACGCCTCTCCGTCAAACACCTGGTTTTGGTCCTTTACACCAGGCGGAGACCTCTGAGATGGCGCATCGAGCTCGCCTAAGCTGGGAGGGTGACATACGTGGGGCCCTCATTGATAAAGAATAGATACATTGCTGCGAGAAGGCTTCCACCTGATGGCGGACTACGCTTTTTTCACTTCAAATTTCTGCATCGCCTTCATTGTACACCCCCAGGCCTTGCTAAACTTCACCTGCAGCCAGACTCCAGATGTCTGCGATGTGGAACGCCAGATGTGGACTTCATGCACCTGGAGAGGAGCTAACCACCGATAAGCAGGTACTGGGTGGCAGACTTCGACATCCTTTCCACCATGGTGGGCAATAACCTGGTGCTGGCTCCAAAGCTGGCTCTCCTGGGGTACACAGCAGACATCCCCCATACTACATGGAAATGTATGCATTGTTAATGACTAAGAGGAGGATGGCCTGGGGCAAAGATAACACCCCCACTGCCACGCAGCGGCTATTAGACATGGAGCACTGTCACGAACAACTGCAGATATACTACTCTACACTCATACTACTCTACACTCCCACCGGCCTGCAGGCCACATGACATATGGGCCCCTTACAAACTTACCTGCTGGACACTACTGCTCTGAGTGGATAGAGTGGCCAGAGGGGTGGCCAGAGGGGATGGTGGATGGTGCCCGGGACGGAGTTGAACTATATTGGCTTGACTGTCAGATATATCTCATGTGCCAACCTCCCCTCCTTTGCAATTTTGTGATAGCATTTCTCTTTCCCCCTGAATTGAACAATTGAGTGTAACTGGAATGTACCTTTCTAACGTACAAAGTTCGAAGTTGCATGCTTGTTTTTGTATGTTATCTTAAACTCTAATAAAAACATAAAAGAAGAAGAGTGAAAGCAGACCTGGACTGGTAGAAAATCATGAGGTAGTGATAGAAACACAGAGTGACACAAGGTGGGAAGAGAGGCAAAACAAGAAGAGGCATAGAAAGATGGGTCAGGTATAGAGAACAGTGAGGCAGAGAGAAAGGTAGAGAAAGAATGGTGAATGGTAGAAAGAGTGATGAGATGTAGAGAGATGAGGTACAGAACTATAGATAGCGAAAAATGACTAAGGTGGTGAGATACGGCAGTGGAGGTAACAGCGGTAGAGAGAGAGGAAAGTTAGAGAGGTGAGGTACCAAACAGATTGAGGGGTAAATTGAGTCATTAGGCTATACTAGAGAGAGAATGGTGTGATACAGAGAGGTGAAGTAGTGATAGAAATAGGATCATTATAGGGGGTGTAGTAGAAAGTAATGAGCTTGGGAAAGGTCTAAGAGATAGAGAGGTGGGGTAAAGAGTTTACAGGTTTAGGGGGATTCAAGTAGATGGGGAAGAGATGACAGGAGAAGAGATGGAAACAACAGTGAGGTGCAGAGAGAGGGGTGAGGTACAGAGAACGTTGAGGTTGGGAGTGGGGGTACAGAAGAAGAGATTTAGAGGTAGGTACAGATAATGGTAGAGAGTGAGAGGCGAGATAATGAAGTAGAGAGGGTGGAGAAGAGAGTGTCATATTGAGAGTGAATGTATGCAGACATTATTGAGGTGAGGGTGAGTACACAACAATGTAGAGAGAGAGAGAGATGGGTAAAGAGAGGGTGAATTAAAGTAAGGGGAAGATAGAGGTAAGATAATCTTTGATTTAATTGCCAGCAACAGCCTGAAAGCACAAGGTTTAAAGTTGGACAGGCCAGGCATGAACACTATGTTTTTCTTAAATCTGTCCAGCTCTAGATTAAGCTAAATAATCTGTTTTTCGTATATGCCATTATTATGATGGGCCTTTTGACTGTCTCAGTCATCATCATCATCATCATAATCTTTATTCGATTTTATGGATAAAATCACAAAAGACAAGTCATTTAAAAACGGCATACTGAATATCAGTATCATAGTCATTCGTATTTTAAAACTCCCACCAGAAAACGTACAAGAGAAAAACAATTAAAAGGTGAATTCAACAACTGTAAAAAAAGTAAGGCTGGCCTAACTTGGTTAAAATTGAGCGGTAATAAAATTGAGCGTATAAAATTATGTCGCAGGTAACTATATTTTGGGCAAAACATAGCCACATGTAATGTGTCGTCGATCACAGTGTTATCACAGTTGCAGGGGGGCAAGTATGACTGTTTAAAACAGCCGCGGCTAAAAGGGACTAGTCGGTGAAATAAATTTAATCTAAAATAAGTCAACAGACGGCGATGATGGCGAGGTATATCCCAAGTCAGATATGGTTCAATATTACTAACTGTTTTCACCAGCAACGCGTGCCGCATAGAATATTTTGTTAGAGCGACATCTTCGCGTTCTGACCTGAGCTTATCAATGAGTGCAGATTCAACCCATTTACCATCGGTGCGAGTTATGCTTGTGGTGTTGACAAACATATCCGGCCTCCCTAAAACCCTCAGGCTACGTGCCACGTACGCCAACCATGGAATCTGTAAGGGCTTATCTAATAGTAAGCTGTCTTGCAGGATCAGTCTGCTAAAACCCAACTCCTCCTTTGTCCAAATCGAGTTCCAGAGTTTTAAAGGACTAAGCCAAAGCTGATCAGATAAATAATCCACACCTAGTTCTTCATGAACGATTTCATAAGGTGTGTTTTGACCAACGCCCAGGAGGCTCCTTAAAAACTTATTTTCTACAACTTGGAGTGGGGCCACCTGGCCGTATCGCCAGATTCCACTGCCATAACATACTAAGGGGATACATTTAGCCCTGTAGATCTCCAAAACCGATTGGATATGAGTATGCCCCAATCGGCGGGAAAAATTCCTGACACCAAATATCGCCCTGCTAAAAGAGGAAACATTTTGATTAATGAGCGAGTGCCAACTGAACTCAGAATCCAGTTGTATCCCCAGATACTTGAACTTATCCACCTTCCTAATGTGCTGGCCATCTATTACATACTTCATAGTTCTTGTTTTTAATGGGCAGAAATTCATCACGTAATTGAGGTTGGGTGAGTACACAACAATGTAGAGAGAGAGATGGGTCAAGAGAGGGTGAATTAAAGTAAGGGGAAGACCGAGAAAGATAATCTTTGATTTAATTGCCAGCAACAGCCTGAAAGCAAGAGGTTTAAAGTTGGACACGGCAGGCATGAACACTATGTTTTTCTTAAATCTGTCCAGCTCTAGATTAAGCTAAATAATCTGTTTTTCATATATGTCATTATTATGATGGGCCTTTTGACTGTCTCAGTCACATTACCATGGGGTCTCTGGAAAGTGCAGTCCCCTGGCAAATGTCCATGTTTTAAAACGTCTCTGAGAGAGAGAATAGTTTATAAAGTTATATCAGGATTAAAACATATTACAATCTAACTGTTATCTGTAGCTAATCATAAAATACATCTATCCAAGTTTCAACCTTCATCTGGATTAAAAGAGCGTAGACTCAAAGGGGCACATGCATCAAGCATTTTACCGGTCGCAAACGGGCCGATTCACAGAATCGGCCTATTTGCGACAGAAAAAATACCTTTTCCGATGCATGTACCTTTTTGCGATTACCTAAATTGCGAATGCATTGCGATTCCCTATTTGAGATGCATGTAGCATTTCCTAAATGTGACTGTGCATTTAGGAAACGCTAATTACCATCAACTTCAAGTTGATGGTAATAGTTGCATGCATTGGAAAATGCAAAAAAAAATCATTTTTTCAATGCGCTATGTAGAGCATACATGCCCTTAGGGCATGTGTGTGCTACACATGTGCATACTTACCTTTTTGGGGGTGCCTCAGGGGGGCCTTAGGCCCCCAGGCACCCTTGCATTTGCAAATTGCGATTACCAATTTGGTAATCGCAATTAGCGAATGCAATACCATTCATTCCTCTGGGCCTACAGGCTCATAGGTATGAATAGAAATGCATTCCCTAATAGCGATTCGCAATTTGAGAAATCGCTATTAGGGAATGTTAAGGATTCGCAAGATTAATTGCGAATCCTTCATGCGTAGGCATTTGCGATTACCAAATAGAGAATCCTTCAAATTCGCTATTTGGTAATCGCAAATGATTACCTTGATGCATGTGCCCCAAAATGATTTTAGTTTCCAACTGTTGTACATTGCCTCATGTTTATTATACTGTACAGTAAATGCCAGAATGAAATTAAGCATTGGTATGGCTCTGTTGTGAACTTGTAGAAAAGGCTTCCTTGTGTCGTATTACCTTTTTTTTAGTCAGCGAAGTGTAAAATCCTGGCTGTACCCCTAAGCTGAAAGCGGTGTCCGCTTTGAGCACACTCACCACGTCGGTGGCTTCATTTTTCTTACCATGCTCACACCAGCTGCATTGCTAGTGTTCTCCTGATTCTGCCGGTGACGCTGCTTACAATTTATTAACAGAGTTCCCTCTTCTGTCCAGGCTATCTTTTAAACACCAACATTCCTGAATTATCGCTAATTTCTGCCTTTTTGATCCCTGTGACAAATGGTCCCTTACTTTGCTTCTGCTCTAAATTTTTCAGTCCATATGATCACGCTTTGCTAACTATGGGTCGAAACTCCCTCGACGTTGGGGCAATTGCACTCTCTTGATTAAATTGATTAATGTTGATCCTGATGCCCTGTACAAATAGTAATTAACCGCATAGTCCATTGGTTCTCTCTGTTTTGTTACACACATTCTTAAGTTCCTATTTCTCTGCACTGTGTGATCACCGGAGCACTGAGTACTATATTATACACTTTGGCTGACACAATGACCACTGTCGCCTATTTCATTAACTGGAAGAACAATGTCATGGACTGCAAAGTGTATTCATTGATTCTGTGCATTTCAAGACGTTTGATAATTATGTAACAAATTGCTTTATTGTAAGTCATCCTATAACTATATCACCTACTGATTTTGCTAGCAACCGTTGTTCGTTATACTTAAATTGCCCCTGTTTCTGGGTGATTAAATGGGCAGCCTTTGCGTCTGATATAAAACTTAGGAAATTGATGGCAAAATATATGCGAGAGGCAAAGGAAATCCTCCAGGCAAGCCAAGAACTGATGAAGGAATGGTATGACCCGAAGTGAATGTGATTGGCTACAAGGAGGATCAGGAGTGTTCGTGATGAAGCCCATTTGTCCAATAGTTTTGGTGGATGAGTGATATGGGCTTAAAAGTAGCTACAGAAAGTTCCTGATGTAAACTACTTTGTGGACCCTGTGCCACAAGGAACCCAAGGAGGGTGTTCTTGTGAACCGGCTCAAACCGTACCTCTGGTGAAATTTCAAAGTAAGCATCATGATAGAGGAGGTTGAGAGAGCTAGTGAACCAATTCCTGACTGTTATGTGTTAACAGTGAAGTGAAGAATGGTTCTTTGGATAGGGTACAAGTTGCCACTGATCCAACACCTGAGCAGCAAAGTGAGTGTAGGAGAGGTTCTGGGTTGATTTTCCCATGATCACTATTTGCTGGCCCCAGTGTTGACACCCCTCTGTGCACATGACATACATACCAGGGGATAGCTTGCCAGTGAAGAGAAAGGTTAATAGGATGTCTGACAGAGTCCAGGAGCATATAAAGGCAGAGGTTGCAAAGATGCTGATCTTCTGGGTAATTGAGCATTTGTGTTGTGCTTGTGCCAGTCCAGTAGCATTGCAACCCAAGCAAGGATCCACAGATTTGCACTTTTATATGAGCTAAAAGGCACTCAGTGAGGTGACCAAGATGCTCCATACCAGATTTGTAGAGCTGATGTGCAGATGGACCGGCTGTGTGCTGCTCACCACCTAATTACCTTTGATCTGACCAGTGGTTACTGGCAGATTGCACTAGCACCTTGGGGATGTTACCAGTTTAGGGTCATTCCTTTTGGACTTAAGAGTGCTTCTCCCATATTTCAGTGCTTGGTGAACCATATTCTCTCATGGCTGGAAGAGTTAATCATTGCCTACCTTGACAACATTGCCATTTTTAGCGGTTTGTCGGAGGACTACTTGAGACACTTACAACAGGTGTGTGTCAGGATTCTAGGAGTGAAAGTGCCAAGCAACTCTACCATGTGCCAAGTAGGGCAGTCTTTTGTAGTCTACCTTGGGCATCATGTGGGCAGCTAAAAAATCTAGTAGTTAGATGCCAAGATCCATTTTTTGTTTTTAGGAGTGGGAGGTTCCTACCAGCCAGGCTGAAGTGAGAGCCTTCTTAGAACTCTCTGGCTACTTTAGGAATTTTGGGGTGAACTATGGCACAGTAGTTGTGTCCTTGATGGTCCTGACATCCAAGAAGCACTCTAAGAAAGGGATTTGGATTGTGGAGTGTCAGGAGGCCTTTGAGGGCATAAAAGCAGCATTATGTAATGCTCTTCTGTTAAAGGCACCTGACTACGGTAAGCCCTTTATTGTACAGTCTGACACTCAGATAAAGGAATTGGAGTGGGACTGGCTCAACCTGATGACAAGTCCTTTATTAGCTGCAGATTGCTTCCTAGGGGACAGAACTGGACACCATTGTAAAATAATGCTTTGTGATAGTTTGAGCTTTGATGAAGCTCTGGCCTTACTTGTTAGGTACAAGTTTGTGGTCCAAACCAAATCACAAACCACTCAAGTGGTTGATGGTAAGGAAGAGTAGAAATCCCTAGTTGCTAAAATGGTCTTTATCATTATAATGCCTAGCTTTCACAGTGGAGCACAAAGTCGGAATGACAAGTGTAAATGCAGATGGACTTTCCCACCTGCATTTCCATTCAGTGGCTAGAAGTCTCCAATGGTGGAGTAAGGTTCTGGGTGGGGCATCTATTGGGACAGAAATGTCCCCAGCACAAGTGAAATTGGTAATCTGACTTTTATATTGGCCCTAGTGTTATGCTAATCTAGCGTGTACTCAGAGAACTAGGCCTATCCCTGACAATGCGTAGGTGTGCCCTCATAGTAGGCAGTTGACTACTGTTTATTTCCTGGGCATATCACATTAAGTGGCAGTAGCAGCATACTGTGTTTTTGAATCTATATTATGACCAGACCTTTTTCCAGTGTGAGTGCTGTATACTGGCCCCATTCCACTGTGACGCTAAACCTAGAATGTTTCTTTGACCTTACATTGAAATCCCATGTGCATCCCATGTACACATCGAATGTGTGTGTGTGGGTTTGTGTGTGTGACCGGTGCATGTTTATTACATGTTTGAAAGTAGGACTCTGTGTTGTGTAAGTCTTCTTGGTAAAGGAATAGAGACTGTATTTTACAAAAACTGTTATTTTCTTTTCAAATGCCACACGAATGTCTTGTATCACATCTTTTTTGGTATTTGGTCATTCTTAAAACATTATTTCATTTATCTTCGTTGAGCATAAAAGTTGTGATATTATTTTCTAAAACCTCCTGTGATTTTCTAAATCTCGAGCATAGAGCAGAAAATGCAGAAAAATAGTACAGTTTCATACTTAGGAGAGATGACCCCCCACACCCTCGTTTTGGCAAATTTAAAGCTGAGAATGCTAATCATTGGTTTTTATTTCCCCCAAATAAACTGAAATAAGGTTTCAGCTTTCTTTAAAACATTTTTAGCGAGCAGCATGGAACATTAATAAACAAAAAATGAAACAGTGGAAGTATCAATATTTTAATCAACGCGACTTGGCCTAAGATGAGAAGTGGCAGTGTAGACCAACGACTCAACAGGCCTTCTGCTTTCTTCAGTAAAGGCAGATAGTTCAGGTATTAAATATCTACTATGTCTATGGATACATGTATCCCTAAGTAGTCTTTTGGTTTGTTATTACGGCATTGCAAATTGTGCCTGTCAGATCTTCCAAAGCAGTATTAAAGGCCAATGTTTCTTTCTTGGAGTGATTGATTTTATAGCCCCCTAAAGCTTGAAATAATGTGAATAGGCTCAAAACCCTATTAAGTATATTCCTGCCAGTCTTTATAAACAAAATAAGATCGTTGCCATATAATTTTAATTTGGATATATAATCTAGAGGTGGTGACATCTGCTGATCTTCCCGAAATAGTATTGCTAAAGCTCGATGAAAACTGAAAATTTAATTGGGGATAGAGGGCAATTCTGCACAGTCCCATGTTTAACGTTAATAGTCTTAGGTCTGATTTAATCAGAATTTTTGCTTGTGCATTTCTGTATTAATTTCGTATTGACCTAGTGAGCTGGGAAGGGAAGCCGAAGGCGATAAACTGTGAGATATGTGGGGCACCTGGACAAACCGTGAGATGTATGTGGTACACGGACAGCCTGAGATGTGTGGGACACAAGGACAGACTACTATGGTTGGGGCACATGCACAGACTGTGAGATGTGTGGGGCACATGTCTAGACAATGTAAGCTATGTTGGACACATGGACATACATTGTAAGTTGTGTGGGGGCACATGGACATACAGTGAGAGAGGTGGGCATATAGGCAAATAATATGAGTTGTTTGGGGTATACAAATAGACATATTGAGATGTGTGGGGCACATGGACATACTTTAAGATGTGTGGAGCACATGGACAGACTGTAAGATGTGTAGGGCACATGGGCAGAGGGTGTGTGGACCTTGAGGTGCATAGGTAGGAAGCACAAATAGTTCTAGGCACATTGACAGAGGGTGTGAGGAGCTTGAGCTGCATGCACAAGCAGACTGATGAGGTTGAGGCCTAGGGGGACACTGTGCAAAGCTTGGGACATGCTGATTGAGTGTGATGAGCTTGAGGCACCTGGGCATGCAGCATGATGAGTTTGTGGCAAATGGACAAACTCTGTCAGGTGCCTGGAGAACAAGGGTTTACAACTTCAATCAATCAAGCATTTGTAGAGCGCACTACTCACCCGCGAGGGTCTCAAGGCGCTAAGGCGGGGGGAGTGGGGGGAGCTGCTACTGCTCGAACAGCCAGGTCTTGAGAAGTCTCCTGAAGGTAAGCAGTTCCCGGGTCTGTCGCACTTGGATGGGGAGGGTGTTCCATGTCTTGGCGGCGAGGTGGGAGAAGGATCTGCCACCGGTGGTCGCTCGGTGTATGCGTGGAACGGTGGCGAGGGCGAGGTCAGCGGAGCGAAGCTGGCGGTTGGGAGTGTAGAAGGTGAGTCGTTTGTTGAGGTATGTAGGTCCGGCATCGTGGAGTGCTTTGTGAGCGTGGGTGAGGAGCTTGAAGGTGATCCTCTTGTTGACGGGGAGCCAGTGCAGGTCTCTCAGGTGGGCAGTGATGTGGCTGTGGCGGGGGATGTCGAGGACGAGGCGTGCGGAGGCGTTCTGTATGCGTTGAAGTCTTTTCTGGAACTTGATATGCGTGGTGTACATTGACAATGTGACCAGCCTGGTGCCAGGAAAAGGCCTTGTGAGGAGCTTTCGAGGCCATGGAGGAGTACAGCCTCAGGTGTCCTTAGTCTATCACATTTCTCGGGTATTAAACACAAGAGCGTCTCCTCTATGGTAACTGGAGCAGAAGCTGGCTCTTAAGAGAGGACTCACCTGCTGGAAATATCTGTGTGTAGAATAAAGGATGTGCTAGGCTAGGTTGAGTAATATGTCACTGTATATATTGGGACAGTCTGGGTTATGAACGCACTTGCCACTGTCATTCATATATGACAGGGGTCTCCAACCTTTTCTGTAGCAAGAGCTACTTCTGATCAGTGGAGATCATCGTGAGCTACTGAAGACTAAGCAACTCGCACATTGTTACCATACACCCTTACGCCCAGCTCCATTGACATTAAGCCTAATGTCCATAGAACCAGATACTATGGTTTGAACAAAATACTTTGACTAGAGGCACTATAATAGGCCAGCCATGTGTGGCAGTGAGAGTGTGGTCTTTGGGGATGTATGAACATGTGTTCATATGAATGGGATAAATGTGTATGGGTGACTGAGAGCCTATGTCGTATGTACTTGTGGCACAGGAATACCATTTGTCATATGCAGCACTGTTACATGTATAATACAAACATATAACAATTTTGTTGAATGAGAGATATTTAAAGTGCAAAAAACGTTCTGCAAAATTGTTTATGATATGGACCATTTTTCTGCACTTTAAATTTCTCCCACTAAAAATAATGGCTGTATTTTTCAGTTATAAATATGGCATAGTGTTTACCAGCCACTGGGAGCAAGATGCCTACTGTGTGTAAAGGTGACACTTTGAAATGGGAGAACATTAAACGGAAGAGTTAACTTTATGTTTATATGGATTCCATAAAACTCATCATTTAAATGTAATCCTATTTCTAGTGTCACATTTACAAACACCAGGCATCATGCTCCCAATGGCCTGTAAACAAGGTGCAATGTTTATAAAAGAAAAATACAGTCATTTGTTTAAATGGGAGGAATTTAAAGAGAAGAAAAATGCTTCTTGAAACATTAAGACGTATTTGGCTTAATTGAAAGTGGAGAAAAATATTAGGACTTATGTTTCATAGAAATATTTTTCTTCATTGTAAATTTCTCCCATTTGAAAAAGAGGACTGCATTTTTCAGTTATAAATATGGCACAGTGTCTACTGGGAGCAAGTGGCCTGCTGTTTGTAAATGTGACACTTTGAAATGGGAGAAAATTAAATTGAAGAGTTAACTTAAAATCATTAAGGTAACTTTTCAATTACATTTCCTACCATTTAAAAGAATTCAGAAACATAATTTTGTTCTCACACTCCAATATTAAGTTGACAAGGACTTATTTAAGAGTTAAATACCTCAGTGCTTCAGTTGTTCACCTCTGTGCCCTGGGTCATAAATCTGACTCCAGCACTGCTCATTATCAGGCCCTGCTATCTGCAGCCTGAGGACAATAATGTAAAATAAATACAGCCTTCCCTTAACTTTAAAATAAAAATGTGACCCTGTGTTTTTTAAAAAATGAATTTAAGGCTGTGAGCTACTCTGAAGGAGTCAACACCTACTGGTAGCTCAGGATCAACTGGTTGGAGACACCTGATATATGACATAGCTGCCTCTAGTGTGTCCACTATTACCTCCATTGTGAGGGAGTGCAGGTGCATACATGTATCGATGAATCTTTATAGAACTGACTGGTCTACAGTGGTTTATGTTAAATTATAGAAAGTAAAAGTGGATCCCCCCTCCTGTACCGTGAAGGGCACAATGACCCAGCCAGCCCCTCTACTTTGAATTGGCTGGCAGGACTACCAGGAGGAAGTGCGGGCATCGGAGGCATGACGAGTGCTTAGAAGTGCAGCACTTTGATTGAAAGATCTAATGCAAGAAAGGAGGAAAGGTAACTCTTCCCCACGCCACATTTCTGACCAAGGCCCATAGGAAGGAATGGGAAGCAATTCCTTAATTGCGATTCGCAATGTGAGAGTCGCAATTAAGGAATGCGTAGGAATCGCAATTTATTTTGCGATTCCTACATGCATAAGCAATTGCGATTCCTAAATTGCGATTTCTTAAAAATCGCAATTTAGGAATCGCAATTACAAAGTTTGATGCATGTGGCCCTAGGTCCTTAATTCAGTAATTTGTCTGAGAGATTTCGATACTGCAACGAGCAGGTGCAAGGGTTAGGTATTGAGAATGAGAGCAATCAGCCTTCAAAATATCAACATAAGAGAAAGTTTCTACAAGAAGTAGCTGCTTTTGAAAAATCGTGTCTCAGGTGCCAGTGAACCACTAAGTCTTGTACCAGAGACAGGAATTGCAAGTTAACAGATTTTTAACAGTGTCAAAAAAACATGCCCATTAAAGAGCGTTATCCAAAGCAATGCATATTTAAAATTCACATATGTTGTGAAACTGGTGATTGTCACCTTCTGTACTGAATGGGCCTTGCTTACAGGAGCTTCTGTCGTAACTCCTCAGGTTTGGAAACTGGCAGAGCATGGCTTCTGAAAATGATAAGAAAGCTAAAAAGGGTTGACCTAAGGCTAGACTGAGTTTTATATAGTAATGTCTATTAATATATAACCCTTCTGGCCAACACTAATACCACAACATTCAGCAGTCGCAGCCCACAGTAGCTTAATCCTTTTACACTCACATAACACATATCTGCTGATGGTCATGTCCATCACCCAGTACTGCACCAGCCCATAAACCACCCATTACCAACTGAACAGGCACGGAATTACTGAAGAGTCCAGTCACATACTGCTGCTCAACTGGAGGACTTTAATGTTGTTCTCCACTGCGGGTCCATACTAGCTACACACTGATTGCTTCTTTACAGCTCACAGTGACTTTCAGATATGAAATGATAGTAACAAATCCAGTTCCAGCATGTCTCATCACTACTTCTCGCTCCAACCATGCCTACCGAGGACCATAAATATTAAACCAAATATCAGGTTGGACAACCCAGTGCAGGTACCTGCTAAGTTGACTAAGAAATACTATAAAGGGACCTGCAGAGCTTCTCAAAGCTGCCAGTCTACTGAACGCCAAAAACTGTGCATCTCTATTTTTCACACCTCTTCATCCACCACACTACCAAGTGCTGCGTCCCTAACTATGTCCAGGGAGTTGCCAATGGCCCATGGATACCCATCCCACCCACAAAACCATCCATGCTGATATCCAAGACCGAGACCAGCTCTCTTTTGGGTTAGAGGTCGTAAGACTGCCAGCAGTATTTATTTTACACATACACAAACATTTTTAGACATGAACATTTTGGCACAGTAACCACATTATTTACATCTTGTTTACAAGTGAGAACTAGCCTTAACAGAGATTCAAGTAAATGAGTCACCTAACCCTAAATAATTTGTTCCTGTGCAACCAATTAAACCTAACTGTTCTGAGTGAGAACATGACTGGTTCTGTGTCCTTTCATCTTAAACCTCGCCTCATTCAGAGTCTAGGTCCCTCCTTATGGGGGGACCCCACCTCCCCTCTTCCGTACCGGGAGCTCTCCGGCCTAAGGAGCTCTTGTGCACGGGGCCCGGCTACCCTTAGGATACCTACCTTGGGCACCCTCCACACTTAAATTCCTTTCCCCCCAAGGGTCTGTGCTAGCTGGCACCAACTGCACCTGTGTGGGTGGTTGACAGGTAAGGACCACGTGTCAGCAACCACCCCCAACCCCCTGCTTCACTGCAACCTCTTTTTCGCCTTGCTGCCAGCACCCCTTGGAGGGTCTAGTGATTCCGATGTTATTTTGGTATAAAAGGATGCCGTAAAGGGAACCGAAGTGTCCCCACCAATCATGACCTCACACGCCAACCTGCATAAATACGACAAATCTAATCATGACATACATTTGGTGCTAGAAAGAAAAATATTAATCGTGACTTTAACCAAATGCATAACTTCTGACAATCCTGATCCGGTTCCTGGAAAAATAAAAAAGGCATACATGCGCCCAATTCAACACAGCCATACCCCTGCATGCCCACCTTCGTGCACCTTGCTTTGAGGATGGTGGGTAAAGAAACCAGATCTCCGCCCGTGCGGCTCCCGAAGGGGTGGAGCCTGGTAATGCCATAGGCAGGGTTGCAGCCTCGGTTCGGGGATTGGTGCGACCGTGCTCCATCCAGAATGTGGGGGGAGAGTGAAGCCAGCAGCACTGTGATCTAGATAGTGAGAAGCAACCAAGAGACCTGTCCGCTTCGTCGCAGCTTCTTTCAAGGGGTATGGCCTGACCCCTGTGACCCCGGAAGCACACTAGTGCTTCCGGGGCAACGGCCGGTGGCCAATCCTCTCCCTCCGCCAACCCCAGGCCTGGGGCAAGTGCCTGAAACTCGGGATGGCTCCCGGCTTCCCGCCATATCACTGGCTCTCCCGAGTTGGGAGAGTTTTGATAATATGGGCAGGGAGTCGCTGATGGCCCATAGATACCCATCCCACCCACAAAACCATCAATGTCTATGACCAAGCCTGAGATCGGCTCTCTTTTAGGTTAGGGTTTGTAAGAGCCCCAGATGTATTTATTTTGCACATACACAAACATTTTTAAACATCAACATTTTTGCAAAGTATCCACATTATTTACATCTTGTTTACAAGTGAGACCTAGCCTTAACAGAGACTCTAGTACATGGGAGTCACTTAACCATAACTAGTTTGTGGTCCCTCCTTATGGCAGGACCCCACCTCCCCTCTCCTGTATCAGGAGCTCCCCGGCCTTGGGAGCTGGTGTGCTGGGGGCCCGACTGCACTTAGGATGCCTACCTCAATCACCCCCTATTCCCAAATTGCTTGCCCTCCAAGGGCCTGTGCTAACTCGAGCCAACTGCGCCTGTGCGGGTGGTTGACAGGTAAGGACCGCATGTCAGCGACCACCTCCAAACCCCCGCACCATTGCAACCTCTTTTTCACCTTGCTGCCAGCACCACTTAGAGGGTCCAGTGATGCGATATTATTTTAGTATAAAAGGATGTCGTAAAGAGACCCGAAGTGTCCCCACCAATCATGACCTCACCCGCCACAGGCCAGCATAGTTCCCCTACTATCTGCCCCCTCACTTAACATGCATGTTGGCCATGCCAGGCCACCAAGTTCTCCAAAAACCTTGCATTACCTTCTTTTGATAAGTGTGCCCATCCTGTAAGGAACCCACCCACCCTTGATATATCTGTGAGGTATAGATGATAACTAGCTAGGTCCACCTCCCTGAATCTCCGAACCGTCTTTGCTGTGCTCAATAGGGTATCCCCTCCGTCCAATCCGCAGTGGCCCTTCTGGACGCAGAGGAGGCCTTTGACTCCCTTGAGTGGCTGTTTCTTAGAGCTGTCCTGAGCAAGCTGGGCATCCCTCCCCCGTTCATTGCATTAATTATGCTATTATATACCAATCCGACAGCCTGTATACGGGTGAACGGCGTCATATCGGAGGTGTTTCCGATTGGGTGTGGTACCCGGCAGGTAAGCCCACTATCTCCTCTTTTATTTATAATAGCTATGGATCCTTTGGTCCGGGCGATGCAGGAGTTCTACAGCTCACCCATGGGCCCCTTCTGTTATCATTATACGCAGATGATATTCTGCTGTTCATCCACAACCCTCACCTCAACCTCCCTCTACTTATGCAAGAGATAGCCCGATTCGGCCACCTATCTGGCCTTCACATACACTGGGCAAAGTCGGAATTGTTTCCACTAACGGATGTGACGCACCCACCCCCGGCGGAAATTGGGCCTCGGATGGAAAAGAATACCTGGGTATCCACATCCATAGAGACAAGGAGCAGGTCCTGCAGCGAAATTATGGACCGGCGATGTCGGACCTGAATGCGCGGGTAGAGTGCTGGGTTAGGCTCCCCTTATCTATGGCGGGACGAGTTACCATAATAAAAATAGTTGTCATGCCCCATTTTCTGTACCTCTTTTCCAACATCCCCGTTCCCTTAACGCAACACTTTTTCTGCTCACTCCGTGGAATCCTCCTGTGGTTAATATGGGTGGGGGCCCGTCCCCACATTCGATGGGACACACTTACACTCCCCTATAAGCGCGGTGGCCTGGGTATCCCTGATCTACACATATATTATTTAGCAGCTCAATGCCAATACACATACCGCAGGTACCACCTGGATGCCCGGATATCCTACCTAAGCCCTGAACGAGTGTTATTAGACAGAATCCTACATGCCCAGATACTACCTAAGGGTATCCCACTTGATGCCGAGGACATACAAACGGTGTCCACTCCCTGTTGGGCGTGGCACTGTCTGTGCTGCATATTGGGGGCGGCCCCCTCTACTCCAACGCCATCCCGATACACGATAACCCATGGCTCCCGCTCCGCTCACCCGAGAGAAACTAGTACAACGCATATTACACAGACACGATTTAAATACTATGGGGGATTTATTCCCGGATGGGCATGTTGCACTTCTAGTGGAGGGCCAGTGGAGTGGGGACATGCCCTCATGGACCAGTTAATCTTCAGAAGACTCCGCAATATGCTGCAAATGCTTCTCCCTTCATACTCACTGCCCCTTGACGACTTTGCTTCATTGACTCTGATGGTGTCAGACGTGGAGGGAGATCACATGACTTCTAGAATTTATTGTGCGTGTATCGCACTGATATCTGACACTAAGCACGTGTGCGGGAGATCTGGGTGACAGACCTCGGGGTAATCATAACTGACAAAATGTGGACATACTGTTGCACACAGACGCAGCTCATCTCTATCTGCCAGCGCCATAAATTATTTCAAATTCTTGCATCGCTACTATTTATCACCATCGGATATTGCAGCATTTGACCACACTAGACCTGATACCTGTGCGAAGTGTCGTGGAGCGGGAGCTGACTTTGCACATCTCACTTGGACCTGCCCAGTTGTACACACCTATTGGGTAGTGGTGTTTGAACACATCTCAGCCATGACAGACAGTGAGCTTGCATCTGACCGCCTAATGGCATTATTGGGTTATCGTATACTAAGGCGCGGCAGTGGAGACGATTCAGATGTCCTGATACCTGCCATGAAGGGACTTGCGAAGGTGATGCATGAGTAATGGTCTCGAAATGCATCATGTGGACCTGATTAGAAGCTGGTACCACTGACAAATCCCATACCAGTGAAAGTATGGTCTTTATTATTTTCAACACGTCGAGCAGAGTGGCATATAGCATGGTCCTGATGAATGCCAAGAACCTTTTGATCTGTAGAGGCAGAAACATGTTGACCAGATCTCAATAGGGGAACATCCATAACCCTATTTTCACTTAGCTTGTTTTAATTTATCCATTGGGGGTACTAATAAAAATTATTCCCACCCACCAGGAGATAGTTTTAATTCACACACATTTATATTTCGTTTTGCACTCTGCCCCTCACTCAAACTCTAGATTGGATGACCTAAAACACCTTGCGCTCCTCTCCTAAGGGGGAGTTGTAGCCCGCACTGGGTACCTTGCGGTCCCAGTGCGAAGAGGGGACCCAATTATGAAGCATGTCACCCTAGGGTGAGTGAGGGTTCTCGTCTTAAAACAGTAGTGCCTCTTTCCCCTTCCCCTCCTCCCTTTGTTGTGTTCTTCGCAATATACCATCCGTGTACCTATTTGATAGATTGATTATTGTGTTATACCCTCAATATACCACTCACTGTTCGGCGGTTAGTATCATTGGGGCTGCTGCTGTGTAAGAGTGAGATAGCACTACACTGGGGGAATGCCCGAACACCCACTGATCAGACAGGCTCGAGAGTATGAGTCGCTGTGAGAGAGTGGGCGATGATTATACACACCTTCAGCCCCTTGCCTCGTGCCCCAGGGATATCTGGACCCTCTTCCGTGCCTATCTACAATCTATAGAATGGGCCAATATAGAGTGAAGCTCTGTCTATTGTACATGTCAATCTATCTATTTCTTTGCTGTACAAGATACCCGTAGGCTCCCTGACTGCTGGGGTATTACTCTTGCAACATATGTAATCCTGGGGTACTATTCAGATACGGAATAATATATACCTGATATGATGGTAATGTGGTTATGCTTCTTTATTTACCTCTTTTGGTGATGTGCATACGTCTTTGCTGTTATTTTGAAATACTCAATAAAGAAATTTAAAAAAAATAGATGATAACTAGCTGTGTTCAACCACTTACCAACCTTCCTGTGCAACTGTTTCACATACCCATTTAGGGCCTCAGCGGACTTACCACATCTCCAGTCCACCCTCAAAAACAATGTTGGACCCTGTTATTATGGCCTCCAGGCACCTCTTTGAAAGCCAACACATTCCGGAGACCACCAACTCAAATCAGTCTTTTTACCTTAGCTCAGCCGAGCCATTTCCTCCTAAATGCACACTTACCATCCCTGGAAGCATAAGCCTCTGGGGCCACATTCTTCCCAATGCAGTTTTCACATTGGCCAAGCGCAGCCCTCCTTAACCACAGAATGTCAGCCAATATCCGGCCTCCCTTGCCTGCTTCACGTAGTCACCTGTGGCAAAAAACCTTTGCACGCCTCACGTAAGAGTGTCACAACAGAAGCACATCTGTAGCTTCTCTTGCTCCCACGTTGACTGGGGGCAATGAAGTATCCAGCCACTGTGTCACCTTATCATGTCCTCCACCTACGTTGACAGGAGAATACCATAAGGATGGGAAAAAAATGGTTGAAAACAGTTAGATATCCCCCTGCCTAATTTTGAAACTGCTTGTCCCACCAGCCCCCTGCCTGCCACCGTGGTGGCTGCGCCAATCTGAAATAAATGCAACTATACTCTGCAGGATCTAACCCTGCTGACACCAGGGCCCTACTGAGCACCCTGGCACACTAGAAACACTGAGAAAATATGCAGACGAAGGGCAAACGGCCGCACTGATCCTGCTGGATCTCAGTGCGGCGTTTGACACCGTATCACACAAGCTGCTTCTCCAAAGACTAGAGACTTGTGGCATTAGGCGAAGCGCTCTGAGTTGGATGACATCGTTTATTTCCGAACGGAGCTTCCGAGTCGCACAACAGACATACTTATCTGAGAATATTCCCCTGCCCCAGGGGGTTCCACAGGGTTAAATTTTGAGCCCCACTCTATTCAACCTTTATGTTGGACCACTGGCTGAACAAGTGGAGAAACATAAGGTGTTGATCGTTTCCTACGCGGATGACACGCAGCTAATTGTGTTGCTATCTCAAGATAAGGATCAGGCAGCAATCCGCTTCTCCAAATGTTTAGAAGAGGTGGCAGACTGGATGTCGAACCATTGCCTCAAGTTAAATGGGATTAAAACGGAGGTAATGGTTGTAGGCAAGGCGCCAACCATATGGTCGTCCGCATGGTGGCCTGAATCATTAGGCCAATTACCTACCCCAAAAGCAGAAGTGAAAAACCTCGGAATCTGGTTTGACTCCGAGTTGACATTTGACAGTCAGATTCGGAAGGTAGCGGGTAAATGCTACGGGGCCATGAAAATCCTGAGGAAAGTCCTTGATCTTTTACCATCTAATGCCAGGAAAACCATAGTACATGCGGTAATGACATCCCAATTGGATTACGGGAATGTACTATACCTTGGCACTACAAAAAAAGGACTATCCAAACTACAGAGGGTGCAGAATGCGGCGGCTCGATTGGTACTGAACCTCCCGAGAAGAGCTAACACGAAGAAAGCCCTGACAGTACTGCACTGGCTGCCAGTGGAAAAAAGAGTCGTGTTTAAGGCAATGTGCCATTGTCACCGCATTCTAGTAAAGAACGTCCCAAGGTACCTTCAACCACTACTAACCCAATACATCCCAGGACGGAGTTTAAGATCTATGGGAAAGGCACTGGTGACGGTACCGAGAATATTTAGAGCAAGAATGGGGGCACGCTCCTTTAGCTACCTTGCAGCAAAAACATGGAACACCCTACCGATTGCCCTAAGAACAGAGCCATGCGAAAGCAGATTTCGCAAACAGCTAAAGACCTGGCTGTTCGCTAAAATTGAATAAGGTAACATCTCGGATAGCCTGTACTACTCGGTAGGACATGCAGATAGCAGTCACATCCTCTCAGAGTCTATGTCTTAGCGCGGGGACACACCGGTGGTGTAACCATGCGCTCTACAAATGGATAAATAAATAAATAGACCTTGTGAGTGACGTCCCGTCCTCATGGACCGTAAAAGGGTGGGGGCGGAACCGCCCCTTGTGTCCATTGTGCCACAAAGGCCTCGAGATTCCCACACGATTCCCCAGCGGATAACACTCATTCCCTGGGGCCCTGTGATGCAGTATGTGGTCGTTCTTAGAATGCGTAATGGTGACCGCCAACAAGCCATTTGACACTTGAATACTTGCTATACGCACAACACCACTCCTGTCCTTTCTGCTCCTTGCCACAAACTCCCCCAACCTTAGTGCCCCAATAGAAACACAAGTGAGAAAGCGGACCTAACAGGTGAAGCTCCAGCTGATGCCCTGCACACCCCCTCAAAGCTGGCCATGATGAGGCGCCTGTAGTCCTTCCTACATCCCTCCAATGTCTGCCAGCCCCTCAGTGCCCTTTCACCTGGAACGCTTTTGTCCCACCTTCGTACCCTAGCTTCTTTGCAGAGAAGGAAACCTTTGTCGACAACCATTCACCAACCCATTTGCTTTTCTGAAACCTGCAATACGTATAATTTTACGAAACATGGCTCTACTGCACAGAGATACATGAATCAGTCCACTTGCATTAACAAGAAGATATGCTCTATCACCCTCATAACATTTGAGACATTATATATGCATCCTTAATGCGACCCCTCTGCCTTAAACTAAATGAAACAGCCTATGTCCCTGCACCTAACGATAACAGCTTATTTGCAAAACTTAGCAAACAGTGAAAGTATCCCAAGGACATAACCCTGAGGGAAACACTTAACTCATTGCTCCCTCCTAGCATAGTATCCAAACTCGAAGAAAGAATATATTCTAGGATATGGTGTGTTTATACCATATCCTAGAATATATTCTTGAATATAGCTTGAAGTGAACTGTTTCTTCAAAACTGGAAGACACAATGGAATATGCTCGAGCGGTTTGAAGAGCATTCGTCATTCAGACTAGCATACTTGCTGATCATCTGCTTCATTAGCAAACACAAGGAAATGATGGACGGAGTGCTGAAACTTTTCAGACACTCACCCCCCAGTCACTATTAGATCTGGGTTGAATTGTTCTTTAGCTCACTTCGCCACCCCAGTTCGGACCCAGCCATATGCAAATCAGTCTTGACGTTATTCCTAATGGAAAGTTTCAGCACTCTGTCCATCATCTCCTTGTGTTTGCTTTGTTCGCCCTAAGTTGGTAGGGTATGCCCAGACGTGGGTCCCTTCCTCACTTTGCCACTGAATTCAAACTAGACTGGCTGATGAGGGGTGTTACCCCGAAACCGGTCCCAGGATGCTTGTTTCCGGTCCAGGGAAGACCTGGCTTTGCATTTGAGTCTGGACTGTTCCCATGAGGCACAGGGTCAAGGCTGATTTGCATATGGCTGAGTCTGAACTGGGGTGGTGAAGTGAGCTAAAGAACGATGATGGATTCATCCCAGATCTATTAGTGACTGGGGGTGAGTGTCTGAAAAGTTTCAGCACTCCATCCATCATCTCTTTGTGTTTGCATCTGCTACGTTAGCCTGTTCCTTCAACATGCTTGTGGGCCACTCTACTGCTTTGTTGGGTAGAGGCGCCAATATCGGAAGACACAATTTGCTGGACCGATAGGAGAAGCGCTTGACATCCGGACTCGGCCCCTCACAGAACATATCCTACATTAAACATCATTACAAGCGAAAGAACCGTTGTTGATGCAGGATGAAGAAAATGTGCCCACCATATGCCAACTCAGTATATCAACAGTGGTCACTTACCAAAATCTCACATTAGGGGTAGCTACCATTGGTGCAGCAAGTACTCAAGCCTATCGAAACCCAACAGTCACAGCCCCCAACAGGGCGTGAGGGCTTCTTTCCTGTCACCAGAATCCTTGGCATCCTTGCTATGCTCATTGCCATTATGTCCCTGCTGCCCTCAGTAATACTCCTGTATTAGATTTAAATCTGTTCTTGCGAGTTGCAATTGTGTTACTCTTCTACGGGCGCATGCTTTGTATTAGCATGTCCTTCCAATAACCCCAGTCTTCAATTTTCCTGAACATCATGCCGTTTTTTAGTAATTAGTCCCCATTTTGAATCTTTGAATCTTTCCAGCTTTCGTAAGCAGCTAAAATCATGGCTGTTTTCCTCATCTTTTTAACCCCAAAAGTTCCTTGGTTAGTTGGTCTCAGGATTCTAGCTCCAAAACACCCTCAGGTATTCACGCACTTTAGAAAAATGTAAATTCATTCATTCGTTCGTTCATTCAATAACTTTTTCAACCACTTGCCCTTGTCCTTCCCCCACTGCCTACTAAAATGGGAGGAGGTTGATCCAGTTGTATTTAAGCAAACCATTGTTGCAGACTCTAGGGCCTCTATTATGGCTTGCTTAACCGACGACCAAGGGTCGGCTGTGATCCAAGCAGAATTCGAGAAACCTCACGCCCCCTGTTCTCCCTCGTGAGAAGCTACCCTCCCTTTGGTTTAATGTAGCATGTTCAGCCGCCCATAGGAAACTGATGGTTGCGCTGAAAAAGCTGCCACGGGTAGCACGTGAGGTTAAGGAGGCTTGGGAAAGCTATAAACAGGTCCTAGAGGAAAGAAAATCCAAGATCAGAATTAAAGCCTGGGAAGATCTCGAAATGGTTGGAAAATTGAGGGATGGCTCTAAGTTTTGGAAAGTGGTAAACAGGCCCTTATTCAAGGAGTCTAATGTCCCTAGCATTAATACTGTAATATCAGTGGATGCATGGATTTCTCATTCCACTAAAATCTTCTCACCAGGAGATATGTCTATGTTTCAAAGGCAAACCCGCACTCCATCTATTGATTCCCCCTGCGAGCTCCAAAACCCGTTTGAAATCTATGAGGTAACTAAAGCCATTAAGAAGTGCATTTCAGGAAAAGCCCCGGGACCAGATGGTGTCCCAGCTGATATTTTGAATTCAAATATCCATCTATGGGCTCCACTACTTACAAATGTGTTCAGATCAATAGTCCAGGGGCCAATCCCTGAGTCGTGGAAGACTGCCACTGTATTCCCTATATTCAAGTATGGGGATCGGTCCCAGCCGACCTGTTATCAGCTGATCTCCTTGATAGATTCTAGCGCCAAGATCTTAGGGCGAATATTACTGTCTCATCTTAAAGACTGGGCCCTGGCCAAAAATGTTTTGTCTGAGGTCCAATTTGGCTTCAAGCCCAAAATAGGGACCTTTTTTTAATGTTTTTATTTTGATTTTATGCAGAATAACAAAAGAGGTACTGATAAGTACACTTATAAAACATGAAAACATGGTGATTGGGTGACTATACAGCAGTAATCCAGCATAGTGGGACCGTTCAAGCATGGGAGGAGACATTAACACAATTACAATCCTTAATAACAAAAAATGGATTATCATTGGTTATACAATGTAGTCACAAAGGCGATCCAGCAGCAATATCATCCTCAAGGCCATAATATTCAATCCACCGCCCCCATATTTTGGAGAATTTGCGGGGACATCCCCTGCTCTTATAAGTTACCCTTTCGGCCGCTATAAATGCGTCCATGCCCTTCTTCCATTCAGCAAGCTTGGGCACGTCTGAAACTTCCCATCGCCTAGCCAAGTCTTGTTTAGCCACAACTAAACCAACGTTACAATACAGGAGTTTCATCAGTGATACGTCAAAATCATTAGGTATGCCCAAAAGAACATATTTGGGGTCTTCTGGTACCTGGACCTGTAAGATTGCTCTGAGTTCGGACAACACTCGGCGCCAGTATATCTGTATAGCCGGGCATGACCATAGGGTATGGATGAAGTCTGCCCGTTCTCTCCCACAACGCAAGCAGTTTGGTGAGGCTCCTTTACATCTTTTATGTAGATGGGCCCTATCGTAGTAGATCCTATGAAGGATCTTAAATTAGATAAGGCGCAGTCGGGCTCTAATAGCTACTTGTCTCTTGGGAACATCAAAGCAGCCTCCCAGGCAAGATCCTCAAATGTACCAACATCGATCTCCCAGGTCACCCTTAATTTTAAGATGGTATCAGGCATATTGTTATTAATAGTTTTGTAAGTGTAGGATACCTCCTTGTCTCGTATGTCATCTAGTAAGAGCCTTCCTTGTAAGGGTGCGAATTCAGGAAGATCTGGGGGTATATTTTCAGCTTTCCAGGCATGTTGGAGTTGCAGCAGGTATTTGTAATATTGACTGTAATGAAGCTGAAATTCCTTCTGAACGGAGGAGAAGGGTATCGGAACTCCTTTTTCTAACAAATCACCTATTTTGAAAATTCCTATTTGATCCCAGGGGGGAAAACCTGTTAATTTGGTTATTTCTTTTAAGTATCTCCCCATCCATAATGGAGTCCCCTGATTTTTTAAAATTATTTTATTGCCCATCTCATATAGGAATTGGCCTTATCCCACACCGCCAGGGTCAACTGGGTAGCTGGTAGAAGGTCACATCTACCCTTGCCGCCACAAAGGTAATGTTGGCGGGGGCGTGATTGAAATTGGGTCTTTTCTCAGGCATAAGTGGGGTGGTCTCTGTCCATGAATTCCCAGTCAATAATAGCTATTAGGTGTGATGCCCACTAATAGGCCCGGAGAACTGAGAGGCCGATGCCTCCATTATAGGGGTTCCGTTGTAATTTGCGGAGGGCCATCCTGGGATAGCTGTCATTCTACAATAGTTTTCTGAGTTCTGCCTCAATTCGGGCAAGGATATCGTCCGGGAGTCTGCAGTATGTATTCTGTTGGGCGTATAAAAATTTGGGGAGGATAATCATCTTAAATAACGCCGCCCTTCCTAAAAGTGTTAACGGGAGTCAATTCTAGCTGTTGGCATCCGCTTGGAAGTCAGTTAGTATTGTCTTGATGTTGTGGGCAATACATCGCTCAGGATCTGTTGTGGCATAGATTCCCAGGTATTGGAAACCTTCACTGGTTGTTTTAAGCTGTCGAGGAAGGTCTGTCAGGTCAAAATGTCCGCCAGCTGGATAGAGTACTGATTTCTCTCAACTTACTGTGTACGCGGAGTAGGTACGATAGCATTCAAAGACATGTTGGACTGCTGGAATTGAGTCATGGGGTTGGGAAATACATAGCAGGATGTCATCTGCATATAACGAGATCTTTTCTTCTGAAATGAGAGAGCCCTCTAGTCGGAATCCCCTGACCTCGGAATGGGCACAGATCAGACATGCTAAGAGCTCTAGGGTCAGGGCAAAGAGGAGTCGGGGAAATGGGGGCAGCCTTGTCGGGTGCCTCTCCTAATGGGGAAATCGAGGGACAGACTGCCGTTCACCATGACAGTGGCCATCGGTTCTGTGTAAAGCAAGCATATATCCATTCTCTGAAGCGTGGGCCGAAACCCAGGTATAGCAGGGTCCGAGTCATAAAAGGCCAATGAATTGCATCAAATGCTTTCTCAGCATCTAGTGACATGAAGAGATGGGGATCCTGTCTATTTTGAACCATTGCATCCAGTTATGAAGCCTGCACAAGTTCCCCCTAGTGGAGCGCTTTGGCATGAAGCCAGATTGATCACGGTGTATCAATGTAGTAATCACATGCTGGAGTCTAGTGGCCAAAACAGTAGCTAAAATTTTGGTTTCCATGTTAATCAGTTAAATCGGTCTATAAGACCCACAGGAGTCTGGGGGTTTACCAGCTTTATGTATAACCACTATTGTGGCCCTAGGAAGGTTAGGTGGGATGATACCATCCTCACAGGCTTTAAGGTATAATTATAATAGGTGGGGAGTTAATATGTCTACTTGTTATTTAAAGAATTCAGCTGGGAGGCTTATCAGATTTATACGAGCGATGGCAGTTTGGATTTTGTCTAGGGTGATTTCAGCGTCAAGAGACTCTTGGTCTTCCCTAGCTAAAAGGGGGAGAGGGATCTCTGCATGGTAGTCAGCAATTTAGGCTGTATTGGCCAGGGGCTTTTCGTCATAAAGTATTTCGTGAATTCTCCCACAATTTCTCCCTCTGTGGAATGGAGAGTGCCCTCCACATCCGGTATTTGGCAGATCCAACTAGCATCTAAGTCTCAACGGCAGAGCCAGGGCTAACAATTTCCCAGCCTTATCGCCCACCTCGTAGAGGCGATGTTGTGTTGCTAACATATGACTGCTTACTGCATCAGTAGGGAGTTCAGTATATTCTGCGTGTAGAGTGTCTATACATCTTCGTAGGAGGGAGCTCGGTTGGAGAATGTGTTTAGCTTCGGCTCTTGGATATCGGTTTTCTAGTTTTTCCACTTCCAGATTTGACTTCTTTTTCTTGAAGGCAATTATGTTCTGTACCCTGTCTTGCATAACTGTCTTGTATACCTCCCATAATATAACGGCCGAGTCAACAGAGCCTTTATTATCAAGAAAATAAAGCTCTGATTCTTTACGAACCTCCATTAATACTTTAGTATCTTTTAATTCCCAGGCATTAAGTCTCCATGTATTAGTGGCTCTGTAGGGTTTCTGGCCTATCGTCACCCACAGCGGGGAGTGTTTGGAGAGGCCCCTCGCTAAGTACTCAGCCCTGTCTATGCTACCCACCTCCCCTGCAGCTGTGAAAATATAATCAAGTCTGGAATGTTCTTTATGAGATCCTGAATAATAGGAATAACTTTGACCTTGTAGTTGTTGTCTTCTCCATAAATCAGTGAGTCCTAAGGTGTCAGCGAATTGAGCTAGGGGTGTCATCCTACCCAGATTAGGTGTCCCTCCCAAACTGTCTTGGTTCAGTGCCATCACATCGTTAAAGTCCCCTACTAGGATATGTAGAGATGATTTAGTTTCAAGTAGAATATATGTCAGTTGAGCTAGAGTATATGGTTGGAGGTGTGGGCATACACGCTAACCAAAGTAATATTGAGTCTCCCCCAAATTCCTCGTACTGAGGCATATGTCCCCAGGGGATCTAGCCAGGACTTCTGTTCCTGAAAGGGGGGGATTTATGAATTAGGATCGCTACTCCACGGGATCCTGATGTAAAGCCTGCATGTGCTAGAGTGGTGTATGCTCCTCGAGCCAAAAAGTGGCAAAGAGTACCCCAGAGAGGAGTTTCCTGTAATAGGGCTATATCTGGTTTAAGCAGCCACTAGTCCTCTTTTGACCTTACTGCCCATCCCGTTCACATTCCAATTAAGGATAGAGTTTTGCTGAGGGTCTCGGTCAATAATAGTCATTCTGGCTACCAAGTGTCATAGGTCTCCATCTTCCCGCCCAGGTTCCCGATCTTATAGCCATTGCATCCTTTTCACCAAACAAATAACAAAAACCATAATCTAAAACAGACTTTTGCAATCATTCATCCCCAACACTCCCCATCCCCCCCTCCCCGCACCCGTGTCCTCCAGCAACTGGCAAGGAGAACACTTTGCAGGCCCAACCTGGGGAATCTGTCGCCCTCCCCATAGCAAGTGTTCAGCAATGAATCAAGTCACTCTATGAGAATAAAAAGCATGGAGAATATAAACAAAAGTTAGGAAAGAGAAATGGGTCAGGAAGGGGGCAAGGGAAGGGAGGGAGATAAACAGAAGAAAGTGGGAAAAGACGGGAAAAAGAATGAAAGAGCAAAAATACTCAACACAATCAAATGAGTGGTCAAGTCCAAGGTTGAGTCTGGGAGCGAGCGAGGTGTCATATTCAGGCCGTTGCAGCTCTCTTAAGTTATTCAGTCTCCACTTCCAATGGCTGATGCTCTATGTTTAGGGTCTGGGTTTGCACAAATGAAGTTGTCTCTGTTGAATCCTGTACCAGTGCCGTGATTTCCTGCGCTAGAGGGTGAGTACTTTCCATCTCTGATAGAGAGTTCAATCGACTCAAGTGGGGCCACAGAGACCCTGGAGAGGGGCGAGTTCAGGGACATCCCATATGCCGGCATTCATTCCCTTCTGTGTCTGTTTACCAGTGTCTATTTCTCCATGGCGCTTTGGTTGGATATGGAGACTTCCATCTTGATGAGGTGGCATTGCGGGTTCATCTCCGTTGCAACCACGGATTAGACTTTGGTCTAGCGCCCAGAATGCGGGGTGTACAGCGATCCATGTCTCCTGCAGAACCGGACCGTATTATTGGCCATTCCTCTAGCCACGACCACGCCTAATTTGGGGAGTGGAAGAAAAGGGATTTGCCCTGATTGAGAACTTTTAATTTTTCTGGAAATAAAAACATGTATTGCATTTGCAAGGAGTGCAGTTTAGTTTTCACTGAGTCAAATGCGCGCCTATGACGTTGAACCTCTAGGCTGGAATCGGAAAAAATCATGATCTTGGATCCCTCATAACGGATATCTCCTATCTTACATGCCTCCCGAAGAATCATATCTCTTCAAGGAAATTAAGGAATTTAGCAATGATCTGTCGTGGGAAGGAACCCCGGGGAGTTGGGGGGGGGGGGTGAGTTCCCCTTAATGCCCTGTGGGCCCGTTCTACCATGAAGCATGAAGAGAAGTGTTCAGCCGGGAAAGTGGTTTTGAGCCAAGAGGTGAGGAACTCTTGTGTAGCTGTGCCCTCAACTCCTTCTGGGAATCCCACAAAGCGGAGGTTATTCCTTCAGGCCCGGTTTTGTGCATCTTCGATGCGCCATAAAATTTCCTTGTTGGTTCTCTGTTGTTGCAAAAAGAACAATTGATGGACAGAATGCAGAACAATATTATACATTCACCACAGTCAAGAGATCTGGGCCTAAATCCATCGTTTTTTACTCCCCATGCCATTCCAGTTTGAACCCAGCTATATGCAAATCAGTCTTGACCCTGCGTCCAATGGGAACAGTCCAGCCCGAACTGCCAGGCCAGGTCCTCCCTGGACTGGAAACAAGCATCCTAGGACCCGTTTCGGGGTTTCACCCCTGATCAGCCAGGTTAGCTTGACTCCATTGGCATGGAGAGCATGGGACCCACGTCTGGGCATACCCGTCCCACTCGGGGTGACAAATGCAAAAAGAACAATTGATGGACAGAATGCAGAACAATGTCATACATTCACCCCAGTACACAGATCTGGGCCTAAATGCATCGTTTTTTTGCTCACCATGCCATTCCAGTTTGAACCTAGCCATATGCAAATCAGTCTTGACCCTGCTCCCAATGGGAACAGTCCAGTCCGAACTGCCAGGCCAGGTCCTCCCTGGACTGGAAACAAGCATCCTAGGACCGGTTCTTCCGCTCCTTCCTTGAGGCTCTGGACCAATACATCAACTTCAGAGAGTTTCATCTCAAAAACAATTACTCTGTCTGAGATGTTGCATAGATCTTGATGCAGGAGAGATACCTACGATCATACGCCCCTATTTTACCTCCAAGTGTCACCTTGGAGGATTGGATTGCCTGTAATAAGTCTGCATTACTGGGGCCTGGGTTAGTGGTCTCTTCTTGTTCTATCGGTGGCATGACCACTCTCGCATACCGGTCGAGTTTGCCCTGATGTGGCTGTTTAGATTCCTTGTCTTTAGCTGGGGTACATTATTACCCAGTCAGTAACAAATAACCTACGGGTTTTTTTAGCCTGTCAGGGGAACCAATATATTAAAAAGCCTTTAGGGTATCCCTAGCCAGTTTTAGTCATTCATTCACTCACTCACACACTCTCTCACGAACCCTTTCTCTCACGGAATATCTCCCACCCTCACTCATCATACGGCGTAACTAAAAGATCTCCGCTAAAGTGACCCTGTGGGGGACCCGTAGGTCATTGCAGCACCAGCCCGACGAGGAGCAACACCCAATGATGAAGCATGACATCCCTTGGGATGTGTGAGGGCAACAAGACACAAAATCTGTGATTGTTTCTATTTTGTGAGGTCAGAACCTAGACTCCTCTGTTCTCTCCCATTCCTCTTCTATGTGGATAGTAATGGTGTCCCTATAGGAACAGTAACCCACTTTTTGGATGTATACCTCAAAGACCCCACCAGGTCACAGCTTCAACTGCCCGGGGATGCAAGGGTAGGGCAATGTGCAGGATGGATATAAGGACCGCCTAGCGGGGCTCAATATTGATAATCAGGCAGGAAGGGGGACCTCTCGCCAGGTCCGATGAGAGGGGGGTCCCCAGGCACAGTCCCCCTTGCGACACCACACAGTGGGCCAGCGGAGCTCCAGCCCTTACCCAGCAGCACAGTAGGTCCCTCAGTGGTCGGCAATGTCAGTGGGGGCCAATCCTCCGTCCACTGCCCCAAGCACCGCTGTGTGTACTCTCAGGGGCCACAAGAGAGGAGCCACACATCCGGGCATCCAGCCACCAAGGGCAGAGAGGCGGTCAATTTCCTTCGCTGGGATCCGGAGACGCGCTCTGTTCCCAGCAAGCCAGGGCGATCTGGGGGCCTCGGGCCCTGGTGTCTAGCAGCGAGAAAGCGAGTGCCCGAACCTCAGGATGGCCCTGGCTTCCTGTCATATCGCCAGCTCTCCTGAGTTGGGAAAGCCTTGGTGACACGATAGCCACACCTCAGTGGTCTTCATGCATGACATAGAAACACTTACCACATAGGATCAAAAAACAAAGGCATCATTCCAACCACACACTGTGCAGCATAGCTAGTTCCTCATGTAGGTAAGCCGCATAAGGGTAGTAAGCATTATGTAAATGCTCCAATACAGTACAATATAATGCGACCAACCATTAGGATATCTCCCCCTGACCTGTAACTTCAGTAACAAGTGCCTTCAAAATGGCTGCCTTTAGGCCTGAATCTAATTTCCGTTTTGTTTTATTTTTCTATCCTTGCCCACCGCAGAAAGGCGGCAGTGATCCGCTGCTCCTCTCAGCAGTCACGTGCCGGTTAAATTACAGTGGCCGGATTTAGCTGCGCAGCCTAGTGATTTTAAACTCTAAACATTTTTTTTTATATGTTTAGTCTGCTAACCTTTTGTAAGTCCCACCCACCGCTCTAAGCAGTGGAGCTTTTTATTTATGCTAATTGTGGTCGGTAGGATGGTACATGTCCTGGCCCCATAGCAATTTAGATCCGTGGCACGCTGAGCAGGTGTTGATAATTGCAGAACCCTGATTATCTGGCTGGCTGCAGCGGGGACTGGGCGCTTCAAACAATTTCTCGCAAATTGGATCGCAAGAATATAGAACGAGGGGGGAATGGTGTAGAAATCGCATGGTTACGGATAACCTCGGATGACATTTATTCGAGGGTATAAAAAACCTAACCGCTGAAATTTCACATTAATGATCTGTAGGCCTTGCGCTCCGGGGTTCGTAAACCAGACGATTTGCAAGTGCCTTAGCTTTGAAAGTGTTTATCTGGATGGCGCATTCCAGGCCTCGGCGGCGTTCAAAGACGTGTCCTCTGGAGAAAAAAAGCCAGCCCTTGGCTGCTTTATAAAACCCTAAACATTTCAGGTTATATTATAAAAAAAACGCCATTTTACCTAAGGACAAACATTTTCTGTTTAGCCATCTAGGTTTGTTTTCTCTTATACATTAAAATTATTGTCACCCCTGTAGGTTTATGTTTTATCACATAAAATTGCATATTTATTTACTCTGCATATTTATTTACTCTGCATATTTATTTACTTATGTACATGCCCCTTCTGGAGCAGTCCAGTCATAAAATGTCAGGGTTATTGCCTGCTGCCAATTATTTTAAAATATCTTTAAAACACTAATATGTCTTGACTTTATGCAACCGAAAAGAAGCTTGGGTCTTTATTCCAAAACTGAAAGTCAAAGTGAAGTTAACCAAAAAAAAAACAGTTTTTACTCACTTAGTTAAAACTGCTGCTAGTTTTCCAGAGCAGTAATACACATGCCCGGTAATCAAGTTACCAGACGTTTTTCTTTTTTAGACCACTGCAAACATTTCAGGAACATACTGTGAGGTGTGATGGGTATACCACACCCCCCACATTCTTTTCCAGGAACTTCTCTGGCAGTTTTTTCCTGTTAGAAGAGTCATTCAGACATGGCCTCTGGTTTTTACCCAGTTTCTCAGGACATCTTCTAAATGTGACTAAAATGTCTTCAAGCAATGTTAATACAGGTCAGGCTTTTCCCGCCATCTTTAAAAGGATGGTTTTATTTGGGCCCTTAGACCTGCTTAACAAATGTAATAATGTTTCAAGGGCAATCTCATGAGTAATGCCACAATAGGTATATACTCCCAAACAGACATAAATAAACAGGGACTTTCTGGATTTTTTATTTTTGTTGTGAAACGATTGAGTAACTAGAACTGGGTTTTTACCTTTGGACTGGATAATACCTTTAGCACTTAAATTGACAAATTTGATATGCATTTCAATACTATGTCAGAATATGTGAAAATATTACGCTAAGGGTTCTTCTGCTTAGCCAAGAACCTGAATCACACAGCGGCATGCTGTACTAGATTCCGCGGAGTTCATTATTGATGTATCAACCCAGAGTCGTCTCGAACCTGTGCTGTCAGACATTTGCAGGGTGGGGCGTTGGGGGGAAGGGAGGGGTTTTTGCTAAAGGTGGCAAAACTGTTTCATCCAAGGAAGTCCTATTATAAAAGTATTTATAAACATCCTAATGTTTTTAATAATACATTATAATATACTTTATATAGCCTTCATGACACACGTCTGTCTTCTATGTGCTGTAAATAGCAGGTGTTTCTATTACCCACTTCACTGATGTGTGAAGGACTGAGTCAGCCTTGCGGACTTTGAAACGTGTCACCTGCAGATCACCACATATCTTAGCCGCAAGCATTTGAAACACTGATCCATTTTGTTGGCTTGGTTTTACAATTGTCTGTTGTATTTTTATAGAACACTCATGCAGCCAGGAGGCTGCCTCAGAGCACTTGTAAAAAAAAACTAAAAATTATCACAAATCTCTTTTTTAAGTCTGAGTTGATAACGGTCTGCAAGACCTATTGCTTACGCTATACCGAGAGTGGGCATTGGGTCACCCCCATCTCTCACTGGCTTATCTGGATCAGACTCTTTCAGCAACTGGCTTAAGATCTTGTCAACAACATCTTAGTTCTGCCCACAAGAGAATCTCTTTCTCTGTCATGTTGTTGGCTCTTTGGTGTGTCGTCCCATCTCCTGTGGCTTGCTTGCATTGCAATGCAGGAGGGGTAATTTTACATCTAAAAAGTACACTCAACCATCAAACACTTTGCCAAATTGAATTCTTTATATCATAGAAGCATTTTATACGGAAAGTAGCATTTTTTTTTAATAGAAGTAGGCATTCTATAAATTCCTTTGTCATGATCTGGGTGCAAGCCTGATCCTATTATGGCCTCAGAATTGCTTTTCCTCACACCACAAACAACACCCTACCACCAATACTACAGCCACAAATATCACACCACTACAATTCTATCACCGATACCTCACCATCATCGATATTACTACTAAGCCCTCCACTAGCAACACCATGGCCAATAACAACATAAGGACCAATACTACACAACCATCAATAGCACTCACCACCAACAACACCACCTACATCTGATAGAGACTTCTAGCTGCAGATTCCTTACCTTTGAATTTCCCAGCCGTCCAACTGGATCCAGAAACGTTTGTGTGAGCAGTACCCCTGCGCGCCGTTGGGTGGCTTCATTCGGTTCCGCGCTGCATCGTTGGCACCAGAAGTGACGTCATGGTCACCTATATAGGTGGCACCCAGGCACACGGATGTCAGTTCTTTTCTTTCTGTGGCACTCAGTGCTGATCCGGAGAAGAGCTACCCCTCTGTTTCTTTTCGACAGACTTTTTTCAGCATTTTGTCAAATATTTTTTCTTGTGTGTCCAGAATGTCATCTAGGAAGGTAGGGATTAAGCTGTGTGGCACCTGTCACTGCGCCATGTGGGTTACTGACCCGCACCATGTGTGCTTATGGTGTTTTGAGCATGACCATGACTCGAAGTTGTGCTCAGACTGCCAGGCCATGGCGCCGAAAGCTATGAGGGAGCGGTCCCTAAAGCTGCTTGCGGCTCGACATTCAACGCCATCTAGTGCGACTCCTAGGTGGTCTCGGTCCTGATCAAGAAGAAGGTCATGGGACTGCTCCAGGAGCCCCACGTCCTCTTTGTCGAACTCAGGATCCTCGGGACACTCAGGGAAGAGGCACAAGAAGAAGAAGTCTAGACGGACTTTGACATCACCTCGTCCGTCGAAAGCTGGTAAGACGAGTGGGGGAAATTGAAGTACCAGGCACGGTTCTGCGGAGCCTTTGCCAGGTCTGACTCCGCGCCTTACCCCGTTTCTGGGAGCCGGAGTGACTCCCGTTCAAATAGAGGAGTTTCATGATGCCATGCGCCGAGTATTTAAGGGGGCCGACCCCTCCGGATCGCCTTCTGGCCTCGCGGGGTCGGAAGAGGCCCCATCAAGTTCCGCGCTGACGGCTCCAGCCTCGGCTCTGGTGGGGTCTCATGGACCTGATCTTGCATCTGGATCGGCGCCGGTTGTACCAACGAGACCTTCTCTTGCGTCAGACCTGATGTCGATGCGCCCGGTGCCACTGGTACCCACCAGCGGTTCCAGCCTCGTTCTTACTCCTGACGACTCAGATTTGGAGTTGCGTCAGTCGACGTCGATTCCGGCACCGACAGAGCCCAGTGGGGGTCATTGCCTGAGCGTTTTGAGGAGCATACAGGCATGAGGGAAGAGTGGGAGGGGCCACTTGACCCTTTAGAACACCAGTTGTACACCCCTGATGAACCTTTGGACTGGTATGAGGAACTAGGAGAGGCCAGTGGACTGGACACCTCTCCAGATACTGGTATGCTCTCTCCACCTACCGTGGCTATGGAGGAGGGAGAGTCTTATGCAATGGTGGTGAAGAGGGCAGCGGAGGTCCTTGATCTCAAACTTCCCCTGTAGTGGTCAAGACTAACCTCTGGAACCTGTGGCTTCCACATCCAAACCCCTTTTGCCCTTTAATGAAACACAGACTGACTTCCTTCTAGGAACTTGGTCCAAGCCTAGCACAGGACAATTACCCATCGCCATCACCCGGCCCGGGTGATCCTAGTTTTCTCAGCCAATACCCCTCCCCTGAGAGCTTGGTAGTTCAAGCCTCGACTTCTCATGGCGCGTTCCCTGCCAGTCCCCCAGACAGGGAACCCAGGAGGCTGGACGCACTTGGGAAGAAGATGTTTTCTTCCACTAGCCTGGCACTGTGGTCGGTGAACACTGCATGCCTTTTGGGCCGTTACTCCCATACCCTATGAGAAATGGTTGTTCAAGTGCTGCTACAGGTCCCAGAGGAGGCATGGGTCATCCTCTCTCAGGCAGTGAAAGATGGGAGTGATGCATCAAAGTTCACCATTAGGTGTGGTCTGGATAGGACTGACTCGCTGGGCAGAGCGGTTTTGTCAACGGTTGCCTTGTGGTGCCACGCCTGGCTGAGAGCATCTGGCTTTTGGGGAATATCCAGGCCAACCTCATGAACATGCCCTTCGATGGGACTCGTCTGTTCAGAGAGAAGGCATACCCGGCGCTGGATGAATGGAGCGTGCCACTGTGCCAACCATATCCCAGCCACCATCCTGCACAGGCTTCCCAAGTTGTGCTACGACGTGGACGCGGTGCCTCATGACCTGGTGGGAATGGTAGCCAGAAGCCGTCCGCCACAAACCCAGAGGCGGCAGCTGCAGCCTCTAAGTCCTCCTAGTTTGGTTCTGCAAGACCATGGGCGACCAGTTGAAGGAGAATACATCTCCACTGGGACTGCATAACATCGGAAAATGGGTCTTGCAGATCATTTGGAAGGGTTACTCCCTCCCTTTCCAACCCCCCCTTTACTGCAATCTCAAGAACGGCTGGCGAAGGATCATCTGATCTTGCTCCGAGAGGAAGTTACAGATCTCCTTGCCAAGAGGGCTGTAGAAAGGGTTCGGATATCAGAAGTAGGCAGTGGTTGTTATTCCCGCTACTTTCTGATACCCAAAAAGAACAAGGGTCTTCGACCTATTCTAGACCCCCAAACGATCAATCTCTTCCTCAAAAAAGAGAGATTCAAGATTCTCACTTGGGCTCAGGTATTGTCCGCCCTAGACCAAGGAGTCTGGCTGGTAGCGTTGGACTTGCAGGAAGCGTATTTTCACATCCCCATCCTGCCTGCCCACAGGCTTAACCTGCGCTTCAAGGTAGGCCACGAGCACTTTCAGCGCATCGTGCTACCCTTTGGCCTTACCAGCACCCCTCGGGTGTTCACCAAGGTGATGGTTGTGGTCGCAGCTCATCTGCGCAGGTTAAGGGTTTCAGTCTTCCTCTACCTCGACGACTGGCTGTTGAAGACGGCCTCACCCCAGAATGTCGTCTCCCATCTCCAGACTATGGCGGACCTCCTCAATTCACTGGGGTTTACTATAAACATGCAGAAGTCACACCTGACTTCTTGTTTAGATGCTCCCTTTCATCGGGGCTGTTCTGGACACAGTGCAGTTGCGGGCTTATCCTCCCGGGAAGTGAGTCCAGGATATTCAGGTTATGATAGGAATGTTTCAGCCTCTATCCTGGATTTTCGTGAGAATGACTCTGAGGCTGCTGGGCCTCATGGCCTCCTGCATCCTTTTGATAAATCGTGTCCGATGGCATAACCGGGATCTGCAGTGGGACCTGAAGTTCCAGTGTGCGCAGCGTCAGGGAATCTCTCCAACATGGTCCAGATCTCAGAGGGATCTGCAAAAGACCTGCAGTGGTGGCTTGCAAACTGCAGTTGGGTCAAAGGCAGACTCCTCTCCCTTCCTTCCTCAACCAGACCTGATGGTAATGACAGATGCGTCACTCCTGGGATGGGGCTGCCATCTAGGCGAGGTGGAGATCAGAGGACTCTGGCCTCTGGTGGAATCCAGACTCCACATCAACCTTCTGGAGCTCCGGGTGATCCGACTAGCATTGAAAGCATTTATTCCCTCTGTCAAGATGAAGTTAGTGCAAGTGTTCACAGACAACACTACCAGCATGTGGTACTGCAACAAGCAGGGCGGGGTGGGCTGGGGACCCTTTGTCAAGAGGCCCTGCATCTCTGGACATGGCTGGAACAGCAGGGCATAACCCTGGTGGTTCAACACCCGGCAGGTTCTTTGAACGCCAGGGCAGACAAACTCAGCTGTCGATGCCTAGCGGATCACAAGTTCTTTCCATTTGGAGGTGGCACAAGGACTCTTTCAGCAGTGGGGAGAGCCTTGGTTGGATCTGTTCGCCTCCGAAGAGAACGCGCAAAGTCAGCAGTATTGCGTTTTGGAGTTTCCAAGGCGCCTATCGCTTAGAGACGCTTTTCATCACCAGTGGAGCTCAGACTTCCTGTACGCTTTTCCGCCCATACCACTTCTGCCTAGAGTTCTCAAGAAGATCAAGAACGACTGAGGCCAAGTCATTCTTGTGGCTCTGAACTGGGCACGGAGAGTTTGGTATCCCGAGCTTCTTCAAATAAGCGTCGATCCTCGGATCAGGCTGCCCCTTCGGGAGGATCTTCTGTCGCAGCAGCAGGGGAGGGTCCTCCACCCGAACCTGTCAACTCTCCGCCTCCTTGTGTGGAGAATGAGCGGTGACAGTTGATAGCTTTTGACCTTCCTCCCGAAGTCTGTAAAGTTATCTTGGCGGCCAGACGGCCCTCCACCAAGACGGTATATGCCTGCCAGTGGCAAAACTTTGTAAAATATGGTACAGAAGAGTCTATTGACCCTCTTTCTGCCTCTCTTTCAGATATTCTTCTCTTCATTCTTACCCTTGCCCAGCAAGGCTCTGCTCTGGGCACTCTGAAGCGTTATATTCTGTCCAGTTTCCTGCGGCTGCCTGACCAATCCTCTTTATTTAAGTCCCCTATTGTACATAGGTTTCTGAAAGGGCTTGTACATATGTTTCCCCCTTCGCCCTTCATCATGCCTCAGTGGGATCTGAACCTGGTTTTCACTTACCACATGTGTGCTCCCATTGAGCGGCTACACAATTGTCCCCTCCGGCTGCTTACCATGAAGACAGCTTTTCTAATGGCAATAACATCTGCCTGGAGGGTGAATGAGCTGCAGGCTTTTTCATGCAAGCCTCCCTATCTTATGGTATTCCCGGACAAGGTGGTGCTTCGCACCTGGGCCTCTCTCCTACCTAAGGTGGTTACCCCATTCCATTTGGGACAATCTGTCACCCTGCCTGCCTTTTATGCTCCTCCACATCCCTCTTAAGAGGAGGAGCGGCTCCACCGTCTGAGCCCAAAAAGAGCGTTGTTGTTCTACCACAACAGCATAAAAAAGTTCTGAGTGGACGATCAACTCTTCGTGGGCTATGTAGGAGCTAAAAAAGGTCAGGCAGTTCAGAAACCGTCCATCTCACGCTGGGTCGTTATCTGTATCAAGGTCTGCTAAGCCCTAGCTAAAAAGCAGCCTCCTGAAGGCTTACAAGCCCATTCCACCAGAGGAAAAGCTGCAACCACTGCGTTAGCTTGTGGTGTTCCAGTCCTGGACATCTGCCAGGCAGCAACATGGGAGTCCCTGCACACGTTTGCCAAACAGTACTGCCTGGACAGTCAGGTCCACAGGGACGGGCATTTCGCCTGTTCAATCCTGCAGGACTTCTTAGTATAGTCAATTTGTCTGCAGCCCACCACCAGGATGGTATGGCTTGGGTAGCTATACAAAGGGTAAGCAATCTGCAACTAGAAGATGAACAGGTTACTTATTTTTGTTAATGCATTATCTGGTAGAGAAAACATCTAGCTGCAGATTCCTTACATACCCACCCATGCCTCCCCGCTCTGCGGACACATTTCAAGGGCTAGGGTTGTTCCCCTTTCAGGGTGCTAGTTTGGACACACACTAGTCAGTTCACTTCATGGCTCTGCGCTCCTGGCGTGGAAAGTCGTGGAAAATAACTGATGTCTGTGTGCCTGGGTGGCACCTATGTAGGTGACCGCAACGTCACTTCCGGCGCCAGTGATGCTGACGATGCCACGCAGAACCGAACGAAGCCACCACAAGGCGCGCAGGACTACTGCTCATGCAAAAGTTACTGGATCCAACCTGACGCCTGGGGAATTCAAAGGTAAAGAATCTGCAGCTAGATGTCTCTATCATATTATTACAAACTTATAACCTATAAAACCTTAGCCACAACAAATGAGTCCGCAAATCGGGGAGGCATGGGTGGATCTGTAAGGAATTTGCATCTAGATATTGTCTCTACCAAATAATGCATTACCCAAGGTAAGTAACTTGTTCTTCATGAACATGTCCATTTTGCAACCCTTTCTGATTAGACATTTTGCTGCGTGACCTTTAATTACATTGGTCATTCGAAAAATAGCAGACAGGCCACAAAAAGTTGGTGCACAATTTGCACCCGCTAGTTCTGATGTGCCTATAAGTACATAAAGCCCCTACCTTGTTCGTACATTTCTGCAGCACTCTTTGTTCATCCTCCATTGCTTGAAAGTCTAATCTTATGCTTTGTTCCATTAACTGCCTCAAGCTCTCCCACTGCAAAACCCTCTCTGTTATGCGACGCACAAACAAGGTACAGGTAAAGTGCTGCTTTGTGACCTTACTGCCGCAGCACATCCTGTACTATCTGCAACGTGAGGGCATCGTGTTCAACAGAACCTCAGCAATCTGCCACTTTCGGGATGCTCTCGTTGTAGGGTTAAAAATGGAACTGTACATCGTGTTCAGCTTTTAAGCCCATCTTACAAACAACATGCCTTTTACAACAATATTTTGCTCGTCTCTCTTTTTGTTAATGGAAGAAAGCGGCATTTTAACCTGAAAGTCCTTCATTTTTTTTCAAATGAGGGGCAAGGGGACATGTTGTGGTACAGGAAAGAGAGAACTGCAAAATCAAGCTTGCAAATAGAAAACTAAATCCAACAGGTTGCACATGGAAAACATTGCTATTAACGATCTCATGACATCCCCTTAGCAGGGCACTTTTCCCGATCCCCTGAAATGCGCAACAATAAAAGATCTCCTGAAAAAATCTACTGCCCAGTCTCAGACCTGACTTAGGGGCCTTATTATGAGTTTGGGGGTGAAGGAGCAGGACTGCCCCGCTCCCCCACGCCAAGCCCATGTTTGAACCGCCTGCCAGATTAGGAGTTCTCTCCTGTCTGGCGGGTGGTTCTCTGGGAATGGGAATGGGAAAGTCAAAATCAGTACCTGCATGGCATGGACTACTGTAGTCCATGCCGTGCAAGTTCTGGGGTGCATGCACACAGGGGGGGGGGGGGCACATGTGGTGCCCCCTTGTGTGCATCCACATGGTGCAGAGGCACAAGGGGTCCCTGTAGGACCCCTTTGTTTCCTCACCGCCACACTTTTCATGGCGGTCTCACCGCAATGAAAAGTGTGGCAGTGAGGATACTCGTAATATGCTTGATAAGGCTTCAGTGGCCCTGACAAGCATATTGCGGCCTCAAGACTGCCGCAACACCAGAGATCCCTGGCGGTTGCGGTGGACCCAGTGCGGCCCCAATGCCCTGGTCATAATAGGGCGGTCGGAAGATATTAAAATATATATTTTATTTATAGTGTTACATTGTATGTATGTGTATATATGAACATGTGTGTGTGTGTGTGTGTGTATATATATATATATATATATATATATATACACAAAGATATATATGTTTATATGTTTGTGTGTTTTTAAGAGTCTATATTGATATAAATAGTTTAAAATATTTAAAATTATTTATTCTATATTATTTTAATGTTATATGTTAAAATATTTTGGATTTACTATTTTATATTATATATAATGAAAATCGATATTTTTGTATTATTTTTAACGCTATTACTGTGAACAATATTTCTGTACTCACCAGTGCAAGTTTAGGTAGACAATATTTTTACATCAATATTTTTGACACAATATTTGTGTACCCCGATATTTGTTGTTCTGATACTATGTCAGAAATTCCGTTAAGTTGTATTCCTGCTAACGATGGGGGCTTTTCCATCATGTGGATACCCTGGAAAATCATCAGGAGCAGGAATAAGTCTCTTGATAACGTGCATGGGAAGTGAACATTTCCCAAATTGGTGTGGGTGTAAGTGATGGAGTTTCTCAATGGGAAATTTATTTCCCTTAGGAATTTTTTTTAAAGTGCCATAGCACAAAAACATTGACGTTTCCTCATGTGCAGTTGTACACTATGTACAATTGGTGAGGAGAGGTGTGGCGCAGCAGGCAGAGCGGCTGACTTCGGAGCATGGGACTCACTGTTCGATCCCCGGTGACACTGGCAGCTCAGCATCATGTGATTCTGGGCAATAGCTCATTTAATCTCCCTGCAGGCCCCTAGCGCCTGGATACCTTTGGGGGTGAGAAGTCGCACTTTCAAAATGTGGAATTTGGAATTTAGATTTAGAATTGCAACTAAAGGAGTGCCTATGAATAGTCGCAATGCTAATTCACAAACGTTTCCCAGGGCTAAGCCAGGAATCTTGTGACCATCACAGGTTTCATTCATACTTCTGGAAACCAATGCCAATTTCCTATAGTCATAAATATGCACCCAGAGTCTGTAGATTGACAGCTTTCTTTTGTGAATCGGGCTCACTGTGCCTATATACGAGGCTTTTATCTGCAAGGCAACCTGGATATCTTAAGGAACAGATCACATTACACTCACACTAGAAACATCAAATCCAGTTATACCCATTAGTCCACTAATTTAAGTTAAAATAGAACACACAACGAAGAATACACCTGTATGTGCAGGGCCCTTATTGTAGAATGCTAAAGATCCTACAGAAGAGAAAACAAAATAGCCACTGTTGGGGAAAGAAAATAGACAGTTTGACAAAGACTTGAAACTTTCCCTTTTCAGACAGTTTTTAGAATCTAGCTCTACAGTGGAGCACTGGAACGTGACCCTCTACTCTATCCCCTGCACTGCCACAGTATTGAAGAGACTGGCAGCCCCCATGTAGCACATTCATTTGGGGCAAGACTTGATACCAAGCTCCTTTCGCACATTTCCCTGCCTCTCCACATTGTTGAGGCCATTGGATGAGGCACCAAAGCATCCTGATGCCAATATGGCAGTCACAATATGTGCAGGCACACCCTTCACAGGATACTCATATTGGGCTGTCCGAGGCCGCAACACTTACCTGCCTGGTGGTTTATGTTTGTGGCCCTGCTGGGGGGTAATTCGGTCCCTCAGCATTCACCCTGACAGCATAGGGTCAGGTGCAGACACTATATAAGGGCCAAGGGACTTCCGCAGTGCGAGACACGTGCGGGCACACCTGTGCCATGCCCGGGCACACCTGTGCCATGCCCGGACCAAGGTCAGGCTCGTCCGTGCCTGGAGGAGGCTGGGCAACCCCTCTTGGTTTGCGGGCCTTTCATGTTTGAGGTTCATGTTTGGTCACAGTTAAAGCGAAAGGAGAGAAAGTCGGTGCGGAACCGCAATGGGTAAGAGAAAATTGAGAGGCGAACCGAGCACTGAAACGCCCCCCACTCCACTGTTCCTACCTCACTCGACAGAATGATTCAACATTCCATGACCGCCATTAGTAATGAAATGCATCATATGAAAAGCAGGCTGGCACTCACTGCAGTGGCTGGGCCGGGCTTCAAAAACGTACCTCCTACCTCTCCTTGTTCTTCTGCTCTGCCGTCGAATATCTTAGAGCAATCACTCCTGGTCTCCCCCATAACACCATAGATGCACAAACTCGGCATCGAGCTCACGCTCCACCAACAGCCCACCACCACGTATGGAGGCAAAACAAACCAAACATTTAACTAGACCCAAAGCCAGCAAAAAGGTTACCCAGTGCACTGGAAACTATAACAGAAGCTAACCCAATCCTTCTGTCAGCGGGGAATGAGGCAGTTAAGGTGGGTCAGGTCACGGGTGGGTCAAGGATTTTGGAGGGTGAGGATTTGGCCAGATTTCTGGAGCTTCTGCGGGTGGTATGGCTCCCGATATTTGTATGAATGAATACCATAGACCGTGCATTACTGGACCTTATGAAGCTAAGGGATGCATCAGAACGGGACTCTTGCACCTCAGCTTTGGCTGCTACATTAAAGGCTGGGTCTCAAAGATCACAACATTTTAACTCATCTGAGCACCCCTCCTGTCAATTTCCCACCCCTATTTCAAGACCTACGCTTGATCCCCCATGTGTCGACTCAAATACCCATGCTAACTCACTCAGCCACGGGGGCACCACAGTAGGTCACAGCAGTGCTCAGCTTGAGGCGCAGCCCCCTAACACAACACAGGGGTGAGGTACTAAAGAAAATGCCAGAGAGGGGTGTCCAATTGGACAAAACAGCCGGTTATAGGCTTGCCTCCCACGTCTCCCCATTTGTAATAATCCTTGCTGGAGTTCTTGGCTTAAGGAAGGGCCAAAAGAAGACTCATAAACAGTTGCTCAATAAGTCTGTGAATCAACTAGGTCGTCACAGAAATTTCCCACCCATATTGGCCATCAATATTTTGCTGACAAGGAGGGTGGGATGCTTTTGGAACCAGGCCTGTGGATCGGCAGGGGGATGGCATTATTGTCAACTTTAGCTCACCATATCTGGCTAAAAGTTTGCTTTTGGGGCACATGAGTACCCAGCTTGAACCTAGTACCATTGTATAACTGTCCTTGGCCTATTTTTATAAACCAGATCCCCGAGTTGCTTGGGTCCCTGCTTGGGTTCACAACCAAACAGGGAGAGGGTTGTCAGTAGCTCCAACAGCGACAAATATTGATTGTCTTAGCTCATTCGGAATCCCCACGTATAATTGGTTTGATGCTTTAGCAGACATCGACTGACTCAATAGGGGAGAGGCCGGCTCTCTACATCTACATGGGGATGCTGGTGATAGTGGAAGATTGGAAGAAGCCAGCATAAAAGAGGCCCCTAAGGGGGAACTTTCTTCTATGGGGATTCTTAAGAACAACTTGGTGGTACTCAGTTGGAATGTAGCAGGGATAAGATCTATACTGGCTGATGAGGAGGAGTTTGAGTTATGCAATTCGTTTGGGATAGTGTGCTTTCAAGAGACCTGGGATGTGGAGGAGGCCTCCTTCATCGATGGATCTATATAATTTTGTGTTAATGCAATAGCCTCATACATTGTAGAGCAAAGGGGAGTTTGGCGACATTTGTGAGTTTAGGAGTAGATTGTGACATGGAGCTAGTAACCTTCGATTCTGGAATCATTTTGGGTGTCCTCTTATCTTTCCAGCAAAAGGTTAGGGATTTGGTAATTAACATCTATAACTCACCCTCGTCAGAGGTATTGTTTGAAGGAGAGCTAAGAAAAATTTGGAAAGAGACCCTACTGGATTGCTCTTTTTCGACTATAATTTTGCTAGTAGGGGATTTAAATATACACATGGAATGGGACCGCTCTTCATCAGGAATAAAATCACCAAACACATTCAACAAAGAAACCTCCGCTCTAAAGTGGCACCTCGCCTCAAAATCCCAAGATACAAGAAAAAAACCAAGGGTTGCACATCCTTCTCTGTTCAAGCAGCCAAACTATGGCACTCTTTACCCCCCAACATAAGATCCACGGACAACCACCTTATCTTCAGAAAACTACTCAAGAATTGGCTCTTCCTCACATAAGCACTATACGCAAACAGAAATTTACAGCATATCCCTCTGTATATAAGCATTTATTTTACTATAGACATGTACCTATCTTTGTGTATTGCTTTGTATAAACGTAGAATAATTATGTTGTTAAAAAATAAATACAAATAAAATTTTAAAGTACAATAACACTTGAAAACCAGAGTTTATCTAATGCATCTTTTTACTTCCTTTATGCATCTATATACCTTCCATGTACTTGGATCTATATATTTATTACTTTTCTCCTAAAAAGCATATCCAATGCACTACCCTATTTCTCATCCTATACCTCTATCAATATCTTTAATCTACATATACCTACCTCCTTTATGCATCTATATACTTTCCATGTACTTATGGATCTATATATTTATCACTTTCTTCCATTTCAGCATATCCAATGCACTATCCTATTTCTCACCCTATACTTCTCTCAATATATCTTCTACCCCAACTTTCTGACTCATCTCAAACTTCTTTCTACTACTCTTTCCAATGCACTACCCTATTTCTCACCCTATACCTCTATCAATATATCCTCTACATCCACTCTCTCATTTATCCCAAATCCCATACCACTACTATGATCCCCAAAATAACCCTTTCTAGACTCTCCCATACTCTACCCCTCCTTGCATCATCTGACACCTTTTACTATACCGATCCCCCAAAACAAGCCTTTCTAAACTCTTTCCTCTGACTCTTTCCATCCACATCCCTTTTTACTCACCCCAAAGCCTCTTTCTACTGCTATGACCTCCAAAAAAAGAAAAAAAGTCAAAATCCTTTACTCTTCTATCCCTCCACTATCCTTTTCAATCAAAATAACAGACTAACATGTTCACTTCTCAAATTTCATATTTCACTATACTAATTCACCACTAATCCTTTATTGGTTCCAGAGTAGCTTGCTACTCGCCAAAAAAGCGCTTCAACACCTCATCAGAGGTAGCAAGCACTATATAAATGCAAACCTTTTTCCCTCTTCTATCCCTCCCCAACCCTTCTCAATCCAAATAACTGACTAACATATCCACCACTCAAATTACTTTCATATTTCACTATACTAATTCAACACTAATCCTTATGGGTTCCGGAGTAGCGTGCTACTCGCCAAAAAAGCGCTTCAAAACCCCATCAGGTGTACCAAGCGCTATATAAATGCAAACCTCTTTTCCCTCTTCTATCCCGCCACTACCCTTCTCTATCCAAATAACTGAATAACATATCCACCACTAAAATTACTTTCATATTTCACTTTACTAATTTTCAACACTAATCCTTTATGGGTTCCGGAGTAGCGTGCTACTTGCCAAAAAAGCGCTTCAACACCCCATCAGGGGTATCAAGCGCTATATAAATGCAAACCTTTATTTTCCCTCTTCTATCCCTCCACTATCCTTCTCACTCCAAATAACTGACTAATATCCACCACTCAAATTACGTTCATATTTCACTATACTAATTCACCACTAATCCTTTATGGGTTTCCGGAGTAGCGTGCTACTCGCCCCCCCCAAAAAAAGCGCTTCAACACCCCATCAGGAGTAACAAGCGCTATATAAATACAAACCTTTTTTCCCTCTTACATCCTTCCGCTATCCTTCTGAATCCAAATAATTGACTAACCTATCCACCACTTAGATCACTTTCATATTTCACTATACTAATTCAACACTAATCCTTTATGGGTTCCGTAGTAGCGTGCTACTCGCCGAAAAAGCGCTTCGACGCCTCGTCAGGGGTAGTAATCGCTATATAAATGCAATTACAATACAATACAATATAATACCTGTGCTCCTTATGTAGAACTAATTGGTGGATTCAAGGCCAATGTGAGGATTCAGAGCAAGTCCATTTTAGTCATCCTGCCAGGGAGATATTTTTAATCTTATGTTTTCTAAGTTTATTCTCACCAATCTCCTGACTAAAGATGAGTATGATTTCCCTGGTCGTACTCCCACATTTAAGGGTAGAGGTATCAATTCCACTATTGATTTTATCTTTGTGTCTGCTTGCATAGTTTCTTTTCTTCAAGACAGAGTGGAATTCCAATAAAGACCATAACCCACTCATAGCTGAGTTGTACTGGTATGACTTTAGGGATAAGAGCACTAATAAATATAAAGAAATAATTTTAACTAAGGAGCAAGGTCGGTGAATTGGTTGGGGCAAGATTATCCCAGAGGAATTCACAAGGAAATTGGTTCGCAGGTATAGTTCTGAAATTGAATTGTGTCCGCATTTAGAATCCTCTGACCAAGCCATGGTGGATTCATTCTCTAATATTTGTAAAGAGGTTCAGACTGCCCTAACTAGGAAAAGCTCGATAAGAGCTGTACAAAGGCATACTATGATCTCAAGTCAGCCCTGCAACTTAAACCAAGATCAAAAGAAGCAGTAAAGGAGGCCAGAAGGCTATATGCACAAGCATGTAGGAACCGAAAGAGGGCCCTCAAAAGAGAAGTGTGGGAAGAGCTAAAGGAAGCTTGTAGTTCTAGAGATAGTTCGGCCTTTTGAAAAGTTGTGAACCAGCCACTCTTCAATGAGGTAGCAGCACCAGACATGGACCAAACTATCCCTGCCCAGAAATGGGTTGCCCACTTCGAACATATTCATGCGAGTAATAGCCACCTAACCCCCATCGCATCTTTTGACAGGGAGTTAACACTACATTTTGATCTGGCTCAGGTGAGGGAGGGAATTGTGGGCCTTAGATCAGGGAAAGTGCTGGACCTGGATGGCATTCTCCGGGGACCTTTTTGAATCATGTGTTGACCTTTGGGCCCCATTTGCCCAACATTTAAATGTAGTAGCTCAAGCTATATTCCTATATCCTGGAAGCAATCCGTTTTTCTTCCTATTTTAAAAAAAGGGAACCTAGGGGACCCATCGTGCTATCGACCAATTTCTTCGAAAGACTCAGAAAGAAAAGACCTGGGTAGGGTCCTGCACAATTTGCTAATTGAATGGGCAGGTAGTAAGGAAATCATGTCAGAAATTTAATATGGTTTAGGCCAGGGCGTGGCTGAGCCGAGCTGCAAGATGGGCGCTTGGTAAAGGGGCTCTGCCGGCCGAGCAAACTATCCATCAGTTATCCGGCGTATACTAGCAAATCCAAGCCCAAAAAGTGAGAGAAAGTGAGCGGCTCGGCAGGGAGCACATACGGTTTCGATTTGATCACCACTGAGCCAAAAACGGACGGAGCGACCAGCCTTGTGGTCCCGCGGCCTGCTCTCGGTCCGGGAGGCGCGCCCCTGCGGCGATCTGATGGCGTGCCTGGAGTCGCGGCTGACCTGGAGTCCCTGACGAATCTGTCTGGGGGCGCCCGTGGAGCTGTCTGGAGCAGGCGCTGTAGCCGGGGAGAGCAGCGGGAGACTGCACGGCTAAGAATCGGAGACGCCTGGAGGAGATCGTGAGAGGCCACGACTTTCCGGTGGGTCCTGCCGGTAAGCGGACTAGTGGCTGGCGAGCCTGTTGCTGTGCCTGCTGCTGCTCACTGGGCGGTAGACGGAGGTTCGCGCGCCTGCTGTCAGACGAGCCGGCGGAATCGCGTAGGAAGGGAGCAGCCTTAATTGCGACCCCGGTGCGGACTTGCATGCAGCTGGCGGCGGCCCCCTGGGAGCACCGGAGGCCTTGCAGCGCGGTCTCGCTTGCAATCAGGAGTGAACATACTGGCTGGCGCAGTGAACTGTGGATGCGGAGATCCCGCGGTGAGCCTGCGAGGGCTTGCGGGAGGACCGGGGGGCACCCCAGGTGATGTGTGCAGTATAAAGGAAAAACGCGGCCCGTGGAGCGCATGGGCCCATAAATACAGGTGTGGGCGCCGTTTTCTCTGGTGGACACAGGGACCCTGAGGCCCGGGTGCTCTGCCTGCCAGCTAGAGGATCGTGCAGTCAGTTCCAAGGTGTGTGGGGGCAGGGACGGTGACCCCCAGAGAACATTACCGTGGCCACTCATAGAAACAATCGGGAGAAACAAGCCGCTCCACCTGAGCCTTGTGCAAAACAGAGCCTGCTCAGCACTTGCACGAAAAACCGGGTGTGCCGGTTGAAATTGTGTCTCGCTGTACGCTTGCTGAAGTGGCGCAATACCAGAGGGGGACAAACCATGGGAAGACCGACAATAAGCAGTCATAGCTGTTTTTTTAAAAATGATCAACAAGACAGCAGGAGGCAGAGCTTGCGCCTCCCACTCTAGTGCCAGAAACGCAAATGTATTCCGACCAGGAAGATGATATCAGGGCCATGCTGCACGAGGTCAAGGTCAGTCTGCGTGTGATAGATTTAAAACTGGACTCTCTGGCGGCATGAATGGACCACGTAACGCAAAAGGTAGAGAAGCACGAAGCCAGAATCGATGCACTTGAAACTAGAGTCTCAGATTCCGATGACCGCCAAACCGAAGAGCAGGAACAACTTCTCCGCATGGACAAGGTCCTTGATGTCATCAGGGCAAAGAACGAAGACCTTGAAGCAAGATCGAGGAGAAACAACGTTCGCATCACAGGGATTCCGGAGACCACAAACATTACGAACATGGAGAAATATGTAGAAGCTTTGCTCAAAGAGTTATTCGGAACAGATCTTTCCGGAATGTTTTTGGTTGAGCGTGCCCACCGCACGCTGGGCCCCAAACCTCCTCCTGGCGCTCAGCCCCGCCCGATACTTGCTCGCCTCCTAAATTACAGAGACAGAGACACTGTTCTAAGGATGGCCCGCGAGCAGGGATCAATTCAATATCAAGGCAACACCATCGCTTTGTTTCCGGACTTCACCCAGGCGGTCCAGGCGGCGCGGAGGGAGTTCATTCCGGCAAAAAAGCTGTTCCAGAAATCAGGCACTAAATACGCAATGCTCTATCCAGCCAAGCTCCGGGTGCAGACTGGTAGCAGACCTCTAATATTCACAGACGCAAGTGCAGGGCTCAAGTTCGCTAAACAGGCTGCAAGGAAACATCAGAGCCCGAGTGGCGAGAACAACACAACACCGCGTGGGCAGCTGAGTGACAATGACTAATTATGCAAGGTATAAAGACGTTGGCTGTGAGTGTTCCTATCTTCCTTGGAGGAAACCAGCTCATAGTTGGGCCCGGGCGTTCTGCGGGAGAGCGTGGCAGTTATCTTACCCTAGTATGCTAGTAAATCATGTTACCGGCCTAGAACTGCTGAGGCTTTGCCCGCGCTCGCTCCCGTGTCTACCATTGTAGCTTGTTTTGTGTAATTGTTAGGTAAAAATGTGCTCGGCCACCCTGTTGCTTCGCGACAGGGCAGTATGCTGGCGATCCTACGCTCCCCCTGGGATAATTCCCAATAGCCCTAATGCACAAAGGGCATATGTTGCAGACAGGGTTGGTTAATGGGGAAACACAACCTGTTTGGTGGGTTGGTGTGGGAGGGGGGTGAATAGGGAATGCTAATGTTTACTGTTGTTTACTGCAGATTGCATTTCTGATGGACATGCTACTTTTAGACCTGGGGAGATGTCTACACAATTCACATATCTTCATCAAGGGATACGCGGGGACTTCTGCTGCTGTGGCGCGACTAGAGCTAGACAAAATGGTGCAGCGAGACTGACACACCCACTCAGGTACATATGCCGACACCCAGCGCGATTAGATGTCAACAATGAAATGCATTACTTGGAATGTACGAGGTCTGAATGACCATAGGAAATCCAGACTGGTACAGTCTTACCTCATCAGACACGAAGCAGATATATGTCTATTGCAGGAAACTCACCTGAAAGATGCTGCCCGCTGCAGACTGACCTCAAACAGATGGAGTGAGGTGTATATGTCCAATTATTCAAGTTACTCGCGGGGGTGGCGATCCTGATTAGGAAGGGGATTCCTTGGAAAATGCAGCAAGGGGTCACGGACCCTGAAGGCCGCTTTCTAATCATACGAGGTACACTTTACGACCAGCAGATCATCATCACTAACACATATGGCCCCAATACTGACAATCCTGAATTTGTTTATCACGTCTGGCACAAGGTGCAGTCGATGGGTGACGCCGCAATACTGTGGGGAGGCGATTTTAATGTAGTACTGTCACTTACTGCCGATAGAGCAGGCTCTTCCCACACGCACCACACGCAGGCAGCTGCTGCCCTAAAAGGACTCATGTCAGATCACCATCTGTTGGACACTTGGCGCATATTCAACCCCACCGCCCGCGAAGGTAAATGCATAACGCAACAACACCACGCTTGGTCCAGACTTGAATTCTGGCTAACATCTAAGGACCTACACTCCTGGGCTATTGATGTCACACACCACACTCGCACGCTATCGGATCATGCCCCTGTCATGATAAGATTCTCAGTACTGAAGCCCTATATTCAGCCATTTGCGTGGCGCCTCCCCCCTAATTCGTTGCTGGATGCCGTATTCAGAGAAGAGATCAGGAAACATATAACAGAATACTTTGAACACCATGTGGGATCGGTGGACTCTATGGGGACGCTATGGGAAGCCTTTAAAGTGGTGATTAAGGGGTCTTGTATAGCCCTGCAATCGGGAGTGCTCAGGGATATCCAGAGTTGCCTGGGCAGGCTGGAAACGGAGATTCGTTCTTTAGAATTTCAATACTTTCACTCCCCATCGTCCTCAATATTAGGGCAAATACGCAGCAAACTCACAGCCTTTCAGGAAGAGGCGGTAAGAGAGACAAACGTTTTACATAAACATGCAACAGCATGTCGATATGGGGAAGGGGACAGGCCTGGGAGGACGTTAGCGAACCTCCTGAAACCACCTAGAGGCTCCACATACATCACAGTGCTCTCCACACCTGACAACCAGATGGCAAGCACACCACCAGCAATTTTAGACCCAATGAGAAACTTCTATCTACAGTTATACACCTCTCAGTCAAATCCGCCAGAATCTGTTATTCTAGAGTATTTTGATTCAATAGAACTCTTGTGGCTAAGCAGGGCACATCGTGAATATTTCGATGTCCCGTTCACTGTGGAGGATGTACGGAGGGTTATAAATAGCTTGCCGGCTGACAAGGCCCCAGGGGCGGACGGCCTCACGTCTAAATTTTATAAGGAATACTCAGAGCTGCTTGCCCCTCACCTGTTAGCAGTCTATCAAGAAGCCGAACAAGATGGAGTCCTACCCAAATCAATGCGCGAGGCCATCATCATAACACTGTTAAAGCCTGACAAAGATCCCTCGAGGTGCGACTCGTATCGACCGCTCTCACTAATCAACTTAGATGCTAAGATCTTTGCCAAATTACTGGCCAATAAATTACAACCGTTAATCCCGCTAATCGTCAGGCCGGATCAATCCGGATTCATGCCGGGCAGGTCCACCTCACATAATCTTAGGACAATATTTGCGTTACTGCATTATCTCGCCCCTCACGTCTCGGTGATTACTGCACTATTAGACGCCACGAAGACCTTCGACTCTTTGGAGTGGGGGTTCTTGTTCTCTCTTCTCCACAGGTTGGGATTCAGTCCCCTGTTCATTCAGCAGATTAGGCTTCTATACACCTTGCCCACGGCAAGAATAAAGGTAAACGGATTGATCTCTGAGCCCATAAACATCACTAGAGGAACCAGGCAAGGGTGTCCTCTGTCACCCTTATTATTTGCGATAGCGACAGAACCATTGGCAGCCAGGCTAAGGCAACACCATGCAAACCGGGGGGATTGGGTTTACGACTAGAGGGCTAACTGTGTCAATGTATGCAGATGATATTACTCTATATATGACGGACCCAAGGGAAAATTTCGCACCAATGACAAGAGAGTTAGTGCCCTATGGGGGCATCTTGGGGGTGGTGGTCAATTGGAGTAAATCCATCATTATCCCATTAACATCAGGAACACAGGCCTTCGACACTGAATACCCGATAGCTTTGGCGGACGGCCCAACGTGGTATTTGGGCGTCTGGATCAGCAGTAACCTGCAGGAGATCTGGACGGCCAACTACGGCAGGGTGGTGGACTGGATAGAAGACCTGGTAAAGAGATGGAAGTCACTGCCTCTTTCGCTAGCGGGCCGCATTGCCATAACAAAAATGATTATCCTGCCAAAACTATTGTATTTATTCGTTAATATTCCCATACCAATCACTGTACAATTTTTTAAACGGCTCAGGTCATTAATGATTGAACTGGTTTGGGCAGGGGGACAGCCTAGGATATCCTGGGAGATACTCACATTGCCGCTGGCACAGGGGGGGCTTGGCGCTCTGGATTTCGCACTCTATGCGTACAGCGCCCAGGCACAATTTTTACACTTTTGGCTACACCCCATACCATTCTAGCCACATGTGGCAGTCGAAGTGGACAGGGTAGCACCACTTCCCTTACGCACTGCACTATACCAAAAATACAAACGCCCACAACACGAAATCGCAAAAACTGACACCTTATATGCTCCATCAATACCGTTAGCGAATAACCCGCTGTTCCCACCACTCATGGATGGAAAAGCGCAGGCGTGCGCACACTCAAACAACATCCATACTGGTAAGGATTTATACCCAGGGGAAACTTTCTTAACGCTCCAACAAATGTGCAACTTTGCACCCCAATCAGCGCTAGATATGCTATTATATTACCAACTACGAGCAGATTCAGCACATTTCCAGGCCCGCCTCCGTCACTACCGGCGCTAGAAAACATAATCACGGTGGCATCAGGTCGAAAACTAGTGTCTCAAATTTACACCATCACACAGAGGGATTTTCCAATACTCGTACCACAATCACTCAGAGCATGGGAGGAACACATAGGGGAGGATATAACAGACGAGCAGTGGGGCTTCAGCTGTAGGCAGTTGGAACAATTGTCTCCCAACTATCGCCTAAGGCTCATCCACTTCAAATATATACATCGCCTTTACCGCACTCCGACACAGCTACATCGCATGGGGCTGAGACCAGACACTAACTGCTGGCGGTGCGGGACCCATCAAGCGACCTTCATCCACCTAGCGTGGCAGTGCAGGCCAATAGCCAACTTCTGGTTGACAATACTGCATCATATTAAGAATATAACCTGGCAGGAGCTGGCTAGCACACCACTGGTGGCGCTGCTGGGGATTGTCCAAGATGTTCCACCGTCGGCAAGGCGGCTCACAGCAATGCAACTGCTGCTGGCGAAGAGACAGGTGGCCTTGCACTTGGGTGCCACTTCCCCCCCAACCACGAGAGAGTGGATAAAAGACGTCACATACTGCAGAGACCAACTGACCTACTATTGGGAACTACTACCGACACAATCCCGTCCCAAAGACATATGGTCCCCATTCACGAGTTGGCTCGGTTCTGCTGCTGCGGATGATTCCTGATCCTACCTTTACAAAGAGACAGGTCTCATGTCCGCACCGGGCGGATGCCTGCTGTTTAGACTGATGGGGCGGAAACGTGATAATCATATGACCTGCAGGTTCAATTGGCGGGGCGCACCACGGGAATGTATTCTCTCTCTTGCAATGTTGATAAACTCAAAAATGTCGACCTGTGAATGTTATGTCTCCCTAGGCAACCAGATGTTTCATTAGTCCTATAATGTAACTGCAGTACTATGTTCATTGCTTATGTTTCTTACATGAAATGCCAATAAAAAGAATAAGAAAAAAAAAAAGAATATGGTTTAGACCAGGACGAGGTACGGTGGAACAGAATTTGAACCTCTATTTATTAATCACCAAATATACTGTAGCAAGAAGGGGAAGCATTCATTTGGCCTTCATGGACCTCAGCACAGCGTTCGACACAGTGGATCGATATAAACTGTAGGCTGTGCTGAGGGACATGGGGGTGAATGATGCTATCGTAGCCTTCCTGCATGATTTGTACACGGGACTAGAAGCCTCAGTAAGATTTGGGCCAAACGGAGAATGCACTTCCCATTTACAACTAGGGAGCGGGGGTCCTGCAGGGCTGCATATTGGCTCCTATGCTTTTTATTCTTTATATTAACTGGCTAGAGCAGTTTTTAGGAGGTCATTGTAAAGACGTACCGAAGGTAGGGAACAGATAGGTCCCAGCATTACTGTACGTGGACGATGCTGTCCTTATAACGCATACAGCGTATGGTTTGCAGCTTTTATTAGTTCTATTTTACAATTTTATGGAAAATCTGGGACTGAAAATTAATTACGCTAAATCCTACATGATGACACTAGGCTCGAAAAACGTCAAAACCAAAGCATATTCAATTAAAGATCATTGCATTGGTAATGTGGATACATTTTGCTACCTGGGCATTTTGTTAGACAGCAAAATGAACTGGGATGCCCTGATAAGATCACATGTCCAATCTTTTAACAAGATAGCTCACAGTATCGATGCTTTTTCTAGGAGCCTATGATATAGCCATATTAAGTCTCTATTACACCTTTACAAAGCAAAATGTGTATCAATCGTGTCATATGGGGCAGAGATTTGGGGTTATAAACCTTGTCTTCCAATACAAGTAGCAGAATATTCTTTCGAAGGATATTGAGGGTTCCCCAGAGAGTACCCTCCGAGATTGTACATGATGAATTGGGTGCTGGCTTTATTGTGGATTCACCCCTTACTCCTGTGGTTCTCAGTATGGCTATAAAGCAACCTAGAGTTTAACAGGAAGATCTTAAGAGACTGTTTATGCATGGATCATTGTCATCACATCCCATGGTTGAATTATATAAAAAACAAGCTGGGATAACTGGGCAAACCACAACTTTTTAGTGATCCAGGGTCGATTTCCAAATCAGACATGACTGCCTAAAGGGGTCTTTCTTAGGATACATGCAGGAGAAAAGGGCTAAATGTTCATTGTCCAAAAATCTGTGCACCCATTATGCTATGGTGAAAACTTCGAGCAAGATAGAATCGTATTTAATGTTTGATATGCCGGTTTTACATAGAAGACTTTGAGCATATTTCTGTTTGAATTTGTGGGGTGGCATAAACTCTCTGATTCTCCGACTTGCTCATGCGACATGGCTGCTGCATTAGACACTTTACACATTACTTTTATCTGTCCCAAATGGGCCAGTTTACGACACAAGTGTATTCGTCCCCTTCTTTTGACTCTGGGTTTCATACAAACAAAACCAGCTTTATTGTATTTGCAATTTTTAGATAATTTTAAAGTTTTTTTACAATGTATCATGGTTTTTAGCGGGGGTGTTTCATTCTCATTCAAGAAATTGTATTTTAATAATTGGATCTGATTTTAAATGATGAAATTTAATTGTTTTTATTGAACTTTTATGATTTGCCATGTCAAATCGAATAAAGTTAATTTAACTGACTGACACCCCTCACAGGAAGCATCATGATTGACAAACTACACCGTTAACATTCCAGCGCTTCAGAAGGTGCCCTGAAGTTGGTACATGTTTGCTATTGCAAAACAAACAAAAATTGTAGTAGTCTTTCCTGTGCATGAGAAACTGAGGTCAAGTCAACGCTGTTAACATAATTAAGGGCCTGATTAGGATGGCAGGTGGACCCTAACGGAGATGGGGAACGCCCGACATAGTGTGGGGGGTCCCGCAGGCCAAATTACAATGCGACCACCACGGTGGCGGTCGCATTGCACAGGTTTTCCATTGCGGCGGGTGCTGCTGGCTGCAGCACCCGCCGCAATGGAAAAAAGGGATGTGTAACACATCCCTGTACTACGTGACAGGCACCATGCGGTGCCTGTCACTTGGTACAGGGATCTGTTGGGAGGTGTGCCCCCCACACCCATAGAAAAGGGCCCGGGGTGAAGGGGAGCCCGCTACGGGCCCCCAATGTCCATCCCCGCCAGCCTTTCCATGGCGGGTGAACCGCCATGGAAAGGCTGGTGGGGAGGGACCATCCTAATCCCTATGGCGGTGCCTGGTAGGCACCGCCACCATTGTAGGGATTGGGAGGCCCTCCGCAGCACCGGCGGGCTCAAGGAGCCCGTCAGATGCGTGGCGGTCAGGCTTTCTGCCCGCCTGCACATCGTCCGCCATCAAGATCTGGCGGGCAGGAAAGCTGCTTAGGATGGCGGGGAGACCGCCACCGACAGCCTGTCGGTGGCGGTCTCCCCGCCATCCTAATCAGCCCCTAAGTTACTCTATTGTATTGTATTGTACTCTATAACTCTCCTAAGATCAGAACACAGGCATGTGATTGTGTGAGTGCCTGGATCATCCTAGGTTTGCAAACTCACCATCGGTGTCATTTACGCCTCTAGTAATCCTGGGTCAGTGCCATCTATTGTCACTCTACGATTTAAGGAATCAAGTTGGCAGTCCACAAGAGCAATGTTTTAATATACATTGATGAATGTGATTGTTTTATTATACAAACAGAATTTAAAATGGCCACTTTCAAATCATACTTTCGTTTTTTTGTTTACAATAAGTCTGGTGGAACTGTTGTTTTCTTTCTCTTGATTATATACCCACGTTTCACGGCATATTGAGTAGCCCCTTATTTTATATTTCACATCTAACACAGCAGTTGCCACTCTTTGTAGATATATCAGGACTCCAAATCATTTGGCAGAAAACTCAGATTTTGTCTCTTTTAAATATTTCCCAAGTACCCACTGAGATCTAAGGAGCCATTCAGAAGATAATATATCATATCTAGGGATATCTATTTGGACCCGGTTTGAAAATTTATCAAGTGTTTGTTATTATGTTTCAGCGTAATAAATTTTTAGGCCACACAAATTTTCCCAAAGATGGGGTTATCACTGAGTGCTGGGATAATTTCAAAAATATATCTACTTGAATCATTTACAAACAATATTTACTTTCATCAAAATGTATTACATGACCTTATTTCCCCCGTTATTGTTTTTTATTGAGCTCTGAACGAGCTGGGGACTCTGGAGTGACTCATAAACTTCTAATAAATTATGATAAACTAGAACTTTCAGACATAGAAAATCTAGGTTATGTTCTCAAATATCTTAAATCATCAAATAGTCCAAACATAGACAGATATATTCTGGTTGGTATTTGTGTGACAACATAATATGTCATGAAATCCTTCCTAAAGGTTTATAATACTCATCTTAAAGTTTGACATGTGGGCAAACACACCCACTCAAAATATGGGCAATCACTTAGTATGGAGTAATCTGTCTGAGAAAGTTTTCTATGTGAACTATTTTTATTGGTTCCATTTCTAGAAAAGCTGGTCTTTTTGAGCAATAGTCAATTGCCCATTTATAGACCAAAGAAGTATACACATAGGAGTTTTCATTGCTTGTACAACTGTACGCCTCCCAAACAACCTTCCTAATCTTCTGGACTGATACAATTTAAAAAAGAAGGAGGATCAATTTCTACAATTGCAGGCAGCCAGAAGTTCTAGTCTGAAATGTAAGATCTTACATAGAAATATTGCCTCTCAGCTCAAGATTCACCCTATGCACCCTATTAGAATTTACTATGCACACACCAAACTTCATGTATCCAACCCAGACAAACCTATTCCAAAGATGCTTAAAGAATATTGCTGACTTTGCTAACATGTATGGCAGTGTCCCACTTCAATGAAATACTGTTGAAAAGGTGCATTTTTATCTACATAACCAAAGGACTTTACATGTTTTTAAAAATATGGACACATACATTCTTTAGTTAATAGATGTTCAGTAGCTAAATGAAAACAGTCTAACGTTTGTACATCAGTTATATATCCATGCAAAATAACTAATCTCAAAGAACTGGATAAATTAGCAATATACTAATCTAGCAAAGTAAGTCAGCAATCTTGTTTGAATTGGTCGATAAGCGATACCTAGTGTGGAGAATAAAGAAGATAGCAAGTTACATGTATTTATTATTTATTTATGTGTTTTATAGAGCGACCGAATCACCCCCAAAGGGGTATCTCCGCGCTATGGAAATGCTATTAGGTCAGCATAGGGGGACTGAAGAGAAGTTACAAAGTCTTCGAGGGGATCTGGAAAAGTTTGGTTTTGAGAAATCGACGGAATTGCAAATAGTTAGTGCATTCATGAAGATGAAGAGGAAGTTGATTCCAGTATGAGGGGCCAGATGGTAGAAGGCCTTCCCCCTGTGCGTGATTTCTTTATCCGAGGAACCACAAGGAGCGATTTCGATCCGGAACGGAGTATTCTAGAGGGCTGATAACGTATAAGTCTATCGCTAAGATAACTGGGAGCATTGCCGTAAAGTGCCTTATGCACTATACAGCAGATTTTAAAACGAATCCGCTTCCGAACAGGCAGCCAGTGAAGTCCCTGGAGTAGGGGCAAGGAAGCGGTTCTGGCTGGGGAGTTAGAAAGCAATCGGGCGGCGGTGTTTTGAACCACCTGGAGTCTGTTGAGTGATGCTTCAGTGGCTGAGATTAGGAGGGCATTGCAGTAGTCAAGGCGACTTACCACAAGGGCCTGTAGTAGAGTTTTCCTGACTGTCAAAGGGAGGAAAGGAAAAGCCTTCCTCAGGAGACTTAATGTAAAGAAACAAGAGCTCACGGTGGCTGTAACTTGCACTTTCATAGAAGGTTTCTGATCTAAATGCACACCTAGATTTTTCACCACTGCTTTTGGAGTAGGGGCGGGACCTAAATTGTTAGGCCACCAATCTGGGGACCACAGTAAGGGCGCCTCTCCGAAGAGCATAATTTACGTTTTACTGGCATTTAACTGGAGAAAGTTGTTTCTCATCCATTCCGAAATTGCGTTCATACCTTCAGAGAAGGCCATCTGAGTGTTAGCGGAATTTCTGTCAAATGCCATTAGGAGCTGGGTGTCATCCGCATAAGAAATAGGGATGAATCCCCGGTTCCTAAGAAGATCTGCCAGAGGGGCCACATAAATGTTAAACAACGTAGGACTCAAGCAAGATCCCTGGGGTACGCCTTTGGTCAGCTTTGATGTAGAGGATTGGAAAGTGCCTAAATTAACAGTTTGAGTCCGATTATTTAGAAAGTTAGACAGCCACTGTTAAGCTTGATTTTGAATACCAACATTTCTTAATCTGGATAGAAGAATGGAATGGGATATCGTGTCAAACGCTGCTGACAGATCCAGCAGCACTAACAGTATCGCCTGCCCATTATCTAGGAAATGTCGGAGGTTATCAGTGATTGCAATTAGTGCTGTCTCCGTACTAAATCTGGGACGGAAACCCGACTGGGAGGGATCGAAGCCTCCTATTGCTTCCATAAAGTCTGAAAGATGTTTGTTCACATGCTTCTCCAGGAGTTTACTCAAGTAGGGCAGCAAAGAAATAGGACGGTAATTGGATAGATCTTCCGGAGGAACATTGGGTTTTTTCCGAATTGGAATTATTTGGGTGGCTTTCCATTCGGAAGGTAATATGCCCGTGGTCAGGGAGGAGTTAAGGATAGGGCAAATCAAGGGAGCCAACTGCTTATGAAGCAGCAAAGATACCTTAGCGGGTAAAACATCCTGAGGAGAACCAGACTTTACTGTTTTCATGAGGGACTCCACTGTGTCTATAGTAAGAGGGGGAAAGCAATCCAAAGGATTTGCGGAGTTAGGATGTGGTGGGTAAGAGGCAATATTGGTTTGTTGGGGGTCCTTATCTTTAGTAATACTGGCATATATGCTCTCAATCTACTGGGTAAAGTGCTTAGCCAGTTTATCACAGAGGTCCTGTGAAGGCGTTACTTCATTATGGCATGCCTTAGGGTTAGTGAATGAGTTCAGAATGCGGAAGAGCTCCTTAGAGGAATTTCCTGCCTGGTTGAACTGGGACTCGATATGAGTCTTGCGGGCCTTCTTTATATTTTTATGGTAAAGGGTCAGACAATTCTTATAGGCTTCTTTATCAATTGCGATATGTGAAAGCCGCCAGCATCTTTCTAGCTTTCTACAGTGGCTTTTTTCTTCCCTTAGGATGGGAGAGAACCATGTCGCTTGTAATCTATTTGATTTGGAGGGGAGGAGTTTTAAGGGGGCTAGTTGATCGAGTGTAGAAGTGACTAAGGCTTTATAGTTAGCCAGGTCCTCTTCAATGCTTTCGGACGCCGGATATGTGTTACTGGGAAGGGTATTCAAGATGTGGCCAGGCGTGATTTTATGCCATTGTCTTCTCCAACTGCGAGAAGATGGCATGGGAGTGGAGAAAGCTCTGCCATCTTTTATGTGGAAGTAGAGTAAGAGTGATCGGTCCAAGTAAGGGGGCGGGGAGCCTCCCAATTTAGGTTTACATTCTTTCTGTATCATGAGACAATTGTTTAACTTGAAAAGTGTTTTAGATTATTAAGAAATCCTCCATTCCAGCTCCATGAGCTGTAAATGGTTCTAGAACGAATGTTGTGTATTTAAAGGTAGATGGAGGTAACTTGATAAGTTAGGTTCAGTCAGACGAGCCGGAAAATGAGTTAAAACATTTTGAATTTTTAAATGATCTTGAATAAAAAATGTTGTTTAAGAATTTAATAGATTTACTGGCACATGCATCAACCGAAATACTGGTCGCAAACGGGCAGATTCTCAGAATCTGCCCCTTTGCGACCAGTATTTTTGCATTTGGGATGCATCATCCCAAATGCAGAAATCGCAATTTAAGGAATCGCAAAATTGCTATTCCTTAAATTGCAATTGCATTTAAGGAATCACAAATTGAGATTCCTTAAATGCAATGCATTAAAGTTAAAAAATTTGCGATTTCGCTAATAGGGGGAGCAAATTACCATGAAGTTAAACTGCATGGTAATTTGCAAAAACTTTGAAAAATGCACTAAAGTTCATTTTTCAAACTTCCATTTTACACACACACATGCCCTTGGGGCATGTGTGTGTGCAAGATGTACTCATATGCAGATTTCAGGGGTGCAACAGGGTGTCCTTTTGACACCCTGGCACCCTTGAAATAGCTCCCGCTATTAGCCATTCTTTAATAGCGAATCGCTAATGGTGAATATCTTCCCATTCATTCCTATGGGCCTCATGGCCCATAGGAATGAATGGCTAGGTATTCCTTAATTGCGACTCGCAATTTGCGAGTAGCAATTAAGGAATGTTTAGGAATCGCTATTTATTGAGCGATTTCTACATGCATAGGCAATTGCGATTCCTTAATAGCGATTCCTTAATAATAGCTATTAAGGAATCGCAATTGCCTAGCTTGATGCATGTGCCCCATTGATCTGAAAATCATCTTAGATTTCAGCCTTTAATTATAAAATTTTGGCCACGATACCATCTTTTTTTATTAGTCTAATATTTTTTGTACTCTATTCTATAAGTTTTGTATTTTACTGAATAATGTGTGCTTGAAAATGCAATGTAAAATGGCTCAGCAGTCATCTGTGATGAATGAATTTATTTTCAGGACTTGGGACTGCAGGACTTGCAGCTAATATGTGCCATATTGTTTGATAAACCCACTGATGTCATTGACATCACTTGATGTAGATGTGAGTTAAGAGGCTATTGGTTGAATTGGTACAGCCCATCTCACTGTCTACATGGCAGCTGAAGCACTGTAGTTGGTCCAAGTGGAGAGCCTCACTCTGCCACTGATATGCTTCACCCGTGAAACTAAGGCTGGAATGTCAGTGATTACTTTGCAGACAATTTAATGGGAGGTCTTTACATTGTGATTATTATGTCTGGATTTCTTTTACATTAGGAGTATTTACTTTGCATCATTGAAGATAAGGGTATTTTTTCATAAATATGGGGCTGATTACAATGGCTGATGGACTTCAGTCCGTCCGCCATCGTTTCATATTTGGGACCGCCCGCCTACAAGGCGGCAGTCCCACAGTACGAATTACAATGCGACCGCCACTGAGGCGGTCGCATTGCCTATGTTTTGCATTGTGGTGTGTGCTGCAGTCAGCAGCACCCGCCACAATGCAAAAAAGGGACAATTTACATTCTCCTGCACTACGTGACAGGCACCATGCGGTGCCTGCCACATGGTGCAAGGATATATAAGGGGTATCATAGGTGCCCCCCATGTCTCGTGTCTGGGGGCCATGGGTTAAGGGGAGCCCGCTACGGGCCCCCAAAGACCCTTTCCGCCTGCCTGTTCATGGCAGGTTAGCCGGCATGAACAGGCAGGCGGTAAGGGACATCGTAATCCCTACGGCGGTGCCTGGTAGGCACCGCCACCATTGTAGGGACTACGAGCCCCTCTGCCGCACCGGTAGGCTCAAGGAGCCCGTCGGATGAATGGTGATCGGTCTTTACGACTGCCACACATCCGCCCGCCATCATAATATGGCAGGTGGTAAAGTTGGTTACAATGGCGGGGAGACCGCCACCGACAGCCTGTTGGTGGCGGTCTCCCCGCCCTTGTAATCAGGCCCTATGTTTTTATTTTTATATCTATATGTTTATTTTAAAGTTGTTATCGTTTTTAAATACGTTAATTGTTAAACTAATATACTATTTGAGTTTTCCTTGTAAATTACCTTATATTTTAAAAATATTATTTTTTAATTTATTTATTATTTAATTTATTGAAAATATAATTTTACATTTAATATATATGTGTGTGTGTCTGAGTGCTACTTGCATAGAGGATAAACACCCCAAGACTCCCATTTTAAGAAAAAAAAATATTCTTTTGTTATGGGCATAACCCCCAACCCGCCGCCCCTTTTTAATTATTAATTACATTATTTTCTTTAGTGGTAAAGTTCCCAAACCCCACTTTTCTTTTTTTTAAGTTATGTATTTCTCTTCTTTTGGGGTTTACATACCTATATGGTGTATATTAATATATAGCTTTAAATAATATATTCTTATGCCTAATTACCTTCACACACACATATATAAAGTTTATAGATTTAATAACATTTTCTTATTAATTCTCTATTACATTTACTTTAACATTAATGAATTACATTACAACAGATTACCCACTTGTCTGCTAAGCCTTTTCCTCCTAGAATGCTAACCCCTTTTTTGGCTGTTTGGGGTAGTTCGTGCTTAGGCTTCCGTAACTTTTTCCACTTAAGGAATCCTGGCAAATTTGTGCCCTTTTTTTCCAACTTCCGGAGGATTTCAAAGGTACCCAGGATTTGATGATTCCCCTAGACGGGAATGACAAAATAGCCACAATATAGCTATATTTTGTAAAAATGTAAATGTATTTATTTTTTATTTTTTTGCCAAAATATAGCTATATTTTAGGCTTTTTCCAAAAATTAGGAAATAAGGGCCCCATGCATCATCCGAAAATCGGGTCGCAAATCCTTTGCGACCTGTATTTTTGCATTTGGGATGCATCATCCCAAATGCAAAAATCGCAATTTAAGGAATCGCAAAATTGCGATTACTTAATTGCGATTGCATTTAAGGAATCGCAAATTGCTATTCCTTAAATGCAATGCACTAAACTGAAAAACATAGCGATTTCGCTAATAGGGGTCGCAAATTACCATCAATCTGAACTTGATGGTAATTTGCAAAAACTTTGAAAATTGCACAAAAGTGCATTTTTCAAAGTGCCATGTGGCGCACACATATGCCCTTACGGCATATGTGTGCGCCACATGAGCCCAGATGCCAAATTTGGGGTGCAGCAGGGTGGCCTTTAAGGCCCCTAGCACCCTTCAATTGCATTCGCAATTTGCGAGTACCTATTTGGTACTCGCAAATTGCGAATGGCTTCCCATTCATTCCTATGGGCCTCTAGGCCCATAGGAATGAATGGAAAGGCATTCCTTAATTGCGAATCGCAATTTGCGATTCGCAATTAAGGAATTTGTAGGAATCGCAAATATTTTTGCAAAACCTACATGCATAGGCAATTGTGATTCCTTAATAGCGATTCCTTAATAATCGCTATTAAGGAATCGCAATTGCCTAGCTTGATGCATGTGCCCCAAAGTGCTCTGCAAAAAAGTATTTTCCTAAAAATGGCATCAACAAAAGGTTTGCTGTGCTAAAGTCACCATTTTCCTGGCTTTGAGAAACATGCGGAGCTGAATCAAAAAACCAATCTTTTTTTGCCACAGTTTTGGCATTTTTCAAAGAGGTAGCCCATTTTTCCTAATTTTGTGCTTTCAACCTACTTATACTTTATGGTGGAAATCAGGGTGAAACCCATGGGTAATTCTGGAACGCTGTAGATGTCTTAAAAGTAGACAGAATTCTGAGTTCATCAATTGGTCAGTTGTGTAGATCCGATCAAGGTTTTCCCTTAAGAAACTAAAGCCCTGATTACGATAACGGGTGGTCGGACCGCCGCCCGCAATCACATTGGTCAGGAGACCGAGAAAAAAGCAGGCAGCGATCCGACCGCCCAATAATGATGTGACCGCCTGGTTGGCGGTCGGAAAAATTATCTTTAACACAGCGGCATTTGCTGTGGCCCTGAAAAAGTGCTGCAGTGTAAAAGAGCACTTTGTGTGCACATCCATTCACCATGTGGTGCGTGTGCATGGATGGGCATAGGGAACACTACATGTGCCCCCCAAGGCTGCTTTCCAGTGGCCCACGAGGGACGGGGGCCGTGTTTGGGGCCCCCAAAGTCTGTTTCCGACAGCCTTTTCATGGAGATCCGACTACCATGAAAAGGCTGTCGGAAAGGTAAATCGTAATCCCGACGGCAGTGCCTGCCGTGGCACCACCGTCATTAGGGATTGCGATTTTAACCGCTGCCCTGTCGGGATCAGTCGATCCTGTCGGAGGCGGCGGTCTGTCCCCCCACCTCACAAGGGTCCGACCGCCTGCATCATAATGTGGCGGTCCGACCGAAGGGCTGATGGTGGGTGTGGCCCACCGGACATCGTAATTAGACCCTAACTGTTAAAATAAAAAAATATTAAAACGGAGTAGGAAAAACAGCCATTTGTGACAATGTTTTCATTTGTAACTACTTGTCACAATGGCCAATTTGCAAAAGCAATATACAATTATGTCCTCTAGATCCTTCTGCTTGTACAAATCTATTGGGTTTGTATGTTTTTCAAGAACCAAAGGTACCCAAAGTCAACAACTGAACAACACCACCTTAGAATAGTTTTTCATTGAGTAACGGGTATAGAGCAATTCTCCTGGTCAAATATGAAGCCAAATATAAAGCCTAAAAAATGTGTATCAAGGAAACCTTTGTATTTCTGAAATAGACACTAGATATGGAGTTTAGAACCAGTAGCTATTTGTACATGTTCGAATTTGTGGGTATCCTTAATAGCATGTGAGTTAAAGGGTATTTTTCAAAATGTCTTCTTTCTTACACACTGGCTTACATTTGGACTGCACAAATGCAGAGAAATACAATTGATAATAACAAATGTTCTACTATCATGTATTACCGCATGTCTCTCGATAAAAATCGGCTCACATTTTTTTCACTGAAAACTGACCCTTTTTTTTAAATGTGGGTAGCTATGAACTTTGGACCCTAACTCAGTTTGCACCTAAGGAAACCTAGAAAGCCTGTACATTTCTTAAACTAGACATCTAGGGGAAATCAGGATGGGGTGACTTGTGTGGTTCCCACCAGGTTTTCCTACCCAGAAGCCCTGGCAAACTTTGACTAAAAAAACACATTTTCCTCACATTTCTGTGATGTAAAGTTCTGTATTCTGTAGGTAGCAAAATATTCCCTACCACCTACCATTCTCCCAAGTCGTCCCGTAAAAATGGCACCTCACTTTGTTATATTCCATATAGGTAACCTATATAGGCGCAGGTAACATTGCAACCTTTCACCTATATTCTTCCCTACATTATATACATAACGGTTCTTAGGGACTGACCTTTTACCTAGATACGACACTGCATTCAGAACGTGGGTTTCCCCCTAGTTCGAATCTCATACATTATGCATGAGGCTTCTTGGAAGCATAGCAGGACGAACATCTCCTGTATAATATCTCTGTATAAAGTTCAGGCCCGACGTCATCCTTTAGGCCGACACAGTAACACAGCAAGGTAGGACCGCTGGGGAGACCTATGGGTATATATACATCACATCTTGCTTAGAAGGACAGAGGAGACCGAGACTTCCCGGCTGACACACTGACCAGAGACGCTGAGGTTCCTGCATGCAGACACTCCAGCTCACAGTGGTCTAACATCCCTTGCGGGGTGTCCAAATCGAGACCAGGACGGGGTCCCATATTCTCTCATTCTCAGGTAATGGGGTTGACTAGATCCTAGAGGGATTCTTGGCATAACACCTACACAGATGCTAGGTACATTTAGGTACATCTAGTTAGGAAGGCATTGTAGGAGTACGCACTTCTTATCATGTGTTTTATGTACTTGTATATATTCATGATTTCTGCAAGATGGTAGAACTATACCATCCCTTTACTTTTGTAATAGTGCTAATCATATATCTCTGCTACTGTCTAATGGTTGTTGCAGCTCATCTATTCTACACTAGAATAACAACTGTTCAATAAATACTTATTGAAAACGCCCAGCCTGTTTATTCTGTGTATATCTCTGAGACAAACTAAGTGAGCATGAGTGACTGAGCGAAAGGTAGTATATTGTTTCCACGATTCTGAGGGATCAGCGTTGTCATGTTCTGAGGTTGCCAGAATCTATTCTCTCCTTGGTAAGAGGAGATTATAGTGGCACTGTGAGCTAGCTAATACAGATAGGCTAACATATCCGGTGGGGGTGCACAGAATCATTCTGCCACCAGTCCCACAGTTTATGTTATCCAAACGCGCAGATCCTGTAAAGGTTATATAGGAACTACACGACATGGCGCCACCAAGGTTGGTTGGGTACTTATTAAACAGTAGAATCTGAGTAGTTCAGTCGTGCTATTCTCAGAGACCCCTACTCACAAAACACCAGCGACGTCTGGAGTGGGTGGGCACAAACTCCGCCACAGCTGAGTAGGCTAAAAAATCCTAATTATTGGCTGTTGGTTAATCAAGCTTGAAGGACACAGTGTTCCTAAAATTGTGCAAACCCACCTTATCTTGGTTTCCTTGAAAACTATTTAGTGTTCTAAAAACAATGACTAACCAAGTCTTAGACCCACTGCAACAAGCTCTGCCCCTCTCAGACGAGGAGGTAGATGCAGACGCAATACACATTGCACCAAATTTTAGAAATACGGTCACCCTGAGACTGCTAGAGCATGGTTTAACACCTTGGGGTGGTATTGTGGTATTCGTGATTGAGGCGCAGGAATCAAACAGAACAGAGGTATTTTAATCGTGGGTTACATTCCCAGCAGCAAATGCAAGAACAAAAACATTTCACTCCTACACAGACGGAGATGCACCAGCGGAATATTGTCAGTTTGAGGACATTGAGGTTCCACACATGTACCAGGAACACTTATACTGGTTTAAAGGCGCCCTACCCCACATAAGAAGAAGAGTGAGACTCGGCCCACTCGGAAGAGAAGGGGCAACATGGCCAATATTAGCGGCCTACACACCACATCCTGACATTGAAACAATGCCACCAGGAGACTTACTCACACAACACAAAGAATTAATTAAAAAACTACAGAAACTGGACGCAATTCGTCATGAGGACACTTACAGTCCAACCAGCAATAGTTGCAACAAATGGAACTCAAGCTCAGAGTACAGCAACTAAAATCACACCACAAACATTACATGCGGTGATGGGTAAAATGCCCACAAAACATGAACAAATGCCATTCTGGGTAGCTCAGAAAATAACACAGCTAGAGGCAGTATTCCCGAATACTACCCCGTATGAAAAACACAGAATGCTAACAATCTGCTTGCCCATGGGGATAACACCACAAATAGAGGATTGTACCACTTGGGATACAGTCTTTGCTGCCATTTATACCAGAACTCATGGTATCTCGTCATTAGCAGTAGTACCAGATGTATTGAGACAAATACAAAACGAGTACAGAGCAGAGCCTGCTCTGAACTTAGGGATGAAGTTACTAGGTAACTATGCCCAGGTATCAGCCATAATATTAGCTAATATTAAAGGGGAAGCAGCTTCAGTGGCCATCCGCCAACGCCTAAGGGAGTTCAGTCCTTTAGAACAAGAACACGAACTACCAAAAATAATTGAAACTGCATATGCAGAATTAGGCAGAGACAGTTTGGGTGGGAAAGCTTTAAAACCACAACTGATGGGCAGTCCTGAAAAGGACACTTCCAAGCAGATACCTGCTTCAACAAAGAAGAAGTGGGACAATAAAAAACAACAAAACTTTAAAGGAAACAGATCTCATTCCAGAGGTAGATCTCCTCCACAGGAGCCCTCCGAAAAGAGGTATAACCTTAGGAATAGGGATAATATTAGGAAGCCTGACAGGTATCAGGATACTGATGCACGTTCCTCTCGTTCCTTTCAGGGTTCATCAAAAAACTCCGAGAGGGAAGGACGGTCAGACAGACAAGAAGAGCGTACAAAGTCCAGAGACAAGCAGCACGCTCAAGATTACACTTCTAAAAAAGAAGAGAAACCCAAGCAAAAGCCACAGTTCAAAAAGAAGAAGGTTGCAGGTCTAAAGATCAGACATGCCCAGAATTCTGAGGACTCGAATACTGAACGGGGAATAGGCTCTGACGATGCTAGACAGCGCAGCAGAAGTAACAATAGCTCGCCAGAACCTGATTTAATTTCTGGTGACAGCATACTTGAATGATTTTATCACGGTAGAGACACCCGATACTAGGGTAAGTGTCCCACATAAGTTATATGAAATAACACTCCAAATGGAGGGGGACAAATGTAGGACAGTTAGAGGTCTCTTTTAGGAGAATCTGTCATTTGGCTATGACATTTTGTTAGCTGAACAAGATTGGCCGCCAGCATTCGTCATGGATTGCCCTAAAGGAGAAACGGTAATTTTACGGGTATTCTTAGACCATATTCCCAGGCACCTAACACACACATATGCGCAGGAGTGGGCAGTAGCCCAAGCCCCTGCATTATACAAAAACCATGTTGGATGGGATGAGGATTCAACCCACCACATAATTCCTTTAAAAAATACTCCAGCTGCACAGAGGCAGTATCCAATAAAGCAAGAAGCTAAAAAACAGGTCAGGGAGATCTTAGATCAACTTGAATACCAAGGGGTGATCGAAAATTGCACCTCATCGATGAATAATCCTTTGTTTCCGGTCATGAAACCTGACAATTCATATCGTTTAGTTTTAGATTATGGACACTTAAACACTTGCACTAAGACATTTGCAGTCCAAAATGCACACAGTGCCGCATTAATGAATAACATTGTGCGGAAAAAATATAAAACGACACTTGATATCTCAAATGGATTTTTCTGCCAAAATATAGCGCCTGAAAGCAGGCATCTAACAGCATTCTCAGCGCTAGGGTCCCAGCGTCAATTTTGTCGACTCCCCCAGGGTTTAAGAACAGCCCAGGGTTGTTTTCGGACAGAGTAACTGAGTTACTTCAAAATTTGGAGGCATTGTCCTATGTGGATGATATTTATCTAACGGACGATGACCTAGAGGAGCACTTGAACAGAGTGAATACCATAATTTTGGGATTTGCATCTGAGGGCTACAAATTCAACTTTAAAAAATCAAAAAATTGCCCACCTCAGTGTCCTGTTTTTAGGATATGAGCTTTCAAGTAAAGGGAAAGGCTTGGCAGCCAATTTTTTAGAAAAGTGCGCACTGTTCCAACCTCCAAAATCATTGAAAAACTTACAATCAATCCTGGGATTCTTGAACTTTGGCAGAACATACATTTTGGATTACGCAGAAAGAGTAAAACCTTTCTATGATTTAATAAAACCTGATTTTTCAGTAAAACAATGGACACAGGAACACACAGATACACTTCGTTCCTTACAAGCTGACATGATAGCTTCCAAACACTTACAGACACGCGTAAACGTATGCAACCTGGTGATCCGTATAGTTGCGGGTCAATCTGGGGACACCTATCTAACATATAATGAAGGTGAAATGGTACCAATTGCATATAAATCGCATTTGTACACAAATGCTGAGATGCGCTTCGCATCTACAGAAAAGATTCTGACAGCAGTACAAACTGCTGTAGTGAGAGAAAGAGCACTGGCTCAGGGGAAACGAATAATAGAAGTGACTCCGGTTCCAGCCTTAGAGGCTGCGACAAAGGCTAAAGCCTTACATCCGAGATGGATACAATCAGGGCCGGACTGGCCATACCGGGCACTGGGCGTTTCCCCGGTAGGCCGCTAGGGTGGGGGCCGGTTTTGGGCCCCTGGGGGCCGTTTTTGTTACCGGGGGTCGGCAATATCGGCCCCCTGTAACAAAATCGGCCGAAACCGGCCCTCGCAAACTACTCAGCTGCACTCCCCCTCACCCCAGGGGGGGCCGGCCGAGCAGTCTGCCAGGGCCGGTTTCTGTTCCCAGTCCGGCCCTGGATACAATGGGCTAATTCTCTCACTGCAACAGATGTGGAATACAGGTACGACCCAAATTTAAAGACACAAGCATTTCTGCAATACGAACAAGAATATCCTCTACCAAACAAAATAATGCCTCTAGATCAGTATGAATATATAATTTACACAGACGGATCAGCTCAACCGGCCATAGAAAGTAAGCAACAATATAGCGCGGCATGCGCTATCGTTAAAGGTCGCATGCGGGATGGAAGGTTCCATCCAAGTTGCACAAAAACGCAATCTCTAGGAGACTGCACGGCACAGCTGGCAGAGTTGAAAGCCTTGATACTGGCACTGGTAAATACGGATCGAGATATCCCACACTAATCGTGTGCGGTTCCTTTTACTGTGTGCAGTCATATAATGAATATTTGCAGCACTGGGTTCAAAATGGGTTCAAAGATGCAAAAGGTGGTACAATTAAGAATAAAATGCTATGGGAACAGGTAGTGGAGTTGAAAACCAAACTACAGAGAGCTCACGTGATACATACACTGAGTCATCAGCGTGATGGCGTTCACGTTGAAGGGAATTCATTGGCTGATGAAGCCGCAAAGGGGGCTGTACGCACGGCTTCCGTAGCTGCAATCACTTGTTCTAAAACGAGAATAGACGGTGAGATTATGGTAGCTGTCAATGCTTGTTGCAAGAACAGCGGAGCAGTACCAAAAAGGTTTCCACTCAAGTACTCCTACAAGTTAGATGCCAATAACATTCCATTTGCTCAGATTCCTGGAGTGGGGGATAGAATAATTCCAAACATGGATCGTAGGTTAGGTTTAATTCTAGCAGCACACGAAGGGATAGGTTCTGCACATGCAAGAGTTACGGCGACTGTTTCTTTATTGAAACAACGCTATTGGTGGCCTGGGTTAACTAAGCAGACTAAAGACTATGTCTTGAAATGCGACATCTGCCAGCAGATGAAAGGTTCCACCGTAACACGTCCAGCACAGACACCATTATTAATATCTGACCACTAGCGTGTGTTTACTTGGACCACTGCGGCCCCTTACAAAGAGATGGGGCTTACAGGTATATCATGGTTGCAGTGGATTCCTGCTCAAGATTCCTATGGGTGTGGCCCCAACGCTCAGCTGACGCTCGAACTGTTATAGAAGATTTGCTAGTCTTTATAGGGACATACGTAATTGGCACATTACATCTGAAAGAAACACATAGTGATAGATTCCTTACCTTAGAATATCCCCAGGCGTCAGACTGGATCCGGAAAGTTTTCGTCAGCAGTACCCCTGCGCGTCGGTAGGTGGCGTGGTGCGGCTCCGCGTCCGTCGTTGGCGTCGTGGTCGCCGAGATGACGTCGCGGGCGCTACTTAGACGCCGCCCACGCGCGCTGACGTCAGTTCTTTCTTTTTCCGCGCCAGCAAGCGCAGATCCGGGAAGAGCAGGAACCCCTAGTCAATTTTTGACTGACTTTTTGAGGCTTTTTGTCTCTGTTTTTTCTTCGAGTCATCGACTCCTGGTGCAGTAGGATGCCCAGTTTCAAGTCCTGCGGGGATTGTCACCGCATGATGTCGGTGACGGACCCGCACCGCGTGTGTCTTTTCTGCCTGGGGCGCGACCACGACCCCAAGTCGTGCTCCGACTGCCGGGCCATGGCGCCGAAGACTTTGCGGGAGCGGTCCCGAAAGTTGCTGGAAGCCCGGCAGTCGGCTCCGCGCCGTTCGAAGTCCCGGTCCAGAGGGAGGTCGAGGGACCATGCGCGGAGTCATCATCGGTCTTCGGGATCCAAGTCTTCGCACTCGGGGTCAGGTAAGACGAAGCACAAGAAGTCGAAGAAACGCCATCGTTCTTCGACTTCCCCTCGCCGGTCGCGCGACGTGGCTGAGGGTATGGGTGGTGCCACCCCCGCGGCTCCGGCGGAGCCTGTGGAGTCGCCGCCCGACTACCCGCCCTTTCCGGGGTCGTAGACGTCTCCGGCCCAGATACAGGTGTTCCTGTCGGCCATGGCTTGCCGCTTTGGGCCGTCGGGTCCCGCCGGTGCGCCTTCGGGCCCCGCGGTCCCGCATGGGTGTCCTCGCGTTTCCTCGCCGGCGGCTCCGGCCCAGGCGTCGCTGTCGGCTCCGGCCCCGGCGTCGCTGTCGGCTCCGGCGCCGCAGGACACCCTTGGATCCAGCCTGGATCCCGGTCGACGCCGGTTGACCTTGTTACGCCTCCACCGACGTCGACTCCACCGGCACCGATCCTGATGCCGCCCGCACCTCGGGACGACGTTGACCTCAGTTTCAGCCCCGAAGTGGACGCGGCGTTGAGCCGGCGTCGGACGATGCCGTTCTCGACGCTGCTTGGGGATTTCTATCCCCATGGCCCGCTCCTTATTTTAGACCTGTTGAACAGCCTGAGGAGCAAGGGGAGGACTGGGAGGGGTCTGAGGACCCTCTCGCTGCAGCCTGCGAGTCTGAACAGGACTGGGCTGAGGAATTGGGGGACGCCAGTGGTCTGGATACCTCACCAGACCTTGGCATGCTATCTCCTCCTACCGTGGCTACGGAGGATGGCGCTAGTTATGCGGTGGTGTTGCGTAGGGCGGCCGAGGCCCTACACCTCGAGCTCCCTACTGTGGCCGTCAGGACTAACCTCCTGACAGAGGTGCTTCAGCCAGCAGCTACTTCTGCGGAGCCGCTGCTTCCTTTCAATGAAGCCCTCTCTGACGTTCTTTTGGGCAATTGGTCCAGGCCCACCACAGGGGCTCCTGTGGATAGGAACATGGCCCGACGCCATCGCCCGGCTCCGGGTGACCCCATTTTCCTCTCCCAACACCCCACCCCCGAGAGCTTGGTTGTCCAAGCCTCTGCTTCCCCTACCGCCTTCCCTTCCGCACCACCGGATAGGGAATCCAAGAAGCTGGATCAGTTTGCAAAGAAGATTTTTTCTTCCACCAGCTCTGCACAGCGGTCCGTGAACACTGCATGCCTCTTGGGCCGTTATTCCCACTCTCTGTGGGATACGGTGGCAAACGTGCTGCCCCAGTGTCCGGAGGAGGCCCGGCTTGCTCTCTCCCAGGCTGTTGCAGAGGGGAGAGACGCAGCAAAGTTCATGATTCGGTGTGGCCTAGACACCGCCGACTCACTGGGCAGATCGATTGCAATGACGGTGGCGGTTCACCATCACGCCTGATTGAGGACCACTGGATTTTCGGGGGATGTCCAAAACACCCTTATGGACATGCCCTTTGATGGCCGTCGCCATTTCGGCGACAAAGCGGACAGCGCGTTGGAGAGGTTTAAGGACACGCGGGCTACGGCCAAGTCCTTGCGACTCTCGGCAGTCCGCCCTCCTCCGCCTTCCGCTTTTCACTCCTTTCGTGGCACAGGAAGGGGCGCCCCGCAGCGTTCGCAACAGAGCCACAGGCCAACGCAGCAATCATCCCAGCGTGGACGCGGGTTCCGCCGTGGCGGACAAAGGGGCCAGCGGGCGGGTCAGTCCACCACCACCCAGGCCACCACTGCCTCCAAACCTTCCTAGTCCGAACTTCCAGGCCCATCAAACGCCAGTGGGCGGCAGGCTTCGCCATCACCTCCCCCACTGGCGCACCATCACTTCGGACAGGTGGGTTTTAGAGATAGTCCGGAGGGGCTACTCCCTCCCCTTCGAGACTACCCCCCCAGCCATGCCACATCAATACCACCGCATGTCGGGGATCACTTGGTGCTTCTTCAGCAGGAAGTTGCGGCCCTCTTGGCCAAGGCGGCCATCGAGCGTGTTCCGATGCCCGAAGTAAGTCGTGGTTGTTATTCCCACTACTTTGTGGTGCCCAAGAAGGACAAAGGCCTGCATCCTATCTTAGACCTCCGGAACGTCAATTGCTTCCTCCGCAAAGAGAAGTTCAAGATGCTCACTCTAGCTCAGGTCTTTTCTGCTCTCGACCCACAAGACTGGATGGTGGCGCAGGACTTGCAGGACGCCTATTTTCACATTCCCGTCCTGCGAGCCCACCTGCGTTACCTACGGTTCACGGTAGGCCACGAGCACTTTCAGTTCACCGTGCTCCCCTTTGGCCTTACCAGCGCCCCTCGGGTGTTCACCAAGGTGATGGCGGTGGTCGCAGCTCATCTGCGCAGATCAGGGGTTTCAGTCTTCCCCTATCTCGACGACTGGTTGTTGAAGGCGGGCTCGCCCCAGACAGTCGTCTCCCACCTCCAGACTACGGCCGACCTCCTGCACTTGCTGGGGTTCTCCATCAACGTGCCGAAGTCGCACCTGATCCCCTCTCAAAAGCTCCTCTTTATCGGAGCGGTTCTGGACATGGCGCAGTTTCGAGTCTATCCTCCCAAACCGCGAGTCCGGGATATTCGGGCTCTGATTCCCATCTTTCAGCCCTTGTCACGGGTTTCGGTCAGAGGGACTCTGAGGCTGCTGGGCCTCATGGCCTCCTGCATCCTGCTGGTCAATCATGCCAGATGGCATATGCGGGCTCTGCAGTGGGACCTGAAGTTCCAGTGGGCACAGCATCAGGGAAACCTGTCCGATCACGTCCAGATCTCGGAGGGCACTGCACGACAGTTGCAGTGGTGGCTCACGAACCGGCATTGGGTCGACGGCAGATCCCTCTCCCTTCCCCAACAGGAGTTTACAGTGGTGACGGATGCGTCCCTCCTGGGATGGGGCGGCCACATGGGAGAGGCGGAGAGCAGAGGCCTCTGGTCTCCGGCGGAGTCCCGGCTCCATATCAACCTTTTGGAGCTGCGGGCGATCAGGCTTGCACTAAAGGCATTCCTTCCCTCTGTCAAGGGGAGAGTAGTGCAGGTGTTCACAGACAACACCACCGCCATGTGGTACTGCAACAAACAAGGCGGGGTGGGGTCGTGGACCCTCTGTCAGGAGGCTCTGCATCTCTGGACATGGCTGGAACATCAGGGCATGTCCCTGGTGGTTCAACACCTGGCAGGTTCTCTGAACGCCAGGGCGGACGTACTCAGCCGCAGGTGCATGCTCGATCACGAATGGCGTCTTCACTCGGAGGTGATGCAAGGTCTCTTTCAGCAGTGGGGAGAGCCTTGGTTAGATCTATTCGCCACCGAAGAGAACGCGCAATGTCATCAGTTCTGCGCGTTGGAATTTCCAAAGCGGCACTCGCTCCGCGACGCTTTTTGTCGCGAGTGGAGTTGCGGTCTGTTGTACGCCTTTCCGCCTATACCACTTCTGCCCAGAGTGCTGAAGAAGATCAGGCGCGACCGGGCCCAAGTCATTCTTGTGGCTCCGGACTGGGCTCGAAGAGTATGGTATCCCGAGCTACTCAGTATGAGCATCGATCCTCCGATCAGACTGCCTCTTCGGGAGGATCTTCTGTTGCAGCAGCAGGGGACGGTCCTCCACCCGAACCTGTCCAGCCTCCACCTCTTTGCGTGGAGATTGAGCGGCGGCAGTTGATTCCTTTCGACTTGCCTCCTGAAGTTTGTGACGTTATTCTGGCAGCCAGGCGTCCCTCTACTAAAGTGGTATACGCCTGCAGGTGGAACAAATTTGTGGCATGGTGCACAGCAAAGGCTGTGGATCCCCTTTCTGCCCCTCTTTCTGAAGTACTACTGTTCCTTCTTTCTTTGGCCCAGCAGGGCTCTGCTCTGGGCACTATCAAGGGCTACCTTTCTGCTATTTCGGCCTTTCTCAGGCTCCCTGATCAGCCCTCTCTTTTCAAGTCCCCTGTTGTAAATAGATTTCTCAAAGGCATTACCCACGTTTTTCCTCCTATTTCTTTCGTGGTGCCTCAGTGGGACTTGAATCTGGTTCTGACATACTTGATGTGCGCTCCCTTTGAGCCCCTTCACAACTGTCCTCTTCGTCTTTTAACGTTAAAGGCTGCCTTCCTGGTGGCCATCACTTCCGCTAGGCGGGTGAGTGAGCTCCAGGCTCTTTCTTGTAAGCCTCCTTTCCTTTCAGTCCATCCGGACAAGGTTGTGCTCAGGCCCCGTCCTTCCTTTTTGCCAAAAGTGGTTATGGCCTTTCACATTGGGCAGACTATTACCTTGCCCACCTTCTTTCCACCTCCGCATCCTTCCAGAGAGGAAGAGAGGCTCCACCGTCTGGACCCAAAACGTGCGCTCTCTTTTTATCTCAACCGCACACAGCAGTTCCGGGTGGACGACCAGCTTTTTGTTGGCTACGTTGGCACCAAGAAAGGTCGGGCGGTCCATAAGAGAACCATCTCCCGCTGGGTTGTCTTATGTATCAAAGCCTGTTACTCTTTGGCTAAAAAAGAACCTCCGGTGGGGCTGCGTGCTCATTCCACCAGAGCTACTGCAGCCACTACTGCATTGGGACGTGGTGTCCCCCTGCAAGACATCTGTCAGGCAGCCACGTGGGCCTCGCTGCACACGTTTACCAAGCATTATTGCCTGGACAGCCAAGTCCGGAGAGACGGCTTCTTTGGCCGTTCTGTTCTCCGCGACTTTCTGGTGTGATCTTAGTTCGCAGACCCACCACCGGGGTTGGTATTGCTGGGGTATCTATTCTAAGGTAAGGAATCTATCACTATGTGTTTCCTTCAGATGAACAAGTTACTTACCTTCTGTAACGATATATCTGTAAGAAACATTAGTAGTGATAGATTCCTTACCGCCCCACCCATCCTCCCCGTTCTGCGAACTGATTTCTAGGGTTAAGGTCATCCCTTTCAGGGCCCTAGTTTCAATGCACCAGTGGTCAGTATCTTGCATGGCTCTGCGTTCCTGGCGCGGAAAGTCGTGTACAGAACTGACGTCAGCGCGTGTGGGCGGCGTCTAAGTAGCGCCTGCGACGTCACCTCGGCGACCACGACGCCAACGAAGGACGCGGAGCCGCACGACGCCACCTACCGACGCGCAGGGGTACTGCTGACGAAAACTTTCCGGATCCAGTCTGACGCCTGGGGATATTCTAAGGTAAGGAATCTATCACTACTAATGTTTCTTACAGATATATCGTTACCGAAGGTAAGTAACTTGTTCATTCTGACCAGGGCCTTGCATTTAGCTCTTGGGCTTACAAGGAGGCCATGCGAGGATTGGGTGTAGCATTGCGGTACTCCTCTCCGTACCATCCCGAGGGAAATTCGGTCATGGAGAGGAAAAACCGAGACTTAAGGCAGTCTTTAACAGCTAGAGTATTAGGCACGGGTGAAAACTGGGTAAAACATCTGTATGGAGTGCTGCGAGCATTGAACAATATGCTAAGAAGTTCTCTAGGGGGGGTCACTCCATATGAGGTCCTATTTGGGACAAGAATGTGGGTACCTGATCTTGATTGTGAAGGCGCAGTGGCGGATGAAAAGCCTTTTGACATCCATGATCGTTTGGCTGTTTTACAGGATCTAAATGAGTTCAGGACACAACAAAGTAATGTCCATATGAAGCAGAGCGCCACTGGGGAAGTCAAATCAGTCACGGCAAGACCTGTCTGGATCCCAAAAGTCGGGGATCTGGTCAGAGATCAAATAGCGGACAAGAAAGAATTTGGGCCATCATACAGAAAGCCTGTACAGGTCCTAGCAGTTGAAGGAACAAGAACTGTACTTCTAATGCCTCTTGCCGGAAAAAAAGAGAAAAGATTTGTCTCAATCGACCTAATCAAACCACACTATGTGGCCGATACTGAGTTGTAGGCCACGTGAACTCCAAAGTAGCAGACGCCCTCCTCTCGCTACAATTCAAGAAGTTCAAACGGAAAGACTCATCACGTTCGAAGAGTCTCCTGCACGGAATGATGGACTATGCAATAATGCTATGGAACTCGTTCCCCTTGAACCTGAAGTTCAAATTCAGAACCAAAATGAAAGACAAATTTCAATTCGACCAAATACAGATGTCTACATCAACATGCCTCAACAAGAGCAAACTACGATTTCTACAAATCCTGACGCAATACCAACAATTGATCAAACTGCTTCTGGGTACTTCATAAACTTTGATGCGTTTTCTTTGGATCCAAGTGAACCGGAAATGATGCCAGCCCAAAAAGCGCACAAGCAGCAAGTTAAAGACTTTCTCAACTTTCTTAAAAAGACTTACCTGGTGTCACCTTGGGTAGAACTATGGGTAATCACCGGGATACTTTTCTTTCTTTTCTGGTTAGGCTTAGTAATAGTTTTTAGCATGCTTGTTAATGGAAAATACCTTCGACAAAGCTCTGCAGCCCAAAAGGTGAACTTAATTTTAAAACCACACCAATCATCTCATTGAGAACAAAGAGACTTGTCATCAGTGAACATTACAGCAGTACCTATACCTGATGGTATAGTTTGGGACAAGGTTGATTTTGATATATTTGGTCCGACCGAACTTTTAAGAATTCCTCATTTATTTAAAATATCATTGAGTGATATCATTACCTCAAGTACATTTTCCGATGATTGGGATTTTGAAACTGTAAATAACATGTTGTCTGATTTGGAAAAATCTGCTGCGTTTTCTAATAGTGAAACATTGGAAAGCACATCAGATTTTGAAACAATGTATTGTTACCAACACTATGGTCATCATTTTTTACATAAATCTGCTAATCCTAGAAATATGTTCACTTACCACCAGTGGGAACATTGTCCAACACCGCCGAAAGGCAGTTCAAAAACATTTACACAAAAGTTTCCATATTTTTCAGGGTTTAATATGTCTGACCCAGCATCATATTATTATAAGGTTGCACCAACATCAGCACAGAGAAATATGTTAACAAACACCAAACAGATTTACTCTGCTTCCTTTATTAGATAAACAGATAGAAATGGCACAAAGGGGAGCAAAATATACAATGCTGCGTATCGAAAAACTGGATAGATTAGCATTTACAGTGGCAGAATCACCGTCCACAGAATGGCTAATCCATTGGCACATAACTCTACCGGTCACTACTTTTTAGTTTCAGTATTGCCTCGAACAAAAGCAGGCAGGCAGATATGAAGAAATGGGTAAAGAATAATGGGTATTACCATACAGATTCCGATGCCGGAGTGGGGATCGAGAAGTGTTTCTAAGCGGTACAAACTGTGAGAACGCTTTAAGTGGAGCACTCATATGCCAGGATATAATGCTGCACGGGGCTTGTAATGGTTCTGTGGCGAACCTGTCCTGCCATTTGAGGGGTGCCCCAGCTGCAATGATTACTCCAGCATTCAGGCTACTTTCAAATGGGAGTTACTTGATGCTGAACAGTCAAGGCTGCTGCGGAATGCTCCCGGGCATCGCATATCTGGTAACCGTGAGCTCCAGGGTTACTTGTTGTATGCAAGTATTGTTTCCACCGACACATACAGTCAGGGAGGCGCCGTTATTGCCTTCACTGAATGTTTCCTTAATACGGTTTGATACTCTAAGCAGAATGAAAGCCATGCTTTTACAGAAGTTTGTGCCCTTAACCTCCGCTCGAGAGACTTTTGATCTCCAGATCGCAAGGTCTTCGGCAGAGATACAGGCGCTTATTCATACAAACTGCCCTTTCCATTTCGCAGAAATGGTAAATCGTATCTTTAACATGTCTGATACGACAGGCATTGTCCACCTATTTAAGACCATAGGTTCTGGACTCCTGAGCACCTTTCAGATGGTACTTGGAGTTTCAATCAGAGGGTTCTCGGCCGCGCAGAGACAGTAGCTGCGAGCCGGAAGGATAGGCTTTGATCTTTTTTTAAAAACGCCGCTAATTGTGTTCGGGGTATTTTAAACGGGGGGAAAACAGAATTGTCTTTTAAACTTGAATTTGATTGTGTACCTACTTGTTAGCACGCACACCGCACTTTAGGTTATACGGTCCCCGGTCCACCACGGTCTTTTTGGGCCGGTAGAGTGGAGGGACTTAGCTCCTCCCCCTGTCAGTAGCATTTCCGGGGGCGAGCGGCATTTGAATCAAATGGTGTCTCGGCCGCGCAGCGGACGCGCGCAGCGGGCGCGCCGCTGGCGCGCAGACGTCCGCGCCTGGCCGTCGCCAGACGCTAGACACTTTCCCCAGACCGTCAATGATATTCGCCGGTATTCACGTGCGGAGCTTTTGTCCTATAATACTAATTGTGCTTCCTGCATAAAATATGCCTGGTCCCCACCGGCCGGCTCCTTTAAATGCAAAGAATGTCTATTTCAATTCAGGACACATGGGATGGACATACCTCTCTCTAACTCTATAAAATTCAGGTTTCTTAGTCTGAACTGTCGGTCGCTGACAAAGCATCATGCCGAGATATTTGACCTATTAAATGAAGAGTCTCCGGACGGATTATTCCTGACCGAGACCTGGCTAACGCAGGACTCTGTTGCAGAATCCTGGCTTGCACTCCCCCAAGGTTATACCATGAAACAACTGAACAGAATCGGAAATAGAGGTGGAGGAATTGCATTAATCCATAGGGAGCAATACTCCTGTAGCCTCTTTAGGGAGAATATCTCAGAATGCGAAAGCGCACTCTTTAAAATTACCCTTAATCACAATCTTACGTTCTCGGGACTCCTTATTTATCGACCACCAGGGCCGTCTAAAGTCTTCAGGGAAGAATTAGTAAATAAAGTTATTTTGCTTGCCAATAAGGCAGCAAACTTTACTATCTTAGGAGATCTCAACTAGCATTTAGAAGATAGTGGCAAGACAGGCATTGCTAATTTTTTAGCTGACTTAGAGGCATGTCAGTTAACACAACAGGTCTCCAATGTTACACATGCAGCAGGTCATCTGCTAGATCCCATTTTTTCTAACTTAGGCTCTTTGGTAACTGAGCCTCCGATTCCGATGGTCTGGACGGACCATTTTCTTGTCCCTTTTTCCTTTTGCTGGCAAAGCAAGCCAGTGGTGAATCGTCCCTTACTGATACCTACACGACCCTGGCATAAACTAGAGGCTGATATATTCTCCGATGTATTGGCTAACCATTCCCCACAGCTGCCGTCAAACATTGAGCTAGCGAACACACGTTTCCAGGATTGGCTGGTTCAAGCTTTGGATAGCTGTATTCCTGCTAAAATGTGCCGTAAACAAAAAAGAGGACAGTCGAAACCTTGGTTCAATGAATCCTTGATTAACGCGAAGAAAAAATGTAAACAACTCGAGCGGGCTTGGAGGCGCGCGTATGATCCTGTAACCAAAAACATATACCGCGAATCCATTAAAAGTTATCACAAGCTGATCCGGAAAGCTAGAGCGGAGTTTATCGCTGGTAAAATTTCGGATAGCAATAATTCTCCTAAAATGATTTTCTCTCTCCTTAAAATTATGAAATGTGCAAATTCGAAAGCAGATTCAACTGTCACTTCCAATAAGCAGTGCGACGAATTGGCCAGTTACTTTATCAATAAGGTGGAACAAATTTATAAGAGCTTTCCACCAGTTACTATTAACTTTGATCAGAGGGAAGGGTATAAGGATATGGGACTCATTCCAGATAATATACTGTGCTCCTTCCCCCAAATATCCCTTAGGGAGACTGAACATCTCTGCCTGAAAATTAAATCAGGCTCTCCAGCTGATCTCTTGAGACCTGCCCAATTTCGCCAATTCTATAATCCTATTCTTCCAGTGGCCAGGGAACTGATTAATTTATCTTTGACATCAGCGTGCCTACCATTAGCTTGGATTAGTATAAAGGACAGTGGTCCCTGAGTAAAGAAAAATACATTAAGCAATAAATATAGTCTCAATCAGTACTATATCTTGATGCATGTCCAGCCGGACAGAGGCAAGTTTAATATACACAATAGTTTGAATAAAAATTGAGGAAATGTGAGAAAAATAACAGTGGGATACAAGCCTGTATCCAAAATCTCACAGATCAAAACACACAAACAACATAAAAAAGCTCAGGCAATTTACATGTGTTTCACTGAATATACATGGATAATGAAACAATAATCATAAAAGGTCACCTTTACACATGTTATAAATTAACATTCAGTGTATAAGGTTGACAACTGTGTCGACGACGTTTCGATGAATATGGCGTTCATGTCGTTTGCCTGCATGTTCCACTAGCACCGCACCAGGCCCATCGCCTAACATCCAATTGGCACAGAGTCTACTTGACTCTCAAATTAGGCTCACTATTCCATTTACTGATTCCTTGCTGCGCAGGACTTGTCCGCTTTGCCATCCCATTGTGGAGCACGTAGCTCTAACCCGGGTCCATTTTGTCCCCCCTCCTCCCTAGTCTGGACATGCCAGCTTCCCACCCTTAAGTGCAACTGCAGGCATATGCTCTCAGGCACTTTAATTCATAGTCCTGAAGTTGATCCTATATCTCACTGTAAAGGATCGAAACGTTATTTATTGCTTAATGTATTTTTCTTTACTCAGGGACCACTGTCCTTTATACTAATCTAGCTCCCAAGGTCCCTGACCTATTCTATTTGGGTTCCCTTGTTTGTTATATACCATTAGCTTGGAAGCACGCGAAAGTAACACCTCTTTTGAAGAAAGCATCATTAGACCCAGGTGAACCGGGCAACTACCGCCCCATTTCTCAGCTCCCTTTTTTAGCTAAGGTCACTGAATCCCATGTCAATGCGACTCTGACAAAGTTTATAGAGGAACATACCATCTTGGATTCCTCGCAAAATGGTTTTAGAGCCCGCGATAGTACGGAATCGGCTCTGTTGGCAGTGACGGAGGAAATTCGTAAGAACTTAGATAACGGAAAGTCTGCGGCCTTAATTCTGTTAGATTTATGTGCCGCTTTCGACACTGTCTCGCACGAGATACTGCTGTACAGGCTACAGGAGATAGGGATTGAGGGTCTGGCCTTGGCCTGGTTTCGCTCCTTTTTAGAGGGCAGAACTTTTCAGGTCTTGGTGCCACCATATCACTCCCAGATATTGGAGATTAAACACGGGGTTCCACAAGGTTCGATACTGACCCCCGTGCTCTTTAACATCTATGTACAACCCCTGGCTGTGATGGCAAGAAGCAGGGGGCTATCGTTGGTTTTGTATGCCGACGATACCCAACTAGTCATCGCCTTCTCCAAGAATTGCAATAACAACCTTGCTAAATTTAAAGAGGACTTGTTGGCAGTCGCCAATTGGCTGACAACAAACTGTTTACAGCTAAATGCCAGTAAGTCGGAAATCTTGCTATTTGGTAGAGATAGCGATATGTGGTCAGAACAATGGTGGCCAGACCAATTAAAACCAGCACCAACCCCAAAGGAGGTGGTTAAGAACCTGGGATTTTGGATCGATAGAGGGCTCTCATTCGATGCCCAATCCAAAGTAGTTGCAGGGACTTGCTTTGGGCTCCTCAGAGGACTAAAACCCCTTCTCGGTTTTTTTGAGCCTAAAGTCCGGCAGACTATAATACAAGCCACAATCCTATCTAGATTGGACTACGGCAATTCCCTTTACCTAGGTGCCAATAAATCCTGTATTCAACGCTTACAGAGGATACAAAACGCAGCAGCCCGTACTCTATTGGCGCTTCCGAGAACATGCTCCGTGTCCAGGTCTCTACCTAAACTACATTGGTTACCGGTAGAGAAGAGAATTCAGTTCAAGACGCTATGCGTCGCTCATAAAATCCTGACGCAACAAGCCCCCCCGGTCTTATCCGACCTGTTAACACCGTATGCTCTGAGTCGCTGCCTGCGGTCAGCTGCTCAAGGGCTGGCATGCATCCCCAGAGCTCTAAGAGCCAGGGCTGGTGGTCGCTCTTATAAAGTCTTGGCCGCCAGACTCTGGAACTCCCTCCCAATTGCTATTAGAGGGCTCCAAGACCACTTGGCCTTTCGGAAAGCCATAAAGACCTGGCTTTTCCCAGCATAACTTTCTTCCCTTCTCCCGAACTGTTATTACTCACGGGCATTGTAGGGGTAGCGCTGGGACGCCCCGTCGCTAGGGCAGCTATGCGCTGTATAAATCTGAAAATAATAATAATAATAATACCAAACTTCATACACTCCGTATTCGGAAGCGTCTTTGGAGGACTACTGCTCATCCTGTCTCTAGTAGCAGGTATCCTGATTGTTTTATATTTGCTACGCAATGGACGTCCCAGTCACCAAGGAGATGGAAAGAGTACTCCTGGAGCGTAAATACCAGGACCGCATGGTACAACATCTAGGCACGCCTCGCCTGAGAGAACTAAGTGCATCTTGGTTCTTGTCATTTCGACCAGTCTGGATGGACTGCATCTTACCTGTCCTCCGAAGAAGAATGCGTGTTAGACCTTTGTTTGACACTCCCATCATGTGCGCAACCGGACGTGAATGCTTTACTCGACCTGATAACGGCCCATGTTCTGCAGTGTCCTCAGCGTATTCCGATGTTGATGGCGACATTCCTTGAGCCCCCACAGGTAGTAACAGCACCTGTTGGTATGGACACCGGCTCCTCCTCTGACACCCAGGCTTTGGACGGCGCACAGGCTGCCCCAGCACCGGCTGCGGACAGTGTGTAACAGCATCTGTGCTCGATTGACGTACTCTGCGAGAAGCTACAGGGGCCGTCTACTGCAGAAGCAAGCAACGAAAATGTTGCGTCTACCAGCCAGGACACATAAACATTTGACTCATTTGGCTCGTCGTGTGCTGGAAGAAATTCACCCTTTTTTTAAAACAAAACTCAAATTTGGATCTCAAAACAAAAATTTACATTCCTTTCATTTATTGGGCATACATGGCTTTCTAATGCTTATAGTGCTTCGGACTATAACTAAGGACACTTTAGAGCTATGGCTTGCAAAATATTTTTAAGACAGTTTTAAGTTTTTTAGAAATTGTTTAGAAGTTTTAAACATTTTTAAGCTAAACAGATGTTTTTTAAGATTTGTGCGTACCAATATCTAGTTAGGCTAGTAGTACGGTAATAAGTTACATATGTCCTCCACTCGGAAGAGGAGTGGGTGTTATATTCCATATAGGTACCCTATATAGGCGCAGGTAACATTGCAACCTTTCACCTATATTCTTCCCTACATTACATACATAACGGTTCTTAGGGACTGACCTTTTACCTAGATACGACACTGCATTCAGAACGCGGGTTTCCCCCTAGTTCGAATCTCATACATTATGCATGAGGCTTCTTGGAAGCACAGCAGGACGAACATCTCCTGTATAATATCTCTGTATAAATTTCAGGCCCAACGTCATCCTTTAGGCCGACACAGTAACACAGCAAGGTAGGACCCCTGGGGAGACCTATAGATATATACATCACATCTTGCTTAGAAGGACAGAGGAGACCAAGACTTCCCGGCTGACACACTGACCAGAGACGCTGAGGTTCCTGCATGCAGACACTCCAGCTTGCAGTGGTCTAACATACCTCGCGGGGTGTCCAACTCGAGACCAGGACGGGGTCCCATATTCTCTCATTCTCAGGTAATGGGGTTGACTAGATCCTAGAGGGATTCTTGGCATAACACCTACACAGATGCTAGGTACATTTAGGTACATCTAGTTAGGAAGGCATTGTAGGAGTACGCACTTATTATCATGTGTTTTATGTACTTGTATATATTCATGATTTCTGCAAGATGGTAGAACTATACCATCCCTTTACTTTTGTAATAGTGCTAATCATATATCTCTGCTACTGTCTAATGGTTGTTGCAGCTCATCTATTCTACACTAGAATAACAACTGTTCAATAAATACTTATTGAAAACGCCCAGCCTGTTTATTCTGTGTATCTCTCTGAGACAAACTAAGTGAGCACGAGTGACTGAGCGAAAGGTAGTATATTGTTTCCACGATTCTGAGGGATCAGGATTGTCATGTTCTGAGGTTGCCAGAATCTATTCTCTCCTTGGTAAGAGGAGATTATAGTGGCACTGTGAGCTAGGTAATACAGATAGGCTAACAGATCCGGTAGGGGTGCACGGAATCATTCTGCCACCAGTCCCACAGTTTATGTTATCTAAACGTGCAGATCCTGTATAGGTTATATAGGAACTACACGACAACTTGTGTGGGTAGGGCTAGTGCCAGTGACAGGAAAGACCCCAAAACGCAACATTGACACATCACATTTTTCCACTAAAAAGTGACACTTTGCTAGCTGTGGATTTTGGGCCCCAGCTCAGCCAGCACCTAGGGAAACCTAGCACACATGCACATTCCATTCTTGAAAACTGTACACCTAGGGAAATCCAGCGTGTGGTGACTTCTGTGGCTCCCACCAGGTTTACCTACCCATAGGTGCCCCCCACGGCCCATGTCCCAGGCCCATGGGGGAAGGGGGGCCTGCTTAGGGCCCCCAAATCCGTTTCCGTGAGCCGTTTTGCGGCGGGTTGACCGGCGCAGAACGACCGGAGGAAAGGGATATTGTAATCCCTACGGCAGTGCCTGACAGGCGCCGCTACCATTCAGGGACTACAGGGAGGTCCGACGGGCAGTCCGATCACATTGATCCAGCGGGTTACTAGCAACAAGCATTCATACACAAAATACTCACCTGGGCCCATTCATTCACGCTAACTAATAATCACCGCTGGTGGGAATCAGTTGTACTCTTTATCAAATCCCTGCTACCAATTACCTTTTCTGATTGAAGAGTAATGACTTACCAATGGACCTTTGATAATTAGGGTTGAAATGAGAATATACAAAACATAATTTTCATTAACCACCTGAAATAACCACTGACTCAGGAAGTTTTAAAAATGTTTATCTAAATTCTTTAGCAGAGTAAATTACAAACCACATAATACTTAATCGCATATCAAGGAGGAAGCACACTATATAATCACTTATTAATCATAAATGACGGTCCCTCAGAAAGTAGAAGATAGAGACAGCAGTACGAACTAAAGAATTTACATTTATAGTTACCTAATGGTGTGAAAACCAAACCCCTTGGACAAGGAGTTGGAAAGGGTCCCCAGGATAGAATGAAGACCAAGACCTCTGGACCAGGTTCAGGACAGGATAGATGACCTCTCTACCAACGACGCCTGCGTCGTTCCCCTCTCCGACACTTCGTTCCTCCTCGATTCTTCTGTGTCTTCTTCTAATAGAGTCCGCCGCCCCCACCTCATGACTTCTTTGAACAGCAGTTCAGTCTGTGATTGATTAGCTCTCGTCTATGGCAGCATCTGAGCCTAAGTGCCTCCAGCTCTCTCTCTCTGCTTCCTGCACTGCACTCTCTGCACTGCACTGCTCTCTGCACTGCACTGCTCTCTCTGCACTCCTAAGCTGTGCTCTGTGCTAACTAATTAGCTAATTCTATATCTATTATACCCTTCTACGCCCATGTACCTCCCATTAATGTTTCAAAATTATGGGCCCACTATTTCTGATTGGACAGGGACAGGGGGTTGATCCTCACACCATGTCAATTTAGTTCAATTTTCTTAAGCCCATTGTTTTTAAATACCGCCCCTCTCAATTAATACATTTGCTTTATTTCCCACCCGTCTCACGACAAATTTTAATACAAAGTGTATACAAAATGTATCAATTTGTAGGACATCTCGGATGAACTGTGAAGGTGATCAGCGGGTCATGTCCTTGGACATCTTCCAAGTTGACTTCATCGCTTTCCTTTGTTAGTTTTCAGGGCGCATGCGCAAATCACGTGGTCTCTTGAGCTGCCGTTTAGTCAACCCAGGCCCACTTTACGAACTAATAGAAATCAAAGAAGAAACACATTAAAATTAAAAAAAATAGATGTTTTCACTGTATACCCCCTACTTCTACTCTACTCCCATTTAATTATAAATGTCTATCCCGCATTAGTAGCGTTAGAATACCACATTATTAATTGCAGCAATGAATGCGAAAGCTTTAGCATGTGAGAACATTGAGCAGCCATTTTAGCATACACTGCGCAGAAGCAAAAGATTCCCTCCAAGCAAAGAAAGACGTCATACCACGTGACATGGTCGACACATGCGCAGTAGAGTTCCCGCGCTTTAGCGGCCATTTTGGATTAGACGAGGATTACTTATTAGTGGAAAACACATAGGCAAGCATCTTCTAGATAAAAAATGTTGTGTTTGCACATTATTAATAAAGACATTACAGGTTTTAGTACAAATTAATTAATACTGTGAGAAGATTGCTTTCGAGCAAGTCTCATTGTGAGTCCTTGTTCCATCAACATCCGCAGGTCGGGCCCGTGGCTGTCGGTCTGTCTGACTGCCACACGTCCGCCCGCCATTGTAATCTGGCGGGCGGACATCCCTGTTACGATGGAGGAGGGACCGCCACCGACAGCCTGTCGGTGGCGGACCCTCCACCATAATAATGAGGCCCTAATTTCCTACCACTTACCATTCCCCCAAGTCTCCCAATAAAAATGGTATTCACTTGTGTGGGTAGGGCTAGTGCCCGTGACAGAAAAGACCCCAAAAGGTAACATAGTCACCTCATTTTTTTCCACTGAAAACTGACACTTTTTTTTTGCAATGTGCCTAACTGTGGGCTTTGGGCCCTAGCTCAGCCAGCACCCAGGGAAATCTAGCAAACCTGCACATTTTTGGAAACTAGACACCTGGGGGAATCCACAGTAGGCTGACTTGTGTGGCTCCCACCAGGATTTCCTACCCAGAAGCCGTTGCAAACCTCAAACTTTGACCAAAAAAACACATTTTCCTCACATTTCTGTGATGGAAAGTTCTGGAAACTGCAGGGAGCAACTAATGTCCATCGTAATGAGGCCCTAATGTCCTACTACCTACCATTCCCCCAAGTCTCCCGATAAAAATGGTACCTCACTTGTGTGGGTAGGCCTAGAACCTGCAACAGGAAAGGCACCAAAATCCAATGTGGAGACATCAATATTTCTTGTCACAAAAATGATCTTATTTGGTGATGGGGTAGCAGCGTGTTTTTGGCTAGGGATCGACAGCCACCTAGGATAACCTACCAAACCCAGACATTTCTGAAAACTAGACATCTGAAAGAGACAATTAGTTATGGATTCCTCACCTTAGAATTACCCCCAGGCGTCAGACTGGATCCGGAGAATTTTTTCCCACAGCAGTACCCCTGCGCTTCGATAGGTGGCATCGGTCGACTCCACGTTCGTCGTTGGAGTCGTGGTCGCCGGATTGACGGCGCGGTATCTACTTAGATGCCGCCCTCGCGCGCTGACGTCAGTTCTTCCTTTTTCCGCGCCAGCCAGCGCAGATCCGGAGAGAGCGGTACCTCGAGTCGCTTTTTGACTCCGTTTTTGCGACTTTTATCGACACCTTTTTTGAGTCGTTCGACTCCTGGTGCACGGAGGGATGTCACGTCGGACCGGCTACAAGGCTTGCAACTCCTGTCTCAAATTGATGTCGGTCACGGACCCACACCTCGTGTGCCTTTGGTGCTTGGAACGCGACCACGACCCGAAGTCGTGCTCCCACTGCCGGGCCATGAACCCGAAGTCTTTGCGGGAGCGGTCCCGAAAGCTTCTTGTGGCCTGGCAGTCCGCTCCACGCCGTTCGAGGTCCCGGTCGAGAGGGAGGTCGCAGAGCCACCACCACCACTCGTCATCGAAGTCTTCGGGTAAGGCGAAGCACAAGAAGAAGGCGAAGAAGCATCGTCGCTCTTCGCGTTCTCCCCGTCTGTCGGCCGACGTGACGCGGGAAGCGGAAGGTAGTCGTCGACTCCAGCCTTCCCTCCCTTTCCGGGAGCCGGAGCGACCCCTGCCCAGCTTCGCAACTTTTACAAAGCCTTACATTCCATCTTTGGGCAGCCCGACTCCGCCGGCGTGCCCTCGGGCCCCGCGGAATCGGCTGGGGTCTCTAGGCCTAAGGAGGCTTCGGCTCCGGTGCCGCAGCCGCAGGGCCCCCAAGAATCCAGGCCTGGATCCGGATCAGCGCCGGTCGACCTCGTGACACCTCCTCCGGCGCCAAATCCAGTGACGACACCTCCGCCCCCTCCGACGCAGGTTGTGCCCCCAGCCAACGTCGACCCCAGCCTCCCCCTCGATGTAGACACAGAGCCAGACCGACGTCGGCCGATGTCAGAACTGGCACCAATCGGTACTTTTGTACCCCTGTTCTCACCTGGTGTTTCCTATCGCCCTGAGTGGCTACCAGACACGGGTGAGGAGGACTGGGAGGGGTCTGTGGACCCTCTAGCAGACCAGTTAGAGGAACTGGACTGGAGAGAGGAGTTGGATGATGCCAGTGGTCTGGACACCTCCCCAGACCTTGGCATGTTTTCTCCCCCTACCGTGGCTATGGAGGAGGGTGCATCTTACGCAGTGGTGTTGTGTATGGCGGCCGAGGCCTTGAACCTCGAGCTTCCTACGGTGGCGGTCAGGACTAACCTCCTGACCGAGGTGCTTCAGCCGGCAGCGGCCTCTTCGGAGCCCCTGCTGCCATTCAATGAGGCCCTCACGGACATCCTTTTGGGCACTTGGTCCAAGCCCAACACAGGGGCTCCTGTGGAAAGGATGATTGCCCGACGCCACCGCCCGGCCCCGGGCGACCCCATTTTCCTCTCTCACCACCCCACCTCTGAGAGCTTGGTAGTCCAAGCCTCGACTTACAAGGGCGCATTCCCTAACGCGCCACCTGATAGGGAATCCAAGAAGCTGGACCACCTTGGGAAGAAGATGTTTTCTTCCTCCAGCTTGGGACTGCGGTCGGTGAACACCGCATGTCTATTGGGCCGTTACTCGCACTCGGTGTGGGACACGGTTGCGCAGGTGCTGCCACAGTGCCCGGAGGAGGCCTGGGCCGTGCTCTCCCGTGCGGTTGCCGAAGGGAGAGACGCAGCGAAATCCGCCATCCGATGTGGGCTGGACACCGCCGACACACTAGGCAGAACGATTTCCACATCGGTAGCCCTTAGATGCTACGCCTGGTTGAGGTCTACTGGCTTTTCGGGTGATGTCCAAGCTACGCTTTTGGACATGCCCTTTGATGGCCGCCGCTTGTTTGGCGACAAGGCAGGCAACGCGCTTGAGCGCTTTAAGGACTCCAGGGCTACGGCCAGGTCTTTGGGCCTCGCATCCACCTCCTGCCCAGCGCAGTCTGCCTTTCGCCCCTGTCGTGGCTACGGAAGGGGTGCCCCGCCACATTCCGCCCAGGGCCACAGGCCTGCGCAAACTGTCCAGCCTCTGCGCGGCCGGGTACGTGGGACCCACCGTCGTGGGTCTGGGGGCCAGCGGGCGGGCCAGTCCACCAGCGCCCCCTCTGCAGCAGCCTCCAAGCCCTCCTAGTCCGACCTTTCAGGGCCACCTTTTGCCAGTGGGCAGCAGGATTCGCCATCACCTCCCCCACTGGCTCAACATCACGTTGGACAGGTGGGTTTTGCAGATAGTCTGAAGGGGCTACTCCCTCCCCTTGGAGACTACCCCTCCATCCATGCCACCTCAGACCCATCGCATGTCGGAGGATCACTTGACCCTTCTCCAACAGGAAGTTACGGCTCTCTTGGCCAAGGGAGCCATCGAGCTAGTTCCTGCCCCAGAAGTAGGTTGTGGTTGTTGTTCCCACTACTTTCTGGTGCCCTAGAAGGACAAGGGCCTGCGTCCTTCTTGGATCTCTGGAACGTCAACCGCTTCCTCCGGAAGGAGAAGTTCATAATGTTGACACTGGCTCAGGTCCTGTCTTCTCTCAACCCTGGAGACTGGATGGTAGCGTTGGACTTGCAGGACGCTTATTTTCATATCCCCGTCCTGCCGGCCCATCGGCGTTATCTACGGTTCACGGTAGGCAATGAGCATTTTCAGTTTACCGTGCTCCCCTTCGGCCTTACCAGCGCTCCTCGGGTGTTCACGAAAGTGATGGCGGTGGTTGCAGCTCATCTGCGCAGATCAGGGGTTCCAGTCTTCCCCCTATCTTGATGACTGGCTGTTGAAGGCGGGCTCGCCCCTTTTCATCGGAGCGGTTCTGGACACAGCACAGTTTCTGGCTTATCCTCCCGAGCAGCGAGTCCGGGATATTCGGGATATGCTTTCGATCTTTCAGCCTCTATCCCGGGTTTCGGTCAGGATGACCCTGAGGCTACTGGGCCTCATGGCCTCCTGCAGGTGGACTATGCCAGGTGTTATATGCGGGCTCTGCAGTGGGATCTGAAGTTCCAGTGGGCACAGCATCAGGGGAATCTTTCCGATTGCGTCCAGATCTCGGAGGGCACTGCACGTCAATTGCAGTGGTGGCTAACGAACCGGGATTGGGTCAACGGCAGGACCCTCTCCCTTCCCCAACCAGAGTTCACAGTGGTGACAGATGCATCACTGCTGGGGTGGGGCGGCCACATGGGAGAGGCGGAGATCAGAGGCCTCTGGTGGAGTCCGGACTCCATATCAACCTTCTGGAGCTTCGGGCGATCCGTATTGCTCTAAAGGCATTCCTTCCCTCTGTCAGGGGAAGAGTAGTGCAGGTGTTCACGGACAACACCACCGCCATGTGGTACTGCAACAAACAGGGCGGGGTGGGGTTGTGGACCCTATGTTAAGAGGCTCTCCGCCTTTGGACATGGCTGGAACATCAGGGCATATCTCTGGTGGTTCAACACTTGGCAGGTTCTCTGAATGCCAGGGCGGACGAACTCAGCCGCTAGTGCATGATGGATCACGAATGGTGTCCTCACTCGGAGGTGGTGCAAGGTCTCTTTCAGCAGTGGGGAGAGCCTTGGTTAGATCTATTCACCACCGAAGAGAACACGCGATGTCAGCAGTTCTGCGCTTTGGAATTTCCAAGGCGGCACTCGCTAGGCGGCGCTTTTCGTCGCGAGTGGAGTTGCGGTCTTCTATACGCCTTTCCGCCTATACCACATCTGCCCAGAGTGCTGAAGAAGATCAAGCGTAACCGGGCCCAAGTCATTCTTGTGGCCTCGGATTGGGCATGAAGAGTCTGGTATCCCGAGCTATTGCACATGGCCGTCGATCCTCCGATCAGACTGCCTCTTCGGGAGGATCTTCTGTCGCAGCAGCAGGGGACGGTCCTCCACCTGAACCTGTCCAACCTCCACCTCCTTGCGTGGAGATTGAGCGGCGACAGTTGACAGCTTTCGACCTTCCTCCCGAAGTCTGTAATGTTATCTTGGCAGCCAGGCGTCCCTCCACCAAAACGGTATACGCCTGTAGATGGAACAAATTTGTGGCATGGTACCCAGCAAAGGCTGTGGATCCCCTTTCTGCTCCCCTTTCAGAGGTTCTCCTCTTTATTCTTTCTTTGGCTCAGCAGGGCTCTGCTCTGGGCACTCTCAAAGGCTATCTTTCGGCCATTTCGGCCTTCCTTCGGCTGCCTGACCAGCCTTCTCTTTTCAAGTCCCCTATTGTAAATTGCTTCCTTAAGGGCATTACTCACTTGTTTTCTCCAACCCCTTTCGTAATGCCCTAGTGGGACTTGAACCTGGTTCTCACTTATCTTATGTGCGCTCCTTTCGAGCCGCTACATAACTGTCCTCTTAGACTGCTGACCCTTAAAACTGCCTTTGTGGTTGCCATCACCTCTGCTCGCAGGGTGAGTGAGCTTCAAGCTCTTTCTTCTAAACCTCCTTTCCTGGCTGTTCATCCTGACAAAGTTGTCCTTCGCACTAGGCCTTCTTTCCTTCCCAAAGTGGTTACCTCTTTCCACATAGGACAGACCATCACTTTGCCCACCTTCTTCCCGCCTCCGCATCCTTCTAAAGAGGAAGAAAGGCTTCACCGTCTGAATCCAAAACGTGCGCTTTCGTTCTATCTGGATCGCACAAAACAATTCTGGATGGATGACCAGCTCTTTGTTGGTTATGTAGGCGCCAAGAAAGGTCGGGCCATGCAAAAATGAACCATCTCCTGATGGGTCATTCTTTGCATCAAAATCAGCTATTCCTTAGCGAAAAAGAAACTTACAGTGGGGTTGCGTGCCCATTCCACCAGGGCGAGGGCAGCCACTACTGCTTTGGGACGTGGAGTCCCCCTTCTTGACATCTGCCAGGCAGCTACGTGGGCTTCACTGCACACGTAGACCAAACACTACTGCCTGGACAGCCAAGAACGGAGAGACAACTTCTTCGGCCGTTCAGTTCTCCGGGACTTTCTGGTGTGAACTTGGTTCGCAGAACCACCACCGCGGTTGGTATTGCTGGGATATCTATTCTAAGGTGAGTAATCCATAACTGATTGTCTCTTTAAGATGAACAAGTTACTTACCTTCGGTAACGATATATCTGTAAGAGACATAGATTAGTTATGGATTCCTCACCGCCCCACCCATCCTCCCTGTTCTGCGAACTGACTTCTAGGGTAAGGGACTCCCTTTCAGGGCCCTAGTTTTTGTGCAGCAGTGGTCAGTGTTTCTTGCATGGCTCTGCGCTTCTGGCATGGAATGTCATGTAAAGAACAGATGTCAGCGCGCGAGGGCGGCGTCTAAGTAGATACCGCGACGTCATTCCGGCGACCACAACGCCAACGATGAACGCGGAGTCGACCGACGCCACCTACCGACGCGCAGGGGTACTGCTGTGGGAAAAAATTCTCCGGATCCAGTCTGACGCCTGGGGGTAATTCTAAGGTGAGGAATCCATAACTAATCTATGTCTGTTACAGATATATCGTTACCGAAGGTAAGTAACTTGTTCACCAAGGGGAGTCCATGGTGGTGTGCCTCGCGTGGGTCCCACAAAGTTTTTTCCCTCTGTGTCCTGCCAACCTCAAACTTTGTCTAATATTGCCTATTTTCCTTGCATTTCTGTGATGTAAACTTCTGGAATCAGCAGGAATCCAGAACATTTCTACCATCAGGCATTCTTCCACTCATCCCAATAAAATCGTTGCTCCACTTGTGTGGCTGAGCCTAGTGCCAGCGACAGGAACAGATCAAACCAAGGTCAATGAGTGTCCCTTTGCGAGGACTCCCGTTGACATTAGTTTGATCTGTTGCTGGCACTAGGCCCAGCGACACAAGTGGGGCATCATTTTTAGTGGGACAAGTGGGGCTGTGCCCTCATCTCCTTAATTAAATATACCTGGCACAGGTGGGGTCCCGGGACCATGAATGGGCTCAGGGTGGGGCCCTACTATTACCCCCTCCTCATATATTTATTTTGTTGGGTTTCTTTTGTTTTTTTGCTGCGATCCCGTGGGATTCCCGTGGGATCATGGCAAAAATTGCTATTTGTTTTCATTTTGGCCCCAGGGAGGTCCCTCTGGATCGACTCCTAGGGCCTAGTGGGGGGTAGGATGTGCCTACTCTGCTCCCTTATATAATGTTTTTTTTTTACTTCAGAACAGGTGACCAAGTCCCTGAGTCCTGTAATGCCTGCCAGCAATGGTTTTCTCATGTTGCTGGCAGCCAGTTAGAGCACTCGCTCCCGCAGGAACGCGACTACCGAGGGGGCGAATTGGTCCAATGGGAAAACAGTTCCCTGGCCAATCAGAACACTCTATTTTTTTAAATCAGGTTTGAGGGAAGCTCGTAAGAGCCCCTCAACTCTAACTGTCCAGATAAATAAATAGTTTTAAACCTTAATTTCTCAAAACTACTGAATTAATTTACACCAAATCACAAAAAGCACAATAAGCGAACCAATTCTGTTCAGCAGGTTTTGTGGTAGCGCTTCCTTAAGAAGTCCATGGCAGTCTATTGAGCATGCATGGGGATTTAGCTTTTTGTGACCCCCTATTTTCTCATCTCCTGCTTGACGGATCACCCTGAAACGTTCCATGCACAAACTAGGCTAAAAAGAGCACTTTTTTGAAAAGTTTAGTGGAGATTCGTCTAACGGTGCCAAAGTTATGAGCAAAACAAAAGGCAATTCCTGTGGAAACAATGACCCAACTTTAAGTACCCAGTGGTGACTGCTGGCACTGGCGGCTGGACAAAGGAGTGGAAGAAACCCGATATATTTAAAAAATAATGGACTTCCAGGCAAAACCGAAATAGACATTAATTTGAACTCACAGGACCGTTCTCATTAGAGGTTACAACAGCATTTCCAGGCTTTAGTACTACAACCCTGAGGAATGCTGGGAGTTGCAGTCTCTGTGAATGGCCACGAATTCTTCTCCAATGGAAACCTGTCCGGATGCATCCTCCAATGATAGAGAGGCAGCATGGTGTATAAAAAACGATGGAGACAAACCTGGGAGCCATGCATCTGATGAAAGCACACTTGCTGAAACGCGTTATGCTATTTTAAAATAAAACAGAATTTCTGCAGCCCCGCTGTGTGCTCTGGTTTGTTTCAGGAAAAGGAAACAAATGTTGGTTGCATATATATATATATATGAGGGTTTCTTGAAGGGTAATAGGCAACAAGAGAGAAAGTATGATATGATTGTGAAGAAAATCAAGATGAGAAAAGATATTGTGGTCCGACAATCGGACAAGGGTGCGAATGTTGTTTTATGGCCTCTCAAAATGTACAATGATGAGGCAATGTCCCAATTGAAGGATAGCAAGTGCTATCAAAAGGTACTAAACAGCAACCTCTTAGAGACAAAAACAAAGCTGCACAAAGACTTAGCGAGGTGGAGGGGGCTGGGTCTCATCTCGCAGGATGAGTATAGATTCCTGCGGGTTGATGATCCAGTCACCCCAATTATGTATCTTATTCCTAAGGTACATAAAAACATCAATGTCCCCCCAGGCTGACCGATCATATCGGCAATAGGTAGCCCATATGAACCAGTCTCAAGGTATTTAGATTTCTTCTTACAGGAATACGTAAAGGCATTGCCAGCCTATATTCAAGATACCCGTGATTTACTTAGAAAAGTGGAAAACATCAGATGGAAGGACACATTTTTGTTGATGACACTTGATGTGTCATCGTTGTACACAAGTATCCATCATGAAGATGGTTTGAGAGCAATTAAGCATTATCTCAGCAAGAGGCCTATCACACTACATCAGCACACATTAATGCTGATAGAAATGGGCAGACAGTGTCTTGACAATAACATCTTCATGTATGGATCAGATCCATATAGGCAGATGCGAGGGACTGCGATGGGCACCTGCTTCGCCCCAAGCTATGCGAATCTGCATATGAGCTGGTGGGAGGAGCAGGTGCTCAGAACGCAGTATGTGGAGCAATGGGACAAAAATGTGGTACTATGGACCAGGTTCATAGATGACCTGTGTGTGGTGTGGGATGGCTCAAGGAACAGTGCAGAAGCATTTGCTGAAAGTTTGAGTACCGACTCTTTAAATCTTGAGTTCACTTATTCCATCAGTGAGACGAGAATATGCTTTCTAGATGTAGAAGTATATGTGAAAAATAACACCTTACACACATGTGCCTACAGAAAACCAACGGCTGGTAACACCATCTTACATGCCAAGAGCCATCACCCTGTAAAATTGAAAAACAGCATCCCCTATGGTGAACATTTAAGGATAAAAAGGAATTGCAGCGAAATATGTGTCCTAGAAGGTGCACAGAGAGATCTAACTGAAAGATTCAGGCAGAGAGGATACCAACCCTCTGTGTTGGATCAAGCTCTAAGTAAAGTAAATACAATAGCTAGATCCAGCCTTCTATATCCAAATGAAATGGTAAAAGAGAGGAAGACAAGTCAAACCAAAGATGAAATAAGGATGATTACCACCTACAATGCCTATCAGAGCAGGGTGAGAGACTGCCTGAATAGGCATTGGTATTTGGTAAGGAGGGATCCTATAATGAGAGAAGTGGTCTCACGAAAACCGCTAGTCACTTTTAGGAAAGCCCAGTCAATGAGGCAGGACTTGGTCAACAACAGCCCGGAACTTAAAATAACAGAAAGGTGGTTGCGGGCCAGTGCGGGATTTTTTAGATGCATAAAATGCAAGGCCTGCACGATAGGACAGAATACCAAGCAGGTCAAGTCCCCACTTCTTAAGAGCCCTTGGATAATTCGAAACCATCTAACTTGCAGAAGTGACTTCGCAATTTATATGCTCCAATGCACTTGCCAGAAATATTATGTGGGCAGCACCATTCACATGGTGTATGTCCGAATTTTACAACACATGAGGGCTGTCACTAATAATGACAAGAACTACCCAGTAGCAAGGCATATCAATGAGACACACAATGGTAATATTCAGGATCTAACGTATTTTGTAATTGACCAGATACCAAAAAGCAGGAGAGGTGGAAATCGTGAACGAAGGCTACGCCAACTGGAATCCAGATATATAATCCTTTTTAACACCAAAATCCCGTTCGGACTTAACTCCGATGAGGATCTTTCTGTGCATTTAGGAGTGTAATTCAAAATGGTTGGGTCCCTCAGTTTTTTAGATGGTTTTAATGCAATGGAGAGAGAGGAGGTCACTCGTATCAAATAAGAGTTGTGGTAATGAGCAGAAAGAGAACAAGTAAGAAAGAGGCATAACAAGTGTTCAAATATGGGGCACTAGCCCTTAAACAAGCAGTCATACAATTGGGTACAATAAGATAACTGAGCTGACAGATGTTTGGTGGCAGCAAACTGGTCAGGGGTAACACAAGTGATTCACAGTGAATCAATTTGAGATATATATGGCATTTTAAGTCAAGGGGACATGACTTTAAGAGCACTAGCGTAAAAAGTTTGTAGCTACCCCTTCCATTAGAAACCATGAATTTGTGGCTGTTGTGCACAGAAATTGTACTGTACTTGCATTTGTGCCTATATAAATTAGTCCGTATGAGAACATTTGAGGAGTACTTAAATTTAGAAAGGTCTTCAAAGTTGGTGCCTCTTATAATATGTAAAAGATTAATGAAATTAAGCAATTGAGTGATATTGGTATATGCATCCTTACTCACCATGAATTATGTTTAAAAGATCATGTGAAAACACAGGCCACTGTGGTTAATTGTTTGAAGTGGTTTGAAGTCAAAGTAATTTAATTTTAAAATTTTGTGACATTAAACAAAATGAATTATTGATATATAATACATGCAAATGATTAAGCATAAAACGTTTGTTACATTAGTTGCACTTCAAACAAAATCACCGACATGAAATAGAGTCTTTCTTCAGTGGCAATGTTTGTTGTGAACCTCGTGACCGGAAGAAACCGAGTGTTGTTTTATATAAAAAATGGCTATTGGAATTGACGCTTAATGTGTGATCAAGGCGCTCATCGCCGAAACGCGTTACAGCAGTTAATAAATACAGCGTAAATACCAAGATGAGTGGAGTGGTGTCTTTGCCGGCGTGGATTCCTAACTCGGAGAGGAATTGGGACTGGTAGCTCATATATATATATATATATATATATCTCCAAAATGCCCTGAAGCATTGAAGGGGCACTCGACGGCGCTCCCAACCATCCGGTCTCTTTGCCTCGCTGCAGCTCGCCTCTCTCTTGCCATTCTTTATTTCATGCCGACGCGTTTCGAGGCTGACACACCTCTTCTTCATGGGCTGCAAGACAAACAGGCATTGAAGGCTCACTTCCGATCATTTCCGGCATGCTTTTATTAACAATTTCCCCAATGGGCTTTGCTTAGTGCAATCTTTGCTTAGTGCAATGTCTTTAATGCATGACGGGACTTGTAGTCCCTCGAAGTGAGTACAAATGAATACCTTGGTAGATTCAATGCCAGGTTTGTATCTCTTAAAAGCATATTTACATCCTTTGTAGGATAGGCAAAGTCAAGGCGGGCTCTATTTTCATTCGGGAATGCTGTGCTGCACGGAGTAAACCAGTTCCACTCCACAGCCTTTCTGATGTAGCGAAATGGTGCTCCCTTCCACGGCTGGGCAGCCGTACAGAAAAATTCATCACCAAAATGCCCTGAAGCATTGAAGAAGCACTCGACGGCGCTCCCAACCATAAAAAAAAGCTACTCTCGGAGCTTCGAGTCAACTGAGACAAATCCCTACTGGTTGCAGTGAGGAGAGAGTGCCAGGATGAGGCCTGGCAGTCCTGAATCCTGGTGCGCTGGGTTAGCTTTTTTTACCTCAGAGTGTACATATCCTGGGAGCCGGACCTGATGTGGTGCTTGAATCTTGCTCCGTTGACACGCAGGACCAAGGAGGACCTCTCGCATTGGAATAAACATCCCCTCAATACCATGGGTAGGATCGCATTGTACAAGATAATGATCCCACTATAATTACTCTATGTTTTACAAAATTCACCTTTACACATACCACTTGCCAGGTTTGACTCCGTTTTCGCTCTAGGACGTAAATTTATTTGAGCTGGTGGCACTCCCAAGGTAGCCTTTAGAAAATGCACCTGTGCGATGTATGATGGAGGCCTAGCCATGGTGGATATGTGCCTCTACTAGTGGGTGACACATGGATGGTGGGATCACCCTGCCTACACAGGTGAATTAGTCATACTGGGACTGGACAATGTACTCCACATCCTTTAAGGTGCCCTCATTCCCTCAACTATCCCAGAGGTAATCCAAGTTGCATTTAGAGCATGGAGTCAGCTCTGCAGTGGTTGGGATGAAAACACAAACTGACAAAGGAAACCCCGCTAAGGGAGGGCAGGTGGCTGGATCAGGTGTCAACCCTAGACTAGTTTAAGGGATGGGACTCTGTTGGAATATCATTTGGGGTGGATGCCACATGTAATCAATCATTCCAAGAATTCCAGACAGAATTCCAAAAGCCAACCTCTTAATTCTACTGCTACCTACAACTTCGGCACGCACTACACAGACACCATGATGCACTACAACACATTCCTACGTATAGCCCCTGGGAAAACAAGATTCTTATGGGGCACCTAGGCAGGGAGGAGTAGCCTAGATCTACAAATCCCTAGTGGTGCACGCGCCTATATTACTGACCCCTCTGAAAGAGAAGTGGGAGTTTCAGGTGGGGGATCTGGATGAGGTGGACTGGAGAGATACCTGTATGGCCCATCACAAATTAACAATATCTGCCAGACTCCGCTTTATGCAATTCAAGTATTTACACCAAGCCTATATGTCTCCCCTCCATCTGTGGAAAGCGGATCTCACTGACTCCTCAGCATGCCACAAGTAAAGACCCTATGGGGGATTTTTTTCATGTTGTATGGCAATGCCCAGTGATATACGTTTATTGGACAGCCATCCTTACTGTTCTATCTGCAGTGGTGGGTACGACTCTTGACCCCGACCCAAGGATTGCTCTGCTTGGTAACCTAAATGATATGGGGGGGCCCAGGGGGAATAGGACACTGGAGGGTCTGGGCACGTTAATAGCCAAAAGGGACATAGCTCACAATTGGACCTCTCCAACGCCCCTTTGGTTGAGACCTGGACTTGGGGTTTGGACTGGTGTGGCAAACTGGAGGAAATGATTTATGAAGTCGGGGGATGTCTCCGCCAATATGACAAAATCTGGAAAAAATGGTGGGACTATCACAGACTAACAATTTAGGTGTAACCCAGGGAGCTACTCGTATCAATGAAGCCATGTGTATTAGTATCCATAATGAGCAAGGAAAATGTTTTGTTGTCATCATGTAAAATGGCAATAAAATGTTACTATAAATAAAAAAAGCATCTCAACTGGTGACTGAAACTAGGAGGGCTGATCAGGTAAAAATGGCAGAAATGGCTGATAAGTAACCTTTAATGGTCCACACAGCAATACCTTGGTAGGCTAAGGACAGAACAAACAGAAGTACATCAGAAAACATATCTTGAAGTGGGTCAACACAACAGTCCTCACACCAGGCCACAAACTTCATCCAACAACCAGAATACAGCGACACAGTGGATGCAGGGTATATGGCCAAATTCTCCGGGCAAAATCACATACATCACTTCTGCAGGTAGGTCAAAACAACTCCGATAATTCAATTCAATCTTAACATATTGAGATGTAGGTGGTGGAGGTTCGGATGAAGAGCTCTGCTGTTATTGGGACAGCACTACCTTCTTAAAAGGCAAGCATAGAGGATGGCAGATGTAGATCACAAGAGTAGTAGAAGCTCCAAGCCTAGTCTGGTTCTATCAAGATGAGCTGAGCCCAATCCCTCCTGATATTCTTCAGAACTAGTGTAGGACAGGTAGAGACTGGAAGGTAGACAGGAGACTAGAGACCCTTGAAAGGTGGGATGGGTCTCCTAACGAGCCATGACGTAAACCTTCAGTGCAAAAAATGCACAGTGCTGTTTTATACAGTGGGAAAAAAACACCACTCAGGGCACATCTGGGTGTAGACAACGCATATTGTCTCTGGGTGTAGACAACGCATATTGTCCCCTAGGTGTCGTCTGCTGAGCCTGTCCACCCTGGCGCTGAGGGAGCCAAACCATAAGAGGATTACCTTTAAGGTCTAGCTATCTTCAGAGTCTCAGTGCCTATTGGCAAAGCATATGGAACTCCACTCCACCTTGCTTGTGCAGTACCACATGACAGTTGTGCTGTCTGTTAGAACCTGAACAGGATTGCCCCTGACGGGCAAAGGCTGTGCGCAGTGTAGGGATGGGTGCCTGCGGACCTTCTCATATGTGGCGGGATTAGATTAATGTAAGGTAATAAAATTTTACTTAACGTTAAAAAAAACCTAGAAATTCACTGAAAAAAACAAAGGTTACAGGGATGTTATAGTTAGGAAATAGAATTTAAAAAATCTTTGAAATTCACTAAAAAAAACAAAGGTTACAGGGACGTTATAGTTAGGTTCAGATTTTAAACGCACAAAACCATAGAAATTCAGCAGTTATATCTTATCTGAAGAAACTATAGCTCATGCCCTAAGGTAACTGTAACTTTTGCCCTTGCCATTAACTGCTAATTACCCGACACATTACATCAGTCCTGACATCTTATATGACATCATAGATAATATCACTGCAACATTGATGAGAAAACTGTGCATGGCGGGAGCACGAGATATAGTTACCTTGGGGCATGAGTTGATATGAAAGTCAGGCTTGGCAAGCAGGAAGAAATCATTATTATTCGCAAGGCACAACAGTTCAAAAGAGATAAGAATGGCTACGAACGTGGACAAATTTTCACTTTTGCCTGTCTTTTGATACCATTAGATATCAGAAGCTTTCTGAGAGTAACCAACAGAGACAAGCGCAATGTCAGAGCGACACAGCATTGGCAGCAAGCTCTGAAGTAGAAACAGACCTCAATGAACCATCCACTAGTGATAAAATCATGGATGTGCCAAAAGTAGTAGATGAGCTTCATTTTTTACAGGTGGACAGGGCCCTAAATTTAAGACCAAGGAAACAAAACTAACAAAGAAAAGGAGGCACAGAAAAAGACGACGCAATCGATACTCCAAAGCAATCAACCAAGGATACCAAAGGCAAACGCAAATACAACCGCAAACAAACCTTGACAGTGCATCTATAATTAATTTGTCAGATATAACTTTGAGCAAAGCAGAAAGACAGGTCTTAAAATTGGGCTTGTCATTTTGCCCAGAAAAATGCTTCAACTTTCCACAAACTCGTGTGGATGTAAATAAGTTTGTAAGAAAACTTAAACTCCAAATATTTTATGCCACACATGTGAAGTGAAAGCCTCAAAGAGTCATTAAAACTCATAATAAGAATTCTCACCTTGAAGTATTTGACATGGAATTATTAATAGAACTTAAAATTTGGAGAATGAAATTCAAGAAATGCCTGAAATCATTACTGAGGATAGTATTATCTCCTCCGTGGAGTTGGAAGTAGATGATGAGGCAGATACACCATTCAAACCATTGTCTACCTTTGTGCCTAACCTACCAAGAGATGGTCTGGATATCTTCATTGACCTTGTAATTCAAGACAGAAAGAATTTGCAAATATCAAAAACTCAAAAGACTTGACAAATATAATGCAAATAGAACTGCATGCAATAAATTGATTTAAAAACTTCAGGCAGATTCCAATTTATTGATAAAAAGTGCTGATAAAGGCGGTAACATTGTACTGCGGCCAAAACATTTATACATGAAAGAAACCATGCACAAACTCAGTGATACGGAATGCTACATGAAAGCCACTACCATAGAGGCCAAACAGGTCAAGGCTGAATGTCATAAAGAACTAATTGAATGGCGCAACAAGGGATTGTTGACACAAGAAGATCTGGGTTTCCTAAAAAATTATAACCCCAAGACACCTATTATGTGCCTAATTCCCGAGGTGCACAAAGATCTCAAGCAACCACCGGGACGTCTGATTATTTCTGCCCTTGGCAGTTTAATGAAAAACACTTCCAAATATGTGGATTTATTTTTACAGAACTACGTCAAAAATCTCCTGTCTTATGTCCAAAATACTTGGGATTTCCTCAAACGTATATTCGACATCCAATGGGAGGAGGGTTTCCTCCTGATTTCAATGGATGTAGCTTCACTCTTGAAGCTCCATTTCACCAGCTTCATTAGTAAATCTGAGGTGTCTTCCTGGATCTAGTGGCGTATGCAAAAAAGGACCGGTTAGAAACTAAGATATACAGAAAGAACACCTCAGGGAACAAAGTTTTGCATGCCAGCAGTTTCCACCCTACCAATTTGGTGGCCAGTATTCCATATGGAGAAGCACTCAGTAAGCTCAGAAATGTGTCATGATACTGAATTTGACCTAGCCATTAGAGAAATGGCGGTTAGATTCAGGGAGGTACTCACCTCAGGTACTTTGTTATAGATACGGTGCCCAGGACAATCAGGGGTGGAGGTAGGGAAAAAGACCTCAGAAAATTGAAATCTATCTACATCCTAAGATTCGATTGTAAAAGTCCAGGAGGGCTCAACACCGATGAGGAGCTATACACACATTTGTAGATTAGTTAAAAAATGACAGTCCAATAAATATTCCTTTCTGTTCATTTTTCTTTTTTTGCTCATTTTACTCCAATTTCCTTTTCTGCTTCTTTGTGATGCAGCCGCCGGCTTATGGTGATATGGGATGCGTCATAAGTCGTATAGAGTACAATTAATTGTCTCTGTATGGTCTTCATTGATTTTTATATGATATGGGATTTGCAGGTGTCAAAAGCAGATTGTGCCCACATGGACTGTATAACTGTTAGAGACATCACTTTAAAGAATTTTATTAGTTACGTGTTTATTTTTCACATGTTACAATTCAATAATTCCAATTGTGCTCTGAATATTTACACCCAAGCATTTAAGTGTAAATGAATTCCGCATGAGAAGCGTTTGGCCACTAGGGCTTGACTGTGACAATGGTGAAATAGAAGCATATTACCCTTCCTGCTACATATTTGCACCCAGGCTTTTTACTTTAAATGATTTTTGCATGAGTAGCATTTTCTCACTAGGGATTGATTGTGACGATGCTAAATTATAAGCATATTGTTACCCCTGCTTTTATTTCACACAGAGGTTTTAACATTTGATAGCAGTATTTTTACTATGCTTAACACACACAATGCAACGTCCAATTATGACGAGCTCGTATAAAATGCTACCAAAATGGCGGCTCCCACGATGTGGCCAAGGCTTTTACGAGCTGATATTTGTAATTGGCAACAAGAATAAAATCAAGTGAACACGGACCTTGAGTGTTGGTGTCTGGTGTTTGGAGGAGCAATCGGAAAATTGAATGAGGGGGCCGCACAGCCCCCCGCAGCCCCGGGACCACGCAGGGCAAATTAGAAGATGAGAGGGGGGCCGTGTGGCCCCCCTCCTGGAGCCCTAGATGGCCCTGGGGACTGCCACCCCCCAGGGCCGGCTCCTGCAATGTCCCGGGGTGCCCACCCCGGGACATTGCTGTCTGCTATGGCTTGGTGGGAGCACTGCTCCCACCAAGCCATAGCAAACACTGCTCCACTTCTAGTAAGCAAGAGCAGAAAATGCTCTTGCTTACTAGAAGCGGAGCAGAATTGCTTTTACACACAGGGAGCAACATGTTAGCAGCTCCCTACGCGTAAAAGTAAGTCCCACACAGTGGGATTGCTGAGAGGTCGTTGGAGGCCACGCCCCCTTTCTCCACCACTCTGCAAACGCACATCCTGGTGCACTACTGGTTGGAAGATGAAGTCCCCATTCCTCCTGAGGGCCTCAGGACTAAAGTGGACTTCTTTCCCCAAACAGTAATGCGCCAGGAGGCGCGTTTGTGGAGTAGTGGAGAAAGGGGGCTTGGCCTCCAACAACCTCTTAGCAATCCAGCTGGGTGGGACTTACTGGAGGTAACAGGAGGGGTAGTTGGCCCCCAAGGACCCTCAGGAGTAAAGTGGACTTCATCCCCCAACCAGTACAGCCACTGAGATATCCACTCATACATCCATACAGCCACTCACACACTGAGTCAGTCACCTGTAGAGCTACTCACACAAACAATCACTTGTCCATACAGTCACTCACACAGCCACTTAATCACCCATACAGTTATACACACACTTACTTACTCATACATATACTAACATGAACTCACTCACCTATACAATCACTGACACAAGCACACATCCACCTATACAGCTATTCTCACATTCACTCACTCACCCATACAGTCACTCATATACCCCATCACTCACCTATTCTGCCTTTCACATATCCAGTTACTCACCCATATACCACTGAAACATCCACTCACTCACCCACACAGCTTTACACATACTCACTCACCCATACACTCACTAACCCACACAGCCACTCGCTCACCCACTCACACATCAATACAGGCTGTCACACGCCCCCTCACCCACCCACACAGACACTCAGACAGGTACTCAGACAACCAATCAATCACCCATACAACCACTCACATACCCACTTACACACACATACAGCCACTTAGACACCAACTGACAGAGTGATACAAACATTCAAACAACCAGTCACTCATCCATACATTCACTGAGACACCTAATCACTCACTTATACAGTCAGTCACACACCCACTGAATTATCCATACAGGCACTCATGCATCCACTGATTCACCAATACACCTTGGTATATATATTTAACACTCATAAACTTTTTAAAAACACTCACAGTCACTGTATAATGTCATCAGTGATGTCATCAGTATATATATATATATATATATATATATATATATATATATATTCACTGCAAAACTGACTGACACACACTCATGGAGGCACTCGCAAACCCACTCACGCACTCTCACACCTACTCCCAGATCCACTGGGACACTCAATCAGACACCCACTCAGAAAATCACACACCCACTCACAGACCCACTCAGACACTCATGCACTCACTCACTGAGTGACTCACACATGCAGAGGCACTCACAAACCCACTCAGATACTCTCACTCCCACTCACAGACCCACTCAGACACAGTGGGTGTGTGAGTGGCTGTATGGGTGTGAGAGTGAGTGTGTGAGTGGTTGTGGGGTGTGTAAGTGGGTGTGTGGGTGTGCTGGTCTGTGAGTGGGTGTGTAAGTGGTTTTCTGGGTCTGTGAGTGGATGTGTGAGTGGCTGTATGGGTGAGTGACTAGTTGTGTAGGTCTGTAAGTGGCTGTGAGAATGTGTGTGTGAGTGGCTGTGTGGGTCTGTGAGTGGGTGTGTGAGTGGGTGTGTGAGTAGGTGTGTGGGTCTGTGAGAGGGTGTCTGTGTTTTTTAATTGGGATCTGGATCCATGGATCCGCTGCGGAGCACATAGGGGGTTGAGTTGAGTGCCACAGTGGATCTGCAGACCCTTGTGCGCTAAAGAAAAAACTTTTTGGTACAATGTTATGCCCATGAGGAGTACCTCACAGACCCCTCCATCAGTCCCATGGGGTCAGGGTACCTCTACATAGACCCATTCTATCACAATTTTATTTTCCCCCTGGGAACCAAGTCCAGATGCACAAAATGCAGCCGCAACTTTCCTCTCAGGTTGCGACCAGTCAATCACGGCATTGCTGTTGACATGTAGATCCCCTGATCTGGCGCGCTGGATCCTTGTCTCTAGATATACATAAATCTTTTTACTTTAATAACTCCAAAACTACTGAACAGATTTGCAGCACATTACATAAAGCACTCTTTCTGGACCAAGATCTAACTTTCTGCCAAATTTGTTGTAATTCTGTTCAGCAGTTTGGGCCATAGTCGTGTCTAAAATCCCTGACGTTATAGTTAGGCTCAGATTTCACTCGTACAAAACCAGTGAAATTCAGCAGTTATAGTTACCTGAGCTAACTATAACTTACGCCCCCGCAATGCACTGCTTATGACCTCACATGTAACATCACTCATGACATGGTCAGTCTCATTGTTGGGTACCAGTGTACTGAGAGTTTAGCACTGGGCATTATTCCTGTTACCCACAATGACTGCTGTAACAAATAAACATATGTTTAGATACATTTAAAAAATAATTATTTACTTACCTGTGATGTAAATGGCATGAATACTTACCATGCAGTGTAATGACTCCCACTGTAAAACTGTGAGGTAGATTGACTTCATTTTCCAGTGACCTCAATGAGGCAGAACTCACTGGCACTGCAAAATAGGAAAATATTAACCAAGCTGTGACACTTTTGTGTATGATCTCGAAGCCATGAGATAGGACCAATCACACAATCTTTATTTCAAGATGGCGGTTGAGGTTAAATACTAACTTTTTTTAAAAGAGCTACAGCAAAAACGACTGAACGGAATTACACCAAATTTGGTAGGAAGCTAGATCTTTCTTCAGAAAGTATCTTTTTGTGATATGGTGTAAATCCGTTCAGTACTTTTTTGAGAAATGAAGGTTCAAAAGTATTTGTATATCTGGCTTGAAGGTTGGGTGCGCAAGACTCTTGCGAGAGTCCAACAGTTGCGTGAATTAAAAAATGGAGCCATCTGATTGGTTGAGAGGGCTTTTTTTTTCCTGTCGGCCATCGCGCGCCCACAGGAACGAGAGGTTCCTGCGGGAGCTTGTGCTCTGATTGAACATGAAGAGAAATGTTGCAGCTGCCATTTCAGGACACGGGGACTAGGTCCCCATGTCCTGAAAAATTAAAAAAAGAAATAGATAAAGTATGAGGGAGTAGGGTAGGGGAACCCTAACCCCCTTGACCATATGGGGAGGGGCTCCTAGAAGGACCCCCTGGGGCCAAATGTAAAAAACAATCTGGGGATGGGTTCGCGATCCCACGGGTGTCTTGTGGGAGCCAGCAGGCCCCCTGGACTCCCATGGGAGTCCCGTGGGTGCTTCTCTCATGGGACACTCATAGGAGTAAAACAATGTATTTAAAAAAGGCAGTGCGTGATGGGGGTAGGCAAGGCCCTGCAGCCAACCCCATGCCATGCACGGTCAAAGGCTGTGCGCAACAGATGGGGAGCTGGCTGCCTGCGGGGGTTGACTGCAGCAGGTGTTGGCTGCACCCAGGCAATGCGACCAACCCCACACCGTGCATGGCTAAGGTATGCAGGGCCTGTAACCAGGCCCTGCGTCCAACCCCTTTGGCCATGCACAGCGGGGGGTTGGCTACCTGTGGGTGTTGGATACAGGGCCTGACCACAGGCTAGGCATTGTGGCCAACCCTAAGTCACACAGCCAAGGCCGTGCACAGTGGTGGGTTGGTTTCCCATGAGGATTGGATGCAGGGCCAGACTCCAGGCCCTGCATCCAACTCCACGGTGCACACGGCCAAAGGACATGCACTGTGGGGGGTTGGCTGCCCATGGGGGTTGGGCGCAGGGCCATGCCACAGGCCAGGCCCTGCGGCCAACCCCAATCTGCACATGGCTACAGGCTGTGCTCAGTGTGATATTGGTTTTAGTATCGTAATAAAATATTAATTTATATTTTTTTAAACTAAGAAATTCACTGAAAAAAACAAAGGTTAAAGCAAAGTTATAGTTAGGAATTGTAATTATTTCTTACTTTACATGAAAAAAAACCTTAGAACTTCACTGAAAAAAGCAAAGGTTAAAATGACGTTCTAGTTAGATTAAAATCTCAGTTAAAACATACCGTTTTACACCAACAAAACAGTTATATTTATCTCAAGTAACAATAACTTGTACAGTAAAGTAACTGTAACTCCCACCCTCACTGTGCACTGCTAATTACTTCCCTTATTACATTACTCATGATATATGTTCTATGACATCATTGATAACATCACTGCAACATCTGAAATTACATCATTAATGATAACACTGTGCATGGTGGGGCGTGAACAGAACTGGAAATAATAATCTATGGTTAGGGTTCTAGAAATTAACAAAATGCTGCAGGCGAGGGTTCCAGGAATGAACACTATACTCTAAGGCTCGTGTAGCATAATTGGAAACAATGCATAACTGGGCACAATAATGTAGGTGGTAATTGATGAACTGTATACAATAATCCAGCTGAGGGTTCCAGAATAGGCTGCGCTACTACAGATTGTAGGTATGAAAGCATTCTGAATTCACAATAGTTTCTCTGAAAGTGATCCAGATCCCCAAACCAGGCTGCTACGCACCAGATAAAACCGCACAGACCATGTAACAAAAGTTCCGGGTGCGATGGATGTCCCCATATTTGGCAAAGGGGTGGGAAGTGTAAATCCCCTACTAAGCGGCATACGTCCCCTTGTTGGGGACAAGGTAGACGTACATCAAAATAATGACGTATTAGGTTGTCCGTTTCTTAGTTTTGTTCAAGCAATCACAGTGAATTGGGAGGTATTTCTGGGTAGTGGATGCCAGCCCATCAAGACAGTAAGCAAACAGCAAGCGCCTGACTCTCAGGTCATCCCTGCTATATAGAATTTTAAAAAATGGTACAAATAAAGATTGTTTATAGATGCTGTTTGACGGCACTAAGCTTGGTTGCCTGGGAAACAGATTTTCCTTGCAGATAAAGCCTTTGAGTACTGGAATTCTAACCAATCAGAGTGTGAGATACTCTGGTATTGTTTTAGAGAGGCTCGATGCATCTCTCGCCCGCTAGTCTTATTTTTCGTTTCTTGCCACCCAGCTCCAAAGCTTATTTAACTTGGCTTATCGGATAGCATGCTTGCTTTAGGGGGAAAAGGTGTGCACCGAAGTGAGTGGTGTCCCTGTATTTTCAGATCTTTCATCCAAAGTGATTTTGAAGTTGCTGCTTATTTTGCAGATGCTTTGGCTGCATCGAGGTAAGAGCCACGGAATTGGTTGATGTCTGTTGTAGCGAATAAACCTAACCAGTGTCTATGCGTCTACATTTATATAGCTACTCAACAAAGGTTATTAAGCAATATCCCCTAAGAAGAGCCTTACTCAGCCTTGTAGTTGGTCTGCATTTGGTCAGGCTGGAAATTTTAGAAGCTTAAAGTAGTGTTTCCACTGTGTGGTTTAATTCTAGACAAATAGGAAAGCTAGGAAATGCCAGGGTCATGAAGGCCATAGCCATGAGCTAGACATCTCAATCTCTAACATATATCAAGAGACCCTTCACGAAGGTTCACAGTCGCCTATGGAAAATATTGGAGAATGGCACTCAAGCCCTGATCCTGGCCTTCCTATGTGGTGAATCCAGGGTGGCACAATTTTACAGTGGTTGGACACACATTGGGGAGGTATTTGGTTCGTGGCAGGGTCACCATGTTGGAGGGCATGATAGGCAGTAATCATGCTGTTTCTGAAAAAAGAGTAGCATGTAATTGCCAGTTTCCAGTACTAGGCCTACAAACACACATACATCCTCCCATCCCCACCCCCTTACCAGATGTCAGAACTTCTCTCCAGTGGCCAATAGGTTTCAAACCCTGAATTCACTGGGCTTGTGTAGCACCTTAAGAGATAATAGACGTAATCATAATGTTTGGAAACAGCATCTTTAAGGAAAGAGTAATTTTCTGTATTCTTCCCATCCACATTAGTAAGTGGTGTATGTTTGTGTTCTTCATGTGTGTACCAAGAAGAAGGTGGCTGTACGTTCAATCAAAGGGTACATTGCATGTAGGGACTCTCTTTTATCTGCTTGTAGCTCCAGCCACCCCCTAAGTTCCCGAAACACTGTACTTAAGAATATCAGTACTGCAGCTGGAGTCTCCAAAACAGGAGAAAAAACCACCACAGATTAGGTCTCTATAACTGGATAAAGCCTTTTAGATGTGTTCTCCAGAACTGGACCCAGTAAAGCAAAGGTGTCCAGATCTTGACACAATATGTTTGAGGTTGTCTCCAGAACTGAGCACAACCATCCAGATGTAGTTTTCAAGACTGGACAGAGTACCACAAGGTGATCTCTCGAATTTGACTCCAGAAGTGACCCCCTGTACTGAAAATATAAGCATAGCCTATACACGTAGTTGCAGTACTCTAGGTGAGGCATCAAGAACCAGAGTTGGTACTGTAGCCGAGGATTTAACCATTTGTCACAATAGCTAGATGAGACATTAGGAACTAGACCGATATTCCAGATGAGGCAATGAGAACCGAGGAAGGTCCTCCAAGATGAAGCCATGTCAGTGATGTGTACCTTTGCAATGTCCTCGGCATACTGTTTATATTGAGATAATCCAATGGGGGGACTTGATACAGGAAGAGAAAGTTTAAGGCATGTGCTGTGCCTGTTCTATATGTGCAAGCGACTCTTGCACTGTTGTTCTCTGGGTGCTATGAAATCTTGCACTGCTGCAGACCATGTTGAACCTGTGATGTTTTGGTTAGTGAATCTTAGTAAAAAACACTTCACTTTACAAGAACCAAAACAATTGGCTTTGCCAATGCATTTGTGTACTTGACAACATGTAGGATTAACCAGTGCTCTCAAAGCATGTCCACTATGTTACACTGACGTGTTTTAAATTGTATTAAACAAGTTTGTGATTGTTGAACATTTGTGAGGAATGTTTGTCATTACTGACAAATTAACCATCAAGGTGCCGCTTGCTGTAGATTATGACCTTATTATCAGTTGTTGTTTAGAACAATGAACCGATAAAGTGGGTACTACTCAGGAAACATTGGCATGCCAACAGATTTTTCTCGGTAATACATAAAGGTGAAAGTATACTTGGGCAGGGCACAAGTCCTAAAAAAAGAAGTGGGGGGACGCTCCAAGTTAGGTGGTGTCACCGGAAGTGACGTCACGACAGGAAGTGACGTCACGAAAGGTGATGGGGGCAGGCATCACATGTTTCGCTCAGCAATCTATGCCTCGACCTTCCTCGGCGGCCTTTATGTGCTTCTGAGTCTGAATGTAATGATAGAGAAATATCACGTTGTAGTGTCTTAGCAAACGGGACGCCGCACATCACCATTGGATATGTGTTTTTATTGTATGCTGGCCTGAAAGCGAGGACGCACAGTTTTCTACAATGTAGGGGGGTAAGTAAGCCTAGCTGCTAGTAATTGAAGACACGAGGGTTATGCTGCGTTTGATGTTAATTGGTCTTGGATCATGTCGGACAATAGTACACGCAGATTTGCCGGAATGGGTTACAGAGTCCTTGACTTCCAGAGGATAAAAAAGTTTACTTTATGTTAAAGAGTAGCTGGACGCACAATGAGCCCGGCTGCCTGGGGCCGCTATGGGACGTGGAAGGGGGTGTCCGGGGGAGGGGGGCTTCGCTGGCATCATTTCCCGATTCTTGTTCATGCCAATTGAAGCCCTCAATGCGGCCAGCTTTTGGGCAGGGGGGATGGCGTCCACCCGGTAAAATAAGTGGGGGGACGCCGTCCACCCGCGTGGTACCCCGACTCGAGCCCTGTACTTGGGGCATCCTTATTCAGTGTAGCTTCCATGATCCCTAATCCAAATATGCATTTTTGCACTTGGCGTTAACGTAATTCATGCTGGGTCAAGTCCACAGAGAAATTCCTTGTTTTCAGCAAACCACAACGCAAGTCCATCACACAAGAAGCAGGCCGGTTGGGGTCTGCGTAGTCTGATGTCGCCCCAGGAGCAGCTGCCACAACAGCTTTACATCACCTGGTGTAGTCAAACACACTCAGGAAATCAAGCACCATCACCTGGATGTTCATCAGGGAACACCGGAAGCAGTAGCTTGGGAAGGTTCCATTCAGTTCGCAGCTGCTCCAGGGCCTCCCCATACTGGAGTGTATTCTTCAGATATGAATAGGTCGGCTCGTGCTGCGTCTCACGTGCTCAGACTACCGAGGAGGTGGAGGATGAGCTCACCCTTAAGAAGAAATAAAGGCTAATGACGATGTTCCTGAAAAGAACAATAATTTCAGTTTCCTTAAGAGGTAGACAGCCACTGAAAGCTCGAGCCAGGCGCCTGGCTCTGCCTCACCTTGAGGTCCTCTTGGACCCTCGAGCCCAAAACGAGCCGAGCTTTCATGTGGCTTTTGCCTGCCACCCATGCTCTAACATAATGAACCAAGAATTAAAGAAAAAACACTAACCTTTGTTTTAGAGTAGAAGAGGAAAAGAAATATCCATCTAATGGCTGAATGGCACAATGTGAAATCAGAAAACCTGGGATTTTTCCCGGTTTCTGCTTCACCGCTTGACCAAACTGTGTGATCTTTGGTAAATATTTTATTTCACTGTGCTTCCTTTTTTCCTTATCACATATGAAAGCACTTTGGAATACGGGAGTTCAAGGTGTGTGCTATTAAGCACACTGTTTGTGTCTGATTTAAATAGACTATAATGTGCTCAGTGTAAGAATCTAGGCCACGTATAGGGTGCACATGACAACTGACTTGCTTCTTAATTCACTAATGGCATTGTTGTCATGGCGGGGAGTAGCATGAATATTTTTAAATACATGCTTAAATACTGTCACTTAATGAATGCTTCTCAATGCGGAGATATAATCTGATGTATTACGTTGAAATGCTTCTATTTGTGAAACAAATACACTTTTCTGCATTTTGAAGAGTTATCACAATTTATATTATGTTTATTGCACAGTTTATGTGCCACACATTTTCAGGGCTTGGCACATGCATGGCCTCTTAGAGCCCAGCCAGAAAATCGGCTCGGCTCGGCACTGGCTCGGCTTACCCTGTTAATTTGTTGGCTAGCCAATCTCTGCTCAACAGTGCACTTATTTAAGTGCCTAAGTCATGTGATAGATAACCTGTGTTGTTATTACATTCCATTCCACCTCGAAAGGAGGAAAGACTGCATCAGTGTGCCAGGATTCTAACTTGTGAGTATGAGATAACAAACCTATCTCTGCTGAAGTTGCATGATCTGGCTGATTTGTTGATGTCTAAAGGATGGCTTCACATGCAGCATGTTAATTCCCATAGTTTGACCATGAACCAGCTCTTCAGTTGGACTCTCTGATTCACAGGTGGGGGACCGTAGCGAGATCAGTCAGATCCCAGACATCACCAAGACAGATATTATACAGTGCTCAACATCCAGTATAAGCAGCCAAGAATGACCAATACTCAGTACTATTCTTGCATCAGAGAATATAACATTCTCAGACCATATTAATTACAGATCATAAATATGACATAACATGACAATCAATTATCATATTGTTTGCAATATGTACATAATTGAGGATCATCGCATGGACACAACTAATACAAGAAATTTCCTACCACATTCGCGAAGGATTCATGATTGACCACTACTCCGGTCCCTTGTGACATCAACTAATTAAATTGACCTGGGGCCAGAGATGCCCCCAGGGGTCCCTCCATAAGTTGTCCTTTAAAAGGTGAACTCACCTGCTCCCCCAGGGTAGAGGGAGCTTTGGCCAGCACGAAAGCTTGTTCACCAAACAACCATGCCAGAGCAACCCAATAAAGAGACACACCCTGGCAACCTTTAGGAGATGGGCCAGGGCAGCCGGGCCATATCGTGGTCCCCTAGTGCAGCCAGACACCACCCCCCAGCATCTCCAGGGCCGTGTAATGGAGTACTTTGGAAAGCTATGGATAATCACTATAGCAGATATCATCAGGTCCATAGTATCCCTGGCCTGTCTTGAGATAAAGGCAGAAGCCAATTCCATATGGAATTTCCCTGCACTTATCTTCCTGATGCCAAGGTTGTCTGCCTGGTTTGTGGCCAAACATAAATCCTCCCATCACAGGCCTGCAAAAAAACAAACAACCTCCATCAGCATGGAGAATCAGAGCCATCACCACCTGAGCGGACCAACGCCATGTACTCCCACACCTTTGCACCACAGACCCCAGGAGCTGCATCTCAGGATTAAATTCTACCTGACTTTCTGCTCAGCTCGAACAGCCAATTTGGGCCTCCAAAGGCAGGACGGATGACATTGGTGGTCGTCAGGAGCAGCCAGGTAGGAAATTGGGTTCCTGCTCTGATTGCACCCTATTTACTTTGCCCTGCTGCCCCTGGCAACTGGTCAGGCATCCCCGCCTGCCCCCCAGCAACCAATGGTTGCCAATTGAGGGTAAAAGCCTGTGAAAATTCAAATAGCGTGGCCACTGCTGGTTGCTGACCTTAAACGGTTCGATCAGGTCCGCACCTGTCTCTTGGGGCATGCTGCCTAGTGTTCTAGAATGTTGGCCCGAGGCACTTGAGAACAATATGCCTCTGGATCTTACAGTCTGTGCCACAAAATTGTCCCTGCTTTGCCTACTACCCATTCGTTTGGCAAATGCAAATTCCACCCCTTATGGTGCACGTCTTCCAACTATGAAGGTGCAGGCACCTGTTGCCTAGACTAACAGGACATCTTCAATTTTCAGGTATGTGTCGCAGTCTGGTTTTAATGCATTCATTAGCAGAGGAATCAACAGAGTCTCGTGGGTTATTTCTTCCGGCAGTATGAAAATATATTCTTTCTTTTTCTCTCTATTTAGTGTCTACTACAATCTCAGGGTCTCACCTGATATGCATTGAGGTGCAATGGAATGCCTTAGGCTTAGTGAATGTGCCTGAATCCAATGCCCTGTGTCCAATCCAAGCCTGTTGTTTTCAATATATTTTAAGTGATACAGCTCCTAAGCCCCTCCCGCTCGAGGATCATCATACGTACAAATGGTCAAAGAATACTTTTTCCATCAAAACCTCGGAGGTCTGGTGTATTTTGTTTTTAGCATTTCTATTTCTTAATCCTCTGTGATGTCATCACAAAGCTAATCGACAATTCCTGTTGGATGAAAGAAAGCTTGGTTTCTAGTGGGTTACCTGTGAAAAAAACAGTGGCCCCTATTACAAAACGGATAAAACTTTTTTTAATAAATTAAACTCTAATAATAAATCATAGCAGAGTACGCTAAATAATGTCATTTGAAATTAGAATTAAAATGGCCAGTGAGAACGAACGTGCTCGCTGCTCAAAGAAAGTGATACACAAATATTTATATAACAAGATAAGTGTATATCACAGTAAATTATAAAGAGTACGACCTGCGTGCGCATTAATACAATGATTGCACGGTCCATGACAATAGTCAATGGCGTTTCAATTCCTTACGGATGCAGGATCCTCATCAGGACTCAGATTAATGGTAGTACAAAAGGAAAAAGAATCACTTGGGGTGAGGACGGGCACCATGTTGGAAACTCTAACTAGATAGAGTGGTATAGAGCCTGTGATGTAGGCCTGGTATGGATAAGCCCTGGTTTGTAGCTAGTGTATAATAGGTCCAGGATCCACAAAGCTGGAGTACTGGTGGTCGGGCAGTGGCGAAGCTACACTAAGCCTTCAGCTCAATAACAGTGAGCAAGACTATGTGGCCTGGTAGTCCGAGAATGGGAGTCCTGAGGGTCCCAAGGGGAGTTAAATGAATTAGCAGTAGTCTAGATGTGGCGAGTGTGCACTCAAGCAGGAGAAGAGATCGATCTCCGAAGAAGGGACAAGGTGTCGCAGCTCGCTTCTGCACTACTGGGGAATGGTGCCATTTTGCATAGGGCATCTAGTGCGCAGCATTCATTAAGTATCCCACATTTAAAGCCTACATACATATTTTGATGTGGTTGCCTAGCCCTGTCATCATTGTACCATAAACCACACCTACGCAATGCAGGATATTTATTTTACACAATATTTCTGTATACCATATTCTGACATCCAACCCCTGGCATCAGTACGTATTTAAGAGCTCCCAGTTTTGGTGGACAGTGGAACTAAAGTCATTGCAGCGATTGGCTCAAAGTCACAGTGGAGTCATTTAGAAATCCGGAAGTAGAATGCAGTCCTTCTTGTGCCATAACTCAACCACTAGACTGCATCTACTCAAGTAAGGTCTTCCCGTGGCCCCTTCATAACATATCACCCTGGTTTTGCAGTCGCTGTCTACGGACTTTAGGCACTCTTGCAGTTATTTTGGTTCGTGTTTTTTTTGTTTTTTTATAATGAAGACCACGCTGTCCTTAATTTTTGCATGCACCTTTATTGCCTCCTTGTTCATTCTTTCTAATTTGCAGAAGTTCTTGGCTAATTGGGTCTAGCTTCAGAGCCTAATGCGGTGTGTCTGGTCACCTTTAAAAAAGACCTACTGGCACCTCCGCAGCGACTCTCGGGGCCTAGCCATCTCGTACAAAGAAGAGCCCGCCTAAATGAAAAGAATATTATAGCATATAGATTGGGCTATAAACAGACAGTAACTATTTACGTCCTGCCATTAGGCCTCCCATCTGCAGCTTTACGATAACTGCCTTCAGCCCTAAGTGAGCGGTGCTTGAACCCAGGCCAGTTCCCGCTCACACCTTGCGGTTGTCCTAGACAGGTGATTAGTGAAGTGTAATAACGACGGCTGTAAAAAGATAATGACTTGACATTTCGCTCGCGCAGAGATCAAGTTGCCCTTTCTTTGCTAGTGTCCTCCCGCCAACGTTCACCACCGCCTCCCATCCCCCTGCGCGTCCCACGGAACCAGCGTGACCTTCATCCTGCCGACTACAGCAGAATCGGTCTCGTTAAGCATCATTGAGAGGATTTGAAGAACGAATCCTCGGGCGTCAGGGTGGATGCGCCTCGTTCTCTCCAGGCATAGGAGTCCTGGTTGGAAGTCTGCATTGTAAGCAAGCCCCTGCCAGGAGTCATCGCTGCTCGGTGTCCACGCCAGACCCACGACAAAAGAATCATCAGGAAGGGTGCACATTCTCAAATATCATGTAAATGAGATAAGGACTAGACGGGGAACAGATATTACGACACCATCAGTCAAATATAACCTTTATTTTATAGCCTAAAAAAATATACATATCTTGTTTATGTAATTATTAACATTTTCTAAATGTGCAATTCACTTGTAAATATGCCCCTTAGTTTGGTGTATGTGCAAATCCTGCATTGCCGATCCCTGGCGAGTTTCACTACTTCTGGTGAAACAAGGCCAATGGAGGTACCAATGGGTGAGGCAGACTGGCCTCAAGGGTCCTGTGAACTCAGTGACAGAGTCACTGTTTCTCTAGGGTGTGAAGCTTCGTAGGCCTGCCCGCAAGACTGGAGGTGAACTTCAGTATGGATTGTGCTGGACAGGCCTTCAAGGTGCTAAGACACCAGGGCTTCTAAGGTCTAGCACGGCCTTCAATTTCCTAGCATGGGAATGTGCTCCCCCAGGAGAGTGGTCTGGTGGACTGTTCAGGAACGCTGAACCTAGATCCCCAGTTCCAAATTCGGCAGCTCTGGCCATAGTACCACATCCTCTCCCCCACTGAACACCATGCTGTCCCACTGAGAGAAGCTCGCACTGCCTTCAGCTACAACCCAATTGTGCCCCGCCATAAACAACTGGATGCAACTCAATTCAAATTATGCACTAGAGTAATATGCTGCCTAAAAAAAAAAGGGGGAACATCCTGGAAAAGAAAACCCTCATAGGGAATGCAAGATTAAGTAAAGCATGTGAAACATAAGCAGAACAACATGGTTACCTTAACACTTTTACACTCATTATTCAGAAATCAATAAGGGTTATTACCTGAAAAGTTTATGACATGACTACAGGGCCCAGAAGGGACCCGTTTCAATGTCCATTGAGCCGGGCCCTGTTTCAATGACCATTGCATATATCCTTACAAAACGTGAGCAGTGTGGTTTAAAAAGATTAACCCACGGCGGAGTTCGCGGAGTTGCACTACGCGGAACACCGCGAAGTGCAAAAAAAACTCAGTCGCACTACGCAGAGCTCCGTGAGCGGCGGAGTATAATAGAAAAATGCAGTTCGCGGTGATTGCACAGTGCCGGATGCTTGTCCGCACTGTGCAATCATTGCGAACGGCACCATGCACAGCGCAAGCTTTCCTTTTCTGCCGCTCGAGTAGATTTTTACTCGAGCGGCAGCTTTCTCAACGCGAACGGGCAGTTTCTCAACGCGAGCGGTCGCCAGCATACGCAACCACTCGCAATGAGAAACCTGACCCCCCGCGTTGAGAAATCTCGCTGGGATGTTGATTTTCCACGCTCGCGCTCACCAACTTGATGTTGACGATCGTGAACGAGGAAAAATCTCGCCGGGAGGTTGATTTTCCTCGCTCACGGTCGCCAACTTGACGTTGACGAACGCGAGCGAGGAAAAAAACTACGCTACGCAACGCGAAGCAGAGTTTTTTGGAGCTCCGCGATCTCCGCGTAACGCGGAGTGCAGAAAACTCCGCAAGCTCCGCGAGCGGAGCGGAGTTCACCGCCCAGGCCTAAAAAAGACCACATCCCTGAACACTGAGCCGCGGTACACGTTTTATAAACTAAAATAAGGAAAACAGCTGATAAGGATCACATTAAACGTTTACCACTCCAGTCATCAAGCAGGTATTGCGGTACCTCCAGGAATGGTGCACTTCCCTACCCATGGAAGACAATACTGTTCAAAGAAAGATGAGAAAACGAAAGTAGGGCTTCACTGGCAAACTTTGTAAATTGGCACTAATGTGTTTTGGGGTGAATTAAACCAATCTGGCAACTTTGCGACTGCTCTGTCATGCTTTATTTAGTTATTTATTTTTCATATTTTGAACCTTTTTTTGTCTTCGTCCCGAGGCTGCACTTTGGAACAGAAAAATGCCAGAAGAAGACATTTCCAGCAAAAGTGTTTCCTTCTTTTTTGGATCCATTTCACAGGAGAACAAATGAAAGAAAGTAGAGGAAACAGAGGGTAAGAGATGTTTATTGAAGTCACGGTTTTCAGCAAGTGAGGCGCAGCAAGAGAGAGACAGAAAGAGAGGGAAAAAGAGTAAGAGGAAGAAAGAGGGGGGGCAGCTGACAGCGACAGAGCAGAAGAAGTGGATACTTCGACCGCTAATCTTACCTTACAAAACCTGCTGGGCACCGGGATCTCACGCACAACAGAAGCGGGCTGCAGGAATCACAGCACCCGACTCAGCGTGACTTTCACTGCCGCGGGGTGGGCTCGGGAGTGGGACAATAATGTTTGCAGGGCCTTCTTTGGTAGCGCTTTCGCGCACTACCAGATTGACGGCCCTGGGACCCAAACAAGCTAGTTTGCAACCACAGGTGGTGGCAACACTGAGCATGGGCGGGCATAAGTGCGCCTCATGGCCTCTTGCTCTGTTTAACACTGTTATCTCTCTTCTATTTCTACGAAGATTAACATCGTAGAAAAGAAAGAGGGACAACAGTGTTCAACAGTGCAGGCTTTTTTGGAAATGTGACTGGCCCCGATTTCGGAGCACAAATGGCACCCCCCTGACCTTGGGACCCGGTGCGGTGGCACCGCTCACACCGCTCAAAAGTCGGCCCTGTGAGGGCAGTCACGAACAAGCATTGGCAAAGCCAATAGGTCTCGCCTACGGGCCAGCTATTGGCTTTGGCAATTGGGTGGGTGGTGGGTAAGGGGGTGGGGCGGATGGGGTGAGTAAAGGAGGGGGCTGGTGGGTTAATAACACAATGATTTAAAAAAGCACTCGCTGGCCGCTAGATATAGTTTTTTTTCATTCTGTCGGGAGAATAAACAGAGATGGGTGGTAGGGGGAGAACAAACAGGGAAATATGGTGTAAGAAATAGTACCTGAGTAACAGCGCAAGCAGCTGATGGCTAGAGGCCGGACACTAATCAAGCATAATTAATCTGTGCTTGGTCCATACGCCACAGAAAGAAAAGGAAGTGACACATTGCAAGCACAGCCCAATTAGAAGGCAGCAAAGAAGAGCAACAATTATGTCAGCAAATGGTAAGCAATGAGTTGGTTCCAAGCCAATTGCTAAACAAAAGCATCTGGCAAGCAAGAGCGCATGCACTAGCGCATGCTCCCGCAGGCGAGACTTAAAAAAGGGAATATGCTTCCATGTAAAGCAAGGTATTCTGGTCACCAAATGCCACTTTTTTGGCAGAGTTACTATGCGAAATATTAGTATTCTAATGTTTCCAACATTTCATCAATGATCACACTTTTGTGTCGAAGATCTGACTGATAACAGGTGCGCTCGCGGACATCCCTTAAATATTTTATAACCAGCTCCACTTTAAGATTTACTAAGTGAAACTCCAATTTCCACACATATTTCTTCTCTGGGTTGACAAATATTTGCCCCCATATTAGAATGGAAAAAGAACAATTGATGGACAGAATGCTGAACAATGTCAAACATTCACCCCAGTACAGAGATCTGGACATAAATCCATTGCTTCTTACTTCCCATGCCATTCCAGTTGAAACCCAGTCATATGCATTAAGTCTTGACCCTGCTCCCCATGGGAACAGTCCAGCCCAAACTGCCAGGCTAGGTCCTCCCTGGACCAGAAAAAGGCACCCTGGGACCGGTTTCGGGGTATTGTTCAGCATTCCGTCCATCATTTGTTCCTTTTGCTTTTGTCGCCCTAAATGGGAAAGGTATGCCCAGACGTGGGTCCCGTGCTCACTGCACCGCTGGATTCAAGCTAGCCTGGCTGATGAGGAGTGATGCCCCGAAACCGGTCCCAGGATTCTTGTTTCCGGTCCAGGGAGGGTCTGGCTTGACAGTTCGGGCTGGACTGTTACCATGAGGAACAGGGTCAAGACTGATTTTTATATGGCTGGGTCTAAACTGGGGTGGCCTGGTGAGCAATGGATTAAACCCAGATCTTTGTGACTGGGGGTGAATGTTTGCATTGTTCAGCATTCCGTCCATCATTTGTTCCTTTTGCTTTTGTCAGCCTAAGTGGGAAGGGTATGCTCAGACGTGGGTCGGGTATGCTCAGACGTGGGTCCCGTGCTCATTGCGCCACTGGATTCAAGCTAGCCTGGCTGATGAGGGGTGATATCCGAAACCAGTCTCAGGATGCTTGTTTCCAATCCAGGGAGGATCTGGCTTGGCATTTTGGGTTGGACTGTTCACATAAGGAACAGGGTCTGGACTCATTTGCATATGGCTGGGTCTAAACTGGGGTGGCGGGGATTAAACCTAGATCTTTGTGACTGGGGGTAAATGTTTGCATTGTTCAGCATTCCATCCATCATTTGTTCCTTTTGCTTTTGTGACCATATTAGAATGGAGGACAACCTGAATGCATTGGTAAGATAATTATCGACTTACCGCATTTAAGACTCAGTGAATGATGGGAGGTTTGATGACGTTTTAAAGGCTTTATTTCCCATTAGAGATTAGTTCATATTTTTGCTCTTTTATTCAGGCTAGTCAGATACGTCTGTTTACGGAAATATGATTTTTTAAAATTAAAGACAGTATAGAAAATACTTACGTGTTCCATAAATGAATTTGTCCCTATCTTAATCTGAAGGACCTAACCTAACCTATCCTAGCAAGAACCCATAAAGAGTTACTTTGGAAAAGAGCAAGTAAATTTAGAAAAAGGCTAATAGCTATGAAGGGTCAAACTCCCCATAAAGAGTAGTTCCAGAAACTCAGAGTCCCCCAACAGCCACTGTAACAACCGTAAACTAGGCAAACAGAAATAATCACAGCAGCTATGATTATCATAAAAATAGGAAACCTCCTCACAAAGGGTAAGGAAAACAAGAAAAATCACTGTTAGCAGTAGCTTACAGCAATCTTGGACAAGATTGTGCTATGGGGCATGGCAGGGAAGGTGTGCATAGAATGCGTTGACTCTCTAGCTAGGAAGACATACTATATAGAAAAGCACAAAACATGCTGCAAACTCGAATTGTGGACTCATCCCTGGCCAATGAGAAAGGATCTTCTGATGGTTTGTTGTTTTCTTCCTCGATTCCCACGGTAACTGTCCATGTCGACACGCTGTTTGAGAAGCGGCTACAAAATGTTACAAAAGATACAACTAGGAAGGTTCTCATGAGAACCTTCAGAAAGCCTACTTTGTCAGCTGTTCAGTGTCCCATTGTTTAGCAATGGCCTACTCTATGTAATGAAACATTAATATCTAGCATGTCCTGGCTTGATTATGGAAACCAGAGCTTATAGTAAGCATTTTCTTTCATTAATATATTTGTTCATTATAAGAATGTGGCAGAGAAAACTATCTAAAAAGGATGAAATCATATGGTGTGAGGTGAAAAGAAATACATTTTGCAGTAAACAGCACATTTCACGAAGATGTCAAGTTTTGTAGTTCAATTATAACGTTAAGTCAGCATTTAAAGAAAACCATTTATTATTATTAAAGGGACAGTAAAGAATAAGAATAATTTTGAGGCCTAGTAGTGAAAGAACGATAGTAATGGGAGCTTTCTGCAGGAAAAATTGACAGCATTTCTGTGTTGCATGTTCAATAAAAATGCATTTTTTCTAACCACTAAATAGACATGCATTTCCTATGTTAACTTTAAAGCACATTTCTATATTATTATCACGCTAAATTTACATTCACATTTTCAGCTTCCACACACGCGTTATTGGTGAGACTTGAGCAAATTAGCTACATGGCCAGCTATCATGCTCAAAGGGAGGTGCGTTTTGCTTGGGAAACTTCAAACTGGGCCTGAGTTAGGAGTCTTTTTAATACACTTCACTATTAGGGTAATGCCTTTAGCCAGGACGTTGGAAGTATGCAACCGGAGGGGGCCAAATAAGTGGCAGTGTTTAATAAACTATGCATCTGATAGAGACTTCTAGCTGCAGATTCCTTACCTTTGAATTTCCCAGACGTCAGGCTGGATCCGGAAACTTTTGCTGAGCAATACCTCTTGCGCGCGACGTCGGATGGCTCCATTCGGCTCTGCGTGACGTCGTTGGCGTCGGTAGCATCGGTTATGATGTTGCGGTGCCTACATAGGCGCCACCCAGACGCGCGGACGTCAGTTGTTTTCTCTCCGCGCCAGTTAAGTGCCGATCCGGGAAGAGCTACCCCTCTGCCACTGTTTGGCAGGCTTTTTTCTCGACTTTTGTCGACATTTTTTGAGTAGCGACTTCGTGTGCGAGGGATGTCTTTTAGGAAGACAGGTTTGAAACCATGCGGGACTTGTTCCCGCATGATGTCGGTTACCGATCCCCACCGCGTATGTCTGTGGTGTCTTGAACGCGACCACGATTCGAAGTCGTGTTCAGGCTGTCGGGCGATGGCTCCGAAGACCTTGAGGGAGCGGGCGATGAAGTTGCTCGTGGCCCGGCAGTCGACACCGTCAAGCTAGACTCCGAGGAGGTCACGGTCCCGTTCGAAGAAGAGGAGGTCGCGGGACCGCTCACGGAGCCCTAAGTCCTCTTCCTCCCATTCGAGGTCGTCTGGACACTTCGGGAAGAGGCACAAGAAGAAGAAGAAGAAGTCACAGCGGACTTCGATTTCACCTCAACTGGCGTCCGTCGTCGAGAGAGGTAAGGAGCAGTGACTTTCTAGGCACGGTTCTGCGGAGCCGGAGCTTGAGTCGCGCCTCCCTCCCTTTCCGGAAGCCAGAGCAACTCCTGCTCAAATTAAAGATTTTTACGAGGCCATGCGCCGCGTATTTGAGCGGAACGACCCCGTTGGTGAGCCTTCGGGCCCCGCGGGGTCGGATGGGGCCCCATCGGGTTCGACACTGTCGGCATCGGCCACGGCGCCGGTGGGGCCTCAGGGATCCGATCCCGGATCCGGGTCGACGCCGGTCGTGCCAACGTGACCTCCCCCGGCGTCGAACCCGAAGTCGGTGCCTGCGATGTCGCCGATGCCCGTCAGTGGCGCAAGCCCCATCCTCATCTCCGACGACACGGAGCCGAAACGGCATCGAGTGACGCCAATTCCGATGTCGAGAGAACCCAGGGGTTCTATGTTGTTGCCTGAGCACTTTGTGGATGTGCTGGGCTCAGGAGAGGAATGTATGGAGTCTGGGGACCCATTAGAGAACCAGGATGTCGCTGAGGAGACTATGGACTGGTATGGGGAACCTGGGGAAGCCAGTGGTCTGGATACTTCCCCAGACACTGGCATGCTCTCTCCTCCTACAGTGGCTACAGAGGATGGGGCGTCCTATGCCATGGTTGTTAAGAGGGCAGCTGAGCCCTTGGACTGGAGTTGCCCTCAGTGCAGGTCAGGACTAATTTCCTGACCGAAGTGCTTCAACCTGGGGCTTCCACCTCTGAACCCCTATTGCCCTTTAATGAGGTACTTACGGACGTCCTTCTAGGAACATGGTCTAAGCCTAGCACAGGGGCTCCTGTGAATAGGACGATTGCACGCCGCCATCGCCCAGCTCCGGGTGACCCAAAGTTACTCAGCCAACACCCCACCCCAGAAAGTTTGGTGGTGCAGGCCTCTACTTTCCAGGGCGCATTCCCTTCCGCTCCTCCGGATAGGGAATCCAAGAGACTGGACTCTTTTGGGAAGAAGATGTTTTCTTCCTCCAGTCTGGCATTGCGGTCGGTGAATACTGCATGCTTATTGGGCCGTTTCTCCCACTCTCTTTGGGAGACGGTTGCGCAGGTGCTGCCAGAAGTCCCGGAGGAGGCCCGGGCTGTGCTCTCTCAAGCTGTCAAGGACGGGAGAGATGCAGCAAAATTTGCCATACGGTGTGGTTTGGATACGACCGATTCACTGGGCAGATCAATTTCAACGACGGTGGCCTTGAGGCGCCACGCCTGGCTTCATACAACTGGCTTCTCGGGGGATGACCAGGCCAATTTGATGGACATGCCCTTTGATGGAACCCACCTTTTTGGGGAAAAGGCAGATTCGGCCCTGGTCAGGTTCAAGGACTCGAGCTACGGCCAGATCCTTGGGCCTCTCCTCCACTCCTCGTGGCCAATCTTCCTTTCGCCCCTTTCGTGGCAACGGAAGGGGTTTCCAGCCGCGTCAGCCCTATCCCAGCCACTGTCCCGCACAGACTGCCCAAGCCGTGCGTGGACGCGGTACATTCCGTCCTCGGAATGGAGGCCAGAAGTCGTCTACCACACTGCCCCCAGCAAAGGCAGCCTCCAAGCACTCCTAGGCTGATTCTGCAGGACCACACTACTCCAGTGGGTGGGAGAATTCGTCATCATCTCCCCGCTGGAGATCTATAACAACGGACAAGTGGGTCTTGCAGATCGTCCAGGAGGGCTATTCTCTTCCTTTCCTTTCTTTTCCTCCTTCTATTCCGCCAACTCAGGAACGGCTGGCGGAGGATCATTTGAAGCTGCTCCAAGAGGAAGTTACGGCTCTTTTGGCCAAAGGAGCTATAGAAAGGGTCCCAGTTTCAGAAGTAGGCAGTGGTTGTTATTCCAGCTATTTTCTGGTTCCGAAGAAGAAGAAGGGGCTTCGGCCAATTTTAGATTTTTGGACCGCCAATCTCTTCCTCAGAAAGGAGAAATTCAAAATGCTCACTTTGGCTCAGGTCTTGTCTGCCCTAGACCAAGGAGACTGGATGGTGGCGTTGGACCTGCAAGATGCATATTTTCACATTCCCATCCTGCCGGGCCACAGGCGTTACCTGCGGTTCAAGGTAGGCCACGAGCACTTTCAGTTTACCGTGCTCCCCTTTGGTCTTACCAGTGCCCCTCGGTGTTCACAAAGGTGATGGCGGTGGTTGCAGCTTATCTGCGCAGGTTAGGGGTTTCAGTCTTCCCCTACCTAGACGACTGGCTGTTGAAGGCGTCCTCGCCCCAGGCAGTCATCTCCCACCTTCAGACTACGGCGGACCTCCTGCATTCGCTGGGGTTCTCTATAAACGTGCTGAAGTCACACCTGACTCCTTCTCAGACGCTCCCTTTCATCGGAGCTGTTCTGGACACAGTGCAGTTTCAGGCTAATCCTCCAGAGCAGCGAGTCCAGGATATTCAGGTTATGATTCCGATGTTTCAGCCACTATCCTGGGTTTCAGTGAGGTTGACTCTGATGCTGTTGGGTCTCATGGCCTCCTGCATCCTGTTGGTAAGACACGCCAGGTGGCGTATGCGGGCTCTGCAGTGGGACTTGAAGTTCCAATGGGCACAGCATCGGGGGAATCTCACCGACGTGGTTCAGATCTCGGAAGGAACTGCAAAGGATCTGCAGTGGTGGTTAACAAATCGCGATTGGGTCAACGGCAGACCTCTCTCCCATCCCCAACCAGATTTCACAGTTGTGACGGATGCGTCTCTTCTGGGATGGGGTGGCCACATGGGAGAGGCAGAGATCAGGGGTCACTGGTCTCCGGCGGAGATGGGGCTCCATATAAATTTGTTGGAGCTCCGAGCGATTCGGTTGGCATTGAAAGCATTTCTTCCCTCTGTCAAGGGAAAGCTGGTGCAGGTGTTCACGGACAACACCACCGCCATGTGGTACTGCAACAAGCAAGGCGGGGTGGGGTCGTGGACCCTTTGTCGAGAGGCCCTGCGTCTCTGGGCATGGCTGGAATAGCAGGGCATAACCCTGGTGGTTCAACACCTGGCAGGTTCTCTGAACACCAGGGCGGACGATCTCAGCCGTCGATGCCTTCAGGATCACGAATGGCGTCTCCAGTCGGAGGTGGCGCAAGGTCTCTTTCAACAGTGGGGAGAACCTTGGTTAGATTTGTTCGCCTCCAAGGAGAGCGCGCAATGTCAGCTGTACTGGGCGCTGGAGTTTCCAAGGCGGCTATCGCTCGGCGACACGTTTCGTCGCGAGTGGAGCTCAGGCCTGTTGTACGCCTTATCACCCATACCACTCCTGCCCAGGGTTCTGAAGAAGATCAGGAGCGACCGGGCCCAAGTCATCCTTGAGGTGCCGGATTGAGCAAGGAGAGTCTGGTATCCAGAGCTTCTGAGCATGAGTGTCGATCCTCCGATCAGGCTGCCCCTTCTGGAGGATCTTCTGTCACAGCAGCAGGGGAGGGTTCTCCACCCGAACCTGTCAACTCTGCACCTCCATGCGTGGAGATTGAGCGGCGGCAGTTGATGGCTTTTGACCTTCCTCCCGAAATCTGTACTGTTATTCTGGCGGCCAGGCGGCCCTCCACTAAGACAGTATACGCCTGCCGTTGACAGAAATTTGTATTATACTGTACAGAAAGGTCTATTGACCCTCTTTCTGCTCCTCTTTCTACTGTCCTTTTGTTTATTCTTACCCATGCCCAGCAGGGCTCTGCTTTGGGAACTCTCAAGGGTTACCTTTCTGCTCTGTCTGCTTTTTTGCGGCTGCCAGACCAGCCTTCTCTCTTCAAATCTCCTATTGTAAATAGATTTCTGAAAGGGTTGGTTCATTTATTTCCACCTACACCCTTTGTTATGCCACAATGGGACCTTAATTTGGTCCTCACTTATCTGATGTGCGCTCCTTTCGAGCCTTTGCACAATTGTCCCCTCCGGCTGTTGACCATCAAAACAGCCTTCTTAGTGGCGATTACATCGGCCCGGAGGGTGAGTGAATTGCAGGCGTTATCCAGCTCGCCTCCTTATCTTATGTCCTTTCCGGACAAGGTGGTGCTTCGCACCAAGGCTTCATTCTTACCAAAGGTTGTAACCCCATTCCATCTGGGTCAGTCCATTACTTTGCCCACCTTCTTTGCTCCCCCACATCTCTCTAAGGAGGAGGAGCGTCTCCACTGACTGGACCCAAAAAGAGCGTTGTCGTTCTACCTTGACCGCACAAAAGTGTTCCGGGTGGATGACCAACTCTTTGTGGGGTATGTGGGAGCAAAGAAGGGAAAGGCAGTGCAGAAAAGAACCATCTCTCGCTGGGTTGTTCTCTGCATTAAAATCTGTTATGCCTTGGCGAAGACGCAGCCCCCTGAGGGATTAAGGTCCCATTCCACCAGGGGAAAGGCTGCGACTACGGCCTTGGCACGGGGTGTCCCAGTTCAAGACATCTGTCAGGCAGCGACGTGAGCTTCACTGCACACGTTCACAAAACATTATTGCCTTGATGGTCAAGTGCGCAGGGAGGGGCACTTTGCCCGCTCAGTCCTGCAAGACTTTTTAGTCTAGCTCATGAGTCCGCAACCCACCGCCGGGATGGTATGGCTCGGGTATCTGATTCAAAGGTAAGGAATCTGCAGCTAGAAGTCTCTATCAGATGAACAAGTTACTTACCTTCGGTAACGCATTATCTGGTAGAGACTGTATCTAGCTGCAGATTCCTTACAGCCCCACCCATGCCTCCCCGCTTTGCGGACTGATGTTGTAGGTCTAGGGTTTCTCCCCTTTCAGGGCCCTAGTTTTGCACACGTTTTCATCAGTCACTTCGTGGCTCTGAGCTTCTGGCGTGGAAAAAATCGAAAAGTACTGATGTCCACGCGCCTGGGTGGCACCTATGTAGGCACCGCAACGTCATAACCGATGCCAACGATGTCACGCGGAGCCGAATGGAGCCACCCGACGTCGCGCGCAAGTGGTATTGCTCAGCAAAAGTTTCCAGATCCAGCCTGACGCCTGGGAAATTCAAAGGTAAGGAATCTGCAGCTAGATAGAGTCTCTACCAGATAATGCGTTACCGAAAGTAAGTAACTTGTTCGACAAGAAGAGGCAAATTATGTGGCTTAATGCAAAAGATTTTGTGACAGTAATACTTCATTATTTTGTCAATTTTTCCCATGTTAACACAGTATTAGCAAAGGTTTCACCTCATTAGTACAAGTGTAACACTCAAATACAGCAATACGCTACTGAAATGTGACTTCAACCTTCATTAAGGTTCTCCCACTGTGTAGCAACACATGTTGCTGTGTTTTTAGTAACTTTTGATTTGTTTGAGTTAGAAACATTTTTTTGTTAAAATCTGCAAATTATGCAGAAGATGATGAATGATGTGGCAAATATGGCACATCCATAATTATGCGCAACACGCTGCGGTCACAGGTTCACATATTTAAAGTGGCCCTGCCTATGGCTGTCATCAGCCAGTAAAACAATACCTTAATCCTTGTTGACAAACCAGAAGGAGAATGTATGACTTAACCACCAGACATGGCCAACAGATGTTTCATATCTCAGTGCTCGCTCGGGCCGCCTTCTCGTTCACTCTTCCAGGTTGCGAACCAACATTATTGGGTACAACTTCCCCATCTTGTGATGGTAGCTTTTTTCCATAGTCATTATTGGACGATGGATTTGTATGTGAAATTCTTCAAATAAAATTCCCTTGTTTTATCCTCACTAATTGCCATAACGTGGTTGCTCAACACCAGAGACAGATTTACCAAAGTTCTGTACCTCCCTTCTTAATATACTGATATGCTTACGAGGGGCGGTTCTTATTCTCAGTTTGAGGTGCTCACTTTATTGCTGTCCTCTAAAAGTGCGTTATTTTTATTTTGTGTATTCTATAAAGTAGTGCAGGCTACCTAATTGGATGTAACCATGATTTTCAGGCGAGTGTAAAGTTTCATATAGGAAATGCTTCACTTGTAAAAATTAGGCCGGGGTGCAGAGTTTTTTTTAGGAGCCTGCTGAATTCCAAGGCTGCTGAATACCAATGCTGCATGATCTATATTCTGCCTCAAGCCTCTTTCTTCTACCAACCTACATCTTTTTCTCTCAATCTATTTTCATCCCTGCTCTCTCCCATTGCAACTGTTTTCCTATCTTAATCTTCCTCTTTTATTCCCCCTTTCCTGCTTTTCCCTTTGTCAGTCAGAGTCATTCTGATGATGAAAAGTATGTCTCAATCCCCAACAATTATTGGCAAAGCCAATAGGTCTCTCTTATGTAAGAGCTATTGGCTTTGATAGTGCTTTTTAGCCATGTTGGACAGAAGGGTGACTGCTGTTCAGCATGACTAGTTAGTTAGTGACATGGCATAGAGTGGCGTAGAGGAGAGTGACTTAGAGGACAATGGAGTAGAGAGGAGTGGAGTAGAGTGGCATACAGTAGCACGCAGTGGCGTACAGTGGACTACTGTAGAGTTAAGTGGCGTAGATTTAAGTGGAGGGGTATAGAGTAGAGTGGCGTAGAGTGCCTTGGAGTAGAGAAGAGTGGCATGAAGTAGAATGGTGTAGAGTAGATGGAGTGGCGTAGAGTAGAATGGAGTGACGTAGAGTAGAGTAGGTTGCTGTAGAGTAGAGTGGAGCAGACTAATGTGGAGTCTTGATGAGTGGAGTGGCATAGAGTGGAGTGGCGTGGAGTAGAAAGGCATGGAGTGGCGTAGAGTAGAGTGGCGCAGAGTAGAGTGGAGTGGAGTGGTATAGAGTGGAGTGGCGTAGAATAGAGTGGCGCAGAGTGAAGTAGCATACAGTAGTACAGTCCAAAAATGCATTTGAAAACAGAAGGAAACCGAGGAAGTGTCCTGAAATGCGTACATATATGGTGGCAAGCAATATAAAAATATTTTAAAAGATGTATATAAATAGTGCAGCAGTGAAAGAAATAGTACCTGGATCACAGCGCAAGTAGCAAACTGACACTAAAAAAGATGAGTCAATCTGAGCTTGGTCAGTGCTCCACACAAAGAAAAAGAAGTGGCGCTTGGCACACGCTGGCCAATTAAGAGGCAGCAAAGTAGAGTGACAATGGTGCGAATGAATGCTAAACAATGGGTGGGCTCCAAGCCCTTCATGGTAAACAATACCCCTCCCAGCGGACAGCGGATGTGCTGCCAGCAGGAAAGAATAAAAAATGAGGGCACGAATTCATACTTATTGCAACTAACGAAGCAAGAGGACATATGTCTAAACCTAATAAATAATAAAGCGCTCTTTGATCTTCACTCCTCTTCCTGAGATAAGAACCACATACAGAGCATCATGTCATAATAAGATTGTAGCACCTTTCCAAATCTGACTCATGACACCAAACTTCCAACAGAACCCACAAAACAACTATCTAACCACATGTGCAAGCTTAGGCTTGCATTAAATTGGACAAGGCAACCATGTGCAGCAAATCTGACAAGACACCCCCTTGCTTTGTCCAAATTGCAGCCAAATTACGCAAGGTGATGCAGCTCTCCAAAGCCACACCAGTGATAGTAATGTACTATATACATGCCAGTACCAACACCATTACAGTGTTATATTCTAAGATTGCTTGCTGTATTTCCAATTGAACATCATTTCCTGCAAATAGCATTTAATCTTCTTCTGTATCATGTCTACACATTGTTATGAAGTGCTTGTTGGGGTTGTTGTTTTGGAAGTATGAGGCAGAAGAGTAGAGGTTCTTTTGAAACTGAGAGATTTTCAGAAGTTTTCAAAAACTGGAATTGTTTAAGAATGTGCTGGCAGATGCTAAAAGGGAGTTTCAAATGCATGTGGGAAAGGAGAGAGGAAAAGTCTCCACCCATGGTGTCAGAATTGTTTTAGTAGGCTAAAGCTGCTGACGAGGAGTATGAAATCCAATGATGGTAGAGCATACATATTAATTAGGATGACCACATTATGTGTAGTCCTTTGTAGGCAATGCACACCTATTGGAAAATTCAACTGGATTTGATGGAGATGCACTGGGCCTATAATGAATGAGAAGCATCCCTATCGCCTTTTTTTCTCAAATGATTCAAGCTGCCACATTCTGAACCAGTTTGTGCTTCTGAATGTCTTATTCTAGGATCCCAGCAACAAGGGAGGTTTAGTTGTCGAATCTGCATTCGTCATGGTGGCGATTGCCAGACTGTCTGTCGAGGTGCTAGTTTTTTCGGAAGATATTTGAATAGCTCGAATCTAACTCCTTGTGGCTTATGAGAAGGAAGGTAAAATTCGAATTGAGCCAGACATAGAGGTATTTCTCCAATTGCACTGAATGGAGCAAAGGGAAGAATAGCCAGGATGCGTTTAAGAATGTCTTCACCACTTTTGTGTCAGTGCCTAGTTATAGAAATTCCAACTCTAAATAATTCAAGCACTAAAAGTAGCAAGACATGTTGAGTTGATTTATGGGAGGTAATTGTCCAGTTCTCTACCGTTTCAATACATGAATTTCTAGCAATTGTGTAGTAAACGTGTGTGTGTGTGTTTAATGCTGATAATACTGACGTATGAGTGGGTATTAAAGACTGTGAAAGAAATCAAAGATGCCGAGGCAGAGGACTCTGTGCTTGTTTGGACGGGAATGTCCACAGCATTGTGTACACTCGAATTTCTGTTCCCTCAGTGCCAAACCGCAAGTATCTTGTACCCTGGATTTTGATTTTGGCAACAGCCTCAGCTAATCTAGTGCATGCACAAAGGCTAAGGCCTCCCACTTGACGTAAGTGAAGTCCTGGTGTGGAAAAGTGTAAATTCTATGTTAGCATAAGCTACAGCCATTTTGACTGTCGCGTCCATTTTGTTTCTATCGTATTCATTTTGCTCTCTGCTGTTCGCCTTTTCACCCTGCCTGTGTACTTAACAATAGCTGACCTCTCTGACATGGTCAATCTGATGTACGTGCTGGGGGGCTGCAGCTGCCGGTGCACCTGGTCTCAGATGTTATCAAATCATTTCTTATTGCCACCATAAACATTCCTTACTCCCCCTCCTCATCTCCTGACCACCTGGTCACCCATCTGCTCTTGTTTGGCTCTAGCTATTTCCGTGCTTAAACTTGTTTCTTCCAGTTTTCCTTCCCATGCGAATTCACTGCAACAAACGGTATATAAGGGTGATGGGTTTTGTATTCGAGGTACTTCCTCCCTCAACACTCTAGGGTGTTGTTCGGACGCGGTCCCACTCATGAGTGTTTAATAAACTTGGTTTGTTTTACTTCCACTCCAGTGCCGATCTCTCCTTTGTTAGTCTTCGGACCCGTGGACGAGAGGGTGACCCTGCACCAGTGTGCGCTCACGGGGGTACATTTCCACAATTGGCGCACAGCACGTGGGGCCCCATCGGAGACGCGGCCGCCTGAAGGAGTGGTCTCGACGAAAGATCGAAATTATCGCTGAGGAGCGCACTGCATGAGAAGACCCTTGTCTTGCAGCCGATGTGAACTTTCCGGTTTTCCCGACTTGACCCTCCTGGTGGTGGCCGGTCTCGACTGGGGCTTCTTTGGTGAATTTTGAAGTGACCATTAGGTCGACCAGAGATCGGCAGGTGGGAGTTGAAGACTTCTGTTTGGTAAGGTCGCTGATGCGGCACTCTTGATTGTTTGGTTTGGTTTTGGTATTCATTCTTTGCAAAGACTGAAGGCAGGTAATGTGGGGATATTTTTATATTCCCTTTTGAAATTTGTTTTGGATAAGTAATATTTTACAATACTTGTAAAGCATGCCTGTTTTTAGTACACTTCGTAAGTGGTGCTGCTGTTGCAGTACCAGAAATGTTTCGGAACAAAGTCAGGCGGCTCCTCCAGAAGGGACGCCGAATAGAGATATGTATATAAAATATGGTATTTGTCCCATAATGTATGGCACATTGTGGAACAAATACACAAAGAAAGAGCCCGACCTACAGTGGCCAGTAAATGGGTCATTTGATTTTAAGAAGGTTCAGTACGTGGAACAATGTTTGTTCAAAAGAAGGAGTAGGCAGGATATGTTTGATTGTTTGCGTTTGTGGGATAAGGAAGTGCGAGAGAGAGAGTGGAAAGCGGAAGCTATAGCGAAGAAAGAGCAGCGGAAGACGATATATCAAAAATGTGTTGAATTGAGAGATAAAGAGATGCAGGAAGAAATAGAGAAAAAAGATAGGGAACGTCGATTACAGGTAAATGGCCAGTACCCTATTAGACGTCCTGTCGATCCAATACTTAATAAGCCTCATGATGATTCCATCTTATTAGAGCGACCCCCACCCCCGTATAAATCTCCTGATCCGAGTGCCCCTGAGTGAGGTGCTTTAGATGAGGAAGTATTTCCCTCAAAAGAGGTAGACAAAGATAAGCAACTCATGCGGCAGACTCGCTCCACTCTGTCTAGCGAAGAGAAAGATAAATTGAAGGGCAGTGCTAGAGAGAAATCTCGTCAGGCTACTACAGCGACGATCCTCACAACTACAGTTCAGGCTTGGGAAGACACAAAACAGTTATATTTTTTTGAAAAATTCTGTTGGGATGTATAATATAATTGGCAACATATCTCTGACGAATCAGGCCCAAAAGACTTGAATGCAGATTATAAGCAGTTAGGAGATGGAACTTACCCTTTCAAAAATATACCTGATACAATTAGACGAGCGGTTAAATTACGGGATGACTCATTAAAACTGCAAAAGGAAAAAGAATTAGCTAAAAAGCAGCACAAAGGCGTAGAAGCAGAAGAGTCTCAGATAGAGAAAACAGATGTCCCGGTAGATGCGGACAAACCTAGTGGTAATGAGCTTGCTATGAAACCAATGCGTGAAGCCGCACCCCTGTATGTTCCCCCGAAGGGTGCGGGAACAAATGATGATAAGGGTTCTGATGATGCAAAGGGATATTTTATATATAATTGGGTCTATACTCCTTGGAGTAGAGCAGATGTTATGGCTCTTAAGACTGCCTTGCCCGACCCCCGGAAAAATCCCTCCGCCTTCTATGAGGAGGTGGAAGGAGCCATTAGCTCTTGCACTATGACCTTAGCGGATATAGATATGTTTTTTGGGCTTACTTTGCCCCCTGATATGTGGAGAACAATACGTAAAATCAATGACGCTGAGGCATTTGGTGACACCTGGGGAAAATTAGAAGAAATAGATGCGGACAGGGAGCCTGCCCAGAAGCCCCAACAAGAGATATTAGACCTTCCTAAAGCTATTGTGACTAAATTGAAGACTCTCATACCCCCTAAGAAAATAGATTGGACTACGTTAGCGTCCTGTAAACAGAAAAAGGATGACCCAGTTTCTGACTTCTTTTCAAGATTTGAGGAGACATTTCATGATTTTAGTGGCCAGTCTCTGGCCGACGAAACGGGTAAACACCTGTTTGTTGATAAACTTGTTGCTAATATGTTACCAGAAATATCTAGTCGCCTCAAGGCGAGTGAAAGTTCTTGGACCACGTCCTCCCCAGTTTCCCTTTTGACAATGGCACAATATTATGAGCGACAGGAACAAGAAGCAAAGGGAAAGGAGGATAAAAAAGTTAAGGAGTTGAAAACAAAGGTTATGATGGTTCAGGCGTATGGCTCTCCATTTAGGAGAGGTGGAGGAGGCGGACGTGCAATGTATACACCCGGAGCACCCCCTCTCCTTCGAGTAAGTTTGTCTCCTGACCAGTGCGCTTATTGTAAGGAGACTGGGCACTGGCGTTCTGAGTGCCCCCTTTTGCAAGGCCAACAATACCAGCGGGGAAGGGGAAGTATGAGAGGGCGTCCAGGGAATGTAGGAAGCAGGGGAGGTGCAAGTGCTCGCCCCCGGTTTGAGGCAGTTGAACAAGGACCGAATTACCCTAACACTTTTGATAAACGACATCAGTACCAAATGACAAACTATTTTGCTGACACACCCACAGATTCCGATTTTGCATAGGGATGCCTAGGACGGGGTGTGGGCCTGGTTGAGGTGCCAGCATATCAAATGGGTCCCTATGTTGATGCAAATGTCTTGGGATCTACTGATCGGTTTCTGGTTGATACAGGGGCTACACGTAGTGCCCTGTCTAAAAAACTGGTTCCTAGGGCTCCCCTGTCTGGCACAATGATAACATCTATAGGGTTCGATGGAACGCCTACACCTAGGCCATTATCACAGCCACTCGAATTCGGACTAGATAAATTCACTACTGCATGTCCATTCTTGCTCTCTCCTAACACTCCAGATAATATTGTAGGTATTGATATGCTTAAATATTTTCGTGCTACAATACGCTGTTCCCCAGAAGGTGTACGTGTTATCCTTAATGACAATTATCCAATCATTGATAGATCTTGCCTTGTCAAAGAGGACGTCGCTCTGGCGTCCCTGCCTTGCACCCTGTGGGCTAGATCAGATACTGATGTGGGTCAAATGGTTATTCCACCTGTACAAATTCAAGTGAGAGAAGGTGCCTCCTTGCCTCGTTTGCCCCAATACAAGATATCTCGAGAAGGCGAGGAAGCACTAGCAGGCACTGTCCAGGATTTGATTAAAGTAGGTGTAGTGGAAGAGGTTCCCTATAATACCTGCAATAGCCCAATCCTTCCTATTTTGAAAAAGGACACTGATACTAAGATCTACAGGTTCATAATTGATTTACGTGAGGTTAATGAAATTGTGGTGCCGCAATATCCAGTAGTTTCTGACATAACAACCCTTCTCACTATGGTCCCTCCTACTGCCACCACATTTTCAGTGATTGATTTAAAAAATGCATTCTTTTCAATACCCATTCACCCTGAAAGCCGTTATCTATTTGGGTTCACACTGAAAAATAGATCCTTCCGGTTCTGTAGAGCTCCACAGGGCTATACAGAAAGTCCCAGTATTTACAGTCAAGCATTAAAGAGACAACTTGATTCCTTTCCTGTACCAAAAGGGGTGGCTCTCATTCAGTATGTTGATGACATTCTGCTAGCTGCAGATACTCCTGAGCAATGTGAAGAAGGTACATTGTTACTGTTATCGTTTCTTGCATCACATAATCACAAAGTCTCTAGAAAGAAATTGCAATATTGTAGAGAGCAGGTTACCTATTTAGGTCACCTCCTGTCTAAGGAGGGACGTGCGCTTACAACAGATCGCATTTGGACCATCCTAGATACTTCTGTGCCTCGTACTCAAAAGGATGTCCGTGCATTGATTGGCCTTACTTCTTTTTGTAGGCAATGGATCCCCAGTTTTTCGCACATTATTAAACCTTTGTTAGCCCTTTTGACCAAAGACACCCCGATGCCCTTCCCATGGACTGCTGAGTGCCAGAGCGCCTTCCAACTGTTACGTCAAGCCCTTTGCTCTGCACCAGTATTAGGTACCCCAGATTACACTAAAACTTTCACACTCTGTGTGCACGAAAGGGAAGGTTGTGCCCTCTCAGTCTTAGCACAGATGCACAGTGATAAACAACGCCCGTGTATATATTTTTCAGCTGTCCTCGACCCAGTTGCTCGCGCGCTGCCTGGATGTTTACGAGCGGTGGCAGCAACGGCTGTATCTATACGCCAGAGTGAAGGAATAGTTTTGTCACACAAATTGCTTGTGTTAGTACCCCATTCAGTTGATGCTTTGTTAAACCAAACGAAGACGCAGCATTTGACTAGTGCTCGCTTGACAGGATATGAATTGACACTTTTGGCCCCCCATATTACACTGAAAAGATGCCTGACACTAAACCCTGCCACGTTATTACCATTTCCATCCACTCAGCCTCAGTCACAGGAGTCACATGATTGTATATTTCTTACTGAAGAACAAACAAAGGGTCACGTCGACCTGCGAGACACTCCCTTCTCCACTGCAGATGGGGAGATATGGGTTGATTGGTCATGTTTGAAATTACCCGATGGCACCACATCTGCTGCCTATGCTATTACGAAACTCCAGACAGTAGTTGAGACAGCTCGCATCCCACAGAAATCAGCTCAAGCAGCCGAACTGATTGCATTAACAAGAGCATGTGAGCTTAGTACAGACCTGATTGTCAATATCTACACTGATAGTACGCATTTGGGATAGCGCACAATTTTGGCCGCCTGTGGAAAGAGCGCGGTTTTCTCACTTCACATGGAACACAGATAGTGCATGGAGAACTAGTGCACAATCTTCTTACTGCCTTAACCTATCCCAAGAAGATAGCTATTGTCAAGTATAGCGCACACAAGAAGGTGACAGATAAAATAGGAGCAGGTAATGCCTTCACGGATCGCACAGCTCGTGAGACCGCAACGCAGCGAAACACCACGTCTATGAATGTGGTTAAGTCGCAAGCTGAACGTTGGCATGATGCTAGATAGGAAGTGTTGGATATGCAACAATCTGGCTCCTCTGATGAATTAGACCTATGGTCTAAGGAAGGAGCACTGGATGATGAGGGCTTTTGGAGGAACAAAGATATGACTAAATTGAAGTTGCCCACTGCATATCTATACCCTCTGATCCATATGGCACATGGTCCAGCCCATGTCAGTGCATCCTCAGTAGCAAAACAGCTTATGCAAGTCTGGGACCATCCTGATATTGCTGGTACCGCTAAAAAGATAGTCCAGTCTTGCCTGGTTTGCCTCCAGTATAATCCTGGGAAGGGAACGCAGACTCCAACAGGAGGGTTTGCGACACCATCTGCACCTTTTGAGGTCCTTCAAATGGACTACATTCAGTTTGAGCGCTGTAATAATCTCAAATACGTCTTAGTAGTAGTCTGCGCCTTCAGCAAATGGGTGGAGGCATATGCTACCAAAGACAATACAGCCCTCACGACTGCGAAAATACTCCTGAAGGAGTTCTTCCCCCGATTTGGTGCTTGTCGAATTTTATGGAGTGACAATGGGCCTCATTTTATTGGACAGGTTGTAGACTATGTTATGAAAGGGCTAGGGGTCACGCAGAAGTTCCATGCTGCTTTTCACCCACAGTCAGCAGGCTTGGTGGAACGCTATAACTCCACACTGAAACTTAAATTGGCAAAAATACAGGCTTCCACTTCTTTGAAATGGCCTAATGCATTGCCCTTAGCACTGCTTTCCATCAGATCAATACCTCATACACGCTCTGGGCTTACCCCATATGAGGTTGTGTTCGGCAGGCCCATGAATATTTGGGGGGTTCCTAAGCCTCGCCCTATACACGATGTGCCTCACACATTAATGAGTGATTATCTGTCTCAATTGACTGACAGTTTACTTTCTATTCATCAGCAGGTTCGAGAAGCTCTCCCGGACAGGTCGCAAGGTGACAGACATGACCTGCGTCCGGGAGACTTTGTGATGATAAAAATCTTTCAGCGAACGAATTGTCTGGAACCTCGCTGGAAGGGCCCCGAGCAGGTCCTCCTCGCCACCCGAACTGCAGTCCGAGTGACCAACAGGAAAAATTGGACGCTTGCCACCCACTGCAAGAAGGTTCCACACACCCTCGTGGATCCTACTGCGTTGAAGGATCACCGCAACATCTTGGTCACAGAGACAGGACGAGCTGCATCACCTAAAAGAACTGAGGAAGTCTTCCCGGACCACACGATCCCTGGTACATCCAGGTACCTACTCCGATCCAGGAAGAAAGGCGCTCCAGTACAAACCAAGATAGGTTAAGCCATTGTCCTGAGTGGTTAAGTCTGACTACAAAGGGGGGGTCTCCTATTAGTGGTGACTCGTCTCAACGTCAGTGAAGAAACCAACGCCCACTCAGGACTCTTAGGGCGTTACCCTTCTTGTCGTTTGTTGACAAAATGAGCCCACTCCAGAAGAAGAAGAAGATTGCTGCGACAATGTGTAACAGCTGCACTATTTGTATCCTTGGTCTGACTCTGACTGCTGCCGTTGTCGCTACTGTAATGTGGGTAGTGGAGGAAGCAATGCCTGGGGCTTCCTTGCTCAACATTACTGCTACATCGCCTACTACAAAGGAACACCATTATTTTGATTTGCCGCAACATGAACAGGGGTACCGGAAAAATCTGAGAAACAATTCATTTCTTCAAATGTTGCATCAGACACATCAGCTGAGCAATGCTCCTAACTGCTGGGTTTGTGGAAAGATTCCTCCTCATCAGAACGTAAAAGGAATCCCGTTGTCGCCACTGCCATTTTCTCACAATGGCTCATGCCAAGCTTGGTTTGAGCTTCTATATGCTTCCTACAAATGTAACCTCTCAGAAACATGGGATGTGGGCGATCTCAACGCCAAACTGAATAAAGTGTGCTATCCCAATGAAGATGGGGACCCACAAGCAAAGGGGACCGTCTTGGAAATAGAAGAATATAGTAGAGGAAATGCAGCAACAAACTATGTGTATCCAAACTCTAGGTCGGCTAGAGGAAATGGGCCACCTGTTATCTCTGTTGCTCTGACTACTGGCCCCCTCTGTGTACGTAGTACAGGCTATGTACCGATGGGCCACAGTAACTGTACTACAGTGTTGCAGATGTCTACAATGGGCCGAAGCAGCTGCCTCGCATCACGTCATACTTATTTTGTTTGTGGAGCTAAGGCATACTACTTCCTACCTTCAGGCTGGTCTGGTACCTGTTACATAGCCTTTCTTCTACCACCTGTGTTTCTAGCTCCCCCAACATACCACCAAGATTTGCAATTGTTCGATCACCACGGTGGTAGTAGGGGAAAACGTGCCATCGATGTCTCTGTAGTCGATCAGACAGAGACCACATGGGAGCATTATACAGACTTTAATAAAGGATTTTTCTTCTTTGTTGGCCCAGTACAAAACAGTAAGCTGGCCCATCGCCTCACCCGTACAATGGAGGCAGTGATTAATCAGACAACTGCGGCTTTAGGAAACTTGACAGAAGAACAAGCATCAATCCGCGTGGTCGCTTTACAGAATAGACTTGTTTTAATTGTTGTTCTAGCTGACCGAGGTGGAGCATGCCGTATCATCGGATCCAGCTGCTGTGTTTTCATACCGGACAATTCACCATCTGTTTATGCGGCCATCTCCAAACTACACAAGATAGCCACCGAAATACATCAAGACCCAGGAACATGGACTTGGACTGGGTGGTTTTGGGACTTACTTTCAGTTTGGGGTTTGAAAGTATTATCAGTCCTGCTCATATTAATAGCTATTATCTTCTCTTGCTGTTTGTGTATTCATTGCGGACGAATGCTCTGTTCGATACAAAAGGGGATGATGGACGGAACGTTTGAGCCAATCAAACACTCACCCCCAGTCAACTGATCTGGGTTTAATCCATCATCATTCTTTAGCTCACTCCACCACCCCAGTTCAGACATGGCCATATGCAAATCAGTCTGACCCTGTGCCTCATGGGAACAGTCCAGCCCGAACTGCCAAGCCATGTCTTCCCTGGACCGGAAACAAGCATCCTAGGACCGGTTTCTGGCATTTCAGCCGTCATCAGCCAGGCTTGCTTGAATCCAGTGGCAAAGTGAGCAAGGGACCCACGTCTGGGCATACCCCGCCAACTTAGGGCGACCAAAGCGATACAAAAGGGGATGATGGACGGAACGTTTGAGCCAATCAAACACTCACCCCCAGTCAACTGATCTGGGTTTAATCCATCATCATTCTTTAGCTCACTCCACCACCCCAGTTCAGACATGGCCATATGCAAATCAGTCTGACCCTGTGCCTCATGGGAACAGTCCAGCCCGAACTGCCAAGCCATGTCTTCCCTGGACCGGAAACAAGCATCCTAGGACCGGTTTCTGGCATTTCAGCCGTCATCAGCCAGGCTTGCTTGAATCCAGTGGCAAAGTGAGCAAGGGACCCACGTCTGGGCATTCCCCCGCCAACTTAGGGCGACCAAAGCGATACAAAAGGGGATGATGGACGGAACGTTTGAGCCAATCAAACACTCACCCCCAGTCAACTGATCTGGGTTTAATCCATCATCATTCTTTAGCTCACTCCACCACCCCAGTTCAGACATGGCCATATGCAAATCAGTCTGACCCTGTGCCTCATGGGAACAGTCCAGCCCGAACTGCCAAGCCATGTCTTCCCTGGACCGGAAACAAGCATCCTAGGACCGGTTTCTGGCATTTCAGCCGTCATCAGCCAGGCTTGCTTCAATCCAGTGGCAAAGTGAGCAAGGGACCCACGTCTGGGCATACCCCCGCCAACTTAGGGCGACCAAAGCGATACAAAAGGGGATGATGGACGGAACGTTTGAGCCAATCAAACACTCACCCCCAGTCAACTGATCTGGGTTTAATCCATCATCATTCTTTAGCTCACTCCACCACCCCAGTTCAGACATGGCCATATGCAAATCAGTCTGACCCTGTGCCTCATGGGAACAGTCCAGCCCGAACTGCCAAGCCATGTCTTCCCTGGACCGGAAACAAGCATCCTAGGACCGGTTTCTGGCATTTCAGCCGTCATCAGCCAGGCTTGCTTGAATCCAGTGGCAAAGTGAGCAAGGGACCCACGTCTGGGCATACCCCCGCCAACTTAGGGCGACCAAAGCGATACAAAGGGGATGATGGACGGAACGTTTGAGCCAATCAAACACTCACCCCAGTCAACTGATCTGGGTTTAATCCATCATCATTCTTTAGCTCACTCCACCACCCCAGTTCAGACATGGCCATATGCAAATCAGTCTGACCCTGTGCCTCATGGGAACAGTCCAGCCCGAACTGCCAAGCCATGTCTTCCCTGGACCGGAAACAAGCATCCTAGGACCGGTTTCTGGCATTTCAGCCGTCATCAGCCAGGCTTGCTTGAATCCAGTGGCAAAGTGAGCAAGGGACCCACGTCTGGGCATACCCCCGCCAACTTAGGGCGACCAAAGCGATACAAAAGGGGATGATGGACGGAACGTTTGAGCCAATCAAACACTCACCCCCAGTCAACTGATCTGGGTTTAATCCATCATCATTCTTTAGCTCACTCCACCACCCCAGTTCAGACATGGCCATATGCAAATCAGTCTGACCCTGTGCCTCATGGGAACAGTCCAGCCCGAACTGCCAAGCCATGTCTTCCCTGGACCGGAAACAAGCATCCTAGGACCGGTTTCTGGCATTTCAGCCGTCATCAGCCAGGCTTGCTTGAATCCAGTGGCAAAGTGAGCAAGGGACCCACGTCTGGGCATACCCCCGCCAACTTAGGGCGACCAAAGCGATACAAAGGGGATGATGGACGGAACGTTTGAGCCAATCAAACACTCACCCCCAGTCAACTGATCTGGGTTTAATCCATCATCATTCTTTAGCTCACTCCACCACCCCAGTTCAGGCATGGCCATATGCAAATCAGTCTGACCCTGTGCCTCATGGGAACAGTCCAGCCCGAACTGCCAAGCCATGTCTTCCCTGGACCGGAAACAAGCATCCTAGGACCGGTTTCTGGCATTTCAGCCGTCATCAGCCAGGTTTGCTTGAATCCAGTGGCAAAGTGAGCAAGGGACCCACGTCTGGGCATACCCCCGCCAACTTATGGCGACCAAAGCGATACAAAAGGGGATGATGGACGGAACGTTTGAGCCAATCAAACACTCACCCCCAGTCAACTGATCTGGGTTTAATCCATCATCATTCTTTAGCTCACTCCACCACCCTCAGTTCTGTACTTCTGCCTGTACTGCCTGCATACCGTCTAAAGTGAATGTCCAAAATGTAAATGCCCGTTTAGCAGTGGAACAAGAAATATTTAGATTAATGGCAATAGATGTTGAGGATATATGCTATGCCCCTTTCCAGGGACAAAAACTGTCTTAGCTTATGCTAAAAGGGTCGTCTGTGGAAAAGTGTAAATTCTATGTTAGCATAAGCTACAGCCATTTTGACTGTCGCGTCCATTTTGTTTCTATCGTATTCATTTTGCTCTCTGCTGTTCGCCTTTTCACCCTGCCTGTGTCCTTAACTTTAGCTGACCTCTCTGACATGGTCAATATGATGTACGTGCTGGGGGGCTGCAGCTGCCGGTGCACCTGGTCTCAGATGTTATCAAATGATTGCTTATTGCCACCATAAACATTCCTTACTCCCCCTCCTCATCTCCTGACCACCTGGTCACCCATCTGCTCTTGTTTGCCTATAGCTATTTCCGTGCTTAAACTTGTTTCTTCCAGTTTTCCTTCCCATGCGATTACACTGCAACAAACGGTATATAAGGGTGATGGTTTTTGTATTCGAGGTACTTCCTCCCCCAACACTCTAGGGTGTTGTTCGGACGCGGTCCCACTCATGAGTGTTTAATAAACTTGGTTTGTTTTACTTCCACTCCAGTGCCGATCTCTCCTTTGTTAGCCTTTGGACCCGTGGACGAGAGGGTGACCCTGCACCGGTGTGCCCTCACAGGGGTACATTTCCACACTGGACCTATCCTGGACCTGAGAGGCGTCCAAAACATGGTCTTGTTTGACAGTGAACTACCATCCATGTCACAGGTTTAGCATGTAGAGCGGTGATGGCAGCATACCGTGTTTTGTGAGTCAGAGGTTGTGACCAGACCTTTTTATCTGAGTCACAGGATTCTTTTGACGCACCCATGTGAAATAAAGCTGCTATGAGTTAACTCATTTTCTAGCCCTAGCATCTCAGTGCATGTTTTCATGCATGAATGTGTGTAGCCTGCATGGTGAATGCATTGTGTCTTTCAGTGCACCAGAGTGATGCAGATCTGTGGGAACATCTGTCCCACTTCTTGATCCAGTTCCAAGTTATCCTTGATCAAGGAAAGGGAGGTGCTCCGCAGAGTACCCAGCGGACTAGTATACAACCATAGCTGCCTGATAGCCAGCTTCTCAGAGGTAAGGGAACTTCACCTGGAGTTTAACCTCAAATTTCGAGCCGCCCCCCTGTCTTGAACCACTTGGAGGCTGACCTTCTTGAGAAAGAGGGATGGAGCGTGTCAAGCTTGCAGTAGGTGCTGACTACTAGGGCGAGCAAAACCAGCTGTCCACAGGGCTGAGGGTCCATCCGCCCATAGAGACTCGAAAGAGAGCAGGAGAGAAATGGGGTGACAGTTGTTGGGAGAAAGAGGGCTTTTTAATTTGGGGAACTATAAGTGTTGAATTGCAGGCAGAAGGGATTGTAGCGGATGTGAGTGAAGAACTGCACAGTTTTATAAGAGTATAAGTAATGGAAGATGCTGCTTTGACCATAATAGAAGGTGGACTGTGATCTAAAGGAGAGACAGATTTAATGGAGGGAAAAAAATAGGTGCAGAGAAGAGAGGAACAGACAGAACTTTGTTATGAAAAAGGTCTGAGAGGACTTCTCAGAATTCGACGGATGGAGTAATGGAGAGGTGTGTGGAGGAGGGTAGAATGAGTTCTAGGCCTCCTCGATTTTGGTACAGTAGTAGGAGAATCAAGCCTCGTTGATTCTTTCCTTATATGACTTAAGGGCAAATTTGTAAAGTATACTGTGTTTTTAAAGATTAGCTCATGCTTCAGGTCCTCCTAAGATGTTTACAGTGACGTTTAGCTGGAGTGAGCTCTGAAAAGTACCAGGAGTGGAGGGGTGAGTGCAGTGAGTGAGTTTAGCCCAGACTGGAATAAGTGAATCGAGAGCAGAAGAAAGCCATGAATTCGAGTTGGTGGCAATTTCAGTGGGAAAGAAGATGGAATACAGGGTTGAGATCAAATTAGCTGAACTAATTCAACTTAAATTTTAGGCAATATTTTTAAAAATGGGATGCCTACTTGGCCTCAAAGTACACCAGGGCTGTCCAGTTAGAACCCGCCCAATCAAGGCTCATTTCCCTGGAGTGTTCCCTTACTCTTCTTCATTAATGAAGCACCACACGAAACAGGCCTGTTTAGTGAGTGACTAACTGTTCACAATTTAGTTCCAGGAAACAAGACGTGATTTAACCCAGCCATTCTCGACTCCCCACCTTTTTTCATTGTTTAAATCAAAGCATCCTTATAATGGAAGGCACTTTGTTTGGCCATAGCTTGGCACGGAAAATGAACAGTTTCTACCGGACCTGGGGCCGCATTACAGGAGTGCCTGGGGACGCAACAGGCGTTTGCGCCCACTTTGCGTGCTCACGGGGCAGTTTGGTATTATAAAAGGGGCCGCAGACGCTTGTGCGTCCCCTTCCGTAATACCGATAGCGCTGGCGCACATAGAGCGCCAGCACTATCATCAGAGGGCATTCCCTCATTTGCATAGAGGCGTGGCCCCATGCAAATGAGGGAATCACTTTGCCTCTGCGCCCGTGCCATATTACAGATGCTGGCACAGAGGCAAAGAAGCTGTCAGGAGGGACACTGTCAGTGCACCACCTAAAAGGTGGCACACTGTCAGTGCGCCCCCTGATGGCAGCCCTCTGGAGGAGGGAAATGGGATCTGATGGTCTCCCCCAGACATCCCCTGTCACCTGCACAGTGAAACACAGAGCGGCTTCAAAGCAGCCGGTCCTTTTTTCACATGAATGTGCTGCCGTGAGAGCAGCGCAAGTTTGCGGGTGCCATGGGGGCAGTGCATTCATCCTAATACGGCATGTTTTCCTTGTTTGCGCCAGTGTGCCGGCGCAAACAAGAAAAATGTGGCGTATGTATGATACGGCCCCTGGTCTTCAACATAAAATATAAGCCATTACCATAGTTTGTGGTACCATTGGGGGTTCCTACCATATCTCATGGACCTGAGGAAACAATTGTTTGAGATGATCAATCTTAACCATGCATAAAGCATCTCTAAGGGGATGAATGAGTGAGAAATCCAAATGTGCTCCGGGTTTTTGCAGCTAGGCAGAGTGCAGACCAAGATTCAAGGAGCAGAGAAAAAAGACCTTCCGAGTGTCAGAAAATCTACTACGCCAATACTCTTTATTGACAGCAGTTTGGTGCAAAGGAAATGATCCATCCTCGTTCCGTGCACTTGTTGAGGCTGCTTAGAACAGCCAAGGCATAAAGGTCTACCATTCCAGAGATCGCTCTTTATCATGCAGTGTGAATGGTTAGCTATAACCTCTGCCGATGTAGCAAGATTGACAAATGTGCAGCTCCCTTTTAGTAGAAGCAGCACATAAATAGAGATTCATATTGAGTGTAGGTAGAGAGTCGTTGAAGCTGACACTGCATATTAGCAATTCCATCGATAGTCCAGCTTGCAGAATGTATGCTGAGTTCTTCATGCGCCCCCTGGCTTTCTTTCATACTTCGTCCTTGCATCAAGAGGTACAAGGCACAGTATAGACTCTCAGGTGGCTAGGAAAAATCTATTCTTTTCATCTCCTGATGAGATTTTGCAAGAATGAAAATTGGAGGTTCACAGGTGGTTACAGCTACTTTGTAAGTGCCATATATGGATCCCTTTCTAGCCTCAAATGTCTTATCAATCCTGCAAGTGCTGTCAGAAGACACTCCTGGAGTTTTTTAGCATACTGACAATTCATACATTTGTGTGGTAGCGTGGTTAGTGTCCATAAGTGCCAGTGAGTCAATTAGAGTTATACCACCAAAGACTCCCGGGTGATCTTGTATCTTCTGCAAAAAAATTGTCCAGACTTTGTGTTAGCTCCTGCTTTAAAAATGGAGAGATCCCACAGGTAGCTACGAAACATCTTTTGAAGTTGTGAGGACTTCTACATCTGTAAGCAACCTGCCCCAGATTCTCATCGTAGGAAGGGTGTTGAGCGTCTATCTTTTGTGACTGAATAAAGAGGAAATGTGCTTCATTCAGTTCTAGATCCGCAAGATTTCAAGTAGTCTCTGACCCAAGAGAGCTGCAAGATGCTAACATGAACCGGAGTCCTGTCTGCTGTGCAGCTGGTAGTATGGCGGTATTTAGCAGATCTTCAGATTTGAAATGTGAGTAACTAATTTCAAGAGAAGATCCTGCCCTTGGCTTGAATGCAGCATTAAAGGTTTTCACCGAGGTCCTGGCTCCGATTGCACCTTTGAGGTGCTATCTGAGCATGTCCTGCTTTCCTTTTCTTAGATGTTGGACTCCCTTGCAAGACAATAAATCAAGTTATAGCATTATTTTATGAAACCGTGGTGGGTACATATGCCTTTGGAACAGGTTGACTTTTTTCTTGAATGTTGAGCCACTTGTGAACCTTCAGAAGATGCCTTTTCAACTCTATATCTCTTACCATTGGGAGCACCCAGTCCTTCTGTAGCTCTGGAACTTTCTGGCCCTATACAATGGCGATCTCAAGATAAAAATCTTTTAAAAGGAGCCCCTCTCAAGTATCTTCAATGACAGATCTTGATCCCATCAACTCTTTTGCATTCAATGGAGAGAGGCTTAGGGTGTTTGTGTTGCATGGAGCACTTTCTATCCTTGGTTGCTTCCAAAGAAGGCTGCTGCACTCAGGTGAGTGTGTTGCTTTATCTTATTTAGCTCCTTATCAGACTAAGGTCACTAATACCTGCACAAGCATCAGTGTGCATGTACATTTATTTGATAGGTAAATTTGGGGATATGCAAGGTGCAACTCCACTTTTTTCACCAACCACAAATAAAGCAAGATAAACACCTATAAGAGAAGGAAAGAAATACTGTTGTATTCCTCTTAGGGTATCCATAAACGGGCTTTCCAGTATCATGTCCTTATATAGGCACAATTCGCCCTGCCCTTATATAGGCATAAAATCCCAGCCCTTATTTAGGCATTAAACCGTGCACTCCAAATACAGGCATGGTCTCTGACATCCGTCCACCCTAACGTCACAACGAGTTCATGAAGAACAGACCCTTAGGCTGCGGGAGTTTCCCTAATCCAGGACTATTGATTTCTTCAAGGACTCATATATTATGCATGAACCATTATTCCTTAGGGGGTTCATTCATGACGTCTTTCGCTGTCCAACTCACGTCAATGCTAACATTCTTAGGTGCTCTCAGGTATAAATATACCTTCCCTAGCCCCTGTAAACCAGAGGAGACCTCGACTTCAGAGGAGCCCGTTTCCCGGCCTGATGCACTGAGAAGAAGCTGCCATTCCCTGCACGCAGAGAGCCCAGCTTCCAGCTTCCAGTGATCTGACTTCCCTTGCGGGGTGTTGGAGTTCGAGTCTGGCAAAGAGATTCCTACCTCTCTCATTCTTCAGGTATGGAGCTGACTAGAACCTAGAGGGACTCTTGGCATACTAGGCATACTAGACTTAACATACTGTTAGTATACCATAGTAAGGAATACTTCACCTACTTCTTCCCTCTTCCTACACCTAGGTTAGGTTAGGTACATTGGGGTAGAATTAGCTTAGCAACGCATCGTATGAGTACTCGCATTTTTAGTCTGTGTTATTTATGTAACAGCATATGTACTAAAAGATAATGCTATCGCAGTATTATTTATTTCTACTGCTCACCCTGTACATTATTTATCTCGCATACTGTCTTGTGATCGTAACAGCACATTTTACTTACACCAGAAACAAGACTGTTCAATAAATCCTTTATTGAAACGCCCGTCTATTTCTTTCTGTGTAACTTGGAGAAAACTAAGCATGCACGACTGAGCTGAGTGAAATAGTTATCTATTGTTTCCACGACTCTGGGACATGTTCTGATTCTAAAGGGAAACACAGTGGTCATGTTTTGCGGCTGCCAGAAACTACTCCCTTCTTGTTGTCAAGGAGTTTCTAGTGGCCTCTGAGCTAGCTGGCACAAGTAATTAAGTTTAATATACTCGATAGGGACATACCGACCTTAGTCCTATGTCAAACCTATAGGATATATTATTCCAATGCGCAGAGCCTATTAGGGAAATAGGAGCTACACTACATGGCGCCCAACGGTTTGGTTAGGCAGTAATTCAACGTTAGATACTGAGTAACTCAGCCGTGCTTTTTCTCTCAAGACCCCTACCCATATACTCCAAAAGACGTCTGGAGTGGGCAGGGTTAAGTATCCACCAAGGCTACATAGGGAAGCACCCTATATATTAGCTGTTTGGTTTGCTCAACGTTGAAGGATACAGTGTTCCACAATATTGTGCACCTTATCTTTGTTTCCTTGAAACTTGTTTCTACATTTTTCAAAACAACAAAATGCCTGGCTCCGACAATGAAACCGGAGACGGTGTAACTGTGGCTGATCCAGCCCTACCAGTAGTTTTTAACTTTACCGGTTTAAATGAAACCGAGGAGGGTGTCATAGACATCGCTCCAAACTTAAGAAGAGCCATCACTCAAACTTATAAAACATGGCCTACCTCCGAGAGGCGGTAGAGCAGTTTTCGTGATAGAGGCACATGAATCCTTTCAGACAGAGGTATTCTATTCATGGGTAATATTTCCTGAATCCAATTCAGTAACACACATGTTTCACTTCTACAAAGAAGATGAACCACCAGAGGAATACAGTCCTTTCGAGGATATAGAAATTCCACTAACATACCAAGAGCATCAGCTCTGGTTTAAAGGCGCCCTAAAACATCACAAAAACATTACTAGGCTCGGTCCACTAGGTAGACCAGGAGCAACATGGCCGATTTTAGCCGGCTACACACCTCATCCTGACATTGAAGAGATGTCAGACGAGGATTTACTTACTCAACTCACAGAGTTAATAAAAATCTACAGACAATTGGTCCAATATGTCATGCGGACTTTTACAGTCCGACCACCATTGACATATCCAAATGCAACTCCCCAACAGGGGAATACACTAAAAATTACACCACAGACTCTATACGCAGTCATGGGTAAAATGCCCACAAAACGTGAGCAAATTCCATTTTGGATAGCTCAAAAAATTACTCAAATCGAAGCAGTATTTCCAAATACTAGCCCGCATGAGAAACACAGAATCCTAACAATCAGTTTACCGATGGGGATCACACCACAACTGGAAGACTGCACCACTTGGGGCTCAGTCTTTGCTGCCATCTATACTAAAACACATGGTATTCCATCAATTGCGGTAATACCTGATGTCCTAAAACAAATTCAAAACGAATACGGGGCAGAGCCTGCTCTAAATTTAGGTATGAAATTACTGAAAAATTTCGACCAGGTCTCAACAATAATATTATCTAATATTAAAGGGGAGGCAGCAGCAGTGGCGATCCGCCAAAAATTGAGGGAATTCGATGTTACAGAACATCAAACTGAGCTACCCAGAATTATAGAACAATCTTATGCAGAATTAGGCAGAGATAGTTTGGGTGGAAGACCACTGAAGCCGAAACTATCTGAAAGTCCCGAGAAGGACTCAATAAAACAAACTCCTACATCTTCTAAAAAGAAGTGGGAGTCTACTAAACAAAAATCAAACGAGAAACGTTCTCAATCCCGAGGTAGGTCTCCTCAAAAGGAGCCCTCTGAAAGGAGGTATAACCTCAGGAATAGGGATAATTTGAGAAAACCTGATAGGTATCAAGATACTGATACACGTTCCTCTCGTCCCTTTCAGATCTCATCACAGACTTCGGAAAGAAGAGGACGATCAGAACACAAAGAAGAACGCGTGAAATCGAAAGACGACAAACACGCTTCAAAAACAAAAACAAAACCTCAATTCTCCAAAAAGAAGGTAGCAGGTCTGAAGATCAGACATGCCGAGAATACTGAGAACACAACTCAAGAACGGAGAATGGGCTCAGACCATGCTGGACAGTGCAGCAGAAGTCACAATAGTTCGCCAGACCGTGAAGGAACTTCTGGAGATAGTGGACTTGAATGAGTACATTACAGTCGAGACTGTAGACACCAGGGTTAGTACTCCACAAAAGTTATATGAAATAACACTCCAGATGGAGGGAGACAAACCTAGACAGGTGAAAGCACTTTTTTGGGAAAGACTATCAAGAGGCTATGACATACTTCTAGCAGAAAAGGACTGGCCACCACAATTTGTCAGGGAGTGCCCACACGGCAAGGACATAATTATGCCTGCCTTCTCCAACCATATTCCTATACATCAAAAATATACATATGCCAGGAAATGGGCAGTGGCCCAGGCCCAGGCCCCAGCATTATATAAAAATCATGTAGGATGGGATGAGGACTCACCTCACCATAAAATACATCTGAAACATGAACCAACTGCACAAAGGCAGTACCCAATAAAGCAAGAAGCTAAAAAACAGGTCAGGGAGATCTTAGATCAACTTGAATACCAAGGGGTGATTGAAACATGCACCTCCTCAATGAACAATCCTTTGTTTCCTGTCTCCAAACCAGACAATACATATCGTCTAGTTTTGGATTACAGACACCTAAACACTTGTTCTAAAACTTTTGCAGTGCAAAATGCACATAGCACAGCATTAATGAATAACATTGTGCGTAAAAAATATAAAACAACATTAGATATCTCAAATGGTTTCTTTTGTCTAAACATAGCACCTGAAAGCAGGTACTTAACAGCATTCTCCATAATGGGGACCCAGCGTCACTTTTGTCGACTCCCACAAGGGTTCAAAAATAGCCCAGGTTTATTCTCAGCGAGGGTAACGGAGTTACTACAAATTTATGACAATGAGGCATTGTCCTATGTGGATGACCTATATCTGACAGACGATGACCTGGACAAACACTTGAACAGGGTGAGCACCATTATACTGGGTTTCGCCTCTGAGGGCTACAAGTTCAACTATAAAAAGTCCAGAATTGCCCATCTCAATGTCCTATTTCTAGGATATGAGCTTTCAAGTGAAGGCAAGAGCTTGGCAGCTAACTTTTTAGAAAAGTGTGCGCTGCTCCAACCTCCAAAAACGCTAAAAAACTTACAATCCATCCTGGGTTTCCTAAATTTTGGAAAAACATACATTCTAAATTATGCAGAAAGGGTTAAACCTCTCTACGCATTAATCAAACCTGATTTTTCAATCAAAAACTGGACACAGGAACACACAGAAATTTTGCGTTCACTCCAGGCTAACATGTTAGCAACAAATCACTTACAAACACGTGTAAGTCAACGAAATTTGGTGATCCGAATAATTTCGGGTCAATGTGGATTCACCTACTTAACCTTCAATGAGGGTGAGAAAATACCAATAGCATACAAATCTCATTTGTACACACAAGCGGAAATGCACTTCAGTTCAACTGAAAAAATTCTGACAGCAGTTCAAACCGCTGTAGCAAAAGAAAGAGCCTTAGCCCAAGGGAAACGCATTATTGTCGTAACCCCGGTACCGGCTTTAGAAGCTGTTCCAAAAGCAAGCATTCCAAATGCTAAAGCATTACATCCAAGATGGATACAATGGGTTAATTCTCATGCTGCAACAGATGTTGAATATGTTTTTGATCCAGATTTAAAAACACAAGCATTCCTACAATATGAACAAGAATGTCCTCTGCCTACTGAAATTCTGCCTCTTGATCAGTACAAATTTATAATTTACACTGACGGATCCGCACAACCCGCAATAGGGGGTAAGCAAGCTTACAGTGCAGCGTGTGCAATCGTTAAAGATCGCATGCGAGATGGCATCTTCAGACCTATGGTCACTAAAACACAATCTCTAGGGGATTGTACAGCTCAGCGAGCTGAACTACAAGCGTTCAAACTGGCACTTGAAAGTACAGATCGAGAATTCCCCACACTAATAGTGTGCGATTCGTTTTACTGTGTTCAGTCGTATAATGAATATATACAAAACTAGCTTGAAAATGGTTTCAAAGATGCGAAAGGTGGCACAATAAAGCATAAATTGCTTTGGGAACAAGTAGTTCAGTTGAAAAACGAACTACCAAAGGCTCACGTGATACACACACTGAGTCATCAACGTGATGGCGTTCACGTTGCAGGGAATTCATTGGCTGACGAAGCCGCAAAGGGGGCTGTGCAAACGGCTTCCGTAGCTGCGATCACTTGTTCCAAAACAAAAACAGACGGTGAGATAATGTTGGCTGTCAAAGCTTCAAGCAAAGGCAGCAGTGCAGCGTTACCAAAAAGTTTCCACTCAAGTACTCTTATGTAATTGATGCGAACAACGTTCCTTTTGCTCGAATCCCTGGAGTGGGGGATAGGGTAATTCCAAACAAGGAACGCAGATTAGGACTAATCCTAGCAGCACACGAAGGGATAGCTTCTGCCCATGCAGGTGTTTCTGCAACAGTATCTTTACTCAAGCAAAGATATTGGTGGCCTGGCATTAGAAAACAAACAAAGAACTATGTTTTAGAATGTGATATATGCCAACAGATGAAAGTCTCCACAGTGAAACGTCCTGCGCAGACACCCCTGTTAATTTCAGATAAACCATTAGCTTGTGTTTACCTTGACCACTGCGGTCCCCTGCAAAGGGACGGTAACTATAAATACATCTTGGTTGCAGTGGATTCATGCTCTAGGTTCCTATGGTTATGGCCTCAGCGCTCGGCTGACGCTCGAACTGTTATAAAAGATTTGCGAATCTTTATCGGCACATACGCAATAGGCACGCTACATTCTGACCAGGGTCCTGCGTTTAGCTCTAGGGCTTACAAAGAAGCCATGGCCAGTCTGGGCGTTGCATTGCGGTACTCCTCTCCATTCCATCCTGAGGAAATTCGGTTGTGGAAAGGAAAAACCGGGACATAAAGCAGTCTATAACAGCTAGGGTATTAGGTTCGGGTGATGGGTGGGTCAAACACCTTAGTGGCGTACAGCGCGCAATGAACAATCTGCCAAGAAGTTCTCTAGGGGGGGTCACTCCATATGAGATCCTATTTGGGACAAGAATGTGGGTACCAGACCTAGAACACGTAGGCACAGTGGTGGAAAATAAACCATTTGATATCAAAGATCGTTTGGCTGTTTTACAGGACTTAAACAAATTAAGAACGAAACAAAGCAACGTATTCCTACAGTCAACCACCACTGGGGATCAACCGGCTGTCCCAGCAAGGCCTGTCTGGATTCCAAAAGTTGGGGATCTAGTCAGAGAAAAAAGTGAGGTCAAGAAGGAATTTGGACCTTCTTACAGACAACCAGTACCTGTCCTAGCAGTTCAAGGAACAAGAACAGTACTTCTGCCGCCCCTTGCTGGAAGAAAGGAGAAAAGAGTTGTGTCCATCGACCTGATCAAACCACAGTATGTGGCCAATACTAAATAGTAGGCCTCGTGGACTCCGACCTAGTAGCAGACGCACTCCTCTCGCTACTATCCAAGAGGTTCAGACTGAAAGACTGATAACAATCAAGAATTCAGCTGTAACAGACGGAGGACTATGCAACAACGCTATGGAACTCATCCCTCTTGAACACCAAGTAACAGTTCGTCCAAATACACCTGTCTACACCAACGTGGCAAGTGATGAACTGGTTCCAGTGATTTCTACAAATCCTGATGCAATTCCAACAATTGACAGAACTGCTTCTGGCTATTTCATTAACTTTGATACGTTCTCAGAAGATCCGAGTGAACCTGAAACGACGCCAGTGACATTGAAATTCAAGCAGCAAGTACAAGACTTTCTTCATTTTGTGAAAAAGACTTATTTGGTTTCTCCATGGATTGAACTCTGGATTACATCTGGACTTTTTGTTTTCCTGCTCTGGCTAGCTTTGGTAACAACTGTAAGCGTGCTTATAAGTGGCAGATACATCCATGTGAACCCTGAAGGAAAAGACGTAAACGTACTTTTGAAACCTCATAAATCTTCCCATCGTGAAGCAAGAGACTTATCATCAGTGAACATCACAGCTGTTCCTATACTTGATGGTATAGTGTGGGACAAAACAGATTATGATATCTTCGGCCCGAATGAACAATTGAACATTCCACATTTGTTTAAAATTTCACTAAGTGATCTAATTACGACCAGTACCTATTCTGATGATTGGGACTTTGAGACTGTGACTGACATAATGTTTGACCTAGAAAAATCTGCTGCATTTTCTAAACATAAATATTTAGAGGGTTCATCAGACTATGAACAAATGTATTGTTATAACCACTATGGTCATCATTATTTGCATAAATCTGCATATCCAAGAAATGTGTTTATGTTTAACCAATGGGAACATTGTCCTACATCACCTAAAGGTAGTTCAAAAACATTTGCTAATAAGTTTCCATATTTTTCAGGATACAATACATCTGATCCAGAAATGTTTTACTATAAAAATGTAAACAAGACAGGACTGAAAATTATGTTAATAAATACAAAACAGATTTATTCTGCGTTTTTTAATGCCCAACTGTCTAGACAGGGTTTCGACTTTTGGAAAGACACAATTGACACAAAAACTGTGTGGGGTACTAAAGATTGGCAAGTGCAGGGGATAGAAGCTTTATTTAGAGCCTGCATCATCCCTGAACAAATAATGTTTTTGAATGAAACTATCCAACAAACATCTTGTCTTGGATTAGCCAAGATAAAAGAGATGAACACACCTTCTGTACCAACACCTGCCAGGGAAAATAAGACAAAGGCAGTGGTGACAGTTGACAATATACTACAACTCAACAGATCTAATCCTACTTGGAAAAAATGGTTGATCTGGCCCACAGACACGAATAACTGTCAGGAAAGATTCCTGAATAAAACTCATGGTTTTACTATTCATAGGCCAGACCCAAGATACGTCCAAAGACAACATCCGGGGGTAGTAACAACATACAGTGTAGGTAAATTATGCCTCGATTGGCTGCATAAGTCTACACTACAGGATGTGAAACAACACTTAACCTTACTTAAAAAGGACGCAGATCTTAGGGATTTCTTGCTTGGACCAAGAAAACCGGGTCAAAAACGTTTCATATATGCCGGCATTTATGCTGCTTATAATGAAGCTTGGAAGGTATCACAGATAGAGGCCGCAGAACGAATATGTGAACTTGATCGTATTAATTTAGAGAAAACACTCTCTGTGGTCGACAATGGGTTAACAACTTTGTGATCCAGAATATATTCATTGGATGGCATTGTATCCTCTGCTATCGACATACTAGAACAAGATTTGGCGATGTTACAACAAGGCCAATCTCAATTACGTTCTATTATGTTATTAAGCTGGACGCTGCAATCTTTGCGAGCGGGCTATGTGCCTTGGCGTTTCATCAACACAACGGCTCTGTTTGCAGAATACAATCTCACTGATAAACAGATCGAACTGGCACAAAGAGGAGCAAAGTATACAGTGCTGAGCATTGAAAAACTGGAAAAGTTACCATTCACTGTGGCAGAAAAATCAGCTACAGAATGGCTTATTCATGGCAAAATAACATTACCAGTGAGTACTTTTCAGTTTCAGTATTGCCTCAGACAAATGCAAGCAGGCAAATATGAAAGGTTGGGTAAGGAATACATTAAGACATCGAGGGATTTACCGTATACATATAGATGTTGGAGTGGGGATCGTGAAGTGTTTTTGAGCGGTTCAAACTGTAAACTTGCACTGAGTGGTTCACTTATATGTCAAGACATTTCCTTGCACGGGGCTTGTAATGGTTCAGTGGAAAATTTGTCTTGCCATCAGCAGGGTACTCCAGCCGCTGTGATTAATCCGACGTTTGGACAACTTTCTAATGGGAGTTACCTCATGTTGAATGATCAGAGCTGCTGCAGAATGCTGCCAGGCATCCCATATCTAGTAACGGTCAACTCCAGGGTCACTTGCTGTATGCAAGTATTGTTTCCCCCAATAGACACAGTCAGGGAGTCGCCTCTATGGCCTTCGCTGACCGTCTCTTTTATAAGATTTGATACTCTAAGCAGAATGAAAGCCATGCTTTTACAGCAAACAGTGCCTTTGACCTCGGCCAAAGAAACCTATGATCTACAGGTTGCAAGGACTTCGGCTGAGATACAGACTTTAATACGTACAAACTGCCCTATACATTTCGTGGAAATGATATCACGTATCTTTAACATGTCTGATACAACCGGAATTGTACAGGTATTTAAGAGCATCTGTTCCGGTCTGTTAGCACCTTTCCAGGCAATACTCGGAATCATCCCGAACTTTGCACATTCGGTGTTTGGTGGCATACCATTAATTCTAGCACTTGTTGCCGGAATTCTATTTCTCTTCCTGCTATTGCGCTATGGCCAGCCTATTCGCGGACATCACTCCGAGCTAAATGGAGAAAGCTCTCCTTGAACGAAAGTGCCGTGAGCAAATAGTAAAGCTTTTTGGCATGACTCGTCTACGGGACCTTAATACAACTTGGTTCCTGTCATTCAGACCAATCTGGCAAGATTGCATCTTACCTGTTCTACGATGCCTGCTATGCGGTGAAGAATGCGTGTTGGACACATGTCTAACATTTCCATCAGCAACGCCAATGGATGTCGATACTCTGCTGGACCCGATAACGGCCCATGCTCTGTGTTGTCCCCAGAGGCTTCCTATCCTGCTGTCAGCATTCATTGAGATCTCACAGACGCTTCCGGCTGCTGCTGAGGTACGAGAAAGAACTCCAGGCACACAGGTAACAACGGACGCGAACATTGCTGGGGCAACCTATGCTGGAAGCAATGCTTCCCATCTCTGTGCAATTAATCTACTACACGAGGTGTTCCAACTGACACCAACAACAGTGGATGATGTTTTGTCTATTGAAATAGATGATCTCATGTTTACACCAGACCCGTAAACTAACTCTGATTCGGCATACAGTGTTCCAGAGCTGCAGTGACAATTTGGCCTTTATTTTTAAACAACTTGGAACTCTACCAAAATTGAACTTTTTCCCATTTTTTTTTACGAAAATGGCACATCGATCTGCATAAAGTAGAACTAGCCTTATAATACAGACTTCTAGGTACTTCCACGGACACTTAGTCATCTTGTGTGTCTAAAACAGTTCATTAATTTTTCTGACATGAAATGACTTTGATTTTTGAGAAACTTATCGATCATTTTTTTGTCAAATGTAAATATTACTGCTTATTTCATTCCAATTGCATTTATTTTCGAACTTTATGCCTGTAATGAAAAGCAATGCTTCAAATGTACAGTACCTTTTGCATTCTAATAGGTTTTTTAAATGCCTTTTTAAATGGTTTTATGAAAAATTTTAGAAATATGCGGTACTCCATTTTAATGTTTAGCATTTTAAATGTTTAGCATTTTAGTATTATCGTACACACAAAAGAGGAGTGGGTGTTGTATTCCTCTTAGGGTATCCATAAACGGGCTTTCCAGTATCATGTCCTTATATAGGCACAATTCGCCCTGCCCTTATATAGGCATAAAATCCCAGCCCTTATTTAGGCATTAAACCATGCACTCCAAATACAGGCATGGTCTCTGACATCCGTCCACCCTAACGTCTACAACGAGTTCATGAAGAACAGACCCTTAGGCTGCGGGAGTTTCCCTAGTCCAGGACTATTGATTTCTTCAAGGACTCATATATTATGCATGAACCATTATTCCTTAGGGGGTTCATTCATGACGTCTTTCGCTGTCCAACTCACGTCAATGCTAACATTCTTAGGTGCTCTCAGGTATAAATATACCTTCCCTAGCCCCTGTAAACCAGAGGAGACCTCGACTTCAGAGGAGCCCGTTTCCCGGCCTGACGCACTGAGAAGACGCTGCCATTCCCTGCACGCAGAGAGCCCAGCTTCCAGTGATCTGACTTCCCTTGCGGGGTGTTGGAGTTCGAGTCTGGCAAAGAGATTCCTACCTCTCTCATTTTTTTTTTATTTTTTTATTGAGAAAAGAAAAAAGGGCATTGTTAAACACAGCAGAGTGCCTACAACCCTGGGGCCGGCCGCCAATTTCTTTAATACTCAGTTTACGTCAGCACTACCCACATCCCGGAGGCCGGGCATCGTCGTGCTCAGGTGTTATTATTCCAGGCCGTTTACCAGGTGCAGTCACCGCACTGCCTTGGGATTAGTAAAAGCTCCATGAGTATATACTTGTATATATGCAGAAACAAATTGTCTGTTTCCCCTTTCCTCTTTTTCTCTTTTAGTTTTCCCCCAACAAACAAACCAACGGAAGTCAGTGCAGTCGCTCTCAGTTAGGACCTCGACTCTTGCACACGCCCATTGCCACATGGCCCTGCTGTGGTCGCCCACTCGCCCCAACTCTTCCCCGTCATCGTCGTGTCCCTTCGCTGTCCCCACATATTAGTCTAGTCTCTTCTGACCACCTGATCCCTGCAGTGTTCCCAATCCGCGGGGTCCGTCCAGAGCACCCACTTAGTTAGAGTCTCTATGTCGCCAGAGCGTTAGTACCTTCCTCTGCCCCGGACTCTGCCGAGGGACCTCCACCCTTTCCCTTCATGTATGTGGTGTAGAGTCCCCAGAAATTTTTCGGTCTGCTCCGCGGGAGGAGCAGTTCGCTAAAGGTTTCCGATTGAGTGCTGCAATAAAGAACATCCCGTGACCATTGCGATACTGTAGGCAAGGGACCCCGCAGCCAACACATTGCCACTCTACGCTTCGCCAACAACAGACCCAGATCCACCAGCCTACGAGCTGCCTTCGGCAATAGTTTAGTGTATCCCAGCAGTGCAATCACCGGTTCCGGAGGAATCTCCAACTCTACTACCATGCTTATTTCTCGAAATATTTTTTCCCAGTATTGGAAAACCCCTGGGCAGCCCCATGCTAAGTGTACAAAGTCCGCCCTCTGGGAGTGGCATCTCTCGCATGTAGCGTCCTCCCTTAGGCCGTACCTATGCATTCTCTCTGGCGTGTAGTACACCCTGTTGATGAATTTAAAATGTATCAGTCTGTGCTTGCCATGCAGTGACACACGCTTTATGTTAGCGCAGCAGTATAACCACATATCATCACTAATAACCATGTCCAGGTCGGACTGCCAGGCCAATCTGGCCTTGGTGTAGTGGTGGGCCCTCTGGGACATTACCAGTTTATATATGTTGGTTACTAGCTTGCGGGGAGACTTAGTTTTAATGAGGTACGAAAGCTCTCGTACCTCGGGGGTTCAGCCATGTCCTCCCCTAGCTGTTTACACAATGCCGTATGCACCCTATGGAACTGGAAACGTTGCAGCTGAGTGGTTGCTTCTATCGTGGTCGTAACCTCTTCCCATGTTTTGGCAACGCCATCCGAAAACAGGTCTCCCACTTTGCTAATGCCCAGTGCTCGAAGTGCCCTGATGACACCTTTGTCGCGACAGGGGGTCAACCAGACCGCCCATTCCACCAGCATTTCCGGTGAGTATAACAGCGCCCCCGCCTGCTGTTGTAGTAAACAATGCCATGCATGCCGAGTTGCGTTTAGAGAGTCGAGGATCCCAGTTCTACGGTCCGCAGTCTCGAAAATGACGGCTGGGAGGGGCTTAGAGTCCGCGAACAACTTCTCAAGTCTGAGATAAGGGATATTGTCAGCGCCATGTATCCAGCTATGCGCCTGTGCACCCTGCGCTGCCCTGTAGTATAACTCTAGGTCCGGTGCGCCCAGTCCCCCCATGTGATATGGCAATGTGAGAACCCGCCACTTGACCCGTGCCTGCTTGCCCGCCCATGCCAACCTCGTCAGTGACTTATTGAGCCTGGCAAAAAAAGAGCGCGGCAACACTATCGGCACGTTTGCAAACAAGAATAGGAATCTGGGCAGTACTACCATCTTCATTATCGATACTCTCCCAATTAGGGATAGTGGTAGCCCAATCCAGGTTTCGACATCATCTTCTAGTTTATCTACCGCCGTTCCGTAGTTCTCGCGGAAAACTATTTCTGAGTCCGTGTGCAGTCTGATGCCGAGATACCGGACCGCTTCGTCTGACCACAAAAGTGGGTACTCCATTTCAAATGGAGAAGTGGACGAGGTGAGCGGGAAAGCAATAGATTTAGACCAATTGACCTGCAACCCGGAGAGAGCTCCGAAGTGTACCACCTCTCGCAGGACCGGGGAGAGATTGGTTTCAGGATCCCTACATAAAGCAGGGTGTCGTCCGCATACGTTGATACCACGATCTCGTAAGTGGGGAAACGGACACCTCTGTGGCTGTGGTATTCCCTAAGGGCACATGCCAGGGGTTCCGCAATTAATGCATACAGCGTCGGTGACAGAGGGCAACCTTGGCGGGTTCCCCTAGCTATAGGGATGGCGGCTGTAACCAGGTCCCCCAGGCGAATACGCGCCGTGGGGGCATTATATAACACCCCAATCATTTGCAAGAAAACCGGGCCTAGTCCCATTTTCGTCAACACGAGCCGCATAAAGGGCCACTCCACCGAGTCAAAAGCCTTCTCCATGTCCAAGAAGACAGCAATAGCCTTCGTATCCTGCCGGACATGTTGTATTGCGCCGAAGACCGTGCGGAGGTTATAAGTGAGATTTCTGTCCGGTACAAATCCAGCCTGCTCCGGGGCTACCAATTCCGAAGTCAGAAGGGCCAGTCTGTTGGCCAAGATCTTCGCAAATAACTTAGTGTCCACGTTTAGCAAGGAGAGCGGTCTGTAGGACCCGCAATCCTCCAGGGGCTTACCCGGTTTGGGAATGGCTACCAATATGGCTTCCCTCATTGTCTGGGTCATCTGTCCAGCTACGCACATGTCGTCAAATAATTCTGCTATGTGTGGCAGGAGAAGATCTATGAAGGTCTTATAAAAGTTCACAGTGAGTCCGTCTGTCCCCGGGGCGCTATTTGTCCTCATTCCCGACAGGGCTTCGATTATCTCGTCTTTTTCTATAGGAAGAGATAAGAACTCGCGGTGTGTGTTTGATAAGAAGGGTAACTGAATGTGCTCGAGGTAATCTGTTATTCCTCCGTCCATGTCCGACAAGCGAGAGGCGTAAAGGTCCGAGTAGTACTGCTTAAATCTGTTAGCTATATCTTCTTCCTCTGTTAGTAGACCTCCCTCCTCCGATCGTATCCCACTAATGGCGGTCTTACCCCTTCTTGCTTTTAGCATATTGGCCAGCACAGAACCCGGCCTATCCCCCTCCCCGTACGTGCGAGCTGTAGCGTATTTCCCCAAATGCTGCACCTCGCTATCCACTGCCTCATGATACTCCTCTAGTAGTGCCTTCATGGCGTCGCTGGAGTTCTCGTCCATACCCGACTGCTGATTAGCCTCCATCTCCCCCAATTTGTGCTCCAGAGTCGACAGCCGCTGTCGGATATCTCGAAGCACCGCAGAGTGTTTGGACATGGCTTCCCCCTGATATACACTTTAAAAGCTTCCCATATCATCTGGAAGCTGTCTACAGACCCTATGTTGGTAGCGAAGAATGTTTCTATCGCTTCTGCCATAGCCTCCTTAAAGAGGGGGTCCAGTAATGAATAAGGCGGGAAGCGCCATGTAAATGGCGGGATTGTTTTCTTAGGAGTGGACACCACTAACAATATGGGCGAATGATCCGAGAGTGTGCGCGGCAACACCTGGCAAGAGCGAATCTGGGACCGTAGTGGCGCCGACACCAGCCAATAATCAATGCGCGTATGTAGGTTGTGATAAGCAGAGTAATGTGTGAAACCGCCGACCGATGGGTGAAATTCCCTCCACGCGTCAATAAGGTCCATTCTGATCATGGCTCTCTCTACTGCCCTAGCTGCAGCCGCCGGACTCCTGACCTGTCCTCCTGACCTATCCAAGCACGGGTTCCGCACCAAGTTGAAGTCCCCACCCCAGAGTATGTGTGTCCCCCGCACTCACTCACTGTGTTTGCCAATGTGGCGAAGAACTCCGGACAGTCGTAATTCGGGCCATATACATTAACAAGAAGCAGATCTAATCCCCTACCCTGGCATCTAGAGAGCACAAACCTCCCCCGAGTCCGCCTTCAGCAGCCTCAGCTTGTAGTCAGATCTAGGGTTAACCCATGTCAGCACTCCCTGGCGTGCGTCGTGAAGCCCGCAGCATTGATGTTTCCTACTAATCCCCTAAAGCGCAGCATAGGGCTCTGTAGCGGAAGATGCGTCTCCTGTAGGAGAGCAACGTCTATTTTGTGCCTAGTGAAATAGTTCAGCACTTTGCGGAGTTTGCGGTGGTCGTTGAGGCCCCTCACGTTCCATGACTTTGCTCTAATGGCATCTATAGGTCTGTGGCCTGTGTCCTCCCTAGTCGTGACCATCATGTCTGTCGAGCGTCGTATAGCGTCCTGAGTCCTGAGGTCCGTGCACATATAGCTTCCAGCAAAACATCGTGTCTGCTCTATCTGACTTCCTTAACGAAAACAACACCCCTTCCCTTCCTCCCCCCACCCACAGCTGACCTCCCACAACTCGGTCGCGCAGCATCCCTAACGGGGACTCCCACACCTCCCCCTCCCACTCCCAACTCAAATAACAGCAGTGGTGTTTGGCACTTGCAGGCGGAGGTCGCTCTCTATCAGTTAACAATTGAGCGTCAGGACTCCCCCGTCCCGACCCCTGTCCACCGACTGGTACCATCTCACCCTCCGCTGAAGCTCAATCCACAACCAAGAGTTCAAGTGCGTGAAGGCACGGTCCGGCACCGCGTACCTGTCGACCCCAGGCCTCCCTCCCTAGGGCCCCCGTGGCTGGCGTCGAGGCCCCGCCCAGACCTCTAGGCTGCCTAGGGATGTCAACATGCCTGAATACGGTGTAAGTTCCAGGAGTAGATATACAAATCAGAATGTCCTTCATTGTCCACCCCAACAGTGCGCTATGTACATTTCTACCTCGCTCCCTTCCCCCCCCGAGCCCCCTAGGCGCAATACTTATCTAATGCCTGCGGCCCATCTGGCCTCAGTCTTGATCTTCGAGTGACCCCCCAGCCGCTTCGTCCAGTAGCTGTCGCTCCGGGCTCTTCCGCTGTTCCCTTGTCCAGTCCTTGAGCGCCTTCTGTAAGGCCTTCGGGTCCACGAAGATGTGCGAGCGGCCTTGTCTATTCACCCGTAGTTTGGCTGGGTACAGCATTGCATAGTCCAATCCCAGCTCCCGTAATTGTTTTTTCATGGGTACAAACTGACGTCTTGCCTCCTGCACTCGCGCTGTGAAATCCGGATAGAGCGAAATGTTTGACCCTTCATATGTAAGAGTCTGTTTGTCCCTAGCTTTCCGCAGCGCCGCATCCCTGTCCCGATAGTTTAGCAGTTTTGCTATGATTGGGCGTGGTGGGGCTCCTGGCTGGGGTCTGGGCCCCAGGGAGCGGTGCGCCCTCTCCACCACAAACATGTTCGAAAAGACCTCTGCTCCTAGTAAGTCGGTCAGCAGCTTTTCTACAAAACGTTCCATGTTGCCAGTTAGTGTCGTTTCAGGCAGGCCCGTGATTCGTAGGTTACATCTTCGCGAGCGGGCTTCGAGGTCCTCTGTTTTTTCTTGCAACACCTGCATGATCCGCCCCATCTTTGTATGATCCGAGTCCAGTGTTGTCTGCGCTTCTTCAACTTCAGTGAGCCGGCGCTCAGACATGTCAAGTCTCTCTGCATGCTTGTCTAGCCGTTCCCCCATTCTGTCCATTCGATAGGAGAGTGCGTCGATTTTCGTGCCTAGGGAAGAGATACCATTCTGCAACCCTTTCTCCATGGATAACAACAAGCTGCGCAGGTCCGGCTCGACTTCCGTAGGGGGAATGGGTCTAGTTGCCTCCTCCGCCATGGGGTCATGTGACTTAGAACGCTGTTGGGCGAAGGTCAGCTTGGGCTGAGACTTGTCCGTTCTACCCATCTCTTCCTCTTCAGCGGGGTGGCTATGCAAGTGCCGTCACGTAGTCCCCCTCCTGCGAGCAGCAACCAAATGCCAGATCGCGGGTTCCCCCTGTGGTTAGCTGCACTCCGGGCCTCTCTCCTGGGGTCACTGCTGTGCGATGGCACCCCCAGGTGGTGTTACTGGGTGCCTGACGTGTCCCAACGTAGCCTTAGAAGTGTGCTGTGCTCTGTCCTTGCTCTCTTTCGGGGGTGTGTTCGCTAGCGTTGCGCCCGCTGGGCGAGGCACTTTCCGTAGTAGGTCCGCGGTCCCCACTATGTGCCCCTCCGCAACTTACGTCGTGGGTCTATTCTGGCCCCTTTATCAGGGGACTGTCGCCCTCTGGGGTGCCCCTTTCCACTCCAAGTTACCGGGTTCCGCACCACTAGTGTCAGAGTGCACCGCTCTCCCCAAGAGTGTCAATTTCACAGCTAGCGCTGTCTTTTAGCTCAGCTGGCACCCCAAATCCGACCTGGTGCGCACAGGAGTAAGCCGCACCCGGCGCAAAGCTCCACGCCTGTACCCCACGTAGCGTCTCCTGCAGGACCCGCGCTGCCGCCTCACAAGGCACCCCTCCTGCCGAGCGCCACCGCACCTTCGGTCACACCGAGCTCGACCTCTTCGTCGCTGGTCTACAGAGTCAGGATGCACTCCACTCCCAGCAGGCGCGCTCCTTGCCCCTCCACTAGTGTCTTCCTGCTTTGCGTTCAGCCGACTCGCCTGCCTCTCCCCAGCGCAAACACTCCTGACAGGCAACCCACTGTACGTTCACGATGTCCTCTAAAATGGCGGCAGCTCTCAGGCATCGGCTGGAATATCCTGCACCACTCCAATGTAGCGCCCGATTCTTCCACTTGTCTTTGTCGTCGCAGCCGGGTTCACACGCACTGTCTCCCCGCTGCCGCTGTCCTCAGGGTCCTCCAAGCAACCTCAGTCGTACTGCCTATACAAGGGGGGTGGGGCGCGGGGGGGCCTCCGCCTCCCGCACTGCCGGGCCCCACAGCAGGGACTCCCACTGCACTGGCACCCGCACGAAGACCTTTCCCACTGAAGGCAGCGCTCCGCTGACTGCTTCCGGCTTCTACTCCAAGGGTCACCCACGTCCGACTTACGTTGTCCCGCGGGCCGGTCCGACCCAGCCGCACCTCGCCGCACGTCCAGCGACGCACCCCGCACTCAAGCTCGGGGATCCGCGGCCTCTCTCTACGCCACACTGCCGGCGCCGTATCTTAGGATCGGAGGGGTCTCGGGAGACCGGCAGAGGTTCAACGCACCGCCGCGGTGCTCCGACGTCCCCCCATCGGTTCACTGACGACACCTCAGCGGAGGGTGAGCAGGATTAATTGCGGATAGTTGGTCGGTGTGCCGGAGCCCTAGGCTCAAGCGGCCATTTCTTTTGCAAGCCAAGCTCCGCCCCCTCTCCTACCTCTCTCATTCTTCAGGTATGGAGCTGACTAGAACCTAGAGGGACTCTTGGCATACTAGGCATACTAGACTTAACATACTCTTAGTATACCATAGTAAGGAATACTTCACCTACTTCTTCCCTCTTCCTACACCTAGGTTAGGTTAGGTACATTGGGGTAGAATTAGCTTAGCAACGCATCGTATGAGTACTCGCATTTTTAGTCTGTGTTATTTATGTAACAGCATATGTACTAAAAGATAATGCTATCGCAGTATTATTTATTTCTACTGCTCACCCTGTACATTATTTATCTCGCATACTGTCTTGTGATCGTAACAGCACATTTTACTTACACCAGAAACAAGACTGTTCAATAAATCCTTTATTGAAACGCCCGTCTATTTCTTTCTGTGTAACTTGGAGAAAACTAAGCATGCCCGACTGAGCTGAGTGAAATAGTTATCTATTGTTTCCACGACTCTGGGACACGTTCTGATTCTAAAGGGAAACACAGTGGTCATGTTTTGCGGCTGCCAGAAACTACTCCCTTCTTGTTGTCAAGGAGTTTCTAGTGGCCTCTGAGCTAGCTGGCACAAGTAATTAAGTTTAATATACTCGATAGGGACATACCGACCTTAGTCCTATGTCAAACCTATAGGATATATTATTCCAATGCGCAGAGCCTATTAGGGAAATAGGAGCTACACTACAATACCATAAAACTGGAAGCTCTAATTTTAAAATCCTCAAATCTACTGTCAACGATAGCTATGCAGTTTCTGGTCATTATGCTCTCCACAAATTACTGTTGACAAAAAGCACAGATTGAAATTACTTATTTTAGGACAAAATGGAATAATGTTATCCAGTGAAATATCAGCACCATGGATAGCCATAAAGTGGCACCATGGATAGCCATAACGTGGCACCATGGATAGCTCCAGAGCTACCCAGAACACTGAAATATTATAATATGGGAGGCAGTGGCAGTTCTTCTGGGAACCCCTGCAGCAATAGTAAGGGGGTTATTTCGCATTTGGAGGATGACAGACATTCACCATAAAGCGGCAGAATATCCCATCTGACCTGTTTAGAGCACATTAAGGTCCTGTACACTCTAAGGCTCTCGTTATAAGTCAGCTGAAATTTGTTTTTGGTGTGGGAAGACCAGGGGAGTGAGGACTATGATTCCAGCAGTTATACCCCACATCAAAATTTAGTTATTCTAAATGTTGTCTCAGGAATGGGGAATAACAGAATATATCTGAAAATACCAGGTTGTTTTCTTTGCATTGTTCATGGCAAATTCCAGTCCAGGTAATCCCAGGTTACCAATCTCCAGACATGGGAATTCTGGGTCCTGTGATACTTGGCCCAGTTTCATCAGGTGCGGATGTGGACCTGGTAAAGCCACTGCTGTGGGCAGGGCATGGATTAAGGCTAGGGTCATCGATGGGATTTAAACAAGAATATCTCAGGGCCAGTAGGTGATTATGCACTTGAGGTGATGGCTTCAGGCCCAGGAGGAAGCAATTTTGAAGGACATTGGGTCAGGATTGGCTCTTACTTTTCAATGCAATTGGTTGTGACCCCAAAAGCCAAACAAAGGAGCTCTCAGGTTGAGTCCATGAGCGTTGAATCTCACTAGTGCTTAGGCCAACCCTCTGCTTGTCCTCTGCATATCCCAACAGGATCAGGAGACCCTCAAGTGGGGATCATGGGTACTTTTTCTGACACCCAGGCCAAGAAGCTGGTGATGTGCCTGAGCTGAGGCTACCTCCAGCCGAGTGAGTGCTGGGTACGAGGGCAAGATGTGGTATCCCACTATTTTAACAAAGTGGATTGTTGATGTATGGACCATGCTTGCCAGGCAAATTCCTTGTTCCTGGAGGTTCACCTTAATTCAGAGATGTTTTTTTACAGTTATCCTTGTTTTTTGTGTGTGTTAGGATGCTGTTACGGGCACCATTGTCAGCTTCTATGAACTCCTGTTGTAGGCTTGTGATTTGCACTCCGACAAAACAGCAGAAGGTCATGTCAGCAGAGCTTTGAAGACCTCATAATATTAGTCCTAAACTTGAGAATGCTGGCAGCTCAAAAATCCAGGAAGCATCAGAATAAGGATCATTAAAGTCCGTTGCTGATGCAACTCCTAAGAATCAGGATTGGAGCTTCAGCTTGTACTTCCAGCTGGCAGGTGGGTAGCCGTCCAATGTCAATCAATACAGAAGCATTCTCCAAAGTAGAATTCCAACCAATTTGATTGGGAAAGGATTTCCCAGTTCTGGGAAGGAGAGTGTATTGTTGGGCAAAGGTGACTTTTCCTGCTCTCAGCATATACTGTGCTGTCCGGTTACGAGCCCCAGGACATCGAAGTAGATAAAGATTTTTTATTTTTGTTTTCTTTTGTCAGTCTTCATTTTAGCAGGTAAAAACAGATCCGTTTCCATTTGGATACTGTCCGATTAAAAAAGGTAATGCAGTTCTGATTTCACTGAGGTAATCTTCTAACTTAATGATATTTCAATCTCATTGAAGATCATCGAAGGAGCTAAACCTTGTTATGTGGTGCTGGCTTTGAAGGCTGCAGAACAGTTCAGATCAGGAAATACCCAAGTACATGTTCCAGCAAGAGAGCAACCCTTCAGAAGCTTCAGAGACATCAGCATAGACTATGGGAGCACACAGACCCATCAGCCCACCATTGTGTACAGGTGGTGGGACGTGGGACAGTCTGGTGGGAAATTCTGTCTATCCCATGGAGACAGCCCTTGGAGAAGATAAAGTGATGGATGCGGCTGTCTTGGACAGCATCTATACTCCATGTTAGGTCCCTCTTTCCACAAATATATGTTTGTTACCATCTTTAGATGACTGTAGATGAATGGCTCTGGTATTCATTCGTTCTTCACATTGGAGTTAGTGACAACAGTGTTGGTGACAAGTACTTTGATCCCAATTGCTTCCATGTTTATGATCTTTTTTCACAGAAAAGGGAATCCCGATTGCAGGCAGGCACTGGTCTTTGAATTTCCTGGGGGGGGGGGGAGTTTTCACCTACCCAAGGTGTAACTATGCATCGCACCAAAAACTATAAATATGCTGCAATCCTTCAGGACTGTGAGAGGGGGAGGGGATGAATAGGACTTCCCCTATGAGACATAGGGGATGGGGGTAACGGTTTGCAGTATAGCATCTTCTCTGTCTCGGAGTATCCAAAGGTGTCTCTGAGGAACACTGTGGTTGCTCTTTGATACATCCTTTAAATGAGGGTCCAGTAATAGTGTTAAAATAATAAAGGCAAGGCGCTGCTAGACAACTACATGGTACAGCTATAAACAGTTGTCTTCACACTCATATGTTTGACTCAGTTACATTTTTGGGACCAGTTGTTGCTCTAGCCTGAGAGGCGCTTGGTGAGTAGGGACTGACTGGTGATTATTAGTGGTTGTCCTCATAGTCAGTTAGTTGAGGACGTATGTCTATGCCCTCTTAGCCCATTCTTCCATTTTTAGACACCTCAAGAGATTAAGAGATTCAGAAGCCTCCGCAATGGCTACTTTATTTTAATGGCCTTTGCATAGCCTTGCCATTTCTTGTTCTCTGAGCTTTGACTGCTCTCAAAAAGTATTATCCCAACTCTTCCTCGGAAACCCGTGCTTCCATGTCAGGAACATGTCAGGAAGAGGACAGTGTGCTTTACAAACCCCTTCCATCTCTGAACTTGATTGGCTTGTTCCTGAATTGCCACCCTTTCCCTTCTTTAAATACAGTGTGGTCCAATTTAGAGGTTATGTCAATGGCTATGACGTACACAAGTCAAGTCAAGTCAAATAAACTTTATTCGTATTACGTTTGAAACTATAAAAGTATATATAACAATAAATACAAAAAAACATGTGTTAAATGATCATCAATTGAATTGTATCAATTCAATAGATACAAACAGCCAGAGCTTCTTCCGGGGTTCTTACATCCCTAGAATACTTTCCAGTGCCTAAGGTGCGAGCTTGATGTACAAAAATCTGCAGTAAAATCATAGTCTATCTTTTAAAAGTGATATATATATATACAAGAAAGAGGCCCAAGTAGGTCTTTTCACCATAAACAGAATTGAAGTCCATTGTAAAACCTTACTTATTAAGTATTTTCATATCGGATCTCATCATATTGATAAAGCAATTTTCTTCTCTTGAATGCTTGGGAAATAAAAAGAGATACTGAACGACAAATAACATCACCATCAAGTTTGCATAAAAAGTTGAAAGCATCCTGACTATGATGTACACAGAATTACCATACCAAAACATATGTCTAATATTTACCTACTGGTCTTCTGGAGGATGCAACTAATTATTTTCACTATCTCAGCCATTCAAATTTCCAATCAAGTACAAACAGCTTTTTGCTCCTGGTTTCAGATTACAAGATGTGCAAATTTAGCATTTTCCCTTAATTTATGTCCAAATGTATTTTTGGCTAGGAAAAACCTGTTAAAATTTTCATGAGGGAAATAGGTCGGAAAGAGGCTTTGTCATTACGAGACGGTGAATAGAGCCATTTTCAATAACCCTTTTAACTGAATTAGGTGTCTATGGTGGATCGTAAGACTTGGTGTGCATCCATGCCTACAAGCACAAGCTTAACTAGTATTTTCGTCTTTAATGAGTACATCAAGTATTATTAAAGGAATGTGTTGTATGCCTCACCTATGCACAAGCCTGGTTGCTATTTATGGTCTCGAACTCACCACTGGAAAACGTTTTCTTGTCACTATCACATCAGTCAGGAGACATAGCAGATATCAGAGTATTCCTCTCACCTTTATACAGGGGCGTAACACAGGCCCCCGCAGCACCCGCGGTGCGGGGGGGCCCTAAGCTCCAGGGGGCCCCCTCAGCAAAGCACTCTGGCCAGAGAGCACCTGATTGAGCCCGGAGGGGGCCCCTCCACGTACCTTGCAGGGAGGCCCCCTCAAGTTTCGTTACGCTAGTGCCTTTATATGATTTTTCTTTGAGGCTAGCTTTCTCAATTTTTTTTATTCTGTTAACTTTAATGTTCTTTGGAAATTCTATATCAATGATTTTATTTGCCTTCTTCCATTTTTCGTAGGATACCTGCTGGACCTCGGAGTTCTATCTTGATAAAACTTCTCACCATATATCACTTTTCCAAATCTCTGATACTCACCTGGTTTGGATGATGATAAGTCATCACATTATTTTAAGGTTTTCAGTCACTCCAATTTGGTATTATCATGTGCTCTCCACTGTACTGGCATACAGGCAGAGGCAGCTCCTCCGCAATGGCGGAGGAGCTTCGCCCCACTGGCTCAGAGCCAGCAGCTAAAAAATAAGACGATATTTGATTATCGTTTTATTTTTAAGCAGCTGGCTCAGCCAGCGTGTGCAGGGAGGGGCGGGGCCAGAGCATTGGAGGGGGTTGGGGCATGGGAGGGCGTAGGAGGAGGTCTATGTTCTTTCTCCAAGTGTGCATATGTGTTTGGCCGACAGTCTCAGGCCGATCAAAACACACATGCGCACTTAGGTTTCTCTAACCCGGCTGCATTGACCAGCCAGGCTGGAGAAACCTCACAGTCTCCCTGACCTGAGCGGAGCGTCTTTCGAGCCCACTCAGGCCAATTGGACAGGGAGTCTGAAGGAGCCCCAATGCCTGCTGGGGCAAGGAAGAGGAAACACCAGGCACGACGTGGAACGCGGCCGGCAACTTAAGGTAAGTTTTATCCTTTTTATTATTAAACTCCCCTCCCGCGCTCCCCCTCCCGCATGCCCCCCGCCCACCACCACATTTTGTATGTGGCAGCCGCTACTGAATAGAGGCATGGGGCTCTAAAGTAATATATATGTTTTCTTCAGGATACAAGGTAGCGTCCTGCATTGCAAGTTGCTTGCAGCTCCACATAGACCCCTACAATTCCAGATATGGTCCTAGTATACCATCCCAGAACCAAAGCCACATTTGCAGATATTTATGGGCCAGGACTATTCTGGTTCTCACGGGCTACACAACAGAACGTCTTCAGGTATTAGTCTTAAGAAGCATCTTAAGGTATCCATGCTCAATTTGCTTCGGGAGTTATCAAGAAGGTGTTTGCCTGTTGCTAGCCTGACGCTTTCTTCCTTCCTCACTTTGCTTCTATGATTAGAATCTTACCTGCTGGTAGTAGATGAGAACTAAGTGTGATAAACCTTGATGGTGATTCGTGTACACCCAGAACCTACTGTTAGATGATCACTGACGACTTTGTCTTCCTACCTAACTAGATGCATGTGCCGCTGTTAGTTGGCGCGGTGGGCGGCACGTGAACGTTAGCATATACAGAAGCTGCGGACAGACAAAGTAAGAATCATGTTATGGCAATTCCTATGGTTATTGATTGGATAGTGCCAAAGACAAGAAATGCCCATGCACTTTTACTATTCACAAGCGCCTATATTCACCATTTTTTGCCAGGGCAAAGTCTTTGCAGCTTAGAACCTCATTGTTACTTTATAGAAACTCTCTTTCTTTTTTATAATGAAAAGAAAGAAAAATGAACTCAATCTACTCTTTCTCTGTTTATGGAGGCACATTAATGTCTCAAACTTGTACTCTAAGCTGTCTCGTTCCTACTTATTGCCCTGAATGTAAATTGTGCCACTGCAGCGAAAACTAATGGAGAGAAAAGGTTACATTAAAAATGTCCTTGCAGGAGTGAAGTCTTAACTTTCCTGTAATGTGATACAATTAGAAGATGAAAGCCCTTCGGTGAGGCAGAGAGCTGTGGAATAAAATATGAGTGCATCATTGCAAGGGCTTTCATAGTCCTGTTTCAGCCCTTGTAGAAAGGCGAAAATATTTTTGTTTTAATTCAAGATCTGGCATCCTGTTTTCCTGGCCTGCAAAAGAGGTCTTAACTCTCTCCTTTTCTTGTCTTCTTTTACTGTCATATGGCATTGTGTTTTTATTTCTTAATTCTTTGAAGTATGGATTTCTTGAAACTGTTTTAAAATATTCTTGTTCCTCACAAACATACGTGACCGGGATCTAGGCGATTCTTTTTTTCACAATCCTGTCATTCCAGTGGACAAACGTTGTTAATAATTTGCCTGTGGGGGATGCAGTTTTATCATTGGAAGAACAGTCACTTAGCTTTCCGTTAGCCCATGTGTTTCTGAATGTTTTGTCCGTGGACTCTGCGTACAAGAGACTAAAAAGGTTCTAGTTTCCGCGCTTGGACATGTGACATAAAATTATCACTAAGAACGGACCATGGCCCAGACACGTTTTACGGCATGGGCAAAGTGGGCTCTGTTCCAGGACCCCAGCTTTTCAGCCCCCTGCCCCATAAAGCTTGCCTTGTTCTGTAGATAGTCTTGTCCTGATGACCTTGAATAATTCTTAAACAAATTATTTGAAATACCATGTTCCTTTAATTTATTTTTAGAATGAGTGATGCATGGTAATCTGTTACAGACATTTTGCAGAGAAATGTTTTTCAAAACCATGCAACATCTATAAAAAGCTTGTTTTAGATGAAACAGGGCCTCACATTTGAGAGATAGGAGAGGTCCCAAAGATTATTTGCAATAATATTAATGACCTGTTGCTGCATTACCGAATAACACGTCCCCATCCCTGAATATTAGTTGTAAACAGATTTATAATTTTGACCAGTGTGCCTGTGCAGTGGGCAAAGAGGGCATGAAAGAGCTGAAACGGAATCGTACATTCAAAGCTGGTTCGAACAGGGCCCCTTAAAATATGTTTGGCCCAGGGCCCCCGAAATCCTTAAGATGTCCCTGCCAAGGCCTTGCTTCAAGCACAAGGTCTCTTCGGTGTACATTTGATCAGGCCCAGGCAGCAGTCTGTAGTTCCAGTGAGGAGGATTCATTGTGCAAGAGCAGTAATGGGTACAGTCCAGGGCCTCATATTCCCTTCCTAGGAGACATGCAGATCATAAATAGTCTAGTTTGTCTTTTCCATCTGTATCCCCCCCCTCGTCCCCCCCCCCCTTCCCCTCAGGTATTTTGTTTCCTTTGCCCTATGGCTTCATGCCTTTTACTTGAGCCTGAAGCGAGATGCTGCACTTGGTTGCTTCAGTGCACATTCCAGACTGGTGTCTCACAGGCCGGTTTACGCACATGTTGATGTTCTGCGGAAGGGTGGTTCAAGGCCGTGAGTGGTGAACAGGGACTGTGACCCTGTGACGCGTGAGTCTTTCAAACTGCCAAACCATCAGGCACAAATTGTAATTGAAAGGTTGATATATATTTTTATTTATCCTTTTTGTAACTCGGGCACTTACTGCCATTTTGCCTACATATCCCATGGTATACTGTTGGCCCTTTTTACCGTTACTATTTATTTGTATCTATTCTCGATGTACCTCATGTTATTGTGCTTACTCTGTAAAGCGCTCTGATACCTTCAGGTCCAGTTCATGCTATATAGAACTCACAAATAAATAAATGTATTTATATAGTGCTTACCACCCCTGACGAGGCATTGAAGTGCTTTACGGGGAGTAGCACGATACTCCGGAACTCAAGGTTAGTGGATAATCCAGTGGTTATTGGTTACTGGGATTATGAAACGTTCAAATCTTTGTCAGGATGTGGGTCTCACTAAAAGGTTTTACAGCGAGTACCATGCGTCAGATTTTTAATCTGTTGGAGCTCAGATCCTTTGTCCCACAAGTACAATGCAATTATTACCCTGGAAGTAACAGACATTGACAGAGCCATTCATTATGTAATGAAGTTGTGAGATGTATGGTTGTTCAGTTTATGCTGAGAAACATAAACAAATTCAGCATGCACATAACATATCTACAGCAGAACGTCTAGAATTCACGCTGAAGAAACCTAAATGCAATAAGTGTAGGGGTCAGTTGAGGAACTAAATAAGGTAACATTGCGTAGCGCATGTGTAATGTTGAGTTCTGGAGACATTTTTGTTTCCTTTTCAAGAAACCCATTTTCCAGGAAGCACTGGTTCCCTCTACTTTCCCCTGTGGTGCTTTCACAATATCAGGCAGTCGTATAGTTTGGCTGTATTGGTAAGACAGCAGGAGACTGGGCAAGAATGACAGGAACTTAGCTATCTTCACCATTGCTTAATTTGTAAAAAACATAAGTGCCAGGGCTCTTGTCAGGAGGCCACAGCAGCTGGCATTACACATTGCCCCTGCCATGCTGTTAATGATAGTAACAACACAACTACTACCATCATGCTCCTATGTGTGGCAATTCGGACTATTTGGGCTTCCAAAGTTATAAGAATGGCTTGGCGGCAAGTAATAGTCATTTTAATGTATGTTGAATTAAAAATTGACTGCTGTTGTGGTCATCTCTAAATTACCCGACAGTGCCATCTTGTGGATGACTGTCACAAGCACCGGTGTTGATAATTAAGTGCCGGTGTCAAGCACCAGAAACCACCGGCTCAATTTAAGCATTGATCTCCACAGTTAAGGTAGGAGTCAACCTACTTCACTTAGTTTACTTGTGCTAGGCGTTGTGTCCATAAAAGCATTCAAAAGAACAATCGATAATAAAACTTTTTAAAAAATACACTTCTAATTCTGCTCATTCTTAATTTACAAAGTTGAGTAATTACTCACGGCCCATCTTTGTGCAGATCCCTGGGTGGAGCCCTAAAGCTCATGTCAGATACTTTGCGACTCCCCTCCACAATATGGTTGCTGGTATCTGAGAGGTCGGTAGAGGGGGTGACCGTCAGGCGCGGTCGGTGGTAGGAGTGCCGGTCGGGCGGTGACGTGGGGCGGGGGGGGGACAGGGTGGGGGGGTAGTAAACTACGGAATAAGGCCCAATACAGGTAAGTAAACATTTAAATGAATAAAACGAATTTCGTTGTGAGCGCTGCATCGCCAAATGCGATGCAGTGCGCGCAACGAAATTCGTTTTATTTATTTAAATGTTTACTTACCTGTATTGGGCCTTAATCCGTAGTTAACTACCCCCCACCATGCCCCTCCCCCGCCCCACGTCACCGCCCGACCGGCACTCCTACCACCGACCGCGCCTGGTGACCGTGTGTAAACCACAAGTCACAATAATGGGGCAAGGAACCTGGGGCCCGATGTACTAATTCCTGTTCACAAATCAGGATGTGCAAATCGGACGCTGACGGGAACGGGGAGGCGATCAGCAATGCAACTTATGCACTAATAGGTCCCATCACAAAATGCTAAATGCCAATTCGTAGAGGGTCGCAAAATGAATATTACTTTGGCGGATCGCTACCAGCGATCCCTGTGATTGGCCACAAACACTTGGATGGCAGCCTGCAGGAGACAACATTGCCCTGTATTCATATTCCCAAATGGTAAACATTCTTTTTTTTTTTAAGCAGCACTGTCCCTTATCAAACATTATTATCAGACCTCCCCCCCTTACATGTTAAATTCTGGCGGTTTTGACCTGTCAGAATTTAAGTGCTGAGGGATGAAGACGTTGTAGCATCTGGTAACTACTGGATTGAATAATATTTGCACAATTCATAATGTTGACCCCTGCACAAACAGGAGTTAGTGTAGGGGTCTGAAATTTCAGGCCCAGTCATACTCAGATCCTAACTATTCTGAGCTTTCCGTTGGACGCCCTGAGGGTAAAAAATGGGCGTTTTTCAGTGAAAACGTGTCTACCTTTGTTCAAGGTGTAGCTATGGAGAGAAACGACCTTGTATGAGAGCTGTGAACTTGTGTTTCCAGCACTAGTTTTCAATATTTTTTCATCCATTTACTCCACATATTATTGATGGTGATACGGTGAAGTTAAGTGTGGAAATTCTCACAAATTGTATTTCTTGGCACTCTTAAGATGAAGACATTTATCTTAGACAGTGTGCTTCTCACTCACAAGTTACCTATATATCCAGGGCGAGCTTTAGCACTGCTGGCACCTGGTGTGACAATCATTTTTGGCGCCCCCCACACCCCATGACCGCCTCCTCAGATTCTCTCACAACCACCGGGCAACAGTGCCTCTCATTTCTCCAATCATAAGTTATTGATAAACACAGCGCCCCCCTGAGGTCAGCGCCCCCTCCACTGGACTGCGCCCAGTGCGGCCGCACCGGTCGCACTGCCCTAAAGCTGGCCCTGTATATATCTCTTGACTGGGTCATTGATTTCCACAGTGGACTCACACAGGGCCCAGTGCAGCTGGCCGGCCAAACCCCACTACTGTTTTAAATGTCAGCCCAGAATATCCGAGCCCCTTACGAGCCAGAAAGTGCTTGTTGTTGAGCAGGAACTTAGGGGAATTGTACAATTTGGTGGCAGAAGGCTTGCTTAGTTTTGTTCAGGTGCCGCGACGATCACATTGGAGGTGTTTGGATAAACATTTACAAATTTTCCTTACATTTTTTTTCCTTCCTTGCTGCTCTTCGGGTGTTTTTAGCTCCTCGTCACCGACAGCATCTGTTCTGCAGGTAACACTTTATTAAGGCAAACAGTGACCCAAAAAAGGCCTGCCACTGAAAACTGGGAAGAACACCTTCTGGAGTGCGAGCCACATGTTGCGAATACATTTCAGTGAAGAGGGAATCCAGCTTTTTAATGTTACTTTGGGGTAGGCTTCTTTTTCAGATTGTTTTAATCAAGAGGGTTTTCTGCTTCAGACATGGGTTTTCTCCATGTGTTTACCTGCCTGCCCGCACGCCAAACAAAGGCCTCTGGTCTGTTTGATTCACGCAAGGCAGTGCACCCTGGTTACTATCCTGAGCCTGGGATTTACTACCCAGCCCTGTTTCTGGTATGTATCTTTCCTAAGGCAAGCCCATGAGGCCCCATGCCGGAAATAATCTGCTGGTCTTCCTAGGGTGTTATGTGTATTTGTGGCACTCACTAGCACCTGGGAGGTTATCCTGATTCTGAGCAGATGTGTGTGCCTAGCCTTGCCCAGGAAAGGGTTAATTGAAAAGCAAGATCTTCATCTTGTGGAATTCAAGAAGAGATCAGGGGCTCTGATGTGGAGTGGTTTAGGAGGGATGTGAGAGAGCGCCTATCCTGTTCTTGTTCTGTCTATGTGTGGGATGTGTGGAGTAGGAGAACTGCAGAGTGGGATGTCTGGGTGGATGGTTGAAAGAGATGCGACTGTACAGGTAGGTGGGACCTAAGTTGTGCAGTGCTCTGAATGTGTGTGAGGAGTTTGAACTAAGTGTGTTTGTGTATCGGAAGCCTGTGGAAATCCCTGAGGCATGGTGTGATGTGAGTTCTACGTGGGAGGTTGAGGATAAGCCTGTCTGCCGAGTTCTGTATAGTTCTAGTCTTCTGGTGAGTTTCTTGGTCACACCGGTGCAGAGGGTGTTAACATAGTCTAACTTGCTGGTGACGAGGCCGTCAGTCATAGTTTTTTTTATGGTGCTTGCGAGCCATTTGATAATCTTCTTCAGCATCGTCAGGGGCGAAGAAGCAGGCTGCAATGACAGCGTTGACTTGTGCGGTCATGTCCAGTTTGCTGTTGATGATGATTCTGAGGTTCCTGGCACGGGTGCTGGGTGTGGGTCTGAGTTCGACTGTATACCAGCTTGAGTTCCATGGTGAGATGTTCCTGCCAAAGAGTACTGCTTCACCACTGTCTGCCATGGGCTAAGGGCGTTTATGTCCACCAAGATTCTTGAGTGTTAACCTACTGTTTTCAGGTCTGTCTGCAGTCAAGGGCATAGTTTCCTTGCCCACAGGGGCTGTACTGGAAACCAAAAGCAGTCCTGGCAAAAATGTGTAAACCAGCTTTGCTCCCTTCCACTTCTTGTCTCTTTCCATCCATAAATTGTCTGTCTTTCTCCTCCCTCTCACTTTCCTTTTATTCACATTCTTTCATCTCTCTACCCACTCTCATCTCTCTATCCCCTCTTTCTCTTTCTCTCTCTCTCTTTTTCTTGCTCTCTAAGAGACAGAGGCGCCAGAGGCAGCTATTGGCCTACAAAAGCCGGTCTCCAATGGCTCCAGTCCCCGTGGAAATGCTTGTTTAGATACATTACCAGTCTGGCTATACCAGTACGCTTGGAGTCAGCACTAGTGCTGCATTCAGACAATGGAAGGCAGCAGCCTCGTGGCACCACCACAAGAGGGTGCTGTATTGCAATAAAATGGCCTTGTTGCTGGAAGGGGTGGAGGGGCAATTAGATTGCAAAATGCCCTTTATCCTGGGGCTCCTGTGCTGCTTGGAGCGCAGTAAAAGACGGTCCGGCTGAGCAGAGCAATTGTCCCAGAGCTGCTCTGTGCGATGTTTAGACCCTCAATCCCAGTAACACTATAAATTTAGAGGGAACCCCCCCACCCTTAAATACAAACACTGCCGAGCACAGTATTTGTCAGATGCATTCTAAATTCTCCTCTTCAGAACTGAGATAACTCAGCATTACATGACACGCAGGGTCCATGAGGGGGATTATGGGGCAGTGGAAAGAGAGCAACACAAAGTGGTATGGACACTAAGTGAGAGAAAACACAATATTTTGTTAAATAACCAATATCTTTGAAGACGTGTGTGTGCGAATTTGTCTGTGTATGCAGAAAATCCTGGCGAATTCTGACAGACACCTCACCACCACACGCGACTGAAAGCAGCTATACCCGGCTATTTACCACAAAATATATTTATTGGGATGGTGTAACACCCCCGCAACAACCTCCTCCCCCCCCCCACACATTTTTTGAAGCTACGCCCCTTTGCGTGCAGTATTACATACGGGCCTCTGTCTGGATTAACGTGCTTTACGAATGAAGACCGCGATGTACAATTTTTTTACACTCACTTTAGTGTTCAGCCTCCCATTCCTGTTTATCCCATCTGTAGCTACCAAGCTCTCTCCACAAGGATCTTGCCTTTTGACAGCTCCCTTAACCTTTTGAGAACTCTCCTGCAGCTGACATTTTTAAATATTTCTTCTTTGTGCGTTTTAACCTTACCATTCGCTCCCTCGGGAAAGCACCTTGTTTTGAGGTGCTTTCCTAGGCTAGCAGGCAGGCAGGCCTGTCAGAATTTGTTGCAGACCCATGTTAACTTGTTTTGAACACTTGTCTGTGTACTAATGAAGAGGCAGCTAAACATGGTTATACCACCAGATGGCGCCAGATGCTAGAGCAGCATGTTTTTTTTGTTTGTTTTTTTCGCTTGAGGGTAGTTTTTTTCTGTGTTCAAAGCATAGCCCTGAATGCCACAGAAGTCAAGAATCGTGATCTAAGTTGACACGCTGGCCTGCTTTCCTCAAACCCAGGATATTTGAAAGAGATAGAGTTTGGCCCTTTAAGTTGAGGTTCCTGCAAGTTAACCCCTTTAGAGCTGAAGTACATGTCTATCAAGAGAACACTCCTGATAGATCTGAAAGCGAGGGATCACATCCTATCACCCTGATAGATTGGTCAGTATTAGAGAGCCAACGCTATTGCTTCTTTCACAGTGATTATGTATCACCGTTCATTCTGCTTGCACACCTACACGTGAAGCACATTGTATTGTTATGCTTTAAAACCAATAACAATATTTACAAAATGAGAGGCCCTGGAGCATCTCTTGAGAATCGGTGGGATCTATTGCTGACATGATCCATGTTCTCAGGCAGACAACAACTTTCGAAGAGAGTAGGGCACAGGTCTTAAGAGCCAACCCTAGTGTGCTAGTTCACAGAAGTAATTTGGAACTTGAACAGCAAAGACATCTTCAAATGTGGAAAGGTGCAAAATGTACAGATCATATATGTCAATTCTTGACAATAGCCTGGATGTCATTGTTCCAAAGTGTGCAGGAATGGTCTTTGGTGATGTACGTGGGGTATTGCATTGTAGCATTTGTACAGCTCTTCATAACCCCAACACACTTTGTGAATGGTCGGTCAGGAGGCTACCCCGCTAGCTGTGCATAGTTAGCAGAGCATGGGCGTATGATGTGGCCTGTGTGGGAGGCGTTGGGTGTCATGATTGACAATCAGAGGCGTGCTTAATCGGGTTGCGTCAAACTTGTATCTGCATTTAGGTGTGATGAATGCTGAAAGCTGTCCGTTTATGCCCTCAGAGGCTCGCCATGATCAGCGGTCAACAAATAACCCAACATCTGACATGACCCATGTGTCGGAGTTGGGGCAGGAGCAAAGCAAATGGTGTTTCCTAAAGGTAAAAATGGGGTGAAAGAGGTTAGTTATCTCAGTACTTTCCAGGCTGTGAGATGTGACCTGCGTAAGTTGAGACTCCGGACTGTTAAGGCACTTCCTGGATTCAAAAAGAGAACCAGGGGCGTAGCTTCGGGGAGTGGGTGCTACCCCCCCCCCCGCCCCTCATAATAAATGTATTTTAAGATGAATAGTTGGGTACAGGTTTTTCAGTCGGGTATGGTGAGATCTCTGTTGGATTTCACCTGGGATTGTTGCATAGATACACTGACAAGAACACACACACTCCCACTCATCTCTGTTTTGAAAGCCCTAAAGCATGTTTATTTTACAAAATATTGTGTTTTTCTCATTTAGTACTCCTATTAATCCGTATTCCTGTCCCTTTCCACAGCCTCCTGAGCCCCACTCATGCACCCTGCTTGTCTTATAATGTATTATAACATTATGTGCCAGAGTGATGGTCGAGAAATCTGATGCCCCACCTCCCACCCACCCAATCTTACTGACCAAACTATTGTCCTGAAGAGAACATGTGAACATGTGCAGGCTTTGACCTCCAAAGTCGAAAGATGTAATTTGTGAAAATGCTGTTTTGTATCAATGTTCAAATTTAGGCTTAGTGGCATAATTGGATTTGACAAATGTGTTGCAGATCGTACAACCCAAAGTCTGCTGAAGTTATTTAGCATGGTACAAGGACTAGTTGTCAAGTTGATGACTGTGGAAGTTGGAGGCATGAGTTCTAACACTTTGCTGTTATAAAGCACCGTACCCCAATGTTACCCCAATGTTAAGCTGTACATCAAAAAACAGGACCTTCTTATCAACACTCTGCCCCACTGCTATGTTGGGTGTTTGTACTGTGGTGTCAGGGTCACAACCTATTTACTGTGAATTTAAGGTCTGCAAAATAAAGCATAACCGTTTCACAGATCTGCTTTTCAACTTGGTGCGTAAAGTGTATTGCTTCTATGTCTTTTTTTTACACAGAAGTCCCCAAGATATCACTGTCTGATGATTCAGATGACAGCTTGACTCCTCCAGCCAATCAGCGGGTGGAGCTGGGCACAGCTGCATTCACAGACCTCCTTCTGGCTCCTCCACCTGCCAAGTATCGCTCTTTTATGTTTCAGGATGAGCCAGGGAAGGTAAGACGAGGGTCTCTTACTCACGTTGACTTGATCGTATTTTCATGCATATAGTTTGCCTTTGTGTAAAACCCTGACTGACCAGGAGTGTGAGATTATTCATTTATAATGTTTTTATTTAATATTAAAGGAAGAAACTAATTACTCTGTTCAGGTGAATGCGGCAGGTTGAAGGGCTTACTCTAAAACCCCTTCTTTGTCCAGTCATGTCTTTTCAAGTGCGAAAGCAATATTTTCTGCTTTTTTTTAGGGATGGGCGAAATATATATATTTTTGTAAAATATACTTCATTGTCATGATAATTAAAAAATGTGTATGTCTGGTGCAGTGTCCTCATCCATTATCTCACATGAAAATTTAACGTCAGACAATGCCTTGTGCTCAAAAGTAATTTGAGACACCAACAAGACACTAGCTCTTAGCTACAGTTTTATTCAGTGGTTAATTTGTAAAATAAAAAGTGCTGGGGCTCTCATCAGGAGGCAACGCTAACAGGAGAAATGTGCTGGTGCAAACTGCCTCCTGACTATTGTCCCGGCACTTATTATTCTGGAGAGAACTTGGCCTAATGGCTAGAGCTGCCGATTTCGGAGCGGGGGAACCGGGTTCGATTCTCGGTGTGGCTCAACATCCTGTGATTCTGTGGAAAATCAGATGCCTTCTAAATAAGTGTGTCCTTAACTGGTGCTATAAGCGCCGGCGCCGAGGATGAGGTGCCGGTGTTGAGCACCGAAAAGCACCGGCTCAAATTAAGCACTAGTTTTATTGTTCCAGCAAGTCTTTCTCTGCTTAATGCAAAGTCCCGTGGGAGAAAATGATGGGAAATTTCACACCCACGAATGACAAAATGTTTCATGAAGTTCCAGAATGTAAAATACATGGATTTTGTGTGACTTTACGTGCATAGCAAAAAATTATGCCCAGGCCTACTCTTTTTTCTGCACTCTTCTACAGCATAATTATCCAAGCGCTAGTCCATTTACAGCTTCACGGCAGGTGGTCCCTGCTGCTGAAGTGCCCTAACCAACAGGGGGATCTGCAATTGGATGCCAGAGCTCTCCCATTTCCCAGCACTGAATCTTTCATAGACTCGCATGATTTGGATTGGTCCATGTGTTCAATCTCGGAGTATTGCTTGTGATTCGGAGGATCATTCGTTGTTGTTCAGGGCTGCCCGAGATCAACTCAGACAGCCGCTCATTGTGTTGTGAGCCTCGGAACCCAGCGAGGCTCACAACATATCTATATATACACACACACATATATATATATATATATATATATATACACACACACACACACACACACATGCATATATATATATTTTTATATATGATATATATACACACACATATATATAACACACATATATATATATATACACACTCACACACACACACACACATATATACACACACACACACACACACACATATATATATACACACACACACAAACACATATATATGTATTTTTTTCTTTTTCACTGAAAAAACCAAAGGTTGCAGGACGTTATAGTTAGGAAATGAAATTTAAAAAAAACCGTAGAAATTCCCTGAAAAAACCAAAGGTTACAGGGACGTTATAGTTAGGCTCAGGTTTCACTCGTACAAAACCAGTTAAATTCAACAGTTCTAGTTAGCTGATCTAACTATAACTTGCGCCCCAGGAATGCACTGCTTATGACCTCACATATTACATCACTCATGACATGGTCAGTGACATCACGCCCACCTTTCTCCACCACTTTGCGAACGTGCCTCCTGGCACACTACTAGTAGGGGGATGAAGTCCCCTTGGCTATTGAGGGTCCTTGGGGGCCAACTACCCCCATTGTTACCTCCAGTAAGACCCACAAAGCTGGACTGCTGAGAGGTTGTCAGAGGCCACGCCCCCTTTCTCTTCCACTCTGCAAACGCGCCTCCTGGCACACTGCTGCTTGGGATAAGTCCACTTTAGTCCTGAGGCCCTCAGCAGGCAAGGGGACCTCATCTCCCCACCAGGAGTGCGCCGAGAGGCACATTTCCATAGTGATGGAGAAATGGGGCATGGCCTCTGACAACCTCTCAGCAATCCAGCTGCGTGGGTCTTACTGGTGGTAACAGGAGGTCTTGTAGGCCCCTAAGGATCCTCCGAAGCCAAGGGGACTTCATCCCCCAACCAGCAGGGTGCCAGGAGGCGCTTTTACAGAGTAGTTGAGAAAGAGGGCGGGCCTCCAGCGAGTTGCCGGGCTTCTTTTTGTTTGTTTGTTTTTTCAAAGGGAAGGGAGGCTGCATAGCCCCCTTTCCCTGGGCCAATTGCAGCCCCGGGGATCCCATCCCCTGGTGCCAGGCATGTTAAGAATGGGAAGGGGGCTGCATGGCCCCCCTCCCCGGGCCGGCCTTTCTGGCCTACGTTCTCCAGTATGTAGTTATAGATAGGACCAAGGTTTCCATAGGAAAAGCATTTTTTGTTTTGCCAATAACTTTGGCGCAGCATGACGAATCTCCATTCAATTTTTATAAAACTTCCCCTTCTTGGTTCAGATGCTATGTTGAAAGTTTTGAGGTAATCTGTCAAGTGGGGGCCAAGTTAAAAGGGGGTACCAAAATGTGTTTTCTCCATGTTAAGTCAATGGGGATTTTTCATTTTTTTATCATGACTACAGCCCGAACTGCTGAACGGAATGACACCAAATTTAGCAGTAAACTAGATGTTTGTTCAGAAAGCATGCTTTTTGTGATTTGGTGTAAATCCGTTCAGTAGTTTTTGAGATATATAACTTAAAAAATATAGATATCTGGGGACGGGAGTCCTTGCAGTTGACGCGTGGATCCTACTATAATTTGATTGGCTGCATTCACTTCAACCAGGAAGTGTTGCCAGTCATCTTGGGACTTGGCATGAAATCGAGTCCCAGAAAAAAAGCAAAAAGGAAAAGGGAGGAGGGTAGGGATACCCTGACCCCCAGATATGGTGGGGGGAATAAAAGAATTTTTTTTTTTAAATTGCCGCAGACTCGCGGGTGGATCCGCGAATCTGTGGCATAGTTAGACAAAAAAGCAAGAGCGGGCTCCTGCGCTTGCTTTAGAATAACCCCTGGGTGAGTCAGGTCCCGGGGGCATATGATAAATATAGAAGGGTTGGCATGGGGCCCCCCCTCCTAGGGCTTATCAAAGCCCCGGGGACTGCCACCTCCCTGGGGCACTTTTAATTATGTATGCGGGTGGGCCCACTGGGCCCGCCCGCAGCCCCAGGGACCGTACCTCCTCGAGGCTAAGTACAATAATATTGGGGGCTTGTGGACCTCCCTGCCCCAGGAACCACAACCTCCCCGGGGCTCTTTATTTTTCATGTGGGGGGGATCACAGACCCCCCCCAGGCCATGGGAACCACCACCTCCCCGGGGCCAAAGTCATTTATTAAGAAATGGGAGGGGGGGCCATGTGATCACACAGCGGGATTGCTGAGAGGTCTTCGGAGGCTACACCACCTTTCTCCACCACTCTGCAAACGCGGCTCATGGTGCACTACTGGTTGGGGGATGAAGTCCACTTTACTTCTGAGGGACCTTGGGGGCCAAGAAGCCCTCCTGGTACATTCTGTAAGTCCTACACAGCGGGATTCCTGGGAGCTGGTCGAGGACCAGCCCCCATTCACCACCACTCTGCCAATGCGACTACTAGTTAAAAAAAACATAGAAATTCACAGAAAAAAACAAAGGTTACAGGAACGTTATAGTTAGGAAATGGAATTTAAAAAAAACTTAGAAATTCACAGAAAAAAACAAAGGTTGCAGAGACGTTATAGTTAGGCTCAGGTTTCACTCGTACAAAACCAGAGAAAGTCAGCATTTATAGTTAGCTGGGCTAACTATAACTTGCGGTCCCACAATGCACTGCTTAGGAGCTCACATATTACATCACTCATGACATGGTCAATGACATCTCGAATTACATCACTGATGTGGTATACAGCAGTTCTTGGTGATGATGGAAAACAGTGATTGGTTAATGAAAGGTGTTGTAAATAGAGATAGATCCTTTGTAGGTTATATGATGTAGGTTTATTTAAGAAGATACCACTTCAATACAGGTTATAGGTTTAAGGTAACACCCCACAAGGAACAGCATCCTGGCTGCTCAGCCCACTCTCTCCAACTGACATTCATACCAACCAGGCAGTCACCAACATTCCATGACCTTACAAACACACTTGATGAGTAGCAGGGAACTGGGAACTATGGAGCAGATGCATTGTAACAATCACAGTTCACAACACATCCCCTCCCCTTAGAGAGGCAATTGAAAATATAAATAATCAACCAGTTCCATAAATATTCAAACTCATTCAACATAAAATCAAAAGGACAAAAGATGGAAGAAAATGATCAATTAGTCCTATAGAATTTAGACTCACAAATCTTCAACAGTTAAGTCAAATTTACCCCTACTGCACACAGCATGCCCTTAACCCCTTAGGAAAGGCATTACTCAACATCAGGATGCAACACACATGTCCCTACAACACATCATCCTTAACCACATCAGAATGCAACACACATGCCTCTGCACACACCCTTAACCACTTAGAAAGGACATTACACACACCAAGGTGGAACACACTTGCCCCTACAACACGCCCATAACCCCTTAGGAAGGACACTACAGAAAAAGGATCTTTCACCCCACACTTAATCCCAATAAACGGGGCATCTTGTGACTACAGAAAAGGGTCTCTTTTCACCCCACGCTCAACCCCAGAACAGAGAGCATCTTGTGAAAATAACAATGGGTGTCTTTCAACCCGCACTCATCCCCATGCACAGAACATCTTGTGAAAATAACAGTGGGTGTCTTTCAACCCTCACTCATCCCCACTCACAGGGCATCTTGTGAAAGAACAATGGGTGTTTTTCAAGCCTTGCAATGGGTATCTTTCAATCCTCGCAGTGGGAAATACACCAGGGTCAATGCATATTTAGAGCCAATACCATCTCCTCAACTCCTGAGGGAAGATCATCTCAACTTAAAAACCACACTTTACTTACTCCCCTACGACACCAGGGGAATTTACTCAAAATCAAGCAAAATCATAACCCCTAGTCTCTTCACCCAGTATAGTCTTAAGTTACAACACTAGCTCAATCAAGACTTCACACCTCAACACCCCTTCTGCATCCAAACAGGACCCGGGGTAAGTACTCAAAATATACCAACAACGGACCTTAGCATGGCATTTTACAAAATTTGAACAGCATTGTATAAACTTCCACGTAGCATTGAAGTAAAAGAATTCAGCATTCACATACCATTATTCACTGGCAGCGAGTCCTAAAACTTCCTCTCCGGTAAGTGATTCCTCACCTGACACATCGCCTCTCTCCCTCATAGTTCGTACACTACAATTCGCGTTGATTTGCTGTTGAAGGCTGCAGTTCGTGTTTAAGGTTGCAGTGTGTGTTTATGCCTCTAGTTATCCCCACGCTTGCAGTTGAATGGGTTCCAGTGCCCGCAGTGCTTGCTAAAATCATCATTCCTCCTCATACTTACACAGGTACCGATGCGCGTTGTATACCACTTCCACTTTTCCATCAGGCAGCAATGTGCATTCCAGCCTCCGAGCTGTTACATCAGTCAGACACCTGACACGTGTACAACACTGAAGAGCCTCGGGGTGCATACTATTAAATTCCAGGAACCCTCCAGGAATTCTAAGAACAATGCACGCCAGTCTCGTAGCACTGACAATTAGTCCTCGCTCAAAAGTGCATGGCAGCAATGCAACTTATTCACAAGCCACAGTGAATACTCTCACTACAACAGTAAGCCAAAAAGAAATACAAGCTAAAAACCATTTATGCGGCCTGTCATGTACATAGATGCTTGCGATTAATCCACTTTCCTTTAGGGTCATACAGAGGCACGCGATCCACTCGCAGTAAGGTCGTGGTAAGGTAACTCACAATGGCCTTAATAACATGCGCTCAATTCCTGGATCTCCCACAGCTTGCGTAGAGACACGCTCGCAAATTCATCCTTGCTCCAAATAAGGGCTCCCTCAGACGTTGAACAAACAAAGGGTCTAAAATAGTCAATACGATATAAATCAATGCCCTCCACAGTACCTCACTTTTGGCACGTTGTCTGGTAGACTTATCATGATCACATCACCATCAATCTTGCGCATCAGGGCCAACAAAGCAGACATGGCTCAACTCAGTTCATCAGTGTACATACAAAAATTAAACTCCCAACACTACTGTTGACTGTAGGCTGTCCAGTGTAAAAGACACTGGGGGGGGCTTCCAGGGTGTTACTCTTTCCTTAAGGCTTCAATTTCTTTTTCTCTTAGTTTCTTCGGTAAACATCTCCATTCATTTCGTTCCTTACAAGTGGTTTAGTTTCTGAATTGTCACCAGTTTTGTAAATAAAGATAGATCCTTTGTAGGTTATATGATGTAGGTTTATTTAAGGAGATACAACTTCATTACAGGTTACAGGTTTAAGGTAACACCCCACCTAGGGGCAGCATCCCTGCTGCTCATACCAATCAGGCAGTCGCCCACATTCTGTAACCTCACACACACACACACACTTGCTGAGCTGCAGGGAACTGGGAACTATGGAGAAGATGCATAGCAACATTCACAGGTCACAACAAAAGGCTTTGCAAAATGAAAAGGCAGCCATATGTTTTAGACCCCATTGTGCCTTTGCTAAGTGGTTTCATGTCAAATATAAGTTATTACTGTTTGAATGTAGAGGAAGACATGAGGTAGTTTAGCAAACTCTGAAGAGGTAGGGAAAAGTAGTTTTATTGATCTATATATTTTGTAAAACGTTTACAGAGTACTGATGTACTATTGGGAATGTATCTAGAAAGTACCTTGGTACTTACTGAAATAAAAAACATATATGACAAAATACAATTAGACATAATATAAAGTGGCTCTTAAAAGTGCCTTTGCTTTTTTTAGAAGTAAACATATTTGATAACAAATAAAATTAAGAAGTGCAGCACTACATGAATGGTTAATAACAAAATTGTACTAAATACCATGAAAACAGCATAGAGACTTTGCTGACTGGACAGTACTACAACACAAAGTGGGCTATAAAGACAGCCCAATACTACTAAATAGCACCAACAACCATAGAGATTCTGCTGATACCATTAACAACCAAAGAGACTCTTCTGACTGTTGGAAAGCAATAGAGCTCTATTTCAGTTGAACACAATGCCTAAAAAACAATATGGTCAGAAGCAAAAAAGGAAATTATATTACAGAGAAAGGAGAAAGAAAATAATTGAACAGAGAGAAGTAGGACTCCCAAAGGCAAACACCAGTACAGGTAAGACTATCAAATGTGTTTCTAATGTTTCTGCGGGAAACAACCTTTAGAACGCATGCATTACATCGCATGCCACTAGATTGCGGTTTTTACAACGAAAGTCGTTACAACGACTTGCACTGGAGGGCGCTATAGGACAAGGAGTAGTTTAAATTACTATCCAACACCTTCCCTACTGTACGTAGGCTGGAGTTGGAATAGTAAATTAAACTACTCCTAAGTCCAACGCTCTCCAACGCAAGTCGTTGTAACGACTTGCGTTGTTAAAACCGCGATCTAATGGCATGCGATGTAATGCATGCGTGGTATCGTCATACATCCGTTTCTGCACACCATAACATTAGTAGTAAAAAGGTTTAATGACAACAAGCAATTTGAAATATAGCACCTTTAAGAGTTAGCTAGTCCAACAAAGAAAATGCTGGCTATTCACGAACAATATACACATTCAAAAAAAGAGGCAACTTTAGGAGTATACCTGCAAAGCATTATAAAACACACGTCCTGAAAAATGTGCTTCAAACACTTTCTTTCATAAGGAAAAAGACAGAGAAACTCATACAGAAACAATATGCTCAATATGTTGTAGAAAAAGCATTCCATATGAAAAGAAAACTCTTCATTTTTATAATGAATCGAGTCAAAACCTTGACCGTTTAATCCATAAACCACTGAAGAAGTAACTAACAATACTGAACTTCTGTAACATGTCTTCAGGGAAATTAGAAAAAAAACAATATCTATTGAAGACTTACAGGACAAAAAACTCAACCCTGTATATGAATGGAAATTCACTACTATCTGTAATATCAGAGACACATCAGTTCTGAAGTGGAGGACATTTCTAATGAAATATAAAATGTCATAACTACTTAAAAAATCACACTGCTCCAAAACTTAGATTTCTGCGCGTTTCGAAACATTACTAACCTCCAAGGACATTCTTTAGGTTGTTTTGGAAATCACATGTGTCACACCACATTCCATCATATCAAAATGCTCTACACACATCATTCAACAGTAAGAAAGCGTGTGCGGACATTATTCTTTGTCAAAACATCATCATTGCAATTGGAAGCACTACATTATGCCCTACTTCACTCTAATCCAGCGCAAGTCATCAATATTGCAGGCTATCGCCAATATAAATACTTTTATCCACTCTCTGAAAACAATAATTGTCCAGACGTTGCCTTTTTTGGGAGTTGAATAGAAAATCCATCAATGGACTTTGGCAATTACAAAATGTATATTCTTGAATTTCAAGAATTTCAAGAAACATTTTCTGAAATCCCTAATCAGAATTACATTTATTTCGGAACAGCATGTGTGACACCACATTTCATCATATCAAAATGCTCCTCAGACATCATTCAAGAATAAGAAAACTTGTGAGGACATTATACTTTGTCGAAACACCATCATTACAATTGGAAGCACTTCATTATGCTCTACATCACTTTAATCCAAAACAAGTCAACAATATTACAGACTATATCCAATCTAAATATTTTAATCCACTCTCTGAGAACAATAATTGTCCAGACGTTGCCTTTACTGGACATGAAACAGAAAATCTATTAATGGACACAGGCAGTTACAAACGGATATTCTTGAAGTTCAAGAAGCATTTTCTGAAATCCCTAATCAGATTTGCATTTATTGCCGAAGTACACAGTATAAGAAGCAAGTAAAAATGATTGGTCTTCTTGAACAAAAACGAAAATGAGGATAAAATTAAATGGAGAAATCTAACACTCTGTTGGCAGAAGAAAGATACGATCTTTGCGAATACCATGTAATCTGCAAATTACTGCCTTGGAAAACTAGACCATAAATTCATGCCTTCACTTGCAATTCAAAACAATTTGGAAATATGTCCATTCCCTTCCGAACTACAGCAAGTGAATTTATATGAAAGCATTTTGATTCAAACATTCATCCTTTTTAAACCACAGTCAGAATGCAACCCAAATTGGGGAAATTTCAGCCACATGAGTTAGTACGAGCACTGAAAGCAACAGTTATTTTCCTCCCATTACATTTTAACAAAAACATAGCCACTCTTGGATTTTAACGTGAAATAGAGGCACCTTTAGTGGTTTTAGTCAATGGAGAACCTACAAATGACAAATAAAATTGCCAAGAATTAATGATGACATAGTAACGTAACCGAAAAGGAAGTTCTGTCTGAAAACACTTAAAAAGAAAAACAATGATTAACTGCGTTTGTGTTATGGTAGGAAAAAAAATCAAATTTAAAAAAAGCCATACAAATTCAATGAAAATAATAAAAGGCTGAAGCTTAGTTATATAGTATAGAAATGTTATAGTTATAACTTAAAGTTATAATTTACACTTGCACTAAAATTAATTTTACTTGCGCACCTTTGTACACAGTCCTGTCAACTCGCTAGCAACACTACAACTATAACCCATCCATGTACCTTACACAATCTCCTCATAAATTATGTCATTTAAGGTGGCATAAGTGTTATTTTGAATGCTATGATTAAACATGCTAAAACTGATGTAATATGATAGGGTATAAGCAGTGCATGGGGAAGGCACGAGTTATAGTTACTGTAGTGTGGCTAGCGAATTAATTGGACTGTACAGAGATGCGCGAGTTATAGTAATTTTAGTGTGGGTGTAAAGTATAACTTTAAGTTATAACATTTCTAAGGTTTGTGTAGTTTAAGTCGCTTTTGTAAAGAAATAAAAAATTACGTTTTCCTTACTATAACTAAGTTTTATATGTATGTATGTATATAGGTATTGCCCAGAGGCGGTCGCCACTGGGTGGTTATAGTTAGGATTGTGTTTCCATTGGAAATACATTTTTTGGTTTCCTTATATCTTTTCTGCCCTCTGATGAATCTACACGAAACTTTACCAAGAATTTTGTTTTTTTTAACTCATCTACTAACTGGTAAGTTTCAGGGGGATCCGTCAAGCGGGGGCCAAGAAAAATGGGGGTCTCAAAACACATTTTCTCCATTTATTTTTCAATAGGACTTTTAGACACAGCTACAATCCAAACAGCTGAACAGATTTACACCATATTTGGCAGAACGCTAGACTTTTGTCCAGAAAAAATGCTTTTTTTGATTTGGTATAAATCCATTCAGTAGTTTTTGAGCACTTAATGCTCAAAAACTATGTATATTTTACGCAGGGGAGGATCCGTGAACCCAAGCGATCTTGTGGAGAGATTTGATTGGCTGCAAACACATCAACAATGATGTGGCCGTAGCCATCTTAGAACTGGGGAGCCGGTTGGGGCTGCAGGGGCCCTGGGGCTCCCTCCGCAGCCCCAACGTGGTGCTTGGTGGGTGCCCTTGGTTGGCACAGGGCCCCACCATAATTTAGAGAGTACCCAGTGGGTAGAGTTCGTGGGGCCACATAGGCTTGGGGTGGGGGTCCGTGTGACCCCCCTCCCCTTTATAATGATATGTGGCCCCGGGGATGGGGTCACCAAGGCCTAATAAGTCTTGGGAGGCTGCAACCGCCTATCCCCTTTTTATTGTAATATTCCCCAAGGGGATGGGGTCCACAAGGCCTATTAAGGCTAGGGGAGGGGACTGTGCACCCCTACCCTTAATATATATGTTTTGGACCTAAGGGATGGTGTCCTTGGGGCCACTATTGGCTCAGAAAGGGGGGCCTTGTGCCCCCCATCCTCCTTACATATATGGTTTGACTACATCCCTGGGGCCACTATTGGCACAAGAATGGGGGCTATGAGCCTCTCTCCCATTAAAGTCACCAGGGATGGGGACCCCGGTGCCCGAAGTGGCTCGGGATGAGGGGGCCATACACCCCCCTCCACTTCAAAAATAAAAAATGCCCTGTAAACCGCTGCCCGGCAGCCAACCCTGCGCTATGCCTTCCAAAGGCTGTGTACGACATGGAGCTGGCTGTCTGTGGGGGGTTGGACACAGGCCCTGTGACCAATCCCACGGTGTGCATGGCCAAAGGCAATGCACAGGGTGGGGTTGGCTGCCTTTGGGTAGGTTGGCCACTGGGCCTGGCCTGCGGCCAACGTCCTGCTGCACATGGCCGAAGGCCAGCTTTATGTATGGTAACAAAAAATTACTTTATGTTAAAAAAATCCTAGAAATGCACTGAAAAACCTGAACCACTAATTACCCCACATATTACATCACTCATGAAATCTTGGAAGACATCATTAATAATATCACTGCAACATTTGCAATTAAATTATTAATGAGAAAACTGTGCATGGCAAGGGCCGAGTTATAGTCAGGGCAACTGAAATTATGTGATTGTGTGCCCACACCGATTTTCACATAATTATAGATTTGCTGAACTTGCCACATAATCCATCATCTACTGCATAATCTGCAGATTTTAATTTTAAAAAATGTTGCTTCTAGAACAAACGATTCAAACGTTACTAAAAATGCAGTGACATGTGTTGCAGCGCATTCGAAGGCCCTTTGCAAAGCTGGATTCGTCACCTTTCTCTTGCATATTGCTATATTTGGGTGTTTAACTGGTACTAATGAAGTGCAACCAATGCCCATGCAGTGTTACCTAGTTTAAAGATGACAAAATAATGAAGTAATACTATTAAAAAATATGCAGCTTTATGCCACATAATTAGCCTTTTCTTGCCACATAATTTACTCAACCCTGCCACATAATTTGGCCCTCTCCTGCCGCATAATTCCAGTGGCCCTGGTTATAGTTACATTAGAGCAGTAGAGCTAACTATAACTGGTGAATTTCAGTGGTTTTGTGCATTTAAAAAGTAATGTTGTCACTGAAATTTTCACCTAACTGTAACATTTTTTCAGTATATATGTATATATATATATATATATATATATATATATATATATATATATATATATATATATATATATATATACATTCACTGGAAAAAACCCCAAAGATTTAGGGTCGTTATAGTTAGACTCAGATTTTACTCGTACAAAACCATAGAAATTTATCAGTTATAGTTACCTGACCTAAATATAACTTACGCCCCCGCAATGTACTGCTTATGACCTCAAATATTACATCACTCATGACATGGTGCATTCGAGTTTCACTCAAACCAACTCCCGATCCTACCTATATTTTTCTAAGTCCTTCCACTCCAGACCTCTAGAGCACAAATATACTTCTTGGAATATGCGAGAAACATGATTAAGCCATGTTTTGGATCATTTTTTTGATCTCTCAGCTACAAAAGAACATTGACCTAAGCCTACCCAACTGCTACCATCCATCCAGCACATCCCTGACTTACAAAATTTTTCGATGTCAACCTCCCAGCGGACTCTCCATCCCTAACTGTATCACCAGTGTGAGCACTATCTGCCTTGCAGTACTCGGGTTTTTATTATGTTGTTCTGTGCTCAACTACCTTGTTCATGACTGTGAACCAAAATATGTACAAATCCAAAAATATCTGGATTGCGCACACAGTAAGGTACAGATCTGCAGGCCATACATATCTGCAAGCATGGAGTCAGAGTCGCTGGTGCCCCCTCCGTTCGTTTTGGACACTTCCAGCAGTTCATAATACAAAAAGATTTCAGTGTCTTTCTGTTTATGTCTTGGGGCTGAATCTTATTTACGTCACTCAGTTTTTCCCCTCAGTGCAATTTGCATACTGTGTGGGCATCCGCACACATAGGGCCTTATTACGATGTTGGACAAACTTGTGTCCGTCTGACACTGTCGCAGAAACGGGTCCGACCGACCTCCGATCGTCGGTCCCGACCGCCTAATTACAGTGCGACCGCACATGGTGCGGTGGCATTCTCCCATTTCTCAATGGAAGCTTGTGTTACAGCCATAAACCGGCCATAACACAAGCTCCCATTGAGAAATGGGAGTCTGTGTTCATTCCTGCACCCCGTGGCAGGTACCTCAAGGTGCCTGCCACAAGGTGCAGGGTTTAACAGAGGGGCACCATAGGTGCCCCTCGGCCCCAACCGGACGCCGAATAAAGAAAGGGCCCTGCTAGGGGCCCCCAAACACGCTTTCCGACAGGGTTTCCATGTCGGAAAGGCCGACACGGAAACCCTGCCAGAAACCATGCATCGTAATCCAGAAGGTGGAACTGCCTTCCATTAGGATTATGGGCCGGTCTCCGACTGGCAGATGGGCTCCTGGAGCCCTTCGGAACACAGCCGGAATGACCGGCCGGTTTCAATTCCGACTGGCTGTATCATAATCAGCCGGTCAGAATTGAAACCGACGATGTCGGTCGTAAGGCCTCCGACCTAAGGTCAGAGGCCTTATGACCGACATCATAATCGGGCCCTTAGTGAGGGATCGCCCAAGCAGCTACCAAGTTTTGAGCCTGACCACAATGAAGTCAATGCTACAAAGGCATGTTGGATATAGTAGCTAGAACCATTGTTTGGAATTGGTCTTGAGGAGAATTGCATAAATGTGGCCTTCAGTTATCTGCAAGCTCATACATTTGACACTCATCAACTTGTCCTTCGATGAAAAGCAGTTTTTTGAGAAAGAATAGCTGAATCATTAACAGCATTAGCCTTCCACTAGGTTATTGTTGTTATTTTTTTCAGCAAACTTCAGGATGTACTCCAAAGGCATAGGCCTCAAACACTGTCACAACAGTTGTATTTCAACCCCAGGTAGCGTATGGATGCCATTGTGTGTGTGCCAGTGGGCCAAAAGTGCTGTGTCACACAATCTCATCAAAAACGTCTTTAATCCTCACACTTTTCTTATGGGCTCAAACTAAAGGTATTCTTAGAGAATTGGTTAAAATAATCCTCAGTCAAGTGGGTCAGTCATAATATTCTGCAGGGTACTCCTTAATTTTCAAGCACCTCCCCAGGTTAGGATTTTTAGATTAGTGTGTTTAGGAAGGAAAGGGATCAAGCAAAATAAAGTGTTTCTCCTGCAGTAGATTCCAAAATAAAAACGATATTTCCAATTTTCTGTACATTTTCATTTTCCATTTTCCAGTTCAGTTTTTCTGTTAATTTTCCAATGCATTTGTTCAGATGTTTTCTTATGGGCCATCTCTGAATTCTAATTTTGTGTGCGGGTAGGTGAATCCCAAAACATGTTAGTGCAAGCATAGACACATTAGTGATATACACTCTCCAATACTTTTCTTTACATTATTAATACATTGAATTTCTGCTTCCCAAATTCTGAGAGACAGGTTTTAGGCTCCTTTGAGTAAAAATACCAACAACAAAAAAAGAAAGTGTTGTTTTTTGGAAGCTTACTGGAAATATTAGTGGGGTATCATTCCATGATTGCTGTGATCCTGACATTTCGGGGCAGAAAAGAATGCTTCGGACTTCCCTTTTGAATAATTGAGGTGAAAGCCAGGGGATTCTTCACCTTCGTCAGGGTCAAGTGGAAAAAAATGCAGGTTCTTGAAATTCAATGATTTGAGCCTACACATATACTTGTCCTTCTAGAAACCACGTGATTGGTATTGATCCAACAGAAGCACATAATATTTTAATGGATCATATCTGCCAGCTTTGAGAATATTTTTACTGTGTGAGAGGAGGGGGCTGGGATCTAGATTGAGGGCAGGTCTTTAAGCCCATCACACCTGGCCAGCTACGAAAGGGGCAGGGCTTAGAACTCAGGAACCTCCCATCCTCCATCAGAAACACATAACAAAGTTACTGTTGTCATAGTGAGGTTGCAAATTGCCTGATGGATGCCAGTAGTGCAGATCCTCTAGACACAAACTGGAAACTCGCTCTTTAGGGGTTGGCAGCTCACTTTGTGCACACCATGTGATATCAGCTCTTCGCTGGGAGACCGTGTGAAGAGAGACGATATTGTGTGACAATCGGTGGCACTGTGTGAGTTGGCAGGTCTGATGGACACCAATTGCAGAGAGACTGCTGTCCCACAAATCAGTGGATATTGACTGGTGAGAGAATCCCCATTCATTTTTTAAATAAAATATCTTTGGTAATTTTCTGAAGACGCAAAACAATACAGCATTGAGTACATAAAGTATTGTTGCTGCCATAGATGCCCCAGTACACCTCACCAACATACATAATTTTATTCATTAGCAATCCATAATATTCGCACCAGTGTCCTCATATTTTAGTGTTTACAGGGACAGCCTCTAGCTCTGTCTAATTCGCTAGCACCAAAGTCAATACTCTTCCTATTGTTAGCCAGTATTTAGTATTTGTAGAACATTTCCAAAGTATGTGAAACAATCAGCGTTGTAATTTGTGCAGCGGAAGCAGAAAAGGGCTGAAAGAATTCATGATAATTCACATACCTTGCCTTCAGCATTGGCACACTTCTCCTCCAATCCTGATAGCCCAGGTGAGGGACTTGGGAGATAGGGGAATGCAAATAAGGAGGTTTTGAAGTAGCCATTGCGTTTCACTGTTGCAACTTACAGCGTGAAAACACAGTAGCAGTTGATTGCCTCCTTATCTACTTTTCGATATGCCAATGACACACAAAAAATCGTGCCAATTACCAAAGATACAGAAGCTATTTCCACTAACTTTAAAAACTGTATGCAGGCAGTAGCCATCTGAATGGGCAAAAACGACCTCAGACTCAATAGAGACAAGACAGACTTTTGATCTTTGGCAGTTAACCATCCATTTAGACCAATTCCTGATGGCCAGAAATGCTGGGTACATTACCCACTCCCATAGACACCACAAAAAACCTTGGAGTACTGGTAGACAAAAACCTGTCATTTGACCTTCAGATCAATCGGACGGTCTCGACCTGTTTCTGGGTGATCCGGACTCTCAGGAAGGTGTTTCCTTACATCCTCTCCTTGCGTGGAAGCAAGTAGCTCTGGCACGTGTCTCTTCCAGGATAGACTATTGCAATGTGCTTTTCTTGGACAGCAACAAGACTGCAATAGCCAAGTTGCCGCTGGTTCAAAATGCGGCAGCTAGACATGTCCTTGATATTCCAAAATATCAGTCAGTCTCAGCAGGGATAACCAAGCTTCATTGGCTACCTGTGAACAAACGCATTACCTTTGTAGCTTTATGCATTGTTCACAAGGCATTGCATAACACCGGGCCTGGAGGAATTAAAGCCATGTTTCAATGGTATGTTCCCTCCAGACAGCTCCGATATTCTAGCCATAACCGAGTAATTGTTACTAAATTCCAAAAGGCAAGGTTGGGAGGCAGATCCTTCTCGGTGGCCGCGACCAAGCTCTGGAACTCCCTCTCCTGTTTCATCTCCAGCCTCCGGGTCCATACCCCATTCTGTAAGGTCTTAAAAACCTGTTTCTTCACTCTCTGATGGAGGCTCTGGGTCCTTGAGATCATTGATCTCTTCTTCTGCCTTCCTTCCTTTTCTCAGGACTAGCCCCTTAACGCCTTGACGCCTCTGGGCTTTGATGTGCTTTATAAATCTTTTTCATTTCATTTCATTTCTTTTCCCTGAATTCAGACGCCCCAGGATGTGACTTTTGGGAATAGGGAGATGGAAAGTTTTGCAAACCTTAAACAGGTTTGGGCAAATTTTAACTGAGCTGCCTTTGCAAATTTGAGGAACTACGTTCTTCGTCATGAAGTAAGAAATTCCCGAACTTGCCTGATTACGGTGGCTCAATTAAAAATTCACTCAGCCTCAGTAATTAGGGCCACAGCAAAATGAATGCATGTTTGTATTTGTTAATTCCTATGAAAAGTTCCACATGCCCAGGGCAGCTGTTAAATATTCTAAAAAAACAACAAAAATGCATTTTCATGAGCAAAGACAAGAATGACTGCACGATGTGACATCATACAAGTGCTAAACAAATGGACAGAAAAATGCTTCTTTTTATTACTATTAGAATTTGGTACCAGTATAATTCTAATAATAATAATTATAATAAAAGGTGGTGACCTGTAATGTGCAGCATGGGTGGTGCAGGCACACACACACACTCTCTTTCACACGTGCACACCACATACATACTCACACCCAGTACATACACATGCACACCCGTTCACAGCATGCACACACATGCACGGAAATACACAAACATTCATGCATACACACATGCACCGACCCAACATAAAAAAAAAAAAGTTACCAAGCCGCAGCAGTGATCTCGGGTGGTGGGGTGGAAGCATTTATTGTTTCCTGGAGGCTTCGGGTAAGGAAGGGATGGAAAAAAGGTCCTGCCACCTCCTCTCAAAGGCCAACCTTATCAAAGGTGAGCCAATGAGAGAGGGCCTTCCTTATCTCGTTACAGAGGGGAATGGGTTTAGTTCGCGCTTTACAAATTTTATATTCATTCATTCATTCATTCAGTTGCTGACCCCACCCCACTCTGTGACCAGAGCCACTGATGGACACTCGGCCCAGCGCACTTCAGGGCTTAAAACTGAAGCACCCAGGTACAAGGCAATCCGTGACGCTCCCACTCGTCATGAGGAGTAAGCTCACAGAAGACCGTGCCGGCCTGAGGAGGTCACCCCCAGCAGGCTGTGACATCTTCAGCCTGGCAAATTTCGGCTCCGGCAGTCAGGAGCCTGTGCATTTAGTGCATGTACTGCACCAGGCTGTTTGACCTGAACATGAAGAGTGTCTGTCAGGCTGACCTTTGCTCAGCCTTACAGACACCCTTCCTGTATCGGAAAAAGGTGGGAGGTGGGACCCCCACACCCTTAAGGATCAGCCACGGCTGATATTAAAAATAATATTAATAATAATAACAATAATAATAACAACAACAATTATTATTATTCATTGTAAGTAAGTATACTTTTACTGAAGCACTTGGCCCTAGGAACGAAGTACCATTAAAAGAAATGAAAAACCAAAATCAATCATACAGAGCCATCCCACAGACGAAAGTGGAACCTGTGAGAGTAAGGGAAATTTAACTGCATATTAGAATACTAAAAAGTTCGAAATACCTTAGAGGTTTTATGGGAGGTCATAGCAAAGCTTGGACCCCATCAACCGGAAAGCTCTGCCGCCGGATCGTGCTTGTTTGAATTGGCTCATCTCCACGAGAGAGGCACTCGATGGTAAAGATCTGGCTGACCTTCAGGGGCCACCAGGCTAGCCGAAAAGTGCAACAGGTATTATAGACCATTTTGTGAGTTAAGCAGAGTGCTTTCAGATAAATCCTTTCTCTGATGGGTAGACGTTTCAGGTTTTGTCTCCTTTCCAAGACTTGGGTGAATTTGCTGAGACCATTCGCCAATCTCTCACCCACATTCTGAAGTCACTGGAGCTTTGTAATGGGTGGTTCTGGAAGACCTAGGTAGACTGCATTACAGTAATCTATGCAGGTTCTCATCAGCAGTCTAAACTTCTCCATGGGAATTTGCCGGTGATGGGTACACCCCATCGAACATGGTTTCTGTGTGAGTGATTTCGTGTGATTCAGACTGACTGAATAATAATCCAGATTTTTACTGGGTCACAGTCCGATGTGTCACTCACAATGCACTGTGGGAGTACTAGTGTTCTACAGTACTGAGACATACATGCATGTCTAGCTATGTGTTCATACGTCAATAAGTGTGAAAAAGAGCATTCTCATGAACTGCGCCTGACAGCAGCAGGTTGACATTTGGCCATGTCTCCCGCCTAAAATCAAGCCCACTGATGTTGATATTTCCAATGTTAGCCTTAAGAAATAACAACAACAGATGCGTACATGTGTTCTTTCACGCCACACTCACACCTTACATACCTGTCTTGTCTCCCAAGTGACTCTGGCTATCCAGAGATAGACAGAGTGGACAGACAGCTATACCCACATAAGGACGTCCAATGGCACTGAGCATAGCTTTGGCTTACTGAAGGGACATTTTAGATGCTTTCATTGCACTGGTACTGCATCTGCACATTCCGCAGACCACGTTTGTGAAACCATAATGGCCTGTTGCATCTTCCATACCATTGCAGTATTGAGACAAGAGCCCATGGCAGGGGAGGTGGAGGATCGAACTGGAATCACCAGTGGTGATGATGATGAACCTGTACAGGATGGACAAGGCAGACAAAGCATGGATAAAAATGCTGCAGGCATACTTGATAAGATCATCACCCATCATTTTTGATATCCAGCGTGCAACAATAACTTGAGCAAGACCAAACACTTCTACGGTAACATTGAGCAGGGCCACTGTTGAACACTTGTACATTAAATTCTGCTACATGGCTGATTGCAGGTTTCCACATCTTTATTTCTAACTGGATCCTGAATAGGATGTTAAAACTACTCTACGGTTGAACCTCTTCTAACTTACACCAATTTGCTCTGTCATGCTTTCGACCCTAACCCCCAATTAACTTTGATCCCTGACAGCCTCCAAGTCTGCCCCCCACCCCTACACTCCAAAGACAGACCACAAACCTACACTAATCTAACACTACCTTTAGACACCCACCTGTACAGCTGCCCACACCTGTCATGAATGCTTAAGTTGTGTAGATCCTGGGGGGACAATATAGATTCCAACGCAGCAAAACCCACTTTCACAACACCATCTGCCCACACCATCTTTTAAAATGCATACATAGGAGTAACAAATGAAGGAGGAAAGGGGAGACGAGAGAGAGAAAGGAAAAACACTGGGTCTTGGTTGCTGCCTATTAGGGCAGCCTGGGATGTCTAGCTACGCCCTTTTATTTCAAATTGACGTCATCTAAGAATGTAGAGGGATCTATTAGCAGATTGTCAGAAATACATAATTCTTTATTTAATTAAAATCGTTAGCTATTACCAGTCACCTGGATAATTACTATCCAAGAATATACTGCTACTTTGGATAATTGGTCATGTGATGCGCTTCATACCTTAGAATACATTAATGTTTTAAATCATGCGATAAAGTACTAATTAACCATTATTATTGGAAGAGTTACCTGAGTCAGTATCTTAACCACAACACTAGTTGCCTTCACTTGAGTTTCAGGAATCATATCAAGAAAACACCTGATATTACAAGCTTTACACAGAGAACAAAATTATGAGAACAAAAATCAAGTTGTGCCCTTAGAAGTTAACCGTTTGTAAAATTGCCTCAAAAACATATATACAAAAGATTTGTGGATCATAACCATCAGAATTAAAGAAATACCAATGGTGAGTGAAACCCATTGTTGTAAGTGTATTCCGCAAGCCGGAAAGAGTCGAGCCAGTAACCCACATAAAAGGCTAAATGGTAACGCAGAAATTGTTCCAACACCTGATGAATTCGATCTGTCTAGCCATTTGTCTGAGGATGGTAACTAGGTGACAATTGAACCCTGAGAGACAAACTGTGATTCCCCTGTCAGAAATAACAATTGAGGGAAGACAATGAAGTTGAACTACATTTTGCAAGAAATGAGAAGCAATATCTCGAGCAGTAGTAATTCTTTTTAAAGGAACAAAATGTGCCATTTTTAGAAATGTATCCACTACCAGCAAAATTGAGTTAAACCTCTTTTTACTTTAGGCAGCTCCACTGTAAAATCCAATAAAACAGCATGACATGAGCTGGAGGCACAGGCAATGGTTGCAGCAAGCCTATTGGTCATTAATATGAACTCTTACATTATTGCAGATACATCACATGTGGCTGTAAACTCCTTTGCATCTTTAGACATGGTTGTCACCAAAAACACTATTGTGTAGCTGAATAGTTTTACTTTCACCAGGATGACCAGCCAATGCAGATGAATGACACCTTTTCAATACTTTCGTTTTTAAACTTTCAACAGGCATATACACTTTTCCATCAATTATCTAATTTCCATCAACCATGTTTCCTCCCTGAGCCTTTATCCACTCTCTATCCTGGGACTGATATATCTTTGATAGCTTCTGATATAAATCTCCAGATAAATTCCCAATAATTTCATCATGAGGTATAATCAGCGGTGATACAGGCGGCGTCTCATCAGCTACATAACTGCAGTGCAACTATGTATCAGCCTTACTATTCTTGCACCCCAGTCTAAATAGCATTACAAAATCATAGTCACCAAAATATAAGTCCACCATAACTGTCATGCTGAAAATCGCTGTGTGGATTTCAGGAACTCCAAATTGCAATGGTCTGAGATAAGAGTTACAGTATGACGAACAACGAACATATAGTGTCTCTACTTTTTAAGGGCAGCTAAATTGCCCAACAGTTCCTTATCAGCAACGGAATGATTCTGTTCAGCAGGAGATAGTTGTCACAAAGCCACTGGATGTAACTATCTTGTATTCACATCTCTTTAGGACAAAACTCCCCCAATACCACTTGTGAGGCATCTACCTCGACCATAAACAGTCTACTAGAGTTTGGGTGATGTAGAATGGGAGCAATTGTAAAGCAATGGTTCAACTGCTTAAATGCTTCCTCAATCCAAACAAAATTGTACACCTTTTCTCAGTAATTTAGTAATAAGAGTAACTATTTTATTTTTTTTAAATATCTTTATTTGCATTTTGTCAAACATACAGGTTACAATTGGAAGAAGAGAGGGAAAGAAAAAGAGAAAAGTGGGGGGGAGAACCTGTGTGAGAAAGGGAACAAATAGCCTTTACAAGTGCAATAAAGGTTGCGGTATGTACTGTTGAAACAGTCGGAAACTGTGACCAATATTAGCTCTGTGCAACAGGTAAATGACAATAGATTGTGATTGTCTTGCATTACATCCGAGTTATTTATCAGAAGGATGGCACTTTTATGTCCAATCGGATAAAAAAAAAAATGTTCACCCTGTCTCATATCTTCACATGGATGTCTGTACCTGATTATCCAATTTGGAATAGAGAGTTGAGGCAAAATCAGATACAATTTATAATCCAATAATCAAACGTAAAAACAAAAGAAAAAAACCATCGTCAAATTGTCACGCCCGGGTCAGAATATGCAGGGGAAATGTGCTGCCATCCCATCTACCCTGTACTAAACATACCGCCCTGTCCCCTGGTGTCTGAGGGGATAAGCAGCTGGGTTTCTCCTTCCCTGGCTCACGTATGTCCCAGGCATGGCCGCCTCTCTTACGTCAACGCTCGGTTGCATTCAAACCTAGGGAGCCGTGCATCCGGGGCCCAGTGTCCGTGTCCCGCCCACCAGCCACTTGCGGAGGGCTACTCCCAGCCTCCCCGTCTGCATGTGTCAAATCCACGAGTATAGTGTCCCAAAACTGTGCAATAGGGTATTTTCGTAGCCCAGCTATTTCCTCCCTGTGCAATGACGTACTTTCTGCTCGTGCCCATACTAGGAGTGAGTTTTTCCAGCTGGCAACTGCGGGGGGGTCGGCATGTTTCCATCTTTTAGTGATCAACCTCTTTGCTACTATGAGGCATAGGTCGATAAACCTGGATGTGACCTTATGCTTCTTTGGTCTGGGGTAAAAACCTAGCATGCACACCTCCCATGTTTGTGGTAGTGCTCTGTCAGTGCATGTTGCGAGTGCCACAGTGATTTCCTGCCAGTATGTATGTAAGGAGGCACAGGACCACAGCATGTGAAGAAGGTCTGCATTCGCCTGTTGACAGCGGGGGCATGCCGAGGTGGTCGTATGAAAGTATTTATTTAATTTGTCAGGGGAGAGATACGCCCTGTGTATAATATATGTCTGTATAAGTCTGAATCTGGAGTTCTGTGGTATACATGTAGGGGTAGCTAATATCATGTCCCATTCACGGTCTGTCCATGGGTTTCCCCTGTCTGCTTCCCACTTTGAATGAAGGGACGTCATAGGTTGTGTCGTGTGGATGAGTAACGCCTCCGCCAGCCAGTGTACTATGTGGGTCCCGTTACCCATGACATGTAAGTATTGCAGCAGGAGGTGCATCTCTGGTTCGGTGGTGATGTCGCCCCACGCCGCAGTGAGTGATCTCGTGATGGAATTATGTAGTAAAAATTGGCCTGTTGGTAAGCTATAATCCTCTGCCAGGTTCTCGAAGGGTATCAGGGCGCCCTCGGCGTAAAGATCACCCAGTGTGTGTAGGCCCGCTGCATGCCAATGTACCAGCACCCTGTTGGAGGTGCCCGCACTACCCCTGGGCATTCCCAGGAGTGGCAACAACGGGACATAAGGGACCGTGTTCCTGGTGAGGTGCAAGCTCCTCCTATAGCAACAGTGTGCCAGGGTGAGACAGATCTGTGATGGGCGCGAGGGTCGAGCGATGGGATGGAACAACTGATATATCTGGGATTGGGACCACGGCGGCTGTGTAGTGGTCGTGTCATCTAGGCCGAGACCCGCCAACCATTTCGTCACCCACTGTAATTGTGCCCCTAGGTAATACAGCTCCAGGTTGGGGACCGCCAGGCCCCCTCTGCTAATAGGAGCATGGAGTTTCCATAGCGCTATCCGAGGCCGACTCGTGTTCCAGATGAGGTCCTGGATCAATCGTTCTAGATCACGAAATACACTGGCCGGGACGTAGACCGGAAGATTGGAAAAGTAGTATAACAATTTTGGTAACACTACCATCTTGGACAGTGCTATTCTGCCCATCACGTTCAGTGGAAGTGACTTCCAAAACTGGATCTGTGCCCTGATGGCAGATATGGCTCTAATCAGATTTCCCTCCAGGATATCAGTGGGGTCTCTGTATATGAAAATGCCATGGTAGCGGAACGTGGATGGGTGCCAGCGGAGAGAGAAATTGTTCATGCAGACGTTGGGATCAGTGGTTTCGTCCCGAAAGGGGTATAGTCCCGACTTTGCCCAGTTCACCCGGAGACCGGAGGCCCTTTCGAAGTCCCGGAGAGTGTCTGCAATGGTAGCGGGGATGTCGTGTAGATCCCTCAAGTATAGTAGCAGATTATCGGCGTATAGAGAGACAGCATGTTAGCTGTCCCCCAACCGAATGCCCCAGTCTGCACCCTCCCTGCAAAGGCGCGCTGCTAGCGGCTCCATGGCAAGTGAGAAAAGGAGCGGCGATAGAGAGCAGCCTTGCCTAGTGCCTCTGTGTATCTGAATGCTGTCCGATATCAATCGGCCAGTCCGGACTCTGATAGAGGGCTGCATATATAGCAGCCGGACCATGTGTAAGAATGTGTCGCCCAACCCATACCCCCGCAACACCTCGAGGAGGTATGGCCACTCTAGGGAGTCAAAGGCCTTTTCTAAATCTAAGACCAAGCAGCCGGGGCGGGGCCAAGTATCTGCTGCATAGTGTTGCACCCTGAAGAGTCTGCGGATATTAAGGACTGTGCTTCTGGTGGGGACAAAGCCATTTTGGTCTGCATGCACCAGGGTCCGTACTAATGGGGCCAGTCGTGCTGCAATAATGGACGCTAGGATCTTGTAGTCCGTGTTGAGCAAAGCCAACGGCCTATATGAGCCCAGCACTTCCGGGTCTCTTCCAGGCTTAGGGAGAGAGATCAGCAGCGCCTCATTTTGTGAGTCAGAGAGAGCGGAGTCCGCCATTGAGGCGTCATAAATCTTCTTTAGTTGGGGCGCCAAGACCTCTGTGTAGGCCTTGTAGAACTCCGCCGGTAGACCGTCCGGGCCAGGAGTTTTGCCGGACGCCAATGAGCGTATACCTGCCCAGATTTCGTCTAGCAAACTGGGGTCATCCAATTCAAATCTTTGCTCGGGTGTAATCTGCCGTAGGGCAATGTCTTCTAGATACCAATGAATATCTTCGGGTGTGGCTAAAATGTGCGACTTGTGTAATGAGCCGTAAATTCCCGGTGTATGTCCTGCTGAGAGTATATCATAGTGCCCTGTATAGAGCGAAGTGAGGTGACGGGCGAGGCGGCGTCACCCTGTCGGATCAGCCATGCTAGGAGCCTGCCAGCCTTATCGCCTGAGTGATGTGTGCATGCCGAATGAGCCGCATAATTAAGGCAGCGGAGTCTTTCTAGTAATCGAGCGTGTTCTTCCCTATAATGCGCTAGTCGCCTGTTTGAACCCTCGGCTGCCCTTCTCTCGTGGGATGCCATTCTCCCCTCCAAAATGGTAAGGTCCTTCTCTAGCTGTTTACGCATGCCAGCCTGCGTACCTAGGCAGTGCCCACGGATCACAGTCTTAAAAGCATCCCACTCCACCAACGGTGACGAAGCGGTGCCTGCATTGTCCTCAAAATATTGTGCCATGGTCGTGCCCATTGTCTCCCGGAATGTCCCATCCAGTAGTGTATCCAGTTGTAGGCGCCATCTCGGGATCGGTGGCATGCCACTATTCCAATCTAGTTGTAAGGTGTGGGGTTATGGTCCGAGTGGGTCCTCCCAAGATATTGTGGCTCCGCGACAACCGGTAGGAGGTCATCAGATACCATTATCCGATCAAGGCGGACATGGAGCCCATGGGCCCCAGAATAAAATTAATATATCCTGTTGTGTGGGTTCCTGTGCCTCCACGCCTCCACCAAGTGCCACTGTGCCGCCCAGTTGTTTAATGCTTTCATGGCAGCAGTCATGGGTGCGCCAGGCAGAGGGGGAAAGGAGCGGTCTAGGGACGCGTCGAGAACGCTATTATAATCACCCCCTAGAATCATTGGGACCTGTGCCAGACAGCTAACTTATTCGATAGGGCATCTAGAAAGGTGGCCTGGCCTGTATTAGGTGCGCATATTGATGCAATAATGACGGGCTGGCCGTCCAGTCTGCCCTTAACAATTACATAGCGACCCTCCGTGTCAGTAAAAGAGTCCTCTATGCGGAAAGGGGTGCCCGGCCTAACCCAAAGTAATGTCCCCCTGGCGTACGCCGAGTAGGCCGTGGCATGTAGCTGTCCCCTCCATCTTCTCTGTAAGTGCTTTACTTCAGACCATGTCAGGTGCGTCTCCTGAAGAAGAGCTATCTGTATGTGGTGCCGTTTAAGATATGAGTAAATGAGATATCTACGGGAAGGACTGTGAATGCCTCTCATGTTCCAAGTGCATATCTTGATAGGGGCCATGGCATCAGGAGGGGGCAAGTGTGTGGCCCGGGCAGGGTCCAAGGGCCATGGGGACAGGCGGGGCACATGTCAGGAGCAGTGACTGATTGCTGGCTAGCTGCATATCCAATTCCCAGTGTATGTCGACCCAGCGCGTGACAGACGGTAAAACTACAATAAACTAAAACATGCAATGCCAAAAGGGCGAGAGTGTAACATGCAGTCGTCCAAACAATACAAGCAAACGACATTCTGTCAGTGACAAGGGGGGGATCCCACACAGGCGGGGCGCATTTACAAAGCAATAGGCACAGTGTCATAATGACTCCCCATCCCCGCTTAAGAAGCAGAAGTCAGGGCCTTATGTCGGTAGACAAAGACTGGCTCCGCAAAGGGAACCACACAGCATGTGACTTGGACTTGTGTCGTCTTGAACCTCATCTCCCGCACGTCCTCCCTCCACAGTTTATGGAATCCCACATATACAGTATAAAAGACCAACATTATGAACCATTGATAACAGAGTCCAGGTATACTTGCATGACCAACAGTGTATCTAGGCGTTGCATACACAGAGTTCAATACTGGAGACTAAATTATGTCATCCGCAGTCTGAGGGGTAATCACTGGAAGATTGTCAGAGTTCTGCGTGTTCAGGGTGCCATCCGATAGTTCTCCATCGCTTTCGCGCCCCTGCAGACTGGAGGTGGAAGATGCATCGCCTTGAGCCCCTCCGATTTCAGCTGCCGCCTGAAGAGCATTACGTTGATCTTGGATCATCTCTTCGAGATTGGGACCAAGGCTCTGGGATAATTGGGTCTTTTTGCGTCTCCTTCCTTTTCTACGTCGTCCGGTAAGATCACCAAGGTTCGTGTCATCCATACCTGCCGCCGAGGAGGCACCTCCCGTGGAATCTCGTGTGTCCAGCCAGTCCCCTGCTGCTCCCGGAGTGTCAAAGAAGTGGATTTTGCCATTCACGATCACCCGCAGACGAACTGGAAATAATAGGGAGTACTTGAGATCTTGTTGCCTTAACTGTCACTTCACCGCCATGTAGGAGTACCTCTGTCTCTGCACCAGTGCCGTGAAGTCAGGGAAAAACATGATTGTGTGGTTCTCCACCTGTACATTATGTAATTTCCCGGTTTCCTGAAGGATGGCGTCCCTGTCTCTGTGGTTCATCACTCGTATCAAGAGTCATCTGGGGTTGGCTCCCGGGGGGGGGGGGGTGGCTTGGCCGGCACCCTGTGTGTGCGTTCAATGACAAAATGGGGGGAGAGCGTCCCCTCCGGCAGCAGGTCTCAAAGCCAGGATTCAGCATAGGCCACCGCATCCTTCCCTTCTGTGCCCTCCAGAAGGCCCACCACGCGCACATTGTTTCGTCTCGACCGACCTTCGGCATCTTCGACGCGACTTTCCAAGAAATCCACCTGTTCAGCGAGGTCGTTAATACGTTTCTCCGCAGCTGTTGCCTGTGGGGAGATTATCGCCATGGTGGCCTCCACTGCAGATGTCCTGTCCGCGAGCTTGCGGTGGTCCGCATGTAGGAGGTTCAAGTCAATCGCTACCTTGTCAATTTTGTTTTCGAGGGAGGTGGGTATCTGTTCCATAGTTGCTCCCAGTTTCTCCACCGCTGCCAGGACAGCGTCTAATTTGTGGACATCGGATCATTTGTCGCCTCCCCGGGCATCCTGTCGGTCTGGGCGCGTGTCAGGGGGGGCTGAGTCGGTGGGCCCCAAGTGCCAGTCCGTGGCCGGCCCCTGTGTGACATAGAGGTGTCGCGGAGCGTGTGGTGGCGACCACCTCAGCACATCGGTGCAGATAGAGCGAAAAGAACCCGTTCCCCAGTCCAGTATGTCAACGAAGCGGTACGTGGAGGGAGGTGTCCAGGCTCAGCTCAGCCGTACTGGTCCAGCTGTAGGGCGCCCTGAAACCCACGTAGTAACGCTGCCCCCTATGATGGCGGGGCACTTACAGAATGAGGGTCCTGTTCAAAGGTTGCACAGTGAATAGCTGTGGTCACGGGGTCATGGGAGCAGGAGCCGAGGCAACGAGAGCCAAAGCCCGGCGCACCTCCTGCTACCGCAGATGCCAGACCTGTGTCCCTCTGCACTATTTCTGGTTCATCACTTGTGCCCCGGGCGCCTCCAGTACCCCTCCACCAACAATGGGCACTTGCCTGTCCCGGGGTGCCTCCAGCAGTGTTTCCCTCGCCCCTACAGGAGCCGCGCGGCCAGCAGATATCACCACCAGCCACCGGGCCTCGGGTCCGCCATTTTGGGAGCCTTGCACGCACTTAGGCTCCGTGCGCAGTCTTGTCTCCAGGGCGTCGGCCGCTGCTCCGGCAGGGTCTCCGAGGCACCAGTCGACCCCCAGAATACTCCGTTCTCCGCACCAGTCCCCGGGGGCAGATGAACCCGGGCGCCGCGGCCTGCTGGGCGGGGCTAGTCCCCGATGTTTCCTGCAAATGGTGGCCGGGTTCACCGCACCTCCGGTCGGGCTCCTCCTCCGTCGTTCGGCTGTGCTTTTGATTTTTCGCAGCCGCCCCAAATTGCTCAGTGTGTCGGGGGTCTCGTCAGGGCTTGGCAGAGCTAGTCTATGGCCCCGGAAGCTTGCTGCATCGGATATATGAAGCGGGCGAAGGGGAGTCAGCGACGGAGCTCTAACAGAGCACGTCCGACTCCATTGCTTGCGTGGCCACGCCCCCGTAATAAGAGTAACTATGGTGGAAAGTGATTCAAAAGCTTCAATAAAAGTGTGCAAATCCCTTCAAATCGTGAACTTCTTTTAGAGATTCAGATTGACTGATTAAGTATGTACTCTCAAGAGAGTTCATTTAGGCCAGCATATCCTTTCCTGACACTGCTGATTTGTTTGAGCACCAATCTGTAAGCTTAGACCTATAAATGCAGTGGATGTGGGAGACCCATTTACCACAAAAGATAAGGCCTCCTTTAGTGCTTCTCTGAAGCCATTGTAAAATGCCACTGCAGCGGCCACATCAGTCTAGGTTGACCATTGTTTACTGTTCACCGGACTTTGACGAGGATGTGCGAAGAATCCAAGCAGTATAATGCATCCTGTCTTTTTTGGGGATTATTGATATTGTTCACGAACCGGTGCTTTTATTTAAAGAAAGGCGTGAGTATGAATGTGTAAATGAGTGGAATTAGGGCTTAGAGGTAAAGACACGTTAATGAATAAATCAAGAGGGTCATTATATTTAGTCCAAGGCTATCTATAAACTGCACACAATAAGATTCCTGAAGTTACTGCCTGGTGTGTTTATTAAAAATTTCGTTTTATTACAGAGAGGAATGTAGTTGGTTAATAAATCAGTTAAATTAGCAAGCACGTTGGCATAGGATCTCCTGTCAACAAAAAGTTCAAAGAGCTCTCAGAGGAGAGCTTGACAGAGCAGTAAATCCCAAAGGTCTCGGAGCAATGATTGCAAAGCAAACAAATGTATCTAAAAGTCTAGGGTCTCAGGCAGAGCAAATATCTCTGTTAGCAAAGTCTTGAAGAAAATTTGCAGCATAAAATCTAAAAGTCTGGCTCATCTCCAAAAATCACACGTCCTTTTATAATGAGTTAGGTACAGAAGGCACACTCATTTCATAGCATGACAATACGCAGAAGCAATGTTTCAATTACAATAGGCAATCAAACTATTAGTTTCTATGACATCCCTGCACCACTTACTTCATATTATAAAAGCCTATTGCGTAGGGCAGTGCATAATTAATTAAGAATGTGAGCTCGCACATTATGAAATATAGGACACAATACCTTGCTTATAGCATGCGCAGCTTCGGCTTAGCGGCCTTCACATTGTAACATTAAGACATCCTTTCCCCTTTCCTCTAGAGAGCTGGTTAGATTCATACACAGAGACCATGGCTGAAGATACATTTTTGTTGCATTTCTGAAAAGAGAGAAAAATACACATGCACATGGAAAGTTCATACACATAAAATAAACAGACCTACGGGATTTCGTATATGTCACAACTGCAATATGTATAATTTGGGACTCAACAAAATGCAAAACCTTACCTTAGAGACTGGACAAAAGGTAAAAATCAGAACTTGGATCGACTGCAATAGCAAATTTACCAGCTATACGATTCTTTGTCCTTTCAACCATACCATACATTGGTAGCAATGTGAGACCCCTCCGAACCAGAATTCAGGAACACTACAGGACCATTCACAAATTTGCAACTGGATACCCTTTAACTGGTCATTTTCAAAATGTACATCCTCACAATAAATCCTTTTCCTTTGCGGGAATAGAGGTCATCACCAAGCTCCATAGGAGTGGAAATCGGGAGCTCAGACTCCTATGACGAGAAAGTGAACTGATCATCAGATATCACACTGTAAAGTATGGACTCAATAAGGATGCTGAAATTTATCACTGGATACTTTAGGAATAAAGAAACTGCAATGCAGTTTTGACTACATGAGGGATAACTTTGGCCTAGTCATAAACATGTAATGGTTGTCTTCCCATTTTAGTTCAATGGCTTGTTTTAACTCCAGTGGTCACCAATGATTCCTTACATCAAGTGCAGTGATGGATTATTCTTGGGTACATATTGAAGCTGGTCCAACATAATTAGTCTTACTCTTTCCTGACTCTTTCCTGATCTATCTCCCACGAGGCTGGTACTACCCTCAGGTGAGCTCTAATCCTTTCACAACAGGTGCCCATTGGAGACTCTTTCCAGCTCTATTTAGGTTTTCTATATGGTGTCAACAGTACTCCGACTCATTTGTTCTTTTGTGTTCCTCTGTGCTTCTTGCATCTGGCCAAACAACATGACTATCTTTGGCATTCTTCCTTCCCCTTTCTTCCCTTTTCTTTTCTTTTCCCTTTCCCCCTTTCTTCTTTATATTTTGTAATGAATATCATTTTTACTATCAGCCTTGAGAAAGCCCCAGGTCTGCGCACACAGAAGGGGCGAAGCACGTATTGGCTGTATTTCTGCTTTGCTCTGGAAGAACTAGTCCGGACTATCAGAATATTAATAATAAAAAAGTATAAAAATTCTTGACCACTTTTTTTTTATCCAACTTGGAGATACTATAAATCCAGATGATCTAGTTTTCCAGCTCTGTCCTTCACCCAATCCAAGGCTCTTGTTTCAATGGGTTAGGGGTTTAGAATTTGTAGATCTGGATCCAATTGATTATCACCCATTAAACTAGGACGGATAACTACCGGGACTTATTACCCCTTTTTCTTTACCTACATAAAAATAAACAGACACTTTTTTCTTCAATGAATGTGAATGATTCTCAATGCAGCAGGATGCGGCCAAGTCATGATAACTAATGCACCGAAGTTATTAATTTATTTCTTAAAAATGAAAACTCTTTTACAACTACATGATAAGTGAATTTCTTAAATTATTTTGTATAATGAGATATTTATTTGGTATTTGTTGAACTGAGATGTAAATAAAGCTTTTTGGAGGATTGTGAAAAAGAACAAACAAGGATTATGAAATGATTTATTGCATTTTGTGTCATAGACTGCGTTGATGCTAAGCAAAGAGAGAAGCAATAGAGGTTAGATATATAAGTGCCGTGGTTGTGGGAGGCTTATTAACCACAATCAAAAGGGCCTCCTTTAAATCTTCTCTACAGCTATGGTAAAAAGCCCCTGCAGCTGCCCCAACAATCGAGGTGGCTTCTGTCACCAATTGTTGGCAATAACTGGTGAACTTAATTAGACCCTTTATTTTGGTGTAAGGTGAACAAACCCAAAAAAACTGCTGATTGAGCATTGCTTGCCAAATATTGCTGTGAACTGTTGTACAAAAATAACATAATTGTAAAGCCTACGCCTTTGATTTAAAATCAGTGGGGTTGACCAGGGTTAACCGTTTTTGCAGAGATATGATATGACCATTACTTTGAATTGATTGGTAGAAAATTGCTGAGGTTTAGACAAAAAAATGTAAATTACATTGAGCCATAAATGAGTGAAAGCTTTAAGGGTCTCCTGAAAACGTTTCGGCTGGGGCCATACCCGTAATAATGAAGGGGGATGCAAAGAAATGCCAGCATTGAGCTACTACCACCAGGACCTGGCTGAGTAGGTTGATTGGAGGAAGCCACAGTAGCTGTTCCACTTATGCAGGCAGCACCCTCCTGATTATTCTTACCAAGTGGGAAGTACTGCTCTTGCCGCGCAATTTTAGGATCATCTTGTATCTTAGTTATCGCTTGTGCCATTACCTGCAGGGCAGGGCTTTAAGTGGGATGAAAAAACTGGGGGGTCTCTCGAAGGGGCGTGGACAGTGTAATTAAGGGCGTGGCTTAAAACACTTAATCTACAAATCTGTGCTGAGTATAGTGTGCCGCCGGACTTGTATTTTGCTGTTTCTGTCATTGCATCTAGATATGATACAACAAGTAACATCATACCTACAGCAAGTCAGGACTATTGGCTTTGTCAATGGTTGTTAGTTGCATAAGATAAATAAGCAGCAACTATGGCTTGTATATATTATTGAAAAAGCTTCCACTTAAAGCCCTGGTGACACCACGACAATGTTGCTGCCCCTGAGTTTCAAAGAGAAGGGAAATCCAGAGAGAAAATGACTCTCTTTAAAGGATTTCCTTCCCCTACAACGCTCACCTGGCATGCCTTTTTAACGTCTCCACTAGTGAGAAGTGAGCAGTGTGAGCAGCGCACATCAATGTGGCTGCTGTCACTGCAGTCTGGAAAAAACGGACCGCTTGTGCCAGGGAAAAAAACAGAGCCCGATAGAGACCCGTTTCGAGGCCTACTTTAAAAAACTGCCGGTGCTCAGACCCGGTGAGACCCGGCCCACTTAAAGCCCTGCTGCAGGGTATTGCCTTCAGACTCTACTTTTTAGGTCTTGGCCTGCACCAGCGCTTGCGCTGGTCTGGCCGAGAGTTTTAGTAAGTGGGTTTTGGAAGTGCAAACACTGGCTTTCGGCTGGCGACCAGCTTGCGTTCACGATGGGCGTGCATGCGCGCAGCTGCCATCTGGGTTTCCTATCTCTTCCTCATTTCCTCGTCATGGCTCATTAACTCTCTGGACTCTGATGTTTCAATCGCAGCAGCAGCTCACATTACCAACTGAGGGCCCTGGACTACAGTCACATGAAAAACAACAGCGATTAGCATTGAAATGCAAGCTTTTTTTTGTCTAGTTAGAAATATTGCTTCGGTGGGTTGATTTCACCTTATATCGCTATTTGTTTTATATTGGGAGTCACAGCCTAATTACCAGTATTTTTGTCTCACTCTGTTTTATTTATTTATATTTATTCGCGCAAAGCACAAAGCTATATTTAAGGTTACTTTTTCCGCGCCACTTCTTCACTCTATTTAAACTCCACACCCCCCACTCTTATTGTCTCTCTCCTTCTCTCTCTCTCCCCTCTCTAATTCTCTCTCTACTTAATTAACTCTCCCCTCTCTATCTTTTTTAGCCTTTCATTCTCTCTCACCCCTTTATCTGTTTCTCTTTCAAACTCCTTCATTCACTCTCTCTCTCCCCTTCTTTCTCTCTCTCTATCCCGCTCCACTCTTTATTCTATGTACACCCTTTCTCTCTCTTTCTCTCTCACCACCCTCTCTAATTGGGCATTATATCTTCACTCTATCTCTCACTCGGCAACACCACAGCATCACTCAGCATCACCACAGCATCACTCAGCGCAACCACAGCATCAATCAGAGCCAGCACAGCATCAATCAGAGCCAGCACAGCATCACTCAGCACCAACACATCTCTCAACGCCATCACAGCATCACTCAACGCCATCACAGCATCACTCAACGCCATCACAGCATCACTCAACGCCATCACAGCATCACTCAACGCCATCACAGCATCACTCAGTGCAACCACAGCATCACTCAGTGCAACCACAGCATTACTCAGCACAATCACAGCATCACTTAGCGCCACAACAGCATCACTCAGCGCCACCACAGCATTACTCAGCAGCACCACAACATCACTCCGCGCCACCACAGCATCACTCAGCACCACCATAGCTTCACTCAGCGACACCACATCATCACGCAGGGCCAACACTGCATCACTCAGCACCACCACAGGATGACTCAGCACCACCACAGGATGACTCAGCACCACCACAGGATGACTCAGCACCACCACAGGATGACTCCGCACCACCACAGGATGACTCCGCACCACCACAGGATGACTCAGCATCACCACAGGATGACTCCGCACCACCACAGGATGACTCAGCACCACCACAGGATGACTCAGCACCACCACAGGATGACTCCGCACCACCACAGGATGACTCAGCACCACCACAGCATCGCTCAGCACCACCACAGCATCGCTCAGCACCACCACAGCATCGCTCAGCGCCACCACAGCATCGCTCAGCGCCACCACAGCATCACTCAGCGCCACCACAGCATCACTCAGCGCCACCACAGCATCACTCAGCGCCACCACAGCATCACTCCGCGCCACCACAGCATCACTCAGCACCACCATAGCTTCACTCAGCGACACCACATCATCACTCAGGGCCAACACTGCATCACTCAGCACCACCACAGGATCACTCAGCACCACCACAGGATCACTCTGCACCACCACAGGATGACTCAGCACCACCACAGGATGACTCAGCACCACCACAGGATGACTCAGCACCACCTCAGGATGACTCAGCACCACCACAGGATGACTCAGCACCACCACAGCATCGCTCAGCACCACCACAGCATCGCTCAGCACCACCACAGCATCGCTCAACACCACCACAGCATCGCTCAGCGCCACCACAGCATCGCTCAGCGCCACCACAGCATCGCTCAGCGCCACCACAGCATCGCTCAGCGCCACCACAGCATCGCTCAGCGCCACCTCAGCATCGCTCAGCGCCACCACAGCATCGCTCAGCGCCACCACAGCATCACTCAGCGCCACCACAGCATCACTCAGTGCCACCACAGCATCACTCAGCGCAACCACAGCATCAATCAGAGCCAGCACAGCATCAATCAGAGCCAGCACAGCATCACTCAGCACCAACACATCTCTCAACGCCATCACAGCATCACTCAACGCCATCACAGCATCACTCAACGCCATCACAGCATCACTCAACGCCATCACAGCATCACTCAACGCCATCACAGCATCACTCAGCGCCACCACAGCATTACTCAGCAGCACCACAACATCACTCCGCGCCACCACAGCATCACTCAGCACCACCATAGCTTCACTCAGCGACACCACATCATCACTCAGGGCCAACACTGCATCACTCAGCACCACCACAGGATGACTCAGCACCACCACAGGATGACTCAGCACCACCACAGGATGACTCAGCACCACCACAGGATGACTCCGCACCACCACAGGATGACTCCACACCACCACAGGATGACTCCACACCACCACAGGATGACTCCGCACCACCACAGGATGACTCCGCACCACCACAGGATGACTCAGCACCACCACAGCATCGCTCAGCGCCACCACAGCATCACTCCGCGCCACCACAGCATCACTCAGCACCACCATAGCTTCACTCAGCGACACCACATCATCACTCAGGGCCAACACTGCATCACTCAGCACCACCACAGGATCACTCAGCACCACCACAGGATCACTCTGCACCACCACAGGATGACTCAGCACCACCACAGGATGACTCAGCACCACCTCAGGATGACTCAGCACCACCACAGGATGACTCAGCACCACCACAGCATCGCTCAGCACCACCACAGCATCGCTCAGCACCACCACAGCATCGCTCAGCACCACCACAGCATCGCTCAACACCACCACAGCATCGCTCAGCGCCACCACAGCATCGCTCAGCGCCACCACAGCATCGCTTAACACCACCACAGCATCGCTCAGCGCCACCACAGCATTGCTCAGCACCACCACAGCATCGCTCAGCGCCACCTCAGCATCGCTCAGCGCCACCTCAGCATCGCTCAGCGCCACCACAGCATCGCTCAGCGCCACCACAGCATCAGTCAGTGCCACCGCAGCATCACTCAGCGCAACCACAGCATCAATCAGAGCCAGCACAGCATCAATCAGAGCCAGCACAGCATCACTCAGCACCAACACATCTCTCAACGCCATCACAGCATCACTCAACGCCATCACAGCATCACTCAACGCCATCACAGCATCACTCAACGCCATCACAGCATCACTCAGTGCAACCACAGCATTACTCAGCGCAACCACAGCATCACTTAGCGCCACAACAGCATCACTCAGCGCCACCACAGCATTACTCAGCAGCACCACAACATCACTCCGCGCCACCACAGCATCACTCAGCACCACCATAGCTTCACTCAGCGACACCACATCATCACTCAGGGCCAACACTGCATCACTCAGCACCACCACAGGATCACTCAGCACCACCACAGGATGACTCAGCACCACCACAGGATGACTCAGCACCACCACAGGATGACTCCGCACCACCACAGGATGACTCCACACCACCACAGGATGACTCCGCACCACCACAGGATGACTCCGCACCACCACAGGATGACTCAGCACCACCACAGCATCGCTCAGCACCACCACAGCATCGCTCAGCACCACCACAGCATCGCTCAGCGCCACCACAGCATCGCTCAGCGCTACCACAGCATCGCTCAGCGCCACCACAGTATCGCTCAGCGCCACCACAGCATCACTCAGCGCCACCACAGCATCACTCAGCGCCACCACAACATCACTCCGCGCCACCACAGCATCACTCAGCACCACCATAGCTTCACTCAGCGACACCACATCATCACTCAGGGCCAACACTGCATCACTCAGCACCACCACAGGATGACTCAGCACCACCACAGGATGACTCAGCACCACCACAGGATGACTCTGCACCACCACAGGTTGACTCAGCACTACCACAGGATGACTCAGCACCACCACAGGATGACTCAGCACCACCACAGGATGACTCAGCACCACCACAGGATGACTCAGCACCACCACAGCATCGCTCAGCACCACCACAGCATCGCTCAGCACCACCACACCATCGCTCAGCACCACCACAGCATCGCTCAGCGTCACCACAGCATCGCTCAGCGCCACCACAGCATCGCTCAGCGCCACCACAGCATCGCTCAGCGCCACCACAGCATCGCTCAGCGCAACCACAGCATCGCTCAGTGCCACCACAGCATCACTCAGCGCAACCACAGCATCAATCAGAGCCAGCACAGCATCACTCAGCACCAACACATCTCTCAACGACATCACAGCATCACTCAACGCCATCACAGCATCACTCAACGCCATCACAGCATCACTCAGCGCCACCACAGCATCACTCAGCGCCACCACAGCATCACACAGCGCCACCACAGCATCACTCAGCGCTACCACAGCATCACTCAGCACCACCATAGCTTCACTCAGCGACACCACATCATCACTCAGGGCCAACACTGCATCACTCAGCACCACCACAGGATGACTCAGCACCACCACAGGATGACTCAGCACCACCACAGGATGACTCAGCACCACCACAGGATGACTCCGCACCACCACAGGTTGACTCAGCACCACCACAGGATGACTCAGCACCACCACAGGATGACTCAGCACCACCACAGGATGACTCAGCACCACCACAGCATCGCTCAGCACCACCACAGCATCGCTCAGCACCACCACAGCATCGCTCAGCACCACCACACCATCGCTCAGCACCACCACAGCATCGCTCAGCGCCACCACAGCATCGCTCAGCGCCACCACAGCATCGCTCAGCGCCACCACAGCATCGCTCAGCGCCACCACAGCATCGCTCAGCGCCACCACAGCATCACTCAGTGCCACCACAGCATCACTCAGCGCAACCACAGCATCAATCAGAGCCAGCACAGCATCACTCAGCACCAACACATCTCTCAACGACATCACAGCATCACTCAACGCCATCACAGCATCACTCAACGCCAACACAGCATCACTCAGCGCCACCACAGCATCACTCAGCGTCACCACAGCATCACTCAGCGCCACCACAGCATCACTCAGCGCTACCACAGCATCACTCAGCGCCACCACAGCATCGCTCAGCGCCACCACAGCATCGCTCAACACCACCACAGCATCGCTCAGCGCCACCACAGCATCGCTCAGCACCACCACAGCATCGCTCAGCACCACCTCAGCATCGCTCAGCGCCACCTCAGCATCGCTCAGCGCCACCACAGCATCGCTCAGCGCCACCACAGCATCACTCAGTGCCACCACAGCATCACTCAGCGCAACCACAGCATCAATCAGAGCCAGCACAGCATCAATCAGAGCCAGCACAGCATCACTCAGCACCAACACATCTCTCAACGCCATCACAGCATCACTCAACGCCATCACAGCATCACTCAACGCCATCACAGCATCACTCAACGCCATCACAGCATCACTCAACGCCATCACAGCATCACTCAACGCCATCACAGCATCACTCAGTGAAACCACAGCATTACTCAGCGAAACCACAGCATCACTTAGCGCCACAACAGCATCACTCAGCGCCACCACAGCATTACTCAGCAGCACCACAACATCACTCCGCGCTACCACAGCATCACTCAGCACCACCATAGCTTCACTCAGCGACACCACATCATCACTCAGGGCCAACACTGCATCACTCAGCACCACCACAGGATCACTCAGCACCACCACAGGATGACTCAGCACCACCACAGGATGACTCAGCACCACCACAGGATGTCTCCGCACCACCACAGGATCACTCCGCACCACCACAGGATGACTCCGCACCACCACAGGATGACTCCGCACCACCACAGGATGACTCAGCAGCACCACAGCATCGCTCAGCACCACCACAGCATCGCTCCGCACCACCACAGCATCGCTCAGCGCCAACACAGCATCGCTCAGCGCCACCACAGCATCGCTCAGCGCCACCACAGCATCGCTCAGCGCCACTACAGCATCACTCAGCGCCACCACAGCATCACTCAGCGCCACCACAGCATCACTCAGCTCCACCACAACATCACTCCGCGCCACCACAGCATCACTCAGCACCACCATAGCTTCACTCAGCGACACCACATCATCACTCAGGGCCAACACTGCATCACTCAGCACCACCACAGGATGACTCAGCACCACCACAGGATGACTCAGCACCACCACAGGATGACTCAGCACCACCACAGGATGACTCCGCACCACCACAGGTTGACTCAGCACCACCACAGGATAACTCAGCACCACCACAGGATGACTCAGCACCACCACAGGATGACTCAGCACCACCACAGCATCGCTCAGCACCACCACACCATCGCTCAGCACCACCACACCATCGCTCAGCACCACCACAGCATCGCTCAGCGCCACCACAGCATCGCTCAGCGCCACCACAGCATCGCTCAGCGCCACCACAGCATCGCTCAGTGCAACCACAGCATCACTCAGCGCAACCACAGCATCAATCAGAGCCAGCACAGCATCACTCAGCACCAACACATCTCTCAACGACATCACAGCATCACTCAACGCCATCACAGCATCACTCAGCGCCATCACAGCATCACTCAGCGCCACCACAGCATCACTCAGCGCCACCACAGCATCACTCAGCGCTACCACAGCATCACTCAGCGCGACCACAGCATCGCTCAGCGCCACCACAGCATCGCTCAGCGCCACCACAGCATTGCTCAGCACCACCACAGCATTGCTCAGCACAACCACAGCATCGCTCAGCACCACCACAGCATCATTCAGCACCACCACAGCATCATTCAGCGCCACCACAGCATCACTCAGGGCCACAACAGCATCACTCAGGGCCACCACAGCATCACTCAGGGCCACCACAGCATCACTCAGGGCCACCACAGCATCACTCAGGGCCACCACAGCATCACTCAGGGCCACCACAGCATCACTCCGGGCCACCACAGCATCACTCAGCACCACCACAATATCACTCTGCACCACCACAGCATCACTCAGCGCCAAGACAATATCACTCAGCACCACCACAGGATCACTCAGCACCACAGCAGTATCACTCAGCAAGACCTGAGTATCATTCAGCATCACCTCAGCATCGTCTCCGCAACAGTCACCACCACCACCACTACCACCTCAGCATCACTCAGCACCACCTCAGCCTGCTCTCGGAATCTGGCATCTGTTGATTCTCCCCTAGCGTCTGGCCGCTGCTAGTGTTATAATACAGGTACTAGTTCCCAACCTTCACCCTCCGATTGTTTATGCCCCCTCAAAAAAAAAGCTTTAACAAACAACCATTGCAATAGGCAGAAACAAGTTGCCAGCATTGCAAGAACAAAAGAAAACTGAGGAAATTTTTTATTGTAAATACTTTTTTTAATATGGTCGTTCAGTTTTACATAATGCCTTCTTGGTCATATATAAAGTAACAAAAATGCTTCTGACACTTTTTTATTATAACTTTTCAGCATGCTGCACAGCAGCCACACTTCTCTACAGCACAGCTTGAAGACATTGGCAAAGTCAATAGCTCTGGCTAAACACTTATAAGGCCCCAAAGGCGAGACCTATTGGCTATGCCAATGCTTGTTGGGTTTAGTAACCTGCCATGACCTAGGCTCAGCCGGCGTTTAGTATGCCAATCTTCCTCTTCCCTCTGTGGATGGCTCATCCCCTTCAGTTATCTCAAGGCTTGTGAAAAGGACCTGACCTGGAAGTGGCACTTGCTATGGTCGGTTCTATTGTGGCTGGTGCAGCGTAATTGATTTGTCTGGCCCTGGAAGCATTTCTGGGCATGTCCTTATTATCCTCTGCCCTGTTCTCTAGATTCTCCAAGTTGGATGTTATGGGTTTTTTACCCATGTGTCTGGTGTCCGGACAGTATGCTGTGGTTTGGGAGCTTGTGTATTTGTCTGTGTCTGCAAGTGACAGAAAATGACTGTTCAAGAAGTTGGATCTACTTCCTGCTCAACCCTGGTGATGCATTTCACGTTTTCGTACTTTTTTTTGCATATGCACGATAATTCCTGGTCCAGTAATTCGAGGTCTGGTACATCTGAATTCGGTATTTCTAGGGGCAATAATTTCAGGTACAAATGTCTAAGGCACTCTAATTCCTATCCCAGTAATGAACCCAGAGATACCGGGATTTCCAAACGTGAGACGCTTGCTGAATACTTGTAATTCCAGTCTTCACAGTTGGAGTTACTGGCAGAATATTTAATTCGGAATCAGGTCAGGCTTTACTGGCCCCGTTATCACTTAACTTGTAATGGGGCCTCAGTGTAAAATGTTCCAGTTTCAGCACCCAGTACAGCAAAACACAGACAGGAGGCCCCTGTTGTACGCACGCATGCGCGTTTCTGTTGGTTTTTTTCTTTTTCCACAGACACAGCTATTGAATCCCAAGAAGTAAGGAAAAGCAGAATAACAAATACCTGGGAGGAAATATGTCACAGAAAATGACTGGCAGAGTGACGTCTGTTGAAAGAAAAAAAAGGTCTTGGGAAGCAATGTGCCTTGCTCTAGGCATAATGTCATGCGGTTCTATGTCTCGCCGTGTACAGATACACACGCTGTCATGTCTTCCGCTGTGGAAGATTCGAGATAATTGCCCCCTCCACCGTGTCGCATATAGAGCCTTCTGCCAGGGAGCGCGTGGGCTCGGGAATGAAGTCGAAAGCACACGCTACAAAATTGAAGTAAAATACACTTGAAATTAAAAGCCGTTGTTGTCAGCTTGCCTAGATAGTCAAACACGCGTATATAGTCAATGTATGTTTACGTCTGTTTTCCCTTTCCCTCCCGCCCTAGAAAGCCGGCAAAAAGCCAAGTGGCAGGATATCAGCCGAAAGAGCCGAGAAGTTGACAGTCTCACAGGAGAAGATTGGCGACAGCAGGTAGGTGTGAATCAGAATTTCTTGCTGCTCGGCTGGCGCTGCTTTCCATTTAACACACTCCCCTCGGATCCCCGCAGCAAGAGACTCCTGGCAGGTGTTTCTATTCTGAGCACTTGCCCTCTTTTATCACACAGTGCCCTTGGTGTATCCGTCCTGTGGTGCAGTCTTCCGCATTGTGCTGCGCAAAAATCTACTTTGGCTTCGTTTTGTGTTTGATTTGGAAATGCTTACTGATTGAGGTGTGTCAGGAATCCATATGGTAATGTCCTCTTTCAGCAAATTAACAGTGGGCGCAGTTCCTTGATGCAATACTTTGCACAAATATCTGTATGTACTCTTTGTGTCAGACACCTGCACAGTCCCTCCCCATAGAAACTTGAATCAGGGCGTGCAGCAAAAAGTATGGACCGGCCACCATCTGAAAAAGATGATTTACGTCTCCTGGACAAGGTTACTGTCCACGTGACCACGTACATCTAATGCTTCTTTAGATAACAAGTTACAGGCACACAAGTTTCACTGTATACAATCCATCACCCAGCCTGGAAACGTGTATATCCACCCCTTGCAATTATATTTATAACTTATTTCAGTGGTCTTTAGAATTGTTAATGCTGACCCCTTCACTCCCATTGTAAGAAATATATATATATCAGGCCCCTTGAATGGCAAACATATTTTCTCATTTTTATTGTATAGAATCGGCAGCTCTAAACGTATTTATACAAATCAAACAATAACGTTGTTATCCCTTTTAATACTGTAATGAAATACATGATTGCTAACACAGCCCTGTCTCCCTAAAAGTGTAAAAGTATTTACAGTGTGATCTTTTATCAGAAATGGGGTAACGGTGCAGGGAGAAGTTTGAGGATTACGTGGAGTTCTTTTACAACACTGTTTTCAGTAGGATGTGTGTCTCTGTTCACCAGGGAAATAATAGGTACGCCTCTTTGCCGGTGCCTGAAACTGCCGGATACCAGTTCGGGGGATCCCCCCCACCCCCAAAACATCAGCTGACATCATAATGAAGGTTACCTAGTCTGACATTAAACCATTCAGCAACCAGATTGAAACTAATTCCTACACACTACACAGGAAGTGCAGCTGTGGCTTCCTCACTCTGGCAACCAAATAAGGCTCACTTGCTTTGAGGCAAAACTGCTGGTACCAGCGACTCCATAGCCCAGCTTGATGCAAACTACATAACAAAGCAAGAGAAATTAACGGCAGCAGGTACCCTACTCTTGCTAAAAGCCAAACATCGCTATATTGCCACCCGTAACTCAATACACTCTGCTTGTTGCAAGTGACAAAGAACAAACTATTGTTCAGGTGGAAGCGCCCCATTCCTGCAGACTGCCAATGCTCTCTCAAATTACAGCACAGCTATTGGCACATGAATTTCATATTCCGCATGTCACATATAAATGGCATGAAGGTGACACTTTTCGGAGTTCTTCATAACTCACCTTGCACACATGCTAACGTACAACCTCAAACACCAGCATTATAGCTCCACCGCCAATGTAACTGGTAAAGTCGACTCATCCTGTAACAGTGAGCACCTGCAAGATACTCTATGCCCGCGGTTCTCAACCTGTGGCCCATGACCCCTTGGGGTCCGTGACGCCTACTCAAGGAATCCATAGCTACTTAGAAATTTCAATAATATTAGCAGATATCTATCTATCTATCTATCTATCTATCTATCTATCTATATATATATATATATATATATATATATATATATATATTGTAATTGTGATTGTAATTTACATTTATCGAGCGCGTTATCACCACCAGGTCTCTAAGCGCTACCAGAGGGGACACCTATCCATGTTGGTGGGGGAGTAGCAGATGTTAAATGATGCCCCAAGCTTCTAAGAAAAGTACTGTCTTCAGCTTCTTCCTAAAGGGGAGGAGGTTCAGTTCCTTGCGTAGATTTATCGGGAGACTATTCCAAAGCCGAGGAATTGATGCTGAGAAGGCTCTTCCTCCAACAGAAGACAGGTTGAAACGGGGGCAGACCAGTAGGCAGGCCTCAGCTGACCGAAGCATCCTACTAGGGACGTAGTTAGCTAAACGGTCTTTGATATAGCTTGGGGCTTGGCCGTACATGGTTTTGTGAGCAATACAGAGACCTTTAAACTTTATTCGCTGCCTGACCGGGAGCCAATGTAGCTCATATAGCAGAGAAGTGGCATGCACTCGTCTCGGCTTTCTGAAGATTAATCTAGCCGCGTCGTTCATAACAACCTGAAGTCTGGCCAAAAGTTGTTGCGGCAGGCCAATATACAGGGAGTTACCATAGTCCAGACGCGACAGTATCATTGCTGAGACTGCCCTTCTGAGTGTAGAAAAGGTGAGGAGTGGGGCCAGTTTCCGCAACTGTCTTAGTAAGCCAACACAGGTTCCCACTACTGCCGACACCTGTTGTAACATGGATAACTTAGCATCCATTTTGATGCCCAGACTTTTCACGGCACCAGCCGGTTCCGGAAAAGGGCCAAGTTCTTGTGGCCAAAAAAGATCGTTCCATGGATTGGATGCAGTGGTGACGGCCAGTACCTCAGTCTTATCTGGATTAATTTTAAGGGAATTGGCCGTCATCCAATTAACAGTGAATTTTAAGATGTTTTGCATCCTTAGATGGCCCGTCGGCGAGCTGTCGATCTGGATGATGATTTGGGTGTCGTCGGCATAGTTAAAGATCCTGCACTCCATCTGGTTTAGTGCTGATATCAAGGGCTGAAGGTAGGCATTAAAAAGGAGGGGTGACAATGCCGAGCCCTGAGGTACCCCACATGAAAGTGTGCCTAGGTCGGATACTAGATCAGCTAGCTGAACTCTCTGTGAGCGATCCTTAAGAAAGGATGAAAGCCAGGCCAGGGCCGTACCCTGGATTCCCAGATCCGAGATCCGCGACAGTAATTGATCATGATTGACTGTGTCAAATGCCGCGGATAGGTCCAGTAAAACCAGGGCACACGGCTTTTTCTTATATGCCCTTAGTCTTAATTCATCCAGCACGGATAGCATAACCAATTCCGTGCTGTGGTGAGCCCTAAACCCTGCCTGGTTAAATTCAAGAAGGTGATTGTTTTCAAGGTGGCATGAAAAGGAATGAAGTACATGCTGTTCTAGTACTTTAGCAAGGAAAGGTAACTGCAAAATTGGCCTAAAATTTTTTAGATTCTTGGTGTCTGCCCCAGGTTTTTTAGGAGCGGGATGACCCGGGCCTCCTTAAAGCTAGCAGGGACAAGCCCTGTTTCAGGGACCGATTGAGCAGCGAGAGCACCTCGCTGTCAATTCCGGGGATGGCCATCTTAAAGATCTTTGGCGGGCAAGGGTCTGCCGGTGAGCCTGATTTCACCCGGCCCATTAGGAGTGTCAGTGAATCCTTCGTGAGTAGTGGCAGAGAAATTAGAGGGTCCGAGAATGAAGGGGACGGGCAGGTGAGTCCTGCAAAGCAGGGAAAGGTCGGGATGCGATGAATTTCCGTCAGGAGGTCCTCTATTTTCTTAGTAAAAAAAGACTGGAATTTGTGACAGTCTTCCTGGCAGAAGGAGGGCATCTGTCCCTTATTCTTTCTTAACTCATTCAGGATCCGGAAGGTCTCCTTCTGAGGATTGGTTGCTACAACAATCCTTGCTTCGTAGTATTCTACCTTCCTTGACAGAATAGCCTTCTTGTAGGAGGCCAACATTGACACATATTCTGTCCGGGCGCTGGATTCATACGCTTTTCGCCAGGCTCTCTCACATTGGCGGAGTGTTTGTTTCAGTTACCTAAGTACCTCATTGAACCACGGGGCCCCTTTGTCCCTAGTTCTTACTCTATGCGCTGGGGCTACCACGTCAATGGCATTCCTAAGCCTTATCGATAGAGTGGAATTAATACCATCGAGGTCTCCTTGTAGAGTCGTTGGTGGGGCAGAGAGTCGTAGGGTGGCTACCAGATCATCTGCTCTGATCTTGTTCCAGCTTCGCAGTATTTTCCACTCTGGAGGAGGATTCGCTCTTAGGTTGGTACAAGGGATTCGGCCATGGATTAAATAATGGTCCGACCAGGAGCAGGGAGAGATAACTATATGGCTGGTCAGCGGGTGAGACGACCAGACCAGATCCAGTGTGTGGCCCTTCTCATGCGTGGGCCCATCCACTAGTTGGCAGAGTTCTAAGGAGGTCAATGCCTCTTCTAGCTGTTTTGCCTGGCTATCTTTGGGAGTTTGCTCCCAGTGGAAGTTAAAATCCCCCATCACCACCAGCCTTAGGTTACGTGAGCAAAGATCGTGGACTAATTCCAGAAAGAGTTCCATGAACCTGGGCGGCGTACGTGGTGGGCGATATACTAACAGAATTACCAGGCAGTCCATGGGGGAACAGAACTTGACCCCCAGTACATCAGCACCCTCAATGCTTTCAGTAGAGAGAGTTTCTGTCTTTAATAGACAATTATAGAGGATTGCAACACCCCCCCCTCTGGAACTGCCGGGTCTATTATGATGGAGAGCCGCATAATTCGGTGGAAGCGTAGCAACAAGATCCGGGGTAGAGGACTCTTCCAACCAGGTTTCAGTGACACCCAGAATGTCCAGGTTATCCTCTTGGAGGAGCGACAAGACCTCCAGGCAGTGTTTCTGCAATGAACGGGTGTTGAGAGTGGCAAAACTAAGTCCACAAGGGCTAGAGGGCCGAGACGGCCTGGGGAGGGGTAAGGTATGGCTTAACCTCCTCGTACTTGCAGGTGGCATCAGCAGCCCTTCCCGCCTAAGAGTGGCTGTGACTTTGTTGTGCAGAGGCCACATACCTTGATTTAGGGGCTTGAGCTCCTTAGATGAGTACATAAAGCGGCGACCAGGGGTCTTGGCCCCTGGACCCGGCTGGGCGCGGACGGGCGCAGGCGGGCGCGCCTTAGGCGCGCGCGCGTGCTGCGCGCTTGCTCCAGCTTTGATTTTAAGGCCGAGGACTCCTCCCACCCACCACTCAGCCCTGCTGTGCAGCGGCTGCCTGTTCCGAGCACTAGACCGTGGCGATCCCCGGAAGTGACAATGCAGAGGTAAGGGGCGCAGGGAGCGAGAGCAGCAAATACAAGTGTAGAACACAATCACAGTTAAACAAGTAAAATTATTAAAATTTTAAAGATGTCAACAGCGATAGAAAGCAGCTTTTTTAGCAGCGATTTTAAGGCAGAGCAAGACGGCACCTAAGCAGCCTACCACCAATAAAGGTGCAGCCCTCTGGTCCCGCGCGCTTGCTCCAGCTTTGATTTTAAGGCCGAGGACTCCTCCCACCCACCACTCAGCCCTGCTGTGCAGCGGCTGCCTGTTCCGAGCACTAGACCGTGGCGATCCCCGGAAGTGCAAATGCGGAGGTAAGGGGGCGCAGGGAGCGAGAGCAGCAAATACAAGTGTAGAACACAATCACAGTTAAACAAGTAAAATTATTAAAAGTTAAAAAATGTCAACAGCGATAGAAAGCAGCTTTTTTAGCAGCGATTTTAAGGCAGAGCAAGACGGCACCTAAGCAGCCTACCACCAATAAAGGTGCAGCCCTCTATATATATATATATATCTCCAAATCAGTCAACTAAATATATATTTTTATTTTGGGTTGTTGGTTAACTGGGGTGTGAGCCCTGGTCAAGCAACAGCCACAAAAAAGTCACTAAGTTAACCTGTGCTTAGTCTGGGTAGCTTGGCACAAAAGGCAGTCAGGCTTAACTTAGAGGCAATGTGTAAAGTATTTATCCAGCACATAAACAGTAATAAAGTGAAAACACAACACAAGAAAACTTCAAAAACAATTTAGAAATATAGAGTAAATTTTAATACATTATTTGACACTAAAATGACAAAAAATCCAATCTGTAGAACCAGAGTTATGAATTTTTAACGTTTTTAGTAAAAACTAGCCAACTAGAAGTTCAAAGCGCCAACCGCGGACAACTAGTCACGCGAGACTGGGTCAAAGTCGAAAGTTAAGGTCGACTGCGAGGGAGCACTCTTTGGATACAAGAAGTGGATGGGGCCCGGTCAGCGCATACCTTCGGACTTAGGAAAATTCTTGAAGAATAATGTTTGTGGAGGTAGAAGTTTCGGATTGCCTTGGAGCGAAGCTGCGGTGAAGATTTTTACTTCGGACTTAGTATCCGAAATGGAAGTGGAAAATCTCCAGCGGGACGAGGCAGAGGGTTGTAACCGAAGATAGTTCCACAAGGTCAGATACCCCTTTAGTGAAAGACCATTGAAACGGATTTGCTGCTGCGGAGAAGAACGTAGTGGTAGAGGCTGCAAAGTCAATCCAATCGGCGATGCACCTCAAGCGGATAGATGAGCAGGTTGGTACTGCTCTTCTCCTAGTTCTCAGAGCACTTTTTGGCCAAATTTTGTCTAAGTTTTGGAAATTGCCACACTGGGCACCTTTAGCACCACAACCAAGGGTCCAGGGATGGTGGGAAACCTCTTGGTGGTTCAGGACTCACTCAGGCTGGGTCCAGGTGCGGCTTCAAAATTGTGGGAGCCTTTTCTGTCTCTGTGGCTCTGAAGAGGAGGTCAGCCAGTTAGCCCTTGGAGTCACATCTTGTTGGGGGATGCGCACATCTTGTTGGGGTATGAAGTCCCCTTGGCTGGTGAGGGCCCTAGGGAGCAAACAACCACTCCTGTTACCTCCAGTAATTCCCACACAGCAGGATTGCTGAGAGCTCTTCGGAGGCCCGCCCCCTTTCTCCACCACTCTGCAAATGCTCCTCCAGGAACACTACTGGTTGGTGGATGAAGTAAGCTTAGCTGCTGAGGGTCCTTGGGGGCAAACAACCCCTCCTATTACCTCCAGTAAGTCCCACACAGCGGGATTGTTGAAAGCTCGTGGGAGGCCCGCCCCCCTTTCTCCACCACTCTGCAAATGCACCTCCTGGCTCACTACTGGTTGGGTATGATGTCCCATTGACTGATGAGGGTGCTTGGGGGCTAACAACCCCTTCTGTTACCTCCAGAAAGTTCCACACAGTGAGAATGCTGAGAGGTCATCTGAGGCTCCGCCCCCTTTCTCCACCACTCTGCAAACACGCCTCCTGGCCCACTACTGGTTTGGGGATGAAGTCCCCTTGGATGCTGAGGGCCCTTGGGGGGCCACAACTCCTCCTGTTACCTCCAGAAAGTCCCATACAGCGGGATTGCTGAGAGAACGTTGAAGGCCCTGCCCCGTTTCCCCACCACTGTGCAAACGCACCTCCTGGCGCACAGTCATTCACACAGACACTCACTCTTCAATACAACCACTCACACATCAACTCACTTAACCAAACACTCACAAAAACAGCCACTCACTCACCCATACAGCCACTTACACACCCAGTCACTCACTCAAACAGCCATTCAGACACCCTCTGCCTCACCCCTATAGTCACTCACACAGCCACTCACTCACCCATACTGACACACCCACTCACTCACCAACAGTCACTCACACACTCACCCACACGGCTACTCACATACCTACTTATACACCCTTGCAGCTATTCACACACCCATACAGCCACTCACACACCCACAAACCACTCACACATGCACTCACACACCCATACAACCACTCAGATACCCACCCACACACCCATCTAACCACTGACACAACTACTCACACACCTACAAACTGAGTCAGAAATCTACTCATTCACCCATACAGTCACTCATGCATGCACTCACACACCCAATACAGTCACTCATGCATGCACTCACACACCCATACAGCCACTCACACATCCACTCACACACTGATACAGACAGTCACACACCCACTCAGATCACACATTTTAGAGATAGTATAACTCATTTGTAGTACCACTAGTTTACTAATCTAACTTATGTAGTAGGTTAGTATATATGTTTAAACTCATAAACTCTTAAAAACACTTACACTCACTTGATGATGTCATCAGTGATGTCATTAGCGATGCCATCAGTGATGTCACTGATCATGTCATCAGTGATGTAATATGTGAGGTCATAAGCAGTGCATTGCGGGGGACATAAGTTATAGTTAGCTCAGGTAACTATAGCTGCTAAATGTCAGTGGTTTTTTACGAGTGAAATCTGAGCCTACCTATAATGTCCCTGCCTGTAACTCTTGTTATATATATATATATATATATATATATATATATATATATATATATATATATATCTGAGATGGGTAAATGAACGGTGCAGTGCACTCTGACACTTGTCTAGTAGGAACAAACGTTTGAAGTCCGATTTGATTTACATAAGGAAAATTTCAGTTACATGAGTGTGTACCTCAATTGAGTGGAGGAACTGTACCTTGACACTTGTCATGTAATGACTGATATCCAAAGTCTGTTTTATTATGTGCAGGAAAACATCCACAATGCATGGATATTTAATTTATGTAATGCACAGGATACCCGAAACATTGCGCTTTCATTTATCACTTTCTTTCTGGTACCAATATCGAGTGATTGAAACTCGAGAGGGTAGAAAATACCATAGAATTGATTTCGTAATGGTAGTCTTTCCTTGTTGCTAGTGTGACCCACGGTATTATAAGGCCAGTGATTGGCAGGTAATACTGTGTGTGACCAAGGCTGCCGTGTTGGCTGAAACGCATCATGGCTAACGTATAAATAAAGAAGAATTGAAACCGCATTTGAAGTCGGCTCCGTTTGTTGAAATCATTGCCGTCAAACATCAAGGAGATACATATATCTATATATGCATGCATAGATTGAATTTTTTTGCATTGACAGTAACATTGACAATACACTGTGTGTCGTCAGGAAGTCAAACATTATAGAAACAGAGAACACAAGAACCCCCTCACCCCCACATCACAACAAAATATAATGTACCTGGTTACAGCGTAACACCAATGTTAAACTACCAGATTTCTCACACCACACACACAAAGCACGTCACAGTAACCAAGCTTGGTGACACATTCCTCACAGGTTTCAATGTGTTGTCAAAGCAGGATCAACTTCAGTACACTCAGTGGCACTCCACAGTGCACCTGACAGTACAAGGGCACATCTACTGTCAAAAAACAACCCATAAATCGAACTCAACAGTAAACGCCATTCACTCACTCATTTGCATCTGGAAATGAATGGTACAATGCATTTCACTCTGTACACGTGCCCAGAAACATTGTTGCCACAGGGTGATGTATCAGTAACACACTGACACTATGTAAATTACTTCTAGTTATCAAATGAATAAACATAAAATGGCATAAACCAAAGTGCTTGTTTATATACACCTAAACCTTATAAACGTCAGTGTTTATAAACTGTAAATTGCATTTACATTAGCAAATAAAATGTATCTACATGTCAATCAACGAATATTTTGCCGACATCGGACAAAATGACCATAATGCTACTTTTTGTCTGCACTCTACTAAAACAGAGTTCATTCATCTCCTAAATCCAGAATGTTGGACAACACTTAGTAACTCCAAATAGTGCCACTATTGCTTCTCTCTTTCTTGGTAAATGCATCACTTAATAAACATCCGAATGCAGTAGCTTTTAGCATTCCCCCTCTTCACTTGAAAGTACCTCATAATGTTCCCATGCCTGTTCCAGGTCCCTAGAGAGAACAGAGAATCCTTTTAGCATAGTTTCCTTCACCCATCACAAATGGAGAGAACCATACTTCTACCCACGTTGCCCCAGCAACCCCACCCATACATACTACAATTACCGACTATGGGCCAGATGTATCAACATTGCCTTTTGCGATTCCATAATAGCAAATTTTACCGATTCGCTATTATGAAATCGCAAAATGCAATGTATGTAGGTTTCGCAAATAAAAGTGCGATTCCTACGCATTCCTTATTTGCGACTCGCAAATTGCGAGTCGCAAATAAGGAATGGCTTCCCATTCATTCCTATGAGCCTAGAGGCTGTAGGAATGAATGGGAATTGCATGCGCAATTTGCGAGTACCCAATAGGTACTCGCAAATTGCGCATGCAATTTCAAGGGTGCAAGGGTGCCAAATGGACACCCTGTTGCACCCCTGAAATATGCATGTGTGCACATGTGGCGCACATACATGCCCTAAGGGCATGTATGTACGCCACATGGCACCTAGAAAAATTCAAAAAGGTGCATTTTTCTCGAAATTCGCAAATTACCACCAACTAGAAGTTGGTGGTAATTTGCAATTCCTTACAGCCAGGTCACAATTTATTTTTGCTTCCTGCATTACATTTAAGGAATCGCAAATTGTGATTCCTTAAATGCATTTGCAAAATAGGTAATCGCAAAAATTGCGATTCCCTATTTTGCGATTGCCTATTGGGATGGTACATCCCAAAAGGCTTTTTTCCCATTTGCAAACAGGCGGATTCTGTGAATCGGCCCGTTTGCGAACAGGAAAATGCTTGATACCTCTGCCCCTTAGACTTTTTGAATGCCTTAATAGACATTCAGAGCTAGAATTGATTTAATTTCAAATGGAACTAAGTCGTACATGAGTACCCCCTCTATGCCTATAGCCTCATCAGAATCAAGACAAAGGGCCTGATTTACAGTTTGGTGGATGGGATACTCCATCTCAAATGTGACGGAAATCCTATCTGCTGTATTACAAGTGTATTATATTTTATAGCACTTGGAATGTGGTGGATGGGCTGTCCATCACATTTGTGATAGAGTATCTGATCCGTCAAACTCTAAATCAGGCCCTAAGTCAGCACCCACACTGAAGATGTTTCCTGGTGCATAAATGGCTAAGCTTATTATTGTATTATATTGTGTTGTACTGTAATTGCATTCATCTAGCTATTACTACCTCTTATGCGGCCTTGAATTGCGTTACAGTGGGTAGCACACTACTGCAAGTCCCAAGGTTAGTGGATCATCCTGTGCTTATGGGTTAGTTTTGGTTATCATTGCTTGTTGGGGTTACTCTTGCACTATCAAAGAAACCATTCCATGCATTTACTCCAGTTTATTTGTGGTAGATTAAATTAATAGGAGTTAGATGTGATCATTGGAGGAAAATTCAATAGAAAGGAAGGAGAGAGATTCAGAAATTAGTTTTAAATTGAAGTCACTTTGTCATGCATGGTTTTAGGATTATTTGCTTATGGGTCAGCATATTGCACTGTAGCATTGTATAAAACTTACTACTCCAATATGGGGTGCCCAAGCACCTATTCATACAGATAGCATGCTAACTATGTATCTGGATAGGTAACATTATGTTGACAAACGCCTACCCTGCAACAAAAGCTTAAATGGAAACCTGTAAAGCGCTTACTGAGCGGGTTCTCCTTTCATCTGAGGAAGGGGGATTTTGTATGGGGAGTAGGTCGATCTTGTTCTCTCTTGATCAGTAGTGTGTAGTGCATGACATCTGCCTGTAGACAGCAAGGCCAGAATTAGTATTCCCACTTGTCTTTGTGAACAAGATCATACAGATTCTCAGATGGATCAGGTTGGTAATAACCAAAATATTAACCATTCTCCTGAACTCCAAATGATTCTCAGTGGCTCTTAGCTCGGCAGGTAGGAAATTCCCTAATTTTAATAACTTTTTATGCTAATTCAGTAAAAGCCCTGGCACAGAACAGACTCACTACTAGATAAAACCACTTTGGTTGTACTGATTGGGTATATGGAATGAAATGATAATCAGTGGCTTTGCCCTGCACATTTTGGTTAAGCATTTTATCACAAATTAACTTTCTAAAATGACTGAAGAGGTACACCCCAGGCTGGTGTATCCCTCATTTCAGATATTAGTGTAACTCTGCTCAGATTGGACTCACTTACATGCGCAGTCCTACCATGACGTACGTCTGACGTAGGGGATTCTGCAGGAACATGGCGAGGAGGAGGAGGGCAGCCCGGAGACGCCGCAATAAAGGTAAGTGTATTTTATTAACCTTAATTTTCATTTTTATTGTATAAAATATTTATTGAGGGGGGGTGGAGGCGAGAGGGTCCGGGGCTGAACTTCGCTCTGTTGCGTAGTCGGAAGTTTTGCATGAACTTCGCGTTCTCAGCGGAACGCGGAGTGTGCAAAAATCTGCAAGCTTCACCAGCGGAGCTGAGTTCCTGCCCAGGGTTAATGGAGTGCATAACATTGACAACAACACAATAATCTTGCAACTGTGGAAAGAGATAAATGACTAATTTACAGGTCACTACAAATTGAAAATCTTCTAACTTTTTCAGGAAGTGCTATTTTCGTAGGAGAATCTGCTAGTAGATTCCTATTACATCAGTCGTTGTCTCGCTATCTGTGCTCTCCTTATAGATTTATAGAATCTGGAAGGTCCTTTGAGCAGTGTCAGTCCCCATGTCTGACTCGCGGAGTCATCCAGCAACTGTTTGAATACCTAGGGACGCATCTTCCGATCTCGACTTGTGGGCACTGCCAGTTTGTTCTATGAACCAGGGTTTTCTCAAAGACTCCGTCTCTCACTCGCTGACTTCGTGCCAGTGCTGCAAACATAATGCCTGTTTTCCAGACACTGCAGGCACAGGCTCCCGCAGTGTGTCAGTGACAGCAAAGAGACTGTAATGGCAAACATAGTATGGAAACTCTTGAAAGACAGCCAATGGCACCACTTCTGGGAAAAGGAACAGATGTTTGACATATGGAACAGGACCAAATCTGGTATACGATAACAACATTCCACAGTGAAGGAAGGAAGTCAGATACCAGTCATAATTGTTCAGAACGTTGGCACATATCATGTACTAGGATGCCCATCCTCTCTTCAGAACTCTATATTTCAGGAGGATCGGAGCATCCAATCAGTAGAATAAGTAGCACTTGCCAACAACACACAGACAAAACATCTGGATACCAAAAATCAAACAGTTGTATCAAGTGCAGACAAATCACGATGTGAACAATACAACAGAAATACTAAAGCAAGACCCTCGCACCCCCAAACTGTGTGTATGTGTGTGCAGGTGCGTCCCAACTCAGCTTATCCCAACCAATCTGTGTCTCCCATGTGCTTCAGGTATCCCCCACCAAGGGCTGGGATAGCTCATAGTGACCCCACAAACTTCTTCGCAGGGCAGGTCAGGTCAGAGCAGGCGGCCACTGGGTCCCCATACTGTATAAAATATCAAGAATGGCTGGGTGAGGGCTGGGGCCTCAGACATCGGACCCCGTGCAGGGCCATCTAATGCGTCCTCAAGGGGGGCGATCGTCCAGGAGCACTTCGAACTTCTCGAGGTAAGTGTCCCAACACTCCAGAGGATCTACACCATCCCCTCTCATGTGTAGCCGTCTATGGACCGCCAATTCAGCTAGCGCCCACCTATGCATCTCATTACGCCAACGCCGCAGTGGGGGCACCACAGCCGACTCCCATGTCATAGTAATGCAGCTTTTAGCTAAAATCAAAGTCCAGTTTAGGAATCGCAGCAGGCCCTTCGTTTCCTGGTGGCATGGCTTATCAGGAGCGCCAAGACCCACCTCCTCCAAGGGGGAAAACAACTTATTACGAGCCATCCGTCCCCAACCGTCCCCCCCAGATCAAGCCTGTCAGAACGTCCTGTGAATCCGTAAAGAATGCTTTCCGTAAAATCAACGGAAGGGCCACAAAGAAGTCTAATAATCTGGGCAACACCAACATTTTGGCGATGGCGAGCCTACCTATGGGCGACGGGGGCAACCCGGTCCAAAAGGAAAGCGAGCGGCGAACGGAGGACACTGCCAGGTTCCCCTCCAGAAGGGACTGCGCTTCATCGTGCACCTGCACACCTAGATATTTGATGGAGTCAAACCACCAAGCCAGCTCTGTGTCTCTTCGATACCATCTGATCCTTCTTGTGTGTCCTCCAGTTCACTACTAGAAACTTGTCCACCTATCCAAAAGCCCTAAAACCTCCTCTCCCCTTAAACAGCTAATCAAGCTTAGGCCAAAGCACTGCTGGCCTCCTTGATCATAAACGTCATTACGTTTATACAGCATGTATTGCAGGTGAATCAGTCATTCATTTTCCATTGCGGGTTTTGCGGTAGTGATCAGTGTGTTACAGGTTCGAATCCTAACAGGGCTGACCTCTCAATAAAATCTATACAATTGAACTTCGATAATAATAACAACCATCACTAAATGGCCAATGCATTATTCTTGTTGAGGTGTTTGCTATATTAATGATGAAATAAATTGAATGGCACATTCTCAATGAAATGTGTATCGCTTCCCTAATTGTATTTATTCGGAGTGCATCTCTGTAGGAAGAGCTCATGGGCCTCATTACATAGACGGTGGTAGGAATACCACAGGCGGTAACTGATGATGGCTGATGGTTATAAATCTCATGTGTTAAAATCCACTACACCAAGTTAATATCGGTGCTAATTGATTCTTGCCTGTGATCCCTAATATTACAATAAATAATTCCCAAATTTAGAGATTTACCACCTAAAAGATCAGCTGCTTTTAAAATGGGTAAAACCCACAAGGGGCATCAGCCTGAGATATTGGTTGTGCATGATCTGTGATTTCTCAAATATTCATATATATTTTGTCCTAGTGGTGTCATATCCCTGCCCCCTGAATTTGAAATACATTTTTTTGCTGTCTTTACTTTTATCTCCCACCAGTGAGTTTTGCCCCTGGCGGTATTTGTTCACTGCTTATCACATGCCAACTTGTGTTCCACTGCTGGTATTTTTAACTGCCTGGCAGTAATTTCTCAGCGGTATTTACTTTCAGACTAATTTCCATACTGCCTGTGGTAATGCCTAATTGCGATATCTCTGAGTGTTACAATCCACAGAATTGTTGTTTACTGCCGGTGGAAACGTTTCTGAGAAAAAAAAACAGATTTTGTGCTATTAATGCAGGGACCTTTTGTTCACTGGCCATTCCTTTGGAGCAAATTCCCAAAAACATTTTTTTCTTTTGTTCTTCAAAGGAAACATTTTCCTGCGAAGAATCCCTTTCCTTACACCCCTATAAATACGCGCTGTTTCGATATTTTTCACACACCACTTACGCACTTAATGGGGGTTCCAGCCCTAAACTTAATAGAGGGACAATCAGCCATTTTTATCAGCTTTCTGCAAACACACGTGAAAATTGCTTAAAAAACTACGCTTCTAAATTCAAATGGGTTTTTGCTCATCAATGTCCTCTGTAAGTGTTCGAAAACATTTGGGAATCCGTGAGTCCAGAGTTTAAATGGACTATCAGCATCGCGGAATATTCAATTTATAGGTAGGTGGTGGGCAATACTTATACTGGGGATGGTGCAGCAGTGTCTTTACCTCTCTGAAATTTGTTAATACTTTTTGTTATTAATCCATAGTACTATTAAATGACCCAGTCTGGTCTCGCATGCAGTCCTCTGGCTCAGGTTGTGGTGGTGATGATAAATCTCCTAATAAAAACCAGTAAGCATGGAGAAGCACTCTTAGAGGAACACAGTAACAAGATTTTTCCGATGGGACAGCTTCACCCATGAGCATGTCTGTAGAGTGGTTGCCTGAGCTATACCTGCTAACCTGATGCAGGTGACAGACCCTGTAGCGTTGTCCCATTCAGCTGCGGTAGAAGGATTTCCACCAGTGGTGGCTGACCCAAAGAGACGCTACCTCGCTACAGGGAGAGGGCAGCAGGTAGTGATTGTTCACCAGGGTTACTATAAGGGGCTGATGATGTCCTTTCTGTAAGTGACCGTGATGTGAAAAGCAGTGAGTCTCCTGAGATCCCCAATGCTGCCCGGCGCAAGGTCACCTTTAATCCACTTTGGATTCGCTATCTAAAATAACGAGGCAGGCACTGGAAGCTGGAAGGCAAGAAAAAGGTTTATTACTCTTAGAGGAGACCACGTCAACTGCTGACACCAGGATGTCTTCAGGGAGGTGTTCTACTGGCAATGCTTTTGGCTCTTCCTTTTATACAGGTTTTACACAATGTATTTGTTTCATTTATCATGGTTACAAGCTTGGAGTCTCCGCCCCGGGCAGGTTGTCACACAAGCCCGACATTGTTTCATCAGCATGGTTACACAAGCCCAACATTGTTTCATCAGCATGGTTACACAAGCCCAACATTGTTTCATCAACATGGTTACACAAGCCCAACATTAACTCTCCTCCCGCCCAGGTCAAAAACAGACAATTTAATTGCAGCTGGACCTTGCTTCAGGGTCTAAACACAAGTGAGACCGGCCAGATCTAAGAGTCCGTTCTGTTGATAAAAACTGGTCCCATTGTTGGCAAAAAACAAGTCTTGCTGTGTGCAGTGCAATAAACCATGCTTGCAAGAGTCTGTTTGGTATTTGTAACCTGTTTGTGCAGGGATGAGAGGAAAGACGAGTTTGAGGCAGCAGGTGATGTTGATGTTTGTCGTGGAAATAGTTTATAGCCCCCAGCACACATATCAGGTTTGGTTAGAGAGTCAGAAGGCTGCTAGAGGACAGGGTGAAATGAAGGTGACCAACAGAGTACAAAATGGCTGTGGTCAATCAGAATGACTGTAGTTTATGTGCACGTAGGAACTTTCATCAGACAAGATGGCGCAGAATGTTCATGATTGTTGTTTTGTTCTTAACAGTCGCCTCTTTGAACATAACTAGCCATCTTGTCAGTCTATTTCGATCTCCATAATGTCCTGTATTTCTTGTTCATACATTACTCTCATTTTTGTTAACTGAGTGTCCATATTCTTAGGGCGCAAGGCACTTATGCAAAGAGAACACAAAGGCGGTATACAGTGTACACCCAAACAGCAACCACATATTGCCAATACTGGGACCAAGAGAAACATTGATATTTTCCAACCCCAGTCCTTCAAGATGCCCCAAAAGCCAACTTCCAATTGTCCAAGTCTCTGATCCTTGATGAATTTCTGAAGACAGTCTGTGGAGATGTTCGATTGCTTCATAGACAGAGGGTGAATTATCAGGGATGTATATGCAGCAACTGGCACCAATGATGCGACATGCTCCTCCACGATCCGCTAGTACCACGTCCAGGACCATGCGGTTTTGTAGGGCCACCAGACGGACCGCTTGAAGCTCGGCAGTGTTGTTGGTGAGGATGCCAGCTGTGACGTTCAGGGCGGTTTCTACCGCTTGAGACAGATGTCTGATGGCTCGGCTGTTTGCCATCGGACCCCATAGCGGGACGAGCCCTTTTGCTGCGTCAACGAACTGTGATGCGGCAGAGTCTGCTTGATCAGTGTCTTTAGAACGCTTTTCTCGATGATGCTCTGAAGAAGCTGTGTAGGTCGGTGGCAAAACAAAAGCGATGTAGCACGTGCCCCCCAGTTTCTTGGGAGCCAGGTGTAGGCTTTGGTTCCACAGACAAAGTACATATTGGGTGATGCAACAAATGCTGGAGGGTTGGCAGTGTTCAAAGTCCTTACAATGTTACAAGTGCTGTGACCCACATTCTTAGTCCCACGGCCTTCAATGCATACAAGGCCAGAGACGTTCACCACAGATAGGGCCATAGTCAGTGTTGCAGCAGTTCTTTTCTTCAGGTAGGAAAATGTGGCTCTGACAGGATTATTGAACACTTGTATTTCCACTCGCTTCTTTGGAGGGGACATTCATTGGGAATGTCGTATTGGAGGTGTGAGGGCAAAAGGGAGCTGCTGTTCTTCCTGTTTGGTTTAGCCAGAACTTGTTGTAGAACTGAGCGATTGTCCCATCGGAAGTGGCATTGTCTTTGTAACTTTCTTGTAGGAGCATCATCCAGGCAAGGCAAGATCCATGAACAGAAAAGGGTGAAGGGATGAAAGGGATGGAATGTTCAGTGGCATGTGGTAGCAGCCCACAGACCCAACAGTTAGTGGCATTGGTGGCAAGATTGTGCTGGTGCAGCATCTGTACGAAAGAATTATTCCAGAATTCTTTGCGTCGTTCTTGGAGATGTGGCGGTAGTGATACCAGGTAGTGTTCTTTCTTTGTGATTGGTTGCATGGTTGGTGACAATGTTCTGTATGCAGGTGCATTCTCTTCAATGATCCAGAGTGTGACCATTAGTAGGAGGCAGGTGAGAAATGCAGCTACAAGTGCAATTGTCTTTGTACTGTGCAGTTCAAAAGTCTTGGTGTCTTTGCGGTGGCTTTGCAGGTGTTCCGTTTCTTCCATCATCTTCGAGGAGCTCACCAACTGTTAGGACCACAGACTTTTGTCTGGTGTTTTTCCTGGTAGCGTTGTTTGGCTGTGCTACCGATCTGAGACTCTGACTCAGTTAGTGGCCTGGTTGTTGGAGCTCCCCCTTTTGTCGATCTTAGGTTGTACCCTTCCTTGGATGGCACCGTGGGGTCGGGAAATTTAGACAGTTGGAGTGTGTCTTCTTGTGGGTACCAACTCAGAGCTGGTCGGTCTTTTGCGAGTACTTCCTCTTGCACCTCCACCTCTTCACAGGTTGCCGGCGTTGGAGGGACTTTCTTGCAGTGGTGGGCGTGCAGCCAATTTCTTTTTCCTTCCACTCGGAGGGCAGTTCGAGTGGTGATCAAGACTTGCCAGGGGCCCGTCCACCTGGGCTCCAGATTCTTCGTTCTTTGGAAGTTGCGAACTAGGATGAAGTCCCCAGGCTTTATCACATGTCCTGGGCCCCTGGATATGTCAGGCAAGGCTTGCTGCACCTGTTGGTGGATAATTGTTAGCTCGTTTGTCAATTTATGCAGATAGTCTGACATTAATATGTTCGGGACATCGTTAATGGAGGTGGGTCTTGGTGCCGCCCAAATGTTCATAGGCCTGCCGAAGACCACTTCATACGGGGTCAGTCTGTGTTTGGTCGGGGTGGAGCGCATTGATAGCAATGCCAATGGAAGGGCGTCGGGCCATTTCAACCCGGTTGTGGCAACTATTTTGGCTAGTTTTAGTTTCAATGTTGCATTGTGTCTCTCTACCAGGCCCGCTGATTGGGGGTGGAAGACGGCATGGAATTTTTGTTTTACCCCCAACCCTTTCAGTATGTTCTGTATCACTTTGGCTACGAAGTGTGGGCCGTTGTCGCTCCATAAAATTCTGCAAAGGCCGTACCGGGGGAAGAATTCTTTCAACAATACTTTTGCAGTGGCTATGGCAGTATTGTCGCGGGTGGGATATGCCTCCACCCATTTTCTAAAAGCGCACACAACCACCAGGACATATTTTAGACCATGGCATCTCTCTAGTTGGATGTAATCCATTTGAAGGACTTCAAAGGGGTGATCAGGGACTCCAAACCCTCCCCGTGGTACTACTGTCCCTTTCCCTGGGTTGTGTTGTAGGCATACTATACATTGTTGTTCTAGGCGCTTTGCAGATTCTGTTATCTTGACATTATGCCATACTCTTGTGATTAGTTCAATCATGGGGGTGGAGCCTATGTGTGCTGGTAAATGTGCCATGGTCAATATGGGGATGAGGTAGGCATTGGGTAACAGCCATTTATTTCCGTCTTTAGTTCTCCAGCAATCTTCCTCGTCTTTTAGTCCCACCTTTTCCCATTCGGTCAATTCGTCTTGTGTGCCTGTAGTCTGTATGTCCCTTACAGTGGTCCTAGCATCAGTCCATTGTTCAGTTTGTGACCTGGTCACATACATTCGTGTCATAGTTCTGTCTTCTGCCGTGGCTCGGGCAGTAACGTCTGCTAGCGCATTTCCCTGTCCAATGAGATCTGTCACTTTCCTATGTGCTTGGCATTTTATCACTGCTAGCTTTTTGGGGAGGAGGACTGCTTCCGTCAAGGTGGAGACTAAATCTCCATGCAGGATGGGTGTACCGTGTGAAGTCGGGAACCCTCTTTCTTTCCATAGAATCCCGAAATGGTGAACCACCCCGAAGGCGTATTGGCTGTCGGTGTATATGTTAACTGTCGTGCCAGCTGCTAAAATACATGCTCGTGTGAGGGCAATGAGTTCTGCTGCCTGGGCGGAACGTTGGGCAATACGGGCTGTTTCTAGAATGGTTCGGGCTGTGGTGACAGCGTATGCAGCTGAGGTGGTGCCGTCGGGGAGTTTGATGCACGAACCATCCACCCATAGTTCTCCATCTGGCTCTAGAAAGGCGGTGTCTCTGAGGTCTACTCTACTTTTTGTTTGTTCATCGGTTAGTGTCACAGAGTCGTGTAGTGGAGCCACGTTAGGATCGTTCTCGGGTAGGGGTAACAGCGTGGCTGGATTGAGGGTGGTGCATCGCTTTAGGGTAATGTGCGGTGCTAGCAGGGTCAACTCATATCCTGTCAGTCGGGCGCTAGTCAAGTGTTGGGTTTTGGTCTGGTTCAGTAGTGTGTCGACTGCATGGGGTACTAAAACAGTGACTGGATTGGAGAGCACTATTCCTTCGCTCTGGCGTATTGATACTGCTGCAGCTGCCACAGCGCGCAGGCACGCTGGCAGTGCTCTGGCTACTGGATCGAGGGTGGCAGAAAAATATGCACAAGGGCGTTGTTTGTGACCAATTGATTGTGTTAGGACAGACAATGCACATCCCTCCCTTTCGTGTGTGTAGAGGAACAATGGTTTGGAGTAATCTGGGGTTCCTAGGACTGGTGCTGAGCAAAGGGTATTGTGTAGTTCTTTAAAGGCTGTCTGGCATTCGGGGGTCCAGGGGAGAGGTGAGGGGATGTCCTTAGCTAGGAGGGAGAGAAGGGGTTTGACAATGAGGCTAAAGTTCGGTAACCACTGTCTGTAAAACGAGGTGAGGCCTATCAAAGAGCGGACTTGCCTCTGATTTTTGGGGACAGGGGTGCCTAGAATTGTCTGGATCCTGTCAGGCGTGAGTTTTCTCCCTCTTTTGATAAAAGGTGACCCAAATAGGTCACTTGTGATTTACAGAACTGCAGTTTCTTTCGGGAGACCTTGTGACCATTCTCAGCAAGGAAATGGAGTAGTTTGATGGTGGCTGTGACGGCTATTGGTATGGTGTCTGCTGCTAGAAGGATGTCGTCTACATATTGTATTAGTGCCACTCCATCTGGCAATTGTATGGCGTCCAACTGTCTTTTAAGCGCCTGGCTATAGATACTTGGGCTCTCAGTTGTACCCCTGAGGTGCTCTACAAAATCTATACGAACGGGAATTTAGGGTAAATCCAAAAAGATAGCGGCTGTCCTCGTGTATAGGTATGGAAAAGAAGGCGTTCTTGAGGTCGATCACAGTGAAGGTGGTGGCAGTGGAGGGGATTAAAGTCAAAATTGTCGTGATGTCGGAAACTACTGGGTATTGTGGTACTACGATTTTGTTTACCTCCCGCAGGTCAATGATGAAGCGGTAGGCTTTCCCATCTCCCTCTCCCTGTCTCTTTACAATCGGTAGTATGGGACTGTTACAAATGTTGCTCACTACTTCCTCTACCACCCCTGCCTCTACCAAAGAGTGTATGATCTCTGTTAGTGCTTTCTCACCCTCTGGCGATATTTTGTACTGCGGTACCTTCGGTAGGGTTGCGTCCTGTCGTATTGTTACGTGTACTGGGTCAATCATCATTCGTCCTACGTCTGAATCAGCCCTAGCCCATAAGTGTGATGGCAAAGTGTCCAGTAGGGATGTGTCAGTCTCAGAGATGGAAAACATGTGCTGAAAAGGGTTCTCTCTATGGCGTTGGGGGTTGTCATACAGGATGACACGCACTCCGTCTGGTGAGCATCTGATAGTTGCATGGAAGTGTTTCAAAAGGTCGAGGCCCATAATGGCGTCTGGGGTGTTAGATGAGAGGAGGAATGTCGTTTCGACGCCATTGCTGTCAAGATTAAAAGGGATGGGTCGGGACAAAGGGTTGGTGGAGGGCGTACCGTCAAATCCTATTGAGGTCACATGTGAGCCTGACAAGGGTGCCCTTGGAATCAGTCGTTTGGATAGTGCACTACGTGTTGCTCCTGTGTCTACCAAAAATGGCGACCTTGTGCCCAGGACCTCAGCGGTAACATAAGGGCCTTGCTGATCAACGCAGAGCTCGACTGGATCCCTTCCTTGCCCCTGGCTGTCCTATGCAAAGTCGTACGTATTGTCATAATCTGTCTGTTGGTACTGATTCTGTCTGGGATGGTCAAATGCGTTCATTCTTCCTGGCCTTTCCTCGCTTGCTTCACTCGCGTACCCTCTTCCACGTCCTCTTCCTCTCTGTCCACTTGCTATTTCCCTCGCCCCTCTGCCCCTAGCAGCTCCTGACAAAGCCGGGCATTGGGATTTCCAGTGTCCATATTTTTTTTGCAAAATGCACATTGATCCTGTCCTAGGTCTTGGCGTCCTACATATGATGTAGATGGATTGTTCCTAGGTGGCTGTACTCTAGGGCTATTCTGCTGGTTTCCTCCCCTATATTGCTCCCTTCCTGTATTCGCCCCCTGGAGTTGTGCTATCATTACCCTTTCCTTCAAGTCCTTCTTTTTCCTTTCTGTAGCCCTGTCAATTTCGTTTCTCTGATGCTCGTAGTACTGGGCCATTTGGAGAATGGCCGTCGGTTTAGATGCTGCCCAACTACTTTCGCTGGCTTGTAGTTTCTGGGATACATCTGGCAGTAATCCTTTGACGTAGTTCTGCACAAATAAGTGGTGTCCGGTTGCAGTGGACATGTCTTGTCCACTGTAATCAGAGAACACAGTTTCAAATCTGGAGAAGTACTCTGAGACGTCCTCTTGTGGTTTCTGGCGGCATGCGGTTACTATGGACCAGTCTATCTTTTTCTCTGGGATCAGCGTTTTCACTTTCTGCACTATTTTGTCAGGGAGGTCTAATATTGCTTTAACTGGTTTTTGACCAGGGTTCCACTGTTTATCTAGTGTGTCGAGTTGTTCCCAGGTATGACCAAACAGTTCGGTATGGTCTACTTTCCTAACCTGTTTCCACACATCTGCTGGCAAACATAACCCGAAGAACAAGTCTATGTCGGCAAGTGTCATTATTGTTGATCCCAGAGCGGTACCTAGCTCGGTGTAAAAGGCGGTGGGGTTCTTTCAGTAAATCCGGCAAAGATTTACGGAAGGTCAGGATGTCCTGTCTGTCCCATGGCTGATACACCCAATTGTAGACCACCCTTCCTCTAGCGTCTTGATGGTTTATATCGTCATTAGTCCCTTGTCCTCTAGGAGGTACCCAGTAAGGGGCAGCTTCTTTTATTGGCATCATGCTATCTGTTTTTTCCACTGGGGGTCCTGCTACCTTAGTTGTCCTGTCCCTATCTATCTGTCCTTGTTCTATGAGGTGACGCAATACTTCTAGTGTGGATGAAAATAGTTCTGCAACATCGTTGTCGCCTTCATCTCCGATGTCTACCTTCCTGTAGAGAGCCACTAATCGCTCGGGCCCTACGTCTTGGTACTTCTCTTCATATGCAGTAAGGGTGTGGTAACAGAGACGTACAATAAAGTATCGTTTGCGGTTTTCAACATAGGAGTCGCATATGTCTGTTACGTATTCTTCTGTTTCTTTCCTATCTATGAGGGTTTTAACTATTTTATCAATGCCTGCTCGCTGATTTTTACTTAATCGCGGGACCCTGGGCGCTCCTATTTCCTTGGTTCCTACCTCTACTACTGCCTCCTTTGATGAGGCATTTGGTGTGGGTGGCTCGGTGGGAGCAGAGGCGGTGGAGACTGAGGCGATCGTGCCATCTCCAGCTATACTTTGGGGGTCCTGGCGTTGTACTACGGGATGAGTAGGGGCATAAGGGGGTGGCATGTATATCATTGGGGGACCTAACAATAAATCATCATCTACCCCCTGTTTTGCTGGTAACTCGGGGTAAAGAGTTAAGGGCGTTCTAACAGGGCATTGACCTGATATTTTTGATTCCTGTTCCTTTTTATCGATTTCCTTTTCTTTTAGTTCTTCTTCTAACTTTTTACAGGCTTGGTAAGCTGATTTTCGCGTTTCTTTATCTTGTCTAGCTTCGTCTCTTTTCTTTCGTTGAGCTGCCTCTTTTCGCCATAAACCAAAACTATCAAACATGGCTGGTCTAGCTTTCTTTTTGTGGAGAGCTAATTCTAACGTTTCTATTTTAGCGGGATCGAAAGATCCCGTCAGTGGCCACTGTTTACCCGGTCCTTCCTAGTGTACTTATGCCATAGTTTGCTATAAGCTACGGTGGCTAATCCATATTTCACGTACATGTCCTTGTTAGGGGTGCCTTCCGGCGGTGCCGGATGACTGACCTCTAACAAACGGTCCGGTCCAAAACAATCAAACAATCTAGAGAAAACAGGCATGACGTATTTAGCGGTCAAAATGAATATCTCAAATCAAATCAAATCAAAAACAGCTTTATTCGGAGTAATATTTACATCCATAAAAGCATACAGTAGGACAATAAATTCAGCATTCATAGAAGGAAATAATGAAGTTCTCAAGAAGAAATACAAGAAAAATAAGTTAAAACTATTGTACATGTAAAATATTGATTTGAAAAATGTGCAAAACTACAAGGATCTCCATAAAATAGTTGTTCAAGCGTTTTATAAAAAAGGCACAATATCCTAAGGCTTTGTTAAAAATATCTAGGGTTGGGCACCATAAACAATCGATTATTTAAGGTTAAATATAAAATCGTTAAAAACCAAGTCAGGTCAGAAAACACAAATGATAAAAACAAGTATACAAAACTTATCACAGTTATGTTACATAATTCAATGACATAAAAAGGGACAAATCTTATTTTCCTAAATGTGTTACGTGCAAAATAATCCATTATATATATGAGTGCCAATACCTGACAGCAGCCTCTAAAAGAAAAAGTTGATCAGATAGGCCAGAGTCATAAAACATACCAATGATTAAAACGGATATACGGAACTTATCACTATTACTAAACAAATTTAAAAAATCACATTGTGTTCCGATACCTAACAACAGCCTTTAAAAACGAGGAGATGATCATAATAATCTGTTCATTTTCCAACAGTTGTAGCCTAAGTAGAGCTGTTCTACATTGTTTTAAGCCCCAGCTTCTTAGGGTGGGCATTAAGAACTTTTTCCTTGGTACAACATAATATTTGCAGAACAGAGTACAATGCAAGGTTGTTTGTATTGAAATATCATCGCATGGGCATATAGGCGACCTTTCTGACCAATCATTTTTTTCAGGAAATGTGATCAACCTAAAGAATGACCCGCAGCGAAAGCGAGCCAAAAGCATGCGACAAAAGCTACTCTGAACCAATATCAAATAAGGTTGTAAGCCTATACATGTGGTCATCAAGTGATTGTCCATGACTGTTTTTTTCCCTCTCCGCTAGCCAACGCTTATTCTCAAGATGGTTCAGGCAGTTGTCTCTTAGCGTTTTTCTAGATACCATTTCCAGGGTACTCGGGAGTCAAAATATTCTGGGTGGCCAATTTCATATGTGAATCTTTTTATATAGTTGATCCATGTCATATTAGCCACTCTATCTGATTTAAGGCAATCAGAAATTACATCTCTGTTAAAACCGGTCTCCACCGATGCCCAAACCTTATGCCATAATAATAGGGGGCTAATTTTGATGGTATCAGAAATATAAGGAAGGCCAAGTTCCCTGTGACAGCTAAAAGTAGCGGTCGAACTAGGAACAGCCAACAAGTAACGAATAAAAGTATTTTCGCAGCATTGGATTTGTTCTGCTTCTTCAATGCCCCAGATGCCAGCTCCATATGTCCCTGTTGGGATACATTTGGATTTATAAATGGCCAGCAGCTCTGGGACTGGCCTGCCACCTAGTTTCTTAGAAAAGTTGATAACCGCTCCTATAGCTCTTAAGAAATTCAATTTTCTAGCCTTCTCAATTAATGTTAGACAAAAGTCTGCACTACCTGTCCTTCGCTGTCTGCAAAGAGAGAATATTCCTATTCTACGTTGTTTGCAAGCAGGGAATGTCTCAAATAACTCAAAAAGGAATACTAGTATTTCTATCAATCAATCAATTTAAGTCATGTTTTCTCACGACCTTACCCGGACCGTATGGACAGTTCTTAGTCTTCCCCTTCCAGCACCTGGTTGTCCTCTCACTCCAACAATCAATGCGGCGTTCCTGTAAGGCCCCAGTCAGGACGGCAGGTCACTCGAGAGAGGTCCGTTCGGAACCGGTGAAGTTCAGTCGATTGGCAGCCAGACGAGGGTCTCTTTCAGGCAGGTGCACTCCAATCATTTAGTCGTTCACTCCGTCGTTAGGACCTCTCTACTGGACCCACGTGTCTCTGATGGGCCCCCCGTTGGGTCGCCAATTTGTGAAAAGCAGCGAGTCTCCTGAGATCCCCAATGCTGCCCGGCACAAGGTCACCTTTAATCCACTTTGGATTCGCTATCTAAAATAACGAGGCAGGCGCTGGAAGCTGGAAGGCAAGAAAAAGGTTTATTACTCTTAGAGGAGACCACGTCAACTGCTGACACCAGGATGTCTTCAGGGAGGTGTTCTACTGGCAATGCTTTTGGCTCTTCCTTTTATACAGGTTTTACACAATGTATTTGTTTCATTTATCATGGTTACAAGCTTGGAGTCTCCGCCCCAGGCAGGTTGTCACACAAGCCCGACATTGTTTCATCAGCATGGTTACACAAGCCCAACATTGTTTCATTAGCATGGTTACACAAGCCCAACATTGTTTCATCAACATGGTTACACAAGCCCAACATTAACTCTCCTCCCGCCCAGGTCAAAAACAGACAATTTAATTGCAGCTGGACCTTGCTTCAGGGTCTAAACACAAGTGAGACCGGCCAGATCTAAGAGTCCGTTCTGTTGATAAAAACTGGTCCCATTGTTGGCAAAAAACAAGTCTTGCTGTGTGCAGTGCAATAAACCATGCTTGCAAGAGTCTGTTTGGTATTTGTAACCTGTTTGTGCAGGGATGAGAGGAAAGACGAGTTTGAGGCAGCAGGTGATGTTGATGTTTGTCGTGGAAATAGTTTATAGCCCCCAGCACACATATCAGGTTTGGTTAGAGAGTCAGAAGGCTGCTAGAGGACAGGGTGAAATGAAGGTGACCAACAGAGTACAAAATGGCTGTGGTCAATCAGAATGACTGTAGTTTATGTGCACGTAGGAACTTTCATCAGACAAGATGGCGCAGAATGTTCATGATTGTTGTTTTGTTCTTAACAGTGATGGACGGCAAGGTAAACCCAATACAGAAACCAGTCGTTTAATGGCAGATGACCAGCTAAGAAAAGTAATCCGGATCAGAGGACCTATAGTAGAGGATAAAATATGAGCCGAACAAGCATGAACAATAAGGTGGAACAAGAAGCAACTCACTGTGAGAGATTTACATTTTGTCAGAATCAGCACCTTAGGACCTGGGCACTTGGGTAACATCCTGTTAATTGGGAAGGTCAGCAGTCAAGGTCTGTTTGGTGCTTGTGCTCAGCCTGGGAGAGCTGCAGTGCACATATCCTAACAGTTCCAGAGGAACTGGGTGGCAGCCATGGTTGTATTTATTTATTTATTAATTTAGAGTTTTATATAGCGTGAACATGACCCAAGTGGGTATCAGAGTGCTTTACAGAAGCTCAGGGTGAGAGAAACAGGTACAGCAGACGATCATAAGTGACAATAACAGTCACACAAACAATATAGGAAGTAGTAGTACCAAGGCAGGGTGAGAAACGCCCTCTAGTCCAAAAGGGGAAACAGAACAAGCCATAGTGACAGGCAACAGATCGCAGGCATTTGTTCATCAATAGTACTTTCACTTGTTTTTTGAAAGCCACAGGTGAAGGGTTAACTTGGATTTCAGAAGGTAGGGCATTCCAAATTCTCGGGGTAATGCCAGAGAAGGCCCGATTGTAGGTTTTCTTCTTCTTAAATTTGTGCGCTTTCAATAGTAGGTACGTCGTGCTTCTTGAGGTTCTTGCGCCGCAAGATAGCTTCAGTTTTTGTGCAATGTATACCTCAGGGTGTTGAAATGTAAGGCTTTGTGTGTCATGCATGCAATTTTTAACTGAATTCTTGCCTCCAAAGGGAGCCAGTTTAGAGATTTTTAATCCAGTGTGATGTGGTTATTACATTTAGAACCAGTAATGAGCCTTGCAGCTGAGTTATGGGAGGCCCTAAGGGGGGCCAATTGGATCTGGGAAGGCCACAACGGGTTACATTTCCATGGTCCAACCTGGAGATTACTAGTGCTTGATCAACTCTGTGAGGGCTGTAGCTCTCCATTTTGCTGTGTGGACCGTCACATACACAATGAACAGAGGCTGAGGAAAGGTGAATACATACTGCCAGGGCCCTAGCCAGATTTAATGGTTGTCAATGTGTTAGTGAAACAGGAGCATGAGAGCATTGACTACAGATTCAGTGGATCACTAACAGAATATCGGAAACAAAAATTTCGTGTGGACAGAATATCATGTCAAATATATGAGGACCCAAAGTTCGAGAAGGTAAGTGCTAATAGGTAAGTATAGATTTACTATTCTTAACACCACATCTTCGTACCTTGAAGATATATACATTGTCAAGGTACATATATGTGGAGTTATAAATAGTAAAAGTTTGCTTAGCTATAGAAATTTGCCTTCAAATATGTTTTCCTCTATATTCTTGACACCATATTTTGTCCCACAATACTTTTGTTTCCGATATTCTGTCTAAACACCGATTCAGCAATAGGGCTCGAAACTTCCTAGAAGGGATAGGGGAGCAGGCTATTAAATTAAAGACAGATGAGAACCACCAGTGAATGTAGGAGGTCCGGTGGTATCCTTAGGGATCGGCTTTTTGCCTTTGTATTATGAAGTGTGAGTGTAAAGTGTAATGAAAATGGTGTGACATTAGGGCTGCTGCATGAATAGCTGCTTGAACTCACAACAAAGAGTGTTGTATACTTAATCATGGACGTTCTAAGAAATATGTTAGCATAGAAACTTGACTATCCAGTGCTAGTTTTCGCTTTTGAATTTGCTGCATTTTCTCTGTCAAGAAAGAATGAAAGGCAGTGAGGAGAGGGAGTGAATGTCCACGGGGCAAACTTTGAGAGAGAGAGAGACAGCTCCAGAGGACCAAACAGAGTGAGAGAGATAGATAGGTCCAAACTCCAAAGGAGCAGAGAGAGCTATAGACAGGTCCAAATGAGCAGATAGGGTGTTAGCCAGGTCCAGAGGAGCAGAGAGAGAGATAGCCAGGTCCAAAGGAGCAAACAGAGAGAGAGAGATGGCCAGGTCCAAAGGAGTAGAGAGCGAGATAGCCAGTCCAAAGGAGCAAACAAAGAGATAGAGATAGCCAGGACCAAAAGAGCAGAGAAGGAGAGAGATAGCCAGGTCCAAAGGAACAGAGAGAGAGATAGCCAGGTCCAAAGGAGCAGAGAGAGAGAGATAGCCAGGTCCAAAGGAGCAGAGAGAGAGATAGCCAGGTCCAAAGGAACAGAGAGTGAGATAGCCAGGTCCAAAGGAGCAGAGAGAGAGATAGCCAGGTCCAAAGGAACAGAGAGTGAGATAGCCAGTCCAAAGGAGCAAACAAAGAGATAGAGATAGCCGTGTCCAAAGGAACAGAGCGAGATAGCCAGATCCAAAGGAGCAGAGAGAGAAATAGCCAGGTCAAAAGGAACAGAAAGAGAGAGAGATATCCGGGTCCAAAGGAACAGAGAGTGAGATAGCCAGATTCAAAGAAGCAGAGACAGAGATAGACAGGTCCAAAGGAGCAGAGAAAGAGATAGCCAGATCCAAAGCAGCCGGGAGAGGGACATCCAGATCCAAAGCAGCGGAGAGAGGGATATCCAGGTCCAAAGGAGCAGAGAGAGAGAGAGAGGAGCAAACAGGGAGAGAGAAAGCCAGGTCCAAAGGAGCAAACACTGAGAGACAGATAGGCAGGACCAAAGGAGCAAACAGGAAGAGAGAGACATAGCCAGGTCCAAAGGAGCAGAGAGAGAGAGAGAGAGAGAGATAGCCAAGTCTAGAGGATCAAACAGAGAGAGAGAGAGAGATGCCAGATCCAAAGGAGCAAACAGAGAGAAATACCCAGGTCCAAAGGAGCAGAAAGAGTAAGCCAGGTCCAAAAAGCAAACACTGAGACACAGATAGGTAGGTCCAAAAGAGAAAACAGAGAGAGGGAGAGACATAGTCAGGTCCAAAGGAGCAGAGAGAGAGATAGCCAGGTCCAAAGGAGCACAGAGAGAGAGAGAGAGAGATAGTCAAGTCTAGCGGATCAGAGCGAGAGAGCGAGAGAGAGAGAGAGAGTTGCCAGGTCCAAAGGAGCAAACAGAGAGAGATAGCCAGGTTAAGGGAGCAGAGAGAGAGATAGCCAGGTCCAAAGGAGCAGAGAGACGGGTAGCAAAGTCCAAAGGAGCAGAGAGAGATAGCCAGGTCCAAAAGAGCTGAGAGAGCGATAGCCAGGCCCAAAGTAGCAAACAGAGAAAGAGAGAGATAGCCAGGTCTAAAGGAGCAAACAGAAAGGGATAGCAAGGTCCAAAAGAGCAGAGAGAGAGGGATAGCAAGGTCCAAAGGAGCAGAGAGAGTGAGATAGCCAGGTCCAAAGGAGTAGGGCTGTTGTCAACCTCCCGCTTTAGCAGCTACAGTGGGGGTGGAGTTCTGGATGACCATCTTCTGTCTGCAAACTCAGCAGACAAAAACGCATCAATAACGTGAAAGGGTTGATTGAGTAAAAGGACGGATGGAAGGGTGAATGGGTGAGTGAAAGGGTGGATGTGTAGATGGATGGCTGGATAGATGTAAGGGTGGATGAGTGAAAGAATGGATGGATTAGTGAAAGGGAGGGTGGAAGAATGGATGAAAGGTTGGATGGATAAGAGAAAGAATAGATGGATGAATAAATGGAGGGTGAATTGATGGATGAAAGGGTGAATGGATGAATGAGTGAAAGGGTGGATGAATGAGGAGTGAAAGGGTGGATGGATTGATGGGTGGAGTGAAAGGGTGGATGGACAGAATAAAAGGGTGGGTAGATGGATGAGCAAAAGGATGGATGGATGAGTAAAAGGATGAGCTGGGGTGTCATGAACCCTTAACTGTAGCAGCTACAACCTGAGTGGAGTTCTTGATGGGCCTCATCTGTCTGTAACTTGGCAGTCAAAGGTGAATGAGTGTGTGAAAAGATGGATGGTTGTATGTGTGAGTGAAAGTGTGGATGGATGTGCGAGTGAAGGGATATATGGGTGAGTGAAATAATGGATGGATAAGTGAAAGGGATGGTGATTAGATGAAAGGATGGATGGATGAGTGAAATAATGGATGAATGAGTGAAAGGGAGGGTGGATGGATTGATGACAGGATAGATGCGTGAAAGGTGGATGGATGATGAGAGAAAGGATAGATGGATAAGTGAGTGAATGGATGGACGGTTGATTGGAAGGGAAGGTGATGGATGAATGATGAGAGGATGGATGGATGAGTGAGCGAAAGGATGGATGGCTTAGTGAAAGGAAGGATGGATGGGATGAGTGAAAGTGAGGATGGATGAGTGAAAGGTTGGATGGATGGAGTGAAAGTGTGGATGGATGAGCAAAAGGATGGATGGATGAGCGAAAGGATAGCTGGATGAGTGAAAGAATTGAAGGATGAGTTAAAGAATGGATGGGTGAGGGAAAGGGAGGGTGTATGAATAGATGAATGAAAGGGTGGATGGATGATTGAAAGAATGTATGAGTAAAAGGGAGATGGATGGATGAACGGGTGGATGGATAAATGAGTGAAATAATGGATTGATGAGGGAAAGAGAGGTTAAATGGATGGACGGATGAGTGAAAACATGGATAGATGGATGCATGAGTGGATGGATGAGTGAAAAGGTAAATGTATAGATGCGTGAAAGGAAGAATATAAGGATGGATGAGTGGATGGGGTGAAAGTGTGGCTAGATAGGTGGATGGAGTGAAAGGGTGGATGGATGGATGAATGACTGAAAGGGTGGATGGATGACTGGTAGGGTGGCTGGAGAGATATATGAGTGAAAGGGTAGATGGATGGATAGATAGGTTTGGTGGATAGGTCTGGAGATGGATGGATAGGTTTGTATAAGGATGGGCGGCTGGATGGAATGGTAAAAGACTGAATGATAGATAAAAGGATGAATGGATGACAGAATGCAAAGGTGAAATTGTGGATATTAGGTGGATCGAAGGATGAATGGATGAATGGACAGATGCTTGGGTGAAAGAGACAAGAGAGCACTTCTGGGGGTGGGGAAGGGTTGTAATGACTCGCTTCATTTGCTTGGTGCCATAAGAGTTTTGGCTCGATGTGGGGGTTATTTTAATTTTCTGGCTACTCCCTTGCAAAGGGACAGAGAGAGAGATAGCCAAGTCCAAAGGAGCAAACAGAGAGAGAGAGAGAGATGCCAGGTCCAAAGGAGCAAACAGAGAGAGATAGCCAGGTCAAGGGAGGAGAGAGAGAGATAGCCAGGTCCAAAGGAGCAGAGAGACGGATAGCTAAGTCCAAAGGAGCAGAGAGAGAGATTGCCAGATCCAAAAGAGCAAACAGAGAGAGATAGCCAGGTCCAAAAGAGCTGAGAGAGCGATAGCCAGGCCCAAAGTAGCAAACAGAGAGAGAGATAGCCAGGTCCAAAGGAGCAAACAGAGAGGGATAGCCAGGTCCAAAGGAGCAGAGAGAGAGAGATAGCCAGGTCCAAAGGAGCAGGACCGTCGTCAACCTCCCACTCTAGCAGCTCCAGTGGGGGTGGAGTTCTGGATGAGCCTCTTCTGTCTGCAAACTCAGCAGACAAAAAGTCATTAATAACGTGAAAGGGTTGCTTGAGGAAAAGGACGGATGGATGGGTGTGTAAATAGAAGGGCGGATGGGTGACTGAAAGGGTGGATGTGTAGATGGATGGCTGGATAGATGTAAGGGTGGATGAGTGAAGGAATGGATGGATTAGTGAAAGGGAGGGTGGAAGAATGGATGAAAGGTTGGATGGATGGATAAGTGAAAGAATAGATGGATGAATAAAAGGAGGATGAATTGATGGATGAAAGGGTGAATGGATGAATGAGTGAAAGGGTGGATGAATGATGAGTGAAAGGGTGGATGGATTGATGGGTGGAGTGAAAGGGTGGATGGACAGAATAAAAGGGTGGGTAGATGGATGAGCAAAAGGATGGATGGATGGATGAGTAAAAGGATGAGCTGGGGTGTCATGAACCCTTAACTGTAGCAGCTACAACTTGGGTGGAGTTCTTGATGGGCCTCATCTGTCTGTAACTTCGCAGTCAAAGGTGAATGAGTGTGTGAAAGGATGGATGGCTGTATGTGTGAGTGAAAGTGTAGATGGATGTGCGAGTGAAGGGATATACGGATGAGTGAAATAATGGATGGTTAAGTGAAAGGGATGGTAGATAAATGAAAGGATGGATCGATGAGTGAAAGAATAGATGAATGAACAAAAGGGAGGGTGGACGGATTGATGAAAGGATGGATGCGTGAAAGGTGGATGAATGATGAGAGAAAGGATAGATGGATAAGTGAGTGAAAAGGATGGATGGATGGTTGAGTGGAAGGGAAGGTGATGGATGAATGATGAGAGGATGGATGGATGAGTGAGCGAAAGGATGGATGGCTTACTGGAAGGAAGGATGGATGGGATGAGTGAAAGGGAGGATGGATGGATGGACTGAAAGGTTGGATGGATGGAGTGAAAGGGTGAATGGATGGATGAGCGAATGGATGGATGGATGAGCGAAAGGGTGGATGGATGAGTGAAAGAATGGATGGATGAGTTAAAGAATGGATGGATGAGTGAAAGGGAGGGTGTATGAATAGATGAATGAAAGGGTGGATGGATGATTGAAAGAATGTATGAGTAAAAGGGAGGTGGATGGATGAACGGGTGAATGGTTAAATGAGTGAAATAATGGATTGATGAGTGAAAGAGAGGTTAAATGGATGGACGGATGAGTGAAAACATGGATAGATGGATGCATGAATGGATGGATGAGTTAAAAGGTAAATGTATAGATGTGTGAAAGGAAGAATATAAGGATGGATGAGTGGATGGAGTGAAAGTGTGGCTAGATAGGTGGGTGGAGTGAAAGGGTGGATGGATGGATGAATGACTGAAAGGGTGGATGGATGACTGAAAGGGTGGCTGGAGAGATATATGAGTGAAAGGGTAGATGGATGGATAGATAGGTTTGTGGATAGGTCTGAGATGGATGGATAGGTTTGTATAAGGATGGGCAGCTGGATGGAATGGTGAAAGACTGAATGATAGATAAAAGGATGAATGGATGACAGAATGTAAAGGTGAAATTGTGGATATTAGGTGGATCGAAGGATGAAAGGATGAATGGACAGATGCTTGGGTGAAAGAGACAAGAGAGCTCTTCTGGGGGAGGCCAAGTCCAAAGGAGCAGAGAGAGAGATAGCCAGGTCCAAAGGAGCAAACAGAGAGATATAGCCAGGTCCAACGGAGCAGAGAGAGAGATAGCCAGGTCCAAAGGCACAGAGAGAGAGAGAGAGATAGCCAGGTCCAAAGGAGCAGAGAAAGAGAGATAGAGAGATAGCCAGGTCAAAAGAAGCATAGAAAGAGAGATAGCCAGGTCAAAAGGAGCAAACAGAGAGAGAGATAGCCAGGTCCAAAGGAGCAAACAGGGAGAGAGATAGCCAGGTCCATAGGAGCAAACAGAGAGAGAGAGATAGCCAGGTACCGAGGAGCACCCTGATAAAAAGATAGCCTGGTCCAGAGGAGCAAACAGAGAGAGATAGTCAGGCACCGAGGAGCACACTGAGAGAGACATAGCAAGGTACAGAGGAGCAAAGAGAGAGTATTTGGGATATACAGAAGAGCATAGAGAGGTACAAAAAGAGATAAAGAAAAATCAATGTTACTTGGACCAACATTTGCACCATTTACCACCATTTTCCACAAACTCGCCAGGGCACACCCTATTTGCCTTGTTGAGGTGTCCTTAAAAGTTTTAACCAACTTTACTGGGCTGCGTTACTTTTTAGGTTTCGCCTGCACAGCACTTGTGCTGTGCTCGAGAAATCTTTTGTTTTTAATAAGCACTTAAAAGGGACTTACATACCGCCTCCTCTTTTTCCTGGCTTCTCATTGGTTCCTGTGCGTGCCACATACCTTTCCTCTATTTATATTGGCTGTAACATATTTTCCTGCGTTTACCAATGCTTGTTCCTCGTATACTTCTCTTATCAGTTCCCCCGCCGAAATACTGTTAACATCAGCTTTGGTGGAACTATATTTTCATAACGTTTTGACTTTTACTATTGCATCATATTTATATAACAATTTATCACCCGGAGAGATTAAGTGATTTGCATACAATCACAGGATGTTGCGCGGCACCACCGAGACTCGAACTGGGATCCGCAGCTCTCGAGTCAGCAGCTCTGGCCACTGCACCACATCCTTCCTACTACCGTGTTATCTGTCAGGGAGTACTTTCTTTCTCCAGACGATGATTGATGAAAACAGCTCTTTATCCTTTACGTAGGCGAAACTGATGCATTACCAATGCTTGTTGGAAAATCTTTTCACACTACTTCTCCTGATGTAATTGAGTAAGATACACCCATGGTTCAGTTCAAGTTTTAACACTGAAATGCATACAGTCTGATAAACATTTTAGAGGGCCACAAAAGAAATGGGTAATTTTTTGGCTTAAAACAAAGTTTACAGTGATAGTAAAATGAGGGTCAGTGCCCAAATAAGCGTGACCTGGAAGAAACGGATATGCTGTGCACAGTGCCGGATTTAGGGCAGTGCGACTGGTGCAGCTGCACTGGGCGCTGACCTGTGGAGGGGGCGCCGACCTCAGGGGGGGGGGGGCGCTGTGTTTAGCAATAACTTATGATTGGAGATATAAGGGGCACTTATGCCCGGTGGTAGTGAGAGAATCCGAGGAGGTAGTCATGGGGTGTGGGGGCACCAAAAATGATTGTGGCACCGGGTGGCACCAGCGCTAAAGCCGGCCCTGGCTGTGCACATTGTGATATGCATTCTTGTAAACCTGCCTCTGCTTGGCACACTCTGCATTTTAGAATCTGCAAAATGCAACGAGGAAAGCTCAGAGTTTTGCATATATTTGAGACATCGATTTGTACAATTATTTAAATGATGCAATAAGTATACCTCTCAACTGCTCACGGGCGCAATCTGAACTTAACATGGAAATGTACCTCTTTTTTTCATCCCCCACCTCCTACTTGTGAATTCTTTATACCGGGGTATGCAACAATTGCGTCAATAGGAGTCACAATACCAATATGGGAAAAGTGAGGGTGCAAGGAACAGCGATGATGTTTTTTTTTTTAAGACCAGGGAGGGTTCTAGCATGCTTAAGCGCTTACTAAAAGAGACACAAAGCACTTCATGAAAATGGTGTAGTATTTGCGGTATGTGTTAGTGCACATGCCTCCCATAAACATGATTTATTAATGCACCGTTTTATAAAATAGACTGTATGTCAATAGCTGCGCTAAAGACATGATACTTCTTCTTCAGGGGTAAGATGGCCTTTATAAATTACACACTCAGATCACGTAGGATGCACTTTGGGGCTCGCATGGGGTATGAAAGTGCTAGGTAAATACCTATGCAATCCAAATTTTTGATTTTTTCCAGTCTCTATATTATGATATATGTGGTGTAATGATGATGTGGATAAGAAAGGCCTTAGTGGTATCTCCTCAGAAAATGCAGTACGTGTCCATGCAGGGTCATAGCTGCATCGAACTGACACCATACAGAAAAAGAGTTCCAGATGTTCTCATCTCATGATCCTCCACAACCTGCTCAGTATTCCTCATTATGGGTGCAATGAATGCTGTAGTGTCACAACCGGGGAAAGTGGGATGTTGCATGGTGAGAGTATTATATGATATGGAAGGGGTGCCTTACCATGTAATTCTATCACAATACACAAAGATGGACCCCGGGTACTCTCTCAGTACACCTTCTCTCAGTCCTGGTAGAGTGGCAAAGAGGATAAAGGCTACGTAGAGGAACATGTGTTAAGCATTTCACATCACCAGCATGGACGATAAGTAATTGGCACGACTGGAGAGAAATCCAACACCAATTTATAAAAATAGCTCTAATTTTTATATATTTTTAGACACCATAACAAAATTAATACATACAGTATAACCGGAGTTATCATTTTTCAAGCAATAAATAAATCAATACTTTGCAATGTGAAAAGCATTAACGTTGCAGTCAATGGGAAAAACACATATATGCAATCGATACTTTAGAGGGAGAGTTCAATGGAACCCACTCAGAGTTAAGGTCTCGGGAATCGTTAGACCAGTTCACAACAGCTAGCACAGTTTTACCTGGCTCAGGGGAGCAGGATACACAGGTGCACTTTCAGCTGTCAAACGGAGCTGTCAATCAGACTTGTGGTGTTGAAATGGTTACCTTAGCAACAAGGTACTTGCGGGGTGAGTTTTGCAAAAACCTTTTGGAAGCAAAGCAAGGAGCTGGCCCTGGACCGGGAGTCTCCAGGCAGATCCGATCTACCTGGCTCGGGGGACTCGGATATGGAGGTACGCTTGGCTATCCGTGGTGCTGAACTAGGTCTGCAGCCAGAGGAGCTGGCAGGCATGATCCTTACGATGGAGCCACAGGAGTGGTTGGTCATTCGCGCAGGTGAATCTCTTCTTTTGAAGCGTCGAATAAAGCAGATAGTACTCGGGCTGATCACCAACAAGCCTTAGTACTTGCAAGCACTCTGGTTGAGGTAATCTTTATCCAGAGGACCAGGGAAACATTCGGACTACAGTTCCCAGAAGTACCTGCACGAGAACTTTGAGCAGTCACGCTGGACGGCTTGGGGTTCAAGACTTCAAGGTCGTGGACTTTGCGTTTTGTACCTGCCTACTGCAGGGGACTAGTTCCTCTGCCCAAGGGAATTCTTGTGAAGTCTGGAGTTTGCAGAGTGGTTCACCTTCCTTGTGGATCCAGTCTCTTGCCTTGGTTGAGTCACAATCCAGCGGGTGCAGGGTGGGTGCCACAGGTGCAGAGCTTAGCGCCTGTCTTCGTGGAGTCCTGCCTTGTCGTGGGCATGGGTCTCTTCTTGATATCACATCGAATCTAAGGTTCTGGTGTCTGGGGTGCCCCTTAAATCCTGGATTTAGGGGGTGGTAGTGGGTGTGAGGACTAGTAGCCAATGGGCATCTAGTCCTGCGGCTAATCCACCTGAGTAGTGACGACATCCTGTGGGTGTATGTCACTAAAACTAATCAGAACCTGATTTCTAACCTAAATTCAAGATGGCCAAAACCATCCTCGGTCGTGCACCTCAGCTGCCAGACCCTAAAGGTGTGGTCTGCCTTGTGGAGGTGGACGCCTTCCTGCATAGCTAATTTCCCACAGTGCCTGGGCAGGGGGAGGCTTTGTCCTCAAGTGGGGGACAGTTCCTTTGCCCAGTGGCGCCAGTGAAGCCTTTGAGGCTCACCGCCAGACCAGTGTAATTCACTAGCCATCCTGTGTGGGCGGAGGTGTCACTTCCTGCTCACACAGGTCCTTTGTCTCTGACCTCAGGGAGCTGCACACACTCCCCAGCATGAGGTCAGAGTTTTATCTTGGCTGCTAAGCTTTGCAAATGCCCAGTAAAGTGCCTCCTGGGTACATGCTGGTTAAACCGCGACACCGCCAGTGTGTCGGGGTTAAAAAGCATGGCGTTTGACACCAAACACGAAAGAAATTTGCCGGGCCATCATGGAGCTGGACCTATAGGTAATGTTCTAACGCTACCACAGGGCAGTATATGCGTGCACATATACTTCCACACAGATAATATAATGCACCCTGTCACCTGGGCTATAGGAGGCCCACCTTAAGGGTGACTGACATATATTAAATAAAGTGAAGTGACCCTGTCACACATGGTGAGTGCAGGGTCGAACTCGAGCAGGCAAGCTGCTCATGCAGGGTTGACATGGCAGACCTGCAGACTTCGACTTTACTTGGGTTACTCAGGGTGGCACCTGGTACCCCTTTTACATCATGCCCTGGGTACCGCTGGTACCATATACTAGGGCCTTACAAGGGTGTAAAAGTACTTGCCAATTGGGTATACCAATTCACATTTATAATTTAAGGGAAAGAGCACTGGTGCTGGGCCTGGTTGGCAGGACCCAGCACAATTTCAGATCAATTACCACAGCATCTAACAGCAAAAGTGGGGGGATGACCATCCAAAAAGGGCACTTTACAACATGACCGCCCCCAGATGAAAGGTGATGAGCACTAACCTCCCTCTTGGTAGTTCTCATCGTCTAAGTGAAAGAATCTGAAAAGGCCATCTGCACTGGGATGGTCATACCCTGGTCTGTGTTCCACTACAAAGTCCAGCCCCTGTAGGGAAATGTACTACTTCAACAATATGGGGTTCTCTCCTCTTATCTGCATCAACCACCTGAGAGCCCTGTGATCGGTTTGTCCTAGGAAGTGAGTCGCAAACAAGTAAGGTCTAACCTTCTTCAGGGACCAAATCACAGCAAAGGCTTCCCCCTCAATGGCACGCCAATGCTGTTCTCTAGGGAAAAGTTGCCTGCTAATGTAGGCTACTGGCTGATCTTGGCCTTCATCGGTGGTCTGTGCTAACACTGCCCCAATCCCATGTTCAGAAGCGTCTGTTTGAACAATGAACTTTTTCCCATAGTTTGGTGCTTTTAAGACAGGTGCTGAACACATGGCTGCTTTCAAGTGTCAAAGGCATTTTGACAGGCTCTGGTCCAATTACCTTCTTGGGTTGCTTCTTTGAGGTTAGCTCAGTGAGAGGGGCCACAATGGTACCATACCTCTTCACAAACCTACTATAGTAACCATTCAGGCCAAGGAATGCCCTGACCTAAGTCTGTGTCTAGGTAGGTTCTCAGTCCAGAATGGTCTGTATCTTGGGTTGGAGAGGTCTAACTTGGCCTCCACCTACAAGGTGACCCAAGTAGACAACAGAACTCTGCCCTATCTGGCACTTACTGGCCTTGATAGTGACGCTTGCCTGTTGCAGGGCCTGCAAAACCTCTCGCTGGTGGACCAGGTTATCCTCGCAGGTGGAGATAAAGACAGCTAGATTGTACAGATATCCTGCACTAAAGTCATCCAGGCCTGAAAGAACTCTATTCACCAACCTTTGAAAAGTGGCATGTCAATTCTTTAATCTAAAGGGCATCACTTTAAACGGAAAGTGGTCCTCTGGGGTGGAGAATGCAGATCTCTCCTTAGCCCCCTGGGTCAGCCCAATCTTCCAGTACCCTGATGTTAAATCAAAGTTACTGAGAAATATAGCTGTCCCTAGCTTATCAATAAGCTTATCTGCTCTTGGAATGGGGTGGGCATCAGTCTTAGTCACTGCATTCAACCTTCTGTAGTCCACACAAAATCTCATTTCGACCTTGTCACCCTTGGGATGAGGTTTGGGGACCAGTACCACTGGGCTAGCCCAGGGACTGTCAGAGGGTTCAATTACCCCAAGTTCCAGCATCTTACTGACTTCAGTTGGGATGCATGCCTTGACTTGATGAGACAGTCTATAGATTTAATTCTTGACAGGTAGGCTGTCACCGGTGTCCACATCATGGGTACACCATGTTGTCTGATCAGGGGTCAAGGAAAATAGCTCTTCAAACTGGCAGAGAACTTGTCTACAGTCAGCCTGATGCTATACAGTGAGTTTGTCAGAAAGTTCAACACCCTCCACTGTATCATCTTTTTGGTTTGTGGACAATAAATCAGGGAGAGGTTCACTCCCATACTCCTGATCTGCATCAGAGACCATGAGCATGGTCATGTCAGCTCTGCCATGGTGTGGTTTCAGGCAATTTACATGAAGTACTCTGCGAGGACTCTTAGGGAGGCCCAAGTCAACCAAGTAGGTGACCTCTCCTGTCTTTTCCACAATTGGATAGGGGCCAGTCCAATTGTGCTGGAGGGCACTGGGGGCCACTGGCTCCAACACCCATACCAACTGTCCGGATTGGTACTCAACCAAGGCTACCTTCTGGTCATGTCAGTGCTTCACAAGCTCCTGGCTGGCCTGAAAATTCTTGTTTGCTTTCTTCATGTACTTAGCCATGCGTGAGCATAGGCCAAGCACATAGTCCACTGTGTCCTGTTTGGGGTGCTTGAGAGGCTTCTCCCAACTTTCCTTCACTAGACTCAGAGGACCCCTTACAGGATGTCCAAACAGAAGTTCAAAGGGGCTGAAACCAACCCTCTTCTGAGGAACCTCCCTGTATGCAAACATGATGTATGGCAATAAGACATCCCATCTTCTTCTAAGTGTATCTGGGAGTCCCATGATCATGCCCTTAATGGTCTTGTTGAATCTCTTCACCATGCCATTAGTCTGGGGGTGATACTGGGGTAGTGATTTTGTAACTCACACCACATTCATCCCACATAGCCTCGAGGTATGCAGACATGAAACCGGTTCCCCTATCGGACACCACTTCCTAAGATGCCAAGGAGGGCCTTTGCCACTGGAGGAGCAGTTGCAGTCCTAAGAGAGATTGCCTCTGGATACCACGTAGCATAGTCCACTACTACTAAAATAAATCTGCTTCCAGATGCAGTGGGAGGGACAAGGGGACCAACCATGTCGATCCCTACCCTCTCAAAGGGAGTCCCAACCACAGGTAGTGGCATTAGGGGAACCTTTTTTGGTGAGTCTGTCTTGCCACTGGCCTGATAGTTTGGACAGGAGCAACAAAACTCCTTCACCGACATTTGGGGCCAATAGAAATGGGCCACTAACCGGTCCCAAGTCTTTGACTGACCAAGATGTCCAGCGAGGGGGATGTCATGGGCTCAAGTGAGAATACATTCTCTGTTAGCTTGGGGGACCACCACTTTCCTGGCTGTCCCTGGTTTGGGGTCCCTGGCCTCAGCATACAGCAATCCATCCTCCCAATAAACCCTGTGAGTGCCACTGGCATACCCCTCTTCTTGTCTGGCAGCTTGCTGCCTGATGCTCTCAAGTGTGTGGCATGTCCTTTGCTCCTGGCAAAGTTCCTCTCTTGAGGGTCCCCATGCACTGAGAAGCTTTGCCGGGTCAAACCAGACTTCATTAGTTGCAGTTCCCTCTTCAGGCATCAGGCCCTCCTCCTGGGAAGAGTTCTACCCCTGATCCTGTTTGTCATTAGAAGCTGGGTCAGCAGTCTTCTTTCCCTTCCTATTGCTCTTAAAGTGATTGGCCATAGTTTCAGGTTCCAGTTCCTTACCTTTATCCTGTCGTGCAGCCTGTGCCCTAGTTGTCACACACACTCACCCACTCAGGGAGACCCAGAATTTCTGCATGAGCCCTCTTTTCTATTTCTGCCCATGCAGAAATCTCCAAGTCATTGCCTAACAGACACTGTACTGGTATGGCAGGAGACACAATCACCTGTTTCTGGCCAGTAACTCCTCCCCACTCTAAGTTCACCAAAGCCATTGGATGAAGCTTAGTCTCATTATCAGTGTTGGTAATTTGGTGACTAACACCAGGGATAATTTGCTCTGGGGATACCAGTCTGGCTGCAACCATGGAAACACTGGCACCTGTATCCCTCAGAGCCTCTACATCTGATAGAGACTTCTATCTGCAGATTCCTTACCTTTGTATTTACCGGGTGTCAGACTGGATCCGGAAACATTTTCTTGAACATCGTTGGGTAGCTCCGTTCGGCTCTGCGTGGCATCGCCGGCGTTGTTGGCACCAGATGTGAGGTTGCGGTCACCTATATAGCCGCCACCCAGGCACACGGATGTCAGTTCTTTTCTTTCCGCGACAGTTAGCGCTGATCTGGAGAAGAGCTACCCCTCTGTCTCTTTTTGACAGGCTTTTTTGACATTTTGTTGAAGATTTTTCATTGTGTGTCGAGGGATGACCTCTAGAAAGGTATGGTTTAAGCCGTGTGGTGCCTGTCACCGTGCCATGTCAGTTACCGACCTGCACCTTGTGTGCTTATGGTGTGTCGAGCGTGACCATGACTCGAAGTCGTGCTCGGACTGCCGGGCTATGGCGCTGAAGGCTTTGAGGGAGCGGTCCCTAAAGCTTCTTGTGGCTCGGCTTTCGACACCATCGAGCGTGACTCCTCAGAGGACCCGGTCCCGATCGAGGAAGAGAAGGTCGCGGGACTGCCTCAGAAGCCCCAAGTCCTCTTCGTCGCACTCGAGGTCCTCGGGACACTCGGGGAAGAGGCACAAGAAGAAGAAGAAGAAGTTTAAGTGGACCTCGACTGCACCTCGTCCGTTAAGGATTGACAAGACGAGTGAGGAACATTGATGTTCCAGGCACGGTTCTGTAAAGCTGGAGCCAGATTCGACTCTGCGCCTCCTCCTGTTTCCGTGAGCCAGAGCAACCCCTGTTCAAGTAAAATAATTTTACGAGGCCATGCACCGAGTATGTGAGCAGGCCGACCCCTTTGGTGCACCTTAAGCCCCGCGAGGTCGGAGGAGGCCCCATCGGGTTACGCGCCAGCAGCTCTGGCCTCAGCTCTGGTGGGATCTCATGGATTCGATTCCGGATCGGCGCCAGTCATGCTAACGCGACGTTCCCCGGCGACGGTCCTGGAGTCGATGCTCCCGGCACCAGCCCCATTCTGATTCCTAATGACTCAGAGTCAGGTCGGTCGACATCGACTCCGGTGCCGACGGAGACCAGATGCTCTAGGCCATTGTCTGTACATTTTGAAGAGGTTTCAGGCATGGGAGAGGAGTGGGAGGGGTCTCTGGACCCTTTAGAACAACAGTTAGATACTCCTGGTGACGATTTGGACTGGTATGAGGAGCTTGTGGAAGGCCAGGCCACCTCCCCAGATGCTGGTATACTCTCTCCACCTACTGTGGCTACGGAGGAGGGAGCTTCTTATGCTATGGTGATAAAGAACTTGAAACCAATAATTGAAAAGTGCGTTTGGTTTTATTTTACCAAAATTCAATCATTTTTTATCGATATAATATATTCAAAAAAACATGTGATGAACATAGACACACATTATGCATTAAACAACATTAACTACACATAAAACTGTACATATCTCATTGCAATACAAAACAAGTGACATTGATTATTTACAACAAAAAACACCAAGATTTTCTAACAAGCACTCTCCTAAAAATAGGAAAGGCTCCAGTCCATATGTATTTCAGAAAAACACCGGCGGACCTCTACCAGTTCTAACGGTCCTGCCTGGATTGGTCTGAAAAGGCAATGCTAAGCGAGGGGTCGTGTAGTTGTAGGGAAAGATACCATTTAAACAAATCCCAAAGACACCCCAAAGTTAATTTGCCTCAACCCAAATGCCAACGCGTTTCGAACCCTGTGTTGTTCAAGGGTTCTCCTCAGGGCGGGACTGGAAGAATTCAACTGAAAAAAATATAGAAAAAGTGGTGTCACTACTAACGGAAAAGGAAAACCCCTAGTTTTCAATGACCTCACTATATCATTTCAAGAGTGAAGCAAAATACCTGTTTTGGAGACGTATGCCAGAATCCCCGATGTGGTGCATTATTTATTGCAGCTGAAGGGGAAAAGGACGTACAGATAAGCAACTAGCTCAAAAGTTAAAAAATAGATGTCTCTAAAGCTCATAATAGCGTATTATCAGAGCCAGATACAATCATACCTCTTCAAATTCATGTGGGCCGGTATGGCGTTCTGAACCGGTCTAGATGTTCTCTCAAAAAGACGTTCTATTTTGGCACACTATTATCCTGTCAAGGAAAAGGATTTTCTATTAAAATTGAAAGGGCAGTTCGAATAGATGTAAAAGGTTGGCAGCAGACTACGTGTTATAGAGTGCGCTTATCGCGCTAAACGCCGTATTGTTGACTTGCCTTCGATTATGCTTCCTAGGTACTGCATCATACTCCGTTGTTGGTCAATCCGTGTATTATCGGCGTGCAGCAGTTGGAGATTTGAAAGAGGTAAGTTTTTTCAAATGTTGGTGCCGAAAGGAAAATGCGGACTGGATTGCAAACCTCAGTGTGTTATGGGTCATGTAGTCTCATCGCAGATTGCTCATTTCTGAAAGTTCATTCAAGCCTCGATTCGCCGAGTCAAATTTCATTATGAGAAATGCTTCTTTACGAGCCAGAGCCAGGAGTAATTGGCATCTTATTGAAGGATCCATCCCGGGCATTGGCCCACCATTGTTCGCCCTAAAAAAGAATCGCAGTATTGGTGAACAAATTACAAGTACAGCAGCTCAACAAAAGACAAAAGAAATTCAGTCCACATTGTTTCATTTACCGCCAGTTCAAGGACATCATAAATGTGGCATTTGTTCAGTCTGCGACGCAACACTAGAAGGAACACTGTTTACGGATGGCAAAAAATTCTGGAAACATAATGACTTTACTAATTGTAAATCAAAAAACGTGATCTACTGCATTATTTGCCCGTGCCAACAAGTGTATATAGGCAAAACAAGTCAAGAAGTTCGGCAACGCATTGTGCAACATCGATCGAGAATTAAGAACAAGACGGTGACTGCTCCTTTGGTTAATCACTTTATTGAGAAGAACCACACACATTTTGATTTCAAATGGACAGTGTTAGCAGCAATACGACTATCACCGAGAGGAGATGATCCATCTGTGCTTCTGGCTCGTAAAGAAGCATTTCTCATAATGAAATTTGACTCGGCGATTCGAGGCTTGAATGAACTTTCAGAAATGAGCAATCTGCGATGAGACTACATGACCCATAACACACTGAGGTTTGCAATCCAGTCCGCATTTTCCTTTCGGCACCAACATTTGAAAAAACTTACCTCTTTCAAATCTCCAACTGCTGCACGCCGATAATACACGGATTGACCAACAACGGAGTATGATGCAGTACCTAGGAAGCATAATCGAAGGCAAGTCAACAATACGGCGTTTAGCGCGATAAGCGCACTCTATAACACGTAGTCTGCTGCCAACCTTTTACATCTATTCGAACTGCCCTTTCAATTTTAATAGAAAATCCTTTTCCTTGACAGGATAATAGTGTGCCAAAATAGAACGTCTTTTTGAGAGAACATCTAGACCGGTTCAGAACGCCATACCGGCCCACATGAATTTGAAGAGGTATGATTGTATCTGGCTCTGATAATACGCTATTATGAGCTTTAGAGACATCTATTTTTTAACTTTTGAGCTAGTTGCTTATCTGTACGTCCTTTTCCCCTTCAGCTGCAATAAATAATCCACCACATCGGGGATTCTGGCATACGTCTCCAAAACAGGTATTTTGCTTCACTCTTGAAATGATATAGTGAGGTCATTGAAAACTAGGGGTTTTCCTTTTCCGTTAGTAGTGACACCACTTTTTCTATATTTTTTTCAGTTGAATTCTTCCAGTCCCACCCTGAGGAGAACCCTTGATCCACACAGGGTTCGAAACGCGTTGGCATTTGGGTTGAGGCAAATTAACTTTGGGGTGTCTTTGGGATTTGTTTAAATGGTATCTTTCCCTACAACTACACGACCCCTCGCTTAGCATTGCCTTTTCAGCCCAATCCAGGCAGGACCGTTAGAACTGGTAGAGGTCCGCCGGTGTTTTTCTGAAATACATATGGACTGGAGCCTTTCCTATTTTTAGGAGAGTGCTTGTTAGAAAATCTTGGTGTTTTTTGTTGTAAATAATCAATGTCACTTGTTTTGTATTGCAATGAGATATGTACAGTTTTATGTGTAGTTAATGTTGTTTAATGCATAATGTGTGTCTATGTTCATCACATGTTTTTTTGAATATATTATATCGATAAAAAATTATTGAATTTTGGTAAAATAAAACCAAACGCACTTTTCAATTATTGGTTTCAAGTGCTGTTGAATTATAAAAGAAAAAACTACCTGGTCATTTTGCTGTTTTTGATAATTGAGTGGTCCTGACAAGGTAGTAGTGGACCCAAACCTTTTTTCGTGGTTGAATGGTGATAAAGAAGGCAGCGGAGGTCCTTGGCCTGGAACTGCCCTCGGTCCAGGTCAAGATTAATCTCTTGACTGAAGTGCTTCAGCCTGGGGCTTCCTCATCTGAACCCCTTTTGCCCTTAAATGAGGCACTAATGGATGTCCTTCTAGGTTAGTGGTCCAAGCCTAGCACAGGGGCTCCTGTGAACAGGACTATAGCACTCTGCCATCGCCTTGCTCCGGGCGATCCCAGTTTCCCCAGCCAACATCCTACCCATGAGAGCTTGGTGGCCCAAGCCTCAACATACCACAGCGCGTTCCCTTCCACTCCCTCGGACAGGGACTCCAAGAGGCTGGACGCTCTTGGGAAGAAGATGTTTTCTTCCGCCAGCCTGGCACTGCGGTCGGAGAACACCGAATGCCTTTTGGGCTGTTTCTTGCACGCCCTTTGGGAAACGGTTGCGCAAGCGCTGCCACAGGTCCTGGAAGAGGCCCGGGCTATGCTCTCCCAGGCAGTGAAAGATGAGAGAGATGCAGCAAAGTTTACCATTAGGTGTGGTTTGGATACGATTGACTCGGTGGGTAGAGTGGTTTCGTCAACGGTGGCCTTGCGGCGCCATGCCTGGCTGAGAACATCTGGCTTCTTGGGGGATGTCCAGGCCGACCTCATGGAATGCCCTTCGATGGGACTCATCTCTTCGGAGAGAAGGCAAACTCAGAGCTGGAGCGCTTCAAGGATTTGCGGGCTATGGCCAGGTCCTTGAGCCTCTCAGTGACACCCTGCCCCCAGTCTGCCTTTCAGCCCTTTCGTGGCAATGGAAGGGGCTTACAACCGCGTTCGCCATACCCCAGCCACTGCCCTGCACAGAGACTTCCCAAGTTGTGCGAGGGCGTGGACGTGGTGCATTCCCACTTCATAGGAATGGTAGCCAGAAGTCGTTCGTCACCCACCCCCCGACAGCTGCAGGCTCTAAGCCTTCCTAATTTGGTTCTGCAAGACCATGGGTGTCCAGTTGGAGGGAGAATCCAACATCATCTTCTCCACTGGCAGTCCATAATATTAGACAAATGGGTCTTGCAGGTCATTCAGGTTGGTTACACCTTCCCTATTCTATCTTTTCCTCCTCCTTTACCACCATTTCAAGAACGGCTGGCGGAGAATCATCTTGTCTTGCTCAGAGAGGAAGTTACAGCTCTCCTGGCAAAGGGGGTTATAGAGAGGGTTCCGAATTCAGAAGTAGGCAGTGGTTGTTATTTCCGCTACCTTCTGATACCCAAAAAGAACAAAGGTCTTCGTCCTATTCTAGACCTTCGGACCGTCAAGCTCTTCCTCAAGAAAGAGAAATTTAAGATGCTTACGTTGGCTCAGGTCTTGTCTGCCCTAGACCAAGGAGACTGGCTGGTAGCGTTGGACTTGCAGGATGTGAATTTTCACATCCCCATCCTGCCAGCCCACAGGCATTACCTGTGGTTCAAAGTAGGTTCTAAGAGACAGCGGTCCCTTCTAACATAGGATAATGTAGATAGCCACAAAGTTACAATCAAGATTGGGTCTGCTTATGTCTACATAGACAATTTTTAATATTAAATAAACAAAAAATTCGAACAAAACAGTGTACAATCAGTGAGTGAGCAGGGCGTGAAGGAGTATTGGGAAATCAGCCGATTTCCTTACCACAGGCAGGTGACTTAAAAGTGACTTGCGAAGTGAAATGCAAATAAGTAGAAGTCACAATACAAGGAACATCTAGAACTCAACAAATTTTCAATTTTCAGTTATGAGTTTAAGATGTAAGTGTCGACGACGTTTCGATCCCCAACTTGGTTATGGGATCATCATCAGGACTTAAGCATAAAGCAAATGCCTGGGAAGTTGCCTGGGTAAGCATGGGAGAAAAAATAGGGAGGGGGAAGTGGGAAGAACAGAGGGAAAAGTTAAAATATACTTGAGGTATGAACACACATTTATCATCTATTGCGCTGAATTCCACGTTTAAATATTCACATCAGGAGTTGCATGGACTGTGGGGCCACAGTGTGGCATTAAATTGTTACAATTCAAGAAAAAGGAAGGGTGAACATTTGCGACCGTTTATGCTGTAAAATTGTTACAATTCAAGAAATAAGAAGGGTGAGCATTTGCGACCGTTTATGCTGTAAAATTATTACAATTCAAGAGAAGGGGAGGGTGAACATATGCGACCGTTTATGCCGTATATCGTGCCCAGGGGTGAATCAATACGAGAGTAATAGTCATAGCCGTCGTGTGTAGGTCATGAATATTGGTGTCAAGTAGCGCGGCGCGTTTGAACCAGATGAGGAATGTGATGGCTCTAGCGTAATTCACTGCGTGAATAATAGTAATAGCCGTTGCGTGTAGGTCGTGAATATCGGCGATAAGTAGCGCGGCGCGTTAAAACCAAGTGAGGGATGTGATGGCTATGGCGTAATTCCCGCCAACCAACAGAGAAGAACACCCTGTTAGCATATAATAGCCACCATCCACGTGCCTTACGGGACTCCCTTCCGTACTCACAATTTCTTCGTATTCGATGGAGTTGTTACCGCAAGGAGGACTATTTCAGTGAGGCGAAAATTCTATCCAAAAAACTGACGGGTCGAGGATACCCGCACAAACTGGTCAGGAACTCCCTCAAACGAGCGTGGTACTGCCCACGTGAAACACTTTTGAGCCCCAGAATAAGAAGCGATGGGCACAAGACTGTCTGTGTTACCACCTTTCCCCCTGTCTCTAATGCAGTTAGAAAATCTGTTTTGAAGCATTGGCCCATCCTTAATGCCACTGAACTCAAGTTGGAACGTCCTCTCTTTGCTTTTAAGAAAAGCAAGAGTATCAAAGACCATCTGGTAAGAGCAACCCTGGCAAGCAAAAAAAGCACGCAAACATTAACGGAGATGTGGGGCCTCCCGCCCCCCAAGGGACATTATAAATGTGGAGGATGCAGTGTCTGTCACTTAACAACTGATACCAAACAGTTTGTGCATGCAAATATAAATGTGACCCTGACTAATTTTTCGAATTGTAACACTCAAAATGTTATATATGCTATCCCTTGCCCTTGCGATTTGATCTATATTGGGCAAACGACGCAAAAAATCAGAATCAGGATCTGCCAACACAGAAGCCGAGTACGCTGCAGAACTCCAAATGCACCCTTGGTAGAACATTTCACCGACCACGACCATACTGAAGACGACCTACGCTGGCAAGTAATCAATGTGATCCAGCAGCCCCCCAGGAAGCCAACATCACCAGCATCCTGAACAAAGAGGAGCTAAAATGAATTATACGCACGGACAGCCTCCACACAGGCCTAAATCGCATGGAGGATTGGACTAATCTGTTATAGGAGGTCTCTCCTTTCCCCCCCCCCCCCTTAACGTGAATATTGTTCTCAGTTTCCTCACTGTTGGCCTCCAATACCCTTATGATTACAATTGACTGTATCACGGCTATTATGTAAAATATTTTTTTCTCCTTGTATTGCCCAGACAGTTCTTTTTGTAATTGTTTTTGATTTTGTACCTTACTCTACCAGTACGAAGACTGTGCCATACATGTCGTATTATTGTACATATACAGTGTTAACTCTGCGTTTGGGCGATTACACTCTCTCCCTGAGGGTTTCCCTCCTAATCTCTCACTCTTGTCAGCCTCTATGCCCGCAGTTACAGCTTTTATTCCACTTCTCACTTGGTCCAATCCATTTCACCATCCACAAAGCGTACCTTCTCACCCGCCCTCCGCCACTGTCTGGGCTATTTTTCGCGCATGCGCACTGCCGCACTGTGCCGTACCTTAGACCCTCCCACCAGGTCTAGTTTATTTTTCCTCACGCATGCGCACTCTTCCATCGCGTCATATTTCAGAGCCACCATGTAGCCACGTCCATTACCCACACCGGAACTCGCCGCAGATACCGGCTCCACACTGCTGCAGAGCGGTCACCATGCCCTCGCAACCCCTTCCCTGCTGATTCAAGTAAGTACCCAGTCCAACGGACTTCCGTCCGATCCGGCCTTCACCATCACGCCCTCACCCTCTTGCTCCCCTCCTCTTTCAGACGCGGGACCTCATCCGAGCCAACACGCCCTTGGTCTCCCACCTTCACCTCAACCTCTGGCCGCATCACCCAGGGCCCGCTTGCTAATTCCTCATTCCCGGCCACCTTGCCCTTGTCCGGACCTCATTCAGTCCCGCATTGACTACACCCCTCCCAGGACCCATCCAGCTAGGTTGGACGCCAGAGTACATCTCATCTGCCAATTCACCAGGCTCTGCCAAATCGACAGGCTCGGCCCTACCCCAGCAATTGCTATTCTCCGGTAAGCCATTGCCTCTCACAGCGCTCCCTGCAGCTGTCTCACCACAACACCTTGGTTTCCTAACCCACCCTTATTTCCTTCCATTCAGCCCGGCTGTTTATCTTGATATCTGCCATTGCTTCACTTGCTCCGGTTTTTACACCCTGCTCTGCCTATTTTTGAGACCGTCCATCAGTGGCTTGCCCTTAGTAAGTCTCTCTCTCCCCCACGCATCTCACCCTGCCTCCCTTAATTACGCCATAGCCATCACATCCCTCACTTGGTTTTAACGCGCCGCGCTACTTATCGCCGATATTCACGACCTACACGCGACGGCTATTACTATTATTCACGCAGTGAATTACGCTAGAGCCATCACATTCCTCATCTGGTTCTAACGCGCCGCGCTACTTGTCACCAATATTCATGACCTACACACGATGGCTATGACTATTACTCTCGTATTGATTCACCGCTGGGCACAATATACGGCATAAACAGTCGCATATGTTCACCCTCCTCTTCTCTTGAATTGTAATAATTTTACAGCATAAACGGTCGCAAATGCTCACCCTTATTTCTTGAATTGTAACAATGTAATGCCACACTGTGGCCCCACAGTCCATGCAACTCCTGATGTGAATATTTAAACGTGGAATTCAGCGCAATAGATGATAAATGTGTGTTCATACCTCAAGTATATTTTAACTTTTCCCTCTGTTCTTCCCACTTCCTCCTCCCTATTTTTTCTCCCATGCTTACCCAGGCAACTTCCCAGGCATTTGCTTTATGCTCAAGTCCTGATGATGATCCCATAACCAAGTTGGGGATCGAAACGTCGTCGACACTTACATCTTAAACTCATAACTGAAAATTGAAAATTTGTTGAGTTCTAGATGTTCCTTGTATTGTGACTTCTACTTATTTGCATTTCACTTAGCAAGTCACTTTTAAGTCATCTGCCTGTAGTAAGGAAATTGGCTGATTTCCCAATACCCCTTCACGCCCTGCTCACTCACTGATTCTACACTGTTTTGTTCGAATTTTTTGTTTATTTAATATTAAAAATTGTCTATGTAGACATAAGTAGACCCAATCTTGATTGTAACTTTGTGGCTATATACATTATCCTATGTTAGAAGGGACCGCTGTCTCTTAGAACTTACCATTACCCTTGGTCCCTTTTTGACTACAAGGGTCCCCTTGTCTCCTTTTCCTGGTGTGGTTCAAAGTGGGCCACAAGCACTTTCAGTTCACTGTGCTACCCTTTGGCCTTACCAGCGCCCCTCGGGTGTTCACCAAGGTGATGGCGATAGTCACAGCTCATCTGCGCAGGTTAGGGGTCCCAGTCTTCCCCTACCCCAACAACTGGCTGTTGAAGGCGTCCTCGCCCCAGACCGCCTTTTCCCACCTCCAGACTACGGCCGACCTCCTTCATTCGCTGGGGTTCACTATAAACGTGCCAAAGTCAGTCCTGACAGGACACAGTACACTATAGGGCTTATCCTCCTGAGCAGCGAGTCCAGGATATTCAGGTTATGATACCGATGTTTCGGCCTCTATCCTGGATTTCGGTGAGAATGACTCTGAGGGTGCTGGGCCTCATGGTCTCCTACTTCCTGTTGGTAGATCATGCCAGATGGTGTATGCAGGCTCTGCAGTGGGGCCTGACAATCCAGTGGGCACAGCATCAGGGAAATCTCTCTGATATGGTCCAGATCTCGTAGGAAACTGCAAAGGACCTGCAGTGGTGGTTAACAAACCGCGATTGGGTCAGAGGCAGACCCATCTCCCTTCCCTAACCAGATATCACAGTAGTGACAAATGCATCACTTCTGGGATGGGGCGGCCATCTGGGAGAGTTGGAGATCAGAGGACTTTTGTCTCCGGCAGAGTCAAGGCTCCACACCTACTTGTTGGAGCTTTGGGCGATCCGATTGACTTTGAAAGCATTTCTTCCCTCTGTCAAGGGGAAGGTGGTGCAAGTGTTTACGGACAACACGACCGCTATGTGGTACTGCAACAAGCAGGGAGGTGTGAGGTTGTGGACCCTTTGTCAAGAGACTCTGCGCCTCTGGACATGGCTGGAACAGCAGAACATATTCCTGGTCGTTCAACACCTGGCAGGTTCTCTGAACGCTAGGGCAGACAAACTCAACTGTAGATGCCTAGCGGATCACGAATGGCATCTCCAGCCGGAGGTGATGCAAGGTCTCTTTCAACAGTGGGGAGAGCCATGGTTAGATCTGTTCCTCAACTAAGAGAATGCGCAAAATTGGTAGTTTTACACATTGGAGGTTCCGAGGCGGCTATCACTTTTCGATGCTTTTCGTCGTGAGTGGAGCTTATGCCTCCTGTACGCCTTTCCAGCCATACCACTTCTGCCCAGAGCTCTCAAGAAGATCAAGAACAACCGGGCCCAAGTCATTCTTGTGGCTCTGGAATGGGCGTGGAGAGTTTGGTATCCCAAGCTTCTTCGAATGAGTGTCAATCCTCCAATCAGGCTGCCCCTTTGGGAGGATCTTCTATTGCAGCAGCAGGTGAGGGTCCTCCACCAAACCTTTCAACTCTCCACCAGGCAGCCCTCCACCAAGACTGTATACGCCTGCCGTTGGCAAACATTTGTAAAATATTGTACAGAAAAGTCAATTGGCCCTCTTTCTGCCTCTCTTTCTGATATACTTCTCTTCATTCTTACCCTTGCCCAGCAGGGCTCTGCTCTGGGCTCTCTCAAGGGTTATCTCTCTGCTCTGCCTGCTTTCCTGCAGTTGCCTGACCCACCCTATTTATTCAATGTCCTATTGTAAATAGGTTCCTGAAAGGGCTCCTACATATGTTTCTTCCTACGCCTTTCATTATGCCTCAGTGGAATCTGAACTTAGTTCTCACTTACCTCATGTGCACTCCCTTTAAACCCCTATATAATTACCCCCTCAGGTTGCTCACCATCAAAACAGAATTTCTAGTGGCAATATCATCTGCCCGGTGGGTGAGTGAGCTGCAGGCTTTATTGTCCAAGCTTCCCTATCTCATGACATTCCAGGATAAGGTGGTGCTTCGCACCCAAGCCTCTTTCCTTCCTAAGGTGGTGACCCCATTCCATCTGAGTCAGTTGGTCACACTGCTCACCTTTTTCATCCTCTGTATCCCTCTAAGGAGCATCTCCATTGTCTGGACCCAAAAAGAGCATTGTCATACTACAGTGACAGCACAAAAGAGTTCCGGGTGGATGATCAACTCTTCGTGGGCTATGTGGGAGCTAAAAAAGATTTGGCAGTGCAGAAACTAACCATTTTGCGCTGGGTCGTTATCTGTATCAAGATATGGTACACCCTGCCTGGACAGTCAGGTCCACAGGGATGGGCATTTCGCCTGTTTGGTCCTGCAGGACTTTCTAGTCGAAAAATGTGTCCGCAGCCCAACGCCAGGAAGTATGGCTTGGGTATCTATTCAAAAATAAGGAACCTGCAGCTAGAAATCTCTATCAGATGAACAAATTACCTACCTTCAGTAACGCATTATCTGGTAGAGACAATACCTAGCTGCAGATTACTTACAGACCCACCCATGCCTCCCCGCTATGCTGCCTCCCTTTTCAGGGCCCTAGCTTCGACACACAGTAGTCAGTTCACTTCATGGCTCTGCGCTTCTGGCGTGGAAAAAGTGAAAAGTAACTGACGTCCGCGTGCCTGGGTGGTGCCTATATAGGTGACCGCGACATCACATCCGGCGGCAACGATGCCAACAATGCCACGCGGAGCTGAACAGAGCCACCCGATGGCGCGCAGGGTTACTGCTCACAAAAAAGTTTCCAGATCCAGTTTGACGCCTGGGAAATTCAAAGGTAAGTAGTCTGCAGCTAGGTATTGTCTCTACCAGGTAAGTAACTTGTTCTTCAGTCCCATTGATTTTAGGCCTTTGTCTGCACTTCTCCTGGCTTGGAGCTAAGAGTGTCACTGTCTCAATGTCCACCCCTCCCAGGGAAACCAAAGTTGCCTCAGTGTGTTTTCTGCACCCTCCAGAGTACGCTTCTACTCCCATCCCAACACTAGCTATACCTTTGGATTGCTCCACAGTGGGGGACTTCTTAGTGCATATTGCATCACCCCTCATGTGCCCTGCCTGCTGACAGTCAAAGCACGTCACAGCCTTCTTGGGATCCTAGTTCTTACCCTGATAACCCTTTCCTTTGGACTGGGAAGAGTCTCTGGGCCCACCCTCCTTGGATTTCTTTTGGGGGCCTGATAAGGACTCTGTCTTTTTACCTTTGTCAGTACTCACCTCCTTCACCTGTTGGGAATGTTGAGCACCCTTCTTGGAGTCACCCCCACCCTTGGGTCTTGTTCTGGGTAACCCTGGATCTGACCCATTTATCTGCAATCTTACCCAGCTATATGAGAGAAGATAACTCAGAATCTACTAGATGCTGTCACAATTTCTCTGTGGAAAAATGTGTTAGAATGTGTTCTTTCATCTACAGATTATACAACCCTTCATAAATTTCCACATTATTACCTTTAATCCAGCTTTTGAGTGCCTTGACTGAGGAGTCAACAAAATCTACCCAAGTTTGGTTTTGTCCTTTATGGATTTCTCTAAATCTGTTTCTGTACTCCTCTGTAGTGAGTTCAAACCCTTCCATAAGGGTGTCCTTCATGTGATGATAGGACTCAGCTAATTGCTCATTTAGGGTCAGGAGTCTATCCCTGGCCTTAACTGGCAGTAATTCCCACAGTAGTGAGCACCAGTGTTGGTGACCTACTCTTCTCATGGTGCAGGCTCTCTCAAAAGCTGCAAACCATTTTGAAATATCATCTCCAGCCTTATAACTGGGGACTATACCTTTAGGGATCTTAGGATCACAGGACTCCTCCCTGACCCTATTAACTTTGCTGCCACCATCTTTGGGCTCTAGGTCCAGGTTAGCCTTTCTCTCTTCTAAGGCTAGTCTCCTCTCCTCCCGTTCAAGCTTTCTCTCCTCCAGGGAGATTTTGGCAAGCTTGTCCTCAAGGTTTACTACAGTTCTATTACTAGAGTGGCCTCTGCCACTTCCTGCAGGTGATGGTGGTCTTGGGAAGGGCATGTGATCTTGGTTCTCATCCTCTTCACCATCCTGTTGAGCTAAGACATCTTCCTCTGCATCAGGCTCACCTGATGAGAGGTCATCTACTTTGTCTTGCTCGTCCTCATAATCCTGGAGGGCGTCTACTAGATCCTCCTTTCTGGCAGTGACTTTGTAGACAATTCCCCTAGGTTTTCACAAAGCTATAAGACCCTGGATCCTGAGAGCCGGGAAAGTGACTACCTCGAGATCCTGTGCACTCTCCATTGTGCTTACTTTATCTAGAAGGTGGGCCTACTTTCTAAAAGACTTTTAAACTTTTTACTTTTTAATTTACTATTGTTAAGGGATGTAACACAGGGCCCTAGCAAATTAAATTAAAATCCAATTTGAAAAATAATTTGAAAAAATCGCTTTTTGTATCTAAAGTCAATTGAGGATTTCTCATGCACAAAAAAAAATACTTATGGCTAAGTGGTGAAGCGAAACACAAGTTCAGGAATCCCACCGCTGAAAGACCAATGTTGCAAGGTTACAGTATTATGTGGTATGGCAGGGGTGCCTTACCATGTAATACTATCAGATTACACAAAGATGGACTCTGGGTACTCTCTCAGTACACCTTCTCTCAGTCCTGGTAGAGTGGCAAATAGCAGACAGGCTACTTAAAGGAACATGTGTTAAGCATTTCACATCGCCAACATGGACGATAAGTAACTGACATGACTCGAGAGAAATCGGACACCAATTTATAAAAATAGCTCTGATTTTTATATATTTTAGACACCCAAATGAAATTCATGCATACAGTATAACCAGAATTATCAATTTTCAAGCAATAAATAAATCAATACTTTGCAATGTGGAAAACATTGACGCTGTGGTCAATGGGAAAAACACACATATGCAATTGATACTTTAGAGGGTGAGTTCAATGAGACCCACTCAGAGTTAAGGTCTCTGGAGTCCTTAGACCAATTCACTACAGCTAGCACAATTTTACCTGGCTCAGAGGAGCGAGGTGCAGAGGTGCACTTTCAGCTGTCAAATGGAGCTGTCAATCAGACTTGTGGTGTTGAAATGGTTACCTTAGCAAAAAGGTACTTTTGGGTTGAGTTGAGCAAAATCCTTTGGACACAAAGCAAGGAGCTGGCCCTAGACCAGGAGTCTCCAGGCAGATTCGATCTACCTGGCTCAGGGCACTTGGGTGCACAGGTGCTCTTGGCTATCCATGGTGCTGAACCGGATCCACGGCCAGAGGAGCTGGCAGGCGTGCCAAGAGAGGGCAAAAAGAAATTCAAGATCTTTACGGTGGAACCACAGGAAGGGTTGGTCATTCGAGCAGATAAATCTCTTCTCTTGAAGCGTCAAATAAATCGGGTAGTAGTCGGACTGACCACCAACAAGCCTTGGTACCTTCAAGCACTCCAGTTGAGGAAATCTTTATTTAGAAGACCAAGGGAACGTTTTAGAAACCTGAACCTTGCTGAGGGTCGGGACTACAGTTCCCAGAAGCAACCTGCATGAGAACTTTGAGCAGCCACACCGCTTGGCTCAGGGTGCAAGGCTTCAAGTTTGTGGACTTTGTGGTTTGTGCCTGCCGACTGCAGGGGACTAGTTCCTCTAGCCCAAGGGAGCTCTTGTGAAGCCTAGAGTTTGCAGAGGGGTTTGTCTTCCTTGTGGAACCAGTCTTGTGCCTTAATCGAGTCGCAATCCAGCGGGTGCAGGGTGGCTCCCACATGTGCAGAGCTTAGCTCCTATCTTCATGGAGTCCTGCCTTGTCGTGGACACAGGTCTCTTCTTGATATCATGGCAAATCTAAGGTTCTATGTTTAGGGGCCCCTTAAATCCTAGATGTAGGGGGGTGTTAGTGGGTGTGAGGACTAGTAGCCGATTGGCATCTAGTCCTGTGGCTAATCCGCTAATACATGTCATGAGTCTTCTTCAGGGCAATATGAAACTCAGCCCGAGTCTATTACTACGGGCTTCATGTCAGACTGTGGGGGGACGTCACCTTCGTAGTCCCACATTCGTCAGAAGGTTGACACGTCTCCGATACCTACACGGGCCCCCTCCACTGCTGCATACCGTGCCAATAGTACAAGTGACCGGTAGGGTTTCAGTTCTGTCCCTTCCTGCATGGTGTAATTATATACCACTGTTGAGTTTCATATTATCCTGAAGAAGACCCATGACCTGTATAGGCAACTCAAGGAGTCAAAACATGTTGGTAATTGCAGTATCTTGTTACGGTCAAGTAATTATTTGTTTTTCACGCTATGACCTTAGTTGCCGGTTTTTAACCATACCAGAGGTACTCGGTAATAAAATAGGTTTTTTGATTATACCCCAAGTTATTTTTAATGTCTTTCTCTTGCCAAATCAACAGGACCTAATGTGCTGTCTTGACAATGGATTTCTAAGAACACCCAGGGTTAAGAATAGCTTTACTTGGTCGAGCCTGCTGAAGTGGCATTGTACCTATTCCAGTGTGAGAGGTTGTCAAATGATGACGCATGCCTTGATAAGTTAAGGCTGAGATGACCTCCCAAAAATCTTTTTATGACCCATTTCCTTAAACAAGTCCGTACTGAGAGAGACTTTATCACCCTCAAGTAGCTTAGTGTGTTGTATTTGTTAATAGGGTGACATGCTTGAGGTTATACCTCTTACTCTCTTTTGGTGAAAGGAAAATATAATGGTACTGTAGCAATAACGTTTCATTCCCTAAATAGGATCCAAATTGTCCATGCCTATTTTTTGCTCCAAAATAAACTGCTATGGGAAACCATTAAAAAGATGTAATTTGCACACTTTGAGACATGTGATTTTCCATCAGTTCTGTTCATACCCACCTGGCCACCAGTATACCTCCCTGGCCAGTATCAGAGGCTACAAGTCTGTTTGGTGAGATGACGTCCAAGGTAGCCTACATGGCCAGTTCCAATTGGTTTCTCCTTCTGCACTTCAGAAGGTGTATCTGGGTCTTGTCCTTCAGTATTGTACCAAGAAAACACTTGGACAGTTGCTCCTCCATGCGACTCCATTCTTGTAAGATGATGTGCTCTGAATCATTCTTCTTTATTCAATACTATCTTGTGATTAATGCATGCTCTTCAATCCTCACCTACTTTCCACCCTTAGCATCAACTACCTTTATTTCCCTGGTTTAAAGTCAGCACTAAAGATATACTCCTGCGGTTCCACATTGCATTATGTGAAGTGACTTACCTTAACCAGTTGGCAGTAAATAAACACAGTAATAGTTTATAATCAGCATTTTCTTTGAAAGAAGGCCCCCACAAAAAGAACTGCAATGACTATTCCCTCCAAAGAAATGCCATCTACTCTCATTCTGTAACTGAGTGTATCACACCTATATTTCTTAGGACCAGTGAGGTAAGTACTATGATTCTCTCTACAGACACTTTTTAGTCATAAAACACATAATAAATGTCTGCTGCACCAGCTGTACTCTCTACCATGAATACTTCGAGCTTGCAATGTTGCTACTTTGGGTGCATCATCTTTTAGAACATTGTATGTCCTTCTCCCCACTGAAAAGGTATTTCTTTGAGTTTTCTGGGCAAAATGTGAAATAAGCATAGTGTTTTGAGCAACAGAAAATATTGCAAGTGTTCTTTTTCCACTGGTGGGATCCCCAGTTATGGGAAGTAACATTTGTGGATAAGGTGTAACACAAGTATGTAACATTACTCCCTTTAATGTGGCAGCATAATTCTATTAACACCAATCCACGACTTTGCACAATGATAGGAACATGTTGTAGCCTTTAATCATGTTCCTTTTCGATTAAAATGCTCTTCTGGCATAGCAAACTCTCAAGTTAATATTAAACAATGCTGAGGAGCCTCTGGAATACACCTGACAACTGCATTAGGGTTTCGCAGCAAATCTAATGCACCAAGGGATGTTAGGAACGATGCCAAGTGCCCTACACATGGGTGAAGCAAAGCCTATAATAAGCAAGCAAATGATGTATATAAAGGGATGTCCTTTTTGCTTTGCTACGGGGGCCCACCAATATATCTGCGATGTAGTGCAAAGAGTGTCAACCAGCAAAGCTGTTAATATTAAAGTCCTGAAAATCCACACACATTCTGATACCCAGTCAGGCATTTGTACATTATGATCGGTGTCAACCATTCAGATGATTCAGTCACTTCACTTTCACTTAGACACTCCACCTCTTCTTTAAGTGGTTATGCAGTAGTAATCAGTACATGTCTGATTTTGTGCAATGCAGGTTGGAGTAATAGTTTCCATCAGCTTTAATGTTGGAAACCTTTTCTTTTCCCAGAAACACTTCCTTAAACAACCTTCATGCCGTCTCTTTTCGTGTAACTTCTACCACCAAAACTTGCTCCTTGCACCTAGGCGACAATATTGTCTAATGACGCACTGTATAATGGATTCTGATTTCTCTGTCATCAGCAGTCTGCCTTCCACTTTTGTGTCAGCACAAATATGTCCACATTCTTACTTAAGTTCTATTAACACCAGGGAAACAATAAGGATTTTTTGCTGAACCTTGGATAAATCATCCTCTTCTCTTTCCTTGCTACTTTTTGGAAACACTGTCCTTGAAAGACAGTTCATACATGCTCACAAAATGCCTTACTCCCCAACCCGCACATCATTGGCACTCAAGCAGCATTGCTGGCCAAATCTTAAATCTCTCACAATATTACCTATTTTTTTCTTCGTAGTCCTTATCAGGTTTTTCAACACTATTTCCAGCTTTTGTTCAATGTTTTCTTACATTTCTTATGCTACTTCCCAATACTCCACCAATCTTCAAGTGCTTCTACATTTGTTAAGGAGGTCTATGCACTGAGCACTGGTGGTGGCTTCTTAGAGGAAAGGAGTCTCTCTTAGCTGGTTGTCCCAGATACACTCATTCCATAGACTGTGAAATGACATGAGGCTAAATATTCTCTTAAGGCTGGGCTTTTGTTGTCTCCTCTGGCAGGAGAGGAGTTCCAAAAGGCATGTTCAATTATATTCTGCTCTCCTTAAAGTAGCAAACGGCACCCTGACAATGTTACAGCTCTGTAAGCACCTTTGACAGCTCTGTAAATTCCCTTGATAAAGGGTGGACGTACAGCATCCTTGCTCTTTGAGTGCATGCCGCTCCCTATTGTATTGTAATTGCATTTATATAGCGCTTACTACCCCTGACGAGGCGTCAAAGCGCTTTTTCGTGATATCATGCAGAATTGATGCAATCAATGGTACTGGCTAATGGAGCGCTGTAGACTCCTTTACGATGCTCAGTGTCTCTCACCCCATTTTACTGGTACAATCTGCTGGCCCTTTGATATGTGAATCTCTCTTATAGTCACATTGTGGTATTCCGGGTGAGTACACAGGACCTTTATGCCCTTGCTCATCAGAGGGGCATTCACTGAGAGGTTTCTGATCTCTTCATTTGTTTCATTGCTGCAAAAAAAAAATATCTTCAACTAACAATACCTCTGTGTATACACCTACATTAACACATGATACAAATAATGCAGTGTTTACAGCATGCATGTTTGGCTTTACTTAACACAATATAAAAAATGTCCCCAAAAAGGAGCAAAAAGGCAAAGTTAGTCCTATTGGCTTTGTCATTGCTTTTTTTCATTTCAGTTTTGAAACTGCTAGGTATTTGAAGCAGAGAAGTATGAGCAGGTGAGGGGAGAAGGGCTGGAACATTTCTTACATTGGTTTGGTTTATATTTCAGAAAACTAAAAAACTTGTGCGGCGCTGAGGTTCTGAGCAGTTGGATACACCGCCCGCTGCACCTTTTTGACTTTTGTTGTTCAGAGCTTTGTGTGATTAAAGAAAGCGAACCAGTAAAATCATAATACAAATTACGAGCAGAGAGAAGTATGCCAGCACTTTCACATCCCACGAGATGCGCTCACCCACGCAGCTCATCTGATGAATCATTCATTTTCAACTTCTTTCACGTCTTCAGCTAAGTAGGCGCAGCCATTTTGGATTTTTTCTTCGAAAGCGCGGAGCGTGGGGAGTATCTCAGCTCCGAAAAAGTAAGAGGCAGATTTACAAGGCCTTTGCGCCACTTTTGCGTCACTTTTCCCATGTTAAAAGTGACGCAAAAGTGGCGCAAGGGGCTTGTAAATCTGCCCCTAAATGTTTTACCACTTTTTTAAGGAGCTGTATTACCGACATATAGTTCGCCAACCACCACATCGCTGTACTCATTTTCGGAGAACAGGGGTTTTGTATGTGCTGAAAGGGCATGCATGCTTCATAGCTATGAGATGGATATGTTGCCGTTTGGGGTCTGTTTTACTACACAGGAGTAGAATGCTTGCCCCTGGGTGGGCATCAAGATACACATGAGTTGCAGTTCTGCTGGCCTTTTGCAGGCTGATAGGAGTACAGACGAACTGCTGTCCTAGTCTGGACACTTTAAATATTTGAGCACATTGTTTCTGATCACTGTTGTTGCAAGTACAATAGATCGTGTTTAACCTACTTGGAAACTATTCACTAGTAGTTTGATTGTGACTCTCTTACTCCATCGTGCCCTTTTTCACTTTTGCTATATACTATTTTTTTTTTATCAAAATGAGAAGATTTAATGACTAAAATGACACAAAACAGCACAAAATGTGTTACTTTAGGTCGAGCACTCCACTTCACAATGGGGGTAAATTCTTCACATTTACTTCACATCTTGCTGGGAACCAGATCATCTGAGGTCGCTGATGGTTACAGTTCCTCAGGCCAGTGATCCATCCAGTGCTTAGGGCCAATGATGGCTCTATTGCCTCTGTTACTGATGCTTTTTTTTTTTTTTTTAATGTTTTTATTAATATTCTAGACAAAAATACTTCCCCAAATCAGACATTTACAATTGTTGCAGCATGCATGATTCAAACAATCTGGATACATGTCCTTGTAGCAAAGGCTGTTGTCGCGTTGCAACTTCAATTCGAGAGAAATCACTTAAATTGTTGTGCTGGAATCACTTTTATCCCTGCAAAGGTAACATTAACTGTAAACTTACCCCCCTCCCCCTCCCTATCCCTCCCCGCCCTTTGGTCATGGGTAGCAATATTCATGCTATATACTATCTTGCTGAGATTTTGATAATGATGTATTGCTATCACCATGGCCTCGCAGAGCTGTATGAGTTTGGGTACCTTTACACCCTGGTCTCAAAGAGTCCGTGCCATACCTGATTTTGTTTTCTGATTATTTGAGTGGGATCATCCGTAGATTGGATTTTGGTATTATGCTGCTTTTGCTTAAGCCTGGTTCAATGTGTGTTGTAATATTTAGTGCTGGTAGTGTGTGTAGCCAGGGGTCTGTAACAATTTGGGTACTTGCCCTCTGGAGGACTGGGATGTGCACTGCTGACTTGATGTATGTGGATGTTATAGTTGGAAATATGGCTTCCTTGTCCAGTCCCACCATCTCTTTAAATCAAACTAACTGTAGAGTGTTGGGTGGTATTTTTGTAGTGTCTTACGGGTTTTCTTTGAGGAGTAAGTATGTTCCTCTTTAAAAAGTGGAGTGTTTTTCTGGCGTCAGTGAAGTCCAACTATATGATACCTCTGGGCTGTGTAGGATGTGTGTGCATAGTTCTGACAAATGTGTTCTGTAGGGACTGTGTTTGGTTATTTGTTTATTAGGATTGGTGCTGCGGTGAGCTTGGCGACACCCACCTACAAAGAATATCTGAGCTGTGTTGAATGTGGAATCAGGGTTCTGTCTAATGTGTTCTCCGTGATGTTGTGACCCAGTAGATGTTTTGGGTGCACTGCGACATCCTAGTACAATAAAGAGCTGGACCCCCATCTTACGTTCTTTGCTCTGCTTGAAGTCATCATAGACTATATAAATTATTTCAATTTTTATTGTATGGACAAATATCTGATGAAGATACCTTGAAATCCTGGCATGAACCCAGCCTTTCTGGACCTGCTCTGGACACCCCGATAAACATCAAAATGTATTAGATTATGTGTGTGGGAAATGTAGAACAATCAACAAATAATACGTATGTGAAAACGTAGACTACCGATTTAACAATGTTATATTACAGCGGAGTGCAGTTTCCGAGGTTTGTCAGGGGAAGCATTCCAGATTCATGGATGTGCAATGCTTAGCGATTGGTTGATTTCTGCACTACTGCAGAATGCACCGTTTTTCTCATGTGGAGAAATACTCAACGGTTATTAATTTTCAAAAGCAACCAGAAGAATATGTTAGTTTCTTGAGCACGGAGTGCTACATCATTTTAAGGCTAGAGAATCTGCCAAATTCTAGCATTCTGCAAAGCCGTACCTCATTCTAGGACTGTGCACAAAACTGCAGTGGGCAGTTGTTTTGAAGCCTACCTGTTACGGTGAGACCAAATGCTCGTATTCAGCAGTTATGCCTCACAAGAGGAGAGAGACTCTTCATGTATTTGATTGCACGCACCCTTCTGGCAATTGTTGTTTGCGCATTCCGTTCAGTCTTCCCTGTAAGAGGACAGGCAGTAGGCAAAATGTTATTTATGCAGACAAAATGTGTGACATTTCCACGTTTCCTCTTATGTGAAATTACTGCAATTTCCCAAAATTTCACATTACGCAATTACGCATTTTTTACCCTAGTGCACATATCATGTTACAATTTCTCCTGACATAACAGTGGGGGTTGGTGTGCAGATAAAATGTCTCTCCAAGATGCATTGTTTGCCTGACGGTATCTCGTAGGGTTTGCAGGGATACGGCATGAAGTGGTCGCCATTTTATTTTACCGTTTCAAGATAGCAGGTGCCATCTTTGAAGTGGTAAATTAAAAAAATATTTTAAATCGTAAAAGTATTTTGGAAAAAGTAACGCCGTGGAAGCAAATAGCAACAGCTGGGTCCTCCATATATTTATATAAAAAAAAAAAAATGTGAACATCACAGTGAAAGGAGTGGGCAATGGAGGAGAGGGTGGGAGAGAAACCAAGGCGAGGTGGAGTATCTGGGAGTGGAACTGGAGGGGAGCAGTGGAGAAGCCTCAGATGGGAAAGGAGGGGGAAAAAAAATAAAAGCAAAAAAAAAACAGGCAGGAAGGAGTAGAGGATGCAACAAGGCGAGCTGGAGTCATGGACAACATGGAGCAGGGGGCAGGTATTTGTGGGGAAGCAGCATACGATGGAGAGAGCAAGAAAACATAGACATCCCATAGACTGATGAAAGAAAAATAAAAAAGTAGTTCCATGAATGTGAGCAGTGTAAGGATACAAGCGATCCAATCAAAAGGATGATGAAGAAACTGCTGCAGGTGAGCTCTTAAGACAGGAAAAGGAAAGAAAGCCATTCCTCCCCTAACTCCAGTCTTTATGTTGATAGCTGCGCTATTGTGAAAGCATCTTATTGCCTTGGAGTTCCCTGTATCTCAGGAAAGACAATTTTTTTGACACCCCATTTTTCAGCATTGAAATATCTGTTGGGTACAAAAACAACTCCTTTGTTGTCATGTGGTCAGGGTCATTCCTTATAGCTTACGGACCTCTACTGTGACGGCTGCATTCAGAGTGTCGAAAGCAGGTGCTGCTCATCTTCTTAAGTAAATGCTGAATTAACCAGGCCTAACCCCATAAACACAAAATAGCCTTATAATTCAGGAAACACTCCTTTGAAGAACCAGGCATAAGATAAATATATGGCGTCCTGGAAGTTCTGGGAAGCGTTTCAGAGAAGTTGCACCAGGATAGCATTTAGAAAAAAAGTTTTTCAGAATTGCCAAATGGGTTTAGAAATAATTACCTGGGCATTCATTCCAAATTGTGAATCTGTAAAATATGTATCAATAGTTTGTGACAATGATTCAGGCTGCAAACCACTGATCAGTTACCGAATCACAAGTTTGGAAGGTATCATATTTGTACAGGGAAAGTGATCTCCTTTGGACTTCTACCCCTTTAGGAATCAGGGTGCAACTTTGGGGGGATTAGGCAGAGGCAGTGGTCCAGAGGACCAATGCGGAATCTCACTGAAGCTTTTCAAAATGGAAACTTTTTTGTTTTTAAAGCATCCCTGTTGACTTTCTGGAAACACAGCTACTTAAAAAAAAGTTTTTCATTTTCAAATGCAGCAACAGGGATGGTGTTCTGCTGACCTTTGCAGGCCACTATCCCTGTCATTGTAGACCATCACAGAGGGTGAAAAATGCAACCTAAATAATGAATATTAATCCGGCAGGTCAATGAATGATTTCTTTTGATTCCATATTTTACAAACCGACCTGCATAGGTCAGTTCAAAAAATAAAATACTAATCACAAAAAGTCAGTGCGCAGTTAGCAACTGCCTGTTATGACCAGAATGTCATCTGGCATTTAGTACCTAGCCAGCAGCGCAGCTTGAGGGACAGCAAAGCAAAGATACCCATCACCAGCTCTGGTTCTGCAGGTGGGTGAGCCAACACATTAACATGGGGAGCCAAGCCAGAGATGAGCCAGGGGTCTAGGGGAGCGTACAGTAGCCCGCCCACCTCTATCTGAGAACTGGTGCTATTCCACCAACTGCACTCTTCCTCCAGTGGCATCCCAGTAAAGATACCCAGAGGGCTGCAGAATTTGCACTCGGTATGAAAGGAAGACAACAAGTGGACTGGGCCACGAAGGGCTTGGTGAACCTCAGTGTTTATTTTAACATACCTACGGGCACGTTTGCGCAGTGAGATTTTATTTTGCTGCGCTGTATTAACCTCTACGGCTCAGGCATGGTTTCTAACTGACCATCCAGTGGGGATTTAGATCAACATGCAGTGAAGTTGATTTCATGACTTGGGCTCTTGTATAAAGGTAGAGAATCTCACAGCAGTCCCAGTTGTGTCCTGTCACTTTCCTTACCACCATGGATATCTTTAGAGAGACGCCCACAAAGCACATGATGATGCCCGGCCATATGACTGCCACCGTTCTCAATGAAAAATGTTTCCATATTCGAGTAGGACCAGGAGCTAGAACTTGTATGAGATTTTGTGTAAAATGCTTTGTTTTCATTTATAAAACTTTAATTGCCTCTATTTGCTTTAATAATCATGTAGGAATAGTTTAAACAGATCTAAAATATGTTTGTGATAATCTTTTCTTATATTTGCTGCAGTAAGTCAGTGTACTTGTTTTTGCTGATTTCTCTAATATTGTTGCAGCCTTGGCATAAAAATACCAGTCGTATTGGTGAAATACTTAACGAACTGACAACCCCACCTAGCAGTAGCTCTTTTGCCAGCTTGATTCCTTCCTGCCAGCTGCTCAGTGCTTAATTTGAGCCAGTGGTTTCCGGAGCTCGGCACCGTCACTTACTTGTCAACACCGGCACTTGTGACAGTCTTCCACAAGGTGGTGCTGTCTCACTAATTTAAAGATGACCACAGTAACGTTAATTAATTCAATATACATTAAAAATTACTATTACCTGCCGCCCAAGCCATTCTTACAGCTTTGGGGGCCTGAAATAGTCCGAATTGTCACACTTGTAGGAGTGTAATGGTTAGTAGCTGTGTTGTTACTCATAGCAGGGGCAATGTGTGGTGCAAGCTGCAGTGGCCTCCTGACCAGAACCCAGGCACTTATGTTTTTCACAAATTGAGCACTGCAGCTGCTTAAGAAACCCTGCCAACTCACACTGATTTGGAAGGTTCACCCTCTTACCCTCATAAAAAGCAAGATGCCACCATAGAATATAATAGTATCATTTGTTTGCAAACCTTCACTACCCTCCCAAAAACTATTTCTGATCGATATTTCTAACTGCAGATTCCTCACCGCTCGGTGGGGTCGTGCAACACCCAACGTCTAACCGCAGAGTAGATGCCACCATAGAATATAATAGTATCACTTGTTTGCAAACCTTTATTACCCTCCCAAAAATATTTCTGATCGATACTTCTAACTGCAGATTCCTCACCGCTCGGTGGTGGCGTGCAACACCTAACGTCTAATCGCAGAGTTCTCACATTTAGAATATCTGCTCTACCCCCGAATTATAGACTGGAGCAGCATACAGGCAACACCTCTGTGTGCTGACATGATTTCCTTTCTTTTAGCACCTTCTTGACAAATTTTTTCTTAAGAAAAAAGTTGAAATCCAGGTTGAAAGGGATTAATGTATCCACCTTAAGCTACAGGGTTCAAACCATGCTGCAACTCTTAGAAACAGATATCGGTGATAGAAAATAGGAGTTGTGCCTTTAGTGTTTCGAGTCAGGGCAAAACTCCAAATCATGTGAAGAATGAGCCTTCATGAACTCAAGTGAGAACCGGGACCATAAAGCGAAGCTGTATGTTCTCGAGCTTTGGAAAAAGCCACGCAAGTCCTGCTTGAAGTCGAGGACCCGTGTACGTCTACCTGCTCTTGAGGCTGTTCCCACGATAGGTCCTCTGAGCGGTCAAGGTTATCTGGTGAGTCGAAGTCAAAATCGAACCAGAACACAAGAAGGCCATGCAGAACTTGTCTCCATCGTGTCTTTCTCTATCCTCAGCACAGTAATGAGTGCATAAAGTTGCCACTCTGATTGAGGATCCGATTCCACAATTGATTCCGCTGTACCCCAAGTTCCCAGAGTCATCTACGACAATGTAGTTAATCAAAGCCTTTAGGCAAGCATGGTGAGCATTTTTAGCATTCTTCTAGTTCCCTCTAGTGCACCTTTGAAGGTTCGAGGTGGCCTTCAGTCGGGTTACCACTGGCAGATCCGTCTTCGACACCCACTTCACCACTCGGTCCCGATCCAGTTGGGTTACTGCCAGCAGATCCGTCCTCGGCATTGTCTGTGCCTCTCAAACCTGCCACAGTTCCACACGGACTTCAATGCTGATTTCCACTTCCGGCTTTAAGACCTGCTCCTGTTCCTTCGACCCTGGTCCAGATGCCAGCAGTGCCAGAATGGGACCATTGCCGCTGCCCCACTCCAAGCCGAACTTGTGTCGGCACTGACCGAGGTCATGTCCCAACTTAATTTTGATGCACCGGGTTCCCATACATTGAGATTCAGACAAAACACTGTCTCACCCAAGGAGCCACCATGAATTGCTTCACCAGCCTTTCAGTTCCAACTTTGATCAGAGTTTGCTACCACTAGAAGAAGATAACAGAGAGGATGGTGAAAGATTTCCCACACATTATGATGATGACAATTTGTGTATAGACTTACAGGATGTCACTAGGGTTGATACTTCTCCTAATACTGGGTTGGACAGGACATTTAAGCAAATTGAGGCATTTGGGACAAGAATTGTGGTTGCATCCTGAGGTGGTGCAGGGCATATTCCAACTGTGGGGGAAGCCCTGGGTGGATCTTTTCACCACTGTTGCGATCTTATAGTGTGAAAATGTCTGCACATTGGAGTTCCCAAGAATGCTCTCTCTAGGAGATGCCATCAAGCTAGAGTGGAGGATGTGACTCCTGTACACCTTTCCGCCTCTGCCTCTCCTCCCCCGAATTCTGAAGATCAGCAACAACTGGCCCCAAGGCATCCTAGTGGCTTTGGACTGGGCCCGGACAGTGTGTTACCCGGAACGTCTGGACATGAGCATCTGTTCTTTGATCCTGCTACCGCTTCAGGAGTATCTTCTGTCACAGCAGTAAGGCAGGGCTCTGCACCAGAGCCAAAGCAAAGCAATCTACACCTCCATGCCTGGAGGTTGAGCAGCAGCAGTTGACTACGATATACTGCCAGAGGGTGTGGTTGTCATTTTCGCTGGCAGGCGTCACTCTACAAAGTCCATTTATGGTGGGTGCTGGGCAAATGTGTGGTCTGGTGTGGAGTCCACAACACTCCACACCAAGCCAAATGTTACACGTTACAAGCCAAACTGTTGGATGTTCATATATCCAGCAAAGACTTGGGGTGGACAGCATTAAGGGTTATTTGTTGGCCATTTTGCTCTTACTGGAGTTATCGCTTTAGCTTAAATCACCTATCAATTAGCCTTTTAATAAAGGTTGGACACACATGATCGCTCCCAGACCATTTGTGACACAGTGTGACCTTAATTTGGCCCTGATTTTTCTCATGTGTACTCCCTTTGAGCAGATGCACAGTTGCTTGTTGCATCTGTTGACTCTGAAAAGTATCTTCTTCGCAGCAATCACTTCAGCTCATTGCATGAGTGAGTTCCAGGCTCCTTTGATGCAAGCGTCCTATACCACCTTTTTCCAGGACAAACTGGCGCTGAAGATCAGGTCAGACTTCTTGAAGAGAGCGGTGACTCGTTTTCCTGTTGGACAATCCATCATCCTCCAACGTTCTTTACTCCACCTCACCCCTCAAAACAGGAGGAGAGACTCCATTGGTTGGACCGCAAAAGAGGTTTGAGCTCTTACATCGAACGCACCAAAGGTGGACAGAAAAAGACTTTGTCAAGATGGATAGCTCTTTGCAATACGATCTGCTACACCTTGTCTAAAAAGCAGCCACCAGAAGTATTGAGGGCTCATTCCGCCAGGGCCAAGGGTGCAACCACTGTGTTAGCACTTGAAGTGCCTGTCCTTAACATCTGAGGGACCACGACGTGGCATCGATGCACAAGTTCACAAAGCACTACTGTCTTGACAGCCAGGTCCGAAGGGATTGGAATTTCACCAGGGCGGTCCTGCAGGACATTTTGGTTACAGTCCACTCCACAGACCCTCCACATTTGGGAGCTACTGCTTTGGTATCTATTTTAAAGGCAAGGAATCTGAGGTTAGGAGTATCTATCAGATTTACAAGTTACTTACCTTTCGCAGTGCTCTTTCTGGTGGATACTGTGTGCTGATCTCTTTTTACCATCTAAAAGGGTCCCAAATTAGGGATGTGCACACTGGTACTTCGAATTGTGTTGTGCTCATACAAAGGCGCGGAAGGAGTCAAGAAAGAAACTGGCATCATTGAGCAGGGTGGTGCTTATATGCGGCTTCTATCTGTCACTTTTGGGGCAGAACTAAGTCGATTCAGAGCTATAGGGCAAAACCTAGTAGCATGTGGGAACACTGCTGTGAAAGCTTCCGGATCCAGTCTGACACCTGGGGATTTTCTAAAGGTGAGGAATTGCAGTTAGAGTATCCACCAGAAAGAGCGTAAGTAACTTGTTCTTTTCTCCATTGACTCTAATGGCCTCACCCTCATTCGAGAGCCAACAGATTGACAGGGATGCTTAAGGTAGCGTGAGCCTCTTATAGGCTGGATCTACCACAATAAGCCAAGCAGAGAAAGGCGGAAGTATGTCACGACTAAATGCTTCAAAATGGGACATGCGTCATTTTATAGCTATCCCAAGGCCAAGCCCAACTTCGAAATTGTAATTGCATTTATTTAGCACTTACTACCCCTGACAAGGCGTTGAAACGCTTTTCAGCGAGTAGCACACTACCCTGGAACCCAAAAAGGATTAGTGGTGAGTTAGTATAGGGAAATATGAAATTGATTTGAGCGGTGGACATGTAAGTCTGTTATTTGAGTTGAAAAGGATAGTAGAGGTATAGAAGAGGGAGGGGTTTGTATTTATATTATGCTTGGTACCCCTGATGAGGCATCAAAGCGCTTTTCGAGGAGTAGCACGCTACTCTGGAACCCAAACAGGATTAGTGGTGAATTAATATAGGGAAATATGAAATTATTTTGAGCAGTGGACATGTGAGTCTGTTAGTTGGATTGAAATGGATGGTGGAGGGCTAGAAGAGGGAGTGGTCTAGAAAGTGTTTATATGGAGATCATAGCAGCAGGAGCAGATTTGGGATGAGTAGGGGGGGAATGAGTCAGAGGGAAGGGTTTATAAATGCTTGTTTAGGAGATCTGGTTAGTAAAAAAGGTTTGAGATGAATGTATATTTGTTAGTATCCTTTTATTGGTCTGTTTAATACTAAATTTCAACCTCTATTTGCATAAGGTAATTAACTGTATCTAAGAAATGGAACATTTTTAATTACGCCCATCACTTTGTCGAGAGTGCCTTATCATATAATAACTAGCAAACAAATGGGTGTTAATGGGGGCGTGTTCGCAACTCTGCAGAAGCCAGTGGGTGCCACAGCGTGATACATGACGGGGCACAGGCCCAACCATTTGCAAAATTGGGACCTTGCACCTTCAGCTTCCCGGCTCTGACCACCGAAAGGCAGAAAATCTTTCAATAAAAGAAAACACTGAGAGGAGAGCGCTGTTTACCTTGACTTCATTATCCTTGAAGACTCGTCTAATCCGAGGAACCTGTCTAATTAATGCGCTGAACGCATGAAAGGAGCCTGGGCCGGCGTTTCAGACAATTAGGTCAGCTAATGCGCTTGCAGCTGTCTGCGCATTGATCTCTCGCCTGCTGTCTGGGGCAGGATTTGCTCATAACCTCCGCCGCGGCGCGCATTAACTCCTTGCGTCGCTGCGGCACCGAGCCCTGCGTGCCCCGCGGTGGCAGACACCGCGCAATCATCTCCGAGAGCGTGGCAGACTGTCTGCGTGGTGAGACAGCCACTCCTCCGCTTCTCAGAAGACGGAGAGTGACACACCGTCCTGTCACTTCCCGTAGGTAGACTTGTCTCTCATCTGCATAATGACTAGGTGGGCGCGCGGGTATTACTCACGCGTGAAGCCCGCGCACAGTCGGCACAGGGTGTGAGGGGGCTCCACGTACTTTATTTCACCAAAATCTGTACGTTTTTGTATGCAATTAAAATAGATAAATTTGAAATTTATAAAAATGCATGGGGTACGGTTTGTAAAGAACTGGGCATTAACCAACCATCTGAGAAACATGCCGTCATTTTGTTTGCGCCTACGATGATCTTGTGAAAGAACATTTATACACCATCCTCACAAAAGGTAGGTATTCTAATTGGTAAGGACTCCGGGCGACATCACCAGACCCAACAAAGCATATATGAACGTAGCATGTTAACCACGCCCGCTCTACTGGTGACCGGACTCAAAACCATCAGAAGGCAGACACAATTATGTGATGGAGTGTTGGAGGGCAGAAAGTGAAGGTACCAGAACTCCATTGGTAAAAGGGCTTCAGTTCCCCCCCCACCCACCACCCCCGTCGTGTGTCTCAGCCCGGGCTGCTGCAGCTCGAGCTGCTGTGGGCTGGGCTGGGCAGTGTCTGGAGTGTTATCTCCGGCACCCCCAAGTTTTTCACAGGTCTTTAAAGACCCTTTGCATATTTACATACCTTTGTAAACTGGTTACAGATGCTTAGTTTTTTTTCTTCATTCCAGTACCCGCTGAGCCCCCACTCTGCCTATTCCTTACATTTGTATTTTACATTTACTGTTGTAGTGTGAGAATGCATTTCATGAAAAGGAATATAAAGAAGGGTTGCCAAAAGAAAAAGGCCAGCCATGTGTTGTTTAAAGAGCCCGCAAAGACCTCCTCTTGACACTAAATAGGGTTATAAATAAAAAAAATATGTATTCATTTGTAATGTGACTTTTCTGCCTTTAATTATCAGTCATGGATCATTCAGGCAGCCCTCCAACACAATTAAAAGTGCTTTCTATTTATATTTGCTGTTCAAAGTATGCACAGATAAGTGCTGAAAATACAGCTTTAAGTGACTGCTTATTTTTATACCGTCTGGGACATCAAAATAATGAGCTGGCAACCCTAATCATAAGACTGGAAGTTTATTGCAGGATCAGCACATTATTTATTTCCTCCACCCTCGATCCCTGATTAATGCCATAACAGCAATAGTTTAACTTATATCTGAAACCCTACGCCCCGTCAATAACAAGATGAGTTACTTCAAGTGTCTGGGAATGCACCCTGCATTCAGACAACTCACTCCTCATTCTCGCCCTTCACTTTCACGCTCACCCTGCACCAGGGGCGGCCGGCATGGCTCGCGGGTGGCGGGGCGGGCACGGGGGGTGTCGCGGGGGCCGAATAAAAAAAAGAAAATAAACTTTCCTTTTCGCTGGGCCCTGCGCCTCTGCTCCTGCTCTCCTTTCTCCACTCCACGAACAGGAAGCAGGCAGCCAGGCTCCCTCCCCTAAACCAATCACAACGCTGCAATGCAGCGTTGTGATTGGTCTGAGCGCTGTGACACGATGCTCAGCCAGGGGCTTGAGGGGTGGGCATGTTCTCCATGCAGGCTGTAAGGCACCCTGCATGGAGATGGGCAAAGTGCGCATGACTGGTTTGGGCGGCCCGAGAGGGCCGACCAAACAGTCATTGCGCACTTAGGAGTGGGCAAACCACTCTCTCTCTGCTCCGAGGGCAGAGCAGACCCACCCGCCCGCCCGCAAAGCAGCAGGAAGCATAAAATGATAATAACGCAAAGTTATTATCGTTTTATGTTTCTACTATGTACGCCACGCACTGCTTAAAAGAAGTGGGGCAACGCTCCTCCGCCATAGCAGAGGAGCCATCCCTGCGCTCACAAGGATCACAATGCACTCACACTGATTACCATGCATTCACACCATTCACCCGCTCACCCTGCACTCACAGTGATCACTCTGCACTCACGCTGTTCACCTTGTACCTCACCCTGCAGTCACACAAGCACACTACTCGCTCTGCACTCATGTGACACTTCACTCACCTGTCCCCCTCACTGCTCAATCTGCAATCTCACTCAAACAAGCCCATCACTAACCATGCATTCATTCGTCCCACTCTGCACTTACATCCGCACCCACATTCATATGGTCACCTCACTCACCCTGCAGTCACTCCTCTTACCCTACTCTCACACATTCGCATCGCTCACCGTGCACTCACATGGGCACTCCTGCCACCCACATAGCGCAGAGGGTTAATGTGCCTGCTACAAAGAACGTGTACCATGCCGATCACAGAACTGAGTGTGAGTAAACTATGAGTAGCGCTATAAAAAAATGTAATGTTTGTCAGAAAGGTGCTATAGAGAGATGAGGTGCATTGTTGGTGAGTGGTAGTGAGAGAATTCATGGGGGAGGGGCGCCAAAAAAGACTGTTGCACCGTGTGCGACCAGTGCTAGGGCCAGCCCTGGCTGGGAGTGTTAGCCCCCCGGAAGTTCGGGTCTAGTTGCGCCCCTGAGCGTGAGGAGCCCATACTAATGGCGGTACAGGCAGCGCTATACAAACTCTACAACATAATGTAACATACACCAAATCTGACTGCCTTTCCGAAAATGGGCCCTTGTGGGAGGGCAGGAGGCCTCCCTCTTTCCCCTGGACTTTTTGTATGACTGGTGGAGGAAACCGTGACTCTTTCCACGTCATTCAAACCACCAATTCGACAGTGGGTAGGCCATGATGTCATTACAGCACTTGCTTTGAGTAAAGGCAGCATCTTTAGCTGCCCATTAGACCCACCATTAGCCAGGATATTAGATCAGAATGATGCTTGGGGCTGGGTGGATTGGAGCTGTGTCAATCATTTGTTTTGAACGGTTTCTGGTCATCAGTTCTGGCAGTGGCCATTTAAATGCCAGGCAAAACAAAGTTGGAACTGTGTGTGTAGAAAGATGTCTTGTTTATTTGGGTGTTAAGGAGTAAACAGAGGGTTAGGAGATACACCAACCATTGTCTAGTTGATGGACATGCAGAAAGGAGGGTCTATAGGTCCAGGTATGAAAGAAATTTGACTTTGAAATTAAAGGGCTGATGGGCTTGGCAGGCGACTGCATTTTCAATGTCAGGAGCTGTGAGACCTAGAGATTGAAGGACAGTTGACGGGCCCATTCACATCAATGTATTCCAGGGGAGGAGCTTAAGAGCAGATTTGGGTGGGTTAATTTGTCTAAGGGGTAGTAGGAGGTCTGTTAAGGATTTGCATTACTGTCCAAGGCACCACTGGCTAGGGATGTTGTTTTAAGTTCAAACCTGCCAATACCCAGCAACATTTTTCAACTGTTGGGGCCTATTCACAAAGTCATTTTTGCTGGACTCGTGAACGCAAAAAGGTAAGCTGCAATGTACTCAGGATACATGGGTTTCTGGCTTGCAGTCTACACATTATAACTCATTCCGATTCATTCCCACTTCCTTCTGATTCGCAATAGTTTTGGACGGCAGTTGTGGTCACAAACCATTTATTGGATACAGACAGACATTCACAAAGTGGAAGCTGTTCATGTCAGTCACTGGGTAAGTAGACAGCGATCCAGGGGACTATGGCGTGCTCCACCAGTTCCATCCACAGAATGCCTATTTTATGTTCCTTTATTGCAGCAACTGTCCCATTAGGTGCAGTGGCTGCAGTAACAATCTAGGAGGAATTTGTGGAATGCAATGATGTAGGTCCGCTGTCCCTCACAGACCTCCATCACTGCACGAGCAGACATTCAGAGTGATTCACAAGCGAATACCTACCTCATTAATATTCTGTGAATCCTACCAAATGCCATTTTTGCACTGTGACAAAGCTGTCACAGTTCCTGGGGATGGGGTGCAATAGATACTACGTTTACAGGAGGCAACACAGGCGAAAACCAGCCCCACTGCTCAATCATGAGAAGGATTGGGAGAGAATGGTGCAGTAGGCCTCAAAAGAGGGACCTTAGGGGGTTACCAGCAGGTACACAAGCAAGTAAACCACATCTTATTGGCCTCGATTACATGCTTCCTATGAGATATGACAGCAGCATTGACACAACTGTATATTTGTGACCTCTTAATGTCTCTGGAGACCCAAGATTGCCTTATATTTGTTCTAATGTTAGATTGAATGCTCACACTAATTGTAATGGGGATCGGAAGGGGTGACATGTTTTGGGGATCACACCAATATTATTAGCACAACGAAGCACATCCATCAAGAAAAAAGGCTGTACCGTGTGCACTGTCTGTTTATTATTATGAAACAATGAAATTTGTTTCAAAGCAAAAAATTTAAAAAATACACCGGACCCTAGGGTGGCTCTGTATTCTGTGTAACCATCAAAGTAGGAGTAGTTCCTCGTAAGCAAAGGGATCACAAGGTGGTGAAGCCACAAGGCTGGCCAATATCGTTGCAAGGGGACCAGAAGGTCAGATCTTATGCCCTCACACACCTGTTGGGGTGTCATGCTTCATAATTGGGCGCTCCTCGTCTGGCCGGCGCTGCAATGCCTGACAGGCCTGGGGGCTCTTTGTCGGAGATCTTTTGATCCGAATACGCTGTTTAGGTGAATGCATGAAAGGGGACAGTGCAGATGTGTTTCTGGTGAAAAGTGAAGTGTGTCTAAAATAGACTCTGGTACCCCAAAACAATTCTTTATAGGGTAAGGGTACCAGGACTAAATTAAAACTATCCTTCAGTCACAATGTACCTAGACAGCTATCAATAAAGTGAGGTCTGTATTCTGTGTGCCATTTCCAAGATGGGAGTGAATGGTTCGACAGGCTGAGCCTGACCATTCTGATCAGGTGTCATATTCGATGCCTGACTATATATTTTTTATCCACTTTTATGTCCGTATTGCCTTCGGACCGGGTGGCAAACATGTTTGTCAAAGTGACTCCAGCATTGTAGTGCACACACAATTACACTTATGGCAAGTTACCCCTCTAATCTCTGCAAGGTATGATAATATATCAAGGAGGCAATGGATAACCCTTCTGCTCAACTTATCGTGTGTAAAAAATCTGTACAATCTAAATAGGGAGGATGGGACAACCACTGCTTCTTGGTGAAAGTCCTGCATCCGCCAAACTCGAAATAAGACAATAAGTATATAAGAATTGCATTTATGCATGAAAATGCTACAAAGAAAGCAAATGGCCCATATAGCCCACAGAATTGATATCTGACGTAGCCTGGCAGGACAAAGCAAACACAAGGAGATGATGGACGGAGCGCTGAAACTTTTCAGACACTCACCCCCAGTCACAGATCTGGGTTGAATCCATCATCATTCTTTAGCTCACTTTGCAACCCCAGGTCAGACACAGCTATATGCAAATCAGTCTTGACCCTGTGCCTCATGGGAACAGTCCAGCCCAAATTGCCAATCCATGTCTTCCCTGGACCGGAAATAAGCATCCTGAGACCGGTTTCGGGCTAACAGCCCTCATCAGCCAGGCTAGCTTGAATCCAGTGGCAAAGTGAGCAAGGGACCCACGTCTGGGCATACCCTGCCAACTTAGGGCGAACAAAGCAAACACAAGGAGATGATGGACGGAGCGCTGAAACTTTTCAGACACTCACCCCCAGTCACAGATCTGGGTTGAATCCATCATCATTCTTTAGCTTACTTTGCCACCCCAGTTCAGACACAGCTATATGCAAATCAGTCTTGACCCTGTGCCTCATGGGAACAGTCCAGCCCGAATTGCCAAGCCATGTCTTCCCTGGACTAGAAACAAGCATCCTTGGGACCGGTTTCGGGCTAACAGCCCTCATCAGCCAGGCTAGCTTGAATCCAGTGGCAAAGTGAGCAAGGGACCCACGTCTGGGCATACCCTGCCAACTTAGGGCGGACAAAGCAAACACAAGGAGATGATGGACGGAGCGCTGAAACTTTTCAGACACTCACCCCCAGTCACAGATCTGGGTTGAATCCATCATCATTCTTTAGCTCACTTTGCCACCCCAGTTCAGACACAGCTATATGCAAATCAGTCTTGACCCTGTGCCTCATGGGAACAGTCCAGCCCGAATTGCCAAGCCATGTCTTCCCTGGACCGGAAACTAGCATCCTGGGACCGGTTTCGGGCTAACAGCCCTCATCAGCCAGGCTAGCCTGGCAGGAGCCTCACATGTGAAACAAGAAAATCAAGTCATAACCCATATATATCATGTAGATCTAAAAATGTATTGTTTTTATACCCCTCACATCATTTGACTTCATATCACTGTAAACACCACATATACTAGCAAACTCAGTGGTACCCTTGTTATCAACCTCGGAATGATAACACTGATAACTGAATCTGTGACCAATACATAAAAAACCTATTTCTGCAGTAAGTGCATTAGCCCACTGACCTGTCTCACTTGCTAGTTCCTAGAAGGCATGATTAATAGTGGCGCTAGTATAGAGGGAGAGCTGGATTTGTAATTGCTTTTGCAGCTGTATGTTGTGGTGTGCTCTGTCTACATGTCTTCTAAGGGTTACAGCCCCACCATACATACTATATGTCTCCTGTGTTTCATCCTCACTATCAGCCTCCAGATCCACTCCCCGCTTCCTGGGATGGCTGCAACACTTCAGATGCAGCCGCCTTCATTATGAACACCGCAGATCACAATTGTGAGCCAAATGCCAGTGGTAAATTGGCATGTCCGAAGATCAAGCTATCTCCGCTTGGAAGCCGGACCTTCTGTAAAAATGCATGTTCTTTTTTCTTACACAAAATTGAGCCCAGCTGTTGGAGCACGCATCGTTTTCTCCTTCTTTTCCATGGCCAGGGATTCTGGAAGTCATCCCAGCCTGCCTAGCCCAAACTCATTTCTTGGTTTTCTTTTACCATCTTTCTTTGTTTAATAATAGTAATAGCACAATGTATGCTCTTTCCCAGGCGCACCACTAGCCTCACGCAGAGACATTCTTTGCATATTATAGAATTTTACTATGTGTCAGAGATCCCTGTCATCTCTTTTCTTATGTACTACAGTGGGTGCATCTGATTTACGCTGGTGGGTTTGTATTTGTTTTTCTTTTTTCCCACTAAATCGTGCAGCAAAACATATGTCATGTGTGGACCAGAAAAACAGAAAGAATAAATTAAGACGGTTGGGGTCCACAGAGTAAGGGAAAGCTGGTTAAAAATGAACACATTTTACCCATTATTTAACTAGCCTTTTATTTTTTAATTTATGCATTATCTGTGCACCCAGACCACTGCAATACAGGCCAGTGAGTGGGAAGCTCCAGAGAAGTTCACACGTAGAGTTGCCAGATGCCTCCATCACACCGGACACAGTGCACCCAGTCTTGGTTCTTTATTTTACAAACAATTTTAATGTAGTACTTTGGTTCAATTAGCTGAAGAAAACAATTCGAGACTACAACTCCCAGAATGCTCAAAGCAGAGTCTTCTCCAACATATTCCAGCACTAAACAATGTATTTGGACAGCCCCAAATTATTGGCCTCTAGACAATGACACTCCGTTGAACAATGTGAAACACGACCACATTCAGCACCAGCTGGCCACTTTGACGCTGGACAAAGAGGATCTCAGAACCTTAGAGAGCGCACAGATTCCAAAAGTGCTTCAGAATCATACAAATGGTGGAAATGCTTGACACAGATGCACTTAACATGGAGTCATCTGGTAACTGTAGTTGATTCCATTCCTATTTGTAACTGAACACAGCAGGGGCACCGTACCTAAGCATAGCTCATTACCTGCTCATGAGCTATGAAGAGAGCCCAGTGGGATGATCACTTAATGCTACACAATTTGCAAGTTCACACACAAAACTTAGTAGGGCCTACTCATCTCTGCGTGCTGCTGAGACTCATTAGACGAGAGGGAAGTGATGTTTGGGTATCAATATGCGCAAGATATCAGCAAGAAACCAAAGTACTGTATGAGTAAGACTAACTGGGAAATATATAGATTGAACAGTGGAGACCCAATAAATTCCACAAGTCAGAGGTTTAGAACATAATAGAAATAGGTGGTGAGTGGATTGTTTCAGATTTCTCAAATCGGATACAGGTAAACCACACCAGGGGGATACTTAAATTCCAGGTTGTAGTAGTTGATTTATAAGCACTGGCTGGGAAACAGTGTCAAATGTGGTGCTAGGTTTTAGTAGTATTAAGACTGCTCTAACTCTACGATCAAGAGTCAGCCACAAATCATCTGATACAGCACAAATGCTACTTCAAACTCCTAGAGTTGTCAGAAGCCGGCACATTGTCAATGAGTAAATTACGTTTTATGAAAGATTTGGAAGTGGACTTCTTTGTTCTAGGATTCAAATTTCTCTTGCTGGTTCTGACCCTTCTAACTTCCACCTCTCCCCTCCTGTCTCATCCTGCCCAACCTCTGACATCTTTTCTTTCAGTGGTCCTGCTTTCTTCCATCCATCTCTCACAATACTTCTCTCTCCACTCTGCTGCACTCTCCACCCAGGTTCAAGCGGCCTGTCTATGGAACACTCTGCCCCTTCATCTTAGACTGACTCAGGACTTGCTGCCCTTTAGAAGATTACTTAAAACATGGCTGTTCCAGCAATAATACGATGGTAGGGTAGGTTGGGGTTTTCTGTCTGGTGGTTTTTGGAGATTAGCGACGGGACACTCTTTGTGAGTAACCGTGCGCTTTATAAATCCCTATTTCATTTCATATGTTCCTTTGCTGGTTCTGTCTCTCTTATATCCACACATCTTATCCATACACTCCCCTTCAACTCTCATCTCTCCCCCAGCCTCATTACTTCTTTCCTTGTTCTGCTTCATTTACATCCACCTCTCCCCTTCCATCCTCCTGGAACATCTTATCTTTTCTTGTTGATGCTGACCCTTTTAAATCCACCTTCCCCTCAATGCTCTACTCTTTTTCTCATCTTTCCCTCAGCTTTCTGTGATTGAATCCAGAAATATAAGACAACAACTGACACATCTAAAAACAGACAGGGGTATTGGTTTTATCAATGGCTGTTTAAGATAAATGAGTAACAACAATAAATTATTTTATGTTCACCTGTCACTGTTTTGACCAATGAGTACCTCCTTCACACTCATTTGCACAGAATACAAACTGCAACTGGAATATGGGACCGTTGCTCTGTGTGCTCTGCAGAGAGGCCATGTATTGAATGACCATGTATTCTAGACACCTTTTTGACCCACAGACAGGCACAGTGTGAAAGTTGTGCTGCCTTCAGTCTCAACTCCAAAGCACTCAACTCTAGCCTGTTATAAACACCTGGAGGCGACTCACTACGATGTGTGCCCCATACAAGAGTAATAAGCTGTGAAATGAAATACAGAAACACACATCCTGGACATAGCTAACACTCTTGGGGACTGCAAGATTAAGTAAAGCATGTGAAATATAAACAGGAACAAAATCAAAATTGCCGCCATGGATTACTGTATCATGCAGTGTGAGACTGGGTCAGGAAATAGGCCCCGGCACCAAAATAAAAGTGGCCGCCATTAGTGAATTAGTTAGCTAGAAAAGTGTCCCATATTTCCTAATTAGGGCAGTTTTTAACTTGCTGTTTACGTTTTTTGTAAGGTATGGGAGACTGCATACATTTGATTTTGCTGCAGGCAATGTTTGTTTTAATATCATGAAATCAACAGTAAAAATTTGCTCACCTGACCATAAAGCAGACCAACAAACAGCCCAAAAAACGGCCTACATACTAACCTGACAGATTAGACCATCACGCACTGCCTGTTTGCCCTATAGGCCAGTCCAACCAGGCTACCGTGTTACATTTATTGTGCAGACACTGGATCATTGTTTTTGCAGGTAAAGTTAAGGACATGAATATAGGGTCCAATAGGGGCCCGTTTCAATGTCCGTTTTAATTTACCACCAGGTAAAGACTCGAGGGACCCAGCACACTTAAAGCCCTAGTCCAGCCACTTTTACATTCTGATTGTGCTCCTCTGCGTGCACCACTTGTCTGGCTGCTGCACTCACACCTATCTGCCCCCCCTCACTTTATTCCGTTTGTCATACCCCTTTCATTCACCTCTGTGCTCCCTTTCCCTCATCCTAGGTGAGCTGAGCGGTTTTCATTGTGAGGCGCCGTCATTCTATCTTTTGCTCTGCGCCCTGCAGGTTATCCTGCTTTTCATTCAAACAAGGGCAGGGCGCACTTCACACGTAAGGGCTCTTTAATTACCTGTCTAATCGCTGCTATCCTCATGCAGATGCAGCGATTAGGCCAAGAGAGAGGGACCAGCCTGCCAAAATTGATCAAAATAGAAAAAATAAAAACTCTTAGGGGGCCCCCTGGGCCTCCAAACTCTGGAGTTTTTGAAAGTGCGAGGACCCATGGCTGCGAGCCGGCGCGGGGCCCTGGGCAGCTGCCCACGCTGCCCATGCATAGCGCCGGCCCTGCGTATCAAGCAGCATATATCCCCTGCCCACCCCCTCCATCCGACACTTTGCAATTGAGGGTTGATCGTTTTGTCAACAGCAACGACCAGCATAACACACCTCTAAAGGCGCTGAGTGAATTATCACAAGTCGCATGACCTTGGGTTTGTGCAAAGTGTGGCAATTGTAAAGAGCTGGTTACATATTTGTGCATTCTGCCGAGGCTGCTCTGCCAACGGGACTGGATTTTTTGATTCTTGATTGATTTGGGTTCTGTTCTGTAGTTTTGGACATAGCGGGATTTTGCTGTCTTTCAGATAGGGATAGAGACTCCTGACTTCAAAATCATGTGGCTCCAGGCATCTTAGTGATGCCCTCATGGGATCAAGGATTTAAAGTTCCAGGGTCTCCATTTTCAAGATGCTGGGGGCTTGCAGTGGGTCTAATCCCAAACAACAGACTTCTAGTCCCAGGCAGAGTGTGTCAAAGCTCATACAATGGACCTTGCAGTCCCAAATAGTGAGCTTTGGATCTCTGGGTACAAGGGGGGCAGGGTGCTGGACCTCTCCACAGGCTGGCATGGTCTGGGGGTTTACCTGGTACGTCAGTGAGACTCTCCCAGTACCCAAAAGTAAGGCTGGTGAGAGCCTGTGCCTGCCACCCTACGCCACTTGAGGATGGAGTGGTTCTGGGAGAGGCAAATGAGGTATCCCCACTGTAGGAGAGTAGGATCTGCTTCTTATGGTTATCCCCACTTTTTGCTGATGTTTCACTGTTTTTCGACTTTAGTCTGGCTGGGGCCCTGCTATCCAGGACCCCCAGCCTAGCTGCTTCCTCTCTAAAATGGTTTCCTAGTACCTTAGGTACACTTCAGATTGGATTCTGGGGTGCCCTTATAAGTCCCTAGTATATGGTATACTATGTACCCAGGGCATAGGTACCCCAGAGGCCTACCAGGGGCTGCAGCATGTATTATGCCACCCCTGGGAAGCCTTCCAAAATGACACCACAGGACTGCTACAGCAGCCTGAGTGAAGTGGTGCATGCACCCCTTACTGAGATATAGGTTCACTATATCTCACCCCATCCCTGCACATATAAACCTATCAGTCACCCCTATGGCACCTATGGCAGGCCTTATCAATCCTGAAGGCAGGGTGCTTGGTTTTATGTGAGAGGGTGCCCATGCATGAGCAGAGCCCCTCTGCAGCCTTCGGAATCTATCCTCCGGGGTTGTCTGTGAGTGCAGCCTGACCATATACTCTTAAGTGCATTATATTGCAACAGTAAATGCTAACTTTGGGATGGCTGCACGGAAACATGTCGTGTTTGGTGTCAAACACCTTGGAATCATACCCCCACACCAGTAACTGGTGTGGGAGTATGATCCCACCCTTCTAGAGGGAGAGACATAACAGCACCGGTATACCCAGTACCAGCTAAACAGAGCCCTGGCATCACAAAATGTATGCTGCAGCCACAGACACGAGTCTGGCCTCCCACTGCTGACCGAAACTCCGGCCGGGGAGGCCTGGACAATAGGTTTCCTGTCACAGGGAGGTGTTACCACCTCCCAGACAGGCTTTAGTGTATTGGGGCTGGGTGGGTGCACTCTCTGAGTGCTTTGAAGTCCTGCACTGGGGGCACATTTGGTGTCCCTGCGCATACCCCAGTTCAAACCGGTTGCAGGGGCTGCCAGCCCCTGCTCTGGCGCGAAACTGGACAAAGGAAATGGGTGTAGCCACCCCTCTTTCCAAACCCTCCCATAGGTGGGTCCCCTGAGTTAGTCCAACCCCTTCCTTCGGTATAAGAAAGGAACCCCTGGCAACAGGACTTTAGATATCCCTGGACGAAACTCTGAAACTGAATCCTGGACCTTCGACGATCTGTTAAACGCCAGATGACTGAAGAATCTCCCTTGGAGTAAAGGAGTTACTCCCCTGCTTGGGAGGCACCAAAGACGCATCTGTCCGGTCTGCATCTCCGAAGCTCCCGCGGGACGCCGATGACCCTGCAACCCAGGTGGTGGATTTCCAGACTTCCCAGAGGCTGACCCGAGTCCCCAGCAAAGCTGAGACCCGTAGCCCTCGTGGGTACCGTGGAACCGAAACCCCTGGACACCGTGCACATTTGCAAGTGCATAAGCTTCTGGTCAATCCTAGAGGCTGTGCTTTGGGTTATTTGTAGCCCTGACCCCGAGCAGTGAGTCCACCAAAGATTGCCGGCCTGGCCACTCCGAGTGACCCGTGGGCCGCCATTTCGTGATTCCTCTCGAGGTCCCTTCGCGATCCCTTGTCCGTCGACTTGTGGTCTCTCAGAAGGACATCTTTGATTTCAACGGGCCCCCCTGGTTGCTCCAGGCCTGCCCTGACTCTCCCTCGCTTGGGGAGTCCCTCGGACCTCGCTGGTCCGCTCCGAAGCCATTTTTCCCTTTCTGCGTGGGTTGCTGTTACCAAGGCTTGTTGAGTCCAATGCGGGCACCGACACCGCAGTCAGCTACTACCTTCATGGGACAGCTCGATTCCAGCTCCTGGTCGTCGTCGACGCCTCCTGGTCCTCGTGGCTGCAGAGACAATCTTCCCCTCTTCGAAACTTGAAGCACCCGACATCGGTGGGCATTCGACTATCGTGCCCCTGGTCACTGGCTAGTGACCTAGACTCTGTCCCCTCTGCTTTCAGGTTCTTCTCATCCTCGATCCAGGCTTGGATCTCTTCGGACACTTCGCATCTTCCCGGCAGCAGCACCTTCCAGCAAGCGGCCATTGAAAACGACGGCGCGGCCCGACACCATTTGACACCTATGCACCCGGCTTCCCTGGGTGAGGTAACACGAGTACTCCGGTGCTCCCGTGGGTGTGGCCCTAGTACCCTCTAAGTCTCAAAAAAAGGGTTTGTTCCTAGTCTACTCCGAAGTGTCCCTAAACTTTAAAACTCTAACCTCGACTTTCCCCATAGATGCTAACGGAGCTCGCGGCTGTGTTCACACACTGCACACGTCTCCCGTGGGTCCCCTGTGTCACTACCTTGGGTGGTTCCTTGGGGTCCCAGCGATTCTACAGGCTCTAGGCCTTGTGTCTAGTCAAGTCATGGTTCTTATACCACTTTCTTAATATATGGTTTGGTACGCCCCTAGGGCTAATCGTATATTGTGCTAATTTACGGTGTTATTTAACTTGTAACTTGTGTATTTCGACCTCTAGCCTCATAAAGAGACTAGTGGGTAGTGTTTAGTAATAAATACATATATTTTATATATATACCTGGTGTGGTTCTCCTTTCATTTGGTCATTCATGAGATTATAGACTGGTAAACCAAACAGCTTTACACTCCTTCAAGACTTAGCCTGAAGGCTGCTCTCCATAGCTACCACTAGGATAGCTTTCAAATAAGGTTGTCTTAAACCTATCATCAATAAAGGTCGTTTGGACTGGTGCAAGGTGCCCACTATAACTAGTGGACAGCATATGCCAGGCCAACTTCTCACATTGGTGTGCAGCGGTTGGATTCAAGCTTGCCTTTGTTTTACCAGATAATCTCAAGTGAGTGACTAACTGAAAACCACTAAAAGGTACCTGAGGTACATATAATTCAAGTTTAAGGTTACAGTAAGTTCTACTGAACTTAGAGTTGTGTGTCAAGGGCTTAGCACACCCTTTCTACAACTCAAGAGAGTTTAGTAGGCCACACTAGAGTAGGTAGTGCATACACCACACCTCACTAGTGATGTCTTCAAAGCCAGGAGCCAGTGGGTCCCTGCCAGAAGCCAATGGGCTTCCACCATCCCAGTATGACAACCTCCAATTCTTGGAATTGAGAGCATTGTGTAATGCTAGGGCTTAGCACACCCTTTCTACAACTCAAGAGAGTTTAGTAGGCCACACTAGAGTAGGTAGTGCATACACCACAGCTCACTAGTGATGTCTTCAAAGCCAGGAGCCAGTGGGTCCCTGCCAGAAGCCAATGGGCTTCCACCATCCCAGTATGACAACCTCCAATTCTTGGAATTGAGAGCATTGTGTAATGCTAGGAAATTGAAGACAGGAAAAACTGCAAACACCCAACGCCTCATAGAGGTACTGCTGTTGGATGATCTCAAGAAGACCTCAGGGTCTGAAGGGGTAGGCAGAGAGGGTGGGGCAGTAAATGAGGAAGGGCCAAGGGGTGAAGAATCCCTTGACCTGACCTCTTTTTTTTAAATGTTATTTTATTTTATTTGTTTGAAGAGTTTTATATAGCGCTGGCTAGACCCGGAGGTATCAGAGCGCTTTACATAAGAACAGTTGTACAGAAGTTACATCAGTTACAAAAGCATAAAATAAAAACAGATATAAGTCACTTGGAGCATGGGGTAGGTAGGGGGGGATTGAGACAAGGGGGTAGGAGGAAAACAAACAAAGTCAGGCAGGGCAGGAAGGGGGAGGCAGCCACAGGATCACGGCGGGAGGTGGCATGGGAGGGAAAGGAAACACAGCAGAGACGAGGAAAAACATTGTCCAAGGTCCGGCTGGGTAGGTGACGGCCAAGGGGGTGAAACCAAAGCCAATCTCCTCTATAGCTGCCTAAACAGCTCCACCGCTCATCGGCCATGGTTGCTCGGACTCAACAGTCAGTACAAACATAAATGGTTTCCGCCCGGGGGGCATCATCATAGTTCAGTCAGCGGCACCAATCCGAGTGATACTGGGAAGCTCCGCCCGCATCAACATCCATCACTCCGGCAGTCGTCTCTCCTCAGCAGGTCTAAGCTCACTCGGCGTGAAGGGTATGCAGACTCTGGTCCATGAGAGATAAGCTCCTCACTGCTCCAGTGGGTCCATAAGCAAACACGCTGGCATTCTGACCATCAAGGAGGTGAGAGGGGATTGGTTCAACAGACAGAGCATAAACCTCTTGCTGGGTGCTGTCCTCACCATAGAAAGCATCAAACTGGTATTGCATGGTCTCCAACTGGTTCCTCCAGTTGACTATCTCCAAAGACTGATCGCTCAGCCCCCCGCACACATGGCCTCTGCTGTTGGCCCTCTTCCAAGTTTATGTATGGTCGCAGACGGACACCAACCTTTACCATGGCTGGAGGACTCTTCTTGGGGTGACTTGAAGGCTCCATATCACTAACTCGCTTTGGCATCATGTCGAAAGCAAGATTTGTCGTGTGGGGAGTACGGTCTAATCGTTTTCCTGTGATGGCGACGCTGTGAATTCTCCCTTGTGAAATTGTCTTTGTTGTGACAGCGGCACGGACGATATTCTCACTTGAAATAAGAAATGTAGTCGACTGAAAGTTCGAAGCTTAATGTTGTCTTTTCTGCCAGCAAAGAGGTAACGTTTTGAAGAGGAGCTGCGTCGAGTTTAAATAAAGCCAAAGGTCATAAAATGTGTGTTAGGTGTTTGAATGCGAACAAAGACCTCTGAAGCTGGCCAGGAAGATGACAATGATCTTGCCCTGGAAAATCCAGCTCCTCCTGCAGATGAGGAGGAGGACCAGAATGGCCCCCTCTTTGTCCCACCAGGAAGAGTTGAGAGTGTGCCTAGAAGGTCAAGGTCTCCTTCTGCGGAGTCTAACCATTCTGACACCTCAATAGGGACCTCTGTTTCCTCTCATAGGAGGGAACCCTCTCATGAAAGGAAAGAGAGACTACTCAAGTATGAAGAAGCTCAGCTTAGAATCAGAAGAGAGCAGGTAGCTTTAGATAGGGAGTCCCTAGAGCTTCAGAGAACAAGAAGAAAGTTGGGACTAGAGTCCCATGGTGGCAGCAACTTCCCTAGTGGTAGGGAAAGGTCTCATGACCATAGAAACCTAAGCAAGATTGTCCCTCCCTACCAGAGTGGGGATGACATCCACAAATGGATTACTGCACTGGAAAGGGCCTGTAAAGTTCAGAGGGTCCCCCAGGAGCAGTGGGCAGCAATCTTGTGGCTCTCCTTTGCAGACAAAGGTAGAGACAAGCTCCTCACTGTAAGAGAAGAGGATGCTGATGATTACCAGGTCCTGAAGAGTGCACTGATAGATGGGTTTGGCCTAACCACTGAACAATACAGGTTAACGTTCAGAGATACCCAAAAGGCACAGACACAGGACGGGGTGGACTTTGTAGATTGTGCTACTAAGGCTCTGGAGGGCTGGTTGCTTGGCAGCAAGGTGTGTGATTTCAAAGGATTGTACAACTTAATTATGAGGGAGCAGATCCTTAATAATTGTCAAAATCAGCTGTTGCATCAGTACCTGGTGGACTCTGATCTGACCTCTCCCCAAGAATTGGGAAAGAAGGCAGACAAATGGGTCAAAACCAGGGTGAAGCAGAAGGTTCAGAACCAAGGTGGTGACCCCAAGAAGCAAGATTCTAAGAGCTCTGACAAGGGTGGGGAGACGGGTAAAGACCAGAAGTCTTCTCATGGTCCCCAAAAATCTTCATCTGGGGGAGTCCCAATCTAACAAAGGTAAAGGCCAGAAGAAACCATGGTGTAAAATCTGTAAGCAGAAAACCCATTGGACAAGTGACTGTACAAAGTCCAAAGACTCAACTCCAGCCACCATTGCCCCTAAGGCAACTGTTCCCCCTAGTGCAGCTACAAATGGTGGTGTCCCAAGTAAGGGTGTAGTAGGGTTAACCCTGGGATCTGAGGTGGGCTCTGGCCTAGTCAGAGTGCCAACTCAGGCTATGCTGATCTGTGATGGAGGCATGGATATGGCCTCCTTATTTGTGAGTCCCAGTAATCTGGGCAAATACAGACAGCAGCCTTTAATCAATGGAAGAGAGGCTTTGGCATTCAGGGACCCAGGAGCAAGTGTCACAATGGTGACAAAAGATCTTGTGGCTCCTGAGCAGATTATACTTGGTGAGATGTACCAAGTGACCAATGCTAGCAATGTCAGGACAGACCATTCCTTGGCAGTTGTTAATTTCTCCTGGGGAGGGGTAACTGGCCTCAAGAAAGTTGTGGTAAGTGCAGACCTCCCTGTTGAATGCTTGCTTGGCAATGATCTAGAGACTTCAGCTTTGGCAGAAGTGGAGCTCAGGACCCATGCAGAAATGCTGGGGATCCCTGCACAGGTTTTTGCTGTGACCAGGTCACAGGCCAAAATGTCAAACACTGAACAGGCCCTGGATTCTGGAATAATGGACCAGGGGCCTCCCAAGAGGAGGAGCAGCAGGGTAAAGGCAGTGCCTTCCCCCCTGACTCAGAGTACAGATCAGTCTCCTGAGGGAGATGATCTTAGTCCTGATGAAGGAACTGTCCCAGAGGAACTTGAGCCTGATCAGGTTGAGTTCTTGGGGACAGGGGGCCCTTCCAGGGCAGATCTGAGCCAGGAGCAGCAGAGCTGCCCCTCTCTTGAACCCCTCCGACAGCAGGCTGCTGCTGAGGCTGCTGGGAATGCTAGTGGATCCCATTGAGTCTATTGGGATGATGGACTCCTATACTCAGAGAGTAGAGACCCCAAGCCTGGTGCCACCAGGAGGTTGGTAATACCTCTGAAGTTTAGGGGCTTCCTATTAACACTAGCCCATGATATTCCCCTAGCAGGTCACCTGGGCCAAAACAAGACCTGGGACAGAATTGTCCCTCACTTTCATTGGCCCCACATGTCTGAAGACACCAAGGAGTTTTGTCGCTCCTGTGTCACCTGTCAAGCCAGTGGGAAGGCAGGTGGAACCACAAAGGCCCCCCTGATACCATTACCTGTGGTGGGGGTTCCCTTTGAAAGAGTGGGGATTGACATAGTTGGTCCTATGGATCCTCAGACTGCCTCTGGGCACAGATTTATCCTGGTGGTGGTGGACCATGCCACTAGGTACCCAGAAGCTATTCCACTTAGGACCACCACAGCTCCTGTGGTGGCAAGGGCCCTCTTGGGAGTATTCTCAAGGGTGGGTTTTCCTAAGGAGGTAGTATCAGACAGGGGTGCAAACTTCATGTCTGGTTACTTGACTGCAATGTGGAAGGAGTGTGGAGTGAATTATAAATTCACCACACCCTATCACCCACAATGCAATGGTTTAGTTGAGAGATTCAACAAAACCTTGAAGGGCATGATCAAAGGTCTCCCAGAGAAGCTTAGGCGGAGATGGGACGTCCTTTTGCCCTGCCTTTTATTTGCCTACAGGGAGGTGCCTCAAAAGGGGGTTGGTTACAGCCCTTTTGAACTTTGTTTGGCCATCCTGTTAGGGGCCCATTGTGTCTGGTGAAGGAGGGATGGGAGTTACCTCTCAAACCCCCTAAACAGGACATAGTGGACTATGTACTTGGTCTCCGCTCCAGGATGGCAGAGTACATGAAAAAGGCAACTAAAAACCTTGAGCGTAGCCAGGAGTTACAAAAGACCTGGCATGACCAAAAGGCTGTGCTGACTGTGTACCAGCCAGGACAGAAGGTGTGGGTGTTGGAGCCAGTGGCCCCAGCAGCTCTCCAAGATAAGTGGAGTGGCCCCCATACCATTGTTGAACAGAAGGGAGAGGTTACCTACTTGGTGGACCTTGGAACTCCCAGGATTCCCCACAGGGTACTTCATGTCAACAGATTGAAACCATATGTCGACAGGGCAGACATGGGCTTGCTCATGGCTACTGATGAGGGACAGGAGGAAGAGAGTGATCCACTCCCTGACCTGCTCTCTCAGAACCCTGATGATGGATCAGTAGATGGTGTAGCCTTGGCAGGCAGCCTCACTCTCCAGCAACAAATTGACTGCAGAAAAGTTCTCAGCCAGTTCAGACATATGTTCTCCCTGACACCTAGTCAGACTACCTGGTGCACTCATGAAGTGGACACTGGGGACAGTCTGCCTGTCAAGAATAAAATCTACAGGCAGCCTGATCATGTCAGGGATTGTATCAGGACAGAGGTCCAAAAGATGTTGGATTTGGGAGTCATTGAACCCTCAGATAGCCCTTGGGCTAGTCCAGTAGTCTTGGTACCCAAGCCTCACACCCAGGGTGGTAAGAGAGAGATGAGGTTTTGTGTAGACTACAGGGGTCTCAATGCAGTCACTAGGACTGATGCCCATCCCATCCCAAGGGCAGATGAGCTTATAGATACTTTGGCTTCAGCCAAGTTTCTGAGCACATTTGACTTGACAGCTGGCTACTGGCAGATCAGGCTAGCTGATGATGCAAAGCCAAAAACAGCATTTTCTACCCCTAGTGGGCATTATCAATTTGTGGTGATGCCCTTTGGTTTGAAGAATGCACCTGCCACTTTTCAGAGGTTGGTGAATACAGTCCTTACAGGTCTGGAAGCCTATAGTGCAGCATATCTAGATGATATTGCTGTCTTTAGCCCCACCTGGGAGGATCACCTGGTCCACCTCAGAAATGTTTTGGAGGCCCTGCAGAAGGCAGGCCTAACTATCAAGGCTACTAAGTGCCAGATAGGGTAGAGTCAGGTTGTATACCTGGGCCACCTTGTGGGTGGAGGCCAGGTTCAACCATTGCAGAGCAAAATCCAGACCATCATGGACTGGGTTGCTCCAACTACCCAGACTCAGGTGAGAGCCTTCTTAGGCCTGACTGGGTATTACAGAAGATTTGTCAAGGGGTATGGATCTATAGTGACACCCCTGAATGACTTAACCTCTAAGAGAATGCCAAAAAAGGTTCAGTGGACAGTCAGCTGTCAAAAGACATTTGATGACCTGAAGCAGGCCATGTGCACTTCTCCCATTCTGCAAAGTCCTGATTACTCCAAAAAGTTCATTGTGCAAACAGATGCATCTGAGTTGGGGGTAGGGGCTGTACTGTCACAGTTGAATGATGAAGGTCAGGATCAGCCAGTAGCTTTTATTAGCAGAAGGCTGACCCCCAGAGAGAAACGTTGGTCAGCCATTGAGAGGGAGGCCTTTGCTGTGGTTTGGGCTCTGAAGAAGCTGAGGCCATACTTGTTTGGCACTCACTTCCTAGTTCAGACAGACCATAAGCCCCTCTTATGGCTAAAACAGATGAAGGAGGAAAACCCCAAACTTTTGAGGTGGTCCATTTCCCTACAGGGGATGGACTATACAATGGAACATAGACCTGGGAGTAGCCATGCCGATGCAGATGGACTCTCCAGATATTTCCACTTAGAAAATGAAGACTCAACTGGTCAAGGTTAGTTTAATGTCCCTGCGTTTGGGGGGGGGTTGTGTAGGAGAGTAGGATCTGCTTCTTATGGTTACCCCCACTTTTTGCTGATGTTTCACTGTTTTTCGACTTTAGTCTGGCTGGGGCCCTGCTATCCAGGACGCCAGCCTAGCTGCTTCCTCTCTAAAATGGATTCCTAGTACCTTAGGTACACTTCAGATTGGATTCTGGGGTGCCCTTATAAGTCCCTAGTATATGGTATACTATGTACCCAGGGCATAGGTACCCAGAGGCCTACCAGGGGCTGCAGCATGTATTATGCCACCCCTGGGAAGCCTTCCAAAATGACACCACAGGACTGCTACAGCAGCCTGAGTGAGGTGGTCCATGCACCCCTTACTGAGATATAGGTTCACTATATCTCACCCCATCACTGCACATATAAACCTATCAGTCACCCCTATGGCAGGCCTTATCAATCCTGAAGGCAGGGTGCTTGGTTTTATGTGAGAGGGTGCCCATGCATGAGCAGAGCCCCTCTGCAGCCTTCGGAATCTATCTTCCGGGGTTGTCTGTGAGTGCAGCTTGACCATATACTCTTAAGTGCATTATATCGCAACGGTAAATGCTAACTTTGGGATGGCTGCACGGAAACATGTCGTGTTTGGTGTCAAACACCTTGGAATCATACCCCCACTCCAGTAACTGGTGTGGGAGTATGATCCCACCCTTCTAGAGGGAGAGACATGACAGCACCGGTTTACCCGGTACCAGCTAAACAGAGCCCTGGCATCACAAAATGGATGCTGCAGCCACAGACACGAGTCTGGCCTCCCACTCCTGACCGAAACTCTGGCAGGGGAGGCCTGGACAATAGGTTTCCTGTCACAGGGAGGTGTTACCACCTCCCAGACAGGCTTTAGTGTATTGGGGCTGGGTGGGTGCACTCTCTGAGTGCTTTGAAGTCCTGCACTGGGGGCACATTTGGTGTCCCTGCGCATACCCCAATTCAAACCGGTTGCAGGGGCTGCCAGCCCCTGCTCTGGCGCGAAACTGGACAAAGGAAATGGGTGTAGCCACCCCTCTTTCCAAACCCTCCCATAGGTGGGTCCCCTGAGTTAGTCCAACCCCTTCCTTGGGTATAAGAAAGGAACCCCTGGCAACAGGACTTTAGATATCCCTGGACGAAACTCTGAAACTGAATCCTGGACCTTCGACAATCTGTTAAACGCCAGATGACTGAAGAATCTCCCTTGGAGTAAAGGAGTTACTCCCCTGCTTGGCAGGCACCAAAGACGCATCTGTCCGGTCTGCATCTCCGAAGCTCCCGCCGGACGCCGACGACCTTGCAACCCAGGTGTTGGATTTCCAGACTTCCCAGAGGCTGACCCGAGTCCCCAGCAAAGCTGAGACCCGTAGCCCTCGTGGGTACCGTGGAACCGTAACCCCTGGACACCGTGCACATTTGCAAGTGCATAAGCTTCTGGTCAGTCCTAGAGGCTGTGCTTTGGGTTATTTGTAGCCCTGACCCCGAGCAGTGAATCCACCGAAGATTGCCGGCCTGGCCACTCCGAGTGACCCGTGGGCCACCATTTCGTGATTCCGCTCGAGGTCCCTTCGCGATCCCTTGTCCGTCGACTTGTGGGTCTCTCAGAAGGACATCTTTGATTTCAACGGGCCCCCCTGGTTGCTCCAGGCCTGCCCTGACTCTCCCTCGCTTGGGGAGTCCCTCGGACCTCGCTGGTCCGCTCCGAAGCCATTGTTCCCTTTCTGCGTGGGTTGCTGTTATCAAGGCTTGTTGGGTCCAATCCGGGCACCGACGCCGCAGTCAGCTACTACCTTCGTGGGACAGCTCGATTCCAGCTCCTGGTCGTCGTCGACGACTCCTGATCCTCGTGGCTGCAGAGACAATCTTCCCCTCTTCGAACTTGAAGCACCCGACATCGGTGGGCATTCGACTATCGTGCCCCTGGTCACTGGCTAGTGACCTAGACTCTGTCCCCTCTGCTTTCAGGTTCTTCTCATCCTTGATCCAGGCTTGGATCTCTTTGGACACTTCGCATCTTCCCGGCAGCAGCACCTTCCAGCAAGCGGCCATTGAAAACAACGGCGCGGCCCGACACCATTTGACACCTATGCATCCGGCTTCCCTGGGTGAGGTAACACGAGTACTCCGGTGCTCCCGTGGGTGTTGGCCCTAGAACCCTCTAAGTCCAAAAGGGTTTGTTCCTAGTCCACTCCAAAGTGTCCCTAAACTTTAAAACTCTAACCGCGACTTTCCCCATAGATGCTAACGGAGCTCGCGGCTGTGTTCACACACTGCACACGTCGCCCGTGGGTCCCCTGTGTCACTACCTTGGGTGGTTCCTTGGGGTCCCAGCGATTCTACAGGCTCTAGGCCTTGTGTCTAGTCAAGCCGTGGTTCTTATACCACTTTCTTAATATATGGTTTGGTACACCCCTAGGGCTAATCGTATATTGTGCTAATTTACTGTGTTATTTAACTTGTAACTTGTGTATTTCGACCTCTAGCCTCATAAAGAGACTAGTGGGTAGTGTTTAGTAATAAATACATATATTTTATATATATACCTGGTGTGGTTCTCCTTTCATTTGGTCATTCATGAGATTATAGACTGGTAAAACAAACAGCTTTACACTCCTTCAAGACTTAGCCTGAAGGCTGCTCTCCATAACTACCACTAGGATAGCTTTCAAATAAGGTTGTCTTAAACCTATCATCAATAAAGGTTGTTTGGACTGGTGCAAGGTGCCCACTATAACTAGTGGACAGCATATGCCAGGCCAACTTCTCACACCCACTTTAACAAAAAAATCTGGCAGGGGTGCAGGGAGATAGCTTGTCACAGTCTTTTCATTGCAGCAGCTCTCCAATATCTCTGGAGATGGGTCTCTAGGGAGCTTCTTAGCATTCTATGCAGCTTCTCTTGTCCCCTTGGGTTTGGCCTGTGGTCACCTTTTGGGCAGAATTTCCAGCAGCAGACACCAAAAAGGCATATGCATACTTTCCGGCTTACTCGCAGTCTAGTAACGGCAGTCTAGTAACGGCAGGCAGCATGCAGCTCAGACCCAGTTAGCATCAGCGGGTCCTCGCAGGTCTTCTGAGGTCTAGCTCTTTTAACTACTCGAGCGAAGTTCCAGTTTTATATGCTCAGTTCATGACAGTTGCCTTCTGGTCATTTGCAGGGTTCAAAGATTTGATCTCATGCCATTCAGATAGAAATGCGTCTTCACAGACTTTCTTCCTCCCCTGGAGAGCCTACTACAGGCTTCCGCTGGATCAGATGTGTAGTCCTAGCAGTGCTTCTAGGCTTTAATGGGGGAGGGTTTGGTAGGCCTACTCCTTGGACATAACAAGAACAATCTATCCACCACCCCAGCCAGTATCCTGACAGTAATGGTGTAGGGGAGGGGCTACCTCCCAAACATTTGCAGTGATGCCCCTGTGCGGGCCCCCCATGCACACTGAAGTAGGTGTATATGTGGTCTGTTAGATTAGGGGCACTTCAACATTTATAAGGAAACTCTTTTATTTGGGCATTCAAATCTACTAGGATAGCCTGGAAAAAGCTAAGGCGTAGGAGGGAGAAAGGAGGTCTCGCGTTACCTGATCTTCAATACTAGGCGTGGGCTTTTCAATTTACATACTCTCGGATGCTATTAAAAATGCCTACTGACACAGGGGGAGGAGATATGCTATTGGCTATGTTAAAAGGGGCGGGTCTACCGGAGGAGGGTTTTATGTTTAAATTTGGTGATCAAATTTTTTTTAAGAAAGTCAAACTAAAGGTCCTACAGGGATTTGCCAGAATATGGGCAAGATTAAAAAACCTGATGGGTCTTAACTACTTTTCTAATTTAGCGCCACTCTGGGACTCTCCGGGCTCGCCAGAATGCCTTCGGGACAAGCTGGCGATGCTACTTAAAGATGCTGGATTAAGAGTATGGGGAGATCTTGTTAGTAATAAATCGTTTATTTCATGGGAAGATCTAAAGATGAGAGTGGGCAGTGGTCTCTCAAGATTCAAGTATATTCAGCTACAAAGCTGGGTATAATCCCAGATTAGACAGAAAAAATCTATTGGTAAGGGAAACAGCCTAGAGCAGCAGTTGGTGGAGAGGCCAGTAGGGAAGAAGGAGGTCTCATATTGGTATTGGGCCATAGAAGAGGTGGTGGATGGGGAATTTAAGCTGGCTCACGAGCTCTGGAGCGAACAGATGCCAAATGTACAGTGTGATCTATTATGGCAGGATTCTTTCAAAAATCTCTTCAGCATAGTTAAACCTGCATGGTTGAAGAGGAATCATATTTTCACAGTCCATTGAGCATACTTATCCCCCCTTAGGCTCTCCAAAATCTTAAAAGGCTCTCAAGTCAATTGTAAAAAATGTGGGTTGGCAGAAGCATCAGACTCACATATGTTCAAAGACTGTCCCTCAATTGGCGCATTTTGGGAAGAGGTACGGATAACAATGGAGAGTATTCTGAGAGTACCAATCCTAATGGCCCTGACTCTGATAATTTTCGGTCTCAACAGCCATATTGTAGGACCAGCCAGATCGCTTTTATTTTATTCAGTTTTATTGGCAAGGAGACAAATTTGTATACAGTGGGTAGACCCTGTCCCTCCCAAACATTCGGACTGGCTGACTTCTTTATATGAAACATCTAAGATGGACTTGGCTAGATCTGGTAGTCGAAAGAAGATTACATACTGGGACCTGCTGCTTCAATGGAAATAGTTTATGATAAATCTTCATATATGTCATGTTACTTCCATCTTGAATATGTTATAACGAAGGGCGGGTCCGATGATTATGCCTATTGGATACTCCTTGGACTATGCTGGGTCTTCCCCCGGGACATCGAAAGAGTCCATCTGGTCGTATAGATCAAGTGGGAGTGAAACCTATCCTCTTTTTCTGAGGGAAAGTAGCACGTCGGTCTGGAAATATACTCCTACAGGCTGAAGGTATCGAGAGAATCCATCAAAAAGAGCCAGTGCTATCCCAGGTCGTTGAGTAGGGGTATGAACAGACGGTTTGTCTACTATGGTTAAAGGCGTTCAGGGTAATGAAGAAAAAAGAGTTTTGGTGAAATAAAGTATTTGCTTAAGAGCACCCAATTTGGGCAGGGACGCTGCGTTTTAGCCAGGTTTTCTGGTTTCACTTAGTACAAATCAGCCCGAATTTTTTTTTCTTTTTTTCTGAGTTTTATATAGCGCGAACTTGACCCGAAGGTATCAGGTATCAGAGCGCTTTACATGAGCACCAGTTACATTACATAAGAACACATTCATTTTTGTTAGGCATGGGGAGATTAAGAGATTTGCCCAGAATCACAGGATGTTGAGCGTCATTGCCGAGACTCGAACCTGGTTTCCCCGATTTAAAATCGACCGCCCTAGCCCGTTAGGCCACATCCTGGTTCTCTATTTGTCTGTCCTCATATTAAGGATTTGCTTTTACCTCTTACTACATTTTCTAAATACAACCGGAACTCAACCTGAAAGCTGAGCTCTATACATTACACAAGGTCACATGCATTGTTTATAGGCACAGGTAAATTAAGTGATGTGCCCAGAATCACAGGATGTTGAGCGGATGCTGAGACTCGAACCTAGTTCCATTAGTTCCACAGTCGGCAGCTCTGACAGTAATGCCACATCCTGGGTAGACGGAGGTAAAGGCAGGCAGAAGACATATGAAAGCTCGGCTCGTTGTGGGCTCGAGGTTCCAACAGGACCTCAAGGTGAACCTGAGCCAGGCTTTAGGCTCCAACCTGGCTCGAGCTTTCAGTGGCTCGCCCACTCCAATTTTTTATTTACTATTGAAAAATGTTGACAGATTCGCTCACTCCTTACCTTACATTAGTCCCCTTTATGCCAATAGCAGCGTCTCTTGTGTTTTTCTCCAAATGCAGCCTGAACCCCTCCCTCTAAAAAAACAATACACTGTGCCACGTACAGCCTTTTGTCCATCCACTACTTGACCCCACTGCACTGAAGGGCCCTTACAAGACACCTGGCTGTTTATTTTATTGACCATTGAAGGATCTGCCCTGCCTAGAATCATACCAACAACCAGCAGATTGTACACGTCTCAGCAGCAGGTGCCTGACCCAGCTGAGCTATCTCTCCTCCATCCTAGATACTCTCAGTTATAATACAGCCATCTGGAGGCACAGGCGCCCACTGGTTGAGTCCCTCTTCTTGTTTCCTTGGTAAACAGAAACCTTGAGCAGAAGAATAAAGTGCAATTTGACAATGTAAGAACATCTAGTGCGCCCCTGCCTGCTTTCACTCGCTGCAGGGGTCGGTTCCAACACGTCTTTATGCAAATGTCTTGATAGCTCCGCGATTATGGTAAACACGTCGTCAAACGGCCTTCGCTTGCTGCCTCTTGCTTACAAGGTTGTGCAATTAGTCACCCAAATAGTACCCGTGCTTGCTTTGTTGCATATGTTGATACAAAAGGAAAAAAGCGGCGTAGTTTTGTTGTGTGCTGTATGTTTATTTACATATCACTTCACCCCCCTGTTTCTTCTTCCCCATTCCTACCTCGTTCATTGCGTTTCTTGATTCGTCCTTCGTGTCGCTGTTGTTGTTATATGAAGCGCATCTATATGTCCAGGAAACTGTTAAATAAATAAATATGAACGGCTGTTCTTTGAAATTACTGTCCTTTAAAGGTGTCATCCTCGTTGTGTTTACTACCACGTGCCGTGTCGGTGTACTGTTGGCAGTATCAGTACAATCGCCATGTACCACTTTCCTTCCAGACAAGTTGCTGCTCAGGATTCGGGCATCCTTTCTTCAGAAAGCGATGTTGTCTTTCCATATGGGGCAGTCCATCACTCCCTGCTTTCTTTTCTTCACATCCCTCGAAGGAGAAGGAATGGCTTAACCAGTGGTTAATTTGTAAAATAAAAAGTGCTGGGGCTCTCCTCAGGAGGCAGCGCTAACAAGAGAAATGTGCTGTTGCAAACTGCCTCCTGACTAGAGCCCTGGCACTTATTATTCTGGAGAGGACTTGGCCTAATGGCTAGAACTGCTGATTTCGGAGCTGGGGAACATGGTTCGAGTCTCGGCATGGCTCAATATGCTGAGATTCTGGGGAAAATCACATGCACTCTGAATGAGTGTATCCTTAACTGGTGCTATAAGCACCGGTGCTGAGGATTAGGTGCCGGTGCTGAGCACCGGAAAGCACTGGCTCAAATTAAGCACTGGGCTTAACTGGATCGACCCCATGCGGTCTCTTGGCTTTCACAACAATTGTAATTGCATTTATATATATATATATTTTTTTTGTTGCTGATTTATATGGCGCAAACTCGACCCGAAGGTATTGGATCGCTTTACATGAGCACCAGTTACGTTACACAAGGACACATTCATTTTTTTTTTTGGTAGGCACGGGGAGATTGTGATTTGCCCAGAATCACAGGATGTGGAGTCGACCCCGAGGCTCGAGCCTTGGTTTCCCAGCTCCAAAGTCGGCAGTCTAGCCGTGAGACCACATCCTCTCCCCATATAGGGCTTACTACCCCTGACGAGGTGTCGAAATGCTTTTACGGCGAGTAGCACGCTACTCCAGAACCCAAAAAGTATTAGTGTTGAATTAGTATCGGGAGATATTAAATTAATTTGAGCGGTGGACATGTGAGTTTGTTATTTAGATTGAAAAGGATAGTGGAGGGATAGAAGAGGGAAAGGTTTGCATTTATATAGTGCTTGCTATCCCTGATGAGGTGTCAAAGCGCTTTTCGGCAGGTAGCACGCTACTCTGGAACCCAAACAGGATTAGTGGGGAATTAGTATAGGGAAGTATAGGAATAAGGAGCACCTGGTGGATGATCAATGTTTTGTGGGGGTTTCTAGTGCTTAGAAAAAAAAAGTCAGTCCAGATGGATCTTTCTTTCATTAAGATGTTCTGGGCCTTGGTTAAAAAGGAGTTTCCAGAGGGCTTCAGGCTCTAAGGCCCGGGGAGTTCCATTGCTAGCATTATTGCTTTGACTCTCAGGTATGGAGGGGTTGCCATTTTGCCTCTTGGTATTGAAGGATTTCCTAGTGTGAGGTTCACTCCTCAGATCCTCCACCTTTCAGGAGGTGAATTCTTTAACTAACCGCAGCACATCTTCGAAGCATCAGTGAATATTTAAAATTCAGAAATGCAGTGAAAACATGGCGGTTTCCAAGATAACTACACCAACTCATAATCTTGATATAGAAACAGAAGCAATAATCGCTCCTTCTGATAGATACTTCTAACTGCAACATTTTCACTCCTTTTGATGAATATTTTTAACTGCAGATTTCTCACTTTGTGAATAATCCCCAGGTGTCAGACTGGATCTTTTAGAAACTTTTAGAGCAGTTCTCCTGCTTCATGCTAGGTGGCATCTTATAGCTCCACGCTGATTTTGTACCGCTCGGCAACCCATGTGCGGTGACGTGAGTTCCTTTCTTTCTGTGCCTTCAGACGCTCATCAATGGCTTCACCCTTGTCTTTGACCAGACTTTTTCAACACAATTCCTTCAGTGTGTAAGAGAAATGTCCCCCTGCCCAAACTATAGGATGTAAACCATGCCGGCACTTTCACAAACAGATGTCTGTGATCGACCCTCACGAAGTCTGTATGTGGTACCTTAGCTCAGATTATTAATACAGGGCCTGAAGTGACTGCGCCCAGATGAACCCAAACGCCATACAGGACAGCAAGGCCAATTTCTATGTCGCCAAACAGAAGAAGGCAAAAGACACACAATTGATGGACGGAATGCAGAACAAATCAAAACATTCACCCCCAGTCAAGAGATCTGGGTTAAATCCATCATTCTTTTGCTCACCATGCCACCCCAGTTTAGACCTGGCCATATGCAAATCAGTCTTGACCCTGTGCCTCATGGGAACAGTCCAGCCCGAACTGCCAAGCCAGGTCCTCCCTGGACCGGAAACAAGCATCCTAGGACCGGTTTCGGGCTAACAGCCCTCATCAGCCAGGCTAGCCTGGCAGGAGCCTCACATGTGAAACAAGAAAATCAAGTCATAACCCATATATATCATGTAGATCTAAAAATGTATTGTTTTTATACCCCTCACATCATTTGACTTCATATCACTGTAAACACCACATATACTAGCAAACTCAGTGGTACCCTTGTTATCAACCTCGGAATGATAACACTGATAACTGAATCTGTGACCAATACATAAAAAACCTATTTCTGCAGTGAGTGCATTAGCCCACTGACCTGTCTCACTTGCTAGTTCCTAGAAAGCATGATTAATAGTGGCGCTAGTATAGAGGGAGAGCTGGATTTGTAATTGGTTTTGCAGCTGTATGTTGTGGTGTGCTCTGTCTACATGTCTTCTAAGGGTTGCAGCCCCACCATACATACTATATGTCTCCTGTGTTTCATCATCACTATCAGCCTCCAGATCCACTCCCCGCTTCCTGGGATGGCTGCAACACTTCAGATGCAGCCGCCTTCATTATGAACACCGCAGATCACAATTGTGAGCCAAATGCCAGTGGTAAATTGGCATGTCCGAAGATCAAGCTATCTCCGCTTGGAAGCCGGACCTTCTGTAAAAATGCATGTTCTTTTTTCTTACACAAAATTGAGCCCAGCTGTTGGAGCACGCATCGTTTTCTCCTTCTTTTCCATGGCCAGGGATTCTGGAAGTCATCCCAGCCTGCCTAGCCCAAACTCATTTCTTGGTGGTGGAAGAAGACACCACGCTGTGAATGGTCAAAGTCAAAAGGAAGGTCACATTCCCTCTCCCAAAGTCATTTCTGCAGCATATTATCGTTGAGGGGAAATCTTCTGATAAGAATAAAATGGCACAAAAAATCCAAGCAAGAAGCTGCCATTTCATTCCACACTTGAACTCAAGAGCGTCTGTGCTGCTTGGAACTGTATCGGGTTTAGCACCTCCTCCAGTGCCTGCTCATGTTCCAACACCATCCCCTTTGCCAGTTCCACTTCCATCGACGCCGATGCCAGATGAGGCGTTACAGTCTCTAGTGCTATCTGACTCTGAGCTGAATTCCTCTAGACCGAAGTTGCGCCCAGCGCCTACTAATGCACATTCACTTGGCAGTCCCTCTTATTCTGATACCTTGCCCTTGCCACATGGTAGGGCCCAGACCGTACGCAATTGTTGTGGCATTGAATCAGATAATGGCAACTGCAACAATGAGGACAGATATATTCACCAATATGATGAGAAGAACTAGTATGAAGAGCTTCAGGATGCCATTGGGCTTGACACTTCACCTGATAGTAGCCTTGTGTCTCCCCCAGGCCCTTCCACAGAGTGAAGCACCTCTTTCGCTCTTGTGATGTGAAAGGCAGCTGATGTGTTGGATTTACAGTTGCCAACCATGGAAGTGAAAACCTTTTTACTGATGGAAGTTTTGCAACCTGGAAAGGCTCACACAGAGCCATTGTTGGCATTGAATGAGATGCCTATTGACACTCTTTTGGGCTCTGGGACTAAGCCCTGTTCAGGGCCATCCTCTAAAAGGTGACTAACAGGTTGGTGGTTGCCCTGCCCCTGGTGATCCTGCCTTCTTAACACAGCATCTGACTCTAGAAAGTCTGGAGCTACAGACTTCCACCAGCAGGGTCAACCCCATTGACTTCCCTACCACTCCACCTGATCATGAGCCAAAGAGAATAGGGACATTTGGCAAGTGAATTTTGTCCCCCCAAAAGCTTGCTCTAAAATCAGTTAAATGCTAGATGTCCCCTTGGCTGTTGCTCCCATGCACTTTGGGACATGGTAGCTCAAGCTTTACTGGTTGTTTTTGGAGACCTTCTAGCGTCCCTCTCTCAGGCTATTCAGCAATGCAACTAAATTTGTAATAAGATCAGTACTGGACACGGCCAATTGCTTGGGACGTGCCCTGGGTACCAGTGTGACTCTTTGGTGCCATGTCCTAAGGGATCTACGGGCTTCTCCAGGACGTCCAGGTATCTTTAATGGATATGCCATTTGATTGCTCTCACCTTTTGGTGACAAAGCTAGACTTGGCTTTGTAACGTTCCAAGGACAACACATTCTTTAGGTCTTTTTGCTCCCACAAGGCAGTTCCATCAAACATGTTGCCCTCTTTGTGGCTACGGTATGTAAGGTAGGGGGTAGAAAGGAAAGATAGGAGATCGGAGGGTCCATTGGAAAGAGCCTGAACAAGTAAAAAATAGGAACAAAACGAAAGAAACACAACAAGGGACAAGCAGCATGTAGATCTAACTGTAAATTTTACACCAGAGGTCTTGACAGCAGAGGAAAAAAATATCCTCAATAAGGGGTTAGGCTTTGTCCCCACTAACTATACTGACATGTTTAAACTCACATGTGAACTATCCACATTTTTTAGAAAAATGTAGGTAAAGGCCTTCTTTACAGAATAAGACCTTAACGTGACAGATGCATCTTACTGGACTTAAGCAACCATTCTTCAACCCACGTCATCTATGGTACCATCATAAATTCTCACCTTTAAACAAGCTGTAATAAAGGACATTGAAACTCTGGACACAAAACAAATACATTACCACAAGTTGAGCAAAAGGCACTAGAATCTCTTAAGCATAGGAAAAATCTTGTATTAAACCAGCAGATAAGGGGGGAGCAATTGTTCTCCAGTCTAAATAAGACTACAATAAAGCACGTATGACCCTCCTCTCAGATACCAGAAACTACAGAATATTGAGCATAGACCCCACTAAAATACTACAATGTACTATGAAGAATTTGATTGGGGAAACCCGAACTAAGATTGGCTAAAAGAAGAGGCAGAGTTGACGAAAACCCTAGGATTCCATATTTTTGCACTGTACCTAAATACATAAGCAAAAGATTCCATCACCAGGCCGACCCATAGTTTCAGGCATAGGGTCTGTTCTGGAACTTTTTTTCCACTTTTGTGGATTGGTTCCTGCCTCCCTTGGTGAGCACCATGCCATTATTTATTCAAGACACAAAACACATGTTGAACCTATTCAAAGACATTGAGTTTGATTATACTACAGAACTAATGATTTATATGGACATAGAAGCACTTTATACCAGCATCCCCCAAGAGGAAATTCTGAGAGTAATTAAAGATATTGTCCTTAGAGTAGAATGGACATGGAAGGCACCAGTTCCATTCATAATTAAGCACGCTAAGCTGGCACCAACAGAAAATTACTTTGAGTATGAAAAAAACATCTATCTACAACAACACCGACATCCATGAGAAGCAAGTTTGCTCCCAGTGTGGCACGTCTCTATGTACATCATTTTGAAACAGAAAATATGGGCCAATAATTCTTACCATATACAGATATCTCTGTGGAGACATTACATAGACACTGTCTTCATAATTTGGAAAGGCCCGTAGGAAACAGCTGTGGAGTTCATCAAATGGCTGAACACACAGAAACCGTATTTAAGATTTACATCTTCCACGAGTAATCAGGAAGTTTTATTTTTAGACCTCACTATAAAAGGAGATGGAGGATTACAAACACAAACCAGTAGATAAGAACAACTTATTACACTTTGATGGCGCACATCCCCGAGCCCTAAGGGGGGACTTACCGATCAGACAAGTCCTAAGAATGATGAGAAACTGCTCCAACATAGCAGATTACAGTACAGAGGCAACAAAACTGGAAATCTAATTGAAAGACAGATACTACCCAAAAGACATAGTAGAAAAAGACAAAATCAATCCCAAAGAGGGACTTCTAGCGAACAAGAGAAGATCCTGCAAAATTGATATGTGTTACTACCTATAGCAATAATGCCAATCAAGTACAGAGTATAATTTAAAAAAAACATTGGCGTATTATGAATTCTAATGAATTATCCCTTCACACACCTATGTTCTCCTGTAAGAGAAACACTAGTTTAGAGACATGGTAGTACACACAAGACCAAAAGAACCAGTAGCGCTGACTCAGAACACCTTATGGAACATGGAACCAGTTAGGGGACATTACCCCTCTGGGAATTGCTCAGGATGTTGTGTCACTGAACCTGCAAAACACATACATTTGGGTCTCCCTAAACCATGGGAACAACCAACCATACAAAGTGTAATTCTCTTGATATCATCTATAGGATACTGTGCCTATGTAAACTCATATACGGAGTGATGACCTCTAGGATGGTGAAAGTGAGAATATATGAACCTCGGAGCAATATCAAATGTCCATGTAATAGTACAAAAATTGACTGACCATTTTCACACTAAAGGAAACTCAAAAGAATGATTTCTCCTGGACTGTGACTGAAAAAGTTACAACCAAACCAAATACATTAAAAACCCTACGAGAAAAAGAACAACGTTGGGTTTATAGACTAAAGACATATATTAATGACCTAAATGATGACATCCAGTGGAACCAATTAAACTCACTGTAACCTAAACAGTAAAAAGTCTTAATTGCAGGAACTAGTTATCTTTTAGGATTAATATGAAACTGTTGGCACCAACCTACATATGATCTATAAATAAATGTTAGTCTCTGCTCCTTAATAATAGGTCTATACTAGGGATGGACAAAGAAGTCTGCTCCGCCGGTGGAGTTTGCGGAATTTTGCCCACTCCGCATTCAGCACGGAGCGCGAAGTTCTGCAAAACTCCACGAAGTGACGCAGAGCGAGGTTTTTTCTCTCGAGCAGCTCACCAACGTTAAGTAGGTGAGCGCTCGCGAGAAAAAAAATCAGACGCTAGACCTGCTCCCGGCGAGATTTCTCGATGCGGGTGGTCGCGGCAGGTCGCAACAGCTCGCATTAGGTCACAACCGCTCGCATTGAGAAATCTGCCGCTCGCATTGAGGATGCTGCAGCTCGAGTAGAACATCTACTCGAGCGGCAGAACGAAGCAGCACCCTCTTGCGCTGTGTGATGTACTGTTCGTGCTGAATTTACAATGCGGGACAAACTCTCGGAGCTAAAAATCAGTACAAGCAGTGCTACTTTCCAAACTCTGCCGCTCGCAGAACTCCACGGAGCGCGACAGTGTTTTTGCGTCACTTCGTGGCATTTTGGGGAGCAGAACTCCGTGAACTCCACCCAGGCCTAGTCTATACTTCCCTTTACACGAAAAATACTAATACAGCGAATATCTGGAACGTTTCTATAAGACATTAATATAAAATAAATAAACAGATATTAAGTGGCCAAGATTACCAACACGATCGTCCTCTAACCCTGTGATTAAAAAGTAAATCAAGGTAGTGTTAAGACAGATATAGATCTGATGAAATCTGTCCACACATAATGTATGTTAGGACGTCTGGCAACACATAACCTATAATTGTCAGCCTCTGCACTTTGACAGTAGGCATATACTTCCCTTTATACTACAAAATAAAATTTGACTATTACTCAAATATGCATGAGAATCAAGAATAATGACCCATGTATAAGAAGGCTGGGATCGCCATTGTGTATATAGTACACCCTTGCCAAACAGTGACCTTTCTTTGTAGAGAATTATATATATATATATAACACATTATATGTTGGCCTGCTCATTTTTAATGTCTGAGTGAGGAGGAGCAATCCACACAAATTTGTATGAAGAGGCCGAAAGATTCAGTTCTCCTGTTTACCTGAAGAGTGCATTGGGGAGACCCTACAACTCCCATGAACACCCAGATGCGCATGTCACATCATGACGTCACGACACACGACATGACCAACACTTCTCTCAGAGCAGCAAGGAACTGGCAAGACACCACTTCAAAAACCTTTCACACGATTTAAGGTGTGTGCAACCAGGATTGCAGCAGGGTAAAACAGTAGGTGAACTACCGGCATGGCATCCTTGACGCAATGAGTAGAAACTTTCACTTTTGCTTAATTTCAGAAGCATTGAGTGCCTGCTGTTTCATGACCCTTGATCACTCCTTATTACTGTACCCTAACAGAGTGTGACTACAGAGACGTGCCTCCTGCGCTCATCTATGGAGCAGCACATAACATTTTAGAGTGATCCTTTCCATGGAATTCCACTATGGAAGAGTATTTCATGTACAATTGCAGTGTAGTGTATCACATTTTATATATGGTGTTTGTCTCAAGTGTATGCATGATACTTTCCCCCGTAAAAACGTATCACCCAACCATGTTCCACTGGAGTTTGCTGTGCAGTGTGTCACTGGTATCTATATGTTGCTTGTCTTAACGATGCATGTGGTTACCCAATACTAGGGAAAATTACGCACCCTAATGCACCCTGATAACTATACTTTTTAACCATACCTAGGACACCAATAAAAATGTGATACCAGGTGATCCTAAGCTGTTTTCATACAAAGAGACTGCTTCAGGTAATGAGCTTAAGTGCTCCCTGGAAAATGGTTGAGCCCATCCTGGTTTTTAGGGATCAGGATGAGACCTGTTAATGAAGCATGCTGTTAATGGAGTGGATGAAGCCCCTAAAAACAAACCAATAAGGATTCCTGATATAACTGCTTAACCTTTATCCTTAAAGTTTGGCCATAGGATAAGTATATTTTGTGGATTTACTTAGGGAGGGAGTATCCCATGCTCCCCGTGAAAAGCTTTCTCTGTTCCTGCTCCCCCTCTCAACACAAATGTGCCAAATTGAGGGGATCTTTTTTATGGACTACAGTAGAGGTTTCCCAATTCGTCAATGCCACACTCCTCCTCCAGCGCAACAGGCTTTTTCAACCTTTCAGGGCAGAGGCTAGAGTTCTCAGAGACAACAAGGTCAGCAGGGACAACTTGTGGCTCAGTCCCCTGCCCCTCCAACAGCCACAGCATCAAAACAGTTTTATTATCTCATTGCTGGTACACAGCCACCCTGTCAGAGGCAGGGTCAGATGTTTCCTACAAGGGTGGCAGACCATGTCAGCAGACAAGTTGGTGCTCCTAACTGTCCACTATAGCTATGTCCTTTCTACCCCGTGGCACTTTTTCACCGTCTTCAGGGTGGCTGACAGAGGACCATCTGTCCATCTTATGCAAGGAAGTGTAGATCCTTTTGCATCCGCGGCCCATGCAGGTAAGAGCGGTGGACGGTGAGGGCGGGTGGGGGAGGGGATTTGACAGACGATGAGGGCAAATTAAATAAATAAATCATTTTCCCTCGTCGTCGACTGTCTAAATCCCCTCCCACCCGGGCCCCACCGCTCTTACCTGCACGGGCCGCGGCTTCCCTTTTGACCAAAGCGGCCACAGAGAGGGTTCTCACCCAGGAAGTAGGGACTGGGTATTACCTGCCTCTTCCTTGTGCTGAAGAAGAACAGAGGCCGTTGTCTTATATTAGATCATCACCTTCTCAGCGCCTTCCTGCACAAGGATACATTCCAGATGCTCACACTAGCCCAGGTCCTGTCTAAACCCTGGAGATTGGATGCTTGCATTGAACCTGCAGGACACATTTTCACATCCCCATCCTGAAAGCCCATAGGCGCTACCTGCGGTTCACAGTGGGTCAGGAGCTTTTTTAGTTTGCAGTAATCCCCTTTGGTCTCACCAGTGTCCCTTGGGAGTTTTCAAAAGTGATGTTGATGGTCGCAGCACATCCATGGGGATACCAGTCTTTCCCTACCTCAATGACTAGCTGTTGAAGAAAGGCTCACCAAAGACTGTTTTAAATCACCTGTAGATAGTGGTGAACCTCTTAAATTCATTGTTGTTCATTATCAATGAGTCAAAATCACACCTGACTCGGTGGTAGAGGCTCCCTTTCATCTGAGGCATTCAGGATATGGTACAGTTTTGTGCCTTTCCACCCAGAACAGAGAGTCCAGGGCGTTCGGGCTATGATACTGATGTTTCAGCCTCTGTTCTGGATCTCAGTTTGAGTGTGGATGATTATGAGACTGCTGGGATTGTTGGGCTCCGGCATCCTGTATCCTGCTGGTGACGCTTGCCAGATTGCACATGCGGGCTCTGCAGGGGGACCTGAAAACCCAATGGGCACAACATTAGGGAAACCTGTCGGACTGTAACCAGATTTTAAAGGATATTGCAAAAAATCTGCAGTGGTGGGTTCTGGACCGTGATTGGGTTAGTAGCAGGCACCTCTCCTTACCTCACCCAGAGCTTATGATGATCACTAGATGCATCACTGCTGGGTTGGGGAGGACACCTCAGAGAGGTGGAAATCAGAGGTCTCTAGTCTCTGACAGAGACCTGACTCCATACTGGAGTTGGAGTTGAGAGTGACTCAGTTGGCATTGAAGGCCTTCCTGCCCACCATCAAATGAAGTCTGGTGCAGGTTCTCACTGCCACCACTATTTCCATGTGGTACTCTAACTAGTAGGGTGGGATAAGATTCCAGACCCAGCTGCGGCCCGTGCAGGTATGAGCGGTGGGGCCAGGTAGGGGAGGATTTCGCCGGACGATGACAAGGGAAAAATAATTATTTATTTAATTTTCCCTCGTCATTGTCCGTCGGAATCCCCCCCACCCAGCCCCACCGGCCTACCCCTCTTACCTGCATGGGCCGCGGCATGGCAGTTGCACCCAGAGGTGGCACAGGCCATCTTTCAGCAAAGGGGAGAGCCCTGGCTCGTTCATTTAGCCACCACTGTTCTGTGTATTGGAGGTTCCACAGCAGCTCTTGCTCGAATATGCCTTCCATCTATAGTGGAGCTCAGGGCACCTGTGTGTCTTGCCGCCACTGCCTCTCCTACCTCGAGTTACAAAGAAGATCAGGAACAACTGGGCCCACGCCATCCTAGTAGCACTGGATTGGCCAGAAATGTGTGGTACCCGAAACTCCTATGCTTGAGCATCTGCCCTCCAATCAAGCTACCGCTTCAGGAGGATATTCTGTCGCAGCAGCAGAGCAGGGTGTTCCCTGCTCAGTTTGTACCTCCATGCCTGGTGACTGAACGGCAGAAGTTTAGCTACTTCAACCTGCACCACGAGGATGTTGATGTCATCCTGGCGGTGAGACAACATTCCACGAAATCAGTTTATGCCAGTCATTGGGACAAATCTGTGTATTGGTGCTCCACCTGACAAATTGACCCATCACAGGTACAATTATCTGAAGGTTTATTGTTTGTTCTGTCCTTAACCCACAAGGACCTTTATTGGGCACGTTTAAGGGCTGCCGGATCAGCATTCGTTCTTCAAATCACAAATTGTGATGAAGGTTTTGAAAGGTTTGCCACATTTGTTTACCCTCAAAACCCTTTGTGATGCCCCAGTGAGACTTGAACTTAGACCTCACAGTTTTGATTTCTGCCACTTTTGGGCCATTGCACAGTTGTCCCTTGAGACTTCTGACCTTAAAGACAGTGTTTCTCATTGCTATAACATTCGCTAGATGTATGAACGATCTTCAGGCTCTCTTTGTCAATCTTCATTAGACCACATTCTTCTCTGATAAGTTGGTTCTGAGGACCTGCGCTTAATGTTTAGAGAAAGAACTCACTCCTTTTCATGTTTGCCAGGCTTTCACCATTCCAGCATTCTTTGATGCTCCTCATCCTAAAGCATCGTTTGAACCCTAAAAGAGAAATTAAATTTCTACATCGATTGTACCAAGGAACAGTGAGTGGATGATCAACTCTTTGTAGGGTGCTGCATCGAGTCAAGTCAGTTGAGAGGTGCATTTTGCAGGACTCTTGGTATGAGTCAGTTCACAGACCCATCACCTTGGGAGGTACTGCTATGGTATCTATTCACAGGGTGAGGAATCAGCGGTTAGAAGTATCCATCAAAAGAACAAGCTACTTACCTTCAGTAACGCTCTGTCTAACCCCAGATTTCACACCGACTCACACATACCGTTCTGTGAATTGGACTCTTTTTCCATCTAAAATCCTCCAATTCTAGAGATCTACATACAGGTTATGCCAATTCTGGTGAGCTCTGCGTCTGAGGGTGCAGACAGCCTTGCAACAGTACGACTGGGTGGCGCTTGTACGCGGCTCAGCTCGTTACTTCTGCACCGGAATGACTCCTGCTCAGAATTGGGCGATGCCACTGAGCGACGCGCAGAAGAATTGCTCTAAAAGTTTCCAGATCCAGTCTGGTGCCTGAGGATTATTCACAAAGTGAGGAGTCTGCGGTTGGATAGAGTATCCACTAGCATAATCGTTACCGCAGGTAAGTAATTTGTTATTCATATATCTACATCCCATAGATATAGAACACCCCAAACCAGAACCCTGCTCATGTTGAGAAACACTCTAACTACTTTCTGAGTCCAGTTAAGTCATGAACGGTAGACTTGTGTCTAGCGTGGATATTACATAATACAGCCTTCCCCAACTTTGGGTCAGGTGCAAATTTTTGGTGGGTTGGGAAAGTCTGAGCAATAAATAAAGATGCCTTTAAATTCTGTATTTATCCTGTCACGTTTGCCGGTGCTTGAAAGACAGAGGACAAACAGGCTATGTGGTCTGACAAATTGCTGCTTATTCATTTAACATGGGGATTGGTGTCTACTTTTCTTTATCTAACTGCAAAGTGGGAAGAGTTTTTAAAGTGACTTATGGGACAGTCTTCCTGAAGTACAGGGAGTGTGAAAGGAAAAGGCTGTAGGATGTTGTTTTTTGCAACACACAACAAAATGTAAATACCTTTAAGTGAACTGTATGTATTCAGCACTTAGGAAAGCAAAAATGAAGCACTTTTTTGTAAATCTGAAGTGTGCTGGAAAAATTGAATTTAATAGGTTCAAAACAAATCAAGACACTACCTGGTGATGCGCAAATTATTTATATTCACAGAAACCCGATTTCTACACATTACCATTTGTATGATATATAGTTTTATCAGTAAATCTGTATGGCTGTGCAAATTTAGCAGCCGTTTCAAAGTAAAATGTGCTGTCTGTAAATGACACTGTGCTACCACTCAATGCTTTAGTTACATTAAAAGGTCACCCACCTCATGTCTATTAAAAGTGGGTTGGTTGCAAAAGCTTGTCATTCTAAAAATGGGGTTGTGGTTCTAAAAGGTTTGCGAAGCACTGACATAGTAATGTAAATTCATACATAACCCCCCAGCCCTCACTAATACCATAAGACTCAGCAGTCATGCCACTGATTGTAGTTCATACAACCTGCATAAAAAGTATTTTATTTTGCTTGAACCTCTTACATTCATATAGGAGAGAACCACTTCAAGACATGCCTATCACCTAATACTATACTAATCTACAGCAACAACTCAAGAGATCTGCCACACACTGCTGGCCAGTGGAGGACTATAATTTAGTCTACCACTGCAGGTCCCAACTAGCTGCAAAATACGACCACTTGTTGACATCTCACAATGACAATCATATATCGAATTATAGTAACAAACTCTATCCCAGAAGGCCTCCTATGGCTAGCGGTACGATGCCATACATGAGAACCAGAGGTGTGCTTTTATCTTGTTTTTTGTCACCATGCTTTGGCATGCACGTCAAATCGTAGTGATATACTAAAATATGTAGGTTTCGCTAATAGAAAACATGTTCCTCATTGTTGGAAATAGACCTTTGAATGCATTTTGCGTAGATTAAAGGATCATATTCAGTGTCAAGATTTGTAACACTTTTACGTGCATTAGAAACAGTGTTTCTAAGCAAATACAGGTTTTATTTAACAACAAGGATCAGGAAACCAGTTACAATAGTTTTGGTGGCAGTGTTCATATTTTATTTTGTATTAACATTGTTTGCAGAGCACGGAGCAGGACACAAGGCAACTGAAGCTGTAAATAAGCATCAAAATGGGAGACATGACAGATGGTCTTGCAGACCAGCTGGTTGTGTCTACAGAATCTATCCCAACTTTTGAAGGCCCCATGTCATACAGGACTCTTCTCTTTTTGAGTAGGCATTTGTCCCATATCTACTGCTTGAAGCCTCAGAAAACTGGTAATTTTCTAGTTACCGCAATCACTATAATGCCACCTGCCCCAGCTAGACTGTTAACCTACTTGCTCTGTGTGAGACACGGTGACAGCACACTGCCCTGACAAACACTCCTGCTTAGCTTATGACGGCATCGGACAGTTCTGCTTTCCAATATCTTTTCCTACAAATTCAGGATTTTTTTGATCCCAAAATTCCCTCTCTGCCCTTGTAAATAAGGAGGTGCCCACCCCCACATTCCCATTGCTTTCTCACAGATACACCACTTTCTGTTTTAAGAGAACAACTTTACCCAGTCTGTTTCATCCTGAATCAACCTCATGAGATCCACCAGCTCCCCAAAGCAGATCCTCAGGTGCTCCCTACCTCTGAACACACTCAACATCTATACCTTCCCATCGTTTTTCCAAGGCCTATCCAGAAAACATCATCCCTCACCCCAGAAGCTTAATCCTGCCCTGCAAAGAACATTGAATGTACCAAGTGAGTGAGACATTTGTCAGCATAGCTTTGCCCTAAGGCATCTTGGCACAAAAACTGCACGAAAAAGGTGGAAAATGAATCCCGTAACAGAACAGGTGGTCCTTGATGGCTTTATGAAAACATCTGTGGTTCACAATGAACCAGAGGATGATGGCAAACATATGGCTGGGCTGCGGAGTCAAGACTGAAAAGGCAATGCCGCTAAAATGAATTCTCATAAAGCAACCAACCGTTTATACGTCTGGCTGACAGCACATCTGTCACTATACCTCATATGAGTAGCAGAGAAAGGGCTTTCAGAAGCACTACTTAGAAAGAGGCTTTTTCCCCTCGCACATGTCGATTGCCTTGAGTACAGCATTTTATTGGAAAGAAGCTGTGTGCTTCCACTGAAAAAGAGTGCAGGTATGCATTTTTTGCTTATGTGAAAGCTTATGTTCAATCCAACAGGGTTTGATTGGTTATGGTACAAGCAAATAAACAATTCAGGCCTATAGTCATGATTATTATGAAAAGTTATGACTACAGCAGTAGGTCCGACTTATTTATTGTGAAAAGCATAGGATAAAGTCAATATGCATTTAAAGGTGAATTGTTATTACTCTTTATTGAAGGTGTAATTTTAATACGTGAAAACTCCTGCACTGAGATTATCTTTGTTAGGCTCTTCAACGAGAGATAGTATTTTATTTGCCAACTGTAATTTTGCCTATATTTGTAACTTTATGACTGTGTGCCTAATAATTACCTTCGTGGAAATCTTACACTCAATATTGTGAGCCTGATTTGACTATGGTCACAAGTCAATAGCAACGACTATAGCCCTGATTTGTTCACCTGGAAAAACTATGTCTGATGTCATAGGTCTGATCTGTCTATTATGAAAGTTATAACAAAGCAGTAGACCAGGCCTACTTATTTTGAAAAGCATGAGTTAAAGATAAAAGGTCGTTAAAGCTGGATTGTTATCACACTGTGTTAAAGCCTTTAAGCATGTATTTTGCTATATCGAATCTCACAGATTGCCATAGTAGGCAAGAGTTTTGGTGTTAGCAAACCACTTGAACAAACTGTGGGGTTAGACGATTTAGATGAAGATGTTCCTTATTAGACCCTCTTAGGCTGTATTGTATGCTATTATGACAACTGTAATTTGGAACATATTTGTAATTTTATTATTGTATACCCAATGTTTGCCTTGTGGGAAAGCTTAAGCTCAATACAGGAGGCCAGTGTTGGTCGCAGTGATAAGCCAATGATAAAGCCAATAGACCTCATTGTTTCATTGGATAAAGTAATGTCACATGCCATAGGTCTGATCTGGTTATTAAAAAAAAGAATCAATGAAATATGCCTTTTTATAGCTTAGTTAATTAACTATAACCTGTGCCCTCATCATATACTGCTTTTGTTTCAAATTCTGTTTATTTAGTTCTTGTGATTGATACAGAAATGCAGTACACAAGCAACAATTGTCAAAAAAGGCCCAGAGTTACAGAAGTCACAAGTGGGTTACAGCTTGGTCACGAGTTCTGTGGCGGAAAAACATATTGGTAGGGATGTTTGCATTTTGTTGCAGTTAGCGTTCTACCATTTTCTGCCAATCTGCCCTCTACAGAGAGAAACATAAAAAGGAAACTTACTATACCTAAAAAACCAACAAAACCTTGATGTCATGGTGCTATTAATATTGGGGTGGTCATGAGGGTTGGGTGCCTAGGCCCATGCTAAGGCAACATCCTATCTGAAAACTGCCAGCCATACTTCTGTAGCACTATATATGGAACAAGTTAAGGGCCCTTAGCCTTAGGGCACAAGCCGTCAACGGGAGACCCTCCGATAAGTAACTCACCAGCGGGGACCATATGTATTCGAATTCTTTCATGGTGTCCTCCACTATGTCTGCCATTCGCTCGAGAGCCAGCGCCCTCCATAACCTCGCATGCCATTGAGTTAGCGATGGTGCCTCTTGTTTTTTCCAAGCGGCAGCAACTGCCAATTTAGCCACCCCTAAGCACAGCCACAGGACAGACCTATCACTCTGTGTTTGGCGCTTCAGAATTGGGTCTTTTGCTCCCAGCAGGGTGTGTTCCAGGGTTTGAGGAATTGGGTAGCCTAAGATGAGTTTGATTTGGGACAGAATCTCTTTCCAAAAAGGTTTTATGGAGGGGCAGCCCCACCAGATGTGACGGAAGTCGCCCAATAGACCACATCCCCGCCAACACCTGTCCGAGGCGTTGGGGAAGATCTTGTGGAGCTTCTGGGGGTATAAATACCAATCGTACATAATTTTGTAGTGCGCCTCCCTAAGATACATCGAGCGGTTAAATTTCATTATGTCATTATGTAGGCGCTCCCATTGTTTGTCCGCTAGAGGAGTACCCAGAAGTGCATCCCAAAAGCGTTTATATCGCGGGGTAGACCGGGGGCTTAGAGCTTGTATGAGAGCGTATAGAAAGGAGATGCATCCTTTGGAGGTGGATCCCGATTGGGCAAATTTCTCTATGGGGAGCAAGTCTCTGGTGCGGCTGCGTCACCCAATGTTTAAGCTGTAGGTAGTGGAACTTCTCTTTAGTGGCCAGTGTGAATTGTTTCATGCATTCTTGGAAGGTGAGAATCTCACCCTTGTGAAACAGGTGGGAAATCATAAGACATCCTCCCTTCCGCCATGCCTCGAAGGGTCCCTCGTGGAGCGCAGGGGGGAAAGCCACATTAAAATGTATGGGTGTGTGAGGGGATGGGAAGGTGGTCAACTGCAGCCTCCTAGTTAGAGTGTCCCATACCCGTAATGTGGTGGACGTGGGTGTACTGATGTAGGCATTGGGCGGTCTGTCATGTTTGGGCTTCCATAATAAATCCCATATGGTGCGGCCGGTGATCTGCCTATCCATATGAAGCCAATGTTTCTCAGAGGCAAGCAGCGACCATTCTGTGATTACTCGTAACTGAGCCGCCCTATAATATTCCTGAAAGTCCGGCAAGGCCAGTCCCCCCTCCCTGCGAGGCCGTGTGAGCAGGCGATAGGGCAAGCGGGCCCTCTTACCCAGCCAAATAAATTTGGTAATCATTTGACGCAGCTCCCTGAAGAGACCTTGTTCCAATGGAATGGGTAGCCCCTGGAAGAGGTAAAGCAAGCGGGGGAGTGCATTCATCTTGATGGCATTAATCCTGCCCAACCAGAAGATATATGCAGCGCTCCATCTGCCCAGGTCACTCTTTAATTGGCGCAGAAGGGGAGGGAAGTTGGCCCTATAGAGATCTGAGATACGGGGGGTGAGCTTAACTCCCAAATAGGTAATCTCTTTAGTTGTGCAGGAAAATGGTGATGTACTCTCCACCCGATGCCACTCCTCCGTAGACAGAGTCAGATTAAGTAAGAAGGATTTGGCCAAGTTGATCTTGAATCCCGCCGCTCGTTCAAATCGGGCAAGCTTCCCTTTGATAGCCGGAAGGGAGGTCAATGGTTCTGTGACCGTAAGAAGCACGTCGTCGACAAAGAGCGATATCTTATGCTCATCAGAGCCAAACCGTACCCCTGATATGTCCGGGTTTTCTCTAATTTTATGCGATAGGGGTTCTATGCTTAAAGCAAAAAGGAGGGGGGATAACGGGCAACCCTGCCTTGTCCCGCGAGCCAAGCTAAAAAAGAAGGTAGCAACGCCGTTGACCAGGACCCGGGATCTAGGAGAGTGATAATTGGCGCGTATCATCCCCACAAAAGTCTCATTGAATCAAAAGCTTCGAAGCACTTGAAATAAGAAGGTCCATTCAACGCTGTCAAATGCTTTCTCCGCGTCAAGCGAGAGAAGAGCCGCCGGGATGTTCTTCTTCCGAGCCTTCTCTATGATGTGGATGATGCGCCGGAAGTTATCATGGGTCTGGCGCCCCTTAATAAAGCCTGATTGGTCCGGGTCAATAAGGCCGGGGAGCACCGATTTGAGGCGGGTAGCCAAGATTTTGGCATCAAGATTCAGAAGGGCGATCGGGCGGTACGAGGAACAGGCTGTAGGATCCTTTCCCGGTTTGGGAATCACTGCTACAATCGCCTCTCCCATAGAGGGGGTGACCTGCTGTGTCGAAGCGATTATATTGAATAAAGTAGTTAAAAAGGGGGTAAGTTCCGGTGCAAAGGTACGATAAAAATGTGCCGTAAACCCCTCTGGCCCGGTGCTTTCTGTAATTTAAGTGCGTCAATCGCCTTCTGAACTTCCTCAGGGATAATGGGTTGGGCCAGATCTTCGTTAACGGTCGCCGGGACCTGTGGGAGGGTTAAAGAGTCCAGGTAACTTGTTTGCTCATGCGCCCGCGGGTATTCTGATGTGTAGAGGGTACGGTAAAAGTCCTCAAAGGCATGCGCTTTCCCCTCCTCTGTCTTGTGCGAGATGCCCGCTTCATCTACAATACGTTTTATGTACTCCTTTTCCTGTTTGATTCGTAGTTGGCGTGCAAGAAGGGACCCCACTTTGTTGCCTCCCTTATAACCCCGGGCCTGTAAGCGTAAGATGGTTTTTTCCGCCCTGTTAGTGTAGATGGCCTGCAGTTTCCCTTTGAGGGCAGTAACTTTCCTTAGTGCCGGAGCTGATGGGCTAGTCTTGTGTGCTAATTCTGCAGACTGCAGTTCCCTTTCTAACATAAGACGCTCCTCTCGTTGCTGTGTTTTCAGGGTGGTAGCCAATTCGATGCATTTGCCTCGGACTACCGCTTTGAAGGCGTCCCATGTGGTGGAATGAGAGGTAAGCTCGGGGTCATTCTGCTTAAAGAAATTTTTAATGGTTTGTCTTAATTCATCGCGCAGCAGTTGATCCCTACATAGGAAGTTGGGGAAGTACCATCGCGCATGTTTTGGACGTGGGTTCGGCCAGATGAGAGACATCTCGAGAGGGGCATGATCCAACAGACAGATCGGGTGCAAGTGTGTCTGCAGGATCGTGGGGAGCAGAGATTGGCTCGCAAATATATAGTCGATGCGGGAGTATGTTCTGTGGGAGTGGGAGAAGAAGGAATAGTTGCGTACAGTGGGGTTACTGTCCCTCCACACGTCCACCAGGCCCAGGAGTTGGAGCTGCTCTCTGAGTGCCTTGCCGAAAACCCCCCCTGCCGCTCTGTGTGGGTTAGTCGTGTCCAGCCCCTGATCCCATATGAGGTTAAAATCTCCCAGGATAAGAATGTCCCCCCGTGCAAAATTTCGCAAAGGCCATAAGGAAGGAGAGTATAAAGTCCTGTTGTCCCATTTTGGGTGCATAAATAACTGCAAACGTGCATTGCCGGCCCCTCAGGTCCCCTTTGACCATTATGTACCTCCCTGCTTTGTCAGCTTTGGTTTCCTGAACTTGAAACGGAACCCCCGAGTGGAAAAGCAATGCCACCCCGTTCTGTTTGGATGCGTGGGAGTATCTGAAGATGAGAGGGTATGCCTTATGCTTCAGACGGTGTTCCGCAGATTTTTTGAGGTGTGTCTCTTGAAGGGCCGCCACTTGAACATTATGATCGAGCAAATATTTCCAGAGTCGTTGACGCTTGTTAGGGGAGTTGAGACCCCGGACTTTCCATGTTATAGCCCGGACTGCCATGTGTATAACGTTGTGGCTCTGCCCCCTCCCATGAACCTCCTGTGCTGTCTATGTCCCCGTGCGTTCCCCCCACCCCCCTTCCCTCCAACAAAAAATGTTAAAAAAGCACCATGACATCGAACTAACTTAACAAAACAGAAGAAACAATAAGATCGAGTGTAGAGGATCCCCAACATAGAGGGAAGCCTCATTACTGGAACAAACTCGAGGAACGTAACCATTTCCGTTCCCCCAGCCCCTATAACATCAACTGTTAAGGCATATGCATAGGACAGTTATAGAGCCCGCTGTGTCTGTCACGATTCTGAGCACCCCAGATAAAGCGACATAAATCTATCAGTTCCGGAGGTTCCATAAGTGTGAGGGTGCGTGCAAGTCGTCCGCTTCAACCACCCTCCCAATGTACTCTCCTTACTGCAATAATGGTGGGCAGCGATACACTCTATTCAGACCTCACTCCGCCCAGTCACATGGTTCTCAAGTCGCAAGTACTTGACCCAGGGCTACATAGAATTAAACAGACCATAGACCCCCCCCCCACAGTCTCGTGGAATGCAAGACTTCCGCTCCATCCATCTCTCCATAACAGCAAGTGATTGTCCCTCTGCGGTGGGGGGGATAGAGTATCTTGTAGTTCGAGAACAGGTCAGGCCTGAGTCCCTCCAGATACGGTACTCCCAAAGTCAAGATAAGAGCAAGTCCTCTGCTTCATTCAGTCTCTCATGATCGCTCTCATGCTCGGGGGAATTTTGCTCCAACTGGAACCAATGTCCATTACCCTCGGGGCTCATCGAGCTCAGGGTTCAGACTGGAGTTTTCTTGCTCCCCTTTCCCATTCTTCTCCACTGGCCTCCTCCTTGCCTCTCATGCTGTCGTGGCCCCTCGGCGTCCCGGGAAGATGGTGCTCCGGCAGCCGAGGAGATCTCTATTCCTAGCAGGTCCGCTGCCTCCGACAACTCCGCGCAGTGGAAATGCTGGTTGTTCCAGTGGAAGGCAATCCCGAAGGGATATGTCCAGCGATATCTGACTTTCTTTTCCCTTAGAAACTCGGTGATCGGGCGGAATTGTTGGCGTCGCAGGAGCGTGGCCTGGGCTACATCTTGGTAGAGCGTGCAGGTGGCGTTTTGGAAGGTGATCTTATCAGTGACCCTCGCCTTTTGTAGGACCAGTTCCTTAACCTTGAAGGAGCTGAACTTTGCCAGCACGTCCCGGGGTCGCCGGTTCTCTCCAGGAAGCCGCGGCCCCACTCTGTGGACCTTCTCTAGCCGGACCTCGGGGCCGTCCTCCCCCAGGGCTGAGGAGAAGAGGCTCACCATGAATGCCTCCAGATCCGGGCCTTCACAATCTTCTTCCAATCCTCGGACCCGAATATTGTCCCGGCGGGAGAGATTTTCTAAATCCTCACACTTGAGCAGGGTAGCACGCAGTTGGCTACTCAGGTCCACAGAGCCTTCTTCCAGGGGTTTGATACGATCGGTCAGCTCCTGATACTTCACTTCAAGGTATAGCGTCCGAGTGCCCACCGAGTCGACATCTGCCATTAGCGTCACCAGCTTCTCCCTCATCTCCGCGTGGAATGAGTCAAAGGAGGCATCCATATCGGCTTTAATGTCCGCACGGAGCTTCTTTTTGAACTCCCGAAGGGAAGCCATGAGGTCCTCTCTGGTTAGCGCCATTGTTCCTGTCGATGGCGACACCTCCTCTCCAGCCGCCCCTGCGCCTGCAGTGGCGAAGTAGTTCGAGACCTTGTTATTGGGAGCCTTTTTGGGTAGCATAGGGGGACCCAGTCGTAGGTCAGCTCCTGGCCGTCCCTCCGTTCACGCAAAACCAAGGCGAACTCTCTGCCAATGCGTGGATTCCCGCTTTTGTGTCTCCGCTCTCTCAGGGGGCTTCCCTTGCTCCTGACTCAGCGACTAGGAGGGCTGTTCGTTGTCCACTCTGGCTGGCTCTTAAGGGATGTCCCTCCTGCGTGACGCGCGAATCGTTGGACCAGGCTGTGCTCCAGACTAGTTGTGGCTTGGTACATAGACTGCCCGTAGGGTTCCGTGATACATGCGCCCCCCTTCCGGCTTCGCTGTTGCACCGTGGTTTTGCCCTTTATCCTGTGTGCTATGGTGGCCATCTTAAAGTCAGGCATCAGGCAGCTCTTAGTACTTAATGGGGCCTACTTGATCTTCCTCGCAGCCCTCGTTGCTTTGCAAGCCCCCACTCCACAGGTGACAGAGGACTCACCCTGCTTGCCTGTCCCCCCTGCCGGTGGTGATTGCCAGTAGCAGTTAGTTTCCTGGGGGGCCCAGTAGTTCTTGCGGCACCAAGCAGTGGGTCCCAGTGCCTCTGCCAACCTATGTGCCCAACGTCACGTTTTACTTGGGGGGGCCCCTACTCGCAGCGCTCACCCGGGGGATTGCAGGGGCGTCGCAGGCTGTTGGGGGATCAGTCGGCTGGCAGGCTGGCGACGCGATGCCCGGTAAGACCCCCGACCAGCGGGCCGTCCGAACCTTCACGGTGTCTCTTCCTGATGGGGGGGCTCGCAGGACTGTAACCAGGGAGTCAATGCACCTTCCGTTGTCCTCGCTCATGCTGCGCCACAGACCCGATGGGGGAACCCGCCATCTTGTTTAGTCCGGGGCCAGGGACTCCGCCCGCCACCTCCGATCCCCCCGTGGGGTCGGAAAGTCGCCTAACACGTAGGGCAAGGTCCCTTACTTGCAGCGGTCGCTGCTCCCGCCAGTCAAATCCAACGCGGGGGGTCCCGGGCCTCAGTCGCTATAGCCGCCGGAGCCCGCCTCAGGGAGAGCCGCCATTTTCCCCGCTCTCGGCTCTGATCGACTCAGATCGCCGGGGCTCCGTCTCCGTATCGTAGGAGGAATTCCGGGGTGCGGGGCAGTTCCCTGTTGTTACCCCACCTTTGGCCACATCGTGGGGTGGTCAGGGTGCCTGGATAATAGCCTTATGCGCAGTAATCCACGGGGCCTGGGACGGAGCCGATCGGATTCACGTCCGATCGGCCATGTTAGTTGGCCACGCCCCCCATATACTGCTTTTGGCCTCACATATTACCTTGGGGACTGCGGTACTCAGCAATTTGAACAATAATGTTCTTTAAATCTAATGAATGATGTTATCAATGATATAATTTAACATCTCATGAATGATGTAATATACAACACCTAACTATAATGTCGCTTTAATATTTAGTTTTTTCAGTGAATTTCCGGGTTGTTTTGATCATATTCTAAATTGGACCAGTACCCAACCCTATGCGAGCGCCCAACCAATTAAGCCGTGTACAGCAGCGGTTGACCACATGCCCTCGCATCATGTTCAGGCAATGTGCTGAACTCTCCGCTGGCACCCAACCTACACTACGCAGGTCCTTTGGTCATGCTTAGTAGAATGTGGCTGGAGGGCGGACACAAGGCGATCAACCATCTGTGGACTTCCTCAAGCCATGCACAGCAGGGTTTGGCCACTGGGCCTGTGTCTAATCCTCCACAGACCTCCTGCTGCAAGTGCCCAACCTCCGCTGCACACAAAGTTTATCTGCCGAAATGTTTACCATTTTAAAATTAGGTAGGTCTTAAGCAACTGAGAAGATGGGTAAGCAAGTAAACAGATGTGGAAAGGGGATGCTGTACTTATGCATATGTTTCTCAAACGATTTTCAGCCTCTTAAAAAAACATTATGCCTCAAATTACTAAAACCCATACATTCCCCCACATTTTGAACCTGCTGGTTACTTATGTGCATTATCATCTCAATACTCATTGTTTTCAGCCTGCTTCTCGGGAAAGGCTTTACATCCAACGGCTCCTATTCCCACAAAATGGCGATCAGGAGTGCCTCATGTTTGTCTTGAAAACAAATTGTTAGTAGTATAGTTGCTTTTTTGATCTTTGATTGAAGCTGCAATTGATCACTAGGGAGTGAACTGACAGACTGCTGCTTGTGCTGGAAGTATAGGTTTCAGTCTGCATGTTAGAATGATTTACTGACATGGGTGAGGAAGATATTTGAGATTTTAGCTTTTTACCGCACTAACCATAATTTCTTTGTCAAAAACCCTCATTTCTTCATTTACTACAGTATCCTCTGTAGGAAATGATTTCAGTCTTACAGCTTTGATTCCATCATGATGGCATTCAAGTGTGCCACATTTTTGTCATACATACAGAATGTTAGCACTCTAGTTGTCAATTATTAGACCGTGGTGAAGCTGCAGTAGAACACTGCGGAATCAACTAACAGGCTGCTGCTGCAAGTATTTTTCACTCAGTATACCAGACTTTGTTTCTGACATTGATCAAGAAGATATTTGAGAACCTATAGAAAATGTGTCCCTAATTTAGCTTTCTAGAGCGTTAACCATAGTTTTTATGACAAAAAGAAACCCCTCATTTTGTTCATTTACTAAAGTATCCTCTGTAGGAAATGCTTTAGGTTTTCCAGCTTTAATTCCATGAAGATGGCATTCCGGACCCCGGGGTGCCACACTTTTGTCATAAATGCAGGATGTTAGCTCTTTAGTTGTTCATTAACTGCTGTAGAAGACTGGGAAATCAACTGACAGGCTGTTGCTGCTGTCGGAAGTAGATCTTGTACTAAGAATATCCAACTTTGTTCTCACACTGCTAAGGATGACAGTGTGAATTTATAGAAAATGTATAGAAAATGTGTTGTCATTTTAGCTTCTGGAGCACTTTCCATAACGTCTATGTGAAAATTATGAGAGACAACTGTTTTCACTAAAACATAGTTCATCTGATCCCAGCAGAGGGTCAGTATTTTCCACAAGGTAAAGTTATATGATAACACACCATAATTCAAAAATTTAGTATGGTACCACCAACAAATGATTTACTTTGCCACTAAAATCTGTTATCACCTCTCATATGTGTTCCTTTTTGTGACCCTCAAAAACTGGGTTTTGCTACAATGGCTGCCATGTCAGGGAGTCCTGCAATGGCTACCACAACATGTTGTCCATAATATGGGCAGCCAATCAATAAGGGGTCCCTTTCGACCTTTCCATCTACTCCTGGGGGTCAGGGTGTGCTCACCATGCACCGTTATATTTTTTTTAATTCTTTTTTAGGATGCAGGGACCATGGTCCTGAGTTCTGTAATTAGCCCGAAACCGGTCCCAGGATGCTTGTTTCCAGTCCAGGGAAGACATGGCTTGGCAGTTCGGGCTGGACTGTTCCCATGAGGCACAGGGTCAAGACTGATTTGCATATAGCTATGTCTGAACTGAGGTGGTGAAGTGAGCTAAAGAACGATGATGGATTCAACCCAGATCTGTGACTGGGGGTGAGTGTCTGAAAAGTTTCAGAGCGCTGTCCATCATCTCCTTGTGTTTGTTCTGAGTTCTGTAATAGCTGCCATGTTGTGGCCAGCTAATCAGTTTTACCTAATCCCCTTTAAATTGATCAAACTGACCATATCTGGACACCCAAAAAATCAAAGGAGGGAGTGAAGAGGAAAAAGGTAGAATCGTCCTCCTCTTGATACTGTTATCCAACATAGGGATTCTACCATGTATTATGTGAATATATTTGAACCCATGTGTGTGCTGCTATTTTTATTTTTATTTGAAATGTCTAGTCATACGTGAAAAATGGTGCAAAAGGATCAGAGCTCCTTCTCTCAATTTGTGGGAAGGGCAATGTTTCAAAAATTGTAAAATACCCCTCACACACTGAAACCTGATTCAGTGTCATGCTTCATCATTGGGGTCTTCCCGCCCCTCTACGGGACGGGGCGTGCTACGACTTACGTAGACACAGGAGCACTTTATTCAGTGATTGGTGAGTATGTGTAGTGCGTGGGATCGTGAAAAGAAAATGTGAGATGGTTAAAAATTCTCTGGCTAGTGGAACGAAAATACTTTATTGTCTTCCCTGGCTGAGAATAGTAAAAATGGGGAGGTGTAGATGGTGTACTATAATGAGTCACCTCCTACAAGGTCGACATGTTTCAGAAGCCATCCCCTTGGCTTTCTTCCTCAGGACCAAAAAACCGATCCCTGTTACACCTCAATGGGTGATAGAATAAATGTACATATGCCTGATAGTCACAAACACTGTCCTTTGTTCCCTGTTATGGGAGTAGAAAAATATACCACTTGTATATCTTAAGAACCTGAAAAGAAAAATATTTTGGATAAATCATGGCTTTCATCATTTATCTTTATCTATTCACATCACCATCACGTTGAAAGTTTTAAGCTTTTTTGTGATATATTTCTCTTGTGCAACCCTTTTGTAGGTAATGGTACCATTTGGTAAGTATCCTCTACTCATAAATCATCTGAAAGAACACTCCTTGTGATTTCTAGTGCCCAGTATCACATTTATTCAACATTCTTTCATACATATGTATCTCCTTGCAAGATACATTTTATGTTACAATACATTCATACATAAAGAAAATATTTGTACACTCCTATTGTGCCCCTAAAAGGTTACAGATTGATGTTCACAGCAACTGAGCACTCGCATTCATACTCCCATGAGGAGCCTTGGAAAAAAGGGGAGATGTTTGGCAAAAGTCTGTGCACTCGTCCTTTTTAACTGTGATCTCATGGTGTGTCTTTTTATATAAAAAATGGTATTCATGCTCTCAAAAGGACGTGCCATAATAATACATACTTTAGAATTTAATCGTTATCGCTCCATGAGCTCACACGAGCGGTGTTGGGCGCCTTCAAATAGACACTGTAGGTATTTTAAAAGAACAGAAGGAAAAACAAGGTTTTAACGCCAGGGTCGTTTTTAAACAAACAAGCGTGGTCTCTTTGGCCTTTTTAAGGACATGCCATTGTCCTACTTACATGCTGGAAGGAGCGCGATCACCAAAGGAAGTACCTTCTCGTGGCCGGTCGGAACCTAACTGAGGTTTGCCAGAGCCCGGTGTTTTAAAGTGCAAGGAGGCATGCTTGATAGGAAACAGGTGTAACTGGAAACACTAGACCTTGAAATTTTAAAGATGGCCGCCGGTAAATGGACCCAAAACAGAGTTTATTTTGATCCACTTCCTGTTGGAACGATTAACACTGAGTCGGTTGGAAAAAACACTAGACCTTGGAATTTTTAAAGATGGCCGCCAGTGAATGGACCTAAAACAGGGTTCATTTTGATCCACTTCCTGTTGGAACGATTAACACTGAATCGGTTGAAAAGGCAAGCATATATTTGTTTGTTTTGAGGCTTATTTTGGAGGAGTTTCAAAAGGCAGCCAAATGGAGGTTGAATTTAAAGGAATTATTAAACAAAAAAGAAAAACAAATTGTTGCGCTAGAGATGCCCGGATGGAGTCATCGCAGACGTGCATTTTTGTATGTGGGTTTTATGAAAAAACACGGGGGGGCAGATTAGAAAACCTAATGGAAAAAAAGTTAAAGAATAAATCCCAGCAATAAAACGCTAGAGGCTGGAAAAATATTTACTGGAAAAAAAATTCTGTCAGAGGATAAGGATTGAAAAGCAAAAACCATGTATATTTACAAATAGAGTGTGTGTACACTCAGGTCTGGACACCAACAGTCGAAATATCACTAACTTTTTCTGGTGTTTGACCCCTTCATGCCTACCTCGAGGACGTATTTAAATGATGATTTCTTGAAAACTACTGAACCACTTACACCAAAAACAAAAAGCAGGCTTTCTGAGTAAAGTTCTAACTTTCTGCCAAATTTTGTGTAGTTTCATTCAGCAATTTTTTCTGTGTCAGAGAGCAAACTTTTCTATAGGAATTAAAAGGGGAAATCAGTGTTTTGGGACCCCACCTTTTTCTTGGACCTTGCTTGATGGATCAGTGTGAAAGGTTCAATGAAGGAGCCAAAATTGATAAACTTTTTGTTTTGGGAAGTTTCAAGTAGGCTAATCGAATGGTGCTGAAGTTATTAAGAGAAAAAATGGAAAGTCTGACGTAACTATAACTACTCTTGGAGCCCTACCCATAGAAAAGGTAACTTAATCTACCACGGACTACTGGGATTTGTGGGGGTCTACTACAGCATGGGTACTTAAATAAACTGCTGTCATCTAACATTTTTGATCTTTGTTATTACCGTTAAGTAGTTATTCGCATCTAGGTGTGGAGATGGCTCAGTTTTCCATAATGGTTCCCACAAGCCTGCAGGTTTTCTGGTGAGGTATGGAAGCATGGGTGACTGGCAGGGGATACACTGTAATGATGGGTTGGGTGAAAGTTTGTTTGTTACTGATAATGAGTTGAAGTTGTGCCTACAAGTACATAGGAAACCAAACGGACATGCACACAGTGATTCCACAGAGGAGGTATACATATTACACAAGGTGCAATAGCTATACGGATGTAGAACGTCAGGGGGCTTAATAACTATGTGAAGAGGACGAGAGTAGGTGCGTACCTGCGCAGATAGGGAGTACAGATTGCATATCTACAGGAGACAGATCTGGTCTCTAGGGAGGTGCCAAAAATACAATGCAAATGGAAGGTAATTTTTATATTTCAGGGTATAGCACCCATGAGAGGGGGGTCGGTTTCTGGATTTCATCCTGGGAACCCTTTGAAGTAGAACAAACACATGAAGATCCAGAGGGCATATATTTGATATTGCATAGTCAGATAAATGGGAGGGCACTCCCTTTATTGGGGTTATATGCTCCAAATGCGGATGTAGCTGACTTTTTTAGACCCCTGGGAGAAGCTGTGTCTCAATACACGGGTTAGATAACGACCTGGATGGGCGATTTTAACTGTGTCCTGGAAAGCCAGACCAGTCCCCCCAGAAGCTAGCATATATACCAAGAATGACCTGTTCATTGTCGCAAATAATTGAGAAACTGGGCTTGATTGATATCTGGAGGGAGCCTAACCCATCAGATCGCCCCACCACAGCGCACTTACATGAGGATAGAGTTCATACTGGTGAACATGGAGCATGCACAGTGTCTAACTCAGGTGCAACATCTGGACAGGGTTCTAGCAGATCATTCCCCTATGAGGACAAGCTACACTATAGGCACATATAGAGGTAGGATACCTACATGGGGGTTAAGTGGGATGTGGTAACGGTGGTAGTTAGATGGGCGGCCATCTACTGGGTGTTCTCTCAGGTTGAGAAATTAGAATAGACTCTTGCAACTAAGAAAAGCGACCTCGCGAGCCTACAACACCAAATGACTCTTGTGAGGGTGGGGGAAGTGGAACTCAAACTGCTCAGAGCAGACATATTGAAAATAACGGTTGAAAAGGAGTTACTCTAGAACCAGGCTTCCAACAAGTACTTCACATGGAAGGGGACAAGGCAGGTAGGTTATTGTCCTGGCTTTTAAAGAGAAACTTAGCACCCACAATGATTACATCATTATGGGACCCCCAGAGGACTATACAACAAACTCAGGAGCAGATCAACAAAATATTTAATGATTACCAAAAGCAACTGCTTGCCAGGGCTGATGCACAGAAGGAGGGGGGGGCATACCCTTGCAACACAGAGATTGAGGGGCCTCATGCAGGAACAGCATGAGCTGCTGAAAGTACCTATAACCCCAAGTAAAATCGCTGCAGCGATTAAAGAATTAAATACCTCTAAGATGCTGGGGACCAACGTTCTCCCAGTGGTATTGTAACAAGCCTGCAATGATACAGTAGCGACTAAACTTCAGGAAGTCTATCAGGAAGCACTGCAGAAGAAATTTCTGCTGCACGCTATGCGGGAGGCACTGGTGGTGGTGTTATTGAAGCCTGACAAAGACCTGACTGACTTTAAAGCATATCTCCCCTTGTCCATGCTAAATGTGGACATCAATATACTAGGAAAATTGCTTGCTTCCAGATTGCAAAGGGTGGTGGACTGTTTGATACCCACGGACCAATGTGGCTTTATATGCGGTAGATGCACGGCCCTGAATATTAGGAGGCTAGGCTATGTGATGGGAGAGGTGAGAGGTAGCCACCAGGCAATTGTCTTACTGTTCCTTAACACGGAAAAAGCTTTTGGTGTCCCCCTTACTTTTCACTTTGGCAGTGGAACCACTCACATGCCTCCTTTGAGCAACACTATAAAATTGGGCCATAGATATACTTGGCCATATCTGGTTTCCCTGTATGCAGATGACCTCTTAATGTACTTAAAAAATCCCATGGAGGCTGTCCCACTACTTATGGCTATCTTGGAGAAGTTTGAAGAATAGTCAGGACTACGAATTAACATGCAGAAGTTAATTGCATACCTATTGGGGGGTCTGGCAGGTCAACCTAGACAGAGGCTTCCACCGCTGGTAATTCCATGGGAGACAAATTATTTCCATTACTTGGAAATAATGGTGGCGCGTTTGGACCACGCTTGGCAGGAAATGAATGAAGGTAAATTGATCGCGGAGCTACAGAGGTCACTGGATATCTGGGTCTCGCTCTCATTGCCAGTGGCAGGGCTAATATCCATAGCCAAGGTGGCTGTATTACCAAGATGTTTGCATCTTTTTCAGTGAAGAATGTACAGAATCCCACAGACTAGTATCAGTAAACTTAGATCGATATTAATCACATTGAGTTGGGGTAAAAAAAATGGAGGAGAGTTAAAATGGATCATTTGATGTGCACAAATGAGGAGGACAGACTGAGGGTCCTGGACCTGATTGCATATTATATAGTGGTGCAATTGTAATTTATGGCCGGTTGGTTTGACCCAGACTGCATCATGGGTAAAGAGCATGTTAGGAGATTCACTGACAAATAAGGAACTTATATGGTGCCCATTTGGAGGGACTGGAATGGGTGTGCCTGCATCTCAACTAGTGTGAGATATGTCCCTGGTGTGGAGACAGTACTGTAGAAGATGGGGTAACGTCCACTCCTATACCAGGGACCTGCCGATATGGCATCTTCCTGAGTGTGTAAGGTTACACGGGGAGATGAATATGTCCAAATGGAAGGAGGAGGGTTGCATGACCCGCGGTAGTCCTGTTTGAGTTGGGAAAGTTGGAGTTGCCTGGATAAGGCAATTGAAATATTAGACGGGGGACAGTTCGTCCACTACCATGCTCTCTGCAGAGTAATATGGCAGCTCTGGGGGCACACGCAGAATAAGCTGAGGGAATCCGAGGTGTTGGCATTGCTGGTGGGGCAGACTAGGGCCAGGGTTGTGCCACACGTCTCTCCAGAGCTTTACAGGAAGACATACCCAAACCTGTGTTGGTAGTGAGAGCGAAGTGGGAAGTGGATGCAATACACAGATAAACTATGGCAGACAACGGTCACACTGATCAAGGAGGCATCAAGCAATGCCCAATTCCGCCTACTGCACTTTAATTTTGTACACAGAACATATGTAACCCCGGTGATGATACACAGATTGTATCCTAGCAGGAACACCAGATGCCTCAAATGTGATGTACAGAATGTTACATATTACCATTTAGCTTAGGACTGCGAATATGGTCTTGCTTATTGGAAGCAGGTGGTAGGCAGACACTCCGAGCATCTCCAAATAGCAGTTAGACTGGCCCTGAAGACTAGTCTGCTTGGCATTGACGCTATTAAATCGAAACATAAAATTAAAATCAAGTTCATGCATTTCACTGCATTTGCTACAAAAGTCATATATCGAAATGCTGGGTAACGCCTAGAAAAACACAAGTGGAAAACTCGATAAGGGATGTCTGAGAATGGACAACAGCAGAAGAAATAAGAATGCAACTGACCAGGGCCGATGATAAACTACCAGAAGACCTGGATGCCTGCACGCCCTGGCTAGAAATGTAATCTACCCCCCAGACGAGGGAACCCGTGAGTAGAGTGTTGCATGGTTAGGCCCTACTACAGAATACTGCTGGGCTGGGCTACAGGAAAATCTTCCTATGCATATACATATTAAATGTGTGTACTGAGATGGACTTTTTGTGACATGCTTATGTTACACCATTACTCCAAGGCATAGTGGTTCTTTCTTTCTTGTAACTGTTTGAGAAAAAGCCTCAATAAAAAGTTTTTTTTTTAAAACAACAAAAAAAAACTATAACTACTCTAGTGCTATCACTACCAGAGTATATTCAAATTCACCAGTTACTGTTATCAATGCACTCAACACACACCATGACTTGTGCCACCCAACATGCTCATAACACCAATTTTGAAATGGCAGAGATACACAAAAACAGCAATGAAGGTAACAATATGGCAGGCCGCAGCAGTTATAGTGTGTCTTGAGTTGATAACCATAAGTGGCAAATTTAAGTGGCTTTACGCATTTGAGCCAGACCCATAAGTCACTTTTTAATTGTGTTTTTTTCAGTGAATTTCTTTGTATTTTTAATGCTGTATTTAATTTTCAACCTCTGCTGCGCTAAGACTTCAGTCATTTGTAATTGGGAATTGGTACATGACTGGCCAGTCGCTAGGCACTTTGTTCAACCCACTATGAGCTCCCAGCACACTGTTGGTGATCAACCACAGCTGTGCATGGCCATGCATCCCCATCTCCAGCTTTGCCTTGCTGGGAACGTGTGGTCAAGATCGTATGAGAGAAGATCCACCAGTACTCTTGCCCTCCTGTAGGGCACCTGGACTACAGCCAGCCAAATGGCCGCATTGGAGGCCGAGCCGTCCTGCTCCCTGCTTGCAACTGTCTTCGCACTTGGGTGCCTCCCATTCCCCCAAGACATGGGAATAGGGAATGACACCCAGCCATACTCCCAGGACTCTTGCCTTCCCCAGCAGCTCAACATCAATGAGGGGGGTTGCGCTCAGATAGCTTCCGCAGTGGCTTACATTATAATGTTTGGGGGGGCAGACCTGAATTCTGTCTGTCTCAGGATGTAGCACAGTAAATTAAGACTCATTAAGCAACATAGGAAGTTCTGTGACACCCATATTTTGCCATGTATGTAACCTTGGAAATTCCACTCGCCATGACTGGGTCATTGGTCTACAGCCTGTTATTGATTGCAGGTTGATATATTTTCTTCAATCACTGTACTTCGCCACAATTACTTGCTGTAAGTGGCTTATCTGAAACTTGCTATGAATAAAATAAACAAAATAAAAATAAAAAAGCTTGACAGGGGTTAAAAACACCCCTAGGTAACCTTTTTCTCTGGTACGCTGCTGCTGATGTCAGGGTGCTCGTTGCCTGTGGATCACTGGCTATCTCTGAAAGCATAAATCATGTTCTATTAGGGGGAGACACCATGTGTGCCTCTTCTGGGCAAACTTCCACCCCTGGAGGGCACTCTCCTTCTCCAGGAGTCTGACTACTTTTTGCATGTGGGGTGCGGGCCCTCCTTGGAACCTTAAATCATAATCTTTGGGGGAGTGGTGCTATGTGCATCACCCCCCCGGCTCGCTGCAATCTTTTTACCTGGGGAACTGGCCTTCCCCGGGGGAAAGAATACTTGTTGCATCTAACCATTCCTTTGGACTTCAGATATTTTCAAGGGGAGGATGCTATGGGGATGCCTTCCTGTAAAGCTTTATAGAGTCATGTTGCACAACCCTGGCCCCACCAGCAATCCCAACACCTCAGATTCCCTCGGCTTATTCTGCGTGTCTCCCCAGAGCCGTCGTATTACTCTGCAGAGAGCATGGTAGTGGAAGAACTGTCCTCCGTCTACTTTAAATATTTCAGTTGCCTTATTCAGGGACTCCAACAGGACTCCCACGGTCATACAGCCCCCTCCTTCCATTTGGACATGTCCATCTCCCCATGCAACCTTACACACTCAGGAAGATGCCATATCGGCAGGTCCCTGGTATAGGAGTGGACATTCCGCCATCTTCTACAGTGATGTCTCCACATCAGGGGCATATCTCGCACCAGTTGAGGTGCAGGCACGCTCGGTTCGGGCCCTCCAAATGGGTACCATATAACTTCCTCATTTGTCAGTGAATCTTATTTTAAGCGAATAGTGTCTTTTTTGACAAGTGTTACATACAGTCTACACTGTTCTTAGTAGAAACTTTTTAATACTCTGTAGTGCATTTCTCATGAGAGTTTCACTGTCTGCAAACAGTGTGGTACAGTGTAAACTTTCTCCATATAGTAAACACGGTTTACAGTACACACTTTTCTACTCATATCAACTTAATTTCTCAATGTAGAATGTAGCTTCTGTCACTGTGAGGGGTTTGATACAGATAAAAGCTGTCAGTAGTAGGGCATTAATTTTGGAACAGACGTTTAGTTTCTTGAGTAACTTGGCTTACTGTGTGCAATGAGGGTTTCCCATATATCTGTGTTTAATTGTTAATGTGAACTAGGCTACCCGTGAAGTGTATGGTATACAGACAATGTTGCACATAAAACTTGGTTGCTACACCTAAGGGAGTTGTATCTGTGATGGCATTAATGATGCTTCATAATATTCTGAGCTATTTTGTACTTACTTATAAGCCTCTAATGCTATATAAGTTTATAGAGGAATGTGTACAAAAGAAGCTTGGATGATGTCATCAGTGATGTCATCAGGGATGTCATCAATAATGCCATAGAACATGTCATGAGTGATGTAATATTTGAGGTCTAAGCAGTGCATGGCGGAGACGCAAGTTATAGTTAGCTCTGCTAACTATGACTGGTAAACTTCTGTGTTTTTATTTTTTTAGTTCAAAACGTTAATGTTGTCACTGACATATATTCACTTAACTATAATGTTACTTTAACCTTTGGTTTTCCAGTGAATTTCTACAGTTTTATTTAAACAAAAACAGATCTTTTTAATACACCTAACTATAACGTTACTTTAACCTTTGTTTTTTTCCCAGTGAATTTCTAGGGTAAAGTAATATTTTATTACCATTCGTAAATCTTGTGTGTAGGACCTGCAGCAAGCTCCCACAGGCAGCCAACCCCACGCTGCGCGCGACCTTTGGCAGCGCACAGCTGGGGGTTGGCAACAAGGCCTGCGGCCAGGCACTGTGGCCGCCCCACCCGGAGCCAGTACCGTTCCTTACTACTAACATGGAAGGGGCGGGGCCAAACAGGCGGAGCTTGTAGGTGATTTGGCACCTTTGCATACTCAGCAACAATTAAAAGGGAGAACCGTGGACTCTCGGACCAGGAGACAACAAGAAAGAACCCACACATCTCGGACACTCACTACAGAATAGATGCACTCCAATAAATCAATGATGCATTCACCTCCGTCAAGGATTTCAGATCGTTTTTCAACGTACAATTGTAAAGAAAACACACTGTCCTTCAGCCTAGAAAATGGATGGTACACCGTTGCATACTGCTAACGTGGAAGGGGCGGGGCCAAATGGGCAGAGCTTGTAGGTGATTTGGTGTCTTTGCATACACAGCAGCAATTATAAGAGATAACCGTGGACTGTATTTTTTCAAAGAGAAGGGGGACTGCACAACACCCCCTCCTTGAGCCTATTTTGGCCCCGGGGATCCCATCCCCCGGGGCCTGAATTTAATATAGGTGGGTGCCCTGGTGCCCAACCAGGGTACCCACCATGCACAACATTGGGGGTCGCATGAGACCCAGAGCCCCCACAGCCACAGCTTGTTTCTCGTACTCCCTGTTTCCCGCAGGGAGCAGTTATTTATGCTGGTCCTTCTGGGCAGAAGCAATATCTTGATCTGTTTCCCTGCCCACTTCAGTGCGGGCAGGGAAAGAGATCTCAAGTCTGCTTTTAGCCGGTGGGAGCATTTTTAAAGCATCCGCCCGCAGGGAGCAGACTTTTTGTTTGCTCCAGACTGGGAGGAGTTTTTAAAAATGCTCCCGCCAGGTGGGAGCAAACACAAGGTTCCCTGCCCATGCCGGTGCAGAGAAGGAAACTGCTGTGTCCTAGGAGTGGGCTTCCTAGGATACAGCAAGTGAACCGGCCACAGGGGATGGGGTACCCAGGGCCAATGAAGGCTCAGGGAGCGGGGCAGCGTGGTCCCCCTCCCTTTTTAAAAAAGTCGTGGCCCTGGGGATCAGGTTCCCAGGGCCTTTTCAAAGCCTAGAGATGGGTGTTGTGTAGCCCTTCTCCCCTTAAACAATACTGTGGGCCCTGGGAGATAGGATCACTAGGGAAGAAAGTGTGTATGTATATATATATATATATATATATATATATATATATATATTTGGGTCAGCCATTGATCTTTGTGAGTGTCATTCACATCCTGCCTCCATCCATAGCAGCGTGGGGCTATGGGTAAGCCTACTTCAGGTATTGTCTCTTTTGCCTTGTGAGTGACGGCGTTTTCCTGATCACGTGCACATCTGCCTGAAAATGAATGCACTTCAGTGCTATGACTGATGTACCAGTCCTTTAGTTTTCCATTTTCTCCTAATATTGATCCCCTTTAATTTATTTCCTTCCCCTCTTCCTATTTTCATTTTTAAGACACACTACAGATCCCCAGACAGTGCTATCTGGTGGCTTGCTTTCCACTCATTTCTCCTGCAGTGCAGCACATCTTGTGCTGCTATTACCTCTAAAACCTGGTGACCATCACAGAATTGCATTGTCAATACTATATCATGATCAATATGTTAGTTATGAATGTGGAGGCCATGCTAGAACTGAAAAACAATGTTACAGTGTGTACATTATTATTACAAGAGGGCCACCCACTGCTCTGTTTAATCTAATTTGTGTTTGCAAGCATATGCTTGCCATGGTAAGGTGGCATTACGTTTTATTTTTTCTATTTGCATTCTTTTAATTTATCTTGCATAAGTTTTTACTTTTTGTGTATGTTTTATTGTAGTTGGGTAATTGAGTGAATGCAAGAATGAGTGAGTGGCTGGATGAATGTTGCATGACTGCATGTTTGAGTGATAAAGTACTTGTATAATGACTTACTGTATGCCTAGACCCATCAATGACTGAAAATGTCCTTTTATTTATAAGCTAGACTTATTGGTATTGCCACTACTTGTTAAGGATGCATGGGGGCATCACACTCCCTCTATGCAGCATTGTATATATATCAGTCTTTCCTCAGTTTCCATTGGCTAGAAAACTGTTCCCCCAAGGCACATTACACGTTTCACCCCTCCTCCGTAGAGCACATACAATCTACCACCCCTTCCCAAGTCACTGTTTGCTTCATTTTTTGTTTTCTATTGAAGGTAGTTATAAAGCTAGGTATCTGCTTATATAATGTCAAGGGGCAGTGCTTAAATTGTAAAAAAAACATAAGTGCAAGGATCAAAACCTTTTCCTTAAAAGCCCTGACACTGGCTCTGCTAAATACTGGGGTTGCAGAATAGTAAGGCTGCCTGTTCTTGGTTCCACCTCATACTTCTCTCTTCCACCACTCTGCAATTACTGTCTCTTCATCTCACTCTTGCAGGTTCTTTTTCATCCCCACTTTCTCATTATGTCCCTATTTTCCTATCTTTCTATTCCCTCTGCTTTCTTCCTTTCTTGCTTTTGTCTCTCTTTCTCCAAGTCAAACTCTGAAGGTTAAAAATAAGTCCTGGTCTCCAAAAATGAGTGGCCACCTCCTGCAACTACTGGAACAGATAAAGCTATGTACACAGACACGTTATTCAGTGGCAGAAAAGGGTAGTGGGGAGGCAGGTTAGTAAAAGAAGGTTTTAAGGGCCAGAAGTACGAATATCTGGTCGCAAATTGTGACCAGTATTTTTGTGACCAATAAAGATTTTCAAGAACCGACCTATGTACTAATAGGTTGTCACTTAAAAATCTGAATCATAGTGGGTTGCATGCCGACATACCGCATGAATATTAATGAGGCAGTTAGCAAATTGCAACTCAGTACGATTGGAGGCCACCTCAGGGATGGTGGTCTGCTGGGTCAGCAGACCACAATGTCTATGACTACCTTTAAATAAAACGAACTTTAGTTTACTACAGCTCATTTTCCTTAAAGGAAATGGGGCTATGTTTAACAAGAAAAGTTTTCTTTTTTTTTAAAAGTTTGTTTAAGAGTTGGAAGTTGTCACCTGGCTTCCTCCACAAGTTTACTACATGAACAATCCATGTCCAAAGGTTTACTATATATTCTAGGCCTCCACAATAGATGGACAGTAGATGAGTATATACTAGATGGACAGTAGATGAGTATATACCTTTACCTACCATATCCCCACTCCTCCTCCTCCTTACCCCCTCCATCCGGGTGCTGTACAATATGGTCTCTGACATCTGTGCTAAACACTGCTGTCTTGTTTTGTCAACCTCCTGCTCCTAAAGCAGAATTTTCTAGGCTGACCCAGTAGCAAGGATTCAGCCTAAACTCGAGCAACAGTGACTACTCTAAGTCTGACAGGCAGTCCTGCCTCAGCCACTGAAAACTCTGGGTAATAAAGATGGCGGCACCCAGGGGTGATGTGGAAACTTTTTCAAAGTAAGAGATCACCTCACCTAAAAAAAACAAAAAAATGCTTACCAGAGAAGGTATGAAGGTTGTGACCTCTAATCAAAAAATAAGTCTAGATTAAAACTTCAGTGCTTCTCAGTGCCATGAGCACTTGCACTTTTGGCAAATGAAGATCTCACTACAGTGTCGTTTGTTTAAACATATATGTTGCTTCTCTAAATATCTCAACAGTGCCTGAGCTGTTCATTTTGAGTACAGTCAATGCTTATGATTAAGCACAGGCATTCGAGTCCTTCCTGTCCCTGTCCTTCTCCTCCCCCTAGTGGGCCGAAAGGGCTCATTCGCTTATCCTGGAGTATGATAATCCGTCTCTTGCGGTGCATGCCCTTGCACAGTGCCGAAACATGCGCGCATCTCTTCCCCCAAGATTGCTCTCAATTGGATCAGTCTCTTTGTAGTTTCCTGAGCGCAACGTTGAGTATACTGTATGCACATAAAAAAAGCATTCTTATTTCGTGTAAATCTGCACACCCTCTGTGGGGGCAGGGGTGGAGGGTGGTGATGATGGGTGCCCTCAGGGGTGAGCCCTCTGTGTTAGAGGTTGCGGGGGGCATGAAGGCTAACCCAGCCAGGCTCCAGGAATTTTCAACTGGATTGGCCAAGGGTGCCTTCGGGTGTACCACGGCTGGCCTAATTTATGGTCCTCCTGGAGGTAGCCTACAAGCCTTAGCTTAAGCATATCTACTTCCAAACAGGCACCACAATACAAACGGTAGATTATGTGTATATACAAAGCATATAAAGGGTAGAGTACTGGTAAATTGAGCAAAGGTTAATTTTAGGGTTATGAGGTGGGTAGTGGTACAGGGATGTAAGCAATTTTTGTGTTATATTCTTAGTTTGCTTCTATCAAATCAATTAGACACATACCGATTACCAATGATTTGAGAGAATGAAGTGTATGACTGGAAACAATGTCCGTGCTAACATGGAGGGAAGTTGTCATCCTACACACACAAGTGAATTATTTTTGTACTTCCAGAAAGCTTCCTAAATGGAGTGACACCTAGACAGAACTGCTGGAATTGGGATTGAAATCAACAACTCTCCAGGCTGCAATCTTCATGTCCTTTGCACAGGAATTTGGGGACGTCATATCACATGATATCACATGGAACTGTTAAAACCGCAGTTCCACAATCTCAAACAACTGAGTAAGAGGAGTAAGGAAGATATGCAAGAGTAGGTTAACATAAATCTACAAGAACTGGTGGCAAAGCAGAGAATCAAAAAATGAAGATGTGCAGAAGAAAATACGCAAGATCAAACATTGAGGGTCCAAAAGAAGTCAGTGATTCCAGAGTAACATCGGTCTACCTCCAAAGAGCTCCTGTTCGATGAGATTCAGGGTGCCATTTAATCATAATTTCAAGATGAAGCCCTTCATCAAGATGCCACCTTTCCTTCCAAACAGAATGAAAGCTGGTTGCGGGCAGAGCAGCAGACCGCCATCTGATTCATGGTAGCTCTCTCTAGGTTAATCTCTCATTTAGTCTATTAGTACAACTACACAAAACACTATGGGGCCGATCTCGCTCGGAAGGGCTACGGACTGCATCCGTCAAGAGCGAACCCGACTCGCTGCCCCGTTTTCCGAACGACTCCTACCGCTGTACGAGCGAGCAAGTACGATGCGTATATAGCCTCGCGCTCCGAACGACTTGTACCCGTCAGCGATGCCTTCCGGACGACTCTAACATGGCTGACTCATACTGCGCAATGGGGCGATTTCCGAGCGAGCAAGTATGATGAGTGCGTCTGTCAGTTAGATAGACTCGCTCTTGACGAGACGTCGCGGTTGCCAGAGACGTACTTTGGGGGCCCGTAGTGGGCCCCCCTTCACCCGTAGCCCTACGAATCGGTCACTGGGGGGGACCCAAGGGTTCCCCCTACACATGCATGCATGGTGCGGGGGAAACTTTTTTCTCCATGGGAGCCTATGTACGCGATGTACAACAGGCTCCCATAGACTTCAATGGGACTCCGAGCGACCAGAATCCGTCAGCGTGCAATTGCATTGTACTCGGTCGCTCAGAGCCCCGGAGCCCGAGTCGTTCCGAAAGCTCTACGGGCCCGAGTCGGCCGTAGGGCTTTCCCAGCGAGATCGTAATCGGGCCCTTTGTAGTGATGGTGGCTGTGGAGTAGAGCCAACAGCAACTCATCAACACAAGCACAAGGCTTTTAACTGGCTCCCATGGCAGCCTATATCAACATTAAGGTGTTTGCCTCTTTCACAAGAGTTGGTTGCCACTTAAAGCAGTAGATCAAACCCTTTGTCCCTAAGGAGGAGCTAGGCTCCTTCTTCCAGATTCGACCGACCACACCCAATATACAATTACGTGCAATAGTGACCACTGATAATGCATTAAATGATCTGTGCCTAACTCCAATTTTGCTTTTGTAATTTACATTTGAGACCTGTGTCCGAGAGCACCTTAATTCTGCATATTTCTACACTGGTTATAGTTTAGAATAGAATGCTCAGAGGTGTAACCAGGCCTCTGCAACCTTTCGGTGCAGGGTGCCATCCCAACCCTTTAGGAAGCACCTCAACCCTTCAGAGGGCCCCAGTCATCCCAAGGCCAATTAATATCTGTGAGATATGGGCAGGGGGACTCCTAATCACATTCTGCAAGGGGACCCCATCTTTTTAGTTTATGCCATTGGGAATGATCTGGCTCCAGCAGGCTCAAGACGATACCACCACATCAATCTGCTGACCTCTACTGCAGTCTTAAGAAAGGTGCGCTGTGTTCTCATGTCACGAGACCTCCAATAGTTGAGGAAGAAGTTACAATGTTCAAGTATAATATTAAACTTGAAAAATAAACGTAAAAAGCCTCACCTCCAAGAGCCTTCATTTCTGGCTGCTGTCAGTGGCATAGCCAGTGTGTCATGGGCCCTAGTGCAAGAAACAAAATGGGTCCCCTGTTTGAACTTTGAAATTCAGCAATAATCAGGTTTCAGTAGCCCCCTCTGGCATCCCGGCCCTGGTGCCACTCCTCCTGCTGCACCTGGGTATCTCTTGTCTTCTGTTGGGTGGTGGTAAATAGTGTGAGAGAGTGCAGTGTGAATGGTGCGAGTGTAGGGTGAAAACTGTGCCAATGTGAGTGTCGAGTGAGGTGCATGAATGCAATGCAAGAGAAGGGCCCATGTGAGTGTCAGGTGAGAGGAGTGCGTGCAGAGTGAAAGAAGTGAGTGCAGTCAGTGTGAGCAGTGTAAATGCAGGTGAGTGGTGTGCTTGTGAGTGAGTGCAGGGTGAGTGGCAAGAGTGAAGGGTGACCTATTAGAGTGACTGGTGAGTGCATGGTGAGAGAAGTTAGTTGAGAGTGAGTGGTGTGTCCCTATGCGTTCTGGCAGATTATTGTGCATGTGTGAAGGAAGGGTGAACAGAGTGCCTGTATGAGTGCAGGCTGAGAGGAGTGCAGTGTGAGTGCAGGGTGAGAGGAGGGAGTATAGGGTGTGTGGTGTGACTCCAGGGTTGTGCTTGTTTGCATTGTGTGAGTGCATGGTGAGCGGTGTGCCCATGAGAGTGAAGGGTTAGCTGTGGGAGTGCTTGTGTGAGTGCACAGTGAGCGATGTGCCTGTGTGAGAGTAGGGTGAGAGGAGTGACTGCAGAGTGAGTGATGTGACCATATGAGTTTGGGTGCTGGTGAAAGTGCAGAGTGGCAGGAATTAATGCATGGTGAATGATGTCCTTGTTTGAGTGAGATTGCAGGGTGACAAGTGAGAGTGACAAGTGAGGAAGTGTCACATGAGTGCAGGGTGAGCCGTGTGAGCGTGTGACTGCAGGGTGAACAGGGTGAGTGGTGTGAGTGCAGAGTGATTGCTGTGAGTGCAGGGTGAGTGGTGTGCTCATGTGACCGCAGGGTAAGTGGAAGGAGAAGGGCATGAGTTCATGGTGAGTGGCATGAGTGCAGTGTGGTCGCTGTGAGTGCAGGATGACCAGTGTGCTCGTGTGAGTGCAGGATAAGAGGAGGATGAATGTGTGAGTGCAGGGTGAGCGCAGGGTGAGAAGTGTGAGTGCAGTGTGATCGCTGAGAGTGTAGGGTGAGTGTGAGCAATGAGAATGAGCAGTGAGTTGCTTGAATGCAGGATGTATGCCCAGACATGTGGAGTAAGTCAGCATGTTATTGACGGTTGGCGAGTAGGGTTTCAGATGTAAGTTAAACTACTGCTATTATGGCATCAATCAGGGATGGAGGGTGGAGGAAATAATTTGCTGATCCTGCAATAAACAAAATCTTGTGATTAGGGTTGCCTGCTGACTGGATTTCTACAGGCACCACTGGTATTTTAATGTCCTGTCCAGTACAAAAAGCACCTAAAGCCGGTATTTATAGCATAGTTCAGACAGCACATATAAATAGAAAGTACTTTTAAATGTGTTCTAGAGCTGCATTAAGGATCCTGGAAACAACCACAGAAAAGTCATATTACAAATAAAGAAATCAAAAAAGGGAGGTACCCTTAGATTCAAATAAGGGACAGGGTGATTACAATCAAGAAAACACAAAAGTCCCTGTACAGATAATTATAAACACTGAAAATTCAACACAGTACTGGAAGTCAGAATATCAATAGGAGTCCATACACTTTAATATATTTAAAATATGCTAAAAATATACTAAAAAAATATACTAAAATAACAGTGGGTCAGAGCAACAAAAAGACCATAAAATATTTAAAAATGTTAATGTTTATTTGCAAATATATACACAGTCAATATTAAAAACATTTCATCATTAAAATATAAAATTTATGCCAGTCATGATAACATTCCCAAATACAAGAAAACAAAGTTGTCGACGCTGCGTTTCGGTGACTAGGCAAATGTACACCTTCTTCAGGACAGTTTTCTAAACAAGAAACATTATAAAAACATTGTATTATTATCAAAACTTTTATGTTGCTGACCTATTGTACACTGCTATCTAAGTACCAACAAAATTTTTTTTTGTTCTGACAATTTTAACAGTTGCTAAAATTAAAACCAGTACTTAAAATTATTATACTCCACCCTTCATTAAAGAAGAATATTTTTAGCCTTATTTTTGCTTAATATAATAAGAATTAGTCCATCATCTTTCTTAATCCTAAAAATAGTGATATTAAAAAAGGACAACATACCTAAAAACACTGTAGACCAATTCTAAAGTTCAATTCTACAAAACGTTTCAATGAATCAAATTTGTAGGGGTGATGGATTTGAAATGTTCACCTCATCGAAAACCTTGGAGTTGCAAAGGAAAAACACAAAAGAAAAATATATTTATTATATAAGTGTTACCTCTACAACGGTATCTCCAAGTTATATATATTATTAGAATATACTAATGATCCCAAAAAGTCTACACGTACCTTACTATTGGTAGACTTATACGTTTAGGGGGTGTTCGTTGATGCCACCGTTCTATTATAATGCACCAATTGTGCCAGAATCCTATGAGGAAAGTTTATACAAAGGGCATTACACCAAAGGCACCCAATTACAATTCTAAAATGCCCGAGTATCATGGACAAGCTTACCAGTAAAACAGATAAAAACTGGAACATCAATAGGAAGGGATACGCCGTGATCAGAAGTATCAAATCCAGAAACCAGGTTCTTCGCCGGTATTATGCACAATATATATGGCGGATAATCTAGATTAGTCACTCTGGCGTTTAGGTAGCCGATAGTTTAAAATCTACAAGGAAACATTATGTTATATTATTTTGATGCAATTATCCAATATCGAATCTATGTCTTCTATTAGATCCGGTTATTTATAATGTTGGCTTTTATCGTGTTATTAGCGACATTGCCCTAAGGGTGTCAATATTATCCCACAAGTCACGCCACACATACAGAACATAGCTTTACATAACCAGGTTTTCCTTAACCGGGTGAACCGTACATGCGGATATAGTCATGGGGTATATTAATTTAAAAATCTAAATGTCCCTGCTGGTTGAGAGAAGTTTCAACAAATAGTTCTCTATATCTAAACCATGAAGGTATCTTGTAAATATGAATATTTAAAGAAATATGGGTAACGCACATTATTGTATGCCACTTCAAAATTTAAAAAAGGTTTATTTAAATTTAACTTTAAAGAACAGGGAGAAGGAAATCCTGTTCCAAATCATGACAATACGTGATATATAGTATAGAGCAAGGAACTCACAAAATTCCCATTCACCCATATCACCGTTTGATTATCCATCTATTACTTCTATGGTGATTACTTAATGGACAAAAACTAAGCCCCAGGGCCTACCCGCTTACCTTTTAAAATTAGAACGGCCTCCTTGCGATCAACATGAACGGCTTCCGGGTCAGGATACACATTAGTGTTTGACCCGGAGCTCCTATTTATACTAAGTTTCAGGCGATCACATGATCTCTCCTGTCAAAACAATCAAATTCCTCGAGGGGTATTCGCGATGTTAATTGCGAAAGGAGATTCAGATATTATCAAAAAAAACGCAATTAAATACTCGTGTCCTTTTTAAAAAAAAATGTAATTAGAATTGTCATATTCTATGTCTTGGTGAAAGGGCAAACAGACAAAACGTAAATACAGCGGCCATTTTGTAACGGTAACAGACAAAACGTAAATACAGCGGCCATTTTGTAACGGTAACACTGCTTTATGTCGCCTGCAGTAAATACTCGCCTATTCCCCTACTATTTGGGGAAACATCAGCCTCACATAAATAACCATGATCTTGAACAACATATAGACAACAACCTATCAATTGTCGAAAAACCAAATATATAAGCATGACTTTACTAGGTGCATTAGTACCATGTAAGTATGGCAGCCATATTGAAGAATCAATAAACGTGAGTAAGTCTCTATAACAGAAAGGAATATTTTAATCTGTTATATATCTAAACGAGGCAATATCCTCTTTTATCACGACCATAATCGTAACTCCTGGAGTCATCTCTCGTTGAGCAATTCATATTGATTTTAAATACATTGTGTGCCAAAGATACTTGACCACAATCAGAAAACAGTAAAAAAAGAATTAATGTAATACAGGATCTCCAAGAGCTACCATCACAATCTAGGTAGGGTAAATATAATCAGATCAGCTTCTCCCAGTCTTCCTTGCTGTTTAATCCCTTTCTAAAAGTATTAAAGCGGGACATAAAAAATTGTTCACGTTTCTTTCTTTTTAAAGTTGAGTCCCCGCCCCTGAAACTCATATGAATAACTTCTAATCCACACCATTTTAAGTCTTCAATTTTATGCTGTTTTTCAACCCAGTGTTCTACCAGTGGGGCAGTTTTCTTTTCGTTCTTATCGCTGACTTGTGTTCGTTTATTCTTATCCTAATTTCTCTTGAAGTCTCTCCCACATACCCTAAGAGGCATGGGCACATGATAAGATATATTAAGTTTTTGGTGTGGCAATTAATAAAGTTATTAAAAATGTGAGTTACACCATTATGGACAATAGATGTACCCTTCATGATGTTAGTGCAATTATTACAACCACTACACGCGAATGTCCCCGTTGGTAGTGGGGCATTCATTATGCGTGGTTGTCTATTGTCATTGATCTCTCTGTAAGTATGTACCAGACAATTCCTAATGGTACGATTACGCCTAAATGAAAACATGGGTTTGGGTAATGAATCTTTATTTTGATTAGTGATCAAATACCAATTTCTATTTACAATATTTTTGATTTGATTGCTAATATTGCTATGATTAGTGACGAAAATCAAAGATGGATTCTCCACTACCACTTTCTTAGATTTACTCACAAGTAGAGAATCCCTATTAAAATATCTAGCTCTTTTATATGCATGTCTGATTAATCTTTTAGGATAACCCCTCATCAAAAAAAATTTAGTCAGTTTTTGGGCATGTTTATCGTAGTCTTTAATATTTGTGCAATTCCGCCTTAAGCGTAAGAATTGTCCGAAGGGAATATTGTCCTTTTGGCAAATAGGGTGATTACTATTGTAGTGGAGCATAGTGTTCCTGTCAGTGGGTTTAGTAAAGAGTTCTACGGCGAGTAGTCCCTCCACATGTTTAATTTTAATATCCAGGAATTCACATTCATCCTTATTTACATTGGAAGTGAAATTGAGATTGTCATCTCCCAGATTAATCCACTGTATAAACTCAGCTAATAGTTCTACAGAGCCAGTCCATATAAAAAACACATCGTCTATGTAACGGCACCATTCAGAGATGTTCTCAAAGAATGGCGCCGCTACATTGAAGACGTGCTTCTCCTCAAACTTAGCCACGAAACAAAATGGGTCCCCTGTTTGAACTTTGAAATTCAGCAATAATCAGGTTTCAGTAGCCCCCTCTGGCATCCCGGCCCTGGTGCCACTCCTCCTGCTGCACCTGGGTATCTCTTGTCTTCTGTTGGGTGGTGGTAAATAGTGTGAGAGAGTGCAGTGTGAATGGTGCGAGTGTAGGGTGAAAACTGTGCCAATGTGAGTGTCGAGTGAGGTGCATGAATGCAATGCAAGAGAAGGGCCCATGTGAGTGTCAGGTGAGAGGAGTGCGTGCAGAGTGAGAGAAGTGAGTGCAGTCAGTATGAGCAGTGTAAATGCAGGGTGAGTGGTGTGCTTGTGAGTGAGTGCAGGGTGAGTGGCAAGAGTGAAGGGTGAGCTATTAGAGTGACTGGTGAGTGCATGGTGAGAGAAGTTAGTTGAGAGTGAGTGGTGTGTCCCTATGCGTTCTGGCAGATTATTGTGCATGTGTGAAGGAAGGGTGAACAGAGTGCCTGTATGAGTGCAGGCTGAGAGGAGTGCAGTGTGAGTGCAGGGTGAGAGGAGGGAGTATAGGGTGTGTGGTGTGACTCCAGGGTTGTGCTTGTTTGCATTGTGTGAGTGCATGGTGAGCGGTGTGCCCATGAGAGTGAAGGGTTAGCTGTGGGAGTGCTTGTGTGAGTGCACAGTGAGCGATGTGCCTGTGTGAGAGTAGGGTGAGAGGAGTGACTGCAGAGTGAGTGATGTGACCATATGAGTTTGGGTGCTGGTGAAAGTGCAGAGTGGCAGGAATTAATGCATGGTGAATGATGTCCTTGTTTGAGTGAGATTGCAGGGTGACAAGTGAGAGTGACAAGTGAGGGAAGTGTCACATGAGTGCAGGGTGAGCCGTGTGAGCGTGTGACTGCAGGGTGAACAGGGTGAGTGGTGTGAGTGCAGAGTGATTGCTGTGAGTGCAGGGTGAGTGGTGTGCTCATGTGACCGCAGGGTAAGTGGAAGGAGAAGGGCATGAGTTCATGGTGAGTGGCATGAGTGCAGTGTGGTCGCTGTGAGTGCAGGATGACCAGTGTGCTCGTGTGAGTGCAGGATAAGAGGAGGATGAATGTGTGAGTGCAGGGTGAGCGCAGGGTGAGAAGTGTGAGTGCAGTGTGATCGCTGTGAGTGTAGGGTGAGTGTGAGCAATGAGAATGAGCAGTGAGTTGCTTGAATGCAGGATGTATGCCCAGACATGTGGAGTAAGTCAGCATGTTATTGACGGTTGGCGAGTAGGGTTTCAGATGTAAGTTAAACTACTGCTATTATGGCATCAATCAGGGATGGAGGGTGGAGGAAATAATTTGCTGATCCTGCAATAAACAAAATCTTGTGATTAGGGTTGCCTGCTGACTGGATTTCTACAGGCACCACTGGTATTTTAATGTCCTGTCCAGTACAAAAAGCACCTAAAGCCGGTATTTATAGCCCTTATCTGTGCATAGTTCAAACAGCACATATAAATAGAAAGTACTTTTAAATGTGTTCTAGAGCTGCATTAAGGATCCTGGAAACAACCACAGAAAAGTCATATTACAACTAAATACATACGATTTTATTTATGGCCCTATTTAGTGTCACAGCTAGGCCTTTGCATAACCTTTTAAACAACAAATGGCTGTATTTTTCTCTTGTAAAGGTGGCAACCCTACTCATCATATGCATTTTCACTAAATTCATTCTCCCGCTGTGGCAGCAAAAGTAAAATACAAATGTAAGGAATACCCAGAGTGCGGACCCAGGGGGTACTGGGACCAGTGGGAAAAAAAGCCTTGTTAACCAGTTCACGAAGGCACGTAAATGGTCTTTTAAAGGCCTGTGAAAAACTCGGGTGTGGTTGAGATATGAGGGAGGGCACTACCCAGGAAGACACAGAGAAAGAGGAACTTAACATGTGCATTTTGCAATTGGTGTTATGCCCTGACTGGGAGAGCCAAGGGTGAGGTTTGGGTGGGCCTGGCCCACCCGACCCACTCTCTAGAACTGGGCCCGGCCTGACCCCTCACTATGAAGCGTAGTGGGTGCATAGGGTTATTACATCCTTTGTTACCGCTTTCTTTACGAGACAATCTTAATCTTAATCACTCATTTTTCGAAGGGCATAACGCACAATGCGGCGGCATCCGGCGCACAGCGAGAGACAAGACACAAACCAATCAGGCCGGTGATGTATGCAAAAAAGTTTACACACAATGACCTTCCTCATAATTACTCATTTGACGGCTCTTAGTGACTGACACAAACCAAATCCGACACACATTGTACGACATTAATGAATGCTTTCCTGCCCCTTCCTCTTTAGAATAGAAAAATGGTTTTAATTAAGAGTTCTGTGATTAGCCATTTAATCAGTCATTAGGCCTATACAGATGGAGTCAATTAATTTTTTTACGCTTGAATAGGCGGTTGATGCGACTGCAACATTCGTGTTCTGTTTATTTTTAATTTTCTCCTCGCGGTCCCTCGTTGCCATGTCTTTGTGATAGCTGCAGCCTGCGCATGCTCCGTGTGCTCTTTATGAGTCCCACTTAGGAAGGCATATGGTGTATTCTGCTACATAACAAGTGCAGCCATTTATTGTCTTTATACAAGGCCTTCAGAAGTGAAACTAGCCCTAAAATGGAAGATCCCCACCATTCCCTTTCCAGGACTCATAGCATGATGAGACAGTTGTCAAGCATTTGGAATAAAGGAGGTGTGCTGTAGTCACTCACCTTCTGTCTAGGGTTACCACCTCCCTCCAGCTAACTGCAGGCACTTTACCAGTGCTGGACTTTTGTGTGACTTCCTAATGCATTTTGCTTCCACTTAACTAATTAGACTAACACACCTGAAAGCAATGATTTGTAGGCAAAGACTTCAGGACTGGAGACAGTGTCTGTTAGGACCTGGAGTGAGATGGTCAACCGACCACAAAGACCTGGAGAATGAAAGCTAATGCTGGATTCGTCAGTTGACAAAATGTCATGATTCTGGGCTAATCGTTTCATAACCTTACCCTAAGTACTCTTAGATGCCCTAAATAGTTGAAGCGCCTGTGAATCGGGTCATTCATTCGTTGAAACATTTTTATTTTGAATAATCTGTATTCATCAGTCAATATCATATAATGGTGCAGCTGAGCCAGCCCTCAAGGGTGCTCTCTGGATACTATGTCAGTCCATCTGCCCTACTTATGTACCACCATTCTGCTGTGTAAAACGTTTTTGATAGAACTTGTATCACTAATGAATGATTAAAGAGAAAATATATAACAACTCGTACTTACAAAATCACTTGAACTTATTACACCTCAGACACAGATGACTGTAAAAAGAAAAGCAAAACAAGACACAAAGCAAAAGCTTCCCCACTCTAAATAAACAATACAACAAATTCAGAAATCCACTTCTCCGCTGCTTTGCACACCTGCAACATATGTTCTAGTTAGGACAAACTCCTCTCTTTACGCGTCACATTCAATAGATCAAAAGTTGCCCACATCTCATTATTGTTTTCATAACCCCACACATTTTGAACACTCCTTTCCTCTGTCTGAGAGAGCGTTTCATCTTTGGATCCACTATTCTTCTGTTACCATGGGTAGCCATACTAATAAAATGTCACTTTTGCCTTCATTTGTGCACCGTCCAATAAGGGTGGTGAATGCTGGGAGCTGTTTCCAACCAGTGCCATTGCGGGGTGCCAAGTGAACTAGTGAAATCAAGGAAAATGGTTCCGCTTTCCCTGGCAAGGTAGTAAAAGACAGCCGGATTTGGATGCACTGGGCCCGGTACCACTGCACCTACTGCACTAATGATAGCTACGCCCCTAGTTCCAAGCTGGTTTGGTGGGGGCAAAAACACTATATGAATTCAGAAAGGGATGGGGCAGTAGAGCGAAAGTGATAGAAGCGCTACTGCGGACGTAGGTCTGCAATTTTCAAATAGGCCAGAAAATGGACTCAAAAAATTGTAAGCTAAAATCTGTCCTTTTATGATAACCAATGCTTTTAATAACTAGCCAGGAAACGGGCTCAGTACGCTGATTGACAGCAGAATAAATCACAGGTTGGCGAGAGTGTGTCTGTTGTGTGTATCTACGGGTTAGTCATGAGGTCAGCCCGGTGTTCTCATCTTGTGGTTGATTCTTATCCTGTGATCTGTTTCAAGTCTACAGTGTCTCCGGGATGTTAAAGAGTGAATCACTGCCGTTGTGTAGCTGAAATCCGTCATCAGCAAGGCCATTTCCATCTAATTGTTTTCGGAGAAAAAACAACAATATGGCTGTGAATTTTTTTTTACAAGAAACACATCAATGATTTTTTTTTTTTAACTTAAAACCAGTCTTATTCAGTGCTTAATTTGAGGCGGCAGATGCTGGTGGGGGCCACCGGCACTCATTTTTGGGGAACATCACTTATTTTTCTGCATCAGCCATTAACCAGAGCAGGAGAGAGAAAAAACAAACAAAATGGAAAGGCGGAGGAAGAGAAACACTGAAAACCGTCATAAAGAAAAAAAGTAGTAACCCGCAAGAGAGAGAGAAAGGGGCAAAGAGTGTCGGGTAGTGGATTAAAGATGTACGAGGTGGAATAAAGACTATGCAACCTTGGTTTTAAGCAGGCCAACATTTAATTGCACTGGCCGTGGGCTTCTGAGCTGAGATTTGGGCACCAGCACTCACTCTTTTTCAAATTAAGCACTGGTCTTATTGTTTATTTCATTGACGTTATATGTCTGCTGAAGTGCTCAAGAGACATCGATATTCGTGCTGTAAGCCTACTACTGACACTTTAGAACAGCACTCTTCAAGGCACTAAACCGCAGCCGCCTGGCATAGGGATCTGATACTGGTGCAGAAGCACCAACATCCTGCGTCAGCGCATAATAGGAGCGTCCTTGTGAGAGGTCCATCTGGGAGTAAATGTGTTCCAGTAGGAGAGCTGTTGGCTGTTAGAATCAGGAGGCACGAGTTCTAATCTTAGTTTTCCAAGTCAACTCCATTGCCTGATCCAGGGCAAAACATTTAATCTCCCTGCTCGGTTCTGTGTCTATTTGGTTTTGTTTGTAAACAGGGCCTTAGTAAATGGAACATTAAACTGCAGCTCTCACGTAAGTACCGACTGTCTACTATGACTTCCCCTGCATGACTAGTAGACATACTTAAGAGCCGTGCCCCTCGCCTCCCACAGTCTAGAGGCTCTAGTGGGATGTGCTACAGTGTGATGCATTAAAGTTGTACAAGCATTCCTACCTGGCAAGGGCAGAGATTTCTGTCCTACCCATGGGTCAAAGGGGATCACCATGCATGCACACCGAGTTGGTCTCTGTCCAGTAGACAATGTGAAAACCTGAAAGAGTAGCATTAAAAATATTATGAAGAGTGTGGTGTCAAAGCAACAATACAACTGAGAAACAGCCACCACCTCCAGATTCTCCAGAGATGCCTTTCCCCAAGCCTTGCAAAATCTAACCTTTCACAATGAGATCTAAATCTAAGCTTTCTGTGATCTAAATCTAACCTTTCTGCGATGAGATCACTGCCTTCTTCAGCGCCACAGTCAACACTAGAAGAGGTGACATCCAACCCTAATGCCCCTCAGCGAGGCAGTGTTCCTCCCAGTGGCGGCTCGCTCGGAACGGGGGTGGTAAGCAGGGGGGATTATAAAAAGAAATGACAAAAATGAACTTACCTTCTCTGCAGCACTGCTGCACGCCTCTCCCGCCACCGCACGCCTCTCCTCTGTCTGCTGGAAGCACCGGAAGCACCGAGGCTTCCAGATTCTCCCAGCCAATCACGACGCTGCAGGAGCAGCGTCGTGATTGGTCTGAGCGTCCTACTAGGATGCTCAGGCAGTGCCTGGGGCGGCTGGACATGTTCTCCACGGGGCAGTGCAACACAGCCCATTGGAGAACATGCCAAGTGCGCATGACGGTTTGGCCGGCACTAGAGGTCGGGCCAAACTTTCAAGTGCACTTAGAGGAGTGCAAACCACTCCTCCCCTGCTCTGGCGTCACGGAGCCAGCCCCACCCGACTCCCGCATAGAAAAAGAAAATGATAATAATGTCATGCTATTATCATTTTCTTTTTCTTTTTCTTTTTTGCACAGCTGAAATAGCAGTGGGGTGACGCTCCTCCGCCTTAGCAGAGGAGCCGCCACTGGTTGCTCCTCCAATACTAAAGGAAACTATTATCAAAACCTAATTTGTGCCTCAAGGAACTTAGGTGCTCTAATCCCAAATGTAAATGTAGGCCTCCTCTTTTAGCAGAATCTTTTTGTTAGCTGTCATTTTCCAATCATAGGCATGTGGACCAGCGTAGCATCCTTGACCTTATCCAGTCTAGTTTACAGCCATGTCATGGGACAGAGAGCATGCTACACTATTTTTGGGACAATTTTGAAAGGTAGTGGAAAAGGTTCATTCAGTTATGCAAATCTTACTTGATCTCTCCTCTGTCGTTTACTGTAGATCATTCCTGCATGATCCACTCATTAGAGCAGGCAGGGGAAGTGACCCTTATTTATATTGAAGTATTCAAAAAAGTGATGGATGGAATGCTTGAATTAATCTCATCCACTGTTAATTACTCAGGGCCTCATCCCAGTGCATTTTTTATTTTTTGCACACAATGCCACCTCAGTTTGGACCCAGCTATATGCATATCAGTCATGATCTGTCCCATTAGGAAGAGTTCAGCCTGAACTGCCAGGCCAGGTCCTCCCTGAACTAGAGCACAGGTAACCCAAGACTTGTTCTGCCTTTATAAGGACTAATCAGTCGGGTATAGCTTGGTTCCAGTGGCACAGTGTGAACAGGACCCACGCCTGGGCATACCCGTCCCACTTAGGGTATCACACTGGAGTATTTCTCTCCCAACGAAAGTGAATTGTTGAGTTCCATAGAGATCACTTTATGACACTGAATTTCAACCCGTATTTTCACCTTTTAAGTCATTTTCAGGACTCCTGGAAATATGGGCAATAGAAGATCAGTTTATGCTGCAGGTTTGACTAAATTATGAATCAAAGAAGGGCAAATTGTGTGGCACAACACAACAAATTCAGTGGCAGTATTATTTTTCTCTTTTATGCGTATTAACACACATAATACTGCATGGCAAAGGTTTCACCACACTAGTACCTGTTTGACACCTGAATGCAGCCATCAGCAGTTGAAAGATGGTTAGTTGACCATTGTAAACAGAAGCTGCTGCATCACACCGCAAGCCACACTTTCTTTTTTAGTAACATATGAACTGTTTGAGCGAAAACATGTTTTTGTCCAAATTATGGCATTTGAATTCTTTTTGAGAACTTCCAACTGGCTGTTGGGCAGGCTGATGAGGTCAAGAAAGTAGGAGTTGCATTTGATAAGGATCTGTCGCCGAATCTCAAGTCAACTATCTTATGAATAATATTTTGTATCATCTGCCACTGCTAAATATAATTGTAATGTTGTGCCTAGAGACCTAGGTTCCAAGTTCATAGACTCAGTGGTAAAATCCATGTTAGACTATTCCCCAAAAATTATTTTGCGATGTCAAAGCTAAATTTGATCAAATTACGAAAACACAGGATAATGGAGAGTGAAAAGTCCTTGTTTTGGAGGCCACTCACAACTTATACCAGCTAGCTGTTGGTTTCGGGGTAAGACTATAGTGTCTCAGAACTGTTTTACAAATCAACATGGGGTTCAGGCCCTGTTTATCTAGAAGGAAATATCTCACTTTATACATGACCAGATGGTGTGATCAAAGATTTTGTGTGTTGTCCCTTTTTGAGCTGTCATCAAAGGTTGCCTGGGGAATTCCATGAGTGGACAGAGATCTGTCAAATACTCTTCCAGCACATTTACATTAATTTGTCACTCTGACTAAATTGAGAACCATGCTGAATCTCATTTGTTCTAAGAAAGTTGGGTGAATTGTTTACAGGTGACAGAGTGTTCAGCGGCAAGAGACTGCTTAGCCCTATTGTGCAATATACAGGAACAGTGGTCCCCTACGTACATGAATGGTAGTAATCGACACAGTAATATAATAAAGACTGTGTTGTAGAAATCCCAATAGGAGTATAATGATTTCTATTTACATCATGAATAAAAAAGGAAACATAGGAAGTGGGAGAGTAATCAAGAAAAATGATTCAAAGAACTCAGGCATAGTTATGTCTAATACAATCAACAATAAGGCCACAAGCATTTGGAGAGCGCCATTGCACAAGGTACAGTAGTTACATAAACAATACAGTGTCAAGGAGCTAAGGTCGATGGCGTTTCGATCCCTAACACAATAATGGGATCATCATCAGGACTAGAGAATTATAGCCGGAGAAGGATGCCTGCTGAAAGAAAAAGGGAGAAACAAAGGGGGGAGAGGAAGGGAAAGAGACAGGAAAAATTATATAGAACGAATAAAGACCGCTATGTTGTATGAACGGTTAGGGTCACGGTGCACACATGCTGATAAGTGCCTATAGTGAGATAAAGGGGGATGGGAATCTAAGCACAAAAGGCTGTGGTGTATTTAAATGTACCGCGTAGGGAACACACCCAGATCACATCATCAGGTTAATTGACAAACCTAGTCGGAGCATATCACGAGAGCAATCAGTGTTAGGATGTGGCGATCAATTAAACCATATGAATTAAAAAGGTATTCACTTTTAGGATGGAGCCATGCGGGTCACAGTAAGTTGAACTGCGAGGGTAAAGTTAATAATTAATGATTGTATTAGGGCCGTACATAACTATGCCTGAGTTCTTTGAATCATTTTCCTTGATGACTGTCCCACTTCCTATGTCTCCTTTTTATTCATGATATAAATAAAAATAATGATATTCCTATTGGGATTTCTTCAACACAGTCTTTATTATATTACTGTGTCGATTACTACCATTCATGTATGTAGGCAACCATTGTTTCTGTATAATTAACTGTACCCCCGGGTCCCTCTCAGATTACTTGGGTTGCCTTGTTTTTTGCAAAATATAGCCCTATTGTGCAGCATCGGAGTGTTGTTGCTTCACGTCACCAAAATGACGAGTAGGCCAGAAAAGTCCTTGTGTTGTCCCTCTTAGATGTAGAGGCCATGTCATGTCACATGGCATGGAAAAGCACTCTGGGTGACCTTGGGATGAGTATCACTGTCTGCAGAGAAGCATGTAGCTGGCTCTAAGGGTGGTTGTGAAGAGTTTTGCCAAACACAGAAAAAGCCCACGGGTCCTGGTCGTAAGTCTAAAGGGCGTGTGGAATATGTCTACTATGCTCGGGGGGGGGAATCCCTTTTAAGGACGGTTCCCCTCACACACCACAGGTGTCATGCTTTATCATAGAGTTTTGCACATCTCCTACAGACAGCAAATCTGTAGAATTCTCCTTACCAAGTGCTCCGTCCACAGAAACATTTATTTAAGTGACCCAATTGCATCAGGCACTTTCTGCTGTGTTTGGTGCAACAGAAAAGGATGCGTATTTCCACCAGTAGCTGTGGAGACTGCCTGAGAACACATTAAAAGCTTAAAAACCCCATATGTATGTGGAACCCAACTGTACCAGAAACACAATCTATTAGGGTAAAGTTAGCTTGGGTCTCATGACCTATATTATATGGTAAGTTATTATGTTATAATAAACACTGGCCGTGGTGAGCATGTTAAGGCAAGGGTCGTGAAGGCTTTTAGTGGTACGCCTTTATATGCATTTCAAATAGATAACTTCTTGTCAGAAGAAGAGTATCTTTTTATTTATTCCACAGTCTGTCTTCGGCTTCTCACGTTAAGAGATCCACCTTGCCAAGGCTTTAAAACATACACGGCGCAATGTTGCACCGTCCTTTGCAGCAGATTGTTCATTGTGGGTTGCAGTGTTTTGCCTTGTGTCCTAAATAATTGGTGAATTATCCTGTATGATTGATGAAAAATGGCTGCGATGTCTACTGCTTCATGATTACACGGAAACTCATATAGTTTGCTGAAGCACTCCCCAGCTGCATGCTACTTTCAACCGCCCCACGGTAGCAAACTTCTCCAACTGTAGTAACTCCTAACCTAGTGTAGCTTTTGCTAACCCTACATTCTAGGGCTATAACTGCCATTGGTGTAGATCTAAAATCTTTAGTCTGATAAGGCGGTTTAAGACAGTATTTAATAACCTTGAACCCATGCCCAAAAATATATTGACATGGTCACAGGTATATTGCGCTGTATGTAAATTTCTTCATTCAGTTCGGTGTTTTACATGTAGGGAAACACTAATACCTTGAGTTGTGATGAAACCGTCTTGCAGTCATTTGTATAGGTTGAGTCTGCAAAAGGAATCTGGCCTGGACTCAGAGACAATAGTCTTTGTGTTTTGAGCCATGCATATGTGTTTCCAATTTTTTATATTTGTAGCCAGTCTCACCACTAACTTTGCAATTTTCTCTGGACACTGCTTAAGTTAGAGTAGGAAGTTAACCATTAGTAGATTGCAGTACTCTATCTAATCAGCCATTTCTTATGGCGATCCCTGCCAGTTTCCTGTCCACGTCTGGAACAAGAAGTAGCATTTTGTTGAGGACCCCAATTTGGAGGTGGTTGTAAGATTTGTATTACATTTTTTATTGTCTAGTGAAAAGTACTTATGATATATCACCCAGTTCCTGGAATATTTGATTAGAACAGTGGTGTTGACAAGGACACATCAGTTCAAAAATGTTTACTCTTTGTGCCTTTCTGTTAAAAGCAAAATGACAATTATGAACATTACCTGCGCCATCTTGTCTGGTGAAATTCTATGTGCACATAAGTTACAGTCATTTTAATCTATCACAGCCATTTTGTACTCTGTTGGTCACCTTTGTTTCACCCTGCCCTTACTAGCATCCCTCTGACCGACCTGGTACTGTGCTGGGGGCTATAAACTCTATTGCCACAACAAACCTCAGCGCCACTTGCTGCCACAAACTCGTTTTTCCTCTCATCCCTGTTTTCAGACAAGCTTTTGGACGCTCTACCCCTCACTACACCTAGTTACACAAACAGGTTCCAAACACCAAAGACTCTTGCAACATGATTTATTGCACTGCAAACAGCAAGACTTGTTATTACCAACAATGGGACCTGTTTTTATCAACAGAACGGACTCTTAGATCTGACCGGTCTCACATGTTTTAGACCCTGAAGCAAGGTCCAGCTGCAAGATAAGATTGTCTGTTTGACCTGGGTGGGAAGAGAATTACTGTTGGGCTTGTGTGACAACCTGCCCGGGCGGGGACCCCAAGCTTTTGTAACCATGTTGATCAAACAAATGCATTGTGTCAAACCTGTATAAAAGGAAGAGCCAAGGGAGTTGTCAGCAGAACACCTCCCTGAGACATCCCGGTGTCTCAGTTGACGCGATCTCCTCATGAGAAATAAACCATTTTCTTCTCTTCCAGTTTCCAGCGCCTTGCCTCATTATTTTGATAGCGAACCCAAAGTGAATTAGAGGTGGAACCCTGCACCGGGCAGCATTGAGGGTCTTAGAAGACTCGCTGCCTTTCACAAATTGGCGCCCAAGCGTAGGGGCCCATCAGCGACGCACGGGTCCGGTAGAGAGGTCCTAACGACGGAGTGAACAACTAAACGATTGGGGTATACCTGCCTGAGAAGACCCTTGTCTGGCTGCCGATCGACTGAACTTCACCAGTTCCGAACGGACCTCTCTCGAGTGACTCGCGGTCCTGACTGGGACCTTAGAGGAACGCCGCATTGATTGTTGGAGTGAGAGGACAACCAGGCGCTGGAAGGGGAAGACTAAGAACTGTCCATACGGTCCGGGTAAGGTCGTAAAAAAACGACTTAAATTGATTGATTGATTGAATAGTTTGATTGAAATACTAATATTCCTTTTTTTGATATTGAGTTATTTGCGACATTTCCCTGCTTGCAAACAACAAAGAATAGGAATATTCTCTCTCTTTGCAGGCAGCGAAGGACAGGTAGTGCAGACTTTTTGTCTAAATTGATTGATTGAGATATTCATTTTGACCGATAAATACATCATGCCTGTTTTCTCTAGATTGTTTGATTGTAATTGTTTTGGACCAGACCGTTTGTTAGAGGTCAGTCAGCCGGCACCGCCGGAAGGCACCCTAACAGGGACATGTACGTAAAGTATGGATTAGCCACCGTAGCTTATAGCAAGCTATGGCATAAATACACTAGGAAGGACCGGGTAAATCAGTGGCCACTGACGGGATCTTTCGATCCCGCTAAAATAGAAACGTTAGAATTAGCTCTCCACAAAAAGAAAACTAGACCAGCCATGTTTGACAGTTTTGGCTTATAGCGAAAAGAGGCAGCTCAAAGAAAGAAAAGGGACGAAGCTAGACAAGATAAAGAAACGCGAAAATCAGCTTACCAAGCCTGTAAAAGATTAGAAGAAAAACTAAAAGAAAAGGAAATCGATAAAAAGGAACAGGAATCAAAAATATCAGATCAATGCCCTGTTAGAACGCCCTCGACTCTTTACCCCAAGTTACCAGCAAAACAAAGGATAGATGATGATTTATTGTTAGGTCCCCCAATCATATACATGCCACCCCCTTACGCCCCTACTCATCCCATAGTACAACGCCAGGACCACCAAAGTATAGCCGGAGATGGCACGATCGCCTCAGTCTCCACCGCCTCTGCTCCCACCGAGTCACCCACACCAAATGCCTCATCAAAGGATACAGTAGTAGAGGTAGGATCAAAAGAAACAGGAGCGCCCAGGGTCCCGCGATTAAGTAAAAATGAGCGAGCAGGCATTGATAAAGTAGTTAAATCCCTCATAGATAGGAAGGAGACAGAAGAGCATGTAACTGACATATGCAACTCCTATGTTGAAAACCGCAAACGATACTTTATTGTACGTCTCTGTTACCACACTCTTACTGCATATGAAGAGAAGTACCAAGATGTAGGGCCCGAGCGACTAGTGGCTCTCTATAGGAAGGTAGACACCGGAGATGAAGGCGACAACAATGTTACAGAACTCTTTTCATCCACACTGGAGGTATTCCGTCACCTCGTGGAACAAGGACGGATAGATAAGGACAGGACATCTAAGATAGCAGGACCCCCGGTGGAAAAACCAGATAGCATGATGCCGATAAAAGAAGCTGCCCCTTATTGGGTACCTCCTAGAGGACAAGGGACTCATGACGATATGAACCATCAAGACGCTAGAGGAAGGGTGGTCTACAATTGGGTGTATCAACCATGGGACAGACAGGACATTTTGACGTTCCGTAAATCTTTACCGGATTTGCGAAAGAACCCCACCGCCTTTACACCGAGCTAGGTACCGCTCTGGGATCAACAATAATGACACTTGCCGACATAGACTTGTTCTTCGGGTTATGTTTGCCAGCAGATGTGTGGAAACAGATTAGGAAAATAGACCATACCGAACTGCTTGGTCATACCTGGGAACAACTTAACACACTAGATAAACAGCGGAACCCTGGTCAAAAACCGGTTAAAGCAATATTGGACCTCCCTGACAAAATAGTGCAGAAAGTGAAAACGCTGATCCCAGAGAAAAAGATAGACTGGTCCATAGTAACCGCGTGCCGCCAGAAACCACAAGAGGATGTCTCAGAGTATTTCTCCAGATTTGAAACGGTGTTCTCCGATTACAGTGGACAAGACATGTCCACCGCAACCGGACACCACTTATTTGTGCAGAACTATGTAAAAGGACTACTGCCAGATGTATCCCAGAAATTACAAGCCAGCGAAAGTAGTTGGGCAGCATCTAAACCGGCGGCCATTCTCCAAATGGCCCAGTACTATGAGCATCAGAAAAACGAAAATGACAGGGCTACAGAAAGGAAAAAGAAGGACTTGAAGGAAAGGGTAATGGTAGCACAACTCCAGGGGGCGAATACAGGAAGGGAGCAATATAGGGGAGGATACCAGCAGAATACCCCTAGAGTACAGCCACCTAGTAACAATTCATCGACATCATATGTAGGACGCCAAGACCTAGGACAGGATCAATGTGCATTTTGCAAAGAATATGGACACTGGAAAACCCAATGCCCGGCTTTGTTAGGAGCTGGTAGGGGCAGAGGGGCGAGGGAAATAGCAAGTGGACAGATAGGAAGAGGACGTGGGAGAGGGTACACGAGTGAAGCAAGCGAGGGAAGGCCAGGAAGAGTGAACACATTTGACCATCCCAAACAGAATCAGTACCAACAGACAGATTATGACAATACGTACGACTTTGCATAGGACAGCCAGGGGCAAGGGAGGGATCCAGTTGAGCTCTATGTTGATCAGCAAGGCCCTTATGTTACCACTGAGGTCCTGGGCACAAAGTCGCCATTTCTGGTAGACACAGGAGCAACACGTAGTGCACTATCCAAACGACTGATTCCAAGGGCACCCTTGTCAGGCTCACATCTGACTTCAATAGGATTTGACGGTACGCCCTCCACCAACCCTTTGTCCCGACCGATCTTAGCGACTGACACGACAGTTAACATATACACCGACAGCCAATATGCCTTCGGGGTGGTTCACCATTTTGGGATCTTATGGAAAGAAAGAGGGTTCCTGACTTCACACGGTACACCCATCCTGCATGGAGATTTAGTCTCCGCCTTGACGCAAGCAGTCCTCCTCCCCAAGAAGTTAGCAGTGATAAAATGCCAAGCACATAGGAAAGTGACTGATCTCATTGGACAGGGAAATGCACTAGCAGACGTTACTGCCCGAGCCACGGCAGGAGACAGAACTACGCAGATTACTTGCATAAATTGACAAACGAGCTAACAATTATCCACCAACAGGTGCAGCAAGCTTTGCCTGATGTATCCAGGGGCCCGGGACATGAAATAAAGCCAGGCGACCATGTTTGATCTGCAACTTCCAAAGAACGAAGAATCTGGAGCCTAGGTGGACGGGCCCCTGGCAAGTCCTGATCACCACCCGAACTGCCCTCCGAGTGAAAGGAAAATGGAACTGGCTGCATGCCCATCGCTGCAAACGAGTCCCTCCAACCCTGGCAACCTGTGAAGGGGTGGAGGTGCAAGAGGAAGTACTCGTGAGAGACCGACCAGCTCTGAGTTGCTACCCACAAGAAGACACCCTCGAACTATCAGAATTTCCCGACCCCACAGTGCCATCCAGGAAAGGGTACAACCTAAGATCGACGAAAGGAGGGAGCTCCAACGACCAGGCCACTAACTGAGTCAAGGTCTCAGATCGGTAGCACAGTCAAACAACGCTACCAGGAAAGCGCCAGACAAAAGTCTGTGGTCCTAACAGTTGTTGAGCTCCTCGAAGATGATGGAAGAAACTGAACACCTGCAAAACCACAAGACACCAAGACTGCTAACCTGCACAGCACAAAGACAATTGCACTTGTAGCTGCATTTCTCACCTGTCTCCTGCTAATGGTCGCACTCTGGATCATTGAAGAGAATGCACCTGCATACAGAACATTGTCACCCACCATGCAACCAATCACCAAGAAAGAACACTACCTGGTATCACTACCGCCACATCTCCAAGAACGACGCAAAGAATTCTGGAATAATTCTTTCGTGCAGATGTTGCACCAGCACAATCTTGCCACCAATGCTACCAACTGTTGGGTCTGTGGGTTGTTACCACATGCCACTGAACATTCCATCCCTTTCATCCCTTCGCCCTTTTCTATTCACGGATCTTGCCTTGCCTGGATGATGCTCCTACAAGAAAGTTACAAAGACAATGCCACTTCCGACGGAACAATCGCCCAGTTCTACAACGAGTTCTGGCGAAACAAAACAGGAAGGACAGCCGCCCCCTTCTGCCCTCACACCTTCAATGCGACATTCCAGATTAATGTCCCCTCCAAAGAACGAGTGGAAATGCAAGTGTTCAATAATCCTAACAGAGCCACATTTTCCTACCTGAAGAAAAGAACTGCTGCAACACTGACTGTGGCCCTATCTGTGGTGAACGTCTCTGGCCTTGTATGCATTGAAGGCCGTGGGACTGAGAATGTGGGTCACAGCACCTGTAGCATTGTGGGGACTTTGAACACTGCCAACCCCCAGCGCTTGTTGCATCACCCAATATGTACTTTGTTTGTGGAACCAAAGCCTACACCCGGCTCCCAGGAAACTGGGGGGCACGTGCTACATCGCCTTTGTTTTGCCACCAACCTACACAGCCCCTGCAGAGCATCATCGAGAAAAGCGTTCTAAAGACATTGATCAAGCAGACTCTGCCTCATCACAGTTCCTCGACGCAGCCTGATAATTCACCTTCTGTCTATGAAGCAGTCGAACATCTCCATAGACTATCTTCAGAAATTCATCAAGGATCAGAGACTTGGACAATTGGAAGTTGGCTTTGGGGCATCTTGAAGGAGTGGGGTTGGAAAATATCAATGATTCTCTTGGTCCCAGTATTGACAATATGTGGTTGTTGTTTGGGTATACACTGTATACCACCTCTGTGTTATGTTTGCTCTTGCACCCTAAGACTATGGACACTCAGCTAACAAAAATGAGAGTAATGTATGATCAAGAGATACAGGACATTATGGAGATCGAAATAGACTGACAAGCTGGCTAGTTATGTTCAAAGGGGCCACTGTTAAAAGCAAAATGACAATTATGAACATTACCTGCGCCATCTTGTCTGGTGAAATTCTATGTGCACATAAGTTACAGTCATTTTAATCTATCACAGCCATTTTGTACTCTGTTGGTCACCTTTGTTTCACCCTGCCCTTACTAGCATCCCTCTGACCGACCTGGTACTGTGCTGGGGGCTATAAACTCTATTGCCACAACAAACCTCAGCGCCACTTGCTGCCACAAACTCGTTTTTCCTCTCATCCCTGTTTTCAGACAAGCTTTTGGACGCTCTACCCCTCACTACACCTAGTTACACAAACAGGTTCCAAACACCAAAGACTCTTGCAACATGATTTATTGCACTGCAAACAGCAAGACTTGTTATTACCAACAATGGGACCTGTTTTTATCAACAGAACGGACTCTTAGATCTGACCGGTCTCACATGTTTTAGACCCTGAAGCAAGGTCCAGCTGCAAGATAAGATTGTCTGTTTGACCTGGGTGGGAAGAGAATTACTGTTGGGCATGTGTGACAACCTGCCCGGGCGGGGACCCCAAGCTTTTGTAACCATGTTGATCAAACAAATGCATTGTGTCAAACCTGTATAAAAGGAAGAGCCAAGGGAGTTGTCAGCAGAACACCTCCCTGAGACATCCCGGTGTCTCAGTTGACGCGATCTCCTCATGAGAAATAAACCATTTTCTTCTCTTCCAGTTTCCAGCGCCTTGCCTCATTATTTTGATAGCGAACCCAAAGTGAATTATAGGTGGAACCCTGCACCGGGCAGCATTGAGGGTCTTAGAAGACTCGCTGCCTTTCACATTTCTGTTTCAAGATTCGTTCACCTATTCAGGCCTGGATGTCTTGAAGTCTTTCATTTAGGACTTAAAATTCAGAAAAGATACATCAAAAATGAGTAAATACGTAAATTAGCTGGTCCCTTGCATCACCTACCAATTAAATCCATATTTTAAATCTAAGTTATCTGTCTAATACAATGCAGCAAACAATCTAATTTCGCCAGCAGACTTTTCTTAAAGGGGAACTTTCAGAAATAAGAACATTGTGTATTTCTTGCAGTTGAAGAACAATGGAGAACATTAGTTTTAGGGATGTTAACTCCATTGAGACTCAGTTCCCACCTAGGTACTGCTCAAACAGAACAATCATCAGGTGCAAAATTACTTGAAAAATTGTGTAGAATTGTCGATGGTGCCATACACTGCATTCCATATACAGTATCTTTAGTTACTCTTTGAGGTGATAAAGATAGAAACATTGTTTTTGTTATTATCTCTTGAGTGATTGATTAAGTGACTAATGCAACAGATACATAACAAAGGAGGGTAATAGCAGCGACCAGAGAGTTGAGTAATTTCAACAGCTATAGCATCAACCTCAACATCCAGCGCCTGGATACCCTCACGGGTGACGGGAAGCGCTCTACTATTCTATTTATCGATTAATTGATTGCTAGCTATAAATTATATCTTTCCAATATTGATGTTTGCAATGACTATTTTGAATTATAGCACAGAATATGTCATTGTACTCTCAGATGAGAGACCTTATGTAAAAAGTTTTAAATACCTCTTCCTCTGCATTCACCTATGCCAGTAACCTTCTTGGAGCTTGGTCTTAACCCAAGGCAGGGTGGTATTCTCCCTTCTTGTCCCATGACGTGTATAGGAAGAATCTTTGGTTGCAAATGGGCTTCTGTGTCTCTCTATATTTGGTTCAGAGCCAGGTCTGGTGGCTTAGTGGACTAATGTGTCCACTGTAGGGGCCTGTGTTTGACCTCATGTTCACAGATTCAAATCCCGGTGGGTCCACTCAGCCTTTCATCCTTCTGAGGTCGATAAAATGAGTACCGTTAAGTTGGGTAGCAATAAACATCTGCTATTCAGCGGCAAGATGCACTTCTGGGTGAACGTGCGCTTTACAAATACACTTGTTATGTTCTAACCGAGCATCATAGTGAAGCATTGTTCACTTTTTAGTGATTCCTGGGCAGTGCGTGGATGCAATCGTATGGTAAAGTAAATAACGTTTTAAAGAGCACTACTTTGTTGTACTTTAAAGACCTTTGGGTGTAGTAGTTTATAAGTTTATTTCGGTGACTGGCACCATAAAACTTCATTAAAAAAACAATTCATCCAAAACATGGGCGATGTACACTCATATAACAATAGATGCATATAAAACAATGACAAACACTAAAAAAAAAAGCTTAAAAACTGAAAATACATACTTCCAGTGAGGATTCTTTGCAATCATAATATACTCGAGATTTTTAAAATTACTTAATTCATTTATACATCCTAGACAATAATCACACACAAAGTAGATAAGATCGAGATGGATAAAAACAATCAGTTATATAATCATAGAAGAAGGCCCAACCTCTTCCTAAGAAGCCAGACTGCATAGAAATAATAACTGAAAACAAAAACTACAGTAGGGCTAGTACAGGTCCAAAGAATCCGATAGGCGACTTTATATTGTCTCACACCTAAAGCCATACAAAGGGGCCTAATCCATGCCATTTCTTGACTTGATAAGCAATGGGTAATAAAAAATATATGTTCGCAACATCCTGAATCATATCACTACATAATATGCAGTGTGGAGATTTGATTGGATTGGACTTCCATTTGCTGGTAAACATTCTGACCAGCAACGTACCCAGCCTAAATTTAATGTATAGTGTTCGGGCTTGGCAGAAACACATGCGTAAGTCCATCTATTTTGGAATCGCTATAATAGGAAGTGATCCTAAAATTCCAGAATGCCTCTTTTACAGAGGCCTTGGTGTTTGTGTTGATTGATGCAGGATCACTCCATTAATTTGCCAAGCCTTTGTCATTAAAGTATGATTTAATGTGTTGCAGCTAGCTGACGTAAGAGAGGACCAAAGACGTTGCCTGGGTACTGTGTCGAAGGCCGCCCTTAAATCCACAAATGCCACATATAGGTGGCATTTAGAGATCTTCAGGTGTTTTCACAAAATAAGAGACTGAGGTAAAAGATCTGGTCGATTGTGCTCATCTTGGGGCGGAACCCTGCCTGCAGAGGGGAGAGAATCTGGGAATCTGCAATACATTCAAGCAGTTTGTCTAAAACCGGGTGACAAAACACATTCTGTAAATTGTCGATTAGACTGATGGGCCGATAGTTACTGGGGATGGTCTTGTCTCCTTTTTTGAATAGCGGAATAATCTCAGCACCGCACCACGAGTCAGGTATTCTTTCCCCGGCCATAATCCTATTTGACAAAACGTTAATGTAAAGGGCCCCACACAACAAGCTCAGAGCGATATAAATCACCAGGGATCATATCCCGATCTGCGGCTTCCCCTGGTTGAAGAGACTGAATAGCCCTGTATGTGTTCTCCAAAGTGAATTGAACTGGATCATGGACCATTAGACAGTAATCAAATAGGTTGAAATTACATTCTGGATTACGGTTGTCACCCGTGGCTACTGTTAATGAGCCAGCTTCTAAACTATTTGCGGCATACATTTCTGTAAATTGGTCCACCCACTGTTGTGGTTGTACACAAAGCTCCAATGGGCTGGGGTTGCTTCTACTACCATATGCCAGAAGGCTATCGTGTCTTTCTGTCTTGAGGCCTCGACGAGAGCATTCCAGTTGGAATCAATCAAGCCCTGTTTAGAAGAGGCCACTATACGTTTAAATTGTGAGCACGTTTCCTTAATTGCCTCTCGATCTCCTGATTTAATGGCTTTAATTAGTGCTCCTTTGGCCTTTTGGCACTCTTCATAAAACCAGGGGACACACTGATGAATCACTGGTTTTGAAGAAGAAGCTTCTTTGATAGACAGCCTTTGCAGAGCACTGAACATAAGGCTGTGGATATCTAATATAAGGATCGTAATGACCGGACAGTTCCTAAATGGAACAAGAACTTTGATAAATTCATCATAAATGTGCAATAAAGTGTTGGTTTGGTAAGTAGGTTGGACCATTTCACAGTCTTTCTATTGCTCCCTTGGGACAAGACCATCTCTGACCGCTCATATGCATTGATTGTATCGCAAAAGGTTGCCTTTAAATGTTGGATTTAGGGCTTTGTGGTCGCTATCAGACTTGGATACTATTTCAAAATCCAAGACTGTATGACATAGGTCAATGTCCAATAGAATTATAATTGATACGTCCCCGACAGTTACCTCTATAGAAAGTAAATGCTCTGTGTCTGTCCAATTTAAATTTCCCATTACAAGCGTGAAAAACCATGTGATAAAGTGAGAGACAGTAATTGTGTGGTGGAAACAGACCAAGAACATAAAGTTTCTGATTTCAACTTTGGAATACCCCAGGTTTCATTTTACATGTCAATGACGGAAGAGATGCCATCTAATACTCAAATGTAACATTAAAGTCTCCTGCAATTAGAAGAGGTGACTTGTCTAGCCTGCTTTCAAGTTGGTGGATAAATATTTTTAACAAGGGAGATTCTGTCCTTTTATATGTGGTGCGGTTGTACACATATAAAGTTCCCCTACGGCCATTACTGCCATTCAGCTGCAACCAATGATTTCTAAGATGTACATTTCCAGCGTTTTATTAGCCAGATTAAGAGAATTTCTAAACCAAATTAACAACCCCCCAGATGGAAGACCAGCTCTAGATGGAATTTCCTCGATGCTATAGTTTGAGAAAAATTTTCTAAAAATAGATTCCAAAGCCCATGTTTTCTGCATAAGTGAAATCCAATCGTTCAATAAAAAGTCCCCACTCTGGAAGTGTGATTTTCCCTTGTAGACCTGCTACGTTCCAAGCTAACATCTGGATGAGTGGAAAACCCTTTTCTGGTGAGAGGTCAAAAGAAGGGAGTGAACAATGTGCTGGGGGTTTTGGCATGCGGTTGACTTGGTGGTTAATTACTAATGAAGGGGACATAATGGGAAGACTGGAAGCACCAGTGTGTATATATTCGGTTCTGTTGGTGATCAGTCAATCAATCTCTGCTAGGGTGTGTAATCCAACCTCCTAGGATTAGTTGGTTCATGAGACGAGTTTCTTTTTACAAAACTCGTAAAACTGGAAGGATTAAAAGTGGAGGATAACGCTGGAATACTAGGCGTACATGAGTTCCGGGAGTATGAGTCTGCAGGGATCTTGGGGCTACTTTTGAATTGGATGTTGGAGCCTGGAGGTGGAATAATGCGTGCATCCAAAGCCAGTAACCCATCCTCTAAGTGGGGATCTCTCAGGATTAACCTAACAGTGTCATAGTCAATGTTACCTTTAGTCAAGCGCTGTGCATAAAATATCTGAGTGAGTTAAAGAAAAACAATGAGGCTGACAGTGTATCCTGAGAGTCACCTTTATTTATCAATGACGCTGAGTTTTCCCTTTGCCCCTCCCTTAGCTTTGGAATGTTAATCATGAAAATTGAGGGTTCCCTGGGGCTAGTGAGGGGAGAACAGGGTTTTTGAGCTGACCCGGAGGTAAAGGTCTCGGTTTGCTTGGGCTAACTCTGCTGCTATGCTGCCTGTTCAATTCAGAAGTCCAGCTGCTATGCCAAATGTGATTTGGGGAAGCTCTGGAAAAACTGGAGTTGGCTACAATAGCTTTAATACCTTCCTGGGCGTTGGTGGTTGTCAAGTTCTTCCTTGCATAAACACCTACTGACCCCAAGAGATTACCATTAATATAACACCTCCGTTGGGAGGAAGCAGAACAAGCCTCTAATCCCAGTGCCCCTGCTACCCAAAGGGATACCAGCATAATTAGTTGAACCTGAGAGTCAGTTAGAAGGTTCCCGTGTCAAACAGGATGGTCATTAGTCTCAGAGATCACAAGTTTCTCTGTTAAACTTTTATTAGCTTCCAGGAAATCTGTTAGCCTTGAGTTTAACCTAGAAACTGCTTCTTTCACCTCATTGGGGTCACTTCTCAAACTATCTACGATGGCTCTGATGTCCTCAAAGCATGTGGGCGTTGGGCATGGGCCCAAGAGTGGGATGCTGATTCCTTTCCTCATTTAAGTTTTCAAGAGGGGAATAGTGATTGGAACAAATTATTGGGGACATGCTAATAGACTGACCATTCGTGGGAATTTCTAGTTGGAGTAAACTGTTAGTAGAAGTTATCTGGGCTCTGTGTGTTGTAACGGAACAAATTCTAGGTTTTCTAAATCAGCAGAAGAGTGAAGATTTGTACTAGAGCAATTAACATTTGCTGTCCCTTTATAAAATTGTGAAATTTTTGTTTTAGTCTTAGAAATTCATTCCAAAGGCTGTCTTCTCCCATTATTAGGAATGTTCTCCACTTCCATGAGAAGATTGTCAATGTGACCTTATTAGTGGACTGCTCCCTTCCCTGCACAGCTCCGCCTGGTAGCTGCTGCCCCTGTTGCTGCTGCTGACCCTCAGGAGTTTGAGTCCCCGGTGGTCTAGTGGTAGAGCATCACTGCTCTGCTGCTGGGCTGCCCCCTGTCTCTCTTTTTCTGCTGTTTCTGCTTCTTGCTGCCGCTGCCTTGTCTAATGATTTTTCTGACCTTATTTGCACTTTTCTTTTCCACTTTGCTCTCTGCTTCTTTTCTTCGCCGCTCGTGCCCCTAATGCTGCAATCCCCCGCAGCCCACCCCCTCCAGTGACTCTTTCCCACTCCCGCATTTCCCGACTCCCAGCTGTCCAGCCCCCCCGCACACTACTTAATGGCGGCCGCTGCGCGGTGAAGGTGCAGTCCACTGACCTTTTAGTGGACTGCTCCCTTCCCTGCACAGCTACGCCTGGTAGCTGCTGCCTCCGTTGCTGCTGCTGGCCCTCTTAGAAGTTTGAGTCCCTGGTGGTCTAGTGGTAGAGCATCACTGCTCTGCTGCTGGGCTGCCCTCTGTCTCTCTTTTTCTGCTGTTTCTGCTTCTTCCTGCCTTTCTGCTCCTACAGCCTTGTCTAATTCTTTTTCTTTCCCTCTTTGCACTTTTCTTTTCCACTTTGCTCTCTGCTCCCTTTCTTCGCCGCCCTTGCCACTGAGATCCCCCGCAGCCCCGCCCCCTCGAGTGACTTTTTCCCGCTCCCGTATTTCCCGACTCACAGCTGTCCAGCCCCCCGCACACTACTTAATGGCGGCCGCTGCGCGGTGAAGGTGCAGTCCACTGACCTTTTAGTGGACTGCTCCCTTCCCTGCACAGCTCCGCCTGGTAGCTGCTGCCTCCGTTGCTGCTGCTGACCCTCTTAGAAGTTTGAGTCCCTGGTGGTCTAGTGGTACAGCATCACTGCTCTGCTGCTGGGTTGCCCTCTGTCTCTCTTTTTCTACTGTTTCTGCTTCTTCCTGCCTTTCTGCTCCTGCAGCCTTGTCTAATTATTTTTCTTTCCCTCTTTGCACTTTTCTTTTCCACTTTGCTCTCTGCTCCCTTTCTTCGCCGCCCTTGCCACTGAGATCCCCCGCAGCCCCACCCTCCTCCAGTGGCTTTTTCCCGCTCCCGTATTTCCCTTCTCCCAACTGTCCAGCCCACCCGCACACTACTTAATGGAGCCCGTCCACGCCTGGACCGCGCCCAGGGCCACGGACCCTGGTTCTCGGACATTCCACCCATACGAAGCCAGCAATTCTTCTCGCCATCATACAGGACGCCACGCCGCCTGCCACCTAACGTCACCAAAGGACACCCAAGGACCCTTCTCCTGCCAAAACTGTAGCTACACCCTCACCCACCCCCACACTCCAGCTCCTCTTGCACCATCGAACACACAGGCGACAGAATCAACTTCCACAGCGGGATGAAAGATAGTGCCTCCAACTCAAATCAGACAAGACCAAAATACTCATTATGGGACCCACCCCCTCAGCTTGGGATGACTCCTGGTGTCTGGGAACCCCCTCCACCCCCACGTACCATGCACGCAACCTCGACAACGTACTGGACTCCTCGCTCTCAATGAACCGCCAGATCGACGCCGTATCCTCATCATGCTTCCACAAGCTCCGCCTGCTTCGAAAAACATTCAGCTGGATCCCCACAGAATCCAGAAAGACGGTCACCCACGCACTCATCACCAGCAGACTGGACTACGGCAACACACTCTACGCCGGCGTTACCCAGAAACTCCTCTGGAAACTATAGAGCATTCAAAACCCCGCAGGCAGACTGGTACTCAACATCCCCCGCCACATCACTGAACACCTTCAAGAACTCCACTGGCTCCGAGTCAACAAAAGAATCACATTCAAGCTTCTCACACATGCCTACAAGGCTCTCTGCATGACGCAGGCCAGCATATCTGAACCACCGCTTCTCATTCCACTTACAAGCCAGACACCTTTGCTTCGCCCAACTGGCCCTGGCCACCGCCCAACGGATCCACAATACTAGAGCTGGAGGAAGATCCTTCTCCTACCTCACCCCTAAGACCCTCTCCACCTCAGGAAATCCCCAATGCTAACCCAATTCAGGGAGGATCTCAAGACCAGGCTCTTCGACTGAACCCCGACACCCAGACAGATCAGCAGCCTCCCTCCTCAGCACCTTGAGACCCCATGGGAAAGTAGCCGCACTATTCAAACCCCTGATTGATTGATCGATTGATTGAATGTTCTGCAAACAACAGTTTTCTACTGCATGCCTTCGAGCAGACTTCCGCTCCTTCCCAATCCTTGGTAAGTGGTTGGGCACCTTTCTTTTACCCATATTTAAAGCCCGCCTTTGATCGATATACGAGTGATAGACACTCGAAAGTCCACTGTTGTTAAGAACCCGCTGATTGTAGATTGCAAAGATAGTATAGCGAGAAGGAGTAAAGACGAGGCCCAACTAGCATAATAACAATAGGCTCTCTATAGCTTCAACATAAAAGGGTGCACTAAAATAGCTCCCACTGGCACTGTTGCTAACGGATGGGGATGGGCCCTCCCTTGCACGGGCGCGGACTGGCCCGCCCTTGACACAGGAGCGGCCCGCACACATCCCGCGCAGCGGGAATCAGTGAAGTGCTATGTAGCACAGAGGGGTCAGGATCCTCCTCACCCTTCTCCTGGAGCCTCACGTTGATGTTGCTCTAGTGAGATGAAGTATGGGGCTGGAAGTTCACTCAGTCCAAGACAGCGTCCCGCGCAGGAGGAATCGACGAAGCCCTTTGTAGCACAGAGGGGGTCAGGCTCCTCTGTACCTCTCCCGGAGCCTCACGTTGGTGCCGCTCTGGCTTAATGAAGTATGGGTCTGGAAGTCACCCCAGTCCACAACAGCTTACTACTGGTAAGATCTTTATTTTCAGTGGAAGGAGATTTGTTTACGCCAGATTTCATACAGAGATTTTCCTTCAAAATCCTCATCTGGTCTCGCAATCTCTTATGAGATCATACACCCGTTTATTTGGTAGTGGTGTACCGCCAACTCTTAAAGTGTAGTTGTCTTATAATCCATACTTAAATGTGAAAAAAGGTGAATACCAGAAAGTAGAATGGTGAATATCAGTCAGTATATTGTTTGTTTATTTAGTTGTTTTGCAATGCCCTGCACCTAGATTTACAGCTACCACAAAGAACTCAGACACATAGCACTTGAATGATATGCGGGTTCGAGGGTTATCCCCTATCAAATATTGTTTAATCACTTCCCCAGGTTGAAGACCTCCACCTAATGATCTTTTGAACAGACTGTTATGAGGAGTTTCCTGGAATGTGGATTGCTAAAGTGTGCTAGGGGCACAGGTCTCCAGAATTCAGGATCCTGCATTTCCTGCCCAGTAACTGATCGCCAAGCCTGAGCCAGTTGAAAGATTGTTGATGGATCAAGTTTGAAGATGCTGATTGAAAGTTTCTGGCTGGAATGTAGTGGGGTACCATCCACTCCAGGATACTCCAGCGTTTATTTAAAAACATGTGTCATAAACATGGAAATGTTGAGCTACACAATTTCATATATTGCTGCATTTTCGTAGCAAATACATTTATTAGACTATATCTGTTTTCATCTTTTTCTTTTTGGGATAGCTCAGTGGGCTAATCCCTCCCAAAAGACCATTCCAGGCGTCCTACTTCTCCCAACCCATCCCCCAAAGCCCCATATACCTGGCATCCTGCCATTCTGGCATCTCTCCCCTGCCCCTAAAAGGCAGAGTCAATTTTAGAAATAAAGACTTTGGGGTGAAAGTCTGTTGCACTACTTAGAAAAGCTGTGCATTCCTGCTGTGTCCATTTTTCTAGCTAGCCAATTGTTCCTCTAATGAACTTAACAATCATGCAAAACCATTTGAAGAGCACAATCTTTTTTGTTGCCTTTTGCCGTCCAAGTGGTACTTGTGGGTGCAGGGTCACCCAATGTTTACTCTTCCATCCAATTGAGAGTGGCTACTGCATATTCCACCCAGATTATGTTGTGACTGGAGGTGGCAGTGGCTACATAGTCGAACAACAAAGGCATTTGTTTCTATACCTGTAGGTGGAGGATTCCAACTGGCATTCCTTGGTTATAGTCCATCAAGTCCCAAAAATGTATTTACTTGCATTCATCATGTTTGGGCTATGTGGAAGTTGTGTGTTTATGTCTATGTGAGTTACACAGGAAAGAGTACACTGTGGTTCCATTTCCACCCTATGTGCATAAGATGGTGACTCTCCTTTGGGAAGGATGACTGCTTCCAACCTGATAGTTCTCCTTCCCACTCCTACCTTCCCAAAATCTGCTCTATTCACTGAATTGGGATAGGCTTGTTGTATTCCATTAGGTAGGATGTTAGAATATCATTAGCAAAAGTATCGCCAGAAAGCGATATTGTGTATTAAATACTTATTTACAATAATATTGTTCTGTTGGGTGTATATTTTCAACTAATGACGACTCCAGTCAAAAGATAGTTAGCTAAAACTATATTTAGGGCACAATGTTTCTGATACAATATTTTGGTTACAATATTCTGGTAGCATACGCCTAAATGAAGCTCACCCATTCCCATACCCATCTTTCAGTATTATTGCTGGTCTTTCAGAAAATGGCGGCCAATGGAGATTATGGGTTAATCTACAATCCTCAAACCACCAGGACCAGTCAATACTGCTCTGACCTGTGACATGTGGCTGTGTAGCCCAGAAAACCTGCACAATTACTGCAAGATGCACTTTTCCAATATTATAGAGCTATTGGACCTTTTACATCGAGAAGACCTCTGTTTGGCTCTGGCTTACTGCATTGGCAACCAGGCAAGACAGACACTTGAGCCATTATTTGGAACATTGCCTGTATTATGATGAGGCTTGAACATCATTGCAGGAAAGAATATTTCTCTAAGAGTGTAGCCCTTCAGATTTTCTACCTTCCCTCCCGACTGGCCGAAGTATGTGAATCGATGTGGAATTGCTGCTGTGACTTGAGCAGTAAAGAAAGCTTACTTGCCTGCCTGCGGAGCTAGACTGTGCTTGTCAGGAGGGCCCAACCTGATCTTTGGAATACCTGCAAAAAGCCCAGTTGACTAAAGTATTGCCAAGGTCACATAGTAACCCAGTAACTGGCCAAAAAAAGAAAAGAAAGAATTGTTATTTACTGGTTGTTGAGCAGAAATGTCACCTGCCTTCGACAAGCAGATTAGTCTGCTCGATCCACATACTATCTTGTAACTGTAGAAGGCTGTAGGGAGTGGGGTAGGATAAACACTGAGCCGCAGTCACATGAGTTGTTACAATTCATATACACAATAGAGCACCGGAAGAGACTTCTAACCTGGTTCTACAAAGCACTAGCAAACAAGACCAAATCTAACCTAAATGACTAGAAAGCAAAATGGGAAATTTACTTGGAAAGGAACCTTGAGGACAGAGAACGGAGACACATATGACGATAGGCACAAAATATCAAGAAATGCTTGCTTTAAATTTATGAAATTTAATTTCCTACATCCAACTCACTTAACTCCCCAAAAACTACTTACGATATCCAAGACAATCCCCTTGACATGCTCTAGCTTGCAGATACTGGGTTTTATCAACCTGTATGGAGTTGCACCAAATTTAGACAATACTCAGAGGGCTCAACAGATACAATTGAGGCTTCAACAGGGAGAGTGAACCTGGGCACACCTATATACTGCCTACTAGGCTGCTTCATGTGACCAAAGGTTAAAAAAGCAGGTACCAGATTTATAGACTTACTACTTCTACTTGGCAAAAGATTCTTGGCCATGGCCAGGAAATTTCTCACAGCTCTAACTCTGAACAAATGGAGGCGATGGGTACCAAGATCATCTGATGCTGAAAGCGTGGCAAAGGATAGTGAAGAAGCTGAAGCTTTAAAGATAAAAAAATATTGCACGTAAGTGGAATATAGCACTGTTCACATTCCTCTTATAGCAGGATAGCTACGATATTTTTTAAAATAGGTCCACGATGGAGGGGGTCGGGGATAATCAAACTAACACTCTCAATTAACCACTATAATGCACATAGTGTGACCCAAAGGCATGAATGGTGAAGGGAAAAGGCAGAAGCCAGGGAACCTTGATTTCAAACACGGGGAGTCGCACATGGTTTACGAATCATGCTCCCACTGGAGTCTTCCCTTACCGCAACTGTGGACTATAGGAGACAGTAATTTTGAACAGATAAAGCGCACATCCCATTCGCCATGTACGACATAGAAGACATACACACTGCCGACATAGAACGACTCAACAGTTCAATGGTTATGAGCTCCAACCTCATTCCTACCAGAGAAAGGTAGCACTCTTGTTTCCTCATTTTAAAGAAAGTCAAAGGTGAGATGGTACTTGAAACACAGAGGACCAAATGTATCAACACTTTGCAGTGGGTTTATGTCACATAAGTGATGCAAACCGCTGGAAAGTGTTGATTTTGTAATTTACATTCCAGCATAAAACATGTTTTGCTCTAGAAAACAGCCTCAAAATAAGACAAAGTAAAGCTTTTCACAACTTTGTGCTATTTTTGATCAAGGGGCTTACAGTGGGTGATGCATGGACATTTCCATGCAACCACCCATGAGTTTTGACATAAATCTCTATCAACTATCATTGGTTGATCGGGATTTGTGCCAAAAATATACACTGCCTCGAGGCAGGCCTAATATTAGAGAAATAGTTCCTTTTCTCAAAACATTTCTAACGTTGCGTGTATGTTGTACTGTACATCACACATACAAAGTTATAAAAGTGTTAAAATATGTCAGGTCATTGTATTTTTTTATTGGAAGGGCCCCATCCAGTACAAAACCTATGCTTGACATCGCGCATTCACCCTTGCACAGTGCAAGGTTGCATGTATTGGCGCAATACAGCTCAGGCAGAGAGAGAAAAACAGCGCTATATCTTAGTAGATCTGGTGCTGTTCTGTTCTCTCCCTATCACACAATGCAACACAGCAATTTTTGTTGCTGCAGTGATTTGCATTAATTCTTTGTAAATTTTGCATGTAGCTTGCAGAAATGACAGTAAGTGTGAGGACGTTATTGCAATAAACATAAGTTTTTGCTAAACAGTAATAATACGCTAAACAATTTTAATATAGGACTTGAAATGTGTAATAATGTGATGTATTACAACAAATTGTCAATAAAGTAGAGTTGGAAAAAAGATATTTACTTGTTTTTTCTGCAACGTTATATGTTTCTTATATGTAAGATAGAACATCAAAATGTTTTCATATAGGAAGCTAGAAGTAATTGGCAAAAAATAGGAATCTTTGCAGGTGTCAACCTATTTATTTATTTAACAAGTGGAGTTTCATGATTTGATTGATCATCAATAGAGTGATAATGCTTGCAAATTGACAGTATTATTTGAGGGGATTTATGTTTTTGCGTTTTAATATGACTTCTGTAATGTAATAGGAGGTCTCTGCTATTCACCGATCCTCTCTAATAGTCATCATTCATCTCTCCATGCTCTTAATCATTCAACTCACAGATATTCATTATTCCTCTCTGATAATCATCACCGCTCGTCCTGATATTTCTTATACTCATTTATATTTACAGTTCTTCTCCCTAAGACTTGTCTTTCCTCTTTTTGATATCTCCCATTCTATACTTTATTTACTTCTCCTCTCTAATATTCCTCAATCTCCTCTCCCGATATTCTCAGTTCCTCTACCTGATATCCGTAATTCTTCTCTCTAATATTCAACATTGCTCTCTCTGGTGGCCGTCATATCTCTTTTGGATATTAACTGGGTCTATCTCTTTAAATTGACTGTTCTCTCTAGTATTCGCCATTCCTCTGTGATACTCACTATGTTCCTCTCTCAGATAGCCACAATTCCCCTTCTCTGGTATTCTCCATGTCCTCTTTTCAATATCCATCTTACCTCTCTGATATTCACCTTTACTCCTCTGATTGTTTTCTTTCTGGTATTCACTACTTATCTTTCTGATATTTAGTGTTTCTCCTTCTGATATTCTTCGTTTCACTCTGATATGTGCCATCTGACTCGGGTATTCCTGAATTCTTTTACTATGATATTCATGGTTCCCCGCTCTGATGTTCACCAGTCCTCTCTGTGACATTGATAATGAATTTCCATACCTGATTTTCGCCCCTGGACTAGCCAGCGTTGACTACCTAAATCCCCGCCTCTGATATTCACCATTCTACTCTTTGATATTATCCATTTGTCTCTCTTATATTCACCATTCCATTCTCTGACAGTCACATACCCTTCTTGAGATGTTCTCGTTTTTCCTCTGATTTTCTCCAATTCCAGTATCTGATATTCTCCATTCCTCACTTTCATATACAGCTCGACCTTCACTTCTTCTTACCATTTACCTTCCTGCTATCAGTGATTCCTCTCTCTCACTCACATTCCATTCTCTGACACTCACCTTCTATACTTTGAAATGTCCCAGTCCTCTCTCTAATATTCTCCAGTTCCATGTCTGATATTCACCATTCCATTCTTTGACATGCACAGTTCCACTCTTGCTCTGATATTTACAATTTATCTCCCTGATGCAGTGGTCGAAGTGCATTAAAAAGTGTGGGAACTGTGATGCTGCATGCAGTGGGGGCGGGGTGAGTGAACGTGGAGGCATGGTCAAAGGCGTGGCTAAAAAAATAAAATATTCTGTAACTTTTTTCGGTCTTTCACCTTCAGCTAACTAGATATAAAATAACGCACCGCTTAAATGAAAATGAAATGCAAGTTATGGTAATCAGTGGGAAATGTACTATCTTTCATTATGAAACCGCAATTAGTTAATGCACTGCACCAGAAAGCCACAGACAGGCGTTGCATGGGGGGAGGCGTTGGGGTGTCTCCCCCCCTAAAAATGTATTCTGTAGCAAATAGTGGGGTATAGGTGCTTTCAGTCGGGTATTGTGAGGTGTCTATCGGATTTCTCCTGGGTTTTTTACATACAGATAGACAAAAACACACACATTTAATCTCTTGTCTCTGTTTTAAAGGTCTTAAAAAATGTTGCTTAGTTTGAAAAATATTGTGTTTTAAGTACTCCTAACAATGCACACTGCCCCATAAGCCGCCCTCATGCCCTGCTAGTCATAGAATGTATTTTCACAAGATATGCCAGTGTTATTGTTGGAAAATCGGAAGTTCAACCCCCCTCACATCCCCCCCAGTCTTACTGACCAAGCTATGCTCTTGGCCACAGAATTGAATTCTGGTTGGTGCGGAAGAGTGACTTGTTTATGTTTAGTGCTACAAGGTCCCAGTCTGTGACAGGAAGCACTGTGAACATGTAAGTCATTATTTTAAACTTGCCTTGCACAAAGTATAAAATAGGGTGCTGCAAATTGCTCAAAAAGGTGTAAGATAAAACAAGTGCTTCCAAAATATATGTTTTAGTAATACCCAGACTGTACGTAGTGCAATTTTTTTTTATAACTGTGTTTTAAACGCACACACTTCACAGCTTAGCTGGTAGCTTCCTTACAATACCTTTAAAAAAGATTACATTTGTGTCATCAGGAAGCTTAAGGTGATTCCATCAATTAAACCCAATACCGGCTTACAAGCACCCTATACATTTTCAGATTAACCTGTTGTGTACACTTACATTTCTTTCAGGCAAGCAGGCACCCTGGCAAGAAGGCCTGTTTAGCTGTCTGCCCCTCCATGAGGATCACAGGACGGGAGACATCCTATCTTACACTTCATCTGAAGCATTTCAACTGTCGCAATTAACCGTCGCTTATGGTTGCCTTTTCCCAAAAAGTAGGGGGACTGTTTTTCTTAAATTAAAAAAGTATAGGTACGTCGTGGCCCTCGGATCCCCCCACTTCGACCACTGCCCTGTTGTCATTGATTCCTCTCTGACATTTGCCATTCCATTCTCTGACAGTCACGTGCCATTCTTTCAGATCTCTTATTCTGTTGTTTTCCATTTTCAGTTATCTGATATTCACCATTCCAATCTTTGATACGTCCAGTTCCACTCTCCCTCTGATATTTACAATTTATCTCCCTGATGTCATTGATTCCTCACTGATATTTACCATTCCATTCTCTGACTGTCACATTACATTCTTTTCAGATCTTTTAGTCTGATGGTTTCCATTTCCAGTTAGCTAATAGTCACCATTTCACTTTGACATGCACAATTCCACCCTCCCCCTGATGTTTATTATTTATCACCCTGATGTCAGTGATTCCTCTCTCCTCTTTTATATTCCCTATTCCCCATCTCACTGTCTGATTCTCATCCTTTCTCTCCTCAAAGACGTTTTAAGACATGGGCAAAGTGGACATTTGCCCAGCTTTAAAGGGACCTCTGGGAATGTGATCTTTCTATATATACATATTCACTCAAAAAACTTAGGCGTCGATTACGATGGCGGTCGGAAAAACATACCGACCGCCATGGTAGCGGCAAAAAACCGCCCGCATGGCCACCGGGAAAAACGCCGGATACATTACGATGAACCGGCACAATAATCCGTCCGCGGCGGCGGGAGACAACGAAAAACCGCCCGCACTCGCCGGACCAGCTGAAAATCCGACCGCAACGGCCGTATACTCAGCGGAAAAGCCAAGAACCGCCGCCATGCACACGGAGTAACCGCCCGTGACATTATGACATCCCCGCTACCACCATGGTACCTACCTATGAATCCGACCGCATCGTGCGCGAACAGTGATGAATCCGATAGGCGGCGGAAGGGCTGCAGCATAGCCACCGCTGCCGAGGAACCGCTGCCGAGGAACCGCAAAAAAAATGGCGGACGTAGAAAAAATACGAAAAAAAAACCAAACAATGCACACACTGAAGTAGACCTGTCCCAATACAAACCAAAAGTGCCCAATGACAACAGCCCCAGAAATTTCAAAATAACCAATCACAGGACAACACACACAACACACCTGACAGCAACATACCAGCTTGCCACACCCCCCATAGCCGAGCATAAAACCAGCCCCTCCCTGACCACAATCCTTTGCTACACTCCACAACTGAAGGTCCCAACCCCAGAGAACAAAGGAGAGGCAAACCTGCACACAACACCACCACAACACACACACCACCTACACCACCCACAACACCCACAACACCCACACAACTGCACCACAGAACATCTGCACAGCACACACCATGGCACCACACAAAATGCCAAAATTCACTGATGCAGAGCTTGCAGTCATGGTAGATGAGATAATAAGAGTTGAACCACAACTCTATGGCAACATGGTCCAACACACCCCATTAGCCACAAGAACCCAAATGTGGGTGAGGATAGTCAATAAGGTCAATGCAGTAGGGACCACCCCCGCAACAAGCAGGAAATACAGAAGCGGTGGCATGACCTGAAGACCGTGGTGAAGAGGAAGAGGGCCAAGAACCGTCAGCTGGCTGACGGGACTGGTGGAGGCACTCCCATCCCACCCAAACCATACAGTCCGTGGGAGGAGAAGGTCCTTGGAATCCTACATCCAGAGAGTCTTGAAGGAATCCGCGGGGGACTGGAAGCTGGTAAGTACAAACCAATGTATATCATCACATTGCCATGTACCGTCTTGCACAAATTCAAACATACAACCCCTAGGCCAAAGGACATTCGTCTGACCCACAATACCCAAAACAGGTCACACAGATGTAACCACCACTCAACCTGAAAAAGCACAAAGCTAAACAAAACCAACTGGGATGCATGTGTACAGACAAAAAGCACTACAACACACACCAGGCCCCCATCTCCCACCCCTCAGCAGGATGGAGCACCACACCCAGAAGCATCTGTCAGCCATTGAACGCTCCCCCACCACCTAACAGGTAGGTAGCCATCTTCACAGGGATGGGGAATGTGTATCTGGAGGCAGCACTACAACTCCCAACAGGCCCCCTCTCACACCCCTCAGCAGGATGGAGCACCCCACCCAGAAGCATGTGTCAGCCATTGAACGCTCCCCCACCACCTAACAGGTAGGTAGCCATCTTCACAGGGTTGGGGAATGTGTATCTTGAGGCAGCACTACAACTCCCAACAGGCCCCCTCTCCCACCCCTCAGCAGGATGGAGCACCCCACCCAGAAGCATGTGTCAGCCATTGAACGCTCCCCCACCACCTAACAGGTAGGTAGCCATCTTCACAGGGTTGGGGAATGTGTATCTGGAGGCAGCACTACAACTCCCAACAGGCCCCCTCTCCCACCCCTCAGCAGGATGGAGCACCCCACCCAGAAGCATGTGTCAGCCAATGAACGCTCCCCCACCACCAAACGTGTAGGTAGCCATCTTCACAGGGATGGGGAATGTGTATCTGGAGGCAGCACTACAACTCCCAACAGGCCCCCCTCTCACACCCCTCAGCAGGATGGAGCACCCCACCCAGAAGCATGTTTCAGCCATTGAACGCTCCCCCACCACCAAACAGGTAGGTAGCCATCTTCACAGGGATGGGGAATGTGTATCTGGAGGCAGCACTACAACTCCCAACAGGCCCCCTCTCCCACCCCTCAGCAGGATGGAGCACCCCACCCAGAAGCATGTGTCAGCCATTGAACGCTCCCCCACCACCTAACAGGTAGGTAGCCATCTTCACAGGGTTGGGGAATGTGTATCTGGAGGCAGCACTACAACTCCCAACAGGCCCCCCTCTCCCACCCCTCAGCAGGATGGAGCACCCCACCCAGAAGCATGTGTCTGTAAGTAAAAACCAAAGTGACACTGCACAGGTAATCAGACAGTGCATGCACACCACCATCACTCAACAAAAGCATTGAGAGACATGACAACATGAGGCTCTACTTCACCCAAAAATAGAAAAGAAAAGCACAGCCATTGACAGGATGCAGACAGCTTAGCGTACGTAACTGTGACAGAAACAGAACTGTGACTCTCAACAAATATGTCCAAGCAAACGGGCCTCTGACATGCATCACCCAGACTTCCCTCTGTAGCGTACATGGGTGCTGATCATGAAGGACCATGGGAAAACCAAACTAGCATGGTCTGCTGTATAAAGAAATACAAGCACAGGACATGTCAACGGTATGCATGTGATGACAATGGCTAGTCCATGCACACAGGTAATGTCTGCCAGGCAGAGTGATCAGCAAAGATGCTGAACATCAACTTGTAGTCATGCCAGTTGTCAGATGACAACCTCACATTGAAATCACCAATACTAGACGTGTGGCATGCTAACCAATCACAGGTCACACCATTGTGAAATGATGAATGTAACTCCACTTCATGGCATGAGGCACATCACTGTGCAGACATACAATGTGTGAAAAAGGCAACTGTGTGTAGCATAACATGTAAATAAGAGACATCAAACACAGCAACCCTGAGGTGTGTAAGGCAATTACCATCTACTTCCTGTCCCACAGGTGACCAACAACTGACTGCAGAGGACGACAACCTCAACCAGCACAGCCAGTCACCAGCTCCCGAACATCTCCCCTCGGATGCAGACTCCCTGGATAATGATGAGGAGGAGGACCAACCCGGACCATCTGGTGTGGCAGGGCGTAAGGTGTCCCAGGACCCCACAGCCCCACCACCCTCAGCAACAACATCAACGCAGAGCCCTGCTGCAACGACCTGTGCCACCACCACCACCTCCACCACCACTACCACTGCTGCCTGCAACACTCGCCCTGCTCCACAGGCCAACCAGACCACAACAACTGCGGAGGTACGGGAGAGTAGGCCGGTGCCCACAGGAGGGAGGCAACAGGGCCGTGACAGCAGGCCAGGTGTGAGGACAAGGCTGACCCAAAGGGAAGAAGACCCTGCCACTGAATCACTGGCACACATTCACAGAGTTGTGGGGGCCTATGAACACGCCCAGGGACAGTTGAGGCAGGCTCAGCAGGATGCCCGTGAGCAACAACAGATGCTGCGCTCAATTGACAACCGCATGGGCCAACTCGTGGCCTGCATGGGCCAAATCAGGGACCTCCTGGGCCAGCTAGTGGGGGTCCTCAGGGACAGGCATGCGGCACCGCCAACACCTACAGCTCCCTCCGTTGTGACGCAGGATGACAGACCCCCACCCTCCCCTGCATCCAGCGAGCATGGGGACTCATCAGACACCACTGGCCATGCACCTGTGTCCCCCCCTACCAAAAGAGCAAGGGGCCGCCCGAAAAAATCATTGGGAGCATCCCGTGGCAAAGCACCTGGCAAAAGCCAGTCAAGTAGCCAGCCATGATGGCACCCCTCTTCACCCTGCTGTGTACCCTGCAGACTGTCCCCACACACAATGCCGTGGGAATGGCAAATGACTGTTGGACTGTGTTACCATACTGATCTAGTGTATACTCTATTGTCTCATCTACCATCACTGACAAATCTGTTATTCACCATTCACAAATCTGTCAATATCCACATCTACATCACATGTATCCACTGTAAATAAACACTAATAACGCACCAATGTAGTTGTCACTGTTCCATGTTCATCACAGTATGTTAACTCACACCCATGATTACAATGTCACAGGAGCAGGGATACTCCGCAGGCAAGTAGAGGCTGAAGGGACCTAGGAAAACACAACAGAACATCAGTTGCTACTCAGGTGGTGGACTAACAACCATCACACAACACAGCACATCAAGGTACGACAATCTGCACATGTCACAAGGAGCAACTGTACCAACATAGACATCAAGTAGCTGTGTCAAAAGATCCCTTGCCATACACATCTGCAGCCAGCACTGACTCTGCAACATGCTGTAGTCACAAAACTCACATACACATATTCACCAAGCACAACATCATCAGACAACAGCCAGTATTGACATTGCCACTGACCATCAAGTGAAGTAGTTGTTGATGAGCTGCTGACGCTGTCCAACACCTTCCTCCTCTCCACTATCCTCGTCACTTGACGTTTGGGTGTTTGCAGGTGGGGGCTGTGGCTGGTCATCATCATCCTGGATTAAGGGGATCCCCTTCCGCACGGCCAGGTTGTGTAGCATGCAGCATGCTACCACTATCTGACACACCTTGACGGGTGAGTACTGCAGAGCCCCTCCGGTCTTGTCGAGGCATCGAAAACGCGATTTCAGGAGTCCAAATGTTCGCTCAATGACCCGACGTGTCCTCCCATGGGCATTGTTGTAGCGCACTTCAGCTGGTGTCCTGGGATTGCGAAGTGGACTCAGCAACCAAGGTCCGTTGGGATATGCAGAGTCACCTAAGTGTGAAAGACACATACAGATTGAGTGTCTGACATGTGTCCGAGGACAGCATGGCACACAAACAGCACACGACTCGACCCTTTGTACTCACCCACAATCCATGCCCGCTCCGGCGCCAGATTGGCCATCAGCTGTGGTAAAATGCTGTTGCGCATTATGTGTGAATCGTGGGCTGATCCTGGAAACTTTGCACAGACGTGTGAGATGACCATATCTGCCTGGCACACCACCTGCACATTGATGGAATGATAATGTTTCCTATTTCGGTAAATATGCTCCCGTGCTTGGGGTGGAATCAGGGAAACATGTGTGCCATCTATTGCACCAACTACATTAGGAACGTGTCCAAGTGCATAAAATTCGCCCTTCACATCCGCCAACTCATGCCGCCTGGGGAAATGTATGAATTGGTCCCTGTGTTGCATCATAGCCAACAGGACATCACGTAGCACCATGCTGAATGTTGGTTGGGACATCCCCCTGCAATGCCCACAGTTTGCTGGAAGGATCCCGTAGCCACGAAATGTAGGAATGCCATCACCTTTGCCGTTGCCGTGAGTGCTGTTGGGTATGTCCTGCGTGGAAGCAGGTGTGGCTCCAATATTGCACAAAGTTCCAGGAGGTTTGTCCGATCCAGACGGAATCGCCTTATGATGTCGGTATCCTCCATGTTAGCCAGCAGGGTGAAGGTACGAAACACATTAGGTCGCCTCCTAGGTGAGATGAAAGGGGACACGTCATAGCAACATAAATTAGGATGTGCACAAATTCATAAAGTCTGTCCTGTCACGGCGCTAACATTGACTGTCATCCCTGAAAGCACACAGTGCAATTCAGTGTTGTCCCAACATGAGACAGATTAATTGTACAACTGTCATGGATGTGCACAGTCAGTAGACACAATACGAACACTGTCTATGTGAATGCCAAGAGTCACATATCGAGCTGAGGTGGACTCAGCCTTGGGTGTACATGACACAGGACATGTGTGAAGCAGAGACACTGCTGGCTTCCACGTTGCTGCTGTACCTGCCACACCTCCTTGGCCAATAATTGCAGGGGACACATCAACAACACAATGTGGATAGATCATTGGGATTGTCTTTGTACTCAGTGCCACTTCGAACACACTCAAATTCAATGACATTCACATCCCAAACCCATACATGTGCCAATGTCATCAGTACACAGGCCATATCTGCTGCTGACTTGAATACAAAGTCGGACAGTGACAGATGATGTCACGCCTGTGCAGAGTATGTGTACCACTGTAACAGGCCACCATTACCCCACTGCCCAATACTCTCTACAAGCACACAGATAGCCAATGTGGCACACATTAACAATAGATGAGGGACGTGATCAGCAGGGCCTGTATGCACCCTTAATCTTCCCCCATTTTGGACATTTACATGCAGCATCAAGGAGGGACTGCCCAAGGACACATGTGCACCACAACACATACCATGGTGATACACATCCAGCTGTTTCAAGACACAACAGTGCCACAACACATACATACAACACTACATGGACAATGCCAAGCCAGTATGCCAACAAGTCCACGCATGAACATACTGTATGCATGACATATGGACTACTGGCTCAGACACCTGACACCAGTGGATGTAATTTTACACCACATGTCCCAAAGGACATGCATCCTGACCCTCATTCCACACAGGCTGTCAGGCCCAACACAGCATACAATCAATATCCCACATCTAACAAACATGCTGGCTGTGCATGAGTAGTGGGACACTGGTACCTCACATTGACCAAATGTCGGAGTTGGATGAGTGTCACAGGCACAACAGTCAAGGTACATCTCACCTGTCTTGGGTGCCCACTCCATCCTGATACACCAGCAGATGTGATCCACCCACACAGTGCTGGAATAGATGGTGAGCAAGGATGGCTAGCACCCCATAGCATGCACATACACTAGTGTTGGTGGCAACACACTGCACACGTGTGCCACTTGTGCTGACCATCCAACATTGCAGACAATTCCCGCTAATCAGTGCACACACATTGCACAGGCAAAACTGGACACCCATAGCCTGTGGACAAATGTCGCATACTATATTCCATACAGTTAGCACAATCCACAACCGTGCATGCAGTCCATCTGCCAACGCAACATTCCTGATGTGAACAATGGACATGCACTGGTGGCAGGTGAGTAGCACCGGAACACAGCACAACACTCAAAAACATAGTGTAGCTAAGCACCATTGTTGAAATGTACATGTCACTGATTCACATACAACAGTCCAAACAACATGAGCACAGACCTGACACTACCACATAGGTCCCTGTGGTTACAGGTGGCAGACATGTAGCAAAGACATCTGCTCTGGCCGTCTACCCAAGTGACAAACAATAATAATGCAACGGATGCCAGGTGTGGTGCTGAAGTACTCGTCATCCTTTAGCAGGTCGAGCCCCCCCCTGTACATGTGGACATACACTGCATGAGTTGCCAGTGTGTACAAAGACATAACATGCGGCATGTAATTGGTCTTAGCAATAACACAACAGGGTGACATCTGTTTCCAATGATGACAGTCATGCTGAATAAATGAGTTCATCTGGGTTTTCAGTGTAACACATGGGCTCAGGTGTGAGATAGTGGTCAGCATGGGTGGCAGATACGACATTGTGTGTAAATATTGCTCAACATAATGGAGTAGTGTTCCATTTGGTGTGAGACGTTACACAGTGGCTGACATTTGTGACAGGAGACCATATCAATGTTACCCAGTGCCATGTGCCACTGTACGTATCCACTGTGCGTAGTACAGTAATGACCATTGATCCACACACAAGAACTGTCCGTAGGTGCCTTAAACGTGCCCCATAAACACAATGACGCACAGAGTGTACGATGTGATGCTGCATATTCCCCATAGCGGATGCACATACTGTCCGTGAATTGGGTGGCGGAGCATGCCAACCACCATTTGTACCTGTGTCGATGCCCACCACTGACGCAAGTGTGTCATGTGCTGCACATGACACATTGGTGTTAGTGATGGCCCTCTACATAGCTGCAGATGGCGTTTGTCATGCTCCACCAGCCACATCCCGGTCACCCATGTCACTCTATGGCAATCAAACAGCGGTAGCGCCGGCCAGGACCCCACGGTGTGTCACCGCCATGAACCATGCCCTTGCAGCCAATGGGGACCGCTATCGCGGTGGCATGATGCAGATTCAAAAATCGCGGTAGGCGTGCTCCGCCCCCAGCGGATGCGGAGATAGGATGCATTTGTAAGATGCACCACCGCGGTAGCGCCGGCAAGGACCCCGCGCTGTGTCACCGCCATGAACCATGCCCTTGCAGCCAATGGGGACCGCTATCGCGGTGGCATGATACAGATTCAAAAATCGCGGTAGGCGTGCTCCGCCCCCAGCGGATGCGGAGATAGGATGCATTTGTAAGATGCACCACCGCGGTAGCGCCGGCCAGGACCCCGCGGTGTGTCACCGCCATGAACCATGCCCTTGCAGCCAATGGGGACCGCTATCGCGGTGGCATGATGCAGATTCAAAAATCGCGGTAGGCGTGCTCCGCCCCGCGGAGGCGGTCATTGGATGCTTTTGAAGAAGGCTGACCTGGAACACCAATGGCAGAGGACTATGACCACTGAAACGAGTCCAGGGCCCTATATATGTGTGGAAGGGAGCACCACATTTCCACTGCTCACAGAGCCTGTTGCCTGGGACCCCTCTCCTGCTGCTGCCTCCAGGGACTGCTGCCTGAGACCCCTCACCTGCTGCTGCCTCCAGGGACTGCTGCCTGGGACCCCTCACCTGCTGCTGCCTCCAGGGACTGCTGCCTGAGACCCCTCACCTGCTGCTGCCTCCAGGGACTGCTGCCTGGGACCCCTCACCTGCTGCTGCCTCCAGGGACTGCTGCCTGAGACCCCCTCACCTGCTGCTGCCTCCAGGGACTGCTGCCTGGGTTCCCTCACCTGCTGCTGCCTCCAGGGACTGCTGCCTGAGACCCCTCACCTGCTGCTGCCTCCAGGGACTGCTGCCTGGGACCCCTCATCTGCTGCTGCCTCCAGGAACTGCTGCCTGAGACCCCTCACCTGCTGCTGCCTCCAGGGACTGCTGCCTGGGACCCCTCACCGCCCACTGCCGCCGCTGACGTCTCATGTCCACAGTGATGGCTAGGACGGAGAAGATCCGTGCCAGTCCATTTACAAGCGAGGAGCTGGATGTCCTGGTGGACGAGGTGCTGACACAGTACCCACGGCTATATGGTGGCCCAAATGTGGTGGTAAGGCTCCAACAGTGGGGGTGTGAGTGCAAGGGGGCACACATGTAGTCGATCAGATGGTGTATGTGCCTGAGAGTGTGGGGTTGTGTAATGCACTGGCTGACATGCTGTTTCCTAGTTGTTAAGGGGTGTATGCAACCCACACATTAAATGCATGGACATGAAGGGTGGATGGACATGTGTTGTGTACACATCCATATGGTGTGACACCTATCTGGTGATGCATGTTTCGGGACAGTTATTGTTCATGTGACTGTTTGTGTGGGTCCTCGTTGTCCATCTCTGTGTGATTCTACCTGGCATGGACTGTCCACGCCCAATGTGACAAGGACACATCACTGACTGTACAGAGTGTGATACGTGTGTGGTTGGCATGAGTGTACATCAATGACCCATATCTGCTGTGTGGAGATGAGTCTGTGTCATGCCACTGTTCAGAGAGAGAGGTTTTACCATGAGAGTGTGTCACTGATGTTTTCCCCTCTTGTCTCCCACACCTGCAGCTCAAGGTACACCAGCGTAAGGCCGTGTGGAGGTCCATTGCAACCAAGGTGCGGGCTCTGGGAGTGTCAAACCGCCGGCGCACCCACTGCCACAAGAGGTGGGACGACATATCACGACTGGCAAAGAACGTTGCCGAGATGACACTGGGGATACTCCCTCGCAGTGGCAGGTTGTCACGACGCAGCTTGACACCACTGATGTGCTGCATCTTGGCTGTGACACAGCCTGAGCTGGACGCATGTTTGAAGGAGCATCAACAGCAAGCTAGGGGTGAGTATTCTGTGACGGTTGATTTTGTCTGTGAGTGGCTGCATGTGTACCAAGCCTGTACCTGCGCTGGTGTACGTGATGTGGTTACTGTGATGCAGTGGGTTGTAAGTGGCCCCTGTGCTGGGTGTGGCAGTCACAGATTTTACATACATGCACTTACTGATGTTTTTCCAATCCTGGGAATTTCAATGGCATTGTGGGTGGTGTGCTGCAGGCCTGGTCCATTGGTGTTAGTGTTTGTACGCCCCAACATGCATGATGTTGTGCTGTCTGCCCATCACATGGCTCAGCTATGCCGTGTTTAGATGTTTGTACGCACTGTTTGAGGTAGTGAAGTGTGTCTGCATGGTGAGAATGCACGGGGTGGCCTGCAACATGTAGACTTTGTCATCCTCAGTGTTGCTTTGCTTGAATATGTTTGGCCTGTTGATGTCACTTTGCTGACCCTACATGTCTCTCTGTTATGCAGCATCTCCCGTGGGCACGGAGGGACAGGGGACGGACACCAGTGGTGGTGAAACAAGCACAACAGCTGCACAGGATCCCAGTGACACAGATGTGACCAGCGCCTCGGAGGGGGATAGGAGTATGCTGGAGGAATCACAGCCCGAGACGCAAAGTTCAACATCATCTGATGACGGCGGTGGTGCAGACATCTTGGAGGACACAGGGAACGGAGAGTCTGCTACATCTTCCAGCACACAGCATGCAGTGCCCACCCTCCCAGCCACTTCCTCTGTTGCTGCCCGTGTTCGCACCACAAAGAGGGGAAGAGTGTCCTTCATTCCAGGCACCCCTGCCCCTGTGCCCCCTGCTGCCATCAGTGCAGAGTGTGTGGACCTTATGCGCCAGCTGTGTGTGGGGCAGACAGGGCTCCTCAATGCATTGTCAGACCACGACCGCAAATTGGCACAGGTGTTAGCTTTCATGGAGGGCATACATTCAGACGTGGGTGGGCTGCACCGCACTGTCCAGACAATGTCCTCCACAATGGCGGCTGCACTTCAACTGGCTCAATCTCGTAGTCCAATTCCAGTCCCTTTGTCCACCCCCATGCCAGTGGCGACGTCTGACGACGGTGACCACGCTTCACACACCTCAACGTCACGATACTGCACACGTAGCACACAGCAGCAGCAGCCCAAGCGGTCAAGGTCACAGACACCTTCCCCTACGAAGAAAAAAACAACCCCAGAGCGCAAAGGGAAGAGCCCGTCAGGCGTTGCAAAGGCACATGATTCAAGGAGGAAGTACTCAGGGTCACAAGCCTCAGAGCAATCCCCGGCCACAGACTCTGTGGTCCCAAAACGTCTCGCAAAGGCATGCAGACACTCTCCATGCCCACTGTGAAGGTGGGGCCTGGCAAGGCTACACATAGTAAGGTATCCAAGGCTGTTTCACCAACTACCTCTACTCCCATTCCAAGTCCAGTGAAGCAGGGACAGGAGGGCACTGTAGGGGGCACACAGGGTAAAGAGGGGATGGAGGGGCAGAGGCAATGCCAGGCTAAGCGTCCTTCTGGATCCAGCACATCCCCAAAGGGAGGTCCAGCGTGTGCACCTGCGGCAGCCTTGGTGATGAGTGTGCCGTTTGTGTCAACACCACTTCCCATTGATACCAAGACAGGCAAGCCAATTAGAATCACCAAGAAGTGGAAAGGCACCCCTCCACTGTCTCCCTCCCACACTGTGTCCCACGTCGGCCTGAGTCCACCTCCACGTGCCACTACACCACCTGGTCCAAGCAGCCCTCCAGCGTCCAAGGCCACTGATAGCTCTTCCTCAGCTGGGCGTCTCACTCCCCAGTCAAGTGGTCCAACTGTGCCCGACACACAGTCAGCTCCCAGTCAGACAGACAGCCAAGTCTGAATGTTGATCAATGTCACAGACCTGTCTCTCCCACACCGGTACCTGTGCTGCCCATCGTGACACACCAGACTGTGTTGCTGACCATGGCGGAGTTTGGTGACACACATTCCCTGTGCAGCTTCTCATTGACTCTGTCAGCACCTTGGACTGGCCACTGGCCTTGCAGTTTGCCCCCTGCCTGTGCAGCTTCTCATTGACTCTGTCAGCACCTTGGACTGGCCACTGGCCTTGCAGTTTGCCCCCTGCCTGTGCAGCTTCTCATTGTCTCTGTCAGCACCTTGGACTGGCCACTGGCCTTGCAGTTTGCCCCATGCCTGTGCAGCTTCTCATTGTCTCTGTCAGCACCTTGGACTGGCCACTGGCCTTGCAGTTTGCCCCCTGCCTGTGCAGCTTCTCATTGTCTCTGTCAGCACCTTGGACTGGCCACTGGCCTTGCAGTTTGCCCCCTGCCTGTGCAGCTTCTCATTGTCTCTGTCAGCACCTTGGACTGGCCACTGGCCTTGCAGTTTGCCCCCTGCCTGTGCAGCTTCTCATTGTCTCTGTCAGCACCTTGGACTGGCCACTGGCCTTGCAGTTTACCCCCTGCCTGTGCAGATTCTCATTGTCTCTGTCAGCACCTTGGACTGGCCACTGGCCTTGCAGTTTGCCCCCTGCCTGTGCAGCTTCTCATTGACTCTGTCAGCACCTTGGACTGGCCACTGGCCTTGCAGTTTGCCCCCTGCCTGTGCAGCTTCTCATTGACTCTGTCAGCACCTTGGACTGGCCACTGGCCTTGCAGTTTGCCCCCTGCCTGTGCAGCTTCTCATGTTCAGGCTCTGCATCTTGTGCCTTGGTCCTGTCTGATATTGTTGCCTATCAGTGCTATTTGTGAATAAAAACAGTTGCTCATGTTGTCAGTTGTGTCATTGTCCTTACTGAATAAGGCTTTTCCTGTATGTCTCACATTTACTGGGCCACATGCTCTGTGTGCCACTTCAACTGTGCCACTGGCTTGTTTGACTTATCATTTATTTTACAGGGGTGACGGGGACTTCAGTTCTTCATGACTCGGATACTTGTGGGGTCAGTGATGTTGTTTTCGGTGACATACCAGACTCATGTTCCTTCCTTGTTGCTGTTGGCTATGTTTTACTGCATCCTGGTATGTGGGCACTGCAAACACATAGAGGGGTCATATACACGGGATTGCAGGCAGGCTGACCAGACTCAACATGTATGTGCGTTCTTGCTTTCATGTATGCCTAGCAGTGTAGATGTGTAGTCATGTTGTGATGGGCAGTCATCCTAGTCACAACGGTTACTTACATGGTGTGCATTTGGGTGGTCAAGGGTTCTACGGTGTGTTGGTTGTGGCTTTGTCGTGTGTGTTGATGTGTGTGTTAATGGCGTGTGACTCATGGCTGTGTGGGACTGTTGTGTGTTTGTGTGCACACACTGCTTGTTGTGCATTCAGTGCTGTGGGTGTATGTTGCCTTGTGCTGTCCTAGTGTACATCCCCTGATGTACTGCTGTGTTTGCTATGTGCTTTGTGGTGTTGTGCATCTGTTGTGTGTTTGATGTGTCTGTGTTGTTCTGTGATGGTGCACTTCTTGTCTGTGTTGTGGTATGTAGCCTATGCATTTTTCCTGACTGATGAGGTGGTGCACTCCTGTTGTGTGTGTGCTCCAATTGCCTTCCCCTAGTTTGGCTGCACAGGTGATGTGTGTTATTTTTGTGGTTCTGTATGTGTTTCTGTTTTGAATTGTGTTTGCCATTTTTGTTTTGGTGCAGACGTTGGTACTGAAATCCCTGTGTGTGTGTGATGTTTGTGGATGCCCCCAGGGGTTTGATTGTTTGTCTGTATCTTGTCTGGACATTATGTAGGCCCTTCTGTGTGTCTGGCATTGGGGTTGTGTGCTGCAGATATGAGGGGGTATGTTTGGGGACTCCTACTTGTGTTTGACAGTCATTGAGTGTGCCAATGTGCCCTGTGTGATACTCATGTGTACTTGCTGTTCACTGTTTGACTTGAGGTCCTTCCTTTCATCCCTGTCCCTATACATGGGTTACCTTGCTGTCTCCCTGAGTTGTTGCACTGAGGTGACTGTTGTTTGACTTCACTCACTGTGCCAGCCATGTGCTTGGATGGGGTGTGGATGTTGTTCTAGGTTCCTTGTCCTGCATGTGTCTGTTCACCTGGTTGTTGGTTGTCTCCTTGCCCTCCCATTTGTGTGCACATCATTTTTGCTTTCCTCTATGTTGTGCTCCATTGCTGGTGGCATGTAGTCTGTGTATGTGGCTGTGTGTCGGTGTGGGGTATGTCTGTGTGAGTTGGCAGGGTGTGTGTCCAGTAGTCTGTATGTTCCTTGTGTGTGTGGATGTTAATTTTGTGCTTGTATTCAGCTTTCTTGCCATGTATGTGGTGTTGTGGTGTGTGTGTGTGTGTTGCCCTGGGCCTGTGCCTCTGTGCTGTGTGTTAATCTACACCCAATGCTGCTGTGTCTGTCTCCCTAGGTGTTAGTTGTGTGCTGCTGGGTGTGGATTTAGCTCGCTTGGTGTTGGACATGGGGGTGCACAGGGGGAATTGGCATGTTTCTTGCTGTGTGCGGCGGAGCTGTGGGTGGTGGGTGGTGGTGGTGGCCTGTGGTCTTTCTGGCCTGTCCGTTGCTGTACATGCATTCTGCTTTGTGCGATGGATTTCCCGCATACTCACCGCTGCGGTGTCGTCAGCAACACATTACATTATGTTCGCGGTAATTTGGTGGGCTTGATGCAGGGTGTGAATTGCTGCCAGATGAGACATGTGTGGGTACACTGATGGATGTGTTCCTGTCCACACCTGTGTGTCTGGTGTGGCCAGGTGCCCTGTTTCAGCCCGTGGAATTTGTGTTCTGTTTTGTGTTGTATTGTGTTTTTTTTACGTACCTGTGGCGGCGTCCGCGGCGGGCGATGTTGACCTGGTGATGTATCACGTACAGCACCGGGAGGACGTGTAGTGCTGGATCCATGGCGTTCGGCTCCAGGTGGAGGGCTCCGGAAGTCTCGTTTCACGCTCCGCTGTCGAGATTCCGCCGTGTCTGGAAGGGCGGTTTCTCCCCTGCGGTTCCACGGGTTGTTTGGCGCATCCTAATTTGTTGAGCGGACGGGACGTCATTCCGCACGGCGGTGAGTCTCCATTGGCTCCCACCGGCGCGGTGGCGGGCGCAATTTCATGGCGGTCGGCGTTGCACCGCGGAGGTCGGAAAATGGGGCATATTTGCCCTTCATAATATGGCGGCCGTGTGGACCGCTGCTGGCGGGCGGTAAAAGGCAATTTTCCGCACCGCCGGCACCACGGTACTGACACCGACCGCCATCGTAATCGGCCCCTTAATGTTACAGGTTGAACGAGGGAAACCTGAGCCTAACTATAACGTCCCTGTAACCTTTGTTTTTTTTAGTGAATTTCAATTGATTTTTTTTATTTTATTTCCTAGCTATAATGTTCCTGTAACCTTTGATTTTTTCAGTGAATTTCTATGATTTTTTAAGTAGTAGTTGCGTTTGCAGAGTGGTAGAGAAAGGGGCCTGGGCCTCCTACCAGGTCTCTGGAATGTAAGAGCTGGACTGTGTAGGACTTACAGGAGGCACCAGGAAGGCTTCTTGGCCCACAAGGTCCCTCAGGAGTAAAGTGGACTTCATCCCCCAACCAGAAGTGCACCACGAGCTGCGTTTGCAGAGCGGTGTAGAAAGGGGGCGAGGCCTCCGAAGACCTCTTAACAATCCCGCTGCTTGGGACTTACTGGAGGTAACAGGAGGGGTACTTGGCTCCAAAGGGCGTCCTTGGGGGCCAACTACCCCTCCTGTTACCTCCAGTAAGTACCACACAGTGGGATTGTGAGACCTCGTAGGAGGCCACGCCCCCTTTCTCCACCACTCTGCAAGTGTGCCTCTTGGCACACTATTAGTAGGGGGATGAAGTTCCCTTGGCTATTGAGGGTTCTTGGGGGCCAAATATCCCTCCTGTTACCTCCAGCAAGTCCCACACAGTAGGTTTGCTGAGAGGTTTTCAGTGGCCACTCCCCCTTTCTCCTCCACTCTGCAAACACGCCTCCTGGTACACTACTAGTTGGGGAATTTAGTCCCCTTGGCTCTTGAGGGTCCTTGGGGGCCAACTACCCCTCCTGTTACCTCCAGTTAGACCCTGACAGCTGAATTACTGCGAGGTTGTCAGAGGCCACGCCCCATTTTTCAACCACTCTGCAAACGCACCTCCTGGCGCACTGCTGCTTGGGGGAAGAAGTCCACTTTAGTCCGGAGGCCCTCAGGAAGCGAGGGGACCTCATACCCCCACCAACAGTGCATTGAGAGGTGCGTTTGCAGAGTGGTGGAGAAAGGGTGTGTGGCCTCCGACTACCTCTCAGCAATCCCACTGTGTGGGACTTACTGAAGGTAACAGGAGGTCTTGTTGGCCCCTAAAGACCCTTAGCAGCCAATGGGACTTCATCCCCCAACTAGCAGCGCACCAGGAGGTGCATTTACAGAGTTGTGGAGAAAGGGGGCGGGGTCTTTGGCATGTTGGTAGCTTTTTTTCAATTTTTTTTCTATTCTTTAGGAAGGGGGCCACATGGACCCCTTTCCCTGGGCCATTTTGGGCCCCGGGGACCACATCCCTCGGGGCCTGCCCCTTGTTATTTTTTTTATTTAAAAAAATGAGGGGTCTCCCTGCCCGATTTCGGCTCCAGAGACCCCATCTCCCAGGGCCCAGCCTTTTTTTTTTTTTACAATATATTTTTGAAAGGGAGGGGCCAAGCGGCCCCCCTCCCTGGCCATTTTGGCCCCAAGGACCCCATCCCCCAGTGCCTGCCCATTTATTTTATTTTTTAAGGAAAAAGGGAGGGGGGCCACGCAGCCCCCCTCCCAGGCCAGTATCAGCCCCGGGGACGCCATCCTCTGTGGCCACGCCTTTATTTATTTATTTTAAAAAAATGGGGAGGGGGCCTGAGTGGGCCGATATTGGCCCCGGGTACCCCAGATCCTGGGCCAGGCCTTTATTTATTTATTTAAAAAATGGGGAGGGGAGCCTGAGCAGCCCCCTTCCCCGGGCCGATATCAGCCCCGGGGACCCCATCCCCCGGGGCCTGGCCTCTTTGTTGGGGACCGCGGGGAGCCGAAGGCCCCCACGGTCCCTGCCGGCTCCCCACCTCCTGTGGGAGCCGGCATTACTTTGAGAACCAGGGAACCTCTCCCTGGGTCCCAAAGCAAAGAGTCTGTTTCCCTGCTCGCTACACAGCGAGCAGGGAAACAGACACTGCTCTGCTTTCAACAAGCGTGAGCATTGTTGCTTTCGCTTGTTGAAAGCAGAGAGTTTGCTATGGCTTGGCTAGAGCAGTGCTCCCACCAAGCCGTAGCAAACTGCAATGTTCCAGGGGTGGGCACCCCAGGACATTGCTGGAGCCGGCCCTGGGGGTGGCGGTCCCCAGGGCCATGTAGGGCTCCACGAGGGGCCCACGTGGCCCCCTCCAATGTTAAGTAAGCCCCGGGAGGTGGTGGTCCCCGGGGCGGGGGGGGGGCGGACAGGCCATCCCGCAAATATGGTATGTGAGCCCCAGGGAGGTGGTAGTCCTCCATCATTATTTCATTGTAGTCCCGGGGAGGTGGCGGTCCTCTGGGCGGTGGGGGGTGTCAGGCGGGCCCCCCGCAAATATGTTATGTGGGCCCCAGGAAGGTGGCGGTCCCCGAGGCCGGGGTGGTGTTGGGCGGGCCCTCCTTGTTTACCCGCATGATCCCTGGATTTGGCCCACCCAGGGGCTTTAGAAAAAAGCATGTCTTTTTTAAAAATTTGGCCACGGATTCGCGGATCCACATTGGAGTCTGGTGACATATCTGGGGGGTCAGGGTATTCCTACCCTGTCCCCTTTTCTATATTTTTTACTTTTTTCTGGGACTCGGCTTGAAGCCGAGTCCCAAGATGGCTGCCTACACTTTCTGGTTGAAGTGTTGGCTGCCAACAAAATTTTAGTAGTCCACTGCAAGGACTCGCGTCCCCAGATATCAATATTTTTTAAAGTTAGATTTCTGAAAAACTACTGAACAGTTTTACACCAAATCACAAAAAGCACTCTTTCTGGACCAACATCTAGCTTTCTGCTAAATTTGGTGTAATTCCATTCAGCAGTTCGGGCTGTAGTCGTGTTCAAAAAATGAAAAATCCTCATAGACTTAACATGGGGAAAAAGTGTTTTGGGACCCCCCTTTTTTCTCGTCCCCCGCTTGACGGATAACCCCAAAACTTTCAACACAGCAGCTGAAACAAATAGGGGAAGTTTTGTAAAAATGTTGTGTCGATTTGTCAAGCGGCACCAAAGTTATTAGCAAAACAGAAAATATTTTCCTATGGAAACTTTGGCCCTAACTATAACTACCTACTGGCTATCGCCAGTAGGTAATATCTCCTCTCTCTATTTCTTTATCTCAACCTCTCACCCTCTCCAGTTTAATCGTAAGTGTTTTTTGGTACCCTAGGCAGGACATACATCAGATGTTTTTGTGTGATCATGTTTATAAAAGTTTAACAAAGTTTCTTGGGCACGATTCCAGCTTCAAATAACACAAAATGGGTAAAAAAATTCAAAAATGTTTTAAACAGCGTTCCCCTAAAATGTGTATTACCCAGGGCCCCAAAAGTCTTTAAGATTACAGTTTCTCTTTTTCAGATTCGAAGTAACCCTTCTAGTATACCCTAGAATGACGGCAAGCATTACATCAAAACTCACAGAGGTGCTCTGCTTGCGTGCATAGGTCGCAGTGAGCGCTCTAGTTCAACATTTTGTAAACTAATTTATATCTCGTTATTGAGCAGATGCTTGTCATGACATCATAGATCAAATGAGAGGTACCAGAAAATACCCTGTGTTATGGCGAGTTCCGCTGACATCATGGAAAAAACTGTAAAATCTATTCAAAGGAAGTTAAATATAGTGTAATTGAGCATCGTTACTCCAGGACCCCTTTAACTGGATCTAAATCATCCTCCCCTTTAAATTGTACCACTCCCAGATTAGGCATCTGTCACGACAAATCTTAGACGGTTAGAGTGTGAGGAATGAATGGATTGATGCATCACTGACTCACTGCGTGATCTGAGGCGAAGAACGGACGAAGTCATCTAGTGCGATAATAATGTGCTCGTCTGTTTCTCCTGTGTGCGTTTCTTTCTGCCGACAAGCAGCCCTATAACCAAACCAGGCAACGAAATATACAGTTGGTAAATGCCCTTTCAATCTTCCTAAATGCTATTAGGGCATGAGTAAAGACAGTGACGCAGTGCGGTATCAAATTAAATATGATCAGTCGCTGATCTTCTTTTGTGATGACAAGTGAAAGTGGTGCTGTCAAAAATCTTAGTGAAAGACACTCGCACATGAAAAATCACAGTATTTGATTAAGCCTCTTATCTTTCGGTTATTTTTTCTCACGTCTCTTGGAAAAGATGCTTTCAGAGGGAGGGGTGTGGAAGGTGTATTGCACTCATCCAACTGAACTGGATAAAAATAATTCCTGTTATCCAAGAAGTTACTCATCACGAACAGTTTTTGCTGTTGCTCCCAAGCAGGTCTATGTACTCCTTTGTTGGTCTCCCAGGACCCTTTAGAAGACCGTGTAACTACTTTTTCTCTCCAGCGTCTGGATGGATCACCAAGATCTCCTCTCCTTCCTTCTCCATCCTTGCTTTTCTGATCGGTGACCCCATCTCTTCACTACTCTCCAGAGCACTCTCAAAAACCAAGGGCCACTTTCTTGATGTCAGTCTTTTCAGAGACTTGATATCATCTTTGTGGCCTAGACTGGCTACTGTCTCCTACTTTCTAGCAACTCTGGCACATCCATGGGCAGCTACGCCAGACTTTCCTCCAACTGAAACCCGCTTAGACCTGTTGCAATTTCAGATCGTGTGAACCCACCCATACACTCCCCTCTAAGATTGACACTAGAGTTTGTTTATTGCAAGTAATCTCTTACCACCCCATACTTAAACCCGGGCCCTATATCTCTCTATCAGAAATGACTTCCTTTATTCAAAAAACGGAAAGCCCAAATTAACCCCAAAAGGATGATAAAGGAATTAGGTTAAATTCAGTTGGGAACATACCAATGCTTACCTTATTGTGTTGAGAATCAATTAGAATAAACACCACAAAAAATGCCAAAACTGGTCACCATTCACTCGTACTTCTTTCAGAGATCACACAAACCAATTGCTATGATCCACAAAATTGTAATTTAATAACTTAATTTCAATTTTTTGTTTTGTTTAGATGCAAATACTTATACATTTTTTGTTTTGATACATAGAAAACTTTTGAGATATTTAAACATACACTGGAATCACAAAAAAATATAATAATCAATGACGTACAAATCACATGACAAAATACATTACCAACACAAGAGGCAAGAATGACATACAAAACAGTTATAGCTCAGGTTCTGTACAGTTTTCAACCTCAATAATAACCTGATACCCCTGACTACTATCTTTCTAGATAACGTTTTGAATCTTCTCAGAGGCAGCGGACAAATAGTGACCCTACTGGGCTCACTTTAATCATTTAACAAGAGAGACCTTGGTTGTGAGCCAAAGTGGTAGCACATAATCTTGAACACTTATTTGGCCAACGAAAAAAACTCCCTGCTATAACTGTTTTGTATGTCATTCTTGTCTCTTGTGTTGGTAATGTATTTTGTCATGTGATTTGTACGTCATTGATTAATATATTTTTTTGTGATTCCAGTGTATGTTTAAATATCTCAAAAGTTTTCTATGTATCAAAACAAAAAATGTATAAGTATTTGCATCTAAACAAAACAAAAAATTGAAATTAAGTTAACAAATTACAATTTTGTGGATCTTAGCAATTGGTTTGTGTGATCTCTGAAAAGAAGTACGAGTGAATGGTGATCAGTATTGGCATTTTTTGTGGTGTTTATTAGTATATGGCCCGGCCTTACTGATTAAGGGCCAAAACCCTTTTGTGGTTAGCACACGAGAATCAATTAGAGGCTTTGCATCTTTAGAGCTTAGCGAATAGGGAGGACGTTTTAATTTGGCTGTTGGTTTCTAGCCAGGCATTTCAAGATCTGGAACAATGTTCCCTATTAAATTAGGATGACTTTCAAAGAAAAGCAAAAAGAGCACTTACTGACCAATCACTTAGTAAAATTAAGAGCCTCTTTTATATTATGGCAGATGGTTCGGCTAGTCATCTAGGTCAGTAGAGGGATGTCCTTCGTTAAGAGAGCAGAATCCGCCAGCTCATCAGAATTTTCAGTTGCGTCCTGAAGAGCACAAATCTACCTTGGAATGTCCGGCTTGAATCAGCCGGATCGTCTAATGTACATTAACTGATGGCCCAATATCAGATGGACTATCAGTCAAAGATTTCCACCATCAGACCAAGGGGAGGCTCCACTGTCAGAGACATACTGTTTCTACTGACTAAATAGAGCAGGGTAACTGTAAGTTTGGCAGACGGGACATCCACCACTTTTTGGCATATGTCCCACATCCGCTAAACTCTAAATGAGGCTCTAAGTCCTCAACTTCTACATAACTCTTCTCGGTTGATGACCAACATACCCATAAACAGTATCTGTACAACACCTATAAAGGTATTGTGTAGCTGTCTAACATAATTCTGGGCCTGATTACGAGTAAAGGTGTTATTTATCGCACCTGATAAATAACAATACACGCAGATATGTTGTTTATCGGGTGCGATAAATAGCGCCTATTACAAGTTTTCAGGGAATAACATGCGGATGTTGGTATTAACTTCAAAATCCAAATGGTAAGGTAAATACCATACACATTTCCCCTGTTAAATTTTGGAAGGTGTAACATGCCGAAATTTAACTAAGTTTGAGTATTTAACATATCCAATAATTATTAGATATGTTAAATTCCACCGAGCTAATAGTTCCGACTCGTGTGAAAACAGAGGTTTTTAAAATGGGTCGGAATACACCTAACTATTCGTAATTAGGCCCTAAGTGTTCTAACCCCACCCTATTTCTATACTGTTTTTATTCCTATCATCTTACCCCTCATCTTTCCGAATATTTTAATACCTTAACTCCATTGTAGCAGTTTGTTGGCATCCTAATTTGCACTACATTTGGTGTTATGTACAGATATCTCATGTATGCCTGTATACTTTAATTTTCATTGACCACCTCTGCCCCCTTTAAAGCACTCTTTTAATGTCTTTTGGGATGTTATCGACGTCATAGAAAAATCATCTGAATAAAAATCCTTTAAAAAAATCCTATTATGATATTTCAATGAGTGTCTTCAAACATTCAGTTTTTTAAAAAGGTGACTATTATTTCTCATTGGTAAGAATTGATGCCACCTCTATTCAGGATTGGGGTGCAGCATCACATCTGTGCCTTTCTAATGGAGTTCAGAACTTATTTTAATAGACTACCTGTTTCTCTGGCGTTGGACATGGTAAAGGCACCCCCAGACTGGCGAGAATGCTACGTGGCCATACAGACTGAAGAAGTGTTTTACAGAAATTTTCATAACGTTATCATGAAGTATGGAGGTATGGTAAAAGGCTGTAGACATCTTCTGTAGGGGAAGCGTAAAAATATAAATGTGAATTTGCACTGCCCTTTGCGTAGGGGGAGGTCACTTTCCAAGAATCTTGCTGAAAATCCCTTCAAATAGGGAAAAGGCGCATCTGCACGTGCAGTACTCAGTCCTAAAAGGTTGAAAGGAGATCACAGGATTAAGTTAGGTAGCCCTATCGGGCTAAACTGGGACTAAGACAATGGTACAGAAGGCTCTAGTTAAGTGCACCAGCAATTAATCAGATACAGAGTTAAGTAGCAGTGTGGCACAGATTAAAGGGAGTGGATAAAGGGGTATGGAGGCTCATGTAGAAGGCGGGTATTCCTCATTAGGACCACTAAGCTCCATTTTTAGACTGTCACTTTAAAGCCCATTAGCGGGCGGGCGGGCTGCCTCTAACGCCTTCACCAACTGCATTCTTCTAATGTGCTCACCGGCGCATCGGAGGGAATTCAAGCGTGCAAATCCAATGTTAATTAGTGCGATACAGCAGACTGTGTTGTCAATGAGGCTGGGCCGTCGAGATAAAAACGCTGGTGTGCAAAGAGAAGGGGTCTTCTCTGGATCATGTGCGACGATTCCGCTAATTAGGTCTGACCGGCAAAATGAATTATCAATCATTGCTCGTCAGACTGTGGACCGTGCAGCAGACTCCTGCCTCCCTTCCAAATCCAAAACGCTTGGCACATTCATAAATATTTCAGCCCACACTTTTATTTTTGTTGTTGTTGCTAATATGGGTGTTTGGTGAAGAGTGGTAGACTGTGTGTGTCTCTCTGCAATTCTACTGCAATCATTTTTTTTAGGTCTCACCTACCAGACAGCGCAAGCTGTCTGGTTGCGATAGACCTACTGTTGGCTTACCAAGAAAATACAGCGGGTTTAAAGCCCATCCATTTCTTACTATTGGTTTGTTTTATAGTCACTCTTGTTTGCTTGCATCTTATTCAATTTATGTGCAAAACAATGGCTCGCCTAGAACTTATTGCATAGTAAATTACAGTTACCGTTGTGATGCGTCTCAGTAAAAAACACATAAAAGACGAGAGTGGTGAGCATATAGAGAAAATCTTCAGTATATAATCATATAAAGCACGCAATTGTAGTCCTTTCTCCATGGCTTTGAGTTGTTTTTTAATTGTAGCCAGTCAATAAGTTTGTGTGCAGCTTATTGTCAGACAATAAGATAGTTTATAATTAATTAATTAGGCAATTAATTAATAAGACAATATTATAAGATAATTCAGATAACTAAAAGTCCCAACGATAATTGCATCTCCTATGCGGTTCCGTATAGTAGTTGCTGAGGCAGCGAAAGGTAATTTTTAGAAGCCCCATGATAAGGGTATCTGAATTTTGAGATTCACCCGGACAGTGTCTGTTGTGATACGGAGCTCTATCCTACATAGCATCCTCAATTTACCATGCGGAACCGCATAGGAGATACACTTTTGGTGGGGAGTATTATAATTATCTTCTGTTGCAGCATTAACTCGTATTACAACGGCCTGTCCAATTGATATTCCTAATAAGGGTAATGACAATGGCGGTGACAATTTTAAGTGTTTGAACTTCAATTCTGCACTAATTAGTGGATTAATATTTATATCATTGACAATCTAAGGTAAAGGAGCATTCTACCATTCAACTGACCATTTCATTGAATACTCTTTCAAAATTCGGCCCTGAAAAGGTAACCTTTTCGCGAGACACATGTTGGCTGTTTAATTGTAATGAAATGTTACTAACGTACAAATTGAAAATCGAGATACATGAACTTTCACATGGAACATATTCTGATGAATAAAGAAGCTGAACAGAATTAAAGGACTTAAGACTCTGTTTTATTTTTCTCTCAGAGCATTAATGGAGTTTGAACTAATCATTAAAGGACTGTTTCCAGTAACAGCCACACTTTTCAATAATGACATAAGACCTTGTTATATTCCATATAGGTACCCTATATAGGCGCAGGTAACATTGCAACCTTTCACCTATATTCTTCCCTACATTACATACATAACGGTTCTTAGGGATTGACCTTTTACCTAGATACGACACTGCATTCAGAACGCGGGTTTCAGCCTAGTTCGAATCTCATACATTATGCATGAGGCTTCTTGGAAGCACAGCAGGACTAACATCTCCTGTATAATATCTCTGTATAAAGTTCAGGCCCGACGTCATCCTTTAGGCCGACACAGTAACACAGCAAGGTAGGATCCCTGGGGAGACCTATGGGTATATATACATCACATCTTGCTTAGAAAGGGAGAGGAGACCGAGACTTCCCGGCTGACACACTGACCAGAGACGCTGAGGTTCCTGCATGCAGACGCTCCAGCTCGCAGTGGTCTAACATCCCTCGCGGGGTGTCCAACTCGAGACCAGGACGGGGTCCCATATTCTCTCATTCTATGGTAATGGGGTTGACTAGATCCTAGAGGGATTCTTGGCATAACACCTACACAGATGCTAGGTACATTTAGGTACATCTAGTTTGGGAGGCATTGTAGGAGTACGCACTTCTTATCATGTGTTTTATGTACTTGTATATATTCATTATTCCTGCGAGATGGTAGAACTATACCATCCCTTTACTTTCGTAGTACTTCTAATCATATATCTCTGCTACTGTCTAATGGTTGTTGCAGCTCATCTATTCTACACTAGAATAACAACTGTTCAATAAATTCTTATTGAAAATGCCCACCCTGTTTATTCTGTGTATCAATCTGAGACGAACTAAGTAAGCACGAATGACTGAGCGAAAGGTAGTATATTGTTTCCACGATTCTGAGGGATCAGGGTTGTCATGTTCTGAGGTTGCCAGAATCTATTCTCTCCTTGGTAAGAGGAGATTATAGTGGCACTGTGAGCTAGCTGATACAGATAGGCTAATGTATCCGGTGGGGGAGCACGGAATCAGTCTGCCACCAATCCCACAGTTTATGTTATCCAAACGTGCAGATCCTGTATAGGTTATATAGGAACTACACGACAACCTCTTATAATGCTGAAAGAAAGTGGTTGTTCTCACATGTGGATCCTTCATCTAAGAAAATGCCTCCAAAATGGCTTTTCGAAAGTTTCAGGCGATTTATGATGCTTTCCAAAATATATTACCTTTCCTAAATCGCATTACAAAATAATGAAGAGTTTGAGTCTGACATTCTTCATACTGGTCTATTCATTGATATGCACAATGCCAGTGGACTGGATCTTCACCTCCCCTTTTATATGGTCTACCCACTGGCTCTGGTAGCAGAAAAGGTAGAGACCTGGACATAGATGTGCCTTCTCAAAAAAGTAATCTTTGAGTTCTAGAGGTTTCAGATGAAGTCTGAACATTCGTTCTAATTCAAGAAGATGCAAATGAAAACCATACAGGCCATTTGGGAGTATTCCACTTATGCTCCACCTGTGAGCAAGAAGTGATGGAATCACCGGCCCACACCTTGGGAGCAAGGGTTCCTCAAAGCTCAGCCAACACCAGAGAGCTGCCTCCACAAAGCTTGTCCTATTCCTGTCATTCCCTCCCTCCTCAGAGGGCTTAAGAAATTTGGCAGGAAGGTTTTTGCTTCAACTGTTTAGCCACTGGGGCCTCTAATGAAGTTACGCAATGTGGAATATATCACAGTCCCTGCTTTCTTTTGCCTAACTATGTGAGGCTCCTGGGTTTCCCAAATGGCGGCCAACTGTGGTTTTCTTCTTTGGAAATATATACGATTGAATCTTTGGTAACCCCATTCCAGAAAGCATTGCAGTTTGACTGCTGGTAGGATAAAAAGAAAGAGGTGTTGTGCCATTTAGCAGTTTTGCGGGAATGTGATGTGTGGAATTGCCCCCTCACTTGAACTTTCTTTTGCTACAGCTCATTTAATGTACTATTATATGTATATTTACTTTTAGGCCAAATACATTTCAACCACGTTTTGAACATTAATAATTAAATTCCTTTTTGAGATAAAATAAGACCGTATCCCCCGTTTGAACATTTTCCCAAAATTCTAAAACTCAATGACCATTGCCTTTTTAGTTAAATTGATTTTCGAACAAATAATTTCAAATAAAAATAAATTGCTCGATAGACAAGCATTAGAAACTCGTGTTTATATAGTTGCCTTGACATTTTGATGGACTGTCATAATTCAATAAACAAGTTATATTGTTCATCTGTAATTGTGCCAATGGATTTCCTTTTGTATGCAGGGTAGACGTTGGGCTCTTCACAGATGGTCCCCACTGTACCATGCAGTGCCAGCAAACTCAAGCCTCCCTTTTTACCCTTTTTAAATATTCCACCTTGCCATTGGAATTATCTGTCAGCTTGTCTGGCTACATGAACACTTCCAGTGACACCCTTTCTCTGAAAACGAGGTAGTGAGGCTTCGCTTTGATGGACTATTACATTTTCCCCCTCTATGTTGTCTCCAGCTCTTCATTGGGACTTAAATTGTGCCATAAACTCCTGAATGGCCAAATAATTGAGCATAGAAGTGATAAATTGTATTGCTGCTTTTCTGCCACAAAGCATGCCAAGATTCAAAATATTTCCGCTAAACGGTCTGTATCTGTCTTCCTCAAAACTTTCCTATATGTGGTTCTTTTTTTATTACAGGGTTACACTTAGATCAGCAATCACCCCCCTTTCAGCCTAGATCCCATTCTTTTTCAACTGATGGGACATCTCATAAGATGACCTCTCTAGGGCTCTAAAATTTTACCCGAAGAGAACAAAGCATGTTGTTGTGTACCATTGGTTATTGTATCTGGTCAACTTACCCTGAGACAAAATGTGGCCAAGAACATTATTGCTATGTACATAGTTTCCTGCACCTGAGCATCATACTAAGTTATGGAAGTTTAGGCTCTTCAGACACTTCATACCAGTTCCACCAGATAAACGGAAGCATCTGTGAATTTCCGAAAATATAGTTTGATTCTGTTACAGTCATTTGTAGGGCTGCAACATGTAATAAACCTCTCAAGGCCAGAACAAGAATTAAAATTGCTTGCCTCACACATAAAGCCTTACATTGTAATGAACAAAGGAACCTGACAGAAAAGATTTGAATTTCAGGAGGCAGCCGCTCCCTCAGAAGTGCAAACTCTCTCAGGCTAGAACACCCCAGATTCGGAAACCAAAAAACATACACACGCTTCTTTTCTGGATTGGCTCCAAGGATTTGGAACTCCCTACCACCCAAGGTTTGGTCTAACTCATTAACCCACGTCTTCAAAAAAGAGGTGAAAAGATCCTAGTAAACAGATTCCTCTCATAAAGCCACAGTGAGCCTGTCTCCTGGGTGCAGTGGGCGGTACAATGACAGTAATACCAATACAGGGCAGAAGCACATCCATACCAGTAGAATTCACACAAACATTGTCCCCTGGATACCTGGAACTGAACAGACACAAAGCAGACTCTTCAAATACCATCCTGGAGAATCTAGCCCAGTAACTCATTAACGAATGGCGGACGTTTTATAATAACTCTGTTACATATTCCATATCCTACTGGAGTTTTTAAACGTTGATCTACGTTTTTGTTAGGTGTTCTTTTTTATTTTTTCAGCTCTTTGTTTATGTACAGCGCTCTGATACCTTTGGGTCATGTCCACGCTTTATAAAACGGCAAAAATAAATAAAAATAAAAAAATGGTTTCAAAGCATTACAGCATTTAATGCATCACCTAGGAAACACATTGCTTTGGTCCATTATGTTCTTGCCAATTAGTTGCTTGATGCCTGATTGGGTGTAAGATGTCAATCTCTTCCAGGTATATTCTGACTATGAAATCATATTCCTAACCAGTTGGGAAGGAGGATACGATAAAGAAAAATTCCCTTGCATTACGACTTGCTCCCTGTCCTTCACAACTCTGCCAGTGGAGAATATAATGTGCTTCCGCTATGAAGGTAGTGTGAATGTAAGAAAGGGCGGTGTGGATACTGGGGCATAGGAGAGGGCGGTGTTAGAGCCCGCTGAGAAACAATTGCTCTGTTGGCACTGCATAAAACAAAATGAAGTGATTGTAATGTTTTAGAGAAGCCATGTTGACCTCCCTGCTAGCGGATGCAATTACCAAGTAGTTCTGAAGTGAGACGATCACTGGTATAGCTAGTTTCAGAGAGTAAGTGTTCTCTTTCCCTAGTTTGCCCAAGTTCACCAAGATGTAGCTTCTCTGTCTAGTGGAGGGATAGTGATTAGTTGTCTCTTAGCGATAGGAGGAATGTGATACTAACTGTGTGGGCGGGCCTGGATGTCAGTTTGCTTGGTTATACTTGGAAAGTGTCTGTGATTTGCCGAAGAATGAATGAAATGCTTGGGATTTTCATGAATGTGGTTTGAGGTGGAGCGTGGAGAGCCTGCAGTTCATTCCACTGTGTGTTTCACTTAGGAATCATAGGCCTAGGGCTGTAGAAGCACTCAAGGTCTAAACTCAGAACCCCTAGGATATGTAAGGCCACCAGAGGTCATTTGCCAAGGGGAAGCTGGCTAGCAAGAAGTGGCCTGGACCCTTGGAAGTTGACATTAATCAGAAGAAGTTCAGAAGAAGAGTAATAAGTAGACATCATGCAACCCTATAATTGGGAAGGTTAACCAGGTTGTCCATGGACTCTGAGAGAGGGGTGGAGTAGTGAGCTAGCCCCACAGGCAGACTTTCAAGCACCATGACACCAACACCTGGGGCTAATGGTAACCCAGTACATATTCATCCCTCGGGATAGGAGTGAGAGTAGGAACCCTCCAAGAATCTTCCAGGCTCATATAAGGTGTCCATATACTACTGCTAAGTCCCCAGTGTACCTTACTTCCAGTTAGACCTATGTTGATTGCATATGGTGAGTCGATTCTGGTCTCTTGCCTAGTTTAGTACCTATAGGTGGCGCCCTGGCGCTCCGCATCATTTTTATTCTGCTGAGGAAGTGATGGTAGGGCTGCATATAAGCACCACCCTTACGTTTCAATATCAGTTCCTTTCTTTCCATGCCTTAATACGCTGATCAAGGGCTCCACTCCCTCCTTCTCCCTCATCAGTTGACGAGATTTTTTCACAATTTGTTTTCTGACCAGTGTGCAGAGGAACCATGTGCCCACTAAAGACTAAAGGGTTTAAATCTTGCTGGGACTGTTGCAAACAAATGTCTGTGACAGACCTGCACGAGGTGTGCCTTTGGTGTTTGGGTTCAGAGAACAGCTCTAGGTCGTTCTAGGAGTGTGCACTCATGAACCCGAAGTTTATCCAGGAAGGTGAAGAGGAGCTGTACATGACAAAACACAAGAAGAAACAGCACAAGTCCTGCTCTTGGTCAAGATCATGGACCCATTCCAAAAGCCATTTTGATGACAGGTCCTCATCAAGGTCAATGTCTCGAGGTAAGTCTAAATTTAAATAAAAGGGAAAACACAAAAAGACCAAGCTGGATTAATTCCCATCTGGCTATTCTCTATCTCCAGAGAAGTCGCAAGGACATCAGTGTGCCAGTGAGTCTCATTCCTATTCCACAAAGGAACTGATTCCGCAGCGAATCCCGATGCACCCCACAAATTTCCAGGTTGATCTGCGACATCACAGGAAATCAAGGCCTTTAGGGAAGCCATGCTGTGCATTTGTGGTACTCTCTGCCCTGCCTTTGGGCCTCAAGGATTAACAGCGGCCTTCAGTCCGGAGGATTCATCCATGGCACCGGCTTTGCTGCTTGAACTTGTCTCGTTTTCTGCACCGACTTCACAACTGGCTTCCATTCCACCACTGGAATCTACACCAATCCCTTCGACATCGATGCTAGCCCAGACAGCCCAACAGTTGCTCTCAGTCAGTCTTCTTCTCTTGTGGCTGTAGCCTCTAAGCCACTTTGGTTTGCCCTTAATGGCACACAACCAATGTGTGGGATCAGGATCTGACATTTCCTCTACAGTTTTCAAACTGTAACATCAAACTGATGGGTGCTTCTTATCGTTCAATGGGGGTATGCTCTACCATTCCTTTTGGACCCGCCACTTCTTCCACATACATCACAGCGGATTTCGGAGGAGCACCTTCTATTTTGCTTCAGGGGATGCAGGTTATTTCGGCCAAAGGAGCCAAAGAGAGGGTTCTGGCCTCGGAAACAAGGACATGATGTTATTCCTGTTATTTCCTCATGCTGAAGAAGGTTGGAGGCCTAAGTCCTATTTTGGATCTCCAGCTTCTCAATGGCTTGCTGAGGAAGGCCAGATTCAAGAAGCTCATTTTGGCCCAGGTTCTGTCTGTTGGAATTACTCTAAATCTATATTTAACTACATATATTTACATTTCTTAAGTACACATTCAAACATTCATAGAATACACATACACATTCCTGTATGAACCCAAAAAAACAACTATAATACACACAAGGATAAGGAACTCAAAATCAATACAGTAAAACATTTATTTATTAGTACACAATATTTCAATTAAAAAATCTTTTTAGTATAAAAACATAACTGTGCAATACATCCGAATTATAATCAACAATAAAAACCATGAGAGACAAATGAAGTGTAAGACAATCAAAACATCAAAGCAGGGTTACTCCAAGAAGAATCACTCAATGAAAATTCATCAGTCCATCACTTCATAATTCTATTGGACATGGAGACGTTCCTTGGATTTAACCATATATCAAAAAAGGAGCGTCGACGCGTTTCGGTGGTGATAAATTATTGAGACACCACCTTCATCAGGACATAAACGATACTGGTCTCTCTTATAGCTGATATGTAATTCATGAACCCTAATCGTGATCACAATGGTGGTGAATCACTTATTGAGCAGAATGGCTCAGCAGTATAAAATCCTTGTAGACACAATAATGATGCTGCTTGTGTTATATGCTTATGTGGACTAAATCTATCTAGGGTCCTTCCACATGTTCAGGGATCCAACCGAATCCAATCGATACAATTTTACTGCATCATATGTGCTAGTAACGTCCTCGCTGGATTCGCATTAATGGATCTCTATACTGAAGTTTGGATCGAGACCTGATATGTCACACTGATCCTGAATTCCGGGGTACCATGCGAGTGTCTGTAAATATACACCTTTTTCTATGATTTATGGAAATCACCGCACGTCCGGCGCAACCGTCGCCACCCGTCCTGCCTTCAAGAATTATGAAGTGATGGACTGATGAATTTTCATTGAGTGATTCTTCTTGGAGTAACCCTGCTTTGATGTTTTGATTGTCTTACACTTCATTTGTCTCTCATGGTTTTTATTGTTGATTATAATTCTGATGTATTGCACAATTATGTTTTTATACTAAAAAGATTTTTAATTGAAGTATTGTGTACTAATAAATAAATGTTTTACTGTATTGATTTTGAGTTCCTTTTCCTTGTGTGTATTATAGTTGTTTTTTGGGTTCATACAGGAATGTGTATGTGTATTCTATGAATGTTTGAATGTGTACTTAAGAAATGTAAATATATGTAGTTAAATATAGATTTAGAGTAATTCCAAGAGAGTTCTCTCTTTTCCTTACCTGTGGTACCCTGTCTCTTGGTAAGTGGGGTCGCTCCCTTCTTCTTATTCACCAGGTTCTGTCTGCCCTGGATCCAGGCAAGTGGATGGTGGCTTTGGACTTGCAGGATGCCTACATTTATGTACCCAACTTTCAGTCCCACCGACAGCACATGCAGTTCAGGACTGGTCAGTAGCACTTTCAATTTGCTGTGCTCCCCTTCAGCCCTACCAGTACCCCTCAGGTACTCATGAAAATGATGGCGGTGAACATGGCACATCTTAGAACACTGGAGATACAAATGTTTCCCTACCTCAGTGACTGGCTGTTGAAGGCAGAATCTTCACAGTCAGTCTTAAACCACCTCCAGATGATGGTGACCCTTCTGACATCGCTGTGGTTCACTATCAATCGGCTGAGGCCACACCTGACTCCTTCGCAGAGGCTCATTTTCATTGGAGTCATCCTGCATATTGTACAGTTCATGACCTTCCCTCTGTTATGATGAGTCCAGTGGAAATCAAAGGACACTAGTCTCTGGCAGAAACTCAACTCCTCATCAACCTTTTGGAGTTATGAGGCATTTGCCTGCCACTGAAAGTCATCCTACCATCTATCAAAGGGAAACTGGTACAGATCCTCAAGGACAACCCCAGTGACATGTGGTACTTCAGCAAGAAGGGCAGCGTGAGTTTCAGGGTCTTATACCAAGAGGCTGTTCATCTCTGGAGTGGGCTGGAGCATCATTGCATCTCCCTGTTTGTGAACCACTTTGCAGGATATGTAAACGCCAGGGTGGACAAGCTCAGCTGGTGGCGCCTAGAAGATCATGAATGGCAGTTACAACTCAAGATAGTGCAGGGCATCTTCCAACAATGGCTAGAACTTTTCACCACTGCAGAGAACCTGCAGTGTCAATACTTCTAAGCACTGGAGTTCCCTAAAAGGCGCTCTCTGGGATACGCATTCTGACTAGAATGGAGAATGGGACTGTTGTACTTCCCTCTGCCCCTACTTCTCCTGTCCTGACTTCTGAAAAGATCATGAAAGACTGGAAAAGGTATCCTAGTGTGGTAAGTCATGTTAATGTTTACTTTACATTTCCCTGTATTGTAATAAAGTTTTCACCCTTTGTATTGTGATGTAATTGGAATCCTTAAGTTCTCTGCCTTCAGAGATCTAGATTCCTTATACCGGTTTGGTCATTATCTGCTTGCCTATCTGCTGGAGCTGTCGTGGGTTCCTTACTCTGGAATAAAACTATTTTTCATGAAATCCTGTTGGCGCTTCTCTTGTTCCTTCATAGAAGCCCTCTCTACATTTATTGGCGACGATTTTCTTCAAAAGGACCCACCGAACTATGGTACTTTCCACCTGCTTCTTTCTACTTGGATTACTACTTCGTGACTTTTTAAATATGTCTTCGCTATACTGTGAACTTCAACTGCCTTTTATTGGATATAAGGATACACAGCGTTTATTTGGCTGCCATCCCTTCCTTTGTGTTTCAAACATAACGTTGGATATTGGAGATCGGATTACTTACAATCCGCAACTTTTATTTCAACATCGGACATCGGATTATTTGTGATCCGCAACTTTGACTCAACGCTGCATATCGGAGATCGAATTAAGTGCATTTCTCAAACTGTAAGTTTACCTGATTCTCAACGTATCTTTTGTGCTGTTGCTTTCCTGCTTTCTCTTGAACGTGCTTCAGCATTCCACCGCTCCCGACATCGCATCTTTTGAACTCTTCGAACACCGTGTTTGTCTTCTCGTCTTCGAACTTTTCACGTCACCTGTACGCCCTACTCCCCATCGAAACAGCACTAAACAGCACGTATTGCACGTCTCTTCGTCATCACGTCAATCACGAGTGGCAGCCATCTTCAATCCTACGCATTTTTGTTATCGGCTAAGGGTTGTCATGGAAACCTTTCAGCGTTGATCTCCTGCTTGTCCTCCGTGACGGGCACACGCTTCTCATTCATTTCGGTGAAGGCTTCGATTCAACTTCTTCTTTCTACAATTACAACTGTGGTGACTTTAAATCTTTATAATTCTTTTCTCCACAGATTACTGACTTTTTAACGTTTATTTATTTATGCATCTACTTCCCAGTCTTGCTCTGCACATTGTTTATACTATCTGCTTATTTATTTACATTATTCACTTGTACTAGTTCATTTCTTTTTCAACATGTCAGCTTCCTCAAATAATGTGATGCAACCACCTCCTTTCTTAGAAAAGCCGGGCAAACCTCTTACGCCTTGGCACAAATGGTATAGAAATTTTGACAATTATATGGAAGCTATTGACGCAACTAAGTATTCTGCTTCCAGGAAACGAGAACTATTGTTTAATCATTTAGGTAGCGCAGGCCAAGAGGTTTTTGATAATTTACCTTTGGTTCCAGCCCCATCTGGTGATGAGACTTGGAATGTGTTTTCAGAAGCTCTTGCTCGTTTGGGCAAACAATATGTTGATGAACCTTCAGTCATGGTTGAGCGACACATGTTTTTCAAACGCAAGCAAACTCGTGATGAGTCAATTGAGGATTTTTTGGCTGTCTTGCGTGTGTTAGTCTCTAAGTGTCAATTTGGTACCTATTTGGACACCGCTTTGCGTGACCAACTTGTATTCAATTGTTTCAACAAAAAGATTCAAGAGCGAATCTTGACTTGTAAAAATCCCTCACTTGATGAAGTGATGGATATTGCACGCAGTATAGAAAGGTCTGTCGTTTCTTCCAAAATTATTACTCAAGATACCATTTACAAACCAATTGAAGATTCAAAGGTTATCGCTAGTACATCAGACATGTCTGATTTGAATGCTGTTTCTATCAAGCCTAAAGCAAGCAGAAGTTTTGATAGAAAGGGTACTTGTTACCGATGTGGATCAAAATTTCATATGGGCAACAATGTAAATTGTCCTGCACAAGGTAAGAGATGTAATATTTGTAAAAAGTAGGACATTTTTACACGGTGTGCAGATCAGCTAAGCCAAAGAACAAAGTTAATTGTCTTAATGTTGAAGAGGATGCACTTTGTGAAGCTATGAGCAATGTTTTATTTACTATTGAGATCAATATTTTGCACAATGACACAAAAAGGTGTAAAGGGCCCATGTGTAATGTATTATTGGGGTCTATTGATATTAATGTTATGGCAGATTCAGGCTCACCTATCACTATTTTAGATGAAAAAACCTTCATTAAATTTTGGTCTAAGTCAATGCTCAAACCTACTGATGTCAACCCAAAAGCGTTTGGGGAATATGACATTGTCATGTGTGGATATTTTTGTGATTCTATTCATTTTAAAGGTAGAGAGATACATACCAAAATTTATGTAGCTATTAACGGTCGTGACATTCTGGGTTGGCAAGACCAGGCAAAGTTAGGAATAATTCTCCAACCTGGTCATCCTGAACCTGTTGTACTAGGAGATTTACCAATATTAGCTGCGGTACAAGAACCCATAAATGATATTCAACCTTATACTCATGACGACTCTACTTTAAATAATCTATGCTCCAAATACTCTAGTGTATTCAGTAACAAGGTAGGATTGGTAAAAGGATTCCAACACACCATTAAACTTAAGAAGAATGTAATTCCCGTGATTCAGAAATGTCGACCAGTTCCTCTATCTGCTAGAGATGATTTGAAAAAAACTGCTTGAGGATATGTGTTCACAAGATATCATTACTCCAGTAGAATCTTCCGAGTGGGTTTCTGCTGCCGTAGTCGCACGGAAGTCCTCAGGCGATATTCGTCTGTGTGCAGACTTAAGAGTACTTAACCGCAATATCGTTGTAGATTGCCATCCTCTCCCTAGGATTCAAGAAATGCTGGCCAAGCTGGGGGGTAGCAGGTTTTTCACAACCATAGATTTACGTTCCGCATACCATCAAATTCCCCTTTCCAAAGAATCACAGCATCTTACCACATTTGTCACTCCTTTTGGAGACTACATGTATAAGCGGTTGCTTTTTGGCTTGGCATCCGCTGCAAGCGTTTTCCAGAGACTGATGGACCAAATGTTTACACATTGCAAGGGCATCCAGGCATTCCAGGACGATATAATAATTCATACAGACACGTTAGAGACACACTATGTTCTTCTTGAGAAAGTTTTACAGAAATTAGAAATGTTTGGCATGACAGTTAACAAAAATAAATGCAAATTCATCACTCAACAGGTGGACTACTTGGGACACAACATTTCAATAGAGGGCATAAAACCTAAGTTGTCTTTACTCAATGCCATTAGGGATGCACCTAAACCTTTAGACAAAGATTCTTTGAGGGCGTTCTTAGGCTTGAGTGAATATTATGCTCGCTTTGTACAAGGTTATGCCATTGTTGTTCAGCCACTCAGGAATTTTTTGAAAAGAATGCCAAATACATTTGGGCTGAGGACACACAACTGTCTTTTGATGCGGTTAAAAAACTTATTTTGGAAGCTCCTGCCATCCGACCTTTTACACATGGTCAAATGAGCATTGTGACAGTTGACGCCAGTTCAAAAGGTTTAGGAGCTGTGCTCAGCCAAATTATTGGTGGTCAAGAGTTTACTGTAGCTTTCGCGTCCAGGACACTGAGTGGAGCCGAACTCAATTACAGTCCTATTGAGAGGGAAGCCTTGGCGTGTTCGTGGGCGGTTGAAAAATTCAAGATGTACATATGGGGATCCAGGTTCCAACTTTACACCGACCATAAACCGCTCATGTACATGTTAGGTGATAGTTGTTCAAATAAGGCTTCATCTAGGCTCATCAGGCTCCTGGCAAGGCTACAAGAGTTTAACTTTGATATTAAATATATACCTGGTGGTAAGAATATCAGAGCAGACTGTTTATCTCATTTGCCTCTTGAAAATGATGACACGCTTGATCACACAAACAATGATGACATGGACTGCGTTTTCTCTGTGTGTGATTTAATGCAAGACATAAAACTGTCTGAAAAGGAATGGCTGGAAAGCTGCGATAAAGATGTATGTTTAAAGAGAGTTAAGAAATTCTTAGTGAATGGCTGGCCATGCGACAGGAGTATGTCTATGCTAGATAAATGTTTTTCACAAGTTGCTCAAGAATTGTCTATTGTAAATGACATTCTTGTTAGAGAAGACAAGTTCGTTCCACCAGAGGGTATGAGAGACAAAATTGTCTCCCTTGCTCATCAGGGTCACTTAGGCATTTCAAGTACTGTTCGCAAAATTAAAGAAACATATTGGTGGCCTGGTATTGATGGTCAAGTCAAATCCTTTGTTGACAAATGTCCCGAGTGTTTATGTTCAGATAAACATTGGCGCACTTCCACTGCTCCTCTATGTCCTGTTGAGTGGCCTAAAGGTCCATGGCAGAAGTTAGGGTTGGATTTTTCAGGTCCCTTCAACTTACTTGGCAGTGACAGTAAATTTCTAATTGTAATCATTGATTACTTTTCTAAATGGCTGTACTTTTCGTTTGTCAGGACTGCAGATTCTGCATCTGTTATCTCATTTTTACAACGTGTATTTTTAATTGAAGGTTTGCCCAGGGAGATAGTCACTAACAATGGCATGCATTTCGTTTCTAACGAATTTGAGAATTTCCTTGGAGAAAATTTTGTGAAACACATTTTAGTTCCTTTGTATAGCCCAGCGTCCAATGGCCTGGTTGAGAGAGCAAACAAGTTGTTAAAAGAGGGCGTACAAACAGCCATTGCCAATAAGATGGACGTGTTCAAGTATGTAAGTCAAAAGGTTTGGAGTTATAATACCACTCCTCACTCTACCACTGATGTTTCCCCTTATGTATTACTAAGAGGTAGGAAACCTATTTCTCTTCTTAATCCTTCTTGGTTGATGGATAAAGTTATCCATGCACCTAATTTGGATTTGCAAAAAGTAAGAGAACGTGTAGAACAAAAACAAGCAGTATACAAAGAGAACTATGACAAAAGAAAGCATGTAAAAGAGACCACATTATCTCCTGGTGACTGGGTTCTTATTAAAAAAACAGTTCGAGTTACCAAAGGTCTATCAAAATTCACTGAACCTGTCAAAGTGCTCAAAGTTTCTAGAATGGCTATTTTATTACAGGATCGAGGATGGTGGAATCGTAATGCTTTAATCAAATTAACCAGTGAACAAGCCAAGATCATTCGCCAAAGGGTCAAAACCCAACCTGACCTTGATTGGTTTGATTTTGGTGATCTCACCTCTGCTCACAACATTAGTGAAAGCACTGTCCGTTTGTTTTGTCCTTTAGGTGACAGGGGTTACAGTTCTTGTTCTAACCCTTCTGGTAGTTCTTCTGAGTTGAGTGCGAATACCTCAACCACCTTATCTAATTTCACTGTTGCTAATCCTAATGTCACTAATGGTTCTGGTGATTGCAGGCAATTGAGGAGTAGTTCTCGTGTCAGATCTTCTCCTTTTCGTTCTGATGATTTTGTATATTATTAAGTATTATATTGATGTATTGTTTTTTGTTTTTGTTTTTTTTCTCATTATTATAGGGAGGGGGGTGTGTGGTAAGTCATGTTAATGTTTACTTTACATTTCCCTGTATTGTAATAAAGTTTTCACCCTTTGTATTGTGATGTAATTGGAATCCTTAAGTTCTCTGCCTTCAGAGATCTAGATTCCTTACACCGGTTTGGTCATTATCTGCTTGCCTATCTGCTGGAGCTGTCGTGGGTTCCTTACTCTGGAATAAAACTATTTTTCATGAAATCCTGTTGGCGCTTCTCTCGTTCCTTCATAGATGCCCTCTCTACACCTAGTGGCTCCAGATTGGGCCAGGAGAGTGTGGTACTCTGAACTTCTGACCATGAGCATCTGTCCCACAATAAGGCTTCTGCTTCGAGAGGATTGTTATATCTAGGTTTCTACCTTACATCTTCCCTGTTTCTCTGCCTCTGCTGTTCAGCCAGTGAGAGTAGAATGTTAGTGTGAATGTGATGTCATTGGAATGTTGGGTATGCTGTGAGTGGGACTGTCAGTTGGATCCTGGGCTGAGCGGCAGAGAAGCTGCTCCTGGTGGGGCTTTATTACATCTATACTGGAAAACCTATCTGAACATCTAAGATCAATAAACTTATCATCTGTAACCTAACCAAGACTACTGGAACTACTTACCTACGACATAACATAAATTGGCGACGAGTTGGATTCAAAACCATGCGTGAGGACTTACTTCAAGCTTGAAAAGGTACTTTTATACAAGATTTTACTTAAAAAGAACTTACCTAAGGATCTTACGCCCTCCCGCCCCACCAGTGTCCATATTCACCGGACAGCCCATAGACAAGGCGTAAATTTCCTGCTACCTGCTTCTTCCTGCCTGATTTCTACTGCCTGCTTCTTACTGGGCATGTTTCCTGCTACATGTCTTTCCAACCTGATTCCTGCTAATTTAAAATTTCTACCATTGTGTGGACCCGGCATCTTCAAAGATTGGCACTATATCTAAGAACCCATTTTACAGGACGCATGTTTCCTGCTACATCTTCTTCCTGCCTGATTCCTGCAGCCTTTGTCTGCCAAATACTGCCTGTACCTCATCCTGTGTACCTACTCTTTCTACATGGGAAACACTAACGTTGCACCCAGCAAGCAATTTGAGCAAGCGCCATCCATACAAACTGCCGATGTACCCTGGCTCTACATCAGAGGTGTACCTTCTCTTCATTTTGCGAGCACTTCCCAAACCCGTTGTGTATTTTGGGATGCTTTCGTGGAACCAGAGACTAGCATCAACTATGCCAAGAATCAACTTTGGACACCCCAGAGACTGAGCTTTGCTTACTCGCTGACACTTTACATGAATCCTGTTTGGTGGCAAGTATTGTGAACATTTTGAGGTAAATTTTATTTGATTTAATTATGGGCCTCGGTTTCCCCTCTACATTTGGCAGTTCAACCGTCCTGTTGTGGTTTGAAAACTACGCGCGCCATGCTCAGCACGCGCTCTTACCTTCTCTTGGATCCTCTGATCTTCAGTGACGCTTTGGAATCCTTCTCCGTCTCAGCGTTACTGTGCAGCAATGTTGGGTGCACGCACATGCCTACAACCACCCAGCACTGCGTCACCGAACGTGCCGCCATCTTGCGGTTGGACTCATCAAGCTGTTCTCACCATATGAAGTGTCTCGCAGGATTCAACTTACTTCAGCATCTTGCCAACCACGTTTTTCTTTTCTTGCGTGCCAATAAAGTATTTCCAGCGTTGATGTCATGCAGCACCTGGGCTTTGCTGACAGTTTCCCTCTCCTGGCTTTGCTGTCTTGTGCACCTCCGCAGTGCGCTTCAGTTACACTGCCTCCGTACTTCTCGTCTGAGAAACTGAATTTTCAAGGGATCCATCATTTATTTGGAGCTGTCACTTTGCCTTACATTCTTCATGCCGGAGCAATTGTATTTATTTAGATGTGACATATCTCAAGGAGTGAGGTCACTCTTCTTCATTTTTACCTTACAGCGCTTACTGCCAGCGTCCTCTATAGGGTAATCTTCAACCAAGGTACTGTTTTCTTATCGCTACATCTTCTTTAAGCCCAGCATGTTTTCTTACGGACCACGGTGACTACTTTATTTGTTTTAGTTCATTGTTTTGAGACTTATACCAACTTTATCATTTTTATTTCTGTAACTAATACTGTGCTACATTTCTTTAATGTACTGCCATATTGCCTATTCCATGTTCATTTTCTCATCTTTGGCTCCCATTACTACGGTGCTCTATTATTATGCATTTTTATGTTTCTACGTATACCTACAATGATTTTTTTGCTATGTTACCATGCTAAAGTTTACTTATTTACCTGTATTGATTTATTCTTGGATGTACCTTTGATCATATTACTTTATACATGCTACTGTATTAGTAATGTATTTTTTGCATGGCATGCAGGTTTTCTTACGTTTTGCAGTCTGTACTTTGTTATGGAGCATTTTTCTTGTTCCTTTGATTCTTTACATGATTTTTACTTACGGTGCATTTGTTATATTGTGCGCAAGTTTTCATACGTGGTCTAACTTGAGGTGTGACTGAATTTTATTTGCTGTGTAGTTCAGTTCACCCAGATCGCACTTTCCCTGGAGCATTTTTCTTTTCCTCTGATTCTTTACATGATTTTACTTTCTGTGCTTTTGTTTTATTGTGCGCAGGTTTTCATATGTGGTCTAACTTGAGGTGTGACTGTACTTTTGATTTTTATGTTGTGCAGCTCTCCCTGATCGCATTTTCTTTGCACTTTCATGCGTGGTCTAACTTGAGGTGTGACTGTACTTTTGCTTTATATGTTGTGCAGCTCTCCCAGATCGCATTTTCCTTGCACTTTCATGCATGGTCTAACTTGAGGTGTGACTGTACTTTTGATTTACGTGTGGTGCAGCTCACCCAGATCGCATTTTCCTTGCATTTACTGCTTGGGGATTCACTATTTTGTGTTTTCACCTCTGCTTGATTTCTGGTAGGGTGTAAGTCACCCGTTATTTACTTATGATTGCTTTCTGTTTGGGTGTTTTTATCTTCCTGCTTTTGTAATTCACCTTTGCTTGCTTTCTGTTTTGGGTGCTGGTCACCTTTTGCTTACATTTGTTCTTGTCGTTTTCCTTCTTCCTGCTGTGTTCAGTGTTTCCATCCTCCTCGCCAGTCTGGCCAGTTGGTGTGGTTGTGGTGGTTACATTGGTGCACTATTTCTTTGTTAATTTTTCATGGTATACCTCTTTCTTGTTCATGTATGTACGTTCTTTTACAATTTCCTTCCTTTTGAAACTTCTTGCTTCAATTTTTTTGCTCTGCTAAGGAAGAAGATGTGTCTTTTCTAGTTTTCAATTTCCTTTACTCTATCTTCGTGTTTACTCATTGCATTACCGTTTACATTTTGCAATTTCTTTTCCTTATTGCTTCCTTTTACATCACCTTTCTACTTGCTTATTTTAGCATGTTTTTCATAACTTATGTGCAATTTGCTATACTTCTTCTGGCAAGTTTCTTCAGTATTACTGTGATGTTACTGCAATGTTACTATTTATATTTGCTTTCTCTTTGTTCATTTTATAAAGAGGGAAGGTGTGTTATATCTAGGTTTCTACCTTACATCTTCCCTGTTTCTCTGCCTCTGCTGTTCAGCCAGTGAGAGTAGAATGTTAGTGTGAATGTGATGTCATTGGAATGTTGGGTATGCTGTGAGTGGGACTGTCAGTTGGATCCTGGGCTGAGCGGCAGAGAAGCTGCTCCTGGTGGGGCTTTATTACATCTATACTGGAAAACCTATCTGAACATCTAAGATCAATAAACTTATCATCTGTAACCTAACCAAGACTACTGGAACTACTTACCTACGACATAACAAGGATCTACAGTTGTGGCAATAGGGTGTGGTCCTGTACCCGGGCCTGTGAGCTCTAGACCTTCATGCATGAAGATTAGAAGTGACAGTTAATGGAATTTGATCGCCTTCCCGAAATGGTGGATGTCATCCTTCCTGCCAGGCATCCTTCTACAAAGTCTGACTATCAGGGACAAATTTATGACCTGCTGTTGCACCCGCACTACAAACCAGTTACAGGCAAAGCTGTCTGATGTACTGCCGTTTGTTTTGTCTCTGGCCCACCAAGGACTTGCAGTAGGCACCAATAAAGGTTATTTGTTGGCCCTTTCAGTCTTTTTGAATTTGCCAAACATGCCGTCATTGTTTAAATCACCTGTTGTGATGATGAGGTTTTTAAAAGGTTTGATACATATCTATTCTACCAAACTCTTTCTGATGTCACAGAAGGATATTAATTTGGTCCTCACTTTCTTCCTGTGCACCCCCTTTAAAGTGATGTGCCACTGCCCTCCATGTCTCCTCGCTCTGAAAACTGTGTTTCTTGGTGTGATCACCTCCGTTCATCACAGGAGTGAGCTTCAAATGCAAGTGCAGCCACCTTCCACCAGCTTTTTCACAGACAAAGTTGTGTTGAGGGCCAAAGCTGCCTTTTTGCCTAAAGTCGTGACTCCCTTTCACGTCAGACAATCCATCACCCTTCTGACATTCTTTGCTCCACCTCACCCCTCGAAAGAGGAGAGATTCCATTGGCAGACCCTAAGAGCTCAGTGAGCTTTTATATTGAAATAATTAAATAAATGATAATTAAAATAATTATAATGAAAGGCATAGCTGTGCAGAAAAGGACTTGGTCAAGGTGGATAGTCCTTTCCATGAAGATCTGCTATGCATTAGCTATAAGGCAGCCGCAGAAGGACTGAGCGACCACTCCACCAGGGTCAAGGCTACTACCACTGCGTTGGCAAATGGAGTGGCTGTTCTTGATATATCAGGCAGCAACTTGGGCATCAGTGCACATCTTCATGAAGCACTACAGTCTTGACAATCAGGTCTGATGGGAAGGGCATTTTGTCGGCTAGGTTCTGCAGGACTTTTTGATCAGAGGGCACTGCTTAGGTATATTTACTAAAGGTGATGAATCTGCAGTTTTAAGTATCCATTAGAAGAACAAGTTACTTACCTAACATGCTTTCTGAAATATATTCTAACTAACCGCAGATTTATGCCCGTTTTATGGAATGGTCTTTTTCTCCATATAAAAAGTACCCAATCTAGAGAGCTGCAACCTGGTACCTCCAGTCATATTTGGGCTCCAAGTTCGATGGCGCGGATAGAGTGAAAAAAGTAACTGACGTTGATATGCTGGAGTGGTGCTTATTTGCAGCTCTGCCGTCACTTCCTGAGAGAATGAAACCAATGTGGAGCGTCACAGCGCTACCCACCAGCACATGGGAGCAATGCTATTTTAAATCACTGGATCCAGTCTTTCTCCAGTGGATATTCTAAAGGTGAGCAATCTGTGGTTAAATAGAGTATCCACCAGAAAGAGCTTTACCAAAGGTAAATAACTTGATCTTTTGGAATTCAACAAGAGCAAGCATTGGTATGTGAGCTAGTTCTGGGAAATGTGACTTGGTGGAGGAGCTGCCATTTTGGGCTAAAGCTATAGGGGGCTCTGTAGAATTAGGCTCTTCCCTTCCACAGCCAACCTCCCACTCATTGGTCTACTTTGTTACTTATACCACATAGAGTGGTCACCTTGGAAGAGACTTTCATTAGAGATAGCAGAAATCTGTGAGCACTTAGTGGTATCCATCTGTCCTGATTCACCGTCCCTAATACTAGACTCGCTCCTTTGCATGCTTCATTTCTACCTATCAATGAAGATGGGCTTTGGGGATAGACTTGCCTGAGTGGGGAGGCGAGCAGGAAATTGATTTGGTGAAGGCATCATCCAGCATCTGGGGGATTCCTTGCTGATTTCCCAGTCTCCCTGGTACATCCTTAGCTCTCCTTCTCCCATTCCATCCTTGTTCTTCTCCCACTGTTGATGGCTAGAATTTCCTGAGTTTGACTTATAGGGCCGCTAGGTAATGGGGATGACAAACAGAGCGGATCAAATTGTTTTGAGGGCTGAAGATACGGTGTTCGACTTTGAGAGATGAATGGGCTGTTAAGCCTGCTAAGCTTAAGCTTTAAACTTACATCCCCTCTTTTATCCCCCTAGTCCTTTCGATTGTCATTTAGACAGGACTTAGCGGTTACTTTTTTATTTCCTTTCTAGCTGTAGATCCTCCAGCCGTCCAAACAACTCCTGACTGTGTCACTGACCTCTGGCGATTGGGCCTATGAAGCCTTACATCTAGCCCTAGGTGGAGGAATTGTGGGTAGGGTTGATATATTTGAACAACAGGGCATACAACTTATCATTAGGTCTGTCTCCCACTGGCTTTCGGTAGCCTTAGAAGTGACAGCCCTCTGCCTAGCCATGTCCATACCCCACCTACATACATCCAACCAGGTCAACCAGTGTGAATTAATGTGAACACTAGGAACTCATGAGCCAGGGTGCAAATAAGAAGAGTTACTAGACATCCAATCACTGGAGATAAGCTGTTTAAGGCAATGAGAGAAACTAGCACTAGACACTTACTCAGTGTCTCAAGATGGCAGAAAAGGGAATGAAGAAACTAGAAAAACCCTAGGAAAATACTCTGGTGATCAACCTGCACCACATGACCTGGCATGAGGACATGCCAAACAAGGGCAAAAAAAAACGGGTAGACTAAATTAAATCAGTTTGCTGGTAAGATGTCAAACTGATTCAGCTAAGGAAATGCAGCGAAATGAAGAAAATGCACCAATGTGCTGGATACAAAGGCCTCTTAACTGCCTGAAGACTGGGCCTTGGCACATTCCCCATCAGCACCAGCAGGCAAGGAAGAGGTCCCTGGACCCCACACATTTGCTGTAACTTGTTTTGCTGTCATGCACAAGGAGGCACTTCTCAACCTGGTCGTGCTCTGTGGAACTGTATGTTCTCTCTGTGTTCTCTACACACGGCCTTGTTCTCTGTGTTACCCCATTCCACAGGAATGCAACCCATCTCAGTGAGTGCAGCCCTCTGCACAGCGGACATCAAGCGCCACAGCAGCAAGCTGCACCTTTGCCATGCAGACGTGTGTTGGGGAGTGCGCTCACAAGATGCCACTCATACTACTCCATGTGCAAGCGCCACTGAAACACCTTTCATGCTGACTCTTCAAATGAGGTGGCATGTCATTCACACAATGAGAGCTGCCAATGAGGGATAGGATCCAATTTGTGGATGTGGGCTCAGGTATTGGAGGTGCATGCAGCAGTCCAAGTACCCACGAAAGGCCTCCCTGCAATGCCTTTCACATCATGTCACATTTTTGGATTGAGCTACATTCTCTATAATTTTTACCAATCAAATTTTCTAAAACACAATTTGGGGAGGACAAAAAAGATAATGCATGACATAAACGAATCATCTCCCACAAAATGAAAAATAAAAACAAATCTATTTGTGCAATTTTTTTTTAAAGGCTATTTGGTAGAAATCTAGCGAAATAGCTTTGACGTTTTGTTTAATTTGGGTTTGATTCACTGTCTGTTTAGTGGTAAAAAAAAAAAAACCAATGCTGACCTGAGCGTACCTGTCCCTCCTTTACTTTTGCCCGGAGGTCACTTCTGTGCCTTAAACACACTTTCTGTAGCATTCCTGTGGAACCAGGTGGCTTCCTTTCCGCCCTTCTCAGATGCCTTTCCACAGGGAACCAATGCAGAACAGCGAGCATTTTTTTCTGTTGTAGCACAAGGTTTAAAGTTGAAAAATGAGCTCTGTCTTGTCTAAGCAGAGAGTAATAAATAAAAGCAGGTGTGAAGGCCTGGAATTAAAAACAGCTGGATATGACGGATGTGATGTGACTGCTCCGGAGCCTGCGTCTTTAATCCCTGTAGCTCAGCATGGATACTTCCCTCCTGACGCAATGCACAGCTAGTCCATGGACCATGGCATATGGAGCGATCACAGTTACCAAATTTAACTCTTTAGGAACCAAGCCGCCCCCACTCATCGTACAGTCTGGGCTTTATGGTAGTCGGCTGCTTGGTACGCACATTCGTGTTTTTGTCCCCCCTTTTCGCAAGATTTTTATGCTGCGAGGCTATTAAATAGGGCTGTGCGAAGTTTCTAAGCGAACGGTATCACGCCTAGTTCTTAATTACATGCCCACATCCAGTTTGCAGAGTGCCCTCTGTGCCGTTTTCTCATTAGTTGACCCCTAATCTCACGACCATACTGTAAATATATTTTCCTCCCGCTCCACGCTTTCTGCTGCCTGTCTCTCCGAGGGACAGGCACCTTACTAATCCTGGAACTAATAATTTATTACTTACAGAAGTTTATTTAAATTCTCTTATATTGAATCTGTTCTTATTGTGTTTCAGTGTCTCATTTTTACGTCTGGTGTTAGCCAATACCTTTTGATTTTAGTAAAACACATATATGTATCTCAGCCGTGGCTAGCGCAGGTAAGATCGGTGAGCCTGGGTGGGGGGAGGGGGGGCGATTTCGACAGACAACGATGAAGGGAAATTAATTATTTATTTAAGTTTTCCTCGTTGTCTGTCGAAATCCCCCCCAACCCGGCCCCACCGCTCTTACCTGCACGAGCCGCGGCTGATGTATCTCAAACAAATTTGGATGCCACGCAACCAGCCTGCCTCATTCACACAGTGTGCCGCTGACGTTACGAGTGCAGCTCCCATTTGGAGATATCCAGTTTTGCATCCATTCCATACATCAGGAAATGAACCAGCACTTCAGGATTGATTTCAGTTCAGAGATGTTATTCATTGAAAATATGTTAAAGAGACATTATAGTTAGGTGAAGAATGTCAGTCATAACATTAACAATTTGAACAAAAACAACACAGACATTTACCAGTTATAGCTGGCAGAGCAAACTATAATTTGTTCCTCCGCAATGCACTGCTTATAACCTCACATATTACATAACTCATGACATATTCTATGACATCATTTATAACATCACTGATGACATCTCAAGTGACATAATTGATGACATCACTGGTGACATCACTCGGGACATCATCCACTAAATGTGTTAGTTTCTTTTATAGTTTACATAGTGGCAGGTAACGACCATAATACTTTTCTACCCAATTTTGTACAGCCTGTGTCCAGCTAATGTGTGTAAGTGTTTATAAAACACATGCTCCGAATGCATCATAGGTGTATTGAACATGTTATAAATCTTTACATTGAAGAGTAACTCTGTGTGCAGAGGACAGTTGACGACTGGTGTCCAGTATGTTCCACATACGTTTTTTTGGTTAGGCAGAAAAAGTTTCCAATAGGGCAAAGATTCTACCTAATAGATACTAAGTATTGTAAGCAGTCGTGAGTTATAAGACAGAATCGTCTCAGCATGGCAATTTCTACATAACATAAAAGACTGTGTGCACCAGGTACTAACCTATGTACATGTGCTGCTTTTGCTTCAGAAGATCAACTATCTGTAAAGTTTTCACCACAGGCTGCCAGTAGTATGATCTTTAGCACCTTCAGACTTTGGTTATATTAAGGGAATAGTGTCTTTTTTTACAAGTGTTGCATAGAGTGTACACTGTTCTTAGTAGACACTTTTAAAATACTCTGTGTTGTATTTCTCATGAGTTTTACTGTCTGCAAACAGTGTGGTACAGAGCAAACTCTCTCCATAGAGTAAACAATGTTTACAGTACCCACTTTTCTACTCATATCAACTTCATTTCTCATTATAGTTTTGGTGACTGTGAGGAGTTTGATACAGATAAAAGCTGTCCATAGTAGGGCATTAATTTTGGAAGAGACGTTGAGTATCTTGAGGAACTTGGCCTTCTCTGAACAGGTGTATACATATTGAACACTGTGTGCAATGAGGATTTCCCATATATCTGTGGTTGATTGTTAATGTGAACTAGGCTACCCGTGAAGTGTATGATATAGGGTCAATGTTGCATGTAACACATGCTTGCTACACCTAAGGGAGTTGTATCTGTGATGACATTAATGATGCTGCGTATTATTCTGAGCTATTTTGTACTTACTTCCAGGCCTTTAAAGGCCTACTAATTTATAGAGTAATGTGCACAAAAGAAGCTTGGATGATGTCATCAGTGATGTCATAAATTATGTCATAAACATGTCATGAGTAATGTAATATGTGAGGTCATAAGCAGTGCATGGCGCAAGCACAAGATATAGTTAGCTCTGCTAACTATAACTGGTGAATTTCTGTGTTTTTTTTAGTTCAAAACGTTAAAGTTGTGACTGATATATTCACCAAACTATAACGTCATTTTAACCTTTGTTTTATTTCTGTGAATTTCTAGGTTTTTTTAACATAAATTAATATTTTATTACCATACGAAAAGCAAACTCGCCGCCACGGAGGGCATTCAACCGTGCATGGCATGGGGTCGGCCGCAGTGCCTGGTCTGCAGCCAAGCCGTGCGGCAAACCCCCCACAGACAGCCAATCCAACGCTGCACACGGCCTCTCGTAGCACACAGCCTGGGGTTGGCTGCAGGGCATGGCTTGCAGTCAGACCCTGTGTCCAACTCCCTGTAGGCAACCACCTGGAGGCAGCCAACCCTACACCATGCATGGCCTTTGGTCAAGCATGGCATGTGCTTAGAAGCATGACCTGTCTTTCAACCTGGCCCGGCTTCCAACTCCCCGCAGGCAGCAAACCCCACGCTGCACACAGCTTTTGGCATGCACAGCCGGGGGTTGGCCACAGCTTGACCTGCCGCTAGGCCTTGTAGCTAAACCCCTGCCAACCCCACACCGTGTACAGCCTTTGGCATGTTCAGCGTAGGGTTGACCTTCGAGCCCGAGGGGTGCCATCCCCTGGGGTCAAAATATACTTATCGAGGTAAGGGGGGCATGCATCCCGTCTGCGAAACCCTTAATTAGCCCTGGGGACCCCATTCCGGGGGCTAGTTCCAATAAAAGGGGGAGGGGTAAAACCCTAAAATGTCCTGGGAATCCCACTACCGGGGTCAAATGCAATTAAACAGAGGAGGAGGGCGCGAAGCCCCCTCCTCCAGCCTTAATACACTCTGGGGCCACACATAAAAAAGGGGAGGGGTTTCACGTGGCCCCCCTCTCCGAACCTTCTCTGGTCTCGAGGACCCCATTCCCAGGGGCCAATATCTTGATTAAGGGAAGGGGGTACACAGTTCCATTTATTTTTTAAGTATATAGGGAGGGGAGAGCGCGAGTATGGCCCCATCCCCTTGCCAATTTTTAGGTATATTATTTGAGAGGAGAGGGCACATGGCCCCTCCTCCTCTTATTAAACATTTTGGGCCCCTGGGGGATGGGGTCTCTGGGGCCAAATATGGCAGCAGAGGGGGGTCGTGCTCCCACTCCCCTTATTAATTAGACTGGGCCCTAGGGAAAGGGGTCCTTTGGGCTGAAAACGGCTCAGGAAGGGGAGGGGGCGTCCCCCTCTCCTTAAATAATATAACAGCCTCGGTGGATGGGGTCCCTCGGGCCCTGCTCATGCTCCTCTCTTCCTATGCTTAAAAAACAAGCAGTGGCAAAGCCAATAGGTTTCACTTATGTGAGATCTATTGGCTTTGGCAATGTTTTTAGGCATGTTGCACAGCTGCAGTGGCAGCTGTGCAAAATGGCTTAAGGTAAAGAAAAAAGTGCTGTGACTCGTCCAGCATTGACTGCATGATAGCGCTATTATTTTCTTTAGTTTCGGCCACTTTGCGCAGCAGCTGGCACTTTTGTACAACATGTCTAAAAAAACATTGAAAAGTCAATAGATCTCGCATAGACGAAACCAATTCGCTTTACCAATGCTTGTGTTTTTTTCTAGCTAGCCCATAATCAGTGCCAAATGTAAAACCTTCAGGGCGCAATGTAGACCAATGACTGTGCCCTCATCCTCAGCAGAGAGCACAAGTTAGTGACCATCTAAACAAAGTTATCCCAGAAATAGAAGGTTACAGCTTGCTCTGAACAGCACACAACACATGCTGACTTATAAAACAAGGAGGGATGAATTTTCATGCAGTCAAAGAAATATATATTTGTACTCATCATTTTTTTGCATGCTCGTTATTTGGGCCACTGCTACAATGGTTGAAGACTCTTCTATAAGATTTCAGTGCAAAATTGAACAAATAAAAATAATATTTACAGCTTGACTTTCTACTATACTTCTTAACTAATCTATTGCCAGTTCAGTAATTAATGGAACACTACACAGAGTGACTTTCAGCTTTAGCACACCTGAGGCATCAGACAGGTAGCTGGCAATAGATGGTATGGGATTAAAGCCCCACCGTAAACTCAAGATCTGTTTTGAGAAGTTTTGAACATCACACACTTTCAACCCAACCCCAAAAGAGGTCGGCTCAAGCGTACTGCTATAAAAATTCAAAAATACATAAAGGCTTCAAGGATGCTTGAAGTGTCAGAACCTCTACAAATCCCTGTGGCCTGACTGACTTCTGAGACCCAAGGGACGTGACCAAATGAAAATAAGAACAATCAAATTTAGATCTGGAGACAATGTTTGCATTGTAGACAAGAGCACAACATCAACCTAATGAAGAATGAAAAAGAAAAAAAAGCGCTATGATGCGTCCAGCGTTGACCACATCATAGAGTTTGTTTCCTAATTTTAGCAAACGTGCTGCTGTGCGACGTATAGTGCAATGTTTTGAAACAGCAGGCGGAGGGGATTTGAGGATGGCAAGCAACACGAAGAAGGAGGCTGGGAGAACAATTATTATGCAGCAGGAGGAGGAGGGCGGTGGGGTGGGTTAAAGAGAAAGCTGGGGGAGGGGTGGTGTAATAAAAAGAATGGATGGCAGGAGGAGGAGGGCGAGAGTGTTTTAAAAAGAATGGACGACAGCATTAAAAGTGCATGCCCCATAAAAATGTCTGAAGCAAGCTTAAAGCTATATCTGTACATATTTGCAAATAATTCAGGTCATGAGAAAAAAATTAATTTGGCTTTACATCTGTCGCTCTGTCTAACTGATCAGTCATGCAGAATGATTGAGCTTGCAGTTGAAGCATATTTCTGACAAAACCCTTCCCTGCTCAACCCATAAGAAATACCGGAACAAACGTTTAAGGGTCTGTGGACCAGATTCTATATTGCATGTGCCAAGCACCTCATTTTCTCTTCTTCGAGTTGCTTTCCAATGAACAAGCTGCTTACCTTCGGTAATGCCTTATCTAGTAGAGACAGGATCTAGCCTCAGATTCCTTACCTTTGAATTCTCCCCAGGCCCCAGACTGGATCAGGAAGCTTTTTTCTGCAGTACCTCTGCGCGTCGGAAGAGGGCGTCGGGCGACTCCGTAGTGACATTGACCACGAGACTTGTCGTCGACGGAGTCCATTTATGACCCTTTCTCATGCACTAACGTCAGTTTCTTCGGTGAAGCCACTTATAGAAACTGGCTAAGGAAACAGTGTGCCAATAAAGAGATATCTCTGTCTCTCTCTCTCTTTCAATACAGACGTATTTGCAAGAAGGAGTGTTCCAATATCAAGTCAGAGGTATATCCTAATATCAAGCAGGATATGAAAGATAGGAATAAATCAGTTTGCAGAGCGGGGAGGATGGGAGGGTCTGTAAGGAATCTGCGGCTAGATCCTGTCTCTACCAGATCTGGCGTTACCAAAGGTAAGTAACTTGTTCATATGATAGAGACATCTAGCCGCAGATTCCTTACCTTTGAATTAGCTACCAAAGCATAAACATCAGTGGCGAAGGGCCTGCAAACTGATTGGAGCATAATCCCTGAGTAGAACTAGTCGGTGTCTAGCTGGAGCATAAGAAGACAAGAAACAGGCAGCTCAAAGGCAAAAAGGCTAGGAAGAATTGCTCTGCAGCCCAAGAACTGTGGTAGGAACCACAGGTACAAAGGCAGAAGAAGAAAAAGCATGTCGCTTTACTACTGGCAGTGGAAGAGAATTGTGTCCAAAGACAATATACAACATGGACCCAAAATGAGTGCACTGGCACGGCAGAACCTGAAACGGGGTCAGCTGTGAGTAAGGAAACCCAGAACAGAAGGCGACTCTACTGAGCCATAACTCCTTTCCATGAGAAAGCATTATCTGAGCCAATTTGTTTCGTAGAAGCAGAAAGAAGGGAAACCAAAAACCCATGCACACGTTAGAGCATGGAGCAATATCTGAACACAAAGTCAACAAGTACAAGTGCTGAAAAAACTACCATAGATAGAGGTAGCACCTTTGGAATCACCCATAACGATAGTGACATGGGAGGAAAAAAGAGAACACTGGTAGTTGTAAGAAAAGAAGGAAGTATGTGTGTGTGTATATGTATATATATATATATATGTAGAAAGACACAAATATACACACACATATATAATAATAGATAACATAGAATGGGCAAGAACCCCAATATTATGCAATGATGTCAGAGACAACATGAGTACCAGGTCGAACGACCCACGCAACTGGGAAAAAGAAAATGGAGAGTGTGGGAAGCATCACACACAGAGAGAAACGAAATGTCCGCTGGCACAAGAAAACGAGGTCAACAGACTGATGCAGCTGCAAAAAGACCCAGAAGGTTATATCGTGAAAGAAGACTGCAAGGGGGAAAATCTCACTAGAGAGAAATCAAGACCTGCATCCGTGTTCATGAAATGCTAACACCTGGAGGGAAAAAGCTAGGAAGGCCTCCGGAACAACTGATAGTCAGTGAGACAGACCAAGGAGTACCTGGCTGGGGCATTGGATGAGCAAGAGAGGGTACATCCTGTGCAAATAATAGCATGCATGAAATGCTGAACCAACAAGGGTTGCAGAACATACAAGGGTACAAGTATGGAGCCCAGGGAAAAGTGCTCCACAGGAGACCGGAAACAGAAAAAGTGCAGCAAATATAAATCTATTGGAAGAAAATCCTGCAGAATAGTCTGTACTGAGAACACAAAAGTGTTTAGTATACATCTGTACATGAAGGTAAAAACCACTGCACAGCTCCCAAAGGGAGGTGAAGACACAACTGAAGAAAAGAACTCTTAAGAAGGGAGATCACAAAAATTAAAGAAGAACTGCTACTACTAACCCTTAATGGGCCAGATGCATAAATATGTTCTGTCTAGGAAAAAAAAGAAACCTTCAAAGAAAAGAATGGTCGAAAAGAGGAACCAAGTTCCTGATGAACCACTCCAGAAGAAAAGGAAAACAAAGGGTCAAGACCCTCGCTAAAAGAGTTAACCAGCAGGCAGCACACAGAAGTCTAGTAGTCTAAGGTGAGGGCCGAAGAATAAAGGGATAGACAGGTGGTGGCCATGGCGTCAGCTGACCTTGAAGAGCAGTAGGTGTGGTAATAAGAACGGATGAGGTAGGTCCCCAAAGCAAAAACACGGACATCGGTCTGCAAGGATGAAGCAGCCAATGAGACTAAGGGCGGCAGCACAAGAGATTAGTCCCTTGAATTGCTGGACTCACAGGTGGAGTCAGAGCAACTGCCACAACCCAAAAACAAACCAGCAGGAAAAAGGGGAGGAAGAAAATGTCATCCCAGTGCCACGAATGAAATGACATATATAAGCCAGAATCCTACCAATTGCTTAATTGAAAGAAAAAAGAGTATCCCCTGACTAACTAAGACTGTGGGGAGCTAAGGAAGCAAGTCCACTGGGAAGGGGGACGTAGAGAGTAAACTGAATTAAGAGGCTTTATCACCCACCTGTCCCAAAACCGCTCGAATGCAGAGTCGGCATGGGTGCCGAAAATGATGGGCACCATCAAAGGGCATGTCATTAAAGGTGCTTTGAACAGCCTCCGAAAACCTAGAGGTGCGCACCCATGCATACCGACGTAGTGCCACCAAAGAGGCCATAGCCTGGCCTACAGAGTCAGTGGTATACATACCACATCGAATGATTAGTTTAGCTCCTTCTTGCTCATCCAGTATTAAAGGGCAAGATCGTTCTGGGTCTCATCTGGAAGGGGGGGCAGCAGACATGCCAATGAGTCCCATGGGAAAAGCGTCCAAGGATGCAAGAAGTATTAAGGGATCGCAGTGCAGAACTGGTGGAGAAGAAAATATGCCTGCTACAAGTGTCTAGCCTTCTGGACTCTCTGGAGGGACAGTAAGTAGAGGGTCAATATTTTGGGCTGCCTACTCCGCCATCCTACTCATCACAGTTTTGTGATGCAAAACTGTGATAAGTAGGATGGCGGAGGAGACAGGCCGGATCATCGGGAGCCAGACAGTGTCTGTGAGAAATAGAGCAATCCACAGGGGCCCCTGTATCGGGTTTAACTCAAGCCTCCAACAAAATGTCAAATAGAGCTTCACTATAAGGAAGCACCGGCTCTACCCATAGGTGGCCTGGATGGACGGCGCAAAGTAAGGGATCAGTCGTCATTTCCACAGAAGGAAGTGTCATATCCAAAACGACAGAAACTCATTTGAGCATCTCAGCTAGAGAGGAGCTCACCTCTGTAGCAAGGCCAGGAGGGGAAAGGAGGCCCGAGGCTGGGGAAGACTCCAAGCCACTAGCTTCACCCAACTCAGTCAGCCAGCTGTCCTCCATTGGAGGATGGGCAGTGTCATAGATGGGGTGGAGAAACTCCAACTCCTCTCCATCAGCTGCATGACCGTGTTCCTCAGAAGGAAAAACAGGAGGGGGCTCCATAGAGAGCTGAAGAAAGGTGCCTGAGACAGGCGGTTCCAACGATGTCCGGTGCCGAAGTGGCGATGCCTCGGCTTCGGAACTGGGAAATGGCATAATATTGATCATCGTCGTCGGAGTCGGCTGATTGGACCCAGGCACTGAACCCCGAAGGGCTGTGCACCGGCATCAAAACTGATTTGAAATCCGAAGAGCCCGTCTGTGTGGACACAGTTACGGCTCCGTGCACCTCCTTGGAGCCCGAAGGTGAAGACCCAAAGATCATATGAAGAGATTTGTAATATTCTCGCATCTGGTTCAGAGTCGCCCCAACTCCAGGGTAGGTTGGGAGGCACAGGTTAGACTAGTGCACCGACTCTTCAACCGAAGATCAGGAACAGGCTTTATGTGGTGAAGTCAGGGGGTGCCGCAACTTCGACCGCCTGCGTTGTGACTTACCTCAGGACGTCGATGGAGAGTAACGTCTACAGGAATGGCTTCAGGAGCGGGCCTCCAGCCGGTCCGTGGAGCGCGAAGGGGACTGAGGTTGACAGGAAGTCTTGGAAGACTGCAACATCTATGCTGCTAGGAGCTTCAGTCGACGTTCCCTCAGTGCCTTCGGGCAACGTTGGCGACAGGAGTCGCACTCCTCGGAGTCATGGTGCTTCCCCAGGCACCACATACAGATAGAGTGAGGGTCTGTGGCAGAGATTTGTCTTCCACAGGACCCTCAAGGCTTGAACCCCAAGGACATGAGAAGTTTTTTAGAAGCACACTGTTCTGTTCAACAAAAACGTCGAAGTAGGCCTTAAAAACGGACTGAGGAACCGCTCACCGGACCGCGTTGAAAGCGAAGAAAAGAAGAAACTGGTGTCAGCGCATCAGGATGGGAATATATGGACTCTGTTGACATCACATCCAGTGGTCGACATCACTATGGAGTCGCACAACGCCCTCTACCAACGCACAGAAGTACTTCTGAAAAAAGTTTTTGGATCCAGTCTGGCACCAAGGGAGAATTCAAAGGTAAGGAATCTGCAGCTAGATATCTCTATCAGATGCTGTGTATTATAGTTTATTTTAGTTTCAGTTCAGTGTGATCTGTGTTTAACATTAAAATGACATGCTCTATGAATATCTAAAAATAAAATGTTCTGCTTTGGCCCGTTACCACAATTAGGCGGTCACAAAAGCCTCAAAGATGTCAGCCCTCCCACCCAACCCCTTACCCTTAGATGAATTTACGTTTTGCCGCCCTCTTACTTGACAATCAGGCCGATGTTATCTTCTAGGAGCAATGACATGCCTCCTTTCTCGTGATACCCTGTGAGTCTTAGGAAGTACTTCCTTAATGTAAGCAGGGTTTGGCTTTCAGGAGCCTCCTAACACACAAGCAAATAGATAGGGAATATAGTTTATGCATTTATCACACGTTCCGTAAGGCACCTTACAGTCACTTCAGAGTGCGTTACCAATGGAGCCGTTCTAACTGAATTTTCCAGCAGGAAGTAACTCCCTAAGGGTACTGATACGGTCTATTATTTGTAACTGTTAGCTTGTTGCTTTGACAAGGTATTCAGGAAAATGGTTTAGGTAAATAAACAATGAGTAAAAGTACACTACGCCCGCTGCAATTGAATAGGAGGGCGGGTGGGGGTGGTGAGGCGGAGCGTATGGAAACAGATGTTGGCGAGTGTGGGGGGGGGGGAGAAACGGACTTAAGGGGACCAAATTTGGAAAGAATGAATGGAATCATCACGATGTACATTGCGGTGCCCGGGGGCTCATTGTGATGGGCACGTATTCGTTGCAGAAGATGAGAACAGCGTAAATAAAGGACAGCTCGGAAACGGATGCCATGGCGTAGAGGTCTGGGTCACTACAGAGACAGGCTGCAGACGATGCACTCTCATGGAGTGCTACACTCCAAAATATTAAAAAAGGACCTCTGCAGGCGCCCAAGCACAGACAGGAAGCAGTACTTGGTCCAAGGTCCACAGCATGGACACACACAGAACCCGGGGAGGAAGTCGGAGGCGAGGAAGAGGTGCTGTCCAATAAGAGCAAGAGAACGAGTGCAACGTGGGAGCCAAACCTTGGTAAGTAAAGGTAAGTAATGGACGGGTTCTAAGCCACATTAAAGATTTTTTTCTTTTCGATTCCAAGACATTTTGCAAGCACAGCGTAAGCACTGTGCAGGCAAAACCTAGAAATGGTGTCCGCCATTTTTTTTTGTTTTTGCCGTGATCCCTCGGGAGTCCATTGGGATCGTGGCAAAAATGACATTTTTTTTGGGCCCCATGTGGGGGTCCTTTTGGGTCCTCCTGATTAGGGCTGGGGGGAAGGTTATCCCTACCCTGCCCCCTTATATTATTTTATTTTTTTTAAGTACAGGACAGGGGACTAAATTTCTGAGTCTTGTAATGGCTGCCAGCAACATTTTTCTCATGTTGCTGGCAGCCAATCAGAGCGCTCACACCTGCTGGAGTCTGACTCCTGTGGGAGCGAGATGGTCCAAGTGAAAAAGGTCCCTGGGCCAATCATAACACTCTGTTTTTAAATTGGTGCTCCCGCAAGACTCTTGTAAGCCTCTTGCGGACCCAACCGATATACAAATATTTTTATACCTTAATTTCTGAAAAACTACTGAACAGATTTACACCAAATCACAAAAAGCAAACTCTGTGGACCGAGATCTAGCTTCCTGCCAAATTTGGTTTAATTCCGTTCAGCAGTTTTTGCGGTAGTGTTTCTTAAAGAAGTCTATGGTAAATGCATGGAGATTTTGCATTTTGGGACCCCTTTTTAGGTCGAGCCTAGAGTAGCGCGCAAGCGCTGCTTCTGGCGAAGACTTTATGTAGGGGGTTTGAAAAGCTGACCAGACGCCGTGCGTCATGGCCTTTTCCCTGCGGTTACCCGCACGGAGCGCCATGTGGTTTCAACTATCGTGCCCTGACACGGGCGCGATAATTAAAACCAGATGTCTCGCTGTGGCGCGCGCGCGCGCGCACCACTCGCGTCGTTCCCCCTCCTCCCCGCTCGTGCCTTCAAATGCTTGTGGTTCTCAAGATCTGGTCACCCTACCTCCACCACACTTTTAGATGCGATCCTTTTAGTATCTGTTTGGGATCGTGGCTCTCCTCTTTCACTGCATAAAATCCGGGTATTTGTTTCCGGTTTATAGGTATTTAGTACCATAATCGATAGTGTCCTTTTGTTTTTTCTTTTTCATTTTCGTGTGGGCTTAGGTTCCCTTGACAACAGTCTTAAACATTTCAGGTAGTCCTTTTTCCCTGTTGGTCATTCTCATCACGTGGCCAATACGTGCCCACGTAAGCAGAACACTTCCTGCTTGTTTTAAATATCCCAAGACCCAGTGCGAGCAACACGTTAGCTATATGGCCTGTGATGGTAGCTAAAGGTAAGAACGACGGTGTGCATGGATATATTTAAGCTGCTTCGACAGTTATATATCAGACAAGCTTAGTTACAGATGCTGTCATTTCACCCCGCAGCAAGGATTTTCTCACATGAGAGAAACAAGCACCCGCAAGGATCGGACCACTGAATAGAGAGTCCATTCCGATTTTGAGAGGTATGTGGGGGCGTTACACTCTTGTGGTTTCGTCTTTAGTATTAGTTTTTGGGATAATAAGCAGAGTCTCTTCCGAATGCGCCCTGACCATATGAACCACCATTTACAGGTGATTGAACCTCGTTGTTGGGTTCACTTAATTCTTTCTAACGAGGGACACTGCTGACCTGGAGTACGACCGAAAGCCATTATTGGTTTATGTCACGTGAGTTCATTAGAGTGACGTGCAACTATATACACAATCTCTTTCTTTATTCCTGCACTTTACTTGGTCTGGTACTTTATTTTTATTTTATGGGATACCCAACCATCACGGTGGGATGCCACTTCACAAAGTTTAGTTCCGTAGTCCCAACACGGATTTGCTCTACACCATTTTATTTATTTGTTCCCTGCATGTTGTAGACCCAGCATGCCCAGTGTGATTGAGAGGACAGTTGGTAAAGTTTGTGTACAAATGTATATTTTTGGATCAACTTAGGTTGGTTTTCTTACCCTTGTCCTGAGGAGACGCGGAAGAAATTGAGGGCCGAAACGCGTCTGCGTCGACAGTTTTGACGGGAGGAGTCCGCTTCAATACAAGAATTGTTATTGTATTTTTTAAGCACACTTGATAGATGTTTGTAGAGGTGTGGTAACCTTGTGTGCATAGAGGACTACCTTGCAGTGTATTACTCAGATTAAGTGCGTGAACACGGATTACTATAGAAATAAGTGGGTACTGGTAACTCAGATTTGGTTTATTTTATTTTTGTTAGGTCTCGCCTGAAGCCAGCTGGATAACTTCAGCACAATATCCTTGGTGCAACAACATCAACTGTTGCATGGCTAAACACTTATAAGGTACAAGGTTTAGCCATGCAACAGCTGATGTTGTTGCACCAAGGATATTGTGCTGCAAAACTAAATACTTATAAGGTCCCAAAAGCGAGACCTATTGGCTATGCCAATGCTTGTTTTCTCTGCCCCTGCTTGATGGATCACCCCGAAACTTTCCATGCACAAACTAGGCAAAAATAGCACTTTTTTGGAAAGTTTTGTGGGGATTCTTCAAACGGTGTCAAAGTTATTAGAAACACAAAAAACGCATGTACTATGGAAATGCTGACCTAACTATAAATACCTATTGGCGACTGCCACTGGGTAATACATATATATTTGCGCCTGTGAGAAAAATGCATTGCATTTCTGCAATTGCAGTTTTATTTGTGGAGCAACTAATTCGTCCTGCTGCTGTTCAGACCTCTAGAAACCCAGAGAGATGTCAGTGCTTCGCAAATTGCGAAAGAAAACTCCCTTGGAGTAGAGGAGCTACTCCCCTACAGCCGCAGGCACCAAAGACGCAAGGTGCGGTCCACCGAGTTGCCACTCCCCGGCCAGCATAACGCAGCAGCTCCCCAGGAAGAGAACTCTGTGCTCCTAGATGTCAGATCTTCCCTCTCACCAAGTAAGAAGACACCAGGACCAACCGGAGCTGCACAGGGCCGATACCTGGGGTATTAGACCCCTTGCAGCAGCCAAGGCTTGTTGTGCCCAGTCCGGCAACCAACATCGAGGAAGACCAACCTACACTTCGAGGGATTTCAAAGACAGTGAGACCCACTTCATGAATGGCCCAGCTGTCCTGTAACCCCTTTTCTGCAAAACAAAGACCAAGACATGAGTCTGTGACCGCCGCCACCTGACTCCTCAAAGCACCTCTGCACCCACGCTCCAGAGCCCGAGTCCAAGAGAGCTGACGGTGCCAACGGGGTCCCCAGACCCACAAGTACTAAGTCCACACTTGGGCTTTCCCAGACTGGACTTCCAATTGCCGCCTGCAGACTCTTTCTGCAGGCACCCTCCAACCGCGAAAGACTCCTGCACCGGAATCTGATGCCAAAAGACACCACTGCACCCGAGCCCCACAGCCCAAGAAGAAGTGGTGTCCGTAAGTGCCTGAGAATCTCAAGGGTTGAGCCCCCTGTGGGTTCTCCTGGACTGGCCCCCCAGTCCCTGCTTGTAGCCTCTTTGTAACCCGACTGTTCTCCCATTTAAGTGAATGGGCCCCCCGATGCTGTGACACACCTCTACACCCGGACACCCCAGAGCCTGCTGAGGTGACCTGTTGGGATGGTCTTGGACCTTGCCCTATATTCACCTTAAGTATGGAAGAATAGTCCGCTAAGTCGCTGCTAAGTGCCCAAATGCAATACTTGTATTTTCTCCATTGGATAACATTACCAATCCAGAAATTGCAGTGCCCATTTTTGAAAACTATGAAAATTCATATCTGGAAAAGTACTTACCCGATTCTGATGATCTTGGTATCTAAATTCATATAAAAGTATGTGTTAGTTTTATAAATTGGTGGTGAATTTCTTTATTGAGTGTGTGTCTCATTTACTGCCTTTATGTATGCAATAAGTGCTTAGCACTACTCTCTGATATGGCAAAGTGCTCGCCCACACCACCACAAAAGAGAGCATTTGGGGTGTCATTTGTGCCTCTGTAGTTTCTTTGGGGTTTGTCTGGACTCTCTGCACACTGTACCTCATTTTGGTGCACTACATAGAGAGCCAGGTTCCTACACAGTGAAATAAATTTGCAACAATTGGTGTTCTAGCATGCAAAGGATACAAGTATACCATCAAGCCCCAGAACCCATAGAATGGGCGGCTGATGGGCAATGTCCAGGAAAGAGATCACTCCAACATAAACAAGTAGTGAATCTTAACAGCATATTTTTTAATAACTATGCCTTCAATTCTGTTCTAAAGCCCCCAGCACATGAAATGTAAAATCCACTAAAATAGCAATATTGTTTTTAAATGCTGCAAGGGCAATGTGCATTATAAAATGCAACATTTGTTACGGATGTTTCCAACATTTCTTTGAGAAAAGTTACCATTTCTCTATAAGGATTGTTCTTTAATGTCTGTACTAATTCTAGCAATTGGCTTCGCCTGAGTAGAGAAAGGGACAACCTTGAATGAGTCACTAGAGAGACAAGGTAGACAACATGGTTACCAGTTTGTCTTTGTAACACATCAACAAGTAGTGCACAAAGTAGTAGGTTCATTTTGCAATGCTTAAACGTTGGTAATCTATTTTATACAATATTAAGCATGGCGGCGTACTCCGCTCCGCCAGCGGAGTTTGCGGAGTTTTACCAGCTCTGCTGGGAACGCAAAGTTGAGGCAAAAACACTGACTCCGCGGCGGAGCGGAGTACGCCCGTCAGCCCCCTGCGCCACGGCCCAAAAAAGGGTAAAAAACCCACTTACCTTGTCTTCTCTGTCGTCTGCGGGCCGCCCTTCTCCTCGCCGCGGTGTCTCCTGGCTCTCCTCCTTGCCGTCCTCCTCCTCCCCCTACATTTTAAGTCTTGCTTGAACTGCGCAGAAGTCTGTGAGTGCAGTCTGGCCTAAGGTTGAAGTGTTTCAATGTCTGGATATGGCTGAAACTGTGTCATAAACAAGTGTGTAGTTGTACTTACACGTGGGCGTAGGAGAGAAGCGCGGGGGTAGACACTTTGCACAAGCCAATACCTGCCATCTATGGGATTATCTGTGTATATACAATATGAATCACATAGAATACAGGGCTAAGAATCTGAACAGAGATGACAGTAGCTACCCATGGATGGTGCAAACTCAAGGATTGAGGAGGTTACGAGGCCCGAGTGGGCATCAACACCAAAACAGCCTCTGTGGAAGAAACAAGCCATATGAACTTCACAATACAACAGTGCCCACAGCACTCACAATACAGGTTGTTTAAGGCAATAGCTACCTAAGATCAGGAAAGCAGGAACGATTTTGAAAGCTGGGGCATTAATTAGAATCATTGCTAAAACTTGATGACATATTCAGTTTCTGTTTAAATAGTGTCTTATGTTATGAAGTGATTCAAAGGATTAAGAAAATCAAACAAAGAAATATTTCTACCAGCTATACACTTTGGGCCTCTCTAAGGTCATGAAAGTGCTATACAAATGACAATTGAATATGATATTGCTGCCTCTCTCTGTTACATTCTGATGGAATCTGCATTCTCTGCCTTTTGTTGAAGTTGAAGTGTGGTAAAGTACCCATTTTATTTATTTATTTATTTATTTTTATTTATTTAATTTATAAGGCGCAACAGCTACCCAAAAAGGGTTTCCCGGCGCCAGGCAAAAACAAAGACCAGATATTGAGACTTAGTAGCAAAATTATTTGTTAAAGAGCCAGGTCTTTAATGCCTTACGAAATTGAACATAAACTGTTTCGTTCCGGATGGCAATGGGAAGAGTATTCCAGAGTGAAGGACCAAGGAAGGAAAAAGAGCGCCCTCCCATTCGAAAAAGCCTAAATCTGGGGACAGAGAACCTTCCGTGAGAAGATGAGCGCAAGCAGCGCGATGGAACATACAATTTGGCTAGGGAACGTAAGTAGTGTGGTGCAGTTCCAGTTTTGATCTTGAACATATATGTCAGGGCTTTGAATCGAATTCGATTTTCCACCCTGAGCCAGTGCAAGTCTCGCAAATGGTTGGAAACAGAGGCGGTCCTAGGTAATTGGAGGAGAAGTCGGGCTGCAGTATTTTGGACCATCTGCAGCTTAGCGTGTCACCTCTTTGTTAGCGCTCGAAATAAAGAACGTTACCATAGTCCAGTCTTGATGTAATTAGAGCTTGACTACCGTTCTTTGGTGGCCTCAGGTAGCATCCAAATGATCTTCTTGAGCCACTTGAGGATGGAAAAACAAGTGGCGGCTACCTTCACCGCCTGGGCGCGCATTGATAGCGAGTCATCGATGGTAAAGCCCAGGTTAGCGAACTTGGCAGACGGGCTGAGGCAAGACTCCCATCTCACATGGCCAATGTTGTGGGCTCCAGAGATCCTTGTCTTTGCCAAGGATGAGCACCTCCGTTTTCCCCCATTTAGTTTGAGACAGTTCGACTGCATCCATAATGCAATTTTTCTCAGGCCAGATTGAAGAGGGGACTGCCCATTTGTTCTCACTGCAGAAAGGGAGAAGATGATTTGAGAGTCATCTGCTCCTTATTTATAGATGTGGTGGGATAACTCGGCCTTTCGTCCTTTTGATCGATACTAAGGCACTTTAAGGAGCCCAGTATGGCCCTATTATACTTTGCACAGTACTGGGTGGGTAAAAACTCTGCACTAGTAATTACCAGTACTGTGCAATAACAACCCATCAGAATTGTGCAATTATGAGTTAAACCCCATGGAATTGGGAGTTACTGTGCAGACCTGGTTTTACCACAAGGTATCCTGCATGGCACCCCATTTGATTCCAGGCACTGCATTTGATAAGTGTGCAAGGGATGTGGTAAAATTGTACTGGAGCTGTTGTAAGGCAAGTTGCAGGGAGTGAGTGAGGAGGGTAAAAGAAGAAGTGGAGAGTGTTGGCTGGCAGGGTGGAACATGTAATGCTCTTCCTATGCCTTGTGTGAGGTTTGAGCACGGGTCATGGAAGGCAGCTGGGCTACAATGCAGCCTTTTCCCGAATGATTTTACTTGCTGGATTTTCCAGCCAGGAAAATCACTTTCGCTGTTCCTGCACCCACTAAATCCAAGTACAGGACCACTGGAACTCTTATAAATGTATGGAACGGAATTGTACACTGGAATTCCGCTCCTCAGGTTCCCAACCAGAACCCATGTTTTTTATGGGCACGTTGCTAGTGGGCTGATTAGGTAAAGAGAGTGCGACACCATGAGGCATGAGAAGCAATGAAAACACAAACCTCCTCCTCTACCTCTAAGTGGCTTTTGGGTTGACCTTCGTGGTTAAAGTGTGTGGGATCTATTGGAAACAACGTTCCCAATCTTTTTAAAATTTTACAGTAACAGTTCCCATACTTTTTGTCTTAAAAGAACAATCAGACCTTCAGGTGCCTCTGGCTGGAAGTGGAGGGAGAGGGTCTCCTATTCTAGGTAGTCAAGGTAGAGGCAGACAGCGAAAAAGAAAACGAGCCTTCTCGCCTGGGTGCTTGGTACATTCAAAAATGTAAATGTGTGCAATTGGTTAATCAGCAAATCTGAAGGATGCAGTGGAGCCAGTATATGGTTTTAATTGATGGTATCATTTGAAGCTGCATAACAACTAAATGTATTTTTTGAGAGATAGTGTACCGATGTCAGCTCAGTTCTGAGGTGTGTTCTTCTAATGGAAACATAAAAATAGGATTGTACTAGGGACAGTCTGCGTAAACTAAAAAGGTATATATTTTTAACACACTTGTTTGGTCTTAAACAGGACATTTCATGGCACAAATTGCAGCAGCCTATCTCAGTGTGTAATACAATTTTAAAATGACTGGCTTATTCACAGTGCTTTTGGTCGAAGGATAGGGCCTCGTAGCACTAAAAATTCCTGAGTGCACCACCAGGATTCAGGGCCATATGTATCAAGCCTTTTTCCGCTTAGAACGGGCCGATTCTCAGAATCGCCCGTTTGCGAATTGAAAAGCCTTTGGGATGTATCATCCCAAAGGCCATCGCAAAATAGAGAATTGCAAAATTTGCGATTCTCTATTTTGCGAATGTAATTAAGGAATTGCAAATTGCGATTCCTTAAATGCAATTCTGGAACTTCAAGTTGGTGGTAATTTGAGATTTTCTTTAAAAAAGCACTTTTTTGATTTTTTTAAAAGTGCCATATGTCGCACATACATGCCCTTAGGGCATGTATGTGCGCAAAATGTGCACACATGCATATTTCAGGGTGCAACAGGGTGTCCTTTGGCACCCTTGCAACCTTGAAATTGCATTCTCACTCTACGTATTCTCTAATTGGTAATCGCAAATTGAGAATGTCTTCTCATTCATTCCTTTGGGCCTCCTAGCCCATAGGAATGAATGGGTAGGTATTCCTTATTTGCGAATCTCAATTTGTGATTCGTGAATATGGAATATGTAGGATTGGCAAAATTTTTAGCAAATCCTACATACATTGTATTTTACGATTCTCTAATTGCGATTTGCTAAAAATCGCAATTTGAGAATTGCAAAACTCTTTTTGATACATATGGCCCTCAGTTCTGTGACTGACTGGTGACACATACAGACATATGCAGTGATCGCAGTGAGTAACCAATTCAGCTTTCATAGCATAAAAGAAAGCATTTCCCATCGATTTCTTTAACTTGCATTTTTCGTTTGGGTGAATAGGTTATATTTTATATGCATTTACCTGAAGGCGAAAGACTAAAAAAATAGTTGGAGAGTACCTTGTCCCCGTTGTACTCAAGATCATAGTTCTCATTTTTTATTCACTTCAGCCTCCAGATGATCTGTGAAATGCTGTCACTGAGGCCCTATATCCAGAGCAGCCCAGCACACATCAGTTTAAATACTGTGTGTGTCTGGGAAGCTGCAGCAGCCCGGGCTATGAAACGACAGGTGGGGGTAGAGGGGGGTTTTGAAAGATGCTGAAGCCCTTTTAGCCCAATGGGCATTACGCACCTGCATCTGCCCCTTGGTAATTCTGAGTATGGAAACTCAAAAGCTACAATTTCAGGTTGAAGCAATATACCATACCCAATTACGGTGGATGGAAAAGTGAGAGTCAACACCCATGCATCGTAGTGTGTGGTAGAAAAGAATATGGAAAGAAGATTTTCAATATAGAAGATTTTCAACACAGAGTCGAAAGTCACCCATTAAGTGTGGTCACTAGGTGGGACTGTGCTAATTTACGCACCCAATACTTTGGGAATTTGATGTTTTGAAACCTGACCAGTACGAATTGTGCTTTGATCCTCAATTGAAAAGCTTTCATGGTCCTCCCAGATCGACAGACTGGTAAATAATAATAAAGAATTATTATTTTCTAGCACACAGTTTGAGACTACACTCAGTGAATAGTCCATGTAATTCTCTATAAATAGGCAGCAATTTTATTTTTTTTCCAGTGATTTTAGAGTGCCTGTCCAAATATTCCCCCACTCTTTCCCACAGCAAAATGAGTCTGTTACCTCATCTTATGTTCTGCTGACAAGTATAGTCCGCCTGCCCTTCAATCTGGTACTTAATGGGTATCTAGAGTTTCTCTCAACTATCTTAATCACCATTGGTGCTCATTGTTAAGATAATTAAAGATGCTATGCCTGGGGAATTATGAGCCCATAAAAATCTCAAAAATAACATCAAGATGAGGTCACTGGTACTGGTACTGCTCTGGGGATCCTGTGGGGTGGAGAGCAAAATTTGAGGGGGTCTGTTTAGCAGCAGGAGAATTCCATTTGTTGATCTTCGCCAGAAAGGCCTGTTTCCATGCATGTGATGCAGAACATCATTGGTCACTCTCTAGATTCCTCGTACAGTGGCTAGCAGGGGTCTCCCTAAGCGCCATGTTTTCTGTTTTGTCTCCAGGCGCATTGCTTTGAAGTACGATTCGGCATGTCAATAGTCTATTTTCAGTGCTAAATTACGCTTTATTTTCTAAATTATGCTTTGTTTGTGCTACAGGCCTTTTTCTCCCATAACTGGATACCTTCAAGTTAGAACTAATTATGTACACTGTATGCATAATTAAACAGTTTGATGTTTCTCTTGCTTTTGTATAATTGCCTGTCTCTGAATTGTATGCTAAATTGTATTCACGTTTTGGTGTGAAAACTGGAAATTTCTAATTGAAACATCTTTGCGTGCGATTTCTGTGCACTAGAGCACCCACACTTGTAAGATATATATATGGTGGTTTTATTATTTATTTGTTTATTTTGAAGTTTTATAAAGCACTGGCTGTCCCTTCTCGGATACTTCTGAGCCCTGTAGGTGAGTGAGAGACTTGGTTATTGTGTATATAGGGGCAGCTAGAATCCAGTCAGCACCCTGAGGCCCTGGTCCGATCAGTCGATGATGCATTTTGATTGACTATAACACAAGCCATCAGGGGAATGTGATGGATTTTCTGACAATGTGAAAATAGGGTAGCCACCTTTCTCAGACAAAAATACCAGCCATTACCCACCAACCATTACGAGATAGATCTTTGAGAATAGGAAAAATACCCAAAATATTGCTATAATCACGCCAGTTTTCACGTTTTTCTCCAAAATCAATTTTAGTACACGTATTCCGCCATGTTTTTCATAGCAAACTGAATCTGCGGAATCCCCATGCATTCGGAAGAATCACACTTTCTGTAAGTGCCAGTCTTTGTAATCCGACCCTAAATATGGTTTTCAAGCAGGATTTCTGGTTGCCCTGAAGAGTTTAGTAGGGAGCACACACTCGGGTCCCACTCCCTGGTCGTATCGGATGTATTTAAGCATCACAAAGTGTACTTGTACAACTTTGCTGCCTCACTCTTTGTGTCTGTGATTGCCCAACAATTCAGATGAATCCTCCCTCAACCCCCCTTTATGCTAACCAGTTAAAAATATTTACATTTGTGCACTCTACTGACCTGGAGACGCAGCAGAACTGCGTTCCATTCGTTCATCTAAATTTACACAGAGTCCAACTGGCGCGGGCAGCGGACGAATCCACTCACGTCTCAATTCAGACAGCGCGGGAAAGCTCCGGAGGCCTCGCTCTTCCAAGGCGCGCGCGCGAAATCGCATTACGGCTCGGCTTCCCATGATGAGCCCGGGGAGAAGCTCCTCACGTAGCCCCGGGTCCCAAGAGTGTCTGCCGCTCCTGACCTGCGACAGCCCGGTGCGCTGCAGACAGATTCATAATAAAAGACAAGTCTAACCCCTGAATAATGGATGGGCCGCTGGGGACGGCTGCCGCGCTCGCCCGAGCAGGTCACGGATGCGCCGTTTTGCAGCAGATGAACAGTTCTTAGACAGGGCTCTGAGGAGGAGCGAGCTGAGAGGATTGGTCGCGCTGTTGTAAGGTTCGGAAATGAGGCCATAACCCATGCCACGTTCTCAGGTTAACCACTGGCTTTGTAATTAAGGACCATTAAGATGCATTTTAGGTAAATTAATCTCATGTAGCTTCCCAGAAACCAGTGCTTAATCTGACGTTAGTTGCCAGTGGAGCTCATCGGCACTCATCTTCCGGGGACTGGCACTTATTTTGACCCAATGATCTAACAAGAGTATGCAGTTCATTTTAAAGGCAGTGGAATAAGTGTGTATAGGTACAGTTTATCCAGGGCTCGAGTCGGGGTACCACGCGGGTGGACGGCGTCCCCCCACTTATTTTACCGGGTGGACGCCATCCCCCCTGCCCAAAAGCTGGCCGCATTGAGGGCTTCACTAGGAAATCAAAAAATCCCAGCACACCACCAAATAAAGCAAGAGAGGAAACGGCGCGCGCTCACAAGGGGCCCGGGTTTGGTATAGGAAGGAAGTGTGATGATAACGCCGAGGTTTGCTGCTGGCAGCCTGCCCCCATCACCTTTCGTGACGTCACTTCCTGTCGTGACGTCACTTCCGGTGACACCACCTAACTTGGAGCGTCCCCCCACTTCTTTTTTTAGGACTTGTGCCCTGAGTTTATCAGAGGGGGAATATGCTCCAATAGGAGCAAGTGCCCTCACACAAAGTGCTCCCTTGTGGGTGCCCGTCGGGCACTGCAGTGCCGGCCCAACAAGGAGCTTGCCCGATAATCAAGCATGACACCTATACGGGTGTGCGAGGGCACTTTCTCCTGTTGGAGCATATCCCCCCTCTGATAAACTGCATCTATGCACACTTATTCCACTGTCTTTAAAGGGAACTGCATACTCTTGGAGATCATTAGGTATAGTGAGGAGTTTATATGCTGGACCTAACCTCTCCTGGTCCCCCCCCCTCCGCCCCTTAATATACTTATTTTGACCCATCAGACATTCACAAGCGTAAGAGAGGGGGAAAAAAAGAGGAAAGAAGGAGGGAGAGAATGAGTGAAAAAAAGTCACAAAGGGAGAAAGCAGGAACCTGCAAAAGTGAGGTGACGGGGCCCACCAGAGTGTCTGGTAGTGTATTAAAAAGGCAAGAGGGGAACTCAAGACTCTGCAGCCTTGGTATGTGGCATGTCAACATTTATTAGCACCCGTCACAGGTTTCTGGACAGAGCTTTGGGCACCGGCACTCATTCTTTTACAAATAAAGAACTGCCAGAAACTCTCTCATGGATCCGGTCCCCTTGCTTTGAAGTGACCACATGACAGCATGTTAGTGTAATATAACGACCCTTCACTATCCAACTTGGCGGAATGAAATCTCAGCTAACTTGCCAACTGCTTGACTTGGGTTTTTGTCTTGGCTTCCTTCCTCAATCTAATTTATGTGATTAAGAAAAATCTATCTATCTGTAACCCTGGTCCATTATGTGGCAAAATATGGAGCTATTTAAAAAAGGTTGTAGAACAGTAAGGAGGCATGCTTAAAAACGGAATAATCTGATAGAGATTTCTAGCCAAAGGTTTCTTACCTTAGAATTATCCCTAGGCGTCAGACTGGATCTGGAAAATGTTCGTGAGTAGTACCCCTGCCTGCCGGTAAGTGGTGTAGATCGGCTCCACATGGCAATGCTGGCGTCGTCTGCGCCAGAACTGACGTGCACAGTGCCTATATACACGCCACCCCAGCACACTGACGTCCGTTATTTCCTTCTGAGTCAGTCAGCGCAGATCAGGAGAGAGCTACACCTTAATCAATTTTTGACTAACTTTTTTTGACTTTTTGTTGAGTCTTTTTGAGGTTTTCCTCCTGGTATGGCAGGGATGTCCTCTCAGAAGGCCAGCTTCAAGCCCTGCAGCGCCTGTCACCGCTCGATGTCCATGACTGACCGGCATCTTTTATGCCTCTGGCAGGGTTGGATTGGGATTAAAAATCGTCCCGGGCCCGCTAAAAAAAGTGGCCCTCATTTGCATATTGCCTTTCCGCAAAACACTGCTTCGGTGAAGTTTTATAAAAAGAAGGGGGGGAGGGTCTCTGACAGAGGCATGTGTTCGTAACTGTACTTAGATAAAACAAAAAAAATGCATGCGTTAGTTCACACTGGTGAAACACACCTGAAAACAACTGAGACCACATTTGCTCAGGCCCCCTGACCCCGCTCAATATGCATACATGAATGGGCCGGCCCAGCGAGAGAAAGGGAGTGACACCTCTGACCGCTGATAAAAGGGAGGTAATTTATCTGCCCCCAGAAAGGCCACTCAGGCACCCACTGGGCCGCTGGCGGCATCTGAACAAAACAGACACTGCCCAAATCGGGCCCCCCCAGGCTGCCCAAAAAAGCAGCCCACAGCTGGAACTCGGATACCGGCCCCTCGGCCATTGCCCGAATGCCCGCCTTACCAATCCGACCCTGGCCTCTGGTGCCCTGGGTGAGACCACAATCCTAAGGCCTGCTCCGATTGCTGCATCATGAGCCCAAAGGCCATGAGGGAGCCACCCCTCAAGCTCCTGGTGGCTTGACGTGCAACTGCAATGATCCAGGCCGTGGTCGAGAGGAATGTTTCGGGAGCGGTCGCAGTATCCGAGATCCTCGTCAAACTCTTAAGTCATCAGGTCATTCGGGTAAGTCCTGCAAAAAGAAGAAGAAGACGTCCAAGAGGTCTTTGACTTCTCCTCACCCGTCGTCCATCAAGATGAGGGAACATTGACATTCGTGGCCCAGCTCCACGGTTGAGCCAGCTCCTGGGCCGCCTCCGCACTTCCCCAAATTTACGGGAGCCAGAGCGACCCCTGCCCAATTGAGAGAATTTCTGAGGCTATGCACCTCATATTTAGGCAGCCTGTTCTCTCTGGCGCTCCTCCCGGGCCACAGGTTCGGGAGGGGCCCCTACTGGTCATTAGGTGTGTGGTCAGTGAGCTTTAGGCTTTGTCATCCAAGGCTCTATACCTGAACATCTACCCAGACAAGCTGGTTCTACGAATTAGAGCTTCCTTTCTGCCAAAAGTCATCACTCCCTTTCATGTAGGCCAGTCCAACACTCTGCCTACTTTTTATGCTCTGCCACATCCCTCTAAGGAAGAGTAGCGACTTCACCGTCTGGACCCAAAAAGAGCGTTGTTGTTTTGCCTTGACCACTTGAATGAGTTTCAGAAGGACAACCAACTCTTCATGGGGTATGTCGGAGCGAAGAAGGGAAAGGATGTGCAGAAATGGACCATCACCTGATGGATCTTGCTCTGCATTAAAATTTGCTATGCACTGGCCAAGAGACAACCCCCTGAGGGTTTGTATGCTCATTCCACCAGAGCCAAGGCTGCGACCACAGCGTTAGCATGCTGACTTCCGGTCCTGGACATCTGCCAGGCAGCAACGTAGGCTTCCTTGCACATGTTCACAAAACACTACTGCCTGAACAGTCAGGTCCGTTGGGATGGGCACTTTGCCCGTTCGGTCCTGCAGGACTTTTTGGTATGAAATTGTTTTGCAGAACCACCTCCAGGAAGGTGTTGCTTGCGTATCTATTGTGAGGTAAGGAATCTACAGCTAGAAGTCTCTATCATATGGACAAGTTACTTGCCTTCGGTAACGCCTTATCTGGTAGAGACTCTAGCCGCAGATTCCTTACCGACCCATCCATCCTCCCCGCTCTCCGAACAGATTTCTAGGGACAGGGTTTTTCCTCCTTCAGGGCCCTACTTCTCCACACCAATAGTCAGTGTTCTACGTGGCTCTGGGCTCCTGGCATGGAAAGTCGTGAAAAGTAACTGACGTCAGTGCGCTGGGGTGACACCTATTAAGGCACCACGCATGTCACTACCGGCGCAGACGCCACCGCTGCACAGAGCCGATTGACGCCACCTACCGGTGTGCAGAGGTACTGCTCACAAAAAATTTCCGGAAGCAGTCGGATGCTTGGGCATAATACTACGGTAAGAAATCTGCGGCTAGATAAAATCTCTACAAGAAAAGGCGTTATCGAAGGTAAGTAACTTATCCTTTACATTTGTAAATAACGGATTATGTCCACTAAAGCCTCTTGTCTTCTCTTTTTAGGTCTGACATGCATTTGTCAACACCTAACAGGCAGATTATAAAAGAATAGGGGGATTTGATTTCCATATTAGCTTGCATTTGAGTGGAGGATGTTTAAAGAGGCAGAAAGCTATCATTTCTGCTTGAAAAGTCCCTCTTAATGTGAGGGGCATGATAGGGTTTTGGCCTCATTACCTGGGACATCTCTTCCTATATTGCCACTGCTCCCTGCATATGCTAATTAGCCCCTCCATTTTTTTTTAGGATTTGTGCCCTGTGCTTTCACTTGTACCAAAGACATACTATTCAAGACCCCGATGTCACAAAGGCTACTAGTCATCAAGTAGGCGGTAAAGGGAGAGATTTAGCAAATAATTGTAAACCTACATTTAAATCATTCTAAGAGACACATTATGAGTCCCTTTGTGAACTTGATTCTAGCTCTGATCAGGATTGCAAGATTGCAGGAAATCCTGTGTGTAGCTCCAGCTGCACATTTCACCAAGGAAAACCTGGTGAAATGTGAGTGGAGAAAAGTTCCTAGACTGAGGAAAATACTGTGGAAATTGGTGATTAAGCACCATTTCTCACTTTTATCCCTCATTCCGAGAGCCAAACGCAAAATTGCGAGGAAATCACGCATGTGGTTATTACCGTTATTACCACCCCCACCTGTATCAGTTCTTACCAGGCTTTCCAGCCTAATTTCCTCAACACCTGTAATGAGGACCTGAGTCTATACTTCATCTTCTTTTTTTATTTCAAGGTATTTTATTGGTTTTTATGTACAAAAGACATTAGCATTTCTGTTACAGGGTTAGCTATTCGTGGTTTGTATGGCAGTATTACAATCATTTCCAAACCAATGTTTGCCTAACCCCACCTGGCGTGGCTTAGTAGGAGAAAGAAAGAAGGAAAGAAAGTGATAGAATGAAAGCAGAAGAGAAGGGCACAAGAGAGGCTCCATATCCGTGGGTCTTATTATAGCCTGATCAGGCCGCCACATCCCTGGGCTGCTTGTGGCGATAAGGGCCGGCGAGTCAGTCCAACCGATCCGTAGGCCACCGTAATTACACTCAATTCAGTTCCTTTTACAGCACTTACCAGGGGTCAGGTGGATCATGGGGTTTGTAGCCTGGGAGACTTGGCTTCATGGGCGAACTCATGGGGGTTCGTAAAAATCTAGGAATGTGTCAAGTGACTTCCACATCCCCCTGGATGCTGGTCTCCAGGGTGAGTTCTGTAGTGCAATGTTGTCCGCACCGCTGAGGTGCGTAATCCAGTTGAACCAGCTTTTGTATGAAGCCCTGCTTGTGTCCTTCCAATTTGCTAGGACCACTTTCACTGCTGCGGTCAGCAGTAGGTCTAGAAGGTCCTTATCGTGCTCTGATCTTAGTTCTGCTGTAATAAATGCGGTGGCGAGGGAGGCGAACTCAGTTTTTAATGTACATCCCAGTAATTTATTTATAAAACCAAAGATTTTCTCCCAGTATGTCTTAAGGGTTGGGCACTGGTAGATAAGGTGTGCTAGGTCCCCCTTTTCCTTACTACAGTTCCAGCATAGTGCGTTCTCCCTGAGACCTAGTGAGAATAGGCGTGCCGGGGTCCAGAAGGCCTTATGGAGTAGCCAGAACTTTGTTTGTGACAGCACCGGGGAGATTTTATTACGCGAGGCTGAGGTCCAAAGTGTTGCCCGATCTTGTTCATTAAGTGTGTTTTTGGTTTGTGTTTCCCACTAGTCTATTGACTTATTATTAAGTTTGGATGACTTTGGGCGTATAAGTTTGTAGAGGTGTGAGACCTGGTGTCCTAGTCTGTTTAGGTTTGACATGTACTGGGTGATTGACGGCTGTGTGGACGATAATTTGATTTTGGCTAGGGCCGTATTTATTTTCAGAAAGTTGTAAAGTTCGATGTCTGTTAGGTTATGCCTAGCCTTCAGCTCAGCAAAAGTGACGGGATATGCCCCGTCTTCTAGTTGGTATGGGTGGTGGATGCCTTTCTCTATCCATGTGTTGATGGCTAGGTGCTTCCCCTTGTATAGGATCCTACTGTTGGCCCAGAGTGATTCTAACTTAGATCCCCTGATGCTGCTTTCCATTTTCTTATCTATCTTTAGCAAGGCAATTTTTGTGTTCTTAAATATGGATCTGCTGGCATGAGTATGTTTATTCGCTGTTAATAGTGCCACGGGGTCTAGGTTGTTTAGGATGGCCCTCTCTACCTGTAGCCAGGCCGGTGTATATCCGTTTGGGGGTGATATCCAATAAGATCCCTGCCTTGCCAGGAACGCAACTTGGAATAGTCTGAAGTCTGCTAGGTTAACTCCTCCTAGGTTTTTCTCTAATCTTAGTTTTTGGATACTTATACGCGCTTTCTTCCCTCGCCAAAGGAATTTTGAGATTAGGGGTATCTACCTTGCGGTGGAAGTCATCTGTGAGTAGGAGTGGGAGCATGCTGATCAGGTAGTTAATCATTGGGGTGATCATCATCTTGATCGTCTCTGATTCGCCCCCACCATGTTATGAATTTTGGGGACCAGGCCTCCAGAAGTTTCTTTATCTTTTCTAGCAATAATTTCTCGTTATGGCCTAGTGTGCTCATTAAGTCACACCCAAAGTGTATACCTAAATATTTGATAAATCCTGTTTGCCAGACTAGACCTGACCCCCCTATGATTTCCCTGGTGCAGTGGATGTTTAGTGGCTTGCATTCTGATTTGTCTCTGTTGAGCTTGTAACCCGAGTGCCCGGAGTATTCTTCTATGGTGTCTATTAGGGCCTCTATTGAGTTTTTCGGTTGCTCCGCTACTATTAGTATATCGTCTGCGTACGCGGCCAGTTTTATTTCAACTCCATTGACGTCCACCCCTTTTATTTTCGTATTTATCTTGATATCCTGGATCAGTGGCTCCAGTGCCATCAAAAATAGCGAGGGGGACAGTGGGCAGCCCTGTCTGGTGCCTCTATGTAGTGTGAGTGGTTCTGAGAGAGACCCGGTGATGACAATACGGGCTTTTGGGCCCCCATACAGGGCCATCACCATCCGTATAAACCCTTCCCCTAAGTTGAAAGATTGCATGCATCGCTCCAGGAAAGACCAGGAGACCCTGTCAAAGGCCTTCTCGGCATCAAGGGTGATGGCTACTGCTGGCTCACCTTTTGTGGCCGTGTGCTCCAGTATGTGGCAGAGAAGTCTAGTATTGTCGTTGGACATCCGCGTGCGTAGGAATCCCACCTGGGAGTTGCTTATTAGTTTGGGTAGGACAGAGTTAAGTCTGCTTGCTAAGATTTTTGCGTAAATCTTGCAGTCCACATTAATAAGGGATATGGGTCTGTAGTTTTTGGGTGACCGGTGGTCCTTCCCCTCCTTTGGAATGACTATTATGTTGGCCTCCGTCATGGATTGAGACACGATCCCCCTATCTGCGCTGTGGTTAAAGACCTGTTTCATGGTGGTTTTCAGCTGCTCTAGGAAGGTTTTGTAGAAGGTGGCTGTATACCCATCCGGCCCTGGTGCTTTGTTGTCTTTCATGGATTTAACCGCCATTTCAATCTCTGCGGTGGTAATTTCCTGACCTAGTCTCTGTGTTTCTTCTCTGGCTAGCTGTGGGAGACCGAGTCTATTGAGGTAATTCGTGCATGCCTCTAGGTTCATGGTCTGGTCGTTTTTGTAGAGTTCCTGGTAGAACTCTTGGAATGTTTTGAGTATGTCTTTGTGTCTTGTGTGGGTTTTCTTGTTTGAATCTGTGATGGATGAGATGGTGGTTTGGTTGCGTTTATGTTTTAGGTAAGAGGCGAGCAGTTTCCCCGCTCTGTTTGCTTTGCAAAGGTTAAGTGCTTTGTATTTGTTAAACCACAGCCCCGCCCTTTCGCTCAGGATTTTGTTGTATTCATACTTTTTCTTAGCTAGGTCTGCTAGCAGTGTATTATCATGAGCGGCTCTGGCATGGGCCGTTTCTAGGCTCTTAATGGCTTGCTCGAGCTGCGTCAAGTGCAGGTTTGCATTTTTGTTTAGCTTGGATTTTATTTCAATTATTGTGCCTCTAATGGTAGCCTTAAGGGCGTCCCATAGTGTGGAAGTGCTAGTCCCGGTGTGTCATTGTGTCTGAGATAGTCTGTTATGGCCTCTTGAATCTTTTCCTTGTTCTCGGGGTCTGTTAGTACGTCGCTGTTAAACCGCCACCTACGGGGTACGGTCTCATTATGACAGCCGCTTAGCGTTAGGCTGATACATGAGTGGTCTGAGACTAATCTAGGTGCTATCTCGGAGTGTTCTATTAGATGCGTGTGTGGGCCTGAGATTAGCATGTAGTCTATCCTGCTATATGATTTGTGTGGGTTGGAGTAGAATGTGTAATCCCTAGTGTCCGGGTGCTGGAGGCGCCATGGGTCCTTAAGGTTGAATTTAGAGCACATATTTTTGAGTGTCGCGTGTGCGTTCGTCGGCTGATATTGGCAGGCTGGCTGTCTATCTATTATGTGGTCTAGTGGAATGTTAAAATCCCCCGCCACCACCGTGAGGTCGTTCTGTGGGAGGTTATCTAGCTTGTGTGACACCCCCTCCCAGAAGGTTGGGTCATCAGTGTTTGGGCCGTATATATTAGCTACGTGGATTAGTTCCTCTCCCCTTCTCAGGTGGGAGATCAGCAGTCTGCCCTCTACATCGTGGTGTTGTGATTCCAGTGTTAGGTTGGATTTTTTTAGATAATAGTGTGATGACCCCCCCATTCTTCCTTTCGGCAGGTGAGCAGGCCATCTGTGATATCCAGTTGCCTTTCACCATCTTGGCATCCTCCAATGATAGTTTGGTCTCTTGTAAAAGGATTATATCGCCCTTAGTCCTAGCCAAGTAGTCTAGGATCTTCCTGCGTTTAATGGGGTGGTTGAGCCCTTTAACATTGAGGGACACTATCTTCAGGTCAGAAGCCAGGTTGAGAGTATTTCTGTGGGCCATTATCTATGGTAAAGCACGTCTGGTGATACTACCCTGGGACCCCCATACTTGGATAACTTGTCTACGAAGCCCGGGCAGGAAGGTGGTGTTGCCCCCCCCCTACTCACCCGTTGCTGTACCTGTAGTGGCCGCTTGTGGGCTGCATGTGGGCTGTATTTCGTATTGTGTAGATATAAGTGATTGGACTCACAAATAGGTAGGCTATGCTTACTTGATGGAACCCTTGTGTGGATAGGAAAGAGGTGAAAGTGAAAAGGAAAAGATAGATAAGATAGGAAATAAAGAAAGCCAAGCTCTGAGCGCCCCCCTCCCACACCTCCCCCCTGAAAAAAAAAACATTGTGTGTTGGGCGTGCGACGACAGGGTCGCCGACCCCGTCTCTCGGGGAATAGACCAGTTGTGATTGTCAAGTGACTGTAAGATCCCAAGAGATTCTATTGATAGTTAGATAGCAGCTTATTAAAATTATTCTTCAGTCTTTGTGCGTCCCTTATGGCTATGTTTGTTTTTATGTGCGTCCCCCCCATTTTTTCTCTCTCCTCCCCCCGCTCCTATGTACGAAAAAGGCTATGTAGGTTGCCCCAGCTGCTGTACAGGCAAAAGGATATATAGATTGTCCCTTGTGTAGAGAGTTAACACCCGGCTTCTGGTGACGAACGTCCAGGCGCTGCTTGCCCTCGGCGAAGACTGAACCTGATCCATATGTAAAGAGGTGTTGTGGAGCTTGCTTCCTGTGTGCCTTGAGGTATCGTTGTTGTGGTAGTTAATGAGGTCTCTGTTGAGGTAGAAAATGTTCGTTGAGGTAGCTGTAGGATGCATGTCTAGCTAATGAGGTCTCTGTTGATGTAGAAAATGTTCGTTGAGGTAGCTGTAGGTTGCATAGTTGTCGAGTAGCTAGTTCTTGTTCATTCAGTCCCTAGCTCCGGCGAGGCTCTCCTTTTGCTGTACCCGGGTTGCGCTATCTCCATTTCTTGGGCTGCCGGGCCCTCCAAGTATTTGTCCAGTTCCTTAGGCTCCTCGAAGATGTGAGAGCGTCCGCGGTCGTTTATCCTGAATCTGGCTGGACCAATAAAAGAGAACTGTATGTTTCTCTTCCTCAGCTTGTCTCTTAGGGCAAGGAACCCCTTCCTTGTGTCCACTGTGGGTTTTGAGTAGTCCTGCGTAAATATGATCTTTTGCCCATTCCATGTGATCTGGTGGTTTTTGCGGGCAAAATTGAAGATGGCTTCTGTGTGCTGCGCTCTTAGGGGTTTGCATATTAGTGGTCTGGCCGTACTTCTTGTTGTGGATTTGAAGGCAGGGACCCTGTATGCTCTATCCAGCTCAAACTGCCGGTCAAATTTTAGGTTTGTGAGCTTAGGGACCAAGTCCTCAATAAAGGTCAAGCATGAGCCTGCCTTGTCTTCGGCCCCCTCCGGCACTCCTAGTATGCGGATGTTACCTCGCCGGTTGCGGTCTTCCAACTCCGCCATTTGCCTCTGGAGTATAGCTGTAGTTTTCGCCAAGGTCCTCAGCTCCTTGTTTGAACTTAGACCAGCGTCTTCAATGTCGCTTATTCTTTGTTCGGCCTCAGCGAGTCTGTTGTTGACCGTGTGCATGTCGGCCCTGACCGCAGCTATTTCCAACTGTATTGCATCTGTGGTGTGCTTCGTGGTCCTGGCCAGATCATGGACATCTGCCAGCTTTTTTAGTATCATCTCTAGGGTCCCATTAATGTCTGGTTTCTGCTTGATCGGTGAGTCTGAAAGCGTAGGTTCTCCTTTCTTCTTTTTCAGCTGCTGTTGGAGTCTCGATTCCCTCTCTGTCATGTTGTCAGTCTTGGGTTCTCCTTGGTCTCTTTGAACTGCTACGGCTTGTTTGTGTTGTAGGAAGGGTTTCACTGTTTGGGAGCCTGCTCGTCCTCCCCTTTGTGTCCTCCTATGGCTAGTGCGGAGCTCAGACTCGCTGGGGGGCCCTTCTGTTGGATGGTGTGTTACCCGTTGTAGCCTCTCTCTATGGTGGGTACCTCCCTGTAGTGAGTCTCAGGTTCTCCTTGGTCTCCTTGTTCTGTTGCGGCTTGCTCGTGTTGTACGGTCTTTCTGTAGCGGGTACCTACTTACTTCCAAGCTACCTCCTGGGTAGCGCTGGTGGCCTTCAGCTGTGCCTCCGGAAGCCGGACCTTGCAGGGAACATGGGGGTCTACTGTTGTACCTGGGTTTTGCCCCACTTGCTTGCTTGACTTGCTTGCTTGGCTGTTGGATCTCCCGGTGCTCTGACCGTTGCGTTTTGCGACACCTTCCCCTCACGCAGTAGCCTCTCCGTAGTCCACTATTTCTCTGAGTGGGGCACTGCGAGTGCCGGGCTGGTGCTCAAGGGAGGCCCGATCTATTGTACCTCTTCTTCTCTCCATATATGTAGAAACGAGCTCCCACTAGACCTATATTGCTTTAATGGCGGCTTTTTTAAGCTCAAAACTAGGGCATACTAAGGTACTACTTTCCACACTCCAACTTAGGATATTGTTGTTTCATATTTTATTATATTTTTTTCTCTTTTTTTACATATTTATCAAAAATTTGAAAATTGACATTAACAACATTTCATTTCTTACAACAATCTATTTTTTTCTCTTTTTTTACATATTTATCAAAAATTTGAAAATTAACATTAGCAACATTTCATTTCTTACAGCAGTCTTGATCCAGTTTTACATCTGTATTTAGAATATAAAGACTGTTGCAATAAAATTTAAAATAGAAGAGAATTTATCCGCACTCACTTTGCTCCCTACGGCTCCCGTGCTTCGTGTTTCTACTGTCTGCACCCAACCAGCCGTTTTGCTCGTGCTCTCCTCGCACTCTCCTTCCCCTGATTGGTGCTTTTCGGGCGTAGCTCTGTTAAGCCTGGCTTTATTAACCCGCCGATGTCCCCCCTACTCACAGCCTTGCCCCTTAGGCTCTTTGCTGCCCGGAAGTGTCGCTCTGTTAAGGAGCCTCAGTGCTTGTTTTGGGCCGGCTGTGTTGTGCTCTGTGATTGGGAGGGGGTAGGGTTTTACAGGTCCTCTGCCGCGATCTTCCCCTTACTTCCACCGGAGTGCCCGCTGCCTCATCTCGCCTCGGCCCTCTGCACACAGCTTCTTCGGGAGACGGCGGGTCTGTTGCACTCGCCCGACGATCCTCCTAGGTTTCGGTTCCTGGGAAGATGGCGGCTCCAACAATCTCTCCTGGGTTTCAGTTTCGGTTGTTCTCCTCTCGTCCAGCAACTTGAGGCTAATTTAAACGCACCCCCCCCCCAGGTGACTTTGCTCCGTGGGTGAATCTTGGTGATGGCGGCGGGAGGCGTGTTTTGGCGCTACACAGATTGCCCAGTTTTCGACGAGCGCAGCGGCTTTACCGGGTCTGTGGTCCTGTGCGGGCTCCGCCCTCTCTCTCTCTCGTCTGTCTTGCTGGCTCATTCAGACTCTCTCAGACTCTCTCCCTCCGGAGCTGCATTTACCTCCGTCTTAGGTTTGCGCCCCGGTGCGCTCGTTTCTGTTACTCTCTCCTCGTGGTAATCTCCTGGCCCCTTCCGCTGACCGCGCTGGTGCGCTGGTTGTCTCTTTTACGTTTCCGCCCAGGCGCCCCCGCTGTCTCCGCTCCGCTCCTCGATACTGTACTGTGCTGTACCTGTCCGGTGCTTCTCCGGTCATTGGTTTTGCCGTAGGCTGAAGCGGGTGATGGCGGTTATTGGGCTCCAGGTTTCGGTTTCGAATTGTCAGCCATCTTCCCTTTGTCCATGCTCATCGCGCAGGGTTCTCTCCTAATTTCTGCCCTACCGGGGGATTCTTGGGGTCCTGTGTTGGCGTCTACCGCTGCTGCTAGCGTTCCGACGTGCTTTGGTGCCTTTTAAGGTTTTTGTGCTCGCCGCATCTCTCGGGATCGGTGATCTTTCCCCCCGATCCGACGGAGCAGCAGACTCAGGCAGCCGTCCTCCGTGCCATCCAAGCCACGCCCCCCCCTATACTTCATCTTCAGTCCCCCCGTTGAGTGATTGCTTATAGCTGGTGTGGGTTACTGCCTTGAGCTACAGTAATATTAATTATTTTTAGCTTCCTGGGACAGTTTCCTCACCTTGGAATCTTTCTGTAGTAAGGAACAATCAGCAGTTATGAGTCAAGTAGAGAAAGTGTATGCTTTCGCCTTTCGGCGAAAAATCCTACGGAGACAGGTGCACTGCTGAGCCTTGTATTATTTGAAGCACCAATTGAGAAAATAAATGATCATTTGCAATGGTGAATATGATTTTTATCAATTCAACCTCCTATTTAATTCATGTTTGCAGAAGTTAATCTAATTTCAGGATTCTTGTCGGTGAAGGGACATAAAATGCAGTTGAAACCTTTTTTTTCTTTAATATATCAGTGTACACAGCCATATTGTACAGTACCTGATTTCATAAACGCGGATTTCTTGTAGCCAAAGTGCGGGACTCTGGGGGTTAATAATGACCCTGGAGAACCGGGGCAAAATACTTTGTAAGTGTCTGCCAAGCGCGTCATCCACTCCCTATTAGATTTTCTGTTTTTTCATTATCCATCAGGGCTGGTGCTGCAGCATGCCGTAATGTGTTTTAATATGGCACATTACTTTGGCAATATGTCATCCCCACCTGCCGCCCAGTGTCGTCCATGAGCCTCGTCAGGCGCAGCGCTTCTTACTCAATACATGTTGCTCTCGGTTGCCATGCCTATGCGCTACTATTTACAGCAAAGTTTGGCTTGGCCGTCTGAAGAGCGTTCCTCTGGGCTGACCTTTCCTTTCGCTGACGTCGCAAATGAAATCAGCGAGGAAGCCTGCGAGGAATGAGGCCCAGTGGCCAGATCTTGATTGAATCCCAAGCTGGTTGCTAGTCTGCCGCGCTGCGCTGATTAAATCTTGCATTGTTTTGAAAATGTAATCTGGAAATTGGAACTGTCCCCAGCTGATGAGAAGCATGGGGTCAAGCGGCCGCAGCAGTTGTAGCTGGAGCAGAAAGAGGCGACTCATAGTTGGCGTAGAGACTACGCCAACTATGGGAGTGAATGGTCAACATCCATAGCATGGGCACATCTGGCTGGGATTCAGTAGAGTTTGTGGGGTTTTCCCTAGAGAGGCCAGTACGGTGAAGGCTGAAGAATAATAGAACTGATGCAACGAAAGCTTCTGCCAACCTGGAGCAAGGCAGGCTGATGAGTGCAAACAAGTTTCATTAAGCTGGTCAGCGGGTGCATGGGGAAAGTTGAGGCAGTGACCCATAAGGGCAAAGCTGACACTATTCACCAATTTCTTTTTTAGTTGGGTATCCCGATCCTTGCTAGCAAAAAAGCTTCACACCTGTCCCTTTACACAATATTTTCTGTCTTTGCTCCTTTCCATGACACTGCTGGTTCCAGGTCACTAGCACGCGTCAATGGCAGCCCAAACTTAATATTGATGAATATTCCTGAGATGTGTAGGGTGAGCAGGGCAGTGTAGAGAGAGAACGGCTTTGACCAGTTCATGAATGGCTCCATGCCACAGGAACCACCATCAGGCAAGCATAGCTTTTTAGTCAACAGTGCTTAGCATTCATGCCCAAATTTATAATGGGAAGAGAGACCATGCTGTCTCCCAGTTATTGTTAGAGGTGCCATGAAATTTGGAACAGTGTGGCTACACAGGGCTTTAAGTGGGATGAAAAAACTGGGGGGGGGTCTCTCAAAGGGGCGTGGCCGATGTAATAAAGGGTGTGGCTTAAAAATTGCTAAGCTAAAAATCTGTGCTTAGCATAGTGAGCCGCCTGACTAGTATTTTTCTGTTTCTGTCATTGCATATGATACAACAAGTAGCAGTATACCTACAACAAGCCAGGACTATTGGCTTTATCAATGATTGTCAGTTGCATAAAATAAATAAGCAACAACTATGGCTTTGTTGTATTTAACATTGAAAATGCTTCCGTTCTGAAATGAGACCGTGAACGAACTGAAACAAGTCTCTTTGAAGTTATATTTAAGGCTTTGAGCAGTGGTACTGCTGCAGAGGTAAAATTTTCTTTTCCAACCAAAAATGGAGAGCCCGATAGAGACCCGTCTCGGCGCCTGCTTTTAAAAACTGCTGGTGCTGAGCACCTGCAGAACCCGGCCCACTTAAAGCCCTGTGGCTGCAGCTCAAAGGTCCTAACAACTTGGGTTCAATAGTACTGGTCTCTTTGAGGGGTGGGAGAGCTTGTTCCTCGATGTGGTGCAGGGGGTTAGGGCTGATTTGAGCCCCAAACAATAATTACTGACATCTAATCCCAGAAGGCTACAGTGACAAAATGGCAGGACCAGTGTGGGAGGGCGCAGTTATCAGAGGTTTGTCCTTTTTGCAGTGAAACAAATGTTTCAGACAGAATACAAAATACTGAGGATAAGATAACCTAGAAATGTCACTGCTATACTCAGTCTCCACCACCTCCACAGAGAGGACTTTGGAGTGCTTCAGGTAGGTCCGGGGAGATCCTATGGTTTTCTTGGGTAGAGGTGGGCTAGCATTTTAAGGCTCGAGCCAGGCTCAAGCCAGAGACCTGGCTCAGCTCAAGAACCTCTTGGACCCTCTAGCCCAAAACGAGCCGAGCTTTAATGTGGCTTCCGCCTAATTCATGATCCCAGAATTAAAGACAAAGCATAATCCATTGGTGTTAAAAAGGAGAGAAAGAGTTATCCATCTTATGGGTGACTTGCATAATGTAACCAGAAAGCCTGGGGCCAATCCTGGCTTCCCCACTTGTCCAAATTGTGTGACAGTAGGCAAATATTTTATTTTATAGAGCCACCTTTTGCTGCGTTACCACATATGAGAGCATCATGCAATATGTGAGTTCAAGGTGTGCACTGTACAAAAATAATGTGATGTATTAAGGTGAAACACTTCTGCATGTTAAAGAAATACCTTTTTTAATTTTATAGACACAATCACATTTTCACATGATGTTTGTTGTATGATTTAAATGGTCACAATTTTCAGGGCTTGGCTTGCGCACTGGGTCCTACAGCCCAACCAAACCCTTGGATTGGCTCGGGCTCAGCTCTTCCTTTCATTTGTTGGCTCGCCTACCTCTATATCCTTGTGTGTCTGCTACTCTTTTCCAACGCTTCACTTGCAGACAGACAGCAGACGGGTACTGGGCACCACTTCAGACTTAGTCTCCACCTAAACGGCACAGACAGCCTACAGCTAAGGTCCAGGACGCACCAGCAGGTCCTTGAAAGTCCTGTTCAGGGATGGCTCTTGAAAATGCTTGTTGGGGACACTAGCAGCGGCGGCTCCTCCATTAAGACAGAGGAGAATTGCCTTACTGCTCTCCGAGCAGTGCAAAAAGGAAAAATAAAATGATAATAACACAATGTTATCATTTTATTTTTCAGTACTGAGCCAGTTTAGGGCGGAGCGGGTCTGTCGTCACGGAGCAGGGAGGAGGAGTCATGGGCACCAAAAGTGCGCGTGACGGTTTGGCCTGCTGTCTTAGGACGGACAAACCGACAAGCGCACTTAGCATTTCTCCACCTGGCTGTGTTGCACAGCCGGGTGGGAAACAATCCCAGGCTCCCAGGCAATGTCTGAGCGGCAAACGGGCCGCTCAGACCAATCACGAAGCTTCTGTCATGCTGGTAATAGTACCATGGAGTCGTGTTTGGCTTAGGGGAGTCTGGGAGCCTGTGTGCTTCTGGGAGGGTTTTAATTTATTTACGGGCACTAAGCGCAGCCCACTCAACACTTCTAAAGCTAGAGGAAGTGCCTCCAATTAGTCATACATTTTCTTGTTCCTGGTGTGCTTGCGAGAGTCCCTTGGATAGGGTGACCAGGTGTCCTGGATTTGCCCGGACGGTCCCGGTTTTTCACCAGCTGTCCTGGCAGATTGCAGGAAATTTAGCTCCTGTCCCGGTTTTTAGAGAGGGTCGACTGAAAACGGTGTGTGGTGTTTTTTATGTTTTACAAAGCAGGGATAGTTAGCAGTTGTTTCAAGAAAGCAATTTAATTAACAGGCACGCTTCTGGGTTGAAAAATTGCATTTTATGTATGTTCTAACTGCCTGTTCTGTAATTCTCTGCTTAGGAGCGCTGCCGTTCTGTGCGCGCGCGCTTGAAGTAAAACTGTAGTCCTTTTTTTATTTTTGTAAAATGTCCCGGTTTTTGGCTTTACAATTCTGGTCACCCTACCCTTGGAGCCCCCTCGACCCCACACACCATCAAGAAAAAAATGCCCCCTCAGGCAAAACGATATATATATAGCTACTCCCAAATCCTCTTAAAATCAGTGGGACACTTCACATCTCCCTGAAACGTACCAAAATCACACCTTAGCTTGTTCTAAAGTTAGTTAAAAATCTCTTTGAACTCGAATAACAATTTTTGGTAGAGAATGAAAATATATTTTTAAAATTGCTCCTACTTATTCAAAATACTCATCACCCCACTCCCTTTGAACTCTATAGAATCACTCTGAAATATAGGCTGTCTGTGGTGTGCAGGGTGACTTTGAAGACATTGCACATAATGCTATGCATTAATAGCATGTATTGATGCAAACTGTCAGCTTCGAACACCTGTAAACGTCACTTGTTACAGTTTCCCCGTGTCAGCTCTGCTCCTATTTTTAACCTTTGTTAGATAAAAGGCGGAGATTCTGATTCGCGGCCTTGGAGCCAGTGATGCATGGGTTTACCTCAACCGAAGCCATCAGCATCCACTCAAAGACTGAGCTAACTCCAATAATATGATTTAATACTAAACCGAGTAATGTTACTAAGAGGAAGGGATGGGTTCCGTTGCTTTCGCCTTCCATTGAATTCCTACAGGCAGAAGATGTGCCGCGTGCGCAACTCCTCACCACATGTCGTTGTGCTCTATTTACATTCAAGGAGACTATAACTCGAATTATCAGCCTCTTGGGCTGAAAATAGGTTTGCACTCTATTGCGTTTACAGCAGGGAGCATCATTCTGCATGTTGCTGAGCACCAGAAACCTGCCAAGGATGTGGAATTGCCGCCCGCGACAGCTCTGCAGCTGAGTGCCGCTGCGCGCACCGTCTGCGGCGGAAGGGGGAACATCTCTTGCATGAAAATGTGCAAATAAGGCCGGGCTTCCTAATTAAAGCACGCGCAGGAGACTGCTGGTGACGGAAAGGATGAAGGCGGGGAGAGGGGGGTCCACGCGGGTAGACCCTGTGGGACGCTAGCGTGTCTGAGCACCTGGTTGCCCTGTTTTACATATGAACTCCTTCTCTGGCAGCAGAGGCTCTGGAGTTGGAGACAATTTTCGATGTCTATAAAGGGACGCCACAATTAGGCCCGGGTAGCCCACATTCGCAGATCGCAACATCTCGCAACACACTGCTTGGTTAGGATCGTGGAGCTAAATGATGGCGAATATTTGCGGTAATAAAAGTATTTTAAAGTTTATAGGGTCTGTACGTAAATAAGAAATTAACATGGAAAACATATACTTCAGAAGCACAGAATTATAAAAAAAATACTAGGAATTCACTTCTAATAGCACCAGATAACATACTGTTTTTTATGGTTTTTAAGGTTCATGTGACTTACGTGCTTTGCCCACAATCACAGGATGTTGAGCTGACCGCTGGGACTTGAACTTGGTTTCCCAGTTTCAAAGTCAACTAAGGCCACAACCTGTCCCTGTTGACTTTATAATTGATATCTGGCAGCCAAAGGAGAAGAGCAGAGACTGATTTATCTCTGCCTGTTGGGTGGCATAGAGGGGCACAAAAATAAACTGAGCAGCTCCCTCGCTGGCCCTCACCAACCCCACCCCCACCCCCACCCACCATCGCTCCTGTCTTCTCCCCTGCTGCAGTCCCCTGCAATGTAAGTGCAAATGGCTTCCCATCAGCAGCTCCTTGTGGCCTCTTTTACACCTGGAGAGAGCCAGGGGGCAGGCACACCATGTGCTATGACCGATTGGAGCAGCCCATTGTCCTGCCTCTGACATTAGCCCGCTGGCCTAAGTTTAGTACATGGGGTCAGGCTCAGTATATGTTATGGCTGTAATAACATTCGCTCATGTTGTGCACCAGAGGTGGAGTCCTTAGGAGTCCAAAAAAACAACCGTCCCACGAACTGGCCTCAGCCACAGGCTCATCTGCCAATGGTTGACTGCCTGCCTTGCCAATCCAAAGCTGACACCAACTGGCAAATTCACCTCTTTTTTTGTATTACTTAGGACTGGGGTTAGTTAAGACCTTTTGTTATATATATATATATATATATATATATATTTATTTGTAACCATTTTTTTATTAGCATTTGATATAGAGGAAATGTATGCATATACATTTATAACATAGCTCCAGTGCGTCTGTCCGTTGCGGGCAGCAATCTCATGGTACATATCAATTCACCCAAAGGTCTGTGCATAGATGTTACATGGATAACGCATAGGGTCGATATGACGTATGAATACAATACAATTTACATGTTAACAGCGATAATCTCACCCTTAAACCACTAGGTATTTGTCAGAAGGCACTTATCCAGTGAATGGTGCTGTATTTCAGGCGTAGTGCGTTAACTCGTGGTTCTAGAACTTTCAGCAGTCTTTGGTGGTTGCAGCACAATACAGCGTCATCTCTTTTTAATTTTTTTTTAATAAAACATTTAGACAGGACGGTATATATGCTAGCAGCCATCCCTTCCCCCCCCCCCCCCACACAGGTGTGACCCCACTAGTTCTGGGCAGGGGGGACAATGCTGTGAGGGTCTACATTAAATAATCAGTGCCAGGCAACAGAGAACCAATTCAGCCAATATAAGCAGGCATTGGATCCACAGCTACCTCAGTTGTGCCCCACCGAGGACCCGCCCAAGGGAAATGCGAATGGGGCATAAGGCTCTGCTCCAAAGTTTCCCACCCCCACTCTGCCAATCCATCTGTTCATCTATTAACCATGGTCACTATCTGACAGAGGGGGGAGTTTCCGGTGGCAGCCACCGCTGTGAGACGGTTACCATCCGGAGCAGGCCTGATGTGTTCCCATTTGGTTGATCCGTCGCCTGTAACCTTTCTAGCATAATACCCCACGTCTCCAAGTCTCGTTCAACATTTTCGGCTGTGCGTGCAGCGAGCAGATGGCGTTCCTCTGCAATCCTCCATTCACACATATCTGCCATCCATTTAGTCGGACGAGAAGTCACAGCCTCCGTCCAAAGTATAGCAATTCTGCACCTCGTCAACACCAACCCCAGCGCTGTAAATTTGTACTGCATGCAGGTCTTTGATTTGGGGAACGGTAACACACCTAAGCCGCAATGTTTAATTGACGTCTCAACTGGGAGTCTTTTCGCGTTTTGCAACATTTTCAGGATCTCCGTGCAGTAAGGGCGGAGGAGAGGGCAGTTCCAGGCCATGTGTGCAAAATTCTAAAAATATATATACTGTACATATTTACTAACAGGAGCTTTCAGTCAGCCTTCATTAATTGGTCAGCTGTAATGTCATTCACACTTTACTTCTGACAAACTCCACATAAAGTATGGATCACAGGGTCAGCCATCTTCAACTAAAGGCTTATCTGATTCTGAGTGTCGGCATTCTGCTCTTCCACAATGTGCATAGCTGCAAAATAAGCCCGCTTTAGTGGCAGGGACTACTGGTGAAATGTGTGCTTTTACATCAAAATATATTTTTGTGCTTTTAGACAATGCCTGTTTTCATACAACGCGTGCCTTCGTACAAAAACCATCAACAAACAAAATAAGCATTGACAAAGCCAAAAGTTCTGCTGCCAACGCCAGACCTCCTGGCTTTACCAATGCTTGGTACTTTATATGGCTGATCGATCTTTCCTTGTGTCAAAGACTCACTTTACTCCGCCTTAAACAAATCCACCCTCCTCCTGATCTAACTGGTACCCTGCCTCCTACCAATGCTGCTTTGCCTGTGCTGCTCACTCTTCCACTGGTGTGGGTCTGTAGCCAGAATTATTTTTTATTCTGCCTGCATCAGATAATGGCAATAGTATATTCAGAAGCCTGCAGCACACTTGAAGGCATGTTGACCCTAGTCCTCTGTGAGGAAGGTGGTTTACTATATGGAATGGTTGTGACTTCATAGGAGTGTAGAATTTTATAAATGATCTACTTATCCATGGATAGGTTGCTTCATAAATCTACTTGTCCTATAATAAAATCCACTTATCCCTTTGGTGTCATGTAGTGTGGCGACAAATTATGGCAACCATCTCATTATATAAGAGCTCTGATAATAGCCTCTCTGATTATGCAAGGGCTCATACATTAGTAGGGATTGAATTCTAACAATTCCCTTATTATGCCACTTTTCCACGGATCTACATAATGGGGCTGGAGGTAGCAGTAAGCAATAGTTCTAGGGTTGAAATTCCCTTTTGAGTCTGTGCTAACCTACTAACTTGCATGTTTTGGAGGCTTTCACCAGTTCTTCTCTAAATATTTTCCATACTGAGAATGGTTGGAAATTTACTTCTGACGAAGACAGAAGTAAAACTTCTTCCAGGGTTGGCAAAAAGTGTTTGGAGGGAAAGTGAACTTGTAAACGCTTAACTGATTTTCGCATGAGCAGACCTACACATGTATATTTGCTTGTGCTAAAATGCAGTTCACAAATATTTTTTAGGAGTACAATTTCCTGGCCTACTTCTGTGAATTATTGTGTATTCATGAAAGCCCTAAATCTGCAATAATGCAAGGACATATCCCATGAGTGCACTTTTGTTACTTTCTTTAAGAATTGGTACTCTAATTAGGTCTGGCTTTAGTCAAGGCCTTTTGTTTTTATTAAAATTCTATCTCTTATGTATCAGCTGCGAGTGACAGCATTCTGACTTTCACAAAAAGCATATCAGCACACAAAGTAGTTTTGATTAGTTGCAGGAACTACTGTGGCAATGTGTGCTTTTTAAGACCCAAAAATATTTTTGCTTTGTGCCAATGTTTTTTTATAATGGTGAGGTCCTGGCAGTTTCCACAACAATAAAGTTTTACAAAAATCATGTCAAAATGAGACACACATTGAACAAACCAAAAGGCTGACCACCAACGGTAGACCTATTGGCTTTACCATTGCATGTTTGTTTTCATGTTTCCCGTAATCTTGTTGAAACTGGTTACACTGATTTTCCATTATGAATATTTTTTAGAAATACTAGCATGCATCAACATTTTACTAAAAGATGCCTCAAAGAAAGGGCTAAAATGTCACAGTAGTTTAGCAAAGCATTTTTTTTCCTAGTTCATTTTTTTGTGAACATTTTATTTCAAAAGCAAAGAACCATCATCTTGCTTTCAAACTTCTGCAAATATTTGCATCTAATCAGAGAACATTTTGGGACCATTATATGTAGCTTCATATTATTAAACCTTGCAAATGTGTGTACACATTTTTATACTGGAACCACTGTCAGTAGTGCAGTCCGAGCTTACAACATTTCATTAGAGTACTCACCCTAATAATAAAGGCTTTGCATTAATGAACCCCAAGTACAAGTTCGAACAGCATTAACATACCTTAACTGTAGACAATGCCCTTCCCAGATCCATAATGTGGTACTGTAAACTGGCAGTCAAAGAGTTTGTGCTGCAAGGGTTGGGCCTACTTGCCACCAGGACAAAATAAACATGAAAACTTGTTGTCCTTGACCCCAAACAATATGTCCTGGGCATCCATGTACAATTCTGTATCGGGTCCAGTCAGGTTAATTTGCAAAACCTTACCTCAGTCATGAGTGGCTAACAGCAATCGGGCTTTATCAAAGGAACAAGTGTAAAGCATTAAGAAGTACCCACACAGTTTAATAAGTAGAAAACCCCAATACATTTAAATTCAGTCACCAATTTATAAACATAGGTTGTATTTTTTTCTTTAAATAGATACCTGAATGAAAAACATCCACCAGAGGGTTCCAGAGATTTGAATTTTTAAAGGCCCAATAAATCATAGCTTTTCACTCAATCCAATAAATCATTGAAATCTACTGCCAGTTGTGGTTTAGGGTTAGCAACAACAAGTAACTTGAAAACATCTAAAGAGGCACTCTTATGGGGACAGACTCTGGCACTGAGCCAGTCAGGTGTACCAAAAGATCCAGTTGAACAGTTACCTTGTAGTTAAAGCAGTCTCAAGCCCAGTTCCTGGGTCTATGGGTGAACCGCCATAGAAGTCAATGGAGTGGTCATGATGCAATGTACGGAGGATGCTGAGCTGGTGTTGAGGATCTTCCTGCGGCCACCCCTTTGTCCACGAGTATGGGTGGGGTAACTTTGGCCTCAGAGTCGACGCCCCTCAAAGTCTGTGTGAAGTCTAGCACAAAACCAGCTGCCATTGGTGTACTGGTCTCCAGTTACAGCCAAATCGGCAGTTCCCTTTAACCTGCAGTAACTTCCATGCTGGGCAACCAAACTGCACCTGATGACTCTCCTGGGTGTAGCAGACTCAGGTGCAACTTTTGGGGAACGGGACTCCGTCTCCCAGGCTGCACCTCAGCATCCATCAGTGATCAGGTTTCTTAGCACCAGGCTCTCAAAGCTGCAGGCTTCTTAGCTTTTCTGGCCCTGTGGCTGTAACAGGAAGTCAGCCAACTGACTTTTGGAGTTACCTTCTCTGTGTTGGGCTCAGCAGCGACTTTTCCTTGAAAGGGACACCACAGGCCCAATCCTTTCTTTGCTAGCCCAAGATGCAGCATGTGCAGTCCAACCTTTGGTGCAGCCTCTATTTACTGAGTCCAGCATGGCAGTCCTTCTTCAGTCCTCTCTCCAGCCCAGATGTAATCAGAGGTCTGGGTGCCGGGGGTGCTACTTTTATGCCCATTAGGAGCCTAAGTGGATTTGGTGACTAGCTAGCCAATGGGCTACCAGGACCCCTCCAGCCTGATGACGACTTCCTGTGAAGTGTGGCATCTAGGTATGGCAGGGTACACCATTCTGCCCACTCTCAATATGGCAGAACCATTCTCTCTGTTTTGGAGCTCCCTAGTCCATCCCATAGGTGTGGCTACCTGGGGCTACAAGCCCCTTGAAAAAACTGTTTAGCAACAGCTTTTCTTCTATGCCTGAGATGCCAGACTGTCAGTAAAAACAAAAGGGCAGCCCCTCCTAAGTGTTACTACCATTTGCCTTTGAAGCTCACCTTTTGACTGTGACTGAAACTGAGCATCTGTCACCCAAAAGTGCACTAAGACATTGTGTATGATGTTGGGTGCTAAACAGAAATGTGATACTATGGCTTCAACCGTAGGATTTATTTATTTTACTAAATCTGCTCTGTAATCAGGGTCTGTAAGGGAAGAGGTCACCATGAGTGAGCTAAGAGCCTGCCTGGGGGGTATCAGAGTCTTTTCTGAGTCAAACAGAGAAAGAGATTGACCAAACTGATTTCTGTGGCAGTATTCATGGTGTAATTTCAAATGACAATAACAAAAAGGCTTATACTACTGCACTTTTGGAGAGAAAAGGTCTCAATTTAGAGTGTACAAATTCTATTGCCTCAGTTATCATTATCAAAGAGAACTCCTTGCTATTACCTGGAGAGGGAGGGACTCTGATTGTTGGGAATCTGGAGATGAGCTCTCAATCCAACTTGGGTAACCTGAGTATTAACAATAGCAACAATTAGCAATGGCTCCAGTACCGAAATTCGAGATCCACTCTCCTATCACTCCACTCATGATAGGTGCAATATGGAACAGAATGGAAAACAAAACATGGGGCTGACTGCTTTGAGCGGCCTATCTCAGTCTGGCCCTCGTGAACAAAGTATTCTAGAGACTCCAAACTTCTGCATCCTGATTAGTAGCTCAACTACTCAATTCAGATCAAACCTCAAGTGAGGCAAATGCTCAGCTGAAGCCATGCTTTGATTCTCAGAAGGAATCAGGCTGCAAACATAATAAATGACCAAAGCTGCTCTCACGACAAATTTTATCTAATGTGTGGAGTAAAATCCTATGTCTTTCCTTGGAAGAGCTAGATTTGAGTAGACCAAGGACCACCAGAGCCTCAGCTATCTTAACAAAAGCTAAAACACAGCAAAAAGTTCACGCTACGACCACAATCTTGAAAATGCCAAAAATCATACAAACGAAGTATGCAACCCTTATCCTGAAAATCTTACTTGGTGAGCTAAACAGTCAGAATTGTTTTCAGCTTTTGGACCCATCCAAATGAAAGTAAACCGACATCATACTTTAGGTAACTAAATTGTTAGCAAGTCAAAATGAACATGAATCTCCATCTAATATAACATGTACTGAGGAGTCGGAAGACTATTGTACACAATCCTCAAACTCTGTCCATTAAAATAAATTATGTTTCAAACTATATTGAAGGAGAACTGTGCGGTCATAAGTAGCAAGTTGGTACAAGCTTCCAAATTTGAATCCCTTGAGCAAAAAGTCCATTCATTAGAGGAACAAGTGACAGCTTTCGCTGAAGTCAGCAGAGATACTGTGACTAAAATGACACACTTACGAAAGCACCACCAAAGAGCACCACAAACCCACTGCCCATTGTGTACAAACTCTCAAATGCAAATGTGACGACTTGGATACAGGTTGCGATGATCCAAGCTCCAGGTAGTGGGCATGCTGGAAGGCACTGAAGGATTGAACAAAATATTATCCCCTGGATAACTAAAATTCTAATGGATGTTGTTTGTTTTTTTTGAAGGGGCGGGACATGGGGGATGGAGAGAAATACTGACACTTTCAAATGGCCTGACCAGGATCTCTCAATAGCAAGATCACACAGGGTACAATTTGGTTCACCAAAACAAGGTAGCACACAACATACTGTTATTATTTTTCTCCAGGACTTTAACATTAAAGTATATTCTAAGACCTGGCCTGGAAGACAGCGAAAAGGCAGGGAGAAATGAGGGCCCTTAACCTTGTCTTATTGTTTGCTGGTTGCTCACTAAGAATAAACTGCCAGGGAAACTACAAAATATTTTCTGAGCCAGAACCAGCAAAATACTTTTTGGTAGAGAGGCATAAATTAGGAAAACTGGCCTATTTTACTGATCTGATTGCACAGGGACTATAAATATTTTGGAACGTATGGATCCTATGAACTTATCTAATTTGACTTCTAATGGGTTTCAGTCACAATCTATTTTATCATTGAAACTCACATATAAGCGGATCAATGGAGACTAGTCCCAACCCCATATGGCTGGAATGTTTCAAATTACATCCACAGGACTTCTGAACACCCGATTTCTGCCACAACAACAATAAAGGTTGGCAGTTGGAGGAGGGAGAAATGGGGAGAGTGGGGTCATGGGGGGTAGTAACAGGGAGGCGGGAGAAGTGGGAAGTGAGATGGGAAATACAAGTTAAAAGAATAACAGCAGAATATAAAATGCATCAGATTAATATAGGATGCTTAAAATCATACTGTGGAATTTTAATGGTATTGGGATGGGATTGCAAAAGGTAGAATATATTCAGAAACGTGGCATTTGTAGCCTTATATTCTAAATCAAGTAGAAACCCACCTGACAAAATCCAAAGCTACTATATCACAATTTGGAAAAAGTAGCAGAGTCTTTGAGACACCTAAAACTTACTAGTCACTTGATATATAATAGTCCAGAATAGTTTATAAAGCTTTCATTTAATACTTTATTGAAGATTAAATCCTCTGCAACAGATAAAGAAGGAAGGTGGGTATTAGCCGAGTTTAGACTCTCTAATGGACAGCACATTTGTAATGCTGATGTTATACATTCCCAACAATGACTGTCCCAGATTTTTTTCCGACCTTACACTGAAAGTTTCTAGTTACAGCCCATCATCATAGCTGGTGAATTTAATTGTATCTTAAACCGTCAATTAGGCACCACTAATTCTGTTTATTCTGGATGTCTGAAAAAACTATGATTAAGTAGAGAGAGGACAGCCTTACGGCTAGAGCGGTCGACCTCGATGCTGGGGAATCGGGTTCGAGTCTCGGCAACGACGCTCAACATCCTGTGATTCTGGGCAAATCACTTAATCTCCGCGTGCCTAACAAAAATGAATGTGTCCTCATGTAACGAAACTGGTGCTCATGTAAAGCGCTCTGATACCTGATGTCTCGGGTCTAGTTTGCGCTATATAAAACTCTAAAAAAATTAAAAAAAGGTCTTTTAATATGATGTCTGTTTTAGGCATGGTAGCTTCCTGGAGGCAGCAAAATCCACAAACAAGAGACTATACTTTTTGCTCCAACCCACACAGGCAATACTCATAAACTGACCTTTATTTAACCAACATTTTGATCACCTGTTATGCAATCCTGCTCGATTGGTCAAAATATGACATCCTAAAGTTACATGTAAGTGTTTCTTTCCTTGATTTCCAAAGAATTGCAAACATAACATAAAATAATTACAAGCTGAAGCCTCAGAATATATTCAATTAAATATAGGTTCTGCCTCACCCAATGTGGTTTAGGATTCCACAAAAGCTTATGTCCGAGGCATATCTCAATTATATGAATACCGTATTAAGAAAGCAGAGATTAAAGTTGAGAAAGCTCTTAGTTGGCAATCAGGAGCGCTATTAACCTTACACATTAAGCAGATTAGACAAAAACGTACTGATTCCGATCACACAATATATTATGAGGGTGAATTAAGGCTATAAAAACAGGTAAAAAGCCTTTCAATCCCAAACCAAGATTTTTGAAACATAGGAGAAATTCAGGAAATTACTTGCTGTTTTGAGTAGACAATTAGAAAGTACCTTCTTAATATGTGAGATTAGAGATGAGACTAGCCATGTCACGCACCATCAGGAAGAGATTCTGTCTGTCATTGAATGCTACAACACTAATCTGCACGCTACTAATACATAGTAATACAATACTAATACAATATTAATAGATACTAATATATCCACTCTTCCCCAGTTCCCCAGAGCATGACCTCTTGTTGATGGCGGTACATGGATGGGCGCGGAAGCCCGTAACTAAAACTAATATACTAATGTATAGATGAAGATCTACAAAATATCCATCATATTCGAACTTACCTTAATGAAAGCAGTCTTCCTAAAATGGATGAGCATGGGAATTCTCAGTTGTCAGCTGAATTCTCCATAAAGGAGATCCTGACTTTCTTCTGGGAGCTCCTCCAAACCTTTAATATACACTCTAATTTCATTAAATTTACTGAAACATTATATCAGTCCTCAATGCTCAGATTCACGTCAGTGACAGCATGTTCTCCTTAATTTCCATTTTTCAAGCCCTGGCAAGGGGTACCCACTCTGACCTGACATTTAACAGCCTAGGTGGAGCCATATATTAGACAACTTCAATCACGAGTACTTCCAATCCCTAATTTTAAAATTCCTTTCACACAATATTGCCATTTTTACACATTACAGCATTCCTAGTCTGAGAATCATAAAACAACGAGCTAAAAAATTTGGACAACTGTCAGCCTATACATTTAAAGCTCATAAAACAAATTATTTTAGCACAAGACACTATCCAAACTTACCCTTGTGTCACTACTTCAGCTAGACATTGAGGTATTACGATCGTACCCAAAATAGAGCTCAGTTTATATAAAATTATATCTCTATATTACACCAAACCATAAGCCAATTAGGAAAATAGAAAAATCTCCTGATCTCCTTGGTAGGCCACATTAACCTCATTAATATTATTATTCTAGCTAATTTCTTATTTCTCTTCTGTGCCTTACCACTTAATGTTCCTGCTGTATACTCCAATCAATTGGAGTCTATTTCTAGGTTTACATGGCAAGGAAAAACAGCCAGCAGATCCAGTAAACAACATAAACTATTGATCAATAGATGTGGATCAGCCTTAATCAATTGGAGGAAATATTACTGGGCTGGCATGAGAAGTTGTACACGGTTTTTATGTTCCTTTAAGATTGCTAATGGGTATTGGGTGCAACAACTACTTACCTATAGTTATAGACTCTGACATACAAATTTGGCATTCCAGACTTTAAAAAAATGTTTGCTTAAAATTACTGGTAACCTTGGCAAGATTTGGTTTGAGATTAGATTATACCTAAACACTCAGGTTGTTCAAGCATACATACCCCCTCCCATTAGATATTCATGAGTTATTTTTTACATTCCATTATCTTTGTAAATGGCATGATGCCGGAATTACCAGACATTGATCTTTATGATGATGATTCTCTCAAAATCCTTTTCAACATTACAAGTGAAATTCAATCTGCATCAAAATGAATATTATAAATACATGCAGATTTGATCATGTCTTATCTCCTAAAAAGAAATTTCCCACTCTTCCTCTGACTCACATAGTTTTATATTTGGTGAGAATAAAAGTCAGATTTCTGAGTTATATATCTGCCTCATTAGAAATAAACTTGAAGACATTCTACAGTGGACCATGAAATAGTCCAATTGGCTATTTGAGCCTGTTGATCTAGAATGTATTATTAATGTTCTTACTAAAAACTGTAAAATGATCATGCCAATCAGACTCAGGAGCCACGTCTATTGTATAATTTAAATCTTTTATACCAGTCCAGCAAAACTTGTTAAGTGGTATACCCCAACGAAGAAATGCCCTTTTGAGTCATCTGAGTCTTGCAATGATGGAAGGCCCAGATAAAATGTGTTTCAGTAGTTGAGTTGGGAGAGAACAACACTGTGAAAAAATGATTTTTTTGTTCTGGGCAGATAGAGAAAGTGATTGATCAATTAAAAAAAAGGCCTAAGTTGTGAACTGAAGCTACCATAGCAGGAGGAATCCTTAGGTTTGCTGGTCACCAACCAGATGTCCAGGAGGCATACTCGCCACTCACAATCAATACCTCTATTTTCTATATTCAGTTTTAGTAAATTAGCACTCATCCAAGAAATGAGCTCCTTGAGACAATTTTGGAAGCACTCCTTGCTCATAGAGAGATGATTATCTAGGCAGAAAATTATTTGAGTGTCAGCCCCATACATTGTTAATGTGAATCTAAAAGTGCTGATGAGTTTGACAAGGATGTGAGCATAGATGCTGAATAAACAGCGTTAGGCAAATTGCCCAGGTGTGGCCAATGCAGCACCTGGCTGAGGTATGGCAGTCATCAAGGCCCCACACTGAACAGGCAGGGATTAAACCCATGCTAAGCGATTGCCCCCATGCAGGCAGATTCAGGAAGTGAGTTATAGACACATTAGCAGCTATTTTAGGGCGAGCCGACTGGAATAGTCAAGAGGAACATATCCTTGGACTTTTTCTGTGTTAGAAACCACAGAGCAGAAGCTCAAATTTTGGATCTATCACTGTTATTGGCAATAAGGGTTATCACAATGAGATGGAAACCTTCTGACTCCCCTACTTGGGCAACTTGGCTCAGAGTAAGTGCATGCCAGGTAGACGCCAAGAGTACAACAGGGAGAAATCAAGAAGGCTCGAGAAACACCTCATGGTGCGGCAATGGGATGAATTTGTGTTGGCCTTGAAGAGTAAACCAAGAATTTACACCTCTGCCCCCTCCCCCCTGCCCCCCAAGCTCCTCAGCGGTCAAAATTACACTGTCGGGGTCTTATAAGACGGTAGAATTGATGCTGGAGGATACTCTGGCCACATTAGCTACCCCCTCTTTTTTGGACCAGTAACAGGGCCTACTATTTTAATCACTGTAACAGGAACAGATGCAACTTGATTATAGTTGACAGCAGAAGAGGAATTTATTCACATGAGCAAAAGGAACCCACTGCACAATCCACCAACTTTTCTGTTCCCCAAAAACAACATTCTATATAGAATACAGAACACTCTGACACTGCCGACAACTAAAGAGATAAACTAGCATACACCTCCCTTATCACACAAAGAAACAGACAGGTAAGCTCAGATAAACAAACATACAACAACATAAATGCTACAATAGTTACCAAAACATATGCTAATGATGAACAATACTACACTGACTTAAAGACCATAATCCTATTGAAATTCTGCTCACACCCATTTTTAGGTCTCGCGCCTAGCGTTGCAGTGCGCAGGACTGCTCGCGCAGCGCGAGACCTCTAGAAAGGGCTTCTGAAAACGACCCACACGCTCGTACGTGTGGTTTTGTTTTCAGAAGCCCTCATTGACTGTAGCGTGCGTTTTTAGAAAAACGGCACGCGATTGGGCAAAGGCGGGCGCATGTCCCGCCTTGCCGCGCCCATTCCCGACGGTGGCCAGAACGCGCAGCAGCGCGTGTTCGTCTGCTGCCGCTGCCGCGCTCCCTCCCCCGCTCCTCTGTGGTGCGCGCGCACCACTGGCTTTTATTTTTTCAGCTAGACAGGACCAGCGTGCTGTGTGATCAAGCTGAAGATTGATGGGATTACATGCTGTTTTGATTCTGCCTGTGAATGCCTGCCGGTCATGACCCACAGGTCTTTCGGTGACCTCAGATTCTCTACTAGATTGTGTGCCGGGGCTCCAGCTATCGCTTTCCGTTTGGCGTCCGTGTTGCTCCCATCGTCCCCCTTCTTCAAATCTGTGATTCGGCGTGTCGAGTGAGCTGGCTGTGACACTTCCCTCCGATCTTTCTCCTTCTCTTTGCGGGCTTATTGTGCGAAGCGGCATCGCAAGATCCGGAACACAGCTCCGCGGTGGAGGCCGGTCAGCCTCGTCCACACCAGCGTGACCGCTCGCCGAACTCTCCTTGAGCGAGTGAGGAAGCCCAGCAACATGCACAGCCTGCTGAAGGGGAACCGCCGCATGCCAGATCACTCCCAGGGACGCAAAGGCAGGGTCATTCCTCTCAAACCTTCCAGGAGTCCATCTCAAGCACCATATCACCGGAGCTGTTCAGGGTGAGTAGCGCTGTGAAGGTTTTGTCAAACTTTTCCTACATTGGCGGAAACCATCATGATGGTAGTTGGTGGGCAGAGGTCTCTCGAGATGACAGAGATTATGTCCTCCACCATCCCGACAGAGTAAACTCTGTCCACCAAGTTTTAAATCAGCCCCTAATTGTTTTGTGTTTATATTTGGAGGAGGCTAGAACAGTCTTACTGTTCTGGTGTTAGTGAAAGCAACAGTGATAGAGAACTGTCTGAGCGCTGTTGTTGGATGGTGAGACATAATATTTCTGTGTGCATTTGATAACCAGTCCCCTTGTGTAAAGTGTATGAACTGCTGACTTAAAGGCTTTAGAATTTCATGTAGTGTGTTTAAATGGGGTTATTAAAGTGTGATGCCATAACTAGGCTGTTTTTTTCGTGGGGGTTTGAGTGAGATGTTGCTCACTGGAGAGCTGGCACATTGTTGTTTTGTGTGCTAAAGTTTATAATGTTATTGAATGCGCAACTGTTTATGCTTATTATACGTGAAGTTTGTAGTGGTGGAACAGTTTTTATGCTTGGGTGCTGGATGATATAGTGTCTGATAAATACCATTTTAGGTGGTGGCCTTAAGGTATTTGGCAAGGGTTCTGTGTGTGTATGCACAGTAGAGGGTGTGTGAATACATTTCCATGGTCCTGCAAGTAGATACTGAGTGTAACGTATGTCCCAGGTCCTGAAGGAGAGTGCGGTAGAACGTGTGTACAATATTTCCCTGGTCCTGCAAGAGTGTGCAGTACCGGATTTGTTGAGTATATTTCAGTAGTCCTAAATGAAAGCACAGTAAAGGGTCAGTATATAGTATATGTGCCTGGTCTTGCGAGAGTGTGCAGTAGAGAGTTTGCTCTTGTACAGAAAGAGTGCACCATAGAGGGTGATTTACATAATGTCACTGGTCCTGCAAGAGTGGACTGTAGAGAGAAAGTGTGTGATTTATGTCTCTGGTCCTGAGACTGAATGCAGTAGCGGGTATGTGAAGTACATGTCCCTAGTCCTGCAAGAGTGGACTGTACAGAGAAAGTGTGTGATATATGTCTCTGTTCCTGAGACTGAATGCAGTAGCGGGTACTTGGATGTCCCTAGTCCTGCAAGAGTGGACTGTAGAGAGAAAGTGTGTGATGTATGTCTCTGGTCCTGAGACTGAATGCAGTAGCGGGTATGTGGAGTACATATCCCTAGTCCTGCAAGAGTGGACTGTAGAGAGAAAGTGTGTGATGTATGTCTCTGGTCCTGAGACTGAATGCAGTAGCGGGTACTTGGATGTCCCTAGTCCTGCAAGAGTGGACTGTAGAGACAAAGTGTGTGATGTATGTCTCTGGTCCTGAGTCTGAATCCAGTAGCGGGTACGTGGATGTCTCTAGTCCTGCAAGAGTGGACTATAGCGAGAAAGTGTGTGATTTATGTGTCTGGTCCTGAGACTGAATGCAGTAGCGGGTACGTGGATGTCCCTAGTCCTGCAAGAGTGGACTGTAGCGAGAAAGTGTGTGATGTATGTCACTGTTCCTGAGACTGAATGCAGAAGCGGGTATGTGGATGTCCCTAGTCCTGCAAGAGTGGACTGTAGAGAGAAGGCGTGTGATTTATGTCTCTGGTCCTGAGACTGAATGCAGTAGCGGGTACGTGGATGTCCCTAGTCCTGCAAGAGTGGACTGTAGAGAGAAAGTGTGTGATTTATGTCTCTGGTCCTGAGTCTGAATGCAGTAGCGGGTACGTGGATGTTCCTAGTCCTGCAAGAGTGGACTGTAGCGAGAAAGTGTGTGATTTATGTCTCTGGTCCTGGGACTGAATGCAGTAGCAGGTATGTGGATGCCCCTAGTCCTGCAAGAGTGGACAGTAGAGAGTAAGTGTGTGGTTTATGTCTCTGGTCCTGAGACTGAATGCAGTAGCGTGTACGTGGATGCCCCTAGTCCTGTAAGAGTGCGCAGTGTAACGTATGTGGAGTATGTGTCTGTGGTACTGTAAGTGTGGGCAGTAGAAGGTATGTGCAATGTGTGTCCCTGGTCCTGTGAGAGTACACTGTAGAGGATGTTTGCAGTAGATCATAATCCTGTGGCTGTAGAAGGAGAAAATGTTGCTCCCCTGGCACTGCACCTGGTAAAGGTTTCATTTCAATTGGGTCTGTGTGGTCTGTGTATAGGTATGCTCTCAGTTCCGTGTGGATGGGATTTGATGCACCCATTGTGCGAACAGTTTATCGGGCTTAACCAACCTAGTGACTCTTAGTTCTATTTGTAATTTTACTATTTTGTAAGGAAAGGAGATTTGCTGTGATACAATATGTTTGTGGTGCCTTCCTGCTCCATTCCCCTGCCTCCTGTCCTACTCAGCCAAGCTTATGATGTTGCAGAACCTTGGTGAGTGACGGTAAGGATGGATGGCAGTTAGAGAGTGACTGGGCAGAGAAGATGCTGCTTCTGGTAGGGCATACTGGTAACTCACATGTAATCTATCATCTGCAATAAACGTACAACCTGTTAACCTAGGTGAATTGGCTACGTAACTCCTGCTTACCAAGAAGGAAACCTTTATTTATCAATCGGATAAGACTATCAATACATGAAATTCAAATTGAAACTGATATGTTAGAAGAACTTGTCAATTCTACCGCCATAGAATTAGGATTCATCAATTAGAAGCACAACGGACTGTCCTTTTACAAAACAAAATGGCTCTTGATTGTGTCTTGGCTGCCAAGCGTGAAGTTTGTGCCATTGTAGGGACTCAGTGCTGCCCATTTGTACAAAATGTTTCATTGAGTATATATGACCCTGGCCAGCTCCCCACCACTGCTGCAGACTGAGCCCCGCTCGAACCTGCACCGCGCTGTCAGTCCTTGACACCGTTGTTTTTTTCCACCAAATCTGTGCTCACTTTCACTTCCTTTTTTCCCCTCAAACTGTGCCCCTCAAACTTTTGCCTCCTTTTTTTCCCCCTCAAATCGTCACTTTTGCCTTCTATTTGTCAGCCTTAACCATAACTTTTGCCTCCTTCCCCTCCCCCAAATCATAACTTTGCCTTCTTCTTTTCCAGCTTTAACTGTAACCTTTGCCTCCTTTTACCCCCCACAAATCATAACTTTTGCCTTCTTCTTTTCAGCCTTAACCATAACTTTTGCCTCCTCCCCCACATTGTAATTTTTGCCTTCTACTTTTCCTGCCATAACTGTAACTTTTGCTTCCCCCAACAAATGACAACTTTTGCCTTCTTCTTTTCCAGCCTTAACCATAACTTTTGCCTCCTTTTTCCCCCTCAAATTGTACCTTTTGCCTTCTTATCCAGCCTTAACTGTAACTTTTGCCTCCCCCACAAATTGTAACTTTTACCTTCTTTTTCCAGCCTTAACTGTAACTTTCACCTCCTTTCCCCCCTCAAATCATAACTTTTACCTTCTTTTTTCGAGGCAGCATCCGTAACTTTTTGCCTCCTTGGTCCCCCCTAAACTACTCTTTCTCCCATGCTCTCCCCACTTATAGGTCTCGCATTATTAAAGTTTGAGCTATTGGTGTTGCATTATTTAGCAATGCCAATAGCTCAAACTTTAATAATGCGAGACCTATTGCATTGCAAATGCTTGTTCAATTTGAGAGAACCATTGTTAGCCCTGACCACTCTTTGGGGAACACTATATTTACATCCCACTTGGGTACTTTGATATAAACCAAATCCCCAACTTTGACATTTAACTCTTTGACAGCTCTAACTGTCATAATACTCTTCCCATCCCCTTTGTTCTCTTTTTTCTCTCCCCTTCACCAAGTCAGTCTCATTATTTCTCCTTCCTCTCTAGATTTTGAACATACCCAAGTAGGGGGTCAACATCGTACAGGGTTTTCTCCTCAGAAACAGCTCAAATGGCACCACTCCCTTTATGGAGTGTGGAGTCAGCATGTACTGTTCCACATGTTTATTTTAATACTTCTGTCAAAGACATTGCACAGTGTCCAACCATTTAGAAAGCCTTTTATGTGTGTGATTAAATTTCTTGATCATCCCATTGGTTTGGGGATGATGCAAAGCACATCTCTTGTGTGTGATCCCTCTTGAATATAAAAACTCAGGCATGACCCTCGATGTCAACTGTACTCCATTATCAGTCAACAGACACTTTGGATTACTCTCTCTGGCAAAAACCTCAATTAAAAAATTCATGAGTGAGGACGTAGGGATGCCTCTAACAACCATACCTCAAGCAGATACATTCCACCACTATTCACAGATAAAGACCCCACAATGTCAAAAGCAACTCCATCCTAAGGACCCTCACGGTGTTCTTTACACACCATAGGGGCAGACCTCAATTCTTTCGATTTATTGCTCAGCTTATAATCTACACACACTCTCACCAGCCTTTCTATCTGCAAAACTACCCTAGGCCACCAGTAAGATACTCTCAGCCTTTCTTTAGTCTTCCTCATATCCTGAAGACTATGATGTGCAAGAGCCAAATGTCTTTCTCTCAGTTCTTTAGGAGCCATAGTCTAGAACCTCTCAAGAGAAAATGAGAAAATTCATGAAAGATCTTGTTCTACCATTTACCATCTCCCTCCAACTTTATGTCCTTCACTGCTCATAAAATCAATAATGAAATTTCTTTCAACTCAGTATCCTTATCCAATTCCGATAGCCACACATCATGTGAAATATATACCAAAGTGACTCTACACACTCTAAAATTATCCTCCTTCCACAAGATACTTCCTGACTCACATAGATCCTTAGAATCCATCATCAACCTAGACAATCAGCACTCTGTTGTCCACTCCCGAAAAAATGAACAGATGATGAAAGGAATGTTGAACAAATCAAACATTCACCACCATTCACAGGTCTGGGTTAAATCCATAATTTTTTGCTGGCCATGCCATTCCAGTTTGGACCCAGCCAAATGAAAATCAGTCTTGACCCTGCTCCACATGGGAACAGTCTAGTCCTAACTGCCAGGTCAGGTCTTCTCAGGACCAGAAACAAGCATCCTGAAACCGGTTTCCTGGTATCACCACTCATCAGCCAGGCTAGCTTGAATCCGGGTCCGGCTGGTCTGTTCCCACGAGGAGCAGGGTCAAGACTGATTTACATATGGCTGGTTCCAAACTGGGGTGGCGTGGTGACCAAAAAACAATGTATTAAAACCCAGATCTGTGACTGGGGGAGGAGAGTGTTTGATTTGTTCAGCATTCTGTCCATCATTTTTTTTTTTTTGCTGTTGTTGACTCCCGGCAAATATTGAACAGCAAAATAATAATCATGCAGTGCAATTATTCACTTGCAAATCCAAGAGGAAATTCTATCCAGATTTTCTTTTCATAGCAAAAATCTCTTGTAGTGACTTATGATCAGAACAAACTGCAAATTTAGTTCACCACAAAGCCTGCTTAAACTTGCCTATAACCCAGAAAATCTCCTATGCCTCCTTCTCGATTGTAGAATACCTGCTTTCTGCTTCTCTCAAACTCCTAGAGGCAAAAGCAATGGTGACTTCATCACCATCCTGCATCCATTTTAGTACCACCTATAGACCTTTTCCACTAGCATCTGTACAGAGAAAACAAGATTTCCCTGGAGCAAAACTCTTCAAAGTCTGAACATCAACTAAACACTTTTTAATACATTTATATTATTTTTCACATTCCTCATCCTATTAAAAAGCAACACCTTTCCTTAATAATCTCCTGATAGCAATAGTTTTACTAGTAAAATCTGTAATGAAGCAGGCCTAAAATTGTATCATTCTTTAAAAAAATTGGATTTCTTCCTTCTTACAAGGTGATGACAACTTCAACATATTGTTAACATGTTCCTTCTTGGGAAAGACACCATCCTTTGAGATTACATGGCCAAGACAGGTAATCTCCTCACAACAAAACTTACATTTGGATCCCTTTTAAAGTAAAACCATTGTTTTTGATGAAGGTAAGAACCTGTTTTATGGAGTTCAAATGATCTTCTCACGTATCATTAAAGATCAAAACATTGTCCTTAAAAAATTTAATATGAGGAAGATGACATAACAAATTTGACATCAATTTTGGACAAACTACAGTTGCAGAACACAACCTAAATGGCATGTGATTAAACTTAAATCTGTGAAAAAGAAATTATGAATAAAAGGTGAATTTTTCTTAGCCCTCTTTCAGTTTGATCTGATGGTAAGCAGATGTGAGGTCTAAAGTTGTGAAATATTTAGCTCCTGCCAACAAACTTATAATTTCTGTAATATTTGGTAATGGAAAACGATTGTCTATCACTATGTCATTAAGTTGTCTCGGTCTACACATAATCGTATACCACCATTAGGCTTAGACGCCATAACTACTGGCGCAAGCTACTCTGTTCCTACTCTGTTACCTCAACAGTTTCAATCATACCATCACTTTTGAGACGTTCCAACTCTTTCTTGGCTTGGTCCTGCAAGAATATGGGAATGTTTTTTACTTTAGATATAACAGAACTGGGATTAGGTTTTAAACAAATTCGGTGCATATAGCCTTTCAGAAACACAATCTTTTCAGCAGAAACATCTGGAAATTCCTTAAGCAACAAATCAGGACAAAATTTATGCAGGTCAACCTTATGCACTAAAACTTGTGGAGATGCATTGGGATCTAAAGAAATACCCAACAGTTTCTGATGAGGCCAACTCAAAATGGTGTCACCTTTATCTGGAACATAGATGTGCCCTTCGGTACAATTCCCTCTCAATTCAGTAACGGCTTCAAAAAAGCTGCCTAGATCAATAGGTTTACCCCATAGCTAAATGGAAGAAAACCAGACTCTAGTAAAACTACTTTTTCTTTAAAAAAAACTTGCAAAATCTTGATCAGATATTAATGACAGCCGAGCTCCAGAATTGATCACCATGTTAATAGCAACACCATTCAAAGAGACAAAATCAGAAGGATGCGTGCAGATATCTTGCAAACAGAATAAACATTGTGATAGATTTGCATAATAATGTCTTCATTTTCAGTACCAATCTCATTAACTTTCCCTTTCATAGAAACACTTTTGCAAGATTTGGGGAAATTACCCTTTTTGCCACAAACTTTACACGCAGTGTAGAAAGCAGAACATTCCTTATTGTTGGCCAGATGATTTGGATTATCACAACGGAAACAAACAATTCTGGCTCTAGATAAATTAGATGACTTAGGAAGTATTTTGGTTTTAGACTCAACCTTTTTCACAGAAGAATTAGAATCTGTGTTCTTCTGCAATTACTTGACACATGCTAAGTAATATTCAACACTTTTAGAAATAGAAATTACCTCATTCAGTTTGGGATTGTCCTGAAGCCAGAGCACCTCCCTGGTCTTGTCAATATTACATTTAGCATGAACTGGTCTCCAATACGTTCCTCCACTGTATCACCAAAATTGCAAGTAGAGGCCAACTTCAGCAAGGCAGTTATGTAGTCCTCGACAGATTCTTCCGCACACTGTTCCCTCATGCCAAAATTACTGCTCAAGGATGGGAGAAACTTTCTGAAGAAAATGTCTTTCTATGTTTTTCAAAACCACCTCCAATTCATTTGATGAATGCAGATCTGAATCTGAATCATCATCTGAAATCTCAGGGAGATTCTCAAAAATGTCTTGCCCTTCAGGTCCTTGACAATGTATAAGCATGGATGTTTCTATTCAGGCGATAAATTGCAACCACAGATCTTTAAATAGTTAATAGCAAACTTTTTCACTTCCCGGCCAGAGAAATGTTGGTTCTCCCTGAGATGGTAAAAAGAAATGTGGTGGTGTTATGTTTGCATAGTTCTTAAAGCACAAACACACAGCCAAATACAACAAGCATTGCAAATGCCATCGGTCTCGCATTTGTTGGAGTTGGAGTGATTTGAATTATAAATGCCAATATTTTTACCTAGCCATGTTGCAGGGTGCTGTACTTCTTTTATCATTTTATCATTTGACAATAGCACTGCCTCTTCCAAATCCCTCTTTGCGGAAGGCATTCAAGCAGTTTCAGGTTGGATGACTGAAAATATTCATCAGTTAAATGTCGATAAGACGGAGATTATGCTCTTTGGTAATGCTCAATCATTCAGAATGGTGGCCACCAGAGTTGGGCAAAGCCCCGGTCCCCAAGTCGGTGACTAAAAACTTGGGTGTCCGTTTGGACCAATCTCTCACTATGAAAGATCAGGTAGTAGCTACCACTGGTACCTCTTTTTATATGTTGATTCTCTTGCGGAGAGCGTTCCATCTCCTCCCTTTATCCGCACGAAAAACTCTCATCCAGGCTCTGGTGATTAGTCGTTTAGACTTCTGTAATGCACTTTTAGCGGCCGCAAATGAATCCTTACTGAATAAACTTCAGGTGATCCAAAATACTGCAGCCCGACTAGTTCTCAATATGCCACTCAGAAAAGACTCTCTCCCTCTTTTGCGACGTCTCCACTGTTGTATTGTATACAAAACACTAAATGGTAAGGGTCCTAGCTATCTAACTGAAAAACTCATCCGCTATCAGCCGAGTAGATCCCTTTGCTCAGGGGAGAAAAAAGGGCACCATTGCAGAAAAGCATGTCCTGCGTGCAATAGGAGAAAATCATTTAAGAAAATAGTTCTCACAGACTGTAAATGAAACATAGTGAGTACAACACAAGTAAAAGGACCAGTTCTCATGGGAGATTACAAAAGCAGAAAAGGTGGTACTAAGGAGGGACTACTAAGCCCATTCACAAATCAAAAGCAACCATTTACAATAGACAGTAACAGGAGCCAATTGAAAAGATGGGCGGAAAATGGGCAGAGCTTCAAGTCCATACCTGAATACAGCATGTCTCGAAGAGACAGCACAAGCACTGTCTAGGCGAGACCTAAAAAGGGACAAAGCAAGAATTACAAAACTGACACCCGATCCGATGTCTGAATAATCTTGGGGAAAAAACAAATTAATAACACTCAAACTTAATTTGGTACAATATTAGTCGGAATCCTCAAAATCAGGTAGCCAGTCTAGTGTTTTTGCTGCTGTCATGAAGAGAAGATCTTGCGTCCAATAGATACTGAAGAAATGAGCAAAGTCATTTTATCTCATCTTATCCAAGTTGAAACTGACTCTATGTACAACCAACTTGTGCAGCAACAGTCATTTTAATATCAACTTACATATATGTTTAATCTCTCTCAGATATGTGTAATACCATGCTATTGTCAATGTTGCAAACAACTATGAGAACTAGTAAAGATCATTAAAAAAAAAAACTGTTGTCAAGGTCATCTATTATCAGCAGTTACTTAAAGCCTGGTGGAGACACAATGCCAGTCCACTGGTGCAAGAATCAGAGGCACGAGAAAAGAACCAAAACTTCCAGTCACCTTTCAGGGAAGTGTGGGAGTCTTGTCAATCGTGTTACCCCTTTAACCAAAATAGCAGTAGCAACTTCCTTGTAGCATGCCTCATCAAGTCTAACATGACTGTCGTAGTCTCCAAGGGCAATAAAAGCCTGAACCTGGTATGCTGAATGGCTGGGTCTGTTTCTGAACCAGCATGGCCTTTCCATCAGAGATGAACTCAATGATACCAGAATCCTTGACTGGAAAGTGGAAAAAAGACAAATCTCTAGGGATTCGATCTTCATTTCAATGACCAGCTGGTGAAGTTTAGCAAATGGCACTCACTCCACGTCATCCACATTCCCCCAGGCCCTTCGATCTCATCCGTGGACCTGACCATATCAGCGATCCTGTCCTCTTCCACTGCATTGGCCCCGCCTCTAAAGCCACCTCAGTGCCTCTCTTGTTTTCACTGTTGGTACTCATTTCCTCCCGATAATTAAGATTTTCTTCAGCCTTGTGAATTGTCATTTTACTTTTTATCATCAATATTTCGTCATTGTAGATTTTGTCAGGTTAGGTTTGTTATTTTCACAGAATCCCCCATGTCCAAACTCAGCCACTCTGCTCTTACCTTCAGTCTAGCATTTCCATGTCCACTCTGGAGATATGTGACACAGTCAGAATCTCTTGGTAGAAAGCTCTTCTATCAATTCCTCCTCTCTCTCTGAGTGATAAACAGCTCAAATTTTGATATATGAACATTAACCATGGAAAACGATGACCGTGAAGATCACTCTTGGACCATCAGAGACTGTGACCTGTAAACTTATATAACTCTCCCCTCCCCCAAGAAACACCTTGCCTTCCAAAAGTTGAATCAGGGACTATGATTACATTTTAAGATGCTTGAAAATCATAATGTTGAGAGACGTTAACGTATAGTCCAATACAAAACAAGGACACCTTAGTTGACAATCTTTCAGCCACCCTCCTAGAACATGGGTTTAGGCAAATGTCTCTGCCCCCATACATCAGAAAGTTCTGACCTTACAGTAAGTACTTAAGTCTGAAAAGAGGTTGATATTTTAGTGGTCCCAGTTAGAATTCAGATAGTCAATTACTCTTTTAGGACGTGTGAGATCCCAGGTCTGTTTAAGCAGGCCTGGGTTACTCCCTTAATCAAAAATCTTTCTTAGACCCTTTGGACACAAATAATTTTCAATCCTTTTAAAAATCCTACAGTTATTTAACAGTGTTAAAAAAGCAACGACTTGAAAAGCAACAACTTTCCAGTAGCAGAATTTTCTCTACCAAAATACTTTTTTGGGAGATTGTCAATTAGGATTGCTACCGCGGCCGTTTATTTACCAGCCTAGCCAGTATTTTTCTATGGAGGCCAGCAAAGAAGATGGCAACCTATTGTCCATCCAGGTTTCACCCACACAGGGGAACTGAAAGGGTCCTTCTCCATATCCAATCTGCCGTTTCAGGAATTACTGACACTGGTTCTGTCTCCAACCAGATCAACTCAGAACATGCCTATGGTCTTCGACAACGAGCAAGTTTCTTTCCCCATTAGGATGAAAGACAAAAAGCTGGCGGCTGGGCTTTCCCGCAGTTGCATCTCTCTCTGGAATGCATTACAAGATGAGCTGAGAAACATTCCCAAAGTCCTTTCTTTTAGGATAGCATTAAAACTCATGAATTTTGTGTTGGGTCTTCTCTGCAAAACTGCCACTACCACGGTGTCACCTCATTGAGGTTATAGCATTTTATAAGAATGTATGATTGATTTAACCTCACCTAATATGAAGACCCATCAGTTCATCCTCACATTTGGCTTTCTGAAAGCCATAAAAACACAAACTGCCACCCAAAACTCGGCCCGTGCACGCCGAAAGAGCTTACAAAACAATGTAAGCCCTGTATAAATTTCGGATTGCAGAAAAATATAACATTGTTTTGTTGTGGTGACTGAGCTATAAGGCCATTCTGGTTAAGCTGACGAAAACAAACACCAAAAGAAACGGCTAGGTTCCAGCAAATATGCTCACTGCCTCCCCGTTCGTTGTTCTCGGTTTTTAATCTGCGCTCCCTGAAAGCCGTCTTGACAGCAGCACTTTTGAATTTGTCTTGTTCCGGTCTCGCGCGCCGAAGCCCCAAAGGCTTCGTAGAAAACTCTTGAGCTCTTCCAGCACACTCTCTATTTCCCTCAGCGCTGGCAGGCTGACAGGTTTTAGGTATTCGATCCTCTAAATTATTAATCCTACCCTCTTCGTCCTCACTTCTGAATCTTTAACTCGGCTCGTGAGACACATTCTAGGCTTGTTTCCCCTCCTTAAAGCGAGACCTGTTTTTTTTTTTTAATATCCATTCCCTTTAATATTTCTTTGTAAAGTCAGACTGCACAGTAAATTGGGGGTTGGGGGGTTTCGGAGTATTTTGCGAGTGTGAGATTCTTGTTGGAAATTACCGCCAAGCGGCCATTTTGTAGAGGCCTTAAAGAGCACAGTGCGAGGAATCTTCCGTTTGCTGTGCTATTGCGACATTTCACCCTCAACCCCGCCTCAGGTGTTCTGCCCTTTCAACACTGACTAATTTAACAGGTCGAAGATCGACAGAAAAGATATTGTTCTGTTTCTGTGTTTTCATGTGAGAGAACAATCCTAAATTCTTCTTCCTCGATATTTTGGCTGCAGGTGCCTTTCGACCTGCTCATGAGCACAGCCCTCCCTTTCAAACTCATTGGTTACAACATCACAGGCATTCCTGAAAGGCGTTTTAAGCCCACGATATTCAATTTTATTAATATTATTGTACTCCGCAGTCAGGTAACCTCTGACAACAGTTGTTCGCTAAAACAAGTGAGGATTCCTATACCCTGCAGAATTTCACACATGCTAGACATATCAAACAAAAGAAGGGACTGAGGGGCAAGTTTACCGAGGTCCAGCATACATGCCCCAACAAGGCTGGCGGTGGGGGTGAGGGGCCTAGTGTGTGTAGATGTCAGGGGTTGTGAATCTAAAATAGGTCAGTTAGTCCTAGCAAACAATTTATTAAGAAGGTAAACTGCCTAATTTAAAAGAGTCGAGAGGGGCAAAGGACTAGTGACAATGTATCTAGTTGTACGTGCCCTGCTCTCGAGTGATCGACATGTTTCGTGCCATAAGAGTTGATTAGATCAGGGCACTTCCTCAGGATCAAAGGAACGCTATCTACACTAAAAGGGTAAGTGAATTCTACATACCACGTTCTCTGGTTGATAACCTATACTGTCGTCAAGTAACTACTTGCAACAGTAGCCGGCGGTTGAAAAGGACACCGATTGGGTCCGGCGTAAAAACGCTTCTCGCGTGCGCCCTACCCTGCCGCCGCCACCGGCAGGAACAAAAGATCCCCGATAAAGAGCCCCGGTCTGGGTGCCCGTCAGGTATTGCAGCGCCGACCTGACGAGGGGCAGGCTCATATGATGAAGCATGACACCTAGCTTGCTGGGTGTGTGAGAGCCCTAGTTCCGACAAGGGGAATTCCCCCCTTCTTTGCATACACAACAGTGGTCTCAAGTGACTCACTCTACTCTACAGTATCTCTCCATCTCTATTCTGAATCACAGAGGAACTTCGTACTCTTGTTGTACACACACATGCCAAGTCACCTCCGGGTATTCGTGCGCTTTATAAATCTCGTTAACATTAACATTAACAGCCATATATCACTGTTTTTTAGAGCAAAATGAAGATTCCAATTAATTATGTTATTTCAACAAATTCTTAAGAGCCCACGTGTTTTTGCTCTGTGGAGTGGTGCTCCGTTGCACACTATCAAGGCTTCAATGTGATATTATTCATTTTATAGCTAAATACAGTCATGACGAGCTGCTTATTTTGAGTCTACAGGGCTGTTCATCAGCTTTCTTTGTGTGCATGCATGTATGGGTTCTTGTCCCGGCGTGTTCTACAAATGACTCAAGTGATGTTACATATGAAATTCCGTGTCACTTCACCACTGTATTAATGATACAGCAATGACTCTAGTTTTATTACTTTGAATATGTGTTGTTTATTTAATGATATATTGCTTTTAGGTGTTGTTAATTAAATAATACAAATGTTGTGAGGTCATAAGCATTGCATTTGGTGAGCACATTATAGTTTGCATGGTTTTTGTGCAAGTTAAGGTTTGCGAAGCTGAGAATAAGAATTTTAGTGGCTTTTTGGTTTTAATTTTAACAATATTTATAACTCTGCTTTTCAAGTGAATTTTGGAGATTTTTAAACTTGTGGTATAGTCTTACAACTAAAGATAGCCATAGCTGCACTTTAACTGTGATTTTTTCAGCAAATCTATGTTTTTTCCAACTGTATTTTTATTAGTTTTTTGTAACAAAATGTACATTATATAACGTATTGCTCAATTGAAAGGGGTGCCACTTATTTCATAGCAGCTAAAATCAGTTACAGCATACTTCTGTATTGATGTTCTGTTCTTTCCTGCCTGCAATACCGCCCTCGCACTTTCCTGGAGGCAACATCCTCAGAACAGCTTTAGAGCATAACAACCCATATCGGCATTTCATCTATTATTACTAACAGTCTTCTCCAAACAGTGATATATGAACTCAAGAAAAAATTCCCAACACCCAAAAACAAGGTGGAGATTTAAGTGCCGGTGTGCCTTCTGTGAAATGCTAAATCATTGCCTCATATTCTTCATATAGAGAATGTGAGCCCTGAAGGTTGCTCATTGATTTTTCCATGCTTAATATGTTCCACAATCTGAGATACCAATGTGTGATCGTAAGAGGTCACTTTTTGTCTAATAAAATCCTATGGCATGTTTAGCCGCCCCTAAACATTGTAGCCTACATACTATTCTGACTTGGCCATATGCTCACAGTTATCTGGTCTTACCCCTAAAATCAAGATTTTCGGATCAAAGGGGAGTGAAAAAAACAAGAATCTTCCTCAGCGCACTCTCATTTTCTTTCTGCAAGGGGATATGTTTGGGGCATCCTCACCATATATGGAGAATGTCTCTCGCCACCTGCACCTCCCCTCCAACAGTCCCTAGAGGCATTCAGGAACCTTAGTGGATTTTAACCGGGGTGTGGTGTCAATCATAAATGTGCTTTATTCTTCATGCTTATGGAGCATTTTTGTATAGCCGTTCTTAAAGTATCAATTCTCTGTGTCTGATGTGGGTGTTCGAATATTTATCTCATTTAATCTTATATGCCTCTCCTTGGACAGCGAGGCCTCCTTTAATACCATATATTATTTCAAAATCATTTCTTTCACCCCTGTTTGTCTCCCTATCCAGTTTTCAAATAGTGTTTTATCCCTTGCAGCTCCATACTTCTCTGGGCGCATGACGCAGTGCCTAAGCTGCATGTAACGCAATCTCTGTGTTTCCCCCAGCTCAAATTTCTTTTTACGTTGGTTGAACGTTTTTATATTTGTACCTTGTAAGAGATTACCCGGCATCCTTGTTCCTGCCACTGTCTATGTAGGTTTGGGGCTAATGAGAAAAGTTCATATTATAATAGATAAGAGTATACTGGCGAGTGTATAATAAGTGCATATAAGGATGAGGGAAAAGTGGTGATATTACGTTTCTTGGGTACAGCGTCACAGACTTTATGGGATGGGCCCAGGGGGGTTGAGAGATTTGTGTTGGTCTGTCTCGTTTTTGAAGCCAAATCAGCTCTCACAGGAGTATACCAACTATTGCATGGTCCATAAAGGAACTGCAATTCTAGAAGTGGGTTAGTTGTATGGTGACATTGCCATTGCTATAAAGCGTTTGCCAATTTCCATTTTCTCCATGACCAGGTGCATAAACATTCAGTCCACCCAGTGGAAGGCTTTCTCCACATCCAAAGACACCAGTTTGCTGGAGTGTTCTTTTATGGAGCCTTCTCAACCAGGTGAAATGTCTGCCTAAAATCATCACAAGTCTGTCTAGATGCTATATGTACACTGATTAGAATATATTAAATTCAGACAGAACTTACCCAATATACTGGTGAATATGTCTCATTACATCGCAATGCATTACATTGCGTGCTTTTACAACGCAGTCGTTACAACGACCGCGTTGTTAGTACGCAATGCATTTACATCACAAGTCATTACAACAACTTGCACTAGGGTGCGAGCTGGACTTAGGAATAGTATGAATTACTATTCCTACTCCAGTTTGCGCAACAGTAGGGAAGGTGTTGGAATTTATTTCCAATACCTCAGCGCCCCCTAGTGCAAGTCGTTGTAATGACTTGCGATGTAAATGCACCGCGTACTAACAACGCGGTCGTTGTAATGACCGCGTTGTAATAGTAGCGCGATGTAATGACAGCTTTGTAAACACTGTTTCCCATACTGGTGTGCGTTTTGAAGCATAATTTGATGTAAGTGTTTAGGAGAGCAAACACTCTGGGAGATTATCCTATTACATGTTTATAAATGTAATCAAAGCTTCTCCAGTGTCTTTCAACACTTTACTGTGTTGTGCAATATAAGTCAGTAATGTCTCCATTTTAGGTATTAGCAAGGCTTCAAATGTTTAAAAAAACTGCCCACCAACCCATCTGGGTCAAGTGGCTGATTTCTCTTCATGTCTTTTGTTGCAAATTGTATCTCCCACTGGATTTTCAGAGACTTTAGAGGTTGTCATTGTTCAGTTGGCAACCAAGAAAGAGGTAGCACTGTTAGTATTGTCTCTAAATATTTATGGAGTATTCTCTTGCGTGTACACCTTTCTTTAGTAGTCTCTAAATGCCAACATTTCCCCCCCCCTAAGATAATACCCCTTAGCTAATTTAATCTCTTTTATATATTCCTTTTCTCCTTTCCACCGAGCTGTTGAGCCAAATAGGACCCCACTTTATTCTTCACGATGTAAGTGGATTTTTCAGTTACAATAATTAGAATTCTGCCCTGTTAGCATGGCTAAATTGCCCTTGGATCTTTGTTTACTTACTCATATTTGCCAAGTAAGGTGCTTCTTTGTACTCCTTTTCCTTATCCTTAAGTTCCCCTTCTAACTTCTGTGTCTCTATCTTTGGATTTATTGATATGGGCTATTATGCAACTCTCACCATCATCTTAAGTGTATCCCAAACCTCTAAAGGAGTAGTGTCTTCATTGTCCTTAAAATCAAAATATTCATAAAATTGTGAATGCGATGAATGTAAGAAAAGAAAGTATAGTCCTTGTTTTATGGATGTAGTTCACACCAAGTATCTCTTAATCCTAATTCTCTCAATGTAGATTTAAGATTTTTGAGAAAGCTCCAGTCGACCCCATTGTCCCCCCTGTCTTGTTTATGTCGAAATCCAAAACTGATTTAAAATTATCAGTGAGAATGATATCTCGCACTACAAGCACAACCAGGGTCGACAGCAAAACTCCAGCAAAAAAGGCTCTTGCATAAAGTTAGGAGCATACACTCGAGCTAAGGTAAGTGTGTGCCTTGCAGGCAGGTTTGAAGTATGATATATCTGCCTTCCCTTCCAATCTTGACAGTGTTTACCACTAGGGTAGAGCTCGGTGAATGACGATGGAGACCCCTTTGTGCTCATGTGTAGAAGATAAATGGAAGGCCAAGGCCTTAGGGTAATCTGCGCTTCGTTTTGTTTTGGTCATTTTTTGGTGACATGCATATACACAAATTATATATGGTTGAATTGATTTAATTTACTTCAATATAGTTCCCTGTTTTGCTGGGGAGTTCAGCCCCTTTTCATTATATGAAAGTATCTTCATCATAACTGTAGTGTGTAAAGTAAGGTGTCTCTTTTCCGCCATTTGACGTGCAATGTGCGTTGTAATGTTATGATAGGTTCAGATGGATTAGATATGTTGGATGCTGTCCAAGTGGTTATTGTCAGATATGCTCCCCTGCGACTTCTGGGTGGCCCTCTTGCACCTCTTTCTAGTAGTTGAATTTATCCACTGCATCTCTACATCTATGCACTTTGACGCAGTCCGTTTGGGTCAAAACATTGTGCTCTATCCAAATGTACTTTTGGGTGGTCTGAATCTAACAGCAAGATGACCAAGTGTGTCATAAAAGACATCATGTCTAATCCTTCCGCCTCTTCGAGGCAATTGACTCATATATTCTACCTCCTCCTCCTCTTTTCCATATCTTCAAGCTTTATTAAGACTATTTGCTGATGCCCTTCCATCACTTCATATTTCTGTGATGCAGAAGACCTAGTGGCCTCTAGGGATTCTGCTCTGCTTTCCACCTCCAACGCTCTGGACCTATGGCCTCCGCACATCTGCTGAGACCACCTATCTTTGTGCCGAGCGAGGACTTCAGATCTTGAGTGCTATGCTCAATTTTCTTTTCCAGGTCCACTTTCAGTTCTCTCAGGAGGGCCTGAAGAATACACTGAAAGTCAGCCTCCCTGATCACCATATTAATTTCTGGACCCTCCTTTGGAGGGCACTGTCTCTGATTTAATCTGGGTTGTGGTTTCTCTAGTCTGCATATCTAGCATGTAGGGGAGCAATCCTTTTTGTATGATTTTTTTCAAGGGTATTCAGTCAATTTATTTGTCTGGGTTTCTATCTGTGTAATCACTGTCATGGCTTGAGGACTGCCGTAGACCTGTCCTTGCTTGCTGCAATGTCTTAACCTCATTATCGGCCTTCTCCAGCCCTCTTACTGGGTCCTGCACTTTCCCTTTACTGAAGAGGCAGGCAGTTGGAGCGAGATAGTCACTGTTACTTAAACGTCTGGGCCCATGGTAGGCCCATTTAGTTGCCTGGAGTCAGTCTGAATTCACCTTGCTCCCTTATGTGCCGTCTCATTTTTCTCAGGACATGGAGACTGAGCCCTCCATTCTGTAATGGTGGCCAAAACAGGACATTTGCTTTTGTGGCAAACCAATCAAAGCGTTTGGGCCCTCAAAGCTGACTTTAATCTGTGTACCCAAAATGGACAATGGGAGAAAAGACTTCCTCATCCAATCAGATTTGTTTATTTTTTTTCATTTGAGTCCAGAGACAGGCCATCTATCTGGGTTTAAAATCCTCCGCGGACTAACTGTCCAGTTAGCTCTAATTTTTTAACCCTTTCAAGCACATCGTGTTAGCCCCACCACCCCACTTTTACAGCACCCCTTGTTGGATCTGCATGAAACTCAACATGCCAACCCTAAACCAGAAATAATTTTTCATGGGAAGGTTTGTGCAAATTTATCAAATTGTACTAAAGTTACTAGCAAAATAAAAATCTGCTTTTCAATAGGAACTCTAATCTAACAATAACAACAGTCACTATTGCCGAGTCTGATGTAATTCCATAAAGTTTTTTTTCTGTAGAAAAGAGTTATATGAAAATGAAAACTAGAAAAGTCACTTTTTCACACCAAGTTTTTGCTCTCCCCTTTGATAGATCCTCACAAAACTTGCATGACAAATCCAAATCGGGTTAACTTTTTTAGAAACGTTTGTGAAGATTTGTCAAGGGCACCAGAGTTAAGAAAATACAAAAATGCATTAACACTGGGAACTCTGACCTAACCATAACTGCAGAGCCGCTATCTCCGACCATCTGACCTTCTTCCCTAATAGATATGACATGCAAAGTTTGCCTGCCTCCCTGTAAAAATAGCATCTAGCAGACACTCCTATCAGGAGCCACTCATAAAGACATAGATTAGAAAACAGGTATAACTTTGCAGCAGTCGAGCCTGTTCCAGCAAACCCATGTCTTAGCAGATGTTTGTCAGAATTCTAAAACTAAGCACAGTTCACTACACCTCAAAGGGACAGAGAGCCAAGCGGCAGCCCTTATCCTGCCTGTGCGCCCATCTTCTTTCTTGATGGCTTCTTTCACTGTGTGTTTTTTAGGTCTCGCCCTGAAGCCAGCGCTTGCGCTGGGTCTGGGCGAGACATTTTGTAAGTGGGCTTTTGAAAATGCGACCACTTTTTTTTGTCCTGGCCTAGAGCATGCGAGTACGCGCACAGTAATGCGCGCATTCCTCGCATGCTCCAGGCCATCTGGCTTTCCTTTCCAACCCTCCTCTCCCTCCCCCACCACAGAGCGCGTCTAGCAGCCGCGCGGCCGTGTCACTTTCACGGCCGTGCGTCACTTGCTCTCCCGCTCCTCCCCCTCCCCCACCACAGCGCGCGGCCAATGCTTGTTTACAGTCTGGTTAAGCACTCTATGAGAGTGCAAATTTTTTCCAGCTTTCTCCCTGCTTCTCCCACCCAGCCACCGTGCTAGATGTTGGTGTCTCCCTGGTGCTGCAAGCTCCTTCTCGTGTGCTTCTTCCCCTGCCAAACTCCTTCTTTCTCACTCGCTCCGTGATTCTTTGTCACTCATGTGCTTCTCCCCTTGTGTTGCTCTCCCTCGTATGATGTTTGCCCCTCACCTGCCAACTCCCCGCCACCCATTCCTCCATTGACCCTCCCACGTCCACCAACTTTGTTTTTCTGGTAAATATTGTATTTTTGGGGAGGAAAAGGAATCAATTTGGTGCCAACCCCACCATCTTAAAAAGGCACTTTTGCACTATTTTTTATTTATTTAGCAATTCATGTCAGATCAGTAAATAAAAATCAAGCATTGGCATAGCCAATAGGTCTCGCCCGAAGCACGCCCCTTCTCTGCCCCAAACTCTAAAGTTAGTACTTTAAAAAAAAAAAACTGCCGCAGCAGCAAACTGTCGGCAGTACCAGTTTCTCACGGAGGATTTAAATGTCCAGATGCTATTTTTTTTTCTCGGAGTTCTACATATATAGCGCGAACTCGACCTGTAGGTATCAGAGCGCTATACATGAGAACCACTTGCGTTACAGACGGACACGTTCATTTGGTTAGGCACAGGGTCGGGGGACATTAAGTGATTTACCCAGAATCACAGGATATTGAGCGACCCTGCTGAGACTCGAACCCGGTGTAGGGTCGGCCGCTCTTGTTTTTGTTACTCAGAATCACGTCATTTGTTACCACAAATCACTTTTACGCAGCTAAATAGAACTCAGGGGCACAAAAACAGTTAGTGAACCTGGCCCCACATCAGTTGCATAAACGTATCCAATTATCCCATTGTCTGACTTGGCACTACATTTCAGCCCTGGGATTTTTTATAAACAAAGTGGGATTTGAGGTCTTGAGACGAAGTGATCACGGACGGAGGAATTCTTTCACACAAAACTTTTTAATCTTGTCTTCAAAAAATTGGCCTGGCCAACAGGTGTTAAGTGACATTACAGCCATACAGTTACCTTTTCTAGTAATTATAAACAATTTCAAGACAATACTGATAGTACATTTTTCTGTTTAATTTCACAGGAATACATAAAAAGATAGCAAATGCTAAATAATATTGTTAAATAATATTCTTAACGTGTTCTGGAATAAATATAATTTTCATTGAGACTCTCTTCTTAAATATCACCGAAGCCTGAACAAGGCGAGGAGCTCTCGGGCCGGTGTTATCAAGCCATCTGTAATATTTAAGAAGAGAGACCGTCTCAATGAAAACTATTATTTCTAAGTTTTTGAAGCTGCAAAGACTAAGCTGAGGGACCCAATGTCCCCAGTGACAAAGAGTGAACCGAGAAGCTTGCATTCAATTTATTCTTAGCAGCTTTATAAACTGGATGCATCTTTTATCGATATTGGAAAGCTCACAGAAACATTTCTTTGTGAAAGATGCTTAACCGACACAGGTATTAGATGCGCAGAGGCGAACACACGTTTAGCTGTTTAGGGTGGCGAACTGGTGGTTGGTGGGTCGCAAAAGTCAAAGCAATAAATAAAGTTGTCTTTAAATTTTGAATTTATCTTGTAACATTTGCTGCACTTCAAAGACAGAGTGCGCGTGTACAGCAGGCAACACTGCCGACGAAAACATCATGTGACATATGGCCTCCCAGCGCCATGCTGGGCTTTAACTTTTACTATGGCGGCCACGTGCTTTGGGGCCTGACTACAGTTTGCTAGAGAGACCTCTGGTGTCTGAAAGTGTCTCAAATGCTTATCAGGTCTGTTGGGTGCTGCCGACTCGCCCGCCCTTATCTTGGTGACTCTGAAGTTTGCCTTTCAGCATCACATGATTCTACACAGTGCAGTTATCCCGGTGGGCTCGTCACACCTTCCTCCCGGACATGGCATCCCTGCTGCTCTCGCCATGATCCTGCTGTCCCTCACACAGCAGATCGGTGCTCCCTCTTCCTGCAGTGAGGCTCCACCGGATGTGCTCGTTCATGTTTCATTTTAAATTGTGTGCAAAATCAATGCTAGTTAGGTAAGTTCGTAGATCTGCTCAAGAGGAGTGAGGTTCAACCTAAAATTATTCTTGACACCTTGGTGCGCTTGAACTTTTACTATGGCGGCCGCGTGCCTCGCATCTGCAGACTGCTCTCACATGTGACCTCCCCATGCAGCGTGCCACTCATTAGGCTGATTTTTGCTTTAAAGTTTGTATTATCAGCCGTCTCTAAGGGTAATTACGAATGGGTGGCGACCCGCACCAGACACTTGTTTTTTAAAGCAGCACAACGTGCTTAATGTTTGCAGTGGCGGCTCCTTCTTGAGGAGGTGAGCGGGGCTTCCTCCCCACTTCCGGCGTGTACATAGCATCTGTATATGTTTTCTCTTTTAAAGACACTCCCTCTCCGCTTTACCACCACGCAACATGCCGCACTTGCTGGGACCCGTTCATAAAATTCGATTTTTGTTTCCGTCTTGCAGTCTGCACTTTGCAGCAAACGTAATATCCTCCTTGTGTTTAGTCTCTTTCCCATTTGTGGCAATTGTCTTTACTTTGCAGTTTTTTAAGCTTCAAACTAATATGCCTCAAAGTTTGTTCCATTCAGGTGAAAAGATGCGTAATTTCATGGTTGGCTTTACCATATCAGTAAGGGACTTCTTTTAAGCGCTTTTGAAATCACAGGAGATAAGAAGTCGCTATAAATATACCATTACAATACACTATCAGTAAGAGCGCCTCCTAGCCTCAGAGATGGTATTTCCAGCTTCTGCCCTTTGGGCATGGCCGAACAGGTCCTTGTTTACCTCGGGTTAGTTCTCTGCTGGGCCTTAATCATAGGGGAGGGCCTCTGCCTTTTACAGGCTCTTAGTGCACTTTTCTGAGGTGGTGATGTTTATCTTGGGTAATAAAACTCATTGTTCAAGTTTATTTAAGGGGCAGACAGCCCACTTGCCGCTCTGAAGGAAGTGGTTCCTATGAAGACAACGTTCTACTGGATAGGTTCGGAACCTAATAGCTCCGGTTAGCCCCACCTTGCAGCCAGTGCAATCACTGAAAATACCAATGCTCTATTGGAATAACTACAGTATGCAAGCTCTGCTACAGCTTCGTGAGACATGGCATTTCTTTCACCTGTACAGCAGAGTAAAACTTTATTGTTGGGTGAGCTGCAGGGCCGTAGCCAATATAGCAAGAAACATTGGCTAAAACCAAAAATATTTTTTCGGTCTTAAATGCACACATGGCCATAGCAGTCTCAGACACTGAAGGGAACTACTTGTGTGCGGATGCGAACCTTGCGATAGAGCAGAATGCCATCACTGTGAAGTTAACCAATCGCTGAAGTGAGCTGACCCCTTGCCTCATGCTGTATGCTGTAGTGGGTGGAAAAAAATGCGAATGACACAACAACATATCAATGTTTGAAGAATGCAGTAAAACCCTTATGAGTAAGCATATCATATATACTATTTTATTTAAACCTCAAAATGTCTTGGCTAACACACATAAACAAGCATTGTTGCGCCTCCAAGACCTTTCAGCTTTGCAAATGGCTGTTTGCGGTGCTGTACAGTATCGAAGAGAGGAGCAAAATGCTTTTTTCCAATGCTGTGCAAAATTGATTTTAAGAAAACCACTTGTCATTCCACAGGCTTGTGCATGTATCACAGGCATGCGTGTGCCATCAAAATGAAGTGGGTGTCATTTTCTTTTTTAACTGATTCATGATGGCTGGCGCCCCTTGCATCAGTAAATAAAAGAATGAAGATATTTTTGTGGGACAGCGCAAAATGAAACAAGCATTGGCATAGCCAATAGGTCTTGCCTTTGGGACCTTATAAGTGTTTAGCCATGCAACAGTTGATGTTGTTGCACCAAGGATATTGTGCTGGATAACTAAATACTTATAAGGTCCCAAAGGCGAGACCTATTGGCTATGCCAATGCTTGTTCTTCTTGCCAAGAAGAAAATCTCCGTTAGGTATTGTTCACGCCAGCCTCCAAAATAATGTCACTGCTCTTTTTGAATCCATCTCTATGAAGCTCGCCTGCCTTTTGGCGCACACAAAAAAAAGAAAAATCAAATCAATGTATTCTCAAGGTCTGCGCCATTATTTACAGACCACTGCATAAATGGATTTGCTCTTAAAGAAAGTGGTAAAGTCAGAGCAGGAAGGCGAGGCGCAGCTCCGTCTCTCAGCAGACTGCATTAAAGATGATAGGCTCTGTTAACCCTTTGCATCATCTCTCTCGCTCAGCACGCATGCCTTATTATTGTGACTTTGCAGCGGGAGTGGAAAAGATAAGCAGTGCCCAATAGCACGCTTTCAAGAGGGACCTAAGAATTCTGTGCCATGTAGCGGCAGATGCTCAGTGCACAGTAGGATCAGAGGGAACTGCATAACAATTTTCCATTAAAACAAATTTTCAATATGGTTTTTTGAAATTTGAGTTTTCAGGTAATGTTTATTGTAATCTTTTTGCAACGCATCTTTCAGATTTTTTTCCCACAAAATAATCGCATTTTGCCCAACTTTTTCCATTTGCAGTATTATGAACTCTTCCCCGAAGAAAATATGACAGAAAACAGGCTTAACCATCCCAAAAGCAAATCAATTTTCAGGTTTTGCCATGAAGGTAATAGTCGTTTCAGCCAGCTGGGTGGCGTCAGGCAGAAATACCATATGAAGGTATTACACACTCCCAATAGCTGAACAGAGTACACTAACCTAATTATGTAAAATAGCAGGAACAGGCATGACTACAGCTGATTCGCGAGTACATCGAAAAGCTAGCTTAGCAAATTGCGTAGAGTAGGCATGGTCTTCTTTTCCGGGTCTTCCGTCATTACCCTTGCCTTTAACGCACTTTGAAGGGACCCTAAATGCAGTATACACCTTATAAATGCATGATAAATACATACAAACTGTAAAGTGGTGGCAAGAAGCAGATACTGAATAAGTTATAACTTGAAGCAGCAATGTAATAATACTTTTTATTTAAAAACAGCAGGTGAACTAAGCTAAGGTTCAAATTGAGGCTGTATCACCGGTGTAGTCCCTCCATTAGAGCTTCTGCACTGGTTCGGTACAGGTTGTTCCCCAGGTCAGTAAGGCCAAGAACAGATCCCTGGAAAAGCCTCAATTAACTGTTCCTGAAGTTAGGCCACTACCACTTCTGAAAGTGGTTACTGACGCTCAGCAGCTCTCTATGACTTCTCTATGATCACCAGTACTTGGAGGCCTCAATTAAGTTGAACTCTTCGACCTTGTGCACACGTTAAAATGGCACCACCTGTGTCCAGGAAGGAAAGTTGACTGCTCTCTGTCACCCTTTAGTTGATTCTACATGCATTTCATTTGATCCAGCTTTAGTAGCCCCGTCTGTCCCATTGCTCTCTTTCTAAATAGATCTTTATTAATTTTAGAGCAAAAAAAACAATCAGATATGAAACTTATCCCAAGATCATACAAAGGTTTCCTAGTAACACACATTTTGCCAAAGTGAGAACCCACATCAATACTTTACTCCACATGGTCGTGATTTTTTAAAAATGTACAACAAATACAAGAATTGTAACGTGAACTTTTCCAACAACAAAATGTCTACCTGCAGCATACTTCCTTAGCATCCACAGCCAACACAATTCTTGAGGAATGAGAAGACGACTGATTCTCAGAACCCTATCATATCTACATTCCAACTCTGTCCCATTCTTTTGGCATCTGTACTGGTTCTTAAGCTGTGATTCAAGGTCTAATTTATTAACACACTAGTACATCAGTACAGATAAAAACAGATAAAGCAAAGTTTCAGAAAGGTGGTCATTAATCACATAAAAGCAACCATTAACAAAGCCAATACATTTGATACTCGCACTCGAAGGTTGCCAAAAGCAATCAGAAATGCTTGCTGCAGTGCAAAACAATTAAAAAAGGACCGTTTTGCATATACAATGCATGAATGAGATAAAGCAATGTTTCCCAAACTATGGGGTCGATTCCGATTCGGGCCGGAAAAAGCACCGACCGACTCGGATCCGGAAAAAATACCGACCGACACGTACCAGTGGCGCCCGACACGCCAAGTACGATGCAAGCCGCGATAAATCCGACCGACACGTCAGGAAACCAAGCCGACCGACCGAGCCGCTCGGAAAATAGCAATCCGGCCGGAAAAACACGCGAATCCAACCGACCGACACGCACCCGGAACAAATCCGACCGAATCGTACCCGCCAACT